>CM068367.1:492585877-493945044 GCA_034769895.1 Magicicada septendecula
ATTTTATTTTTTATACAGCGATGGTGAGACCGTCAAAACGAGATAAGTATGTCAGGATTTTGTTGATCTCGATAAAATTTTAACGCTGACTGTATCTCCCATATATGGAAAGCTTCTGTCCTAAGTTCGATAATATTTTTTATGGGAGATATAAATTCCTAGCTTAATATTCATTTATTCCACCTCGATATCGCACGAAATTCTCCTAGATCTTGATTTCCACATCTCGGTTTCTTAATTAGATTTAACGTTTCATTGCTTAATTTACCATCATTCGGTAAATCATAGTATTCTTGAAATATTGTAAGGTATGAGGATAGAGACGACTCGTTTAACACAGAAAGTTCATCAACATTGTTTATATATCCAAAATTTGAAAGATAATTAGCAATATAGTGCAAGTCGGTGTCGTTCTCAGGCCGAACACTAGAAATAGTAATTAAAAGAGGTATTAGAGTTTTAACTAACCACATTCTGATATCTCTACTGAACACATCAGCTTTTTATCGCTTAATATATAGAAGTTATTGCATCATTTTACTTCCATGTTCCATAAGGAAATGGAAGTATGGCGATGGCGAAAAAAATCGTTTTCGAGATAATTGCAGATTCTGATTGTACTACCCTCAAAACATGAAAAAAGTGTGTGTGTGTGTGTGTCTGTGTAGATTTTTTTTCTATGGCAAACGATAAGAGCCGGAAATTCAAACAGAATCAAATAATGTTTTGCATACATCCCTGAATTGTAGAGGACTCAAGGCCTATTGTTTTTGGTGAAGATCGTTCAAGAGAAAGGGGTAGTTTACTAGCAACGTTTTATGTTTTCACAAGGGTAATTTTTTCTATGACGAACGATAACTGCCCCAAAATCAAACAGAATCAAATAATGTTTTGTGTACATCCCTGAATTTCAGAGGACTCAAGGTGTATTGTTTTTGGGAATATCGTTCAAGAGAAAGGGGTAGTTTACCTGCAACATTTTATGTTTTGACAAGGGTAATTTTTTCTATGACGAACGATTACTGCCGCACATTCAAACTGCCGTAAATTCAAACAGAATAAAATAATTTTTTACATATTGTACTGTTATTTCTTACAGGTATTGTAATTAAAATCTGCTCCACGTTGGATCAGCCATTTATGTGATGTAATTATTTATACGTATGGTAATTAAGTAATGTACCTACTGTTATTATGTTTTTTTATTTACCAGTACATGTAAAGAAAATCTTTCTCTCAGGGTTAATGATTATTAAGTTATTTGATCGTATTTACGATTGTATCTATTATTTTCTTTTCTTTAAACCAAACCAGATTCAGTTATTATGTAGTATTTTGATAGTTAACCATGTAAAAAATAAATAACAAACTAATGTAACTTAACCGACTCTGAATTCTTCCAGCTGCCACGGGTTCACTTCTGGTTGTTGTTTACCTTTTTTCGAAAGCAATATTAGGCTTGGCAATCTGTTCCTTCACAAAAATTTCTTATTGCTCTCACCGCTGAATGCCGCTCTCCAGGACTACTGCAACACAGATGTCTCCTCGGAACACTTAACTATCCTTTATGGCCACTAAACTCTTCTTCGGTCCAAGGTTTTCCTTTTCTGTCGTCGTTCTATCAAGGATATTGTTATATTTCTCGTATTATTATTTATTTATTAAATATTATAAGCAAAACTCTGGTATCACAATTTAAATTCCTTTACAGTATTTTCTTTTCCTTGTTACATTAACTTGATGATGTAGAAATGTTATTTAATATAATTTAAGACTCTTCATGTAGTTACTATTAGATATATAATTAGACTCTTCACGTTACGCTTAATGAATTTAATTTAAGACTAATAACGTTACTCTTAATGCATTTTATTTTAGACTAATCAACATTTTCTTCCTCGCATACAATACAATTTTTTAACAATTTACAAAATTGCCCCTATGATAATTCCCTAATTTCTTTACATCTGTCTATCATATAGCTATTAAAACATATATCATTTTTCTATTTCTTATTAAACATCTTTATTTTACCTCTAATATTCGTAATTCTATTGGTTATTTATTAAATTATAATTTTATTACTCTTTACTCTTCTTATAACATTCATTCCAATTTCATATATTATTTTCTGAACATATAACTAAATATGGTTTTATATCATATAGGAATCGACCTCTGTGTTGACTGAGTAAGTCAATATTCCCAATGTTTTTTGTTTACATTCAATACAAAATCTGCATCCTTTCTCTTTTAAAATTTATTATCTCCCTATTATGTACTGTGTGCATTTTAACAGCAGTACAATATACGTCTGAGCTGTAGAGGACTCAAGGCCTATTGATTTTAGTGAAGATCGGTTACGGGAAAAGGGTAGTTTACCTGCAACGTTTTATGTTTTAACTAGAGTAAAGTACGTAATTTTGATAAATAAAGTATCCTGAAAAGAAGATCATAATAATCTACTGTAGAAACGTAGATGAAATACATATAACGTAGATGAAATAGAAGCTAGTTGAAGAGGGTGGGGGTAATTTTCTATAAATGAAAATTATAGTTGAAGGGGGGAGAGATAATTTGTTATATGTGTACTACTTTATCGGCAACAAAGAAGTAGTTTGTTGTTAAAATTCCTTCCCGGGCTGTTTGGCCGTAGTCCAACGTTTTCTGCAAAACCAGACGTTTCGGCAGTGCAATCGACTGACATCATCAGTGAAAATCGAGTGCGATAACGTGAGGTGGTATCCGTTAGTGAACACAATGCTGTGGTTAAGGCTGAGGCAATAAGTAGAAAGAAGTAGTTTCTATGTAAATATTTCATTTCGAAAATGATTTTAAATATAAATCTTAAAACATGGAAGTCATGTATGGTTCTCCATACCGATATTTATTTAGACGGTACAGCCGCCTGCTTTAAGTCTATCATCTTATCTAGGCTTCATGAAGAAGGTGTTTGTTATACATCGTCGTCGGATTTATCAAATTTGAGAGAGCCGTTTCCAGCGCTATATATACGTGAGGATGTAACAGTTTAATACTATTGCTTGGTATAGTATGTATCTAACTGATTTGTTTTTGGATAGGAAAATGGGTGCAGAATATACAGTAATATATTGTGACAGATCACCATTAGCATCGTTCGTTAACGGCATCATCAATAAGAAGGAGACAAAATTAACTGATAAGGAGCTGGTAGAAATTATTCCTCATTGGATTAAAAAATATTTTAAATCAACAAATGCGATGTTCTTAATCGATTCAGATATTAAAGCTGTTAAAGAACAACTAGTTAAAAGGGGTGGGTTTGATGTTTATTTAGCGACGGACGAATATTTCTTATTACAAAATAATTGTTTTAGGACTATCGCAGAGTTATGTGATATTCCAATTATAGATATAAAGAGGAGAGATTTTTTAAAACTTTACGAATATATCAAATCTTTCATATCAAATTAAATTAAATTAAAAATACGGTTTTATGATATTATGATATCTATTTATTCACCTAACAATACAGTTGATACATATAAATCAATGTGTACCTTTCACAGGAAAACAATCTTTAGTAATACTGATATGAATGGTTGTAAATATAAGGAGATATCTGATTGTAAAAACAATTAGAAAAAAGATTATTTTATATAAATATGTATATATTAATGTGAATGTCATATACACTGATTGTTAAATCTGTTTAATGTAAAATGTACGGAAAGGTATAATTAAAAAGAAAATGTATAGCCTAATTTCAATATAGTTGCACTTTTTTTTCCTACACAATTAGTTATGAGCGAGAGAGTTTAGGTATAAATAAAAAAAATTGAAGAATTTTTTTAAAATTCATTTTATTTATACATAAATACAATTATTTAGTGAAACTTTTTAATAATTCCACTAGTTTATAAATTAATCGTTTACTTATACAATTTATTCCGAATAGATTTAAATCATATTTTTTACTTTGTTCAACAACATTTTTAAATTCATTATATTTGTATACGTAACCGTTATTAAAGAAGTAAATAAATCTGTCAATAAATCTAAATATGGAATCAATATTTTTTGGAACACCAGGAAAGTGATTGTATGTATATCCATGTTTTGAACTGAGAAAGAACATTCATCCAGTTCAATATAATATTCATCATTATAAAATAAAAAAGTACGTCCTGTATATGTGTTAACAGCTCCATTTATTTTGGCTGTCGAATCAAAACCAATACTAGTTGTTGAAACAGGAAATTATTAACTAAACATAATGAGTTTTCTTCAAATATATAAATATTATTATCAACAAATATTATAACCTCTCCTGACGGTCTCTGGTTCATTGCCGATATAATAGCAAAATTCGGTGGTAGAAACTTTAACCATATTGTAATATTTTGAGTTTTTCTATAGGATTTTTCCTTAATATTAAACATCCAAAATAGTTTATTCTCTAAAATACATGGATGATTGTTGATTACTAGAAATAAATGGGATCCATTAACTTTGCAAATATCAAATTGTGAATCTGTATCTGTTTTTTTATGAAGCGGCGGTTTTTCAGTTGTAGAAGACGTTGTAGCATTCGTAGTTGGAGTAACCGATGGAAATGGTGAGGGTGGAGGTGATGGTGGTGGTAATCCGTATAAGCGTTGGATACCCTGTACATCATCCTTTCCTAAATCAATATTTTTACCATTATTCAATGTGTAGAATGGGAACATAATTGAAGTATTATCCCTCGAATGCCCGAGCCCCCACATGACCAATTTCGTGCGTTAAAACGGATAATAAACTAACTTCATCGCTAGCTAAATTTGAATCGTTCTTATAATACCATTTTCTTCAAAATCCAAATGAATTTCAACATGTGCATGGTGGGGGAGAGGATAGAAGGCATGACCAAGTACTCCTCCTCTAATTCAAAATTTTTATCGCAAAATGAAGACGAATTTTATTTTTTATACAGCGATGGTGAGACCGTCGAAACGAGATAAGTATGTCAGGATTTTGTTGATCTCGATAAAATTTTAACGCTGACTGTATCTCCCATATATGGAAAGCTTCTGTCCTAAGTTCGATAATATTTTTTATGGGAGATATAAATTCCTAGCTTAATATTCATTTATTCCACCTCGATATCGCACGAAATTCTCCTAGATCTTGATTTCCACATCTCGGTTTCTTAATTAGATTTAACGTTTCATTGCTTAATTTACCATCATTCGGTAAATCATAGTATTCTTGAAATATTGTAAGGTATGAGGATAGAGACGACTCGTTTAACACAGAAAGTTCATCAACATTGTTTATTTATCCAAAATTTGAAAGATAATTAGCAATATAGTGCAAGTCGGTGTCGTTCTCAGGCCGAACACTAGAAATAGTAATTAAAAGAGGTATTAGAGTTTTAACTAACCACATTCTGATATCTCTACTGAACACATCAGCTTTTTATCGCTTAATATATAGAAGTTATTGCATCATTTTACTTCCATGTTCCATAAGGAAATGGAAGTATGGCGATGGCGAAAAAAATCGTTTTCGAGATAATTGCAGATTCTGATTGTACTACCCTCAAAACATGAAAAAAGTTTGTGTGTCTGTCTGTGTAGATTTTTTTTTTTGGCAAACGATAAGAGCCGGAAATTCAAACAGAATCAAATAATGTTTTGCATACATCCCTGAATTGTAGAGGACTCAAGGCCTATTGTTTTTGGTGAAGATCGTTCAAGAGAAAGGGGTAGTTTACTAGCAACGTTTTATGTTTTCACAAGGGTAATTTTTTCTATGACGAACGATAACTGCCCCAAAATCAAACAGAATCAAATAATGTTTTGTGTACATCCCTGAATTTCAGAGGACTCAAGGTGTATTGTTTTTGGGAATATCGTTCAAGAGAAAGGGGTAGTTTACCTGCAACATTTTATGTTTTGACAAGGGTAATTTTTTCTATGACGAACGATTACTGCCGCACATTCAAACTGCCGTAAATTCAAACAGAATAAAATAATTTTTTACATATTGTACTGTTATTTCTTACAGGTATTGTAATTAAAATCTGCTCCACGTTGGATCAGCCATTTTCGTACTGTAGTTATTTTCTGATATAATATAATATTTGCTATATGCACCACATTGGATCAGACATTTATGTGATGTAATTATTTATACGTATGGTAATTAAGTAATGTACCTACTGTTATTATGTTTTTTTATTTACCAGTACATGTAAAGAAAATCTTTCTCTCAGGGTTAATGATTATTAAGTTATTTCATCGTATTTACGATTGTATCTATTATTCTCTTTTCTTTAAACCAAACCAGATTCAGTTATTATGTAGTATTTTGATAGTTAACCATGTAAAAAATAAATAACAAACTAATGTAACTTAACCGACTCTGAATTCTTCCAGCTGCCACGGGTTCACTTCTGGTTGTTGTTTACCTTTTTTCGAAAGCAATATTAGGCTTGGCAATCTGTTCCTTCACACAAATTTCTTATTGCTCTCACCGCTAAATGCCGCTCTCCAGGACTACTGCAACACAGATGTCTCCTCGGAACACTTAACTATCCTTTATGGCCACTAAACTCTTCTTCGGTCCAAGGTTTTCCTTTTCTGTCATCGTTCTATCAAGGATATTGTTATATTTCTCGTATTATTATTTATTTATTAAATATTATAAGCAAAACTCTGGTATCACAATTTAAATTCCTTTACAGTATTTTCTTTTCCTTGTTACATTAACTTGATGATGTAGAAATGTTATTTAATATAATTTAAGACTCTTCATGTAGTTACTATTAGATATATAATTAGACTCTTCACGTTACGCTTAATGAATTTAATTTAAGACTAATAACGTTACTCTTAATGCATTTTATTTTAGACTAATCAACATTTTCTTCCTCGCATACAATACAATTTTTTAACAATTTACAAAATTGCCCCTATGATAATTCCCTAATTTCTTTACATCTGTCTATCATATAGCTATTAAAACATATATCATTTTTCTATTTCTTATTAAACATCTTTATTTTACCTCTAATATTCGTAATTCTATTGGTTATTTATTAAATTATAATTTTATTACTCTTTACTCTTCTTATAACATTCATTCCAATTTCATATATTATTTTCTGAACATATAACTAAATATGGTTTTATATCATATAGGAATCGACCTCTGTGTTGACTGAGTAAGTCAATATTCCCAATGTTTTTTGTTTACATTCAATACAAAATCTGCATCCTTTCTCTTTTAAAATTTATTATCTCCCTATTATGTACTGTGTGCATTTTAACAGCAGTACAATATACGTCTGAGCTGTAGAGGACTCAAGGCCTATTGATTTTAGTGAAGATCGGTTACGGGAAAAGGGTAGTTTACCTGCAACGTTTTATGTTTTAACTAGAGTAAAGTACGTAATTTTGATAAATAAAGTATCCTGAAAAGAAGATCATAATAATCTACTGTAGAAACGTAGATGAAATACCTATAACGTAGATGAAATAGAAGCTAGTTGAAGAGGGTGGGGGTAATTTTCTATAAATGAAAATTATAGTTGAAGGGGGAGAGATAATTTGTTATATGTGTACTACTTTATCGGCAACAAAGAAGTAGTTTGTTGTTAAAATTCCTTCCCGGGCTGTTTGGCCGTAGTCCAACGTTTTCTGCAAAACCAGACGTTTCGGCAGTGCAATCGACTGACATCATCAGTGAAAATCGAGTGCGATAACGTGAGGTGGTATCCGTTAGTGAACACAATGCTGTGGTTAAGGCTGAGGCAATAAGTAGAAAGAAGTAGTTTCTATGTAAATATTTCATTTCGAAAATGATTTTAAATATAAATCTTAAAACATGGAAGTCATGTATGGTTCTCCATACCGATATTTATTTAGACGGTACAGCCGCCTGCTTTAAGTCTATCATCTTATCTAGGCTTCATGAAGAAGGTGTTTGTTATACATCGTCGTCGGATTTATCAAATTTGAGAGAGCCGTTTCCAGCGCTATATATACGTGAGGATGTAACAGTTTAATACTATTGCTTGGTATAGTATGTATCTAACTGATTTGTTTTTGGATAGGAAAATGGGTGCAGAATATACAGTAATATATTGTGACAGATCACCATTAGCATCGTTCGTTAACGGCATCATCAATAAGAAGGAGACAAAATTAACTGATAAGGAGCTGGTAGAAATTATTCCTCATTGGATTAAAGAATATTTTAAATCAACAAATGCGATGTTCTTAATCGATTCAGATATTAAAGCTGTTAAAGAACAACTAGTTAAAAGGGGTGGGTTTGATGTTTATTTAGCGACGGATGAATATTTCTTATTACAAAATAATTGTTTTAGGACTATCGCAGAGTTATGTGATATTCCAATTATAGATATAAAGAGGAGAGATTTTTTAAAACTTTACGAATATATCAAATCTTTCATATCAAATTAAATTAAATTAAAAATACGGTTTTATGATATTATGATATCTATTTATTCACCTAACAATACAGTTGATACATATAAATCAATGTGTACCTTTCACAGGAAAACAATCTTTAGTAATACTGATATGAATGGTTGTAAATATAAGGAGATGTCTGATTGTAAAAACAATTAGAAAAAAGATTATTTTATATAAATATGTATATATTAATGTGAATGTCATATACACTGATTGTTAAATCTGTTTAATGTAAAATGTACGGAAAGGTATAATTAAAAAGAAAATGTATAGCCTAATTTCAATATAGTTGCACTTTTTTTCCTACACAATTAGTTATGAGCGAGAGAGTTTAGGTATAAATAAAAAAAATTGAAGAATTTTTTTAAAATTCATTTTATTTATACATAAATACAATTATTTAGTGAAACTTTTTAATAATTCCACTAGTTTATAAATTAATCGTTTACTTATACAATTTATTCCGAATAGATTTAAATCATATTTTTTACTTTGTTCAACAACATTTTTAAATTCATTATATTTGTATACGTAACCGTTATTAAAGAAGTAAATAAATCTGTCAATAAATCTAAATATGGAATCAATAATTTTTGGAACACCAGGAAAGTGATCGTATGTATATCCATGTTTTGAACTGAGAAAGAACATTCATCCAGTTCAATATAATATTCATCATTATAAAATAAAAAAGTACGTCCTGTATATGTGTTAACAGCTCCATTTATTTTGGCTGTCGAATCAAAACCAATACTAGTTGTTGAAACAGGAAATTATTAACTAAACATAATGAGTTTTCTTCAAATATATAAATATTATTATCAACAAATATTATAACCTCTCCTGACGGTCTCTGGTTCATTGCCGATATAATAGCAAAATTCGGTGGTAGAAACTTTAACCATATTGTAATATTTTGAGTTTTTCTATAGGATTTTTCCTTAATATTAAACATCCAAAATAGTTTATTCTCTAAAATACATGGATGATTGTTGATTACTAGAAATAAATGGGATCCATTAACTTTGCAAATATCAAATTGTGAATCTGTATCTGTTTTTTTATGAAGCGGCGGTTTTTCAGTTGTAGAAGACGTTGTAGCATTCGTAGTTGGAGTAACCGATGGAAATGGTGAGGGTGGAGGTGATGGTGGTGGTAATCCGTATAAGCATTGGATACCCTGTACATCATCCTTTCCTAAATCAATATTTTTACCATTATTCAATGTGTAGAATGGGAACATAATTGAAGTATTATCCCTCGAATGCCCGAGCCCCCACATGACCAATTTCGTGCGTTAAAACGGATAATAAACTAACTTCATCGCTAGCTAAATTTGAATCGTTCTTATAATACCATTTTTCTTCAAAATCCAAATGAATTTCAACATGTGCATGGTGGGGGAGAGGATAGAAGGCATGACCAAGTACTCCTCCTCTAATTCAAAATTTTTATCGCAAAATGAAGACGAATTTTATTTTTTATACAGCGATGGTGAGACCGTCGAAACGAGATAAGTATGTCAGGATTTTGTTGATCTCGATAAAATTTTAACGCTGACTGTATCTCCCATATATGGAAAGCTTCTGTCCTAAGTTCGATAATATTTTTTATGGGAGATATAAATTCCTAGCTTAATATTCATTTATTCCACCTCGATATCGCACGAAATTCTCCTAGATCTTGATTTCCACATCTCGGTTTCTTAATTAGATTTAACGTTTCATTGCTTAATTTACCATCATTCGGTAAATCATAGTATTCTTGAAATATTGTAAGGTATGAGGATAGAGACGACTCGTTTAACACAGAAAGTTCATCAACATTGTTTATATATCCAAAATTTGAAAGATAATTAGCAATATAGTGCAAGTCGGTGTCGTTCTCAGGCCGAACACTAGAAATAGTAATTAAAAGAGGTATTAGAGTTTTAACTAACCACATTCTGATATCTCTACTGAACACATCAGCTTTTTATCGCTTAATATATAGAAGTTATTGCATCATTTTACTTCCATGTTCCATAAGGAAATGGAAGTATGGCGATGGCGAAAAAAATCGTGTTCGAGATAATTGCAGATTCTGATTGTACTACCCTCAAAACATGAAAAAAGTGTGTGTGTGTGTGTGTCTGTGTAGATTTTTTTTCTATGGCAAACGATAAGAGCCGCAAATTAAAACAGAATCAAATAATGTTTTGCATACATCCCTGAATTGTAGAGGACTCAAGGCCTATTGTTTTTGGTGAAGATCGTTCAAGAGAAAGGGGTAGTTTACTAGCAACGTTTTATGTTTTCACAAGGGTAATTTTTTCTATGACGAACGATAACTGCCCCAAAATCAAACAGAATCAAATAATGTTTTGTGTACATCCCTGAATTTCAGAGGACTCAAGGTGTATTGTTTTTGGGAATATCGTTCAAGAGAAAGGGGTAGTTTACCTGCAACATTTTATGTTTTGACAAGGGTAATTTTTTCTATGACGAACGATTACTGCCGCACATTCAAACTGCCGTAAATTCAAACAGAATAAAATAATTTTTTACATATTGTACTGTTATTTCTTACAGGTATTGTAATTAAAATCTGCTCCACGTTGGATCAGCCATTTTCGTACTGTAGTTATTTTCTGATATAATATAATATTTGCTATATGCACCACATTGGATCAGACATTTATGTGATGTAATTATTTATACGTATGGTAATTAAGTAATGTACCTACTGTTATTATGTTTTTTTATTTACCAGTACATGTAAAGAAAATCTTTCTCTCAGGGTTAATGATTATTAAGTTATTTGATCGTATTTACGATTGTATCTATTATTTTCTTTTCTTTAAACCAAACCAGATTCAGTTATTATGTAGTATTTTGATAGTTAACCATGTAAAAAATAAATAACAAACTAATGTAACTTAACCGACTCTGAATTCTTCCAGCTGCCACGGGTTCACTTCTGGTTGTTGTTTACCTTTTTTCGAAAGCAATATTAGGCTTGGCAATCTGTTCCTTCACACAAATTTCTTATTGCTCTCACCGCTGAATGCCGCTCTCCAGCACTACTGCAACACAGATGTCTCCTCGGAACACTTAACTATCCTTTATGGCCACTAAACTCTTCTTCGGTCCAAGGTTTTCCTTTTCTGTCGTCGTTCTATCAAGGATATTGTTATATTTCTCGTATTATTATTTATTTATTAAATATTATAAGCAAAACTCTGGTATCACAATTTAAATTCCTTTACAGTATTTTCTTTTCCTTGTTACATTAACTTGATGACGTACAAATGTTATTTAATATAATTTAAGACTCTTCATGTAGTTACTATTAGATATATAATTAGACTCTTCACGTTACGCTTAATGAATTTAATTTAAGACTAATAACGTTACTCTTAATGCATTTTATTTTAGACTAATCAACATTTTCTTCCTCGCATACAATACAATTTTTTAACAATTTACAAAATTGCCCCTATGATAATTCCCTAATTTCTTTACATCTGTCTATCATATAGCTATTAAAACATATATCATTTTTCTATTTCTTATTAAACATCTTTATTTTACCTCTAATATTCGTAATTCTATTGGTTATCTATTAAATTATAATTTTATTACTCTTTACTCTTCTTATAACATTCATTCCAATTTCATATATTATTTTCTGAACATATAACTAAATATGGTTTTATATCATATAGGAATCGACCTCTGTGTTGACTGAGTAAGTCAATATTCCCAATGTTTTTTGTTTACATTCAATACAAAATCTGCATCCTTTCTCTTTTAAAATTTATTATCTCCGTATTATGTACTGTGTGCATTTTAACAGCAGTACAATATACGTCTGAGCTGTAGAGGACTCAAGGCCTATTGATTTTAGTGAAGATCGGTTACAGGAAAAGGGTAGTTTACCTGCAACGTTTTATGTTTTAACTAGAGTAAAGTACGTAATTTTGATAAATAAAGTATCCTGAAAAGAAGATCATAATAATCTACTGTAGAAACGTAGATGAAATACCTATAACGTAGATGAAATAGAAGCTAGTTGAAGAGGGTGGGGGTAATTTTCTATAAATGAAAATTATAGTTGAAGGGGGGAGAGATAATTTGTTATATGTGTACTACTTTATCGGCAACAAAGAAGTAGTTTGTTGTTAAAATTCCTTCCCGGGCTGTTTGGCCGTAGTCCAACGTTTTCTGCAAAACCAGACGTTTCGGCAGTACAATCGACTGACATCATCAGTGAAAATCGAGTGCGATAACGTGAGGTGGTATCCGTTAGTGAACACAATGCTGTGGTTAAGGCTGAGGCAATAAGTAGAAAGAAGTAGTTTCTATGTAAATATTTCATTTCGAAAATGATTTTAAATATAAATCTTAAAACATGGAAGTCATGTATGGTTCTCCATACCGATATTTATTTAGACGGTACAGCCGCCTGCTTTAAGTCTATCATCTTATCTAGGCTTCATGAAGAAGGTGTTTGTTATACATCGTCGTCGGATTTATCAAATTTGAGAGAGCCGTTTCCAGCGCTATATATACGTGAGGATGTAACAGTTTAATACTATTGCTTGGTATAGTATGTATCTAACTGATTTGTTTTTGGATAGGAAAATGGGTGCAGAATATACAGTAATATATTGTGACAGATCACCATTAGCATCGTTCGTTAACGGCATCATCAATAAGAAGGAGACAAAATTAACTGATAAGGAGCTGGTAGAAATTATTCCTCATTGGATTAAAGAATATTTTAAATCAACAAATGCGATGTTCTTATTCGATTCAGATATTAAAGCTGTTAAAGAACAACTAGTTAAAAGGGGTGGGTTTGATGTTTATTTAGCGACGGACGACTATTTCTTATTACAAAATAATTGTTTTAGGACTATCGCAGAGTTATGTGATATTCCAATTATAGATATAAAGAGGAGAGATTTTTTAAAACTTTACGAATATATCAAATCTTTCATATCAAATTAAATTAAATTAAAAATACGGTTTTATGATATTATGATATCTATTTATTCACCTAACAATACAGTTGTTAAAACAATTAGAAAAAAAATTATTTTATATAAATATGTATATATTAATGTGAATGTCATATACACTGATTGTTAAATCTGTTTAATGTAAAATGTACGGAAAGGTATAATTAAAAAGAAAATGTATAGCCTAATTTCAATATAGTTGCACTTTTTTTTCCTACACAATTAGTTATGAGCGAGAGAGTTTAGGTATAAATAAAAAAAATTGAAGAATTTTTTTAAAATTCATTTTATTTATACTTAAATACAATTATTTAGTGAAACTTTTTAATAATTCCACTAGTTTATAAATTAATCGTTTACTTATACAATTTATTCCGAATAGATTTAAATCATATTTTTTACTTTGTTCAACAACATTTTTAAATTCATTATATTTGTATACGTATCCGTTATTAAAGAAGTAAATAAATCTGTCAATAAATCTAAATATGGAATCAATATTTTTTGGAACACCAGGAAAGTGATCGTATGTATATCCATGTTTTGAACTGAGAAAGAACATTCATCCAGTTCAATATAATATTCATCATTATAAAATAAAAAAGTACGTCCTGTATATGTGTTAACAGCTCCATTTATTTTGGCTGTCGAATCAAAACCAATACTAGTTGTTGAAACAGGAAATTATTAACTAAACATAATGAGTTTTCTTCAAATATATAAATATTATTATCAACAAATATTATAACCTCTCCTGACGGTCTCTGGTTCATTGCCGATATAATAGCAAAATTCGGTGGTAGAAACTTTAACCATATTGTAATATTTTGAGTTTTTCTATAGGATTTTTCCTTAATATTAAACATCCAAAATAGTTTATTCTCTAAAATACATGGATGATTGTTGATTACTAGAAATAAATGGGATCCATTAACTTTGCAAATATCAAATTGTGAATCTGTATCTGTTTTTTTATGAAGCGGCGGTTTTTCAGTTGTAGAAGACGTTGTAGCATTCGTAGTTGGAGTAACCGATGGAAATGGTGAGGGTGGAGGTGATGGTGGTGGTAATCCGTATAAGCGTTGGATACCCTGTACATCATCCTTTCCTAAATCAATATTTTTACCATTATTCAATGTGTAGAATGGGAACATAATTGAAGTATTATCCCTCGAATGCCCGAGCCCCCACATGACCAATTTCGTGCGTTAAAACGGACAATAAACTAACTTCATCGCTAGCTAAATTTGAATCGTTCTTATAATACCATTTTTCTTCAAAATCCAAATGAATTTCAACATGTGCATGGTGGGGGAGAGGATAGAAGGCATGACCAAGTACTCCTCCTCTAATTCAAAATTTTTATCGCAAAATGAAGACGAATTTTATTTTTTATACAGCGATGGTGAGACCGTCGAAACGAGATAAGTATGTCAGGATTTTGTTGATCTCGATAAAATTTTAACGCTGACTGTATCTCCCATATATGGAAAGCTTCTGTCCTAAGTTCGATAATATTTTTTATGGGAGATATAAATTCCTAGCTTAATATTCATTTATTCCACCTCGATATCGCACGAAATTCTCCTAGATCTTTATTTCCACATCTCGGTTTCTTAATTAGATTTAACGTTTCATTGCTTAATTTACCATCATTCGGTAAATCATAGTATTCTTGAAATATTGTAAGGTATGAGGATAGAGACGACTCGTTTAACACAGAAAGTTCATCAACATTGTTTATATATCCAAAATTTGAAAGATAATTAGCAATATAGTGCAAGTCGGTGTCGTTCTCAGGCCGAACACTAGATATAGTAATTAAAAGAGGTATTAGAGTTTTAACTAACCACATTCTGATATCTCTACTGAACACATCAGCTTTTTATCGCTTAATATATAGAAGTTATTGCATCATTTTACTTCCATGTTCCATAAGGAAATGGAAGTATGGCGATGGCGAAAAAAATCGTTTTCGAGATAATTGCAGATTCTGATTGTACTACCCTCAAAACATGAAAAAAGTGTGTGTGTGTGTCTGTGTAGATTTTTTTCTATGGCAAACGATAAGAGCCGGAAATTCAAACAGAATCAAAGAATGTTTTGCATACATCCCTGAATTGTAGAGGACTCAAGGCCTATTGTTTTTGGTGAAGATCGTTCAAGAGAAAGGGGTAGTTTACTAGCAACGTTTTATGTTTTCACAAGGGTAATTTTTTCTATGACGAACGATAACTGCCCCAAAATCAAACAGAATCAAATAATGTTTTGTGTACATCCCTGAATTTCAGAGGACTCAAGGTGTATTGTTTTTGGGAATATCGTTCAAGAGAAAGGGGTAGTTTACCTGCAACATTTTATGTTTTGACAAGGGTAATTTTTTCTATGATGAACGATTACTGCCGCACATTCAAACTGCCGTAAATTCAAACAGAATAATATAATTTTTTACATATTGTACTGTTATTTCTTACAGCTATTGTAATTAAGATCTGCTCCACGTTGGATCAGCCATTTACGTACTGTAGTTATTTTCTGATATAATATAATATTTGCTATATGCACCACATTGGATCAGACATTTATGTGTTGTAATTATTTATACGTATGGTAATTAAGTAATGTACCTACTGTTATTATGTTTTTTTATTTACCAGTACATGTAAAGAAAATCTTTCTCTCAGGGTTAATGATTATTAAGTTATTTGATCGTATTTACGATTGTATCTATTATTTTCTTTTCTTTAAACCAAACCAGATTCAGTTATTATGTAGTATTTTGATAGTTAACCATGTAAAAAATAAATAACAAACTAATGTAACTTAACCGACTCTGAATTCTTCCAGCTGCCACGGGTTCACTTCTGGTTGTTGTTTACCTTTTTTCGAAAGCAATATTAGGCTTGGCAATCTGTTCCTTCACACAAATTTCTTATTGCTCTCACCGCTGAATGCCGCTCTCCAGGACTACTGCAACACAGATGTCTCCTCGGAACACTTAACTATCCTTTATGGCCACTAAACTCTTCTTCGGTCCAAGGTTTTCCTTTTCTGTCGTCGTTCTATCAAGGATATTGTTATATTTCTCGTATTATTATTTATTTATTAAATATTATAAGCAAAACTCTGGTATCACAATTTAAATTCCTTTACAGTATTTTCTTTTCCTTGTTACATTAACTTGATAATGTACAAATGTTATTTAATATAATTTAAGACTCTTCATGTAGTTACTATTAGATATATAATTAGACTCTTCACGTTACGCTTAATGAATTTAATTTAAGACTAATAACGTTACTCTTAATGCATTTTATTTTAGACTAATCAACATTTTCTTCCTCGCATACAATACAATTTTTTAACAATTTACAAAATTGCCCCTATGATAATTCCCTAATTTCTTTACATCTGTCTATCATATAGCTATTAAAACATATATCATTTTTCTATTTCTTATTAAACATCTTTATTTTACCTCTAATATTCGTAATTCTATTGGTTATTTATTAAATTATAATTTTGTTACTCTTTACTCTTCTTATAACATTCATTCCAATTTCATATATTATTTTCTGAACATATAACTAAATATGGTTTTATATCATATAGGAATCGACCTCTGTGTTGACTGAGTAAGTCAATATTCCCAATGTTTTTTGTTTACATTCAATACAAAATCTGCATCCTTTCTCTTTTAAAATTTATTATCTCCCTATTATGTACTGTGTGCATTTTAACAGCAGTACAATATACGTCTGAGCTGTAGAGGACTCAAGGCCTATTGATTTTAGTGAAGATCGGTTACGGGAAAAGGGTAGTTTACCTGCAACGTTTTATGTTTTAACTAGAGTAAAGTACGTAATTTTGATAAATAAAGTATCCTGAAAAGAAGATCATAATAATCTACTGTAGAAACGTAGATGAAATATCTATAACGTAGATGAAATAGAAGCTAGTTGAAGAGGGTGGGGGTAATTTTCTATAAATGAAAATTATAGTTGAAGGGGGAGAGATAATTTGTTATATGTGTCCTACTTTATCGGCAACAAAGAAGTAGTTTGTTGTTAAAATTCCTTCCCGGGCTGTTTGGCCATAGTCCAACGTTTTCTGCAAATCCAGACGTTTCGGAAGTTCAATCGACTGACATCATCAGTGAAAATCGAGTGCGATACCGTGAGGTGGTATCCGTTAGTGACCACAGTGCTGTGGTTAAGGCTAAGGCAATACTTAGAAATAAGTAGTTTCTATGTAAATATTTCATTTCGAAAATGATTTTAAATATAAATCTTAGAACATGGAAGTCATGTATGGTTCTCCTTACCGATATTTATTTAGGCGGTACAGCTGCCTGCATTAAGTCCATCATCTTATCTAAGCTTCAAGAAGAAGGTGTTTGTTATACATCGTCGTCGGATTTATCAAATTTGAGAGAGCCGTTTCCAGCGCTTTATATACGTGAGGATGTAACAGTTTAATACTATTGCTTGGTATAGTATGTATCTAACTCATTTGTTTTTGGATAGGAAAATGGGTGCAGAATATACAGTAATATATTGTGACAGATCACCATTAGCATCGTTCGTTAACGGCATCATCAATAAGAAGGAGACAAAATTAACTGATAAGGAGCTGGTAGAAATTATTCCTCATTGGATTAAAGAATATTTTAAATCAACAAATGCGATGTTCTTAATCGATTCAGATATTAAAGCTGTTAAAGAACAATTAGTTAAAAGGGGTGCGTTTGATGATTATTTAGCGACGGACGAATATTTCTTATTACAAAATAATTGTTTTAGGACTATCGCAGAGTTATGTGATATTCCAATTATAGATATAAAGAGGAGAGATTTTTTTAAACTTTACGAATATATCAAATCTTACATATCAAATTAAATTAAATTAAAAATACGGTTTTATGATATTATGATATCTATTTATTCACCTAACAATACAGTTGATACATATAAATCAATGTGTACCTTTCACAGGAAAACAATCTTTAGTAATACTGATATGAATGGTTGTAAATATAAGAAGATGTCTGATTGTAAAAACAATTAGAAAAAAGATTATTTTATATAAATATGTATATATTAATGTGAATGTCATATACACTGATTGTTAAAACTGTTTAATGTAAAATGTACGGAAAGGTATAATTAAAAAGAAAATGTATAGCCTAATTTCAATATAATTGCACTTCTTTTTCCTACACAATTAGTTATGAGCGAGAGAGTTTAGGTATAAATAAAAAAAATTGAAGAATTTTTTTAAAATTCATTTTATTTATACATAAATACA
Source organism: Magicicada septendecula (assembly GCA_034769895.1). Classification (NCBI taxonomy): domain Eukaryota; kingdom Metazoa; phylum Arthropoda; class Insecta; order Hemiptera; family Cicadidae; genus Magicicada; species Magicicada septendecula. The sequence continues at coordinate 492,604,658 of CM068367.1, forward strand.
ATTATTTAGTGAAACTTTTTAATAATTCCACTAGTTTATAAATTAATCGTTTACTTATACAATTTATTCCGAATAGATTTAAATCATATTTTTTACTTTGTTCAACAACATTTTTAAATTCATTATATTTGTATACATAACCGTTATTAAAGAAATAAATAAATCTGTCAATAAATCTAAATATGGAATCAATATTTTTTGGAACACCAGGAAAGTGATCGTATGTATATCCATGTTTTGAACTGAGAAAGAACATTCATCCAGTTCAATATAATATTCATCATTATAAAATAAAAAAGTACGTCCTGTATATGTGTTAACAGCTCCATTTATTTTGGCTGTCGAATCAAAACCAATACTAGTTGTTGAAACAGGAAATTATTAACTAAACATAATGAGTTTTCTTCAAATATATAAATATTATTATCAACAAATATTATAACCTCTCCTGACGGTCTCTGGTTCATTGCCGATATAATAGCAAAATTCGGTGGTAGAAACTTTAACCATATTGTAATATTTTGAGTTTTTCTATAGGATTTTTCCTTAATATTAAACATCCAAAATAGTTTATTCTCTAAAATACATGGATGATTGTTGATTACTAGAAATAAATGGGATCCATTAACTTTGCAAATATCAAATTGTGAATCTGTATCTGTTTTTTTATGAAGCGGCGGTTTTTCAGTTGTAGAAGACGTTGTAGCATTCGTAGTTGGAGTAACCGATGGAAATGGTGAGGGTGGAGGTGATGGTGGTGGTAATCCGTATAAGCGTTGGATACCCTGTACATCATCCTTTCCTAAATCAATATTTTTACCATTATTCAATGTGTAGAATGGAAACATAATTGAAGTATTATCCCTCGAATGCCCGAGCCCCCACATGACCAATTTCGTGCGTAAAAACGGATAATAAACCAACTTCATCGCTAGCTAAATTTGAATCGTTCTTATAATACCATTTTTCTTCAAAATTCAAATGAATTTCAACATGTGCACGGTGGGGGAGAGGATAGAAGGCATGACCAAGTACTCCTCCTCTACTTCAAAATTTTTATCGCAAAATGAAGACGAATTTTATTTTTTATACAGCGATGGTGAGACCGTCGAAACGAGATAAGTATGTCAGGATTTTGTTGATCTCGATAAAATTTTAACGCTGACTGTATCTCCCATATATGGAAAGCATCTGTCCTAAGTTCAATATTATTTTTTATGGGAGATATAAATTCCTAGCTTAATATTCATTTATTCCACCTCGATATCGCACGAAATTCTCCTAGATCTTTATTTCCACATCTCGGTTTCTTAATTAGATTTAACGTTTCATTGCTTAATTTACCATCATTCGGTAAATCATAGTATTCTTGAAATATTGTAAGGTATGAGGATAGAGACGACTCGTTTAACACAGAAAGTTCATCAACATTGTTTATATATCCAAAATTTGAAAGATAATTAGCAATATAGTGCAAGTCGGTGTCGTTCTTGGGCCGAACACTAGAAATAGTAATTAAAAGAGAGATTAGAGTTTTAACTAACCACATTCTGATATCTCTACTGAACACATCAGCTTTTTATCACTTAATATATAGAAGTTATTGCATCATTTTACTTCCATGTTCCATAAGGAAATGGAAGTATGGCGATGGCGAAAAAAATCGTGTTCGAGATAATTGCAGATTCTGATTGTACTACCCTCAAAACATGAAAAAAGTGTGTGTGTGTGTGTGTGTGTGTCTGTCTGAGTAGATTTTTTTCTATGGCAAACGATAAGAGCCGCAAATTCAAACAGAATCAAATAATGTTTTGCATACATCCCTGAATTGTTGAGGACTCAAGGCCTATTGTTTTTGGTGAAGATCGTTCAAGAGAAAGGTGTAGTTTACTAGCAACGTTTTATGTTTTCACAAGGGTAATTTTTCTATGACAAACGATAACTGCCCCAAAATCAAACAGAATCAAATAATGTTTTGTGTACATCCCTGAATTTCAGAGGACTCAAGGTGTATTGTTTTTGGTGAATATCGTTCAAGAGAAAGGGGTAGTTTACCTACAACATTTTATGTTTTGACAAGGGTAATTTTTTCTATGTCGAACGATAACTGCCGCACATTCAAACTGCCGTAAATTCAAACAGAATAAAATTATTTTTTCCATATTTTACTGTTATTTCTTACAGGTATTGTAATTAAGATCTGCTCCACGTTGGATCAGCCATTTACGTACTGTAGTTATTTTCTGATATAATATAATTATAATATTTGCTATAATCACCACATTGGATCAGACATTTATGTGTTGTAATTATTTATACGTATGGTAATTAAGTAATGTACCTACTGTTATTATGTTTTTTTATTTACCAGTACATGTAAAGAAAATCTTTCTCTCAGGGTTAATGATTATTAAGTTATTTGATCGTATTTACGATTGTATCTATTATTTTCTTTTCTTTAAACCAAACCAGATTCAGTTATTATGTAGTATTTTGATAGTTAACCATGTAAAAAATAAATAACAAACTAATGTAACTTAACCGACTCTGAATTCTTCCAGCTGCCACGGGTTCACTTCTGGTTGTTGTTTACCTTTTTTCGAAAGCAATATTAGGCTTGGCAATCTGTCCTTCACACAAATTTCTTATTGCTCTCACCGCTGAATGCCGCTCTCCAGGACTACTGCAACACAGATGTCTCCTCGGAACACTTAACTATCCTTTATGGCCACTTAAACTCTTCTTCGGTCCAAGGTTTTCCTTTTCTGTCGTCGTTCTATCAATGATATTGTTATATTTCTCGTATTATTATTTATTTATTAAATATTATAAGCAAAACTCTGGTATCACAATTTAAATTCCTTTACAGTATTTTCTTTTCCTTGTTACATTAACTTGATGATGTACAAATGTTATTTAATATAATTTAAGACTCTTCATGTAGTTACTATTAGATATATAATTAGACTCTTCACGTTACGCTTAATGAATTTAATTTAAGACTAATAACGTTACTCTTAATGCATTTTATTTTAGACTAATCAACATTTTCTTCCTCGCATACAATACAATTTTTTAACAATTTACAAAATTGCCCCTATGATAATTCCCTAATTTCTTTACATCTGTCTATCATATAGCTATTAAAACATATATCATTTTTCTATTTCTTATTAAACATCTTTATTTTACCTCTAATATTCGTAATTCTATTGGTTATTTATTAAATTATAATTTTATTACTCTTTACTCTTCTTATAACATTCATTCCAATTTCATATATTATTTTCTGAACATATAACTAAATATGGTTTTATATCATATAGGAATCGACCTCTGTGTTGACTGAGTAAGTCAATATTCCCAATGTTTTTTTTTTACATTCAATACAAAATCTGCATCCTTTCTCTTTTAAAATTTATTATCTCCCTATTATGTACTGTGTGCATTTTAACAGCAGTACAATATACGTCTGAGCTGTAGAGGACTCAAGGCCTATTGATTTTAGTGAAGATCGGTTACGGGAAAAGGGTAGTTTACCTGCAACGTTTTATGTTTTAACTAGAGTAAAGTACGTAATTTTGATAAATAAAGTATCCTGAAAAGAAGATCATAATAATCTACTGTAGAAACGTAGATGAAATACCTATAACGTAGATGAAATAGAAGCTAGTTGAAGAGGGTGGGGGTAATTTTCTATAAATGAAAATTATAGTTGAAGGGGGGAGAGATAATTTGTTATATGTGTCCTACTTTATCGGCAACAAAGAAGTAGTTTGTTGTTAAAATTCCTTCCCGGGCTGTTTGGCCGTAGTCCAACGTTTTCTGCAATACCAGACGTTTCGGAAGTTCAATCGACTGACATCATCAGTGAAAATCGAGTGCGATAACGTGAGGTGGTATCCGTTAGTGACCACAGTGCTGTGGTTAAGGCTGAGGCAATAAGTAGAAATAAGTAGTTTCTATATAAATATTTCATTTCGAAAATGATTTTAAATATAAATCTTAGAACATGGAAGTCATGTATGGTTCTCCATACCGATATTTATTTAGACGGTACAGCCGCCTGCTTTAAGTCCATCATCTTATCTAGGCTTCATGAAGAAGGTGTTTGTTATACATCGTCGTCGGATTTATCAAATTTGGGAAAGCCGTTTCCAGCGCTATATACACGTGAGGATGTAACAGTTTAATACTATTGCTTGGTATAGTATGTATCTAACTCATTTGTTTTTGGATAGGAAAATGGGTGCAGAATATACAGTAATATATTGTGACAGATCACCATTAGCATCGTTCGTTAACGGCATCATCAATAAGAAGGAGACAAAATTAACTGATGAGGAGCTGGTAGAAATTATTCCTCATTGGATTAAAGAATATTTTAAATCAACAAATGCGATGTTCTTAATCGATTCAGATATTAAAGCTGTTAAAGAACAACTAGTTAAAAGGGGTGGGTTTGTTGTTTATTTAGCGACGGACGAATATTTCTTATTACAAAATAATTATTTTAGGACTATCGCAGAGTTATGTGATATTCCAATTATAGATATAAAGAGGAGAGATTTTTTAAAACTTTACGAATATATCAAATCTTGCATATCAAATTAAATTAAATTAAAAATACGGTTTTATGTTATTATGATATCTATTTATTCACCTAACAATACAGTTGATACATATAAATCAATGTGTACCTTTCACAGGAAAACAATCTTTAGTAATACTGATATGAATGGTTGAAAATGTAAGGAGATGTCTGATTGTAAAAACAATTAGAAAAAAGGTTATTTTATATAAATATGTATATACTAATCTGAATGTCATATACACTGATTGTTAAATCTGTTTAATGTAAAATGTACGGAAAGGTATAATTAAAAAATAAAATGTATAGCCTAATTTCAATATAGCTGCACTTTTTTTTCCTACACAATTAGTTATGAGCGAGAGAGTTTGGGTATACATAAAAAAAATTGAAGAATTTTTTTTAAATTCATTTTATTTATACATAAACACAATTATTTAGTGAAACTTTTTAATAAGTCCACTAGTTTATAAATTAATCGTTTACTTATACAATTTATTCCGAATAGATTTAAATCATATTTTTTACTATGTTCAACAACATTTTTAAATTCATTATATTTGTATACATAACCATTATTAAAGAAGTAAATAAATCTATCAATAAATCTAAATATGGAATCAATATTTTTTGGAACACCAGGAAAGTGATCGTATGTATATCCATGTTTTGAACTGAGAAAGAACATTCATCCTGTTCAATATAATATTCATCATTATAAAATAAAAAAGTACGTCCTGTATTTGTGTTAACAGCTCCATTTATTTTGGCTGTCGAATCAAAACCAATACTAGTTGTTGAAACAGGAAATTATTAACTAAACATAATGAGTTTTCTTCAAATATATAAATATTATTATCAACAAATATTATAACCTCTCCTGACGGTCTCTGGTTCATTGCCGATATAATAGCAAAATTCGGTGGTAGAAACTTTAACCATATTGTAATATTTTGAGATTTTCCATAGGATTTTTCCTTAATATTAAACATCCAAAATAGTTTATTCTCTAAAATACATGGATGATTGTTGATTACTAGAAATAAATGGGATCCATTAACTTTGCAAATATCAAATTGTGAATCTGTATCTGTTTTTTTATGAAGCGGCGGTTTTTCAGTTGTAGAAGACGTTGTAGCTTTCGTAGTTGGAGTAACCGATGGAAATGGTGAGGGTGGAGGTGATGGTGGTGGTAATCCGTATAAACGTTGTATACCCTGTACATCATCCTTTCCTAAATCAATATTTTTACCATTATTCAATGTGTAGAATGGGAACATAATTGAAGTATTATCCCTCGAATGCCCGAGCCCCCACATGACCAATTTCGTGCGTTAAAACGGATAATAAACTAACTTCATCGCTAGCTAAATTTGAATCGTTCTTATAATACCATTTTTCTTCAAAATCCAAATGAATTTCAACATGTGCATGGTGGGGGAGAGGATAAAAGGCATGACCTAGTACTCCTCCTCTACTTCAAAATTTTTATCACAAAATGAAGACGAATTTTATTTTTTATACAGCGATGGTGAGACCGTCGAAACGAGATAATTATGTCAGGATTTTGTTGATCTCGATAAAATTTTAACGCTGACTGTTTCTCCCATATATGGAAAGCTTCTGTCCTAAGTTCGATAATATTTTTTATGGGAGATATAAATTCCTAGCTTAATATTCATTTATTCCACCTCGATATCGCACGAAATTCTCCTAGATCTTTATTTCCACATCTCGGTTTCTTAATTAGATTTAACGTTTCATTGCTTAATTTACCATCATTCTGTAAATCATAGTATTCTTGAAATATTGTAAGGTATGAGGATAGAGATGACTCGTTTAACACAGAAAGTTCATCAACATTGTTTATATATCCAAAATTTGAAAGATAATTAGCAATATAGTGCAAGTAGGTGTCGTTCTCGAGCCGAACACTAGAAATAGTAATTAAAAGAGGTATTAGAGTTTTAACTAACCACATTCTGATATCTCTACTGAACACATAAGCTTTTTATCGCTTAATATTGTAGCCCCTCTTTCCTTTTATTCTTTTCTTACTCATTTTATTTTATTTTATATTCAGATTTAAAGTTTCTATGTTCTTATTTATTCTTTTGAAAGAGAGGCTACAAGTTATTTAGAACTAGGCGAGAGCCTAGAGAAGCTAAAATTGTGCTGGGTCCAGTATGATGGGACTTGCAAATGAAACACTGATCTTGAGATAACAACAACAATTTATTGTTCTAGGCTAATACAACATATGAGCCCCTAAAGGCAAGATAACTAAGTCTTTTGATTGTTAAATATAATTTCATTAATATGTGCCTTGCCCAAGTGGAGCAAGGAATAATAACTATTAACAGCACTAAGTATTGAATGAGTATTAATATCTGAATGATCATTGACTAGTGCATCGTGGAAAGTTACATAAATAACAATAATATAATTATCAAATGGCACACAACTTCGACCTGCAAGTAATCATATTTTTATAACACGACATAAATACACAGAAATATACACATGCATAATTAATATGACAATGTAACAATCATGTAAAACAAACACACACATATGATTGACATCAACAACCGTTTACAGATAAATAACCCATCACATGTTCACCCCGGTTATCACCGCCTATAAGTATCTTGTTCAACACCCATAACCCCCTTATTCTGACCAAGTGTCCGGCCCCTTTAATGTTTAATTAATAAGTTACTAAACCCCCCCCCAAAACCTTCATTAAAATCTCCCAGGAGTGGAGCAGACATGCCCCAAGTTTTAATAAAATAAGAAGTAACTAAATGTATAATGTAAACCCAGCGGCCTGCGCACAAATCCCAAGCCGATGTCTAATCATCAATTTAAATCCCATCAATTACGATAATGAAGAGTAGCATCACAAGGTTAACATGGATGTCCGGTTGCCTAACTGCATTTTATATTTCCTTTTACTTTCAAAACAGAATTTGTAAAAAATAGTGGAACGTGACCACCCTGAAAATTGATAACTGAACTGATTAATCTTATATTGTTTAATGGTTATTTAATTGTTATAGTGAGCCATAAAATTTATCGTTACAAAATTTACTATGGTAAAATACAAACTGTGACAATGGTAAGTTTAAAGTGTACAATTAGCTAAAAACGGAATCTAAAACATGAATTTTGTAAAAACGGAATCTAAGTCATGAAGGTAGTAAAACCAGCTCACAGTCTTCCAAAAACTTAACTACCGGCAGGGTCAGGCATCGGGCGAGATCTAGCAAGATCTGACACATACAGACCTGCAGTGGACGTCTCCTACGGGAGTCGACCACGGTTTAAAACATCTCCCAGATTATGAATGAATAATAAAATACATGCCCACCTGAACCAAAAGATCCGTTAACATAACCATCCCAACATGCTTAAAACATAAACAGATTTAGATTCAACTCCATCTACCGAACTCCCCTCGACCCGGGCGGTGCGTGACCCTGGCCGAGTTTACACTCTCAGAACGAGATATACATGACAGTAATAGAGGAGGCGTAAGCCTTACAAATTACAAATAATACATGCCACCCATTGTCCAGAAATAACTGTCCAAACTGGAGCGTCTGCATGAAAGTCTCGCAGAGTTTATCGGCCACAAAATTTAGAATGATATGGTTAAATTTCACCTGGTTTGAAGCGTGGGTCTGAGGGTTCTGTAGTGTGTATCCAGTCCATCCTTCCGGCTGACATAGCTGACGAAGGTTTTGAAATTACAGCACCTGAGGCAGTTGTTCGGCCATCCTTCCGGAGCGGGGCAGATTCCCGGCTACATCGGAAACCCTGCACAATTATATCTGGGATTACTCATAAGTTCATAAAACACACACTACCACATTTACCCGCTGACATTGCATATCCTGTCCAGTTTATAAACTCCGAAAATTGACTAAGTAAAGAATGCCATTGAATGTAGTAAATCGCTTCAAAAATAACCCCATTAAAGATTTTAATACATAATATGTTCAGATATAGTCACTCCATAATAATGATAATTTGAAATAACTGTTATGCACAAGTTTTCATGATGCACTTACAGGAATTAGCAACTTTTAACAAGTCCGTGATATACACGGATTTCGGAAAATTACTGACTTACGCCCCATCTGGGTTTAGTTAATTTAGTAGAGTCATTACTAGATTAATATAAAACATAATCATATCATTAATGTTACAATCAATTAACCAGGGTTGAGATTAAGCATACCTAAAACAAATTTTAACCTGAAACTCGCCACGTGCTAAGGATTCACTGCAATATATATCGTAACGCATCCACTTTAATATCAATTAAAACCAATTTGTTTTTATAAATAACTAATATACATATTTTAATAGACTTACCGGAGGTCACGTAGGCTTCTACTTATCCATAGATAAGGTTGGAAGACGAAAAAAACTGTTCAATCTACTCTGTCAGCCGGGGACCAGTATGTGAAGCGCCGAGAGCCGTATTGGAACTGAACAAACTGGCTCTTGAAAAAACCGTACGTAACAGAGATAGGGCGCGCGCGAGGCGAGCGGCGGAGGGGTAGATCTCAATGACAAAGTCCGATTGACCATATCAAAGGACAATTCCTTCACGTCGACAAATACGTAATTTTTAATAATGCACTATATAGATATAGGAGCATCGCCGCGTTTTCCAAAACGCGGCACACCCCCACCCCAAAAAGGGTAACCCGGTTGCCTCACTCTGAAACTCGGGAGAGTACCCTGCAGTGTACCCCCTCCTTCTTAAAATACTCTGGTGGACTTCGTGGATAAGGTGGCCCGGCGGCACTCGCTCCCGGGAGAACCACCATCCCCATGCGACCCTCTCCACTATGCCAACCCCACGGGACCGCCCCAACACGTCACCCTCTCCGGTGACCATCACCTACTCCCACCGGTCCCACTCACATACTCGTCCTAAGACCCCACAAGGTATCCTACACCTTGATATGTGAGCGACCGTACTACTCCTCGTCCCTCACTTGGACCGACCAGCCACATGCACTCACAAGGCATCTCCATCCTTGCCATATGGCTGGCCCACTTCCCTACACAAGGGCGGACGGCCCCGCTCAGCCAGACAGAGAGGACCGCACCAAGGGCACACGAACATTAATCCCATCATTTACTCATTCGAATACACCATAACTAAAGGGGGTTTACTTTCCTACAGCACCTACTACACAACTTTTTCTCTCAACAAACGCCCGGGAAACAACCGGAGAATGCGGTATGGACCGACCCTACAATAAACAACATCAACATCAACAACTATTAACAACCAACAACAGCACACCATCACTTCATCTAACCTCTCCCGTTAGGGGAAACTGACGATCTCAAAGACCACGACCATCTCGAGGACCACAATCTACTCACTTCCGGCAAGTCTCTCTAACTCCTTATCGATAGGTTTTTTTTTTTTTTTTTTAAGGGGAGGGGATGGTCAATAGCTAGGACTGAGGGTAAGGACCTGGTTCCCTCCGAAATAAGGATGAATGGAGGAAACCAAGACTCGCGTGGGCAGGGGCGCAACCCTGAAATAGATGAACACCACTGGGAGTGTGGGGAATATCTACCCGCTACCCGTTAACCTCTTCTTCTTACCTTTCTATGACGCACTCTAGGTATTCGCTCCTTTCGGACACCACTCTCTAAGACATTATTTCGTGCTGAGCTGTACTGACTGGTTTCCTCTGAACCAGAATCAAGGCAACTTACCTCACTACTTTCACTCCGCTTTGGATTATGCTCGTCCTCTAACTCCTCTGCTACAATTTCTTACTTTTCTACAATTTCCCCTTCTTCGTCCACATAATCCAAATCAACCTCCTGACACTGCACCTCCTCAGTATCTTCCCGTTGCTCCTCTGATCCATCTTCAACCTCCTCTTCCCTCAGTTCCTCACCAATTTCTTCATCACACGCATCCCCAGCTCCTTCACGAACTTCTTGACTAACCTCTTCTCCGATCTCATTTTCATCAACACGTTCCTCACCAACGTCATCGCCATCACTACCACTACCACCATCTGAACACTGCACATCCTCGTCCTCCTCTAGTTGCTCACCTGGTCCACCTGAAACTTCCTCCCGTTCCTCGGAATCCTCAACACTACTTACAGAAGGCGTCTGCACATCTTCACCCACTACATCACTCTCACTCACAAACTCTACAACGCTGCCACAAAATTTCTCCTCAACTTCTACCTCACTTGCGGCATGAACATCCCCTTGCCCATCCACAACCTCAGAAACACTCGCAGCCCGGACATCCCTGTGTCCATCTGCAACTTCAGACTCTACAGTCTCCCTAACACCTACAACTATATTCACCTGCGCAGCATCCGCAGACCGCCCTTCTGCCTCTTCTGTCGATTCCACTCCTTGACCACTCTCAGCAACCACAACGTCCTCAACATCTTCCACCCTGGAATCCAGCTGCCCAGGCTCATGTGCAATGACTAAATTAATTTCTACTGGCGATGGTAAAGCGACACTCTCAAATGACTTCTCATATTCCTGCGTAGACGATGACGATATTACCGGATCTGGATCCGTCACAAACCGAGATGGAATTACCGGAACAAATTCTGCGGCCTCTGGATTCAACCATGACGTCCTCTTCGAGTCCTGTAACCCCGTCTTAACTGACGTGTTCTTATCCTCTTGTATTGTTCCCACGAAGTAATTCCGCTCTTCTACTTCTGCTTCCTCTTCTTCATCTACTACTCTCTTAGGCACTTGTACTTCCTCTTGAACTTTTACAGTTTCCTTTTTCTCCAAATAAGAATAACGCCTTGGTACAGGCTCCCTACATCCCGATGTTTGTTCCCTAACATAATTTCTTCTTCCCCTGTTAAATTCATATTTCTTTGTTTTCCGTGCTGTAGCGGTTGTTACTGTCTTCTCACTTGCCACCCCCTTGTAGCCTCCATCACTTCTGGAATATTCAGGCTTCCTGACAGTCTCTTGTGTTCTCCTCCAACCACCATGTTTGTCCTTTTTGGCTCTTCCTGATGAGTCACTGGAGTATTGGACATTTGTAACATCTCTTCCCCGGGACTCGTCAATCTCCTGGACCGTTCTTGAAACCACACACAGCCGTTCAAGGTCCGCAAAACAACGTGGACGGTCCACAAATGCCAAACGAGATCTCTCTTGGGGAGTCAGTCCTTCCAGAATCGCTTGTATCACTTCTGTCTCGGGCAACCCCAATCTTAACACCCGGGCAGCTCTCCGTATATCGCGCACGAAGTCCCCTAACGCCTCTCCGTTGGCCTGTAAGCGATAGAATCTTTGAAGCTCAAGCCGGGCACGTCGTCGAATGGGTAGGAAGAAGTTCAACACCTCCCCATGGAAAGCATCAACACTGTCACCCCGACGCAGAGCCTTGGTGACCAGATCAGCCAACGTACTCCGGCAATACGGGTATATAAGAGACAAGACCTCCCCATCGGACACCCCCGGGAAATCTGCCACCTGCAGGACCAGGTCCAAGAAAACCAACAGCTGGTCCTCATCAAATCCATTCACCACCGGAAATTTCTGGAGAACGCCTGAAAGAGGGTGGGGCAATTTCTCGTAGCATATCGCCGCCAGAATTGCACAATTCAAAACACACAACAACAAACATAAATTCCTACGAACCACCTAACACAAAACATGACCTACAAAAGAAAAACTTGAGTACTCTATCTTCCATCAAGTGGACCCCCGGGTTTCCTAGCGCTGCGAAAACCTGACCCGTTCCAGAACTAACTCTCCGTCAGTCGCCAGACTCAAAGAAGAAACAACATCAGACACTAACACCAACATACTATCCACACCACCAAACACTAACCACAATATACGACATTTCGACTACAACATTGTCACCATTACAATCGGACGATACCGACTTCCAGTCGGGCCATACCGCATCCCACTAACCGCACGCGCCATTATTTTCATAAAATAAATACGGGAACCCATCCCCCACGCGATCTCCGGCAATGTCCAATTTCAAAACAACAAACCCAACTACAACACGTGCCCGTGGCGGCCTCAGGTTTACAATTCAAAACACCTAACAATAATTCATAAAAATACATATATACACCTACGTTTCATGTCAACTATTAAGTGCCATTATATTTGCCAGACCATCTCCAAGTTTGCAAGCCCCATCACACCAACGGACCCAAGGGTTCAACCCCAGAATGAACCACGCTCTCTGCTACCATTTGCAGTAGCGGACTTCATGAAACCACGCTCTGCTACCATTTGCAGTCCCTCTTTCCTTTTATTCTTTTCTTACTCATTTTATTTTATTTTATATTCAGATTTAAAGTTTCTATGTTCTTATTTATTCTTTTGAAAGAGAGGCTACAAGTTATTTAGAACTAGGCGAGAGCCTAGAGAAGCTAAAATTGTGCTGGGTCCAGTATAATTTCATTAATATGTGCCTTGCCCAAGTGGAGCAAGGAATAATAACTATTAACAGCACTAAGTATTGAATGAGTATTAATATCTGAATGATCATTGACTAGTGCATCGTGGAAAGTTACATAAATAACAATAATATAATTATCAAATGGCACACAACTTCGACCTGCAAGTAATCATATTTTTATAACACGACATAAATACACAGAAATATACACATGCATAATTAATATGACAATGTAACAATCATGTAAAACAAACACACACATATGATTGACATCAACAACCGTTTACAGATAAATAACCCATCACATGTTCACCCCGGTTATCACCGCCTATAAGTATCTTGTTCAACACCCATAACCCCCTTATTCTGACCAAGTGTCCGGCCCCTTTAATGTTTAATTAATAAGTTACTAAACCCCCCCCCAAAACCTTCATTAAAATCTCCCAGGAGTGGAGCAGACATGCCCCAAGTTTTAATAAAATAAGAAGTAACTAAATGTATAATGTAAACCCAGCGGCCTGCGCACAAATCCCAAGCCGATGTCTAATCATCAATTTAAATCCCATCAATTACGATAATGAAGAGTAGCATCACAAGGTTAACATGGATGTCCGGTTGCCTAACTGCATTTTATATTTCCTTTTACTTTCAAAACAGAATTTGTAAAAAATAGTGGAACGTGACCACCCTGAATATTGATAACTGAACTGATTAATCTTATATTGTTTAATGGTTATTTAATTGTTATAGTGAGCCATAAAATTTATCGTTACAAAATTTACTATGGTAAAATACAAACTGTGACAATGGTAAGTTTAAAGTGTACAATTAGCTAAAAACGGAATCTAAAACATGAATTTTGTAAAAACGGAATCTAAGTCATGAAGGTAGTAAAACCAGCTCACAGTCTTCCAAAAACTTAACTACCGGCAGGGTCAGGCATCGGGCGAGATCTAGCAAGATCTGATACATACAGACCTGCAGTGGACGTCTCCTACGGGAGTCGACCACGGTTTAAAACATCTCCCAGATTATGAATGAATAATAAAATACATGCCCACCTGAACCAAAAGATCCGTTAACATAACCATCCCAACATGCTTAAAACATAAACAGATTTAGATTCAACTCCATCTACCGAACTTCCCTCGACCCGGGCGGTGCGTGACCCTGGCCGAGTTTACACTCTCAGAACGAGATATACATGACAGTAATAGAGGAGGCGTAAGCCTTACAAATTACAAATAATACATGCCACCCATTGTCCAGAAATAACTGTCCAAACTGGAGCGTCTGCATGAAAGTCTCGCAGAGTTTATCGGCCACAAAATTTAGAATGATATGGTTAAATTTCACCTGGTTTGAAGCGTGGGTCTGAGGGTTCTGTAGTGTGTATCCAGTCCATCCTTCCGGCTGACATAGCTGACGAAGGTTTTGAAATTACAGCACCTGAGGCAGTTGTTCGGCCATCCTTCCGGAGCGGGGCAGATTCCCGGCTACATCGGAAACCCTGCACAATTATATCTGGGATTACTCATAAGTTCATAAAACACACACTACCACATTTACCCGCTGACATTGCATGGCCTGTGCAGTTTATAAACTCCGAAAATTGACTAAGTAAAGAATGCCATTGAATGTAGTAAATCGCTTCAAAAATAACCCCATTAAAGATTTTAATACATAATATGTTCAGATATAGTCACTCCATAATAATGATAATTTGAAATAACTGTTATGCACAAGTTTTCATGATGCACTTACAGGAATTAGCAACTTTTAACAAGTCCGTGATATACACGGATTTCGGAAAATTACTGACTTACGCCCCATCTGGGTTTAGTTAATTTAGTAGAGTCATTACTAGATTAATATAAAACATAATCATATCATTAATGTTACAATCAATTAACCAGGGTTGAGATTAAGCATACCTAAAACAAATTTTAACCTGAAACTCGCCACGTGCTAAGGATTCACTGCAATATATATCGTAACGCATCCACTTTAATATCAATTAAAACCAATTTGTTTTTATAAATAACTAATATACATATTTTAATAGACTTACCGGAGGTCACGTAGGCTTCTACTTATCCATAGATAAGGTTGGAAGACGAAAAAAACTGTTCAATCTACTCTGTCAGCCGGGGACCAGTATGTGAAGCGCCGAGAGCCGTATTGGAACTGAACAAACTGGCTCTTGAAAAAACCGTAGTAACAGAGATAGGGCGCGCGCGAGGCGAGCGGCGGAGGGGTAGATCTCAATGACAAAGTCCGATTGACCATATCAAAGGACAATTCCTTTACGTCGACAAATACGTAATTTTTAATAATACACTATATAGATATAGGAGCATCGCCGCGTTTTCCAAAACGCGGCCCAATATATAGAAGTTATTGCATCATTTTACTTCCATGTTCCATAAGGAAATGGAAGTATGGCGATGGCGAAAAAAATCTTGTTCGAGATAATTGCAGATTCTGATTGTACTACCCTCAAAACATGAAAAAAGTGTGTGTGCGTCTGTCTGTGTAGATTTTTTTCTATGGCAAACGATAAGAGCCGCAAATTCAAACAGAATCAAATAATGCTTTGCATACGTCCCTGAATTGTAGAGGACTCAAGGTCTATTGTTTTTGGTGAAGATCGTTCAAGAGAAAGGGGTAGTTTACTAGAAACGTTTTATGTTTTCACAAGGGTAATTTTTTCTATGACGAACGATAACTGCCCCAAAATCAAACAGAATCAAATAATGTTTTGTGTACATCCCTGAATTTCAGAGGACTCAAGGCGTATTGTTTTTGGTGAATATCGTTCAAGAGAAAGGGGTAGTTTACCTGCAACATTTTATGTTTTGACAAGGGTAATTTTTTCTATGACGAACGATAACTGCCGCACATTCAAACTGTCGTAAATTCAAACAGAATAAAATAATTTTTTACATATTGTACTGTTATTTCTTACAGGTATTGTAATTAAGATCTGCTCCACGTTGGATCAGCCATTTACGTACTGTAGTTATTTTCTGATATAATATAATATTTGCTAAATGCACCACATTGGATCAGACATTTATGTGTAGTAATTATTTATACGTATGGTAATTAAGTAATGTACCTACTGTTATTATGTTTTTTTATTTACTAGTACATGTAAAGGAACTCTTTCTCTCAGGGTTAATGATTATTAAGTTATTTGATCGTATTTACGATTGTATCTATTATTTTCTTTTCTTTAAACCAAACCAGATTCAGTTATTATGTAGTATTTTGATAGTTAACCATGTAAAAAATAAATAACAAACTAATGTAACTTAACTGACTCTGAATTCTTACAGCTGCAACGGGTTCACTTCTGGTTGTTGTTTACCTTTTTTCGAAAGCAATATTAGGCTTGGCAATCTGTTCCTTCACACAAATTTCTTATTGCTCTCACCGCTGAATGCCGCTCTCCAGGACTACTGCAACACAGAAGTCTCCTCGGAACACTTAACTATCTTTTTGCCACTTAAACTCTTCTTCGGTCCAAGGTTTTCCTTTTCTGTCGTCGTTCTTTCAAGGATATTGTTATATTTCTCGTATTATTATTTATTTATTAAATATTATAAGCAAAACTCTGGTATCACAATTTAAATTCCTTTACAGTATTTTCTTTTCCTTGTTACATTAACTTGATGATGTACAAATGATATTTAATATAATTTAAGACTCTTCATGTAGTTACTATTAGATATATAATTAGACTCTTCACGTTACGCTTAATGAATTTAATTTAAGACTAATAACGTTACTCTAAATGCATTTTATTTTAGACTAATCAACATTTTCTTCCTCGCATACAATACAATTTTTTAACAATTTACAAAATTGCCCCTATGATAATTCCCTAATTTCTTTACATCTGTTTATCATATAGCTATTAAAACATATATCATTTTTCTATTTCTTATTAAACATCTTTATTTTACCTCTAATATTCGTAATTCTACTGGTTATTTATTAAATTATAATTTTATTACTCTTTACTCTTCTTATAACATTCATTCCAATTTCATATATTATTTTCTGAACATATAACTAAATATGGTTTTATATCATATAGGAATCGACCTCTATGTTGACTGAGTAAGTCAATATTCCCAATGTTTTTTGTTTACATTCAATACAAAATCTGCATCCTTTCTCTTTTAAAATTTATTATCTCCCTATTATGTACTGTGTGCATTTTAACAGCAGTACAATATACGTCTGAGCTGTAGAGGACTCAAGGCCTATTGATTTTAGTGAAGATCGGTTACGGGAAAAGGGTAGTTTACCTGCAACGTTTTATGTTTTAACTAGAGTAAAGTACGTAATTTTGATAAAAAAAGTATCATGAAAAGAAGATCATAATAATCTACTGTAGAAACGTAGATGAAATATCTATAACGTAGATGAAATAGAAGCTAGTTGAAGAGGGTGGGGGTAATTTTCTATAAATGAAAATTATAGTTGAAGGGGGGAGAGATAATTTGTTATATGTGTACAACTTTATCGGCAACAAAGAAGTAGTTTGTTGTTAAAATTCCTTCCCGGGCTGTTTGGCCGTAGTCCAACGTTTTCTGCAAAACCAGACGTTTCGGCAATGCAATCGTCTGACATCATCAGTGAAAATCGAGTGCGATAACGTGAGGTGGTATCTGTTAGTGACCACAGTGCTGTGGTTAAGGCTGAGGCAATAAGTAGAAAGAAGTAGTTTCAATGGAAATATTTCATTTCGAAAATGATTTTAAATATAAATCTTAGAACATGGAAGTCATGTATGGTTCTCCATACCGATATTTAATTAGACGGTACAGCCGCCTGCTTTAAGTCTATCATCTTATCTAGGCTTCATGAAGAAGGTGTTTGTTACACATCGTCGTCGGATTTATCAAATTTGAGAGAGCCGTTTCCAGCGCTATATACACGTGAGGATGTAACAGTTTAATACTATTGCTTGGTATAGTATGTATCTAACTCATTTGTTTTTGGATAGGAAAATGGGTGCAGAATATACAGTAATATATTGTGACAGATCACCATTAGCATCGTTCGTTAACGGCATCATCAATAAGAAGGAGACAAAATTAACTGATAAGGAGCTGGTAGAAATTATTCCTCATTGGATTAAAGAATATTTTAAATCAACAAATGCGATGTTCTTAATCGATTCAGATATTAAAGCTGTTAAAGAACAACTAGTTAAAAGGGGTGGGTTTGATGTTTATTTAGCGACGGATGAATATTTCTTATTACAAAATAATTATTTTAGGACTATCGCAGAGTTATGTGATATTCCAATTATAGATATAAAGAGGAGAGATTTTTTAAAATTTTACGAATATATCAAATCTTTCATGTCAAATTAAATTAAATTAAAAATATGGTTTTATGATATTATGATATCTATTTATTCACCTAAAAATACAGTTGATACATATAAATCAATGTGTTCCTTTCACAGGAAAACAATCTTTAGTAATACTGATATGAATGGTTGTAAATATAAGGAGATGTCTGATTGTAAAAACAATTAGAAAAAAGATTATTTTATATAAATATGTATATATTAATGTGAATGTCATATACACTGATTGTTAAATCTGTTTAATGTAAAATGTACGGAAAGGTATAATTAAAAAATAAAATGTATAGCCTAATTTCAATATAGTTGCACTTTTTTTTTCTACACAATTAGTTATGAGCGAGAGAGTTTGGGTATACATAAAAAAAAAATTGAAGAATTTTTTTTAAATTCATTTTATTTATACATAAACACAATTATTTAGTGAAACTTTTTAATAATTCCTCTAGTTTATAAATTAATCGTTTACTTATACAATTTATTCCGAATAGATTTAAATCATATTTTTTACTTTGTTCAACAACATTTTTGAATTCATTATATTTGTATACATAACCGTTATTAAAGAAGTAAATAAATCCGTCAATAAATCTAAATATGGAATCAATATTTTTTGGAACACCAGGAAAGTGATCGTATGTATATCCATGTTTTGAACTGAGAAAGAACATTCATCCAGTTCAATATAATATTCATCATTATAAAATAAAAAAGTACGTCCTGTATATGTGTTAACAGCTCCATTTATTTTGTCTGTCGAATCAAAACCAATACTAGTTGTTGAAACAGGAAATTATTAACTAAACATAATGAGTTTTCTTCAAATATATAAATATTATTATCAACAAATATTATAACCTCTCCTGACGGTCTCTGGTTCATTGCTGATATAATAGCAAAATTCGGTGGTAGAAACTTTAACCATATTGTAATATTTAGAGATTTTCCATAGGATTTTTCCTTAATATTAAACATCCAAAATAGTTTATTCTCTAAAATACATGGATGATTGTTGATTACTAGAAATAAATGGGATCCATTAACTTTGCAAATATCAAATTGTGAATCTGTATCTGTTTTTTTATGAAGCGGCGGTTTTTCAGTTGTAGAAGACGTTGTAGCTTTCGTAGTTGGAGTAACCGATGGAAATGGTGAGGGTGGAGGTGATGGTGGTGGTAATCCGTATAAGCGTTGTATACCCTGTACATCATCCTTTCCTAAATCAATATTTTTACCATTATTCAATGTGTAGAATGGGAACATAATTGAAGTATTATCCCTCGAATGCCCGAGCCCCCACATGACCAATTTCGTGCGTTAAAACGGATAATAAACTAACTTCATCGCTAGCTAAATTTAAATCGTTCTTATAATACCATTTTTCTTCAAAATCCAAATGAATTTCAACATGTGCACGGTGGGGGAGAGGATAGAAGGCATGACCAAGTACTCTTCCTCTACTTCAAAATTTTTATCGCAAAATGAAGATGAATTTTATTTTTTATACAGCGATGGTGAGACCGTCGAAACGAGATAAGTATGTCAGGATTTTGTTGATCTCGATAAAATTTTAATGCTTACTGTATCTCCCATATATGGAAAGCTTCTGTCCTAAGTTCGATAATATTTTTTATGGGAGATATAAATTCCCAGCTTAATATTCATTTATTCCACCTCGATATCGCACGAAATTCTCCTAGATCTTTATTTCCACATCTCGGTTTCTTAATTAGATTTAACGTTTCATTGCTTAATTTACCATCATTCGGTAAATCATAGTATTCTTGAAATATTGTAAGGTATGAGGATAGAGACGACTCGTTTAACACAGAAAGTTCATCAACATTGTTTATATATCCAAAATTTAAAAGATAATTAGCAATATAGTGCAAGTCGGTGTCGTTCTCGGGCCGAACACTAGAAATAGTAATTAAAAGAGGTATTAGAGTTTTAACTAACCAAATTCTGATATCACTACTGAACACATCAGCTTTTTATCGCTTAATATATAGAAGTTATTGCATCATTTTACTTCCATGTTCCATAAGGAAATGGAAGTATGGCGATGGCGAAAAAAATCGTGTTCGAGATAATTGCAGATTCTGATTGTACTACCCTCAAAACATGAAAAAAGTGAGTGTGTGTCTGTCTGTGTAGATTTTTTTCTATGGCAAACGATAAGAGCCGCAAATTCAAACAGAATCAAATAATGTTTTGCATACGTCCCTGAATTGTAGAGGACTCAAGGCCTACTGTTTTTGGTGAAGATCGTTCAAGAGAAAGGGGTAGTTTACTAGCAACGTTTTATGTTTTCACAAGGGTAATTTTTTCTATGACAAACGATAACTGCCCCAAAATCAAACAGAATCAAATAATGTTTTGTGTACATCCCTGAATTTCTGAGGACTCAAGGTGTATTGTTTTTGGTGAATATTGTTCAAGAGAAAGGGGTAGTTTACCTGCAACATTTTATGTTTTGACCAGGGTAATTTTTTCTATGACGAACCATAACTGCCGCACATTCAAACTGTCGTAAATTCAAACAGAATAAAATAATTTTTTACATATTGTACTGTTATTTCTTACAGGTATTGTAATTAAGATCTGCTCCACGTTGGATCAGCCATTTACGTACTATAGTTATTTTCTGATGTAATATAATATTTGCTATATGCACCACATTGGATATGGTAATTAAGTAATGTACCTACTGTTATTATGTTTTTTTATTTACCAGTACATGTAAAGAAACTCTTTCTCTCAAGGTTAATGATTATTAAGTTATTTGATCGTATTTACGATTGTATCTATTATTTTCTTTTTTTTAAACCAAACCAGATTCAGTTATTATTTAGTATTTTGATAGTTAACCATGTAAAAAATAAATAACAAACTAATGTAACTTAACCGACTCTGAATTCTTCCAGCTGCCACGGGTTCACTTCTGGTTGTTGTTTACCTTTTTTCGAAAGCAATATTAGGCTTGGCAATCTGTTCCTTCACACAAATTTCTTATTGCTCTCACCGCTGAATGCCGCTCTCCAGGACTACTGCAACACAGATGTCTCCTCGGAACACTTAACTATCCTTTATGGCCACTTAAACTCTTCTTCGGTCCAAGGTTTTCCTTTTCTGTCGTCGTTCTTTCAAGGATATTGTTATATTTCTCGTATTATTATTTATTTATTAAATATTATAAGCAAAACTCTGGTATCACAATTTAAATTCCTTTACAGTATTTTCTTTTCCTTGTTACATTAACTTGATGATGTACAAATGATATTTAATATAATTTAAGACTCTTCATGTAGTTACTATTAGATATATAATTAGACTCTTCATGTTACGCTTAATGAATTTAATTTAAGACTAATAACGTTACTCTTAATGCATTTTATTTTAGACTAATCAACATTTTCTTCCTCGCATACAATACAATTTTTTAACAATTTACAAAATTGCCCCTATGATAATTCCCTAATTTCTTTACATCTGTCTATCATATAGCTATTAAAACATATATCATTTTTCTATTTCTTATTAAACATCTTTATTTTACCTCTAATATTCGTAATTCTACTGGTTATTTATTAAATTATAATTTTATTACTCTTTACTCTTCTTATAACATTCATTCCAGTTTCATATATTATTTTCTGAACATATAACTAAATATGGTTTTATATCATATAGGAATCGACCTCTATGTTGACTGAGTAAGTCAATATTCCCAATGTTTTTTGTTTACATTCAATACAAAATCTGCATCCTTTCTCTTTTAAAATTTATTATCTCCCTATTATGTACTGTGTGCATTTTAACAGCAGTACAATATACGTCTGAGCTGTAGAGGACTCAAGGTCTATTGATTTTAGTGAAGATCGGTTACGGGAAAAGGGTAGTTTACCTGTAACTTTTTATGTTTTAACTAGAGTAAAGTACATAATTTTGATAAATAAAGTATCCTGAAAAGAAGAACATAATAATCTACTGTAGAAACGTAGATGTAATATCTATAACGTAGATGAAATAGAAGCTAGTTGAAGAGGGTGGGGGTAATTTTCTATAAATGAAAATTATAGTTGAAGGGGGGAGAGATAATTTGTTATATGTGTACTACTTTATCGGCAACAAAGATGTAGTTTGTTGTTAAAATTCCTTCCCGTGCTGTTTGGCCGTAGTCCAATGTTTTCTGCAAAACCAGACGTTTCAGCAGTGCAATCGACTGCCATCATCAGTGAAAATCAAGTGCGATAAAGTGATGTGGTATCCGTTAGTGACCACAGTGCTGTGGTTAAGGCTGAGGCAATAAGTAGAAATAAGTAGTTTCTATGGAAATATTTCATTTTGAAAATGATTTTATATATAAATCTTACAACACGGAAGTCATGTATGGTTCTCCATGCCGATATTTATCTAAATGGTACAGCCGCCTGCTTTAAGCCTATCATCTTATCTAGGCTTCATGAAGAAGGTGTTTGTTATATATCGTCGTCGGATTTATCAAATTTGAGAGAGCCGTTTCCAGCGCTATATACACGTGAGGATGTAACAATTTAATACTATTACTTGGTATAGTATGTATCAAACTCAGTTGTTTTTGGATGGGAAATGGGTGCAGAATATACAGTAATGTGTTGTGACAGATCACCATTAGCATCGTTCGCTAACGGCATCATCAATAAGAAGGAGACAAAATTAACTGATAAGGAGCTGGTAGAAATTATTCCTCATTGGATTATAGAATATTTTAAATCAACAAATGCGATGTTCTTAATCGATTCAGATATTAAAGCTGTTAAAGAACAACTAGTAAAAAGGGGTGGGTTTGATGTTAATTTAGCGACGGACGAATATTTCTTATTACAAAATAATTATTTTTGGACTATCGCAGAGTTATGTGATATTCCAATTATAGATATAAAGAGGAGAGATTTTTTAAAATTTTACGAATACATCAAATCTTGGATATTAAATTAAATTAAATTAAAAATACGGTTTTATGATATTATGATATATATTTATTCACCTAACAATACAGTTGATACATATAAATCAATGTGTAGCTTTCACAGGAAAACAATCTTTAGTAATACTGATATGAATGGTTGTAAATATAAGAAGATGTCTGATTGTAAAAAAAATTAGAAAAAAAATTATTTTGTATAAATATGTATATATTAATGTGAATGTCATATACACTGATCGTTAAATCTGTTTAATGTAAAATGTACGGAAAGGTATAATTAAAAAATTAAATGTATAGCCTAATTTCAATATAGTTGCACTTTTTTTCCTACACAATTATTTATGAGCGAGAGAGGTTGGGTATAAATAAAAAAAATTGAAGAATTTTTTTTAAATTCATTTTATTTATACATAAATACAATTATTTAGTGAAACTTTTTAATAATTCCACTAGTTTATAAATTAAGCGTTTACTTATACAATTTATTCCGAATAGATTTAAATCATATTTTTTACTTTGTTCAACAACATTTTTAAATTCATGATATTTGTATACATAACCGTTATTAAAGAAGTAAATAAATCCGTCAATAAATCTAAATATGGAATCAATATTTTTTGGAACACCAGGAAAGTGATCGTATGTATATCCATGTTTTGAACTGAGAAAGAACATTCATCCAGTTCAATATAATATTCATCATTATAAAATAAAAAAGTATGTCCTGTATATGTGTTAACATCTCCATTTATTTTGGCTGTCGAATCAAAACCAATACTAGTTGTTGAAACAGGAAATTATTAACTAAACATAATGAGTTTATATCAAATATATAAATATTATTATCAACAAATGTTACAAACTCTCCTGACGGTCTCTGGTACATTGCCGATATATTAGCAAAATTCGGTGGTAGAAACTTTAACCATATTGTAATATTTTGAGATTTTCCATAGGATTTTTCTTTAATATTAAACATCCAAAATAGTTTATTCTCTAAAATACATAGATGATTGTTGATTACTAGAAATAAATGGGATCCATTAACTTTGCAAATATCAAATTGTGAATCTGTATCTGTTTTTTTATGAAGCGGCGGTTTTTCAGTTGTAGAAGACGTTGTAGCTTTCGTAGTTGGAGTAACCGATGGAAATGGTGAGGGTGGAGGTGATGGTGGTGGTAATCCGTATAAGCATTGTATACCCTGTACATCATCCTTTCCTAAATCAATATTTTTACCATTATTCAATGTGTAGAATGGGAACATAATTGAAGTATTATCCCTCGAATGCCCGAGCCCCCACATGACCAATTTCGTGCGTTAAAACGGATAATAAACTAACTTCATCGCTAGCTAAATTTAAATCGTACTTATAATACCATTTTTCTTCAAAATCCAAATGAATTTCAACACGTGCACGGTGGGGGAGAGGATAGAAGGCATGACCAAGTACTCCTCCTCTACTTCAAAATTTGTATCGCAAAATGAAGACGAATTTTATTTTTTATACAGCGATGGTGAGACCGTCGAAACGAGCTAATTATGTCAGGATTTTGTTGATCTCGATAAAATTTAAACGCTGACTGTTTCTCCCATATATGGAAAGCTTCTGTCCTAAGTTCGATAATATTTTTCATGGGAGATATAAATTCCCAGCTTAATATTCATTTATTCCACCTCGATATCGCACGAAATTCTCCTAGATCTTTATTTCCACATCTCGGTTTCTTAATTAGATTTAACGTATCATTGCTTAATTTACCATCATTCGGTAAATTATAGTATTATTGAAATATTGTAAGGTATGAGGATAGAGACGATTCGTTTAACACAGAAAGTTCATCAACATTGTTCATATATCCAAAATTTGAAAGATAATTAGCAATATAGTGCAAGTCGGTGTCGTTCTCAGGCCGAACACTAGAAATAGTAATTAAAAGAGGTATTAGAGTTTTAACTAACCACATTCTGATATCTCTACTGAACACATTAGCTTTTTATCGCTTAATATATAGAAGTTATTGCATCATTTTACTTCCATGTTCCATAAGGAAATGGAAGTATGGCGATGGCGAAAAAAATCGTGTTCGAGATAATTGGAGATTCTGATTGTACTACCCTCAAAACATGAAAAAAGTGTGTGTGTGTCTGTCTGTGCAGATTTTTTTCTATGGCAAACGATAAGAGCCGAAAATTCAAACAGAATCAAATAATGTTTTGCATACATCCCTGAATTGTAGAGGACTCAAGGCCTATTGTTTTTGGTGAAGATCGTTCAAGAGAAAGGGGTAGTTTACTAGCAACGTTTTATATTTTCACAAGGGTAATTTTTTTTCTATGACGAACGATAACTGCCCCAAAATCAAACAGAATCAAATAATGTTTTGTGTACATCCCTGAATTTCAGAGGACTCAAGGTGTATTGTTTTTGATGAAAATCGTTCAAGTGAAAGGGGTAGTTTACCAGCAACATTTTATGTTTTAACAAGGGTAATTTTTTCTATGACTAATGATAACTGCCGCACATTCAAACAAAATCAAATAATATTTTGCATACGTTCCTGAATTGTAGAGTGCCCAATTCATGTTGTTTTTGGTGAAGATCAGTTAAGAGAAAGGGGTAGTTTACCGGCAACATTTTATGTTTTGACAAGGGTAATTTTTTCTATGACGAACGATAACTGACGTACATTCAAACAAAATCAAATAATGTTTTGCATACATTCCTGAATTGTAGAGTACACAAGGCCTGTTGATTTGGTGAAGATCTGTTAGGAGAAAGGTGTAGTTTACAAGCAACATTTTATGTTTTAACAAGGGTAATTTTTCCTATCACTAACGATAACTGCCGTAAATTCAAACAGAATAAAATAATTTTTTACATATACATCTGAGCTGTAGAGGACTCAAGGTCTATTGATTTTAGTGAAGATCGGTTACGGGAAAAGGGTAGTTTACCTGTAACGTTTTATGTTTCAACTAGAGTAAAGTACATAATTTTGATAAATAAAGTATCCTGAAAAGAAGAACATAATAATCTACTGTAGAAACGTAGATGTAATTTCTATAACGTAGATGAAATAGAAGCTAGTTGAAGAGGGTGGGGGTAATTTTCTATAAATGAAAATTATAAATGAAGGGGGACAGATAATTTGTTATGTGTACTACTTTATCGGCAACAAAGATGTAGTTTGTTGTTAAAATTCCTTCCCGTGCTGTTAGGCCGTAGTCCAATGTTTTCTGCAAAACCAGACGTTTCAGCAGTGCAATCGACTGCCATCATCAGTGAAAATCGAGTGCGATAAAGTGATGTGGTATCCGTTAGTGACCACAGTGCTGTGGTTAAGGCTGAGGCAATAAGTAGAAATAAGTAGTTTCTATGGAAATATTTCATTTTGAAAATGATTTTAAATATAAATCTTACAACACGGAAGTCATGTATGGTTCTCCATGCCGATATTTATCTAAATGGTACAGCCGCCTGCTTTAAGCCTATCATCTTATCTAGGCTTCATGAAGAAGGTGTTTGTTATATATCGTCGTCGGATTTATCAAATTTGAGAGAGCCGTTTCCAGCGCTATATACACGTGAGGATGTAACAATTTAATACTATTACTTGGTATAGTATGTATCAAACTCAGTTGTTTTTGGATGGGAAATGGGTGCAGAATATACAGTAATGTGTTGTGACAGATCACCATTAGCATCGTTCGCTAACGGCATCATCAATAAGAAGGAGACAAAATTAACTGATAAGGAGCTGGTAGAAATTATTCCTCATTGGATTATAGAATATTTTAAATCAACAAATGCGATGTTCTTAATCGATTCAGATATTAAAGCTGTTAAAGAACAACTAGTAAAAAGGGGTGGGTTTGATGTTAATTTAGCGACGGACGAATATTTCTTATTACAAAAAAATTATTTTTGGACTATCGCAGAGTTATGTGATATTCCAATTATAGATATAAAGAGGAGAGATTTCTTTAAAATTTTACGAATACATCAAATCTTGGATATTAAATTAAATTAAATTAAAAATACGGTTTTATGATATTATGATATATATTTATTCACCTAACAATACAGTTGATACATATAAATCAATGTGTAGCTTTCACAGGAAAACAATCTTTAGTAATACTGATATGAATGGTTGTAAATATAAGAAGATGTCTGATTGTAAAAAAAATTAGAAAAAAGATTATTTTATATAAATATGTATATATTAATGTGAATGTCATATACACTGATCGTTAAATCTGTTTAATGTAAAATGTACGGAAAGGTATAATTAAAAAATAAAATGTATAGCCTAATTTCAATATAGTTGCACTTTTTTTCCTACACAATTATTTATGAGCGAGAGAGGTTGGGTATAAATAAAAAAAATTGAAGAATTTTTTTAAAATTCATTTTATTTATACATAACTACAATTATTTAGTGAAACTTTTTAATAATTCCACTAGTTTATAAATTAAGCGTTTACTTATACAATTTATTCCGAATAGATTTAAATCATATTTTTTACTTTGTTCAACAACATTTTTAAATTCATGATATTTGTATACATAACCGTTATTAAAGAAGTAAATAAATCCGTCAATAAATCTAAATATGGAATCAATATTTCTTGGAACACCAGGAAAGTGATCGTATGTATATCCATGTTTTGAACTGAGAAAGAACATTCATCCAGTTCAATATAATATTCATCATTATAAAATAAAAAAGTATGTCCTGTATATGTGTTAACATCTCCATTTATTTTGGCTGTAGAATCAAAACCAATACTAGTTGTTGAAACAGGAAATTATTAACTAAACATAATGAGTTTATATCAAATATATAAATATTATTATCAACAAATATTACAAACTCTCCTGACGGTCTCTGGTACATTGCCGATATATTAGCAAAATTCGGTGGTAGAAACTTTAACCATATTGTAATATTTTGAGATTTTCCATAGGATTTTTCTTTAATATTAAACATCCAAAATAGTTTATTCTCTAAAATACATGGATGATTGTTGATTACTAGAAATAAATGGGATCCATTAACTTTGCAAATATCAAATTGTGAATCTGTATCTGTTTTTTTATGAAGCGGCGGTTTTTCAGTTGTAGAAGACGTTGTAGCTTTCGTAGTTGGAGTAACCGATGGAAATGGTGAGGGTGGAGGTGATGGTGGTGGTAATCCGTATAAGCATTGTATACCCTGTACATCATCCTTTCCTAAATCAATATTTTTTCCATTATTCAATGTGTAGAATGGGAACATAATTGAAGTGTTATCCCTCGAATGCCCGAGCCCCCACATGACCAATTTCGTGCGTTAAAACGGATAATAAACTAACTTCATCGCTAGCTAAATTTAAATCGTACTTATAATACCATTTTTCTTCAAAATCCAAATGAATTTCAACACGTGCACGGTGGGGGAGAGGATAGAAGGCATGACCAAGTACTCCTCCTCTACTTCAAAATTTGTATCGCAAAATGAAGACGAATTTTATTTTTTATACAGCGATGGTGAGACCGTCGAAACGAGCTAATTATGTCAGGATTTTGTTGATCTCGATAAAATTTAAACGCTGACTGTTTCTCCCATATATGGAAAGCTTCTGTCCTAAGTTCGATAATATTTTTCATGGGAGATATAAATTCCCAGCTTAATATTCATTTATTCCACCTCGATATCGCACGAAATTCTCCTAGATCTTTATTTCCACATCTCGGTTTCTTAATTAGATTTAACGTATCATTGCTTAATTTACCATCATTCGGTAAATTATAGTATTATTGAAATATTGTAAGGTATGAGGATAGAGACGATTCGTTTAACACAGAAAGTTCATCAACATTGTTCATATATCCAAAATTTGAAAGATAATTAGCAATATAGTGCAAGTCGGTGTCGTTCTCGGGCCGAACACTAGAAATAGTAATTAAAAGAGGTATTAGAGTTTTAACTAACCACATTCTGATATCTCTACTGAACACATT
This sequence comes from Magicicada septendecula, assembly GCA_034769895.1. NCBI lineage: Eukaryota > Metazoa > Arthropoda > Insecta > Hemiptera > Cicadidae > Magicicada > Magicicada septendecula. The sequence goes on from CM068367.1 coordinate 492,634,085, forward strand.
AGCTTTTTATCGCTTAATATATAGAAGTTATTGCATCATTTTACTTCCATGTTCCATAAGGAAATGGAAGTATGGCGATGGCGAAAAAAATCGTGTTCGAGATAATTGCAGATTCTGATTGTACTACCCTCAAAACATGAAAAAAGTGTGTGTGTGTCTGTCTGTGCAGATTTTTTTCTATGGCAAACGATAAAAGCAGAAAATTCAAACAGAATCAAATAATGTTTTGCATACATCCCTGAATTGTAGAGGACTCAAGGCCTATTGTTTTTGGTGAAGATCGTTCAAGAGAAAGGGGTAGTTTACTAGCAACGTTTTATATTTTCACAAGGGTAATTTTTTTTCTATGACGAACGATAACTGCCCCAAAATCAAACAGAATCAAATAATGTTTTGTGTACATCCCTGAATTTCAGAGGACTCAAGGTGTATTGTTTTTGATGAAAATCGTTCAAGTGAAAGGGGTAGTTTACCAGCAACATTTTATGTTTTAACAAGGGTAATTTTTTCTATGAATAATGATACCTGCCGCACATTCAAACAAAATCAAATAATATTTTGCATACGTTCCTGAATTGTAGAGTGCCCAATTCATGTTGTTTTTGGTGGAGATCAGTTAAGAGAAAGGGGTAGTTTACCGGCAACATTTTATGTTTTGACAAGGGTAATTTTTTCTATGACGAACGATAACTGACGTACATTCAAACAAAATCAAATAATGTTTTGCATAGATTCCTGAATTGTAGAGTACACAAGGCCTGTTGATTTGGTGAAGATCTGTTAGGAGAAAGGTGTAGTTTACAAGCAACATTTTATGTTTTAACAAGGGTAATTTTTCCTATCACTAACGATAACTGCCGTAAATTCAAACAGAATAAAATAATTTTTTACATATACATCTGAGCTGTAGAGGACTCAAGGTCTATTGATTTTAGTGAAGATCGGTTACGGGAAAAGGGTAGTTTACCTGTAAAGTTTTATGTTTTAACTCGAGTAAAGTACATAATTTTGATAAATAAAGTATCCTGAAAAGAAGAACATAATAATCTACTGTAGAAACGTAGATGTAATTTCTATAACGTAGATGAAATAGAAGCTAGTTGAAGAGGGTGGGGGTAATTTTCTATAAATGAAAATTATAGATGAAGGGGGACAGATAATTTGTTATGTGTACTACTTTATCGGCAACAAAGATGTAGTTTGTTGTTAAAATTCCTTCCCGTGCTGTTTGGCCGTAGTCCAATGTTTTCTGCAAAACCAGACGTTTCAGCAGTGCAATCGACTGCCATCATCAGTGAAAATCGAGTGCGATAAAGTGATGTGGTATCCGTTAGTGACCACAGTGCTGTGGTTAAGGCTGAGGCAATAAGTAGAAATAAGTAGTTTCTATGGAAATATTTCATTTTGAAAATGATTTTAAATATAAATCTTACAACACGGAAGTCATGTATGGTTCTCCATGCCGATATTTATCTAAATGGTACAGCCGCCTGCTTTAAGCCTATCATCTTATCTAGGCTTCATGAAGAAGGTGTTTGTTATATATCGTCGTCGGATTTATCAAATTTGAGAGAGCCGTTTCCAGCGCTATATTCACGTGAGGATGTAACAATTTAATACTATTGCTTGGTATAGTATGTATCAAACTCAGTTGTTTTTGGATGGGAAATGGGTGCAGAATATACAGTAATGTGTTGTGACAGATCACCATTAGCATCGTTCGCTAACGGCATCATCAATAAGAAGGAGACAAAATTAACTGATAAGGAGCTGGTAGAAATTATTCCTCATTGGATTATAGAATATTTTAAATCAACAAATGCGATGTTCTTAATCGATTCAGATATTAAATCTGTTAAAGAACAACTAGTAAAAAGGGGTGGGTTTGATGTTTATTTAGCGACGGACGAATATTTCTTATTACAAAATAATTATTTTTGGACTATCGCAGAGTTATGTGATATTCCAATTATAGATATAAAGAGGAGAGATTTTTTAAAATTTTACGAATACATCAAATCTTGGATATTAATTTAAATTAAATTAAAAATACGGTTTTATGATATTATGATATCTATTTATTCACCTAACAATACAGTTGATACATATAAATCAATGTGTACCTTTCACAGGAAAACAATCTTTAGTAATACTGATATGAATGGTTGTAAATATAAGAAGATGTCTGATTGTAAAAACAATTAGAAAAAAGATTATTTTATATAAATATATATATATTAATGTGAATGTTATATACACTGATTGCTAAATCTGTTTAATGTAAAATGTACGGAAAGGTATAATTAACAAATAAAATGTATAGCCTAATTTCAATATAGTTGCACTTTTTTTTCCTACACAATTATTTATGAGCGAGAGGGGTTGGGTATAAATAAAAAAAATTGAAGAATTTTTTAAAATTCATTTTATTTATACATAAATACAATTATTTAGTAAAACTTTTTAATGTTTCCACTAGTTTATAAATTAAGCGTTTACTTATACAATTTATTCCGAATAGATTTAAATCATATTTTTTATTTTGTTCAACAACATTTTTAAATTCATGATATTTGTATACATAACCGTTATTAAAGAAGTAAATAAATCCGTCAATAAATCTAAATATGGAATCAATATTTTTTGGAACATCAGGAAAGTGATCGTATGTATATCCATGTTTTGAACTGAGAAAGAACATTCATCCAGTTCAATATAATATTCATCATTATAAAATAAAAAAGTACGTTCTGTATATGTGTTAACAGCTCCATTTATTTTGGCTGTCGAAACAAAACCAATACTAGTTGTTGAAACAGGAAATTATTAACTAAACATAATGAGTTTATATCAAATATATAAATATTATTATCAACAAATATTACAAACTCTCCTGACGGTCTCTGGTACATTGCCGATATATTAGCAAAATTCGGTGGTAGAAACTTTAACCATATTGTAATATTTTGAGATTTTCCATAGGATTTTTCTTTAATATTAAACATCCAAAATAGTTTATTCTCTAAAATACATAGATGATTGTTGATTACTAGAAATAAATGGGATCCATTAACTTTGCAAATATCAAATTGTGAATCTGTATCTGTTTTTTTATGAAGCGGCGGTTTTTCAGTTGTAGAAGACGTTGTAGCTTTCGTAGTTGGAGTAACCGATGGAAATGGTGAGGGTGGAGGTGATGGTGGTGGTAATCCGTATAAGCATTGTATACCCTGTACATCATCCTTTCCTAAATCAATATTTTTACCATTATTCAATGTGTAGAATGGGAACATAATTGAAGTATTATCCCTCGAATGCCCGAGCCCCCACATGACCAATTTCGTGCGTTAAAACGGATAATAAACTAACTTCATCGCTAGCTAAATTTAAATCGTACTTATAATACCATTTTTCTTCAAAATCCAAATGAATTTCAACACGTGCACGGTGGGGGAGAGGATAGAAGGCATGACCAAGTACTCCTCCTCTACTTCAAAATTTGTATCGCAAAATGAAGACGAATTTTATTTTTTATACAGCGATGGTGAGACCGTCGAAACGAGCTAATTATGTCAGGATTTTGTTGATCTCGATAAAATTTAAACGCTGACTGTTTCTCCCATATATGGAAAGCTTCTGTCCTAAGTTCGATAATATTTTTCATGGGAGATATAAATTCCCAGCTTAATATTCATTTATTCCACCTCGATATCGCACGAAATTCTCCTAGATCTTTATTTCCACATCTCGGTTTCTTAATTAGATTTAACGTATCATTGCTTAATTTACCATCATTCGGTAAATTATAGTATTATTGAAATATTGTAAGGTATGAGGATAGAGACGATTCGTTTAACACAGAAAGTTCATCAACATTGTTCATATATCCAAAATTTGAAAGATAATTAGCAATATAGTGCAAGTCGGTGTCGTTCTCAGGCCGAACACTAGAAATAGTAATTAAAAGAGGTATTAGAGTTTTAACTAACCACATTCTGATATCTCTACTGAACACATTAGCTTTTTATCGCTTAATATATAGAAGTTATTGCATCATTTTACTTCCATGTTCCATAAGGAAATGGAAGTATGGCGATGGCGAAAAAAATCGTGTTCGAGATAATTGGAGATTCTGATTGTACTACCCTCAAAACATGAAAAAAGTGTGTGTGTGTCTGTCTGTGCAGATTTTTTTCTATGGCAAACGATAAGAGCCGAAAATTCAAACAGAATCAAATAATGTTTTGCATACATCCCTGAATTGTAGAGGACTCAAGGCCTATTGTTTTTGGTGAAGATCGTTCAAGAGAAAGGGGTAGTTTACTAGCAACGTTTTATATTTTCACAAGGGTAATTTTTTTTCTATGACGAACGATAACTGCCCCAAAATCAAACAGAATCAAATAATGTTTTGTGTACATCCCTGAATTTCAGAGGACTCAAGGTGTATTGTTTTTGATGAAAATCGTTCAAGTGAAAGGGGTAGTTTACCAGCAACATTTTATGTTTTAACAAGGGTAATTTTTTCTATGACTAATGATAACTGCCGCACATTCAAACAAAATCAAATAATATTTTGCATACGTTCCTGAATTGTAGAGTGCCCAATTCATGTTGTTTTTGGTGAAGATCAGTTAAGAGAAAGGGGTAGTTTACCGGCAACATTTTATGTTTTGACAAGGGTAATTTTTTCTATGACGAACGATAACTGACGTACATTCAAACAAAATCAAATAATGTTTTGCATACATTCCTGAATTGTAGAGTACACAAGGCCTGTTGATTTGGTGAAGATCTGTTAGGAGAAAGGTGTAGTTTACAAGCAACATTTTATGTTTTAACAAGGGTAATTTTTCCTATCACTAACGATAACTGCCGTAAATTCAAACAGAATAAAATAATTTTTTACATATACATCTGAGCTGTAGAGGACTCAAGGTCTATTGATTTTAGTGAAGATCGGTTACGGGAAAAGGGTAGTTTACCTGTAACGTTTTATGTTTCAACTAGAGTAAAGTACATAATTTTGATAAATAAAGTATCCTGAAAAGAAGAACATAATAATCTACTGTAGAAACGTAGATGTAATTTCTATAACGTAGATGAAATAGAAGCTAGTTGAAGAGGGTGGGGGTAATTTTCTATAAATGAAAATTATAAATGAAGGGGGACAGATAATTTGTTATGTGTACTACTTTATCGGCAACAAAGATGTAGTTTGTTGTTAAAATTCCTTCCCGTGCTGTTAGGCCGTAGTCCAATGTTTTATGCAAAACCAGACGTTTCAGCAGTGCAATCGACTGCCATCATCAGTGAAAATCGAGTGCGATAAAGTGATGTGGTATCCGTTAGTGACCACAGTGCTGTGGTTAAGGCTGAGGCAATAAGTAGAAATAAGTAGTTTCTATGGAAATATTTCATTTTGAAAATGATTTTAAATATAAATCTTACAACACGGAAGTCATGTATGGTTCTCCATGCCGATATTTATCTAAATGGTACAGCCGCCTGCTTTAAGCCTATCATCTTATCTAGGCTTCATGAAGAAGGTGTTTGTTATATATCGTCGTCGGATTTATCAAATTTGAGAGAGCCGTTTCCAGCGCTATATACACGTGAGGATGTAACAATTTAATACTATTACTTGGTATAGTATGTATCAAACTCAGTTGTTTTTGGATGGGAAATGGGTGCAGAATATACAGTAATGTGTTGTGACAGATCACCATTAGCATCGTTCGCTAACGGCATCATCAATAAGAAGGAGACAAAATTAACTGATAAGGAGCTGGTAGAAATTATTCCTCATTGGATTATAGAATATTTTAAATCAACAAATGCGATGTTCTTAATCGATTCAGATATTAAAGCTGTTAAAGAACAACTAGTAAAAAGGGGTGGGTTTGATGTTAATTTAGCGACGGACGAATATTTCTTATTACAAAAAAATTATTTTTGGACTATCGCAGAGTTATGTGATATTCCAATTATAGATATAAAGAGGAGAGATTTCTTTAAAATTTTACGAATACATCAAATCTTGGATATTAAATTAAATTAAATTAAAAATACGGTTTTATGATATTATGATATATATTTATTCACCTAACAATACAGTTGATACATATAAATCAATGTGTAGCTTTCACAGGAAAACAATCTTTAGTAATACTGATATGAATGGTTGTAAATATAAGAAGATGTCTGATTGTAAAAAAAATTAGAAAAAAGATTATTTTATATAAATATGTATATATTAATGTGAATGTCATATACACTGATCGTTAAATCTGTTTAATGTAAAATGTACGGAAAGGTATAATTAAAAAATAAAATGTATAGCCTAATTTCAATATAGTTGCACTTTTTTTCCTACACAATTATTTATGAGCGAGAGAGGTTGGGTATAAATAAAAAAAATTGAAGAATTTTTTTAAAATTCATTTTATTTATACATAACTACAATTATTTAGTGAAACTTTTTAATAATTCCACTAGTTTATAAATTAAGCGTTTACTTATACAATTTATTCCGAATAGATTTAAATCATATTTTTTACTTTGTTCAACAACATTTTTAAATTCATGATATTTGTATACATAACCGTTATTAAAGAAGTAAATAAATCCGTCAATAAATCTAAATATGGAATCAATATTTCTTGGAACACCAGGAAAGTGATCGTATGTATATCCATGTTTTGAACTGAGAAAGAACATTCATCCAGTTCAATATAATATTCATCATTATAAAATAAAAAAGTATGTCCTGTATATGTGTTAACATCTCCATTTATTTTGGCTGTAGAATCAAAACCAATACTAGTTGTTGAAACAGGAAATTATTAACTAAACATAATGAGTTTATATCAAATATATAAATATTATTATCAACAAATATTACAAACTCTCCTGACGGTCTCTGGTACATTGCCGATATATTAGCAAAATTCGGTGGTAGAAACTTTAACCATATTGTAATATTTTGAGATTTTCCATAGGATTTTTCTTTAATATTAAACATCCAAAATAGTTTATTCTCTAAAATACATGGATGATTGTTGATTACTAGAAATAAATGGGATCCATTAACTTTGCAAATATCAAATTGTGAATCTGTATCTGTTTTTTTATGAAGCGGCGGTTTTTCAGTTGTAGAAGACGTTGTAGCTTTCGTAGTTGGAGTAACCGATGGAAATGGTGAGGGTGGAGGTGATGGTGGTGGTAATCCGTATAAGCATTGTATACCCTGTACATCATCCTTTCCTAAATCAATATTTTTTCCATTATTCAATGTGTAGAATGGGAACATAATTGAAGTGTTATCCCTCGAATGCCCGAGCCCCCACATGACCAATTTCGTGCGTTAAAACGGATAATAAACTAACTTCATCGCTAGCTAAATTTAAATCGTACTTATAATACCATTTTTCTTCAAAATCCAAATGAATTTCAACACGTGCACGGTGGGGGAGAGGATAGAAGGCATGACCAAGTACTCCTCCTCTACTTCAAAATTTGTATCGCAAAATGAAGACGAATTTTATTTTTTATACAGCGATGGTGAGACCGTCGAAACGAGCTAATTATGTCAGGATTTTGTTGATCTCGATAAAATTTAAACGCTGACTGTTTCTCCCATATATGGAAAGCTTCTGTCCTAAGTTCGATAATATTTTTCATGGGAGATATAAATTCCCAGCTTAATATTCATTTATTCCACCTCGATATCGCACGAAATTCTCCTAGATCTTTATTTCCACATCTCGGTTTCTTAATTAGATTTAACGTATCATTGCTTAATTTACCATCATTCGGTAAATTATAGTATTATTGAAATATTGTAAGGTATGAGGATAGAGACGATTCGTTTAACACAGAAAGTTCATCAACATTGTTCATATATCCAAAATTTGAAAGATAATTAGCAATATAGTGCAAGTCGGTGTCGTTCTCGGGCCGAACACTAGAAATAGTAATTAAAAGAGGTATTAGAGTTTTAACTAACCACATTCTGATATCTCTACTGAACACATTAGCTTTTTATCGCTTAATATATAGAAGTTATTGCATCATTTTACTTCCATGTTCCATAAGGAAATGGAAGTATGGCGATGGCGAAAAAAATCGTGTTCGAGATAATTGCAGATTCTGATTGTACTACCCTCAAAACATGAAAAAAGTGTGTGTGTGTCTGTCTGTGCAGATTTTTTTCTATGGCAAACGATAAAAGCAGAAAATTCAAACAGAATCAAATAATGTTTTGCATACATCCCTGAATTGTAGAGGACTCAAGGCCTATTGTTTTTGGTGAAGATCGTTCAAGAGAAAGGGGTAGTTTACTAGCAACGTTTTATATTTTCACAAGGGTAATTTTTTTTCTATGACGAACGATAACTGCCCCAAAATCAAACAGAATCAAATAATGTTTTGTGTACATCCCTGAATTTCAGAGGACTCAAGGTGTATTGTTTTTGATGAAAATCGTTCAAGTGAAAGGGGTAGTTTACCAGCAACATTTTATGTTTTAACAAGGGTAATTTTTTCTATGAATAATGATACCTGCCGCACATTCAAACAAAATCAAATAATATTTTGCATACGTTCCTGAATTGTAGAGTGCCCAATTCATGTTGTTTTTGGTGGAGATCAGTTAAGAGAAAGGGGTAGTTTACCGGCAACATTTTATGTTTTGACAAGGGTAATTTTTTCTATGACGAACGATAACTGACGTACATTCAAACAAAATCAAATAATGTTTTGCATAGATTCCTGAATTGTAGAGTACACAAGGCCTGTTGATTTGGTGAAGATCTGTTAGGAGAAAGGTGTAGTTTACAAGCAACATTTTATGTTTTAACAAGGGTAATTTTTCCTATCACTAACGATAACTGCCGTAAATTCAAACAGAATAAAATAATTTTTTACATATACATCTGAGCTGTAGAGGACTCAAGGTCTATTGATTTTAGTGAAGATCGGTTACGGGAAAAGGGTAGTTTTTCCTGTAAAGTTTTATGTTTTAACTCGAGTAAAGTACATAATTTTGATAAATAAAGTATCCTGAAAAGAAGAACATAATAATCTACTGTAGAAACGTAGATGTAATTTCTATAACGTAGATGAAATAGAAGCTAGTTGAAGAGGGTGGGGGTAATTTTCTATAAATGAAAATTATAGATGAAGGGGGACAGATAATTTGTTATGTGTACTACTTTATCGGCAACAAAGATGTAGTTTGTTGTTAAAATTCCTTCCCGTGCTGTTTGGCCGTAGTCCAATGTTTTCTGCAAAACCAGACGTTTCAGCAGTGCAATCGACTGCCATCATCAGTGAAAATCGAGTGCGATAAAGTGATGTGGTATCCGTTAGTGACCACAGTGCTGTGGTTAAGGCTGAGGCAATAAGTAGAAATAAGTAGTTTCTATGGAAATATTTCATTTTGAAAATGATTTTAAATATAAATCTTACAACACGGAAGTCATGTATGGTTCTCCATGCCGATATTTATCTAAATGGTACAGCCGCCTGCTTTAAGCCTATCATCTTATCTAGGCTTCATGAAGAAGGTGTTTGTTATATATCGTCGTCGGATTTATCAAATTTGAGAGAGCCGTTTCCAGCGCTATATTCACGTGAGGATGTAACAATTTAATACTATTGCTTGGTATAGTATGTATCAAACTCAGTTGTTTTTGGATGGGAAATGGGTGCAGAATATACAGTAATGTGTTGTGACAGATCACCATTAGCATCGTTCGCTAACGGCATCATCAATAAGAAGGAGACAAAATTAACTGATAAGGAGCTGGTAGAAATTATTCCTCATTGGATTATAGAATATTTTAAATCAACAAATGCGATGTTCTTAATCGATTCAGATATTAAATCTGTTAAAGAACAACTAGTAAAAAGGGGTGGGTTTGATGTTTATTTAGCGACGGACGAATATTTCTTATTACAAAATAATTATTTTTGGACTATCGCAGAGTTATGTGATATTCCAATTATAGATATAAAGAGGAGAGATTTTTTAAAATTTTACGAATACATCAAATCTTGGATATTAATTTAAATTAAATTAAAAATACGGTTTTATGATATTATGATATCTATTTATTCACCTAACAATACAGTTGATACATATAAATCAATGTGTACCTTTCACAGGAAAACAATCTTTAGTAATACTGATATGAATGGTTGTAAATATAAGAAGATGTCTGATTGTAAAAACAATTAGAAAAAAGATTATTTTATATAAATATATATATATTAATGTGAATGTTATATACACTGATTGCTAAATCTGTTTAATGTAAAATGTACGGAAAGGTATAATTAACAAATAAAATGTATAGCCTAATTTCAATATAGTTGCACTTTTTTTCCTACACAATTATTTATGAGCGAGAGGGGTTGGGTATAAATAAAAAAAATTGAAGAATTTTTTAAAATTCATTTTATTTATACATAAATACAATTATTTAGTAAAACTTTTTAATGTTTCCACTAGTTTATAAATTAAGCGTTTACTTATACAATTTATTCCGAATAGATTTAAATCATATTTTTTATTTTGTTCAACAACATTTTTAAATTCATGATATTTGTATACATAACCGTTATTAAAGAAGTAAATAAATCCGTCAATAAATCTAAATATGGAATCAATATTTTTTGGAACATCAGGAAAGTGATCGTATGTATATCCATGTTTTGAACTGAGAAAGAACATTCATCCAGTTCAATATAATATTCATCATTATAAAATAAAAAAGTACGTTCTGTATATGTGTTAACAGCTCCATTTATTTTGGCTGTCGAAACAAAACCAATACTAGTTGTTGAAACAGGAAATTATTAACTAAACATAATGAGTTTATATCAAATATATAAATATTATTATCAACAAATATTACAAACTCTCCTGACGGTCTCTGGTACATTGCCGATATATTAGCAAAATTCGGTGGTAGAAACTTTAACCATATTGTAATATTTTGAGATTTTCCATAGGATTTTTCTTTAATATTAAACATCCAAAATAGTTTATTCTCTAAAATACATGGATGATTGTTGATTACTAGAAATAAATGGGATCCATTAACTTTGCAAATATCAAATTGTGAATCTGTATCTGTTTTTTTATGAAGCGGCGGTTTTTCAGTTGTAGAAGACGTTGTAGCTTTCGTAGTTGGAGTAACCGATGGAAATGGTGAGGGTGGAGGTGATGGTGGTGGTAATCCGTATAAGCGTTGTATACCCTGTACATCATCCTTTCCTAAATCAATATTTTTACCATTATTCAATGTGTAGAATGGGAACATAATTGAAGTATTATCCCTCGAATGCCCGAGCCCCCACATGACCAATTTCGTGCGTTAAAACGGATAATAAACTAACTTCATCGCTAGCTAAATTTAAATCGTACTTATAATACCATTTTTCTTCAAAATCCAAATGAATTTCAACATGTGCACGGTGGGGGAGAGGATAGAAGGCATGACCAAGTACTCCTCCTCTACTTCAAAATTTTTTTCGCAAAATGAAGACGAATTTTATTTTTTATACAGCGATGGTGAGACCGTCGAAACGAGTTAAGTATGTCAGGATTTTGTTGATCTCGATAAAATTTTAACGCTGACTGGTTCTCCCTTATATGGAAAGCTTCTGTCCTAAGTTCGATAATATTTTTCATGGGAGATATAAATTCCCAGCTTAATATTCATTTATTCCACCTCGATATCGCACGAAATTCTCCTAGATCTTTAGTTCCACATCTCAGTTTCTTAATTAGATTTAACGTATCATTGCTTAATTTACCATCATTCGGTAAATTATAGTATTATTGAAATATTGTAAGGTATGAGGATAGAGACGATTCGTTTAACACAGAAAGTTCATCAACATTGTTTATATATCCAAAATTTGAAAGATAATTAGGAATATAGTGCAAGTCGGTGTCGTTCTCGGGCCGAACACTAGAAATAGTAATTAAAAGAGGTATTAGAGTTTTAACTAACCACATTCTGATATCTCTACTGAACACATTAGCTTTTTATCGCTTAATATATAGAAGTTATTGCATCATTTTACTTCCATGTTCCATAAGGAAATGGAAGTATGGCGATGGCGAAAAAAATCGTGTTCGAGATAATTGCAGATTCTGATTGTACTACCCTCAAAACATGAAAAAAGTGTGTGTGTGTCTGTCTGTGCAGATTTTTTCTATGGCAAACGATAAGAGCCGAAAATTCAAACAGAATCAAATAATGTTTTGCATACATCCCTGAATTGTAGAGGACTCAAGGCCTATTGTTTTTGGCGAAGATCGTTCAAGAGAAAGGGGTAGTTTACTAGCAACGTTTTATATTTTCACAAGTGTAATTTTTTTCTATGACGAACGATAACTGCCCCAAAATCAAACAGAATCAAATAATGTTTTGTGTACATCCCTGAATTTCAGAGGACTCAAGGTGTATTGTTTTTGATGAAAATCGTTCAAGTGAAAGGGGTAGTTTACCAGCAACATTTTATGTTTTAACAAGGGTAATTTTTTCTATGACTAATGATAACTGCCGCACATTCAAACAAAATCAAATAATATTTTGCATACGTTCCTGAATTGTAGAGTGCCCAATTCATGTTGTTTTTGGTGAAGATCAGTTAAGAGAAAGGGGTAGTTTACCGGCAACATTTTATGTTTTGACAAGGGTAATTTTTTCTATGACGAACGATAACTGACGTACATTCAAACAAAATCAAATAATGTTTTGCATACATTCCTGAATTGTAGAGTACACAAGGCCTGTTGATTTGGTGAAGATCTGTTAGGAGAAAGGTGTAGTTTACAACCAACATTTTATGTTTTAACAAGGGTAATTTTTCCTATCGCTAACGATAACTGCCGTAAATTCAAACAGAATAAAATAATTTTTTACATATACATCTGAGCTGTAGAGGACTCAAGGTCTATTGATTTTAGTGAAGATCGGTTACGGGAAAAGGGTAGTTTACCTGTAACGTTTTATGTTTTAACTAGAGTAAAGTACATAATTTTGATAAATAAAGTATCCTGAAAAGAAGAACATAATAATCTACTGTAGAAACGTAGATGTAATTTCTATAACGTAGATGAAATAGAAGCTAGTTGAAGAGGGTGGGGGTAATTTTCTATAAAAGAAAATTATAGATGAAGGGGGACAGATAATTTGTTATGTGTACTACTTTATCGGCAACAAAGATGTAGTTTGTTGTTAAAATTCCTTCCCGTGCTGTTTGGCCGTAGTCCAATGTTTTCTGCAAAACCAGACGTTTCAGCAGTGCAATCGACTGCCATCATCAGTGAAAATCGAGTGCGATAAAGTGATGTGGTATCCGTTAGTGACCACAGTGCTGTGGTTAAGGCTGAGGCAATAAGTAGAAATAAGTAGTTTCTATGGAAATATTTCATTTCGAAAATGATTTTAAATATAAATCTTACAACACGGAAGTCATGTATGGTTCTCCATGCCGATATTTATCTAAATGGTACAGCCGCCTGCTTTAAGCCTATCATCTTATCTAGGCTTCATGAAGAAGGTGTTTGTTATATATCGTCGTCGGATTTATCAAATTTGAGAGAGCCGTTTCCAGCGCTATATACACGTGAGGATGTAACAATTTAATACTATTGCTTGGTATAGTATGTATCAAACTCAGTTGTTTTTGGATGGGAAATGGGTGCAGAATATACAGTAATGTGTTGTGACAGATCACCATTAGCATCGTTCGCTAACGGCATCATCAATAAGAAGGAGACAAAATTAACTGATAAGGAGCTGGTAGAAATTATTCCTCATTGGATTATAGAATATTTTAAATCAACAAATGTGATGTTCTTAATCGATTCAGATATTAAAGCTGTTAAAGAACAACTAGTAAAAAGGGGTGCGTTTGATGTTTATTTAGCGACAGACGAATATTTCTTATTACAAAATAATTATTTTTGGACTATCGCAGAGTTATGTGATATTCCAATTATAGATATAAAGAGGAGAGATTTTTTAAAATTTTACGAATACATCAAATCTTGGATATTAAATTAAATTAAATTAAAAATACGGTTTTATGATATTATGATATCTATTTATTCACCTAACAATACAGTTGATACATATAAATCAATGTGTACCTTTCACAGGAAAACAATCTTTAGTAATACTGATATGAATGGTTGTAAATATAAGAAGATGTCTGATTGTAAAAACAATTAGAAAAAAGATTATTTTTTATAAATATGTATATATTAATGTGAATGTCATATACACTGATTGTTAAATCTGTTTAATGTAAAATGTACGGAAAGGTATAATTAAAAAATAAAATGTATAGCCTAATTTCAATATAGTTGCACTTTTTTTTCCTACACAATTATTTATGAGCGAGAGAGGTTGGGTATAAATAAAAAAAATTGAAGAATTTTTTTAAAATTCATTTTATTTATACATAACTACAATTATTTAGTGAAACTTTTTAATAATTCCACTAGTTTATAAATTAAGCGTTTACTTATACAATTTATTCCGAATAGATTTAAATCATATTTTTTACTTTGTTCAACAACATTTTTAAATTCATGATATTTGTATACATAACCGTTATTAAAGAAGTAAATAAATCCGTCAATAAATCTAAATATGGAATCAATATTTTTTGGAACAGCAGGAAAGTGATCGTATGTATATCCATGTTTTGAACTGAGAAAGAACATTCATCCAGTTCAATATAATATTCATCATTATAAAATAAAAAAGTATGTCCTGTATATGTGTTAACAGCTCCATTTATTTTGGCTGTCGTATCAAAACCAATACTAGTTGTTGAAACAGGAAATTATTAACTAAACATAATGAGTTTATATCAAATATATAAATATTATTATCAACAAATATTACAAACTCTCCTGACGGTCACTGGTACATTGCCGATATTTTAGCAAAATTCGGTGGTAGAAACTTTAACCATATTGTAATATTTTGAGATTTCCCATAAGATTTTCTTTAATATTAAACATCCAAAATATTTTATTCTCTAAAATACATGGATGATTGTTGATTACTAGAAATAAATGGGATCCATTAACTTTGCAAATATCAAATTGTGAATCTGTATCTGTTTTTTTATGAAGCGGCGGTTTTTCAGTTGTAGAAGACGTTGTAGCTTTCGTAGTTGGAGTAACCGATGGAAATGGTGAGGGTGGAGGTGATGGTGGTGGTAATCCGTATAAGCGTTGTATACCCTGTACATCATCCTTTCCTAAATCAATATTTTTACCATTATTCAATGTGTAGAATGGGAACATAATTGAAGTATTATCCCTCAAATGCCCGAGCCCCCACATGACCAATTTCGTGCGTTAAAACGGATAATAAACTAACTTCATCGCTAGCTAAATTTAAATCGTTCTTATAACACCATTTTTCTTCAAAATCCAAATGAATTTCAACATGTGCACGGCGGGGGAGAGGATAGAAGGCATGACCAAGTACTCCTCCTCTACTTCAAAATTTGTATCGCAAAATGAAGACGAATTTTATTTTTTATACAGCGATGGTGAGACCGTCGAAACGAGTTAAGTATGTCAGGATTTTGTTGATCTCGATAAAATTTTAACGCTGACTGTTTCTCCCATATATGGAAAGCTTCTGTCCTAAGTTCGATAATATTTTTCATGGGAGATATAAATTCCCAGCTTAATATTCATTTATTCCACCTCGATATCGCACGAAATTCTCCTAGATCTTTAGTTCCACATCTCAGTTTCTTAATTAGATTTAACGTATCATTGCTTAATTTACCATCATTCGGTAAATTATAGTATTATTGAAATATTGTAAGGTATGAGGATAGAGACGATTCGTTTAACACAGAAAGTTCATCAACATTGTTTATATATCCAAAATTTGAAAGATAATTAGCAATATAGTGCAAGTCGGTGTCGTTCTCGGGCCGAACACTAGAAATAGTAATTAAAAGAGGTATTAGAGTTTTAACTAACCACATTCTGATATCTCTACTGAACACATTAGCTTTTTATCGCTTAATATATAGAAGTTATTGCATCATTTTACTTCCATGTTCCATAAGGAAATGGAAGTATGGCGATGGCGAAAAAAATCGTGTTCGAGATAATTGCAGATTCTGATTGTACTACCCTCAAAACATGAAAAAAGTGTGTGTGTGTCTGTCTGTGCAGATTTTTTCTATGGCAAACGATAAGAGCCGAAAATTCAAACAGAATCAAATAATGTTTTGCATACATCCCTGAATTGTAGAGGACTCAAGGCCTATTGTTTTTGGCGAAGATCGTTCAAGAGAAAGGGGTAGTTTACTAGCAACGTTTTATATTTTCACAAGGGTAATTTTTTTCTATGACGAACGATAACTGCCCCAAAATCAAACAGAATCAAATAATGTTTTGTGTACATCCCTGAATTTCAGAGGACTCAAGGTGTATTGTTTTTGATGAAAATCGTTCAAGTGAAAGGGGTAGTTTACCAGCAACATTTTATGTTTTAACAAGGGTAATTTTTTCTATGACGAATGATAACTGCCGCACATTCAAACAAAATCAAATAATATTTTGCATACGTTCCTGAATTGTAGAGTGCCCAATTCATGTTGTTTTTGGTGAAGATCAGTTAAGAGAAAGGGGTAGTTTACCGGCAACATTTTATGTTTTGACAAGGGTAATTTTTTCTATGACGAACGATAACTGACGTACATTCAAACAAAATCAAATAATGTTTTGCATACATTCCTGAATTGTAGAGTACACAAGGCCTGTTGATTTGGTGAAGATCTGTTAGGAGAAAGGTGTAGTTTACAAGCAACATTTTATGTTTTAACAAGGGTAATTTTTCCTATCACTAACGATAACTGCCGTAAATTCAAACAGAATAAAATAATTTTTTACATATACATCTGAGCTGTAGAGGACTCAAGGTCTCTTGATTTTAGTGAAGATCGGTTACGGGAAAAGGGTAGTTTACCTGTAACGTTTTATGTTTTAACTAGAGTAAAGTACATAATTTTGATAAATAAAGTATCCAGAAAAGAAGATCATAATAATCTACTGTAGAAACGTAGATGAAATATCTATAACGTAGATGAAATAGAAGCTAGTTGAAGAGGGTGGGGGTAATTTTCTATAAATGAAAATTATAGTTGAAGGGGGAGAGATAATTTGTTATATGTGTACCACATTATCGGCAACAAAGAAGTAGTTTGTTGTTAAAATTCCTTCCCGTGCTGTTTGGCCATAGTCCAATGTTTTCTGCAAAACCAGACGTTTCAGCAGTGCAATCGACTGCCATCGTCAGTGAAAATCGAGTGCGATAAGGTGAGGTGGTATCCGTTAGTGACCACAGTGCTGTGGTTAAGGCTGAGGCAATAAGTAGAAATAAGTAGTTTCTATGGAAATATTTCATTTCGAAAATGATTTTAAATATAAATCTTACAACATGGAAGTCATGTATGGTTCTCCATACCGATATTTA
Organism: Magicicada septendecula; assembly: GCA_034769895.1. Classification (NCBI taxonomy): domain Eukaryota; kingdom Metazoa; phylum Arthropoda; class Insecta; order Hemiptera; family Cicadidae; genus Magicicada; species Magicicada septendecula. The sequence continues at coordinate 492,651,628 of CM068367.1, forward strand.
TCTAAATGGTACAGCCGCCTGCTTTAAGCCTATCATCTTATCTAGGCTTCATGAAGAAGGTGTTTGTTATATATCGTCGTCGGATTTATCAAATTTGAGAGAGCCGTTTCCAGCGCTATATACATGTGAGGATGTAACAATTTAATACTATTGCTTGGTATAGTATGTATCAAACTCAGTTGTTTTTGGATGGGAAATGGGTGCAGAATATACAGTAATGTGTTGTGACAGATCACCATTAGCATCGTTCGCTAACGGCATCATCAATAAGAAGGAGACAAAATTAACTGATAAGGAGCTGGTAGAAATTATTCCTCATTGGATTATAGAATATTTTAAATCAACAAATGTGATGTTCTTAATCGATTCAGATATTAAAGCTGTTAAAGAACAACTAGTAAAAAGGGGTGGGTTTGATGTTTATTTAGCGACAGACGAATATTTCTTATTACAAAATAATTATTTTTGGACTATCGCAGAGTTATGTGATATTCCAATTATAGATATAAAGAGGAGAGATTTTTTAAAATTTTACGAATACATCAAATCTTGGATATTAAATTAAATTAAATTAAAAATACGGTTTTATGATATTATGATATCTATTTATTCACCTAACAATACAGTTGATACATATAAATCAATGTGTACCTTTCACAGGAAAACAATCTTTAGTAATACTGATATGAATGGTTGTAAATATAAGAAGATGTCTGATTGTAAAAACAATTAGAAAAAAGATTATTTTTTATAAATATGTATATATTAATGTGAATGTCATATACACTAATTGTTAAATCTGTTTAATGTAAAATGTACGGAAAGGTATAATTAAAAAATAAAATGTATAGCCTAATTTCAATATAGTTGCACTTTTTTTTCCTACACAATTATTTATGAGCGAGAGAGGTTGGGTATAAATAAAAAAAATTGAAGAATTTTTTTAAAATTCATTTTATTTATACATAACTACAATTATTTAGTGAAACTTTTTAATAATTCCACTAGTTTATAAATTAAGCGTTTACTTATACAATTTATTCCGAATAGATTTAAATCATATTTTTTACTTTGTTCAACAACATTTTTAAATTCATGATATTTGTATACATAACCGTTATTAAAGAAGTAAATAAATCCGTCAATAAATCTAAATATGGAATCAATATTTTTTGGAACAGCAGGAAAGTGATCGTATGTATATCCATGTTTTGAACTGGGAAAGAACATTCATCCAGTTCAATATAATATTCATCATTATAAAATAAAAAAGTATGTCCTGTATATGTGTTAACAGCTCCATTTATTTTGGCTGTCGTATCAAAACCAATACTAGTTGTTGAAACAGGAAATTATTAACTAAACATAATGAGTTTATATCAAATATATAAATATTATTATCAACAAATATTACAAACTCTCCTGACGGTCACTGGTACATTGCCGATATTTTAGCAAAATTCGGTGGTAGAAACTTTAACCATATTGTAATATTTTGAGATTTCCCATAGGATTTTCTTTAATATTAAACATCCAAAATATTTTATTCTCTAAAATACATGGATGATTGTTGATTACTAGAAATAAATGGGATCCATTAACTTTGCAAATATCAAATTGTGAATCTGTATCTGTTTTTTTATGAAGCGGCGGTTTTTCAGTTGTAGAAGACGTTGTAGCTTTCGTAGTTGGAGTAACCGATGGAAATGGTGAGGGTGGAGGTGATGGTGGTGGTAATCCGTATAAGCGTTGTATACCCTGTACATCATCCTTTCCTAAATCAATATTTTTACCATTATTCAATGTGTAGAATGGGAACATAATTGAAGTATTATCCCTCAAATGCCCGAGCCCCCACATGACCAATTTCGTGCGTTAAAACGGATAATAAACTAACTTTATCGCTAGCTAAATTTAAATCGTTCTTATAACACCATTTTTCTTCAAAATCCAAATGAATTTCAACATGTGCACGGTGGGGGAGAGGATAGAAGGCATGACCAAGTACTCCTCCTCTACTTCAAAATTTTTTTCGCAAAATGAAGACGAATTTTATTTTTTATACAGCGATGGTGAGACCGTCGAAACGATTTAAGTATGTCAGTATTTTGTTGATCTCGATAAAATTTTAACGCTGACTGGTTCTCCCATATATGGAAAGCTTCTGTCCTAAGTTCGATAATATTTTTCATGGGAGATATAAATTCCCAGCTTAATATTCATTTATTCCACCTCGATATCGCACGAAATTCTCCTAGATCTTTAGTTCCACATCTCAGTTTCTTAATTAGATTTAACGTATCATTGCTTAATTTACCATCATTCGGTAAATTATAGTATTATTGAAATATTGTAAGGTATGAGGATAGAGACGATTCGTTTAACACAGAAAGTTCATCAACATTGTTTATATATCCAAAATTTGAAAGATAATTAGCAATATAGTGCAAGTCGGTGTCGTTCTCGGGCCGAACACTAGAAATAGTAATTAAAAGAGGTATTAGAGTTTTAACTAACCACATTCTGATATCTCTACTGAACACATTAGCTTTTTATCGCTTAATATATAGAAGTTATTGCATCATTTTACTTCCATGTTCCATAAGGAAATGGAAGTATGGCGATGGCGAAAAAAATCGTGTTCGAGATAATTGCAGATTCTGATTGTACTACCCTCAAAACATGAAAAAAGTGTGTGTGTGTCTGTCTGTGCAGATTTTTTTCTATGGCAAACGATAAGAGCCGAAAATTCAAACAGAATCAAATAATGTTTTGCATACATCCCTGAATTGTAGAGGACTCAAGGCCTATTGTTTTTGGCGAAGATCGTTCAAGAGAAAGGGGTAGTTTACTAGCAACGTTTTATATTTTCACAAGGGTAATTTTTTTCTATGACGAACGATAACTGCCCCAAAATCAAACAGAATCAAATAATGTTTTGTGTACATCCCTGAATTTCAGAGGACTCAAGGTGTATTGTTTTTGATGAAAATCGTTCAAGTGAAAGGGGTAGTTTACCAGCAACATTTTATGTTTTAACAAGGGTAATTTTTTCTATGACTAATGATAACTGCCGCATATTCAAACAAAATCAAATAATATTTTGCATACGTTCCTGAATTGTAGAGTGCCCAATTCATGTTGTTTTTGGTGAAGATCAGTTAAGAGAAAGGGGTAGTTTACCGGCAACATTTTATGTTTTGACAAGGATAATTTTTTCTATGACGAACGATAACTGACGTACATTCAAACAAAATCAAATAATGTTTTGCATACATTCCTGAATTGTAGAGTACACAAGGCCTGTTGATTTGGTGAAGATCTGTTAGGAGAAAGGTGTAGTTTACAAGCAACATTTTATGTTTTAACAAGGGTAATTTTTCCTATCACTAACGATAACTGCCGTAAATTCAAACAGAATAAAATAATTTTTTACATATACATCTGAGCTGTAGAGGACTCAAGGTCTCTTGATTTTAGTGAAGATCGGTTACGGGAAAAGGGTAGTTTACCTGTAACGTTTTATGTTTTAACTAGAGTAAAGTACATAATTTTGATAAATAAAGTATCCAGAAAAGAAGATCATAATAATCTACTGTAGAAACGTAGATGAAATATCTATAACGTAGATGAAATAGAAGCTAGTTGAAGAGGGTGGGGGTAATTTTCTATAAATGAAAATTATAGTTGAAGGGGGAGAGATAATTTGTTATATGTGTACCACATTATCGGCAACAAAGAAGTAGTTTGTTGTTAAAATTCCTTCCCGTGCTGTTTGGCCATAGTCCAATATTTTCTGCAAAACCAGACGTTTCAGCAGTGCAATCAACTGCCATCGTCAGTGAAAATCGAGTGCGATAAGGTGAGGTGGTATCCGTTAGTGACCACAGTGCTGTGGTTAAGGCTGAGGCAATAAGTAGAAATAAGTAGTTTCTATGGAAATATTTCATTTCGAAAATGATTTTAAATATAAATCTTACAACATGGAAGTCATGTATGGTTCTCCATACCGATATTTATCTAAATGGTACAGCCGCCTGCTTTAAGCCTATCATCTTATCTAGGCTTCATGAAGAAGGTGTTTGTTATATATCGTCGTCGGATTTATCAAATTTGAGAGAGCCGTTTCCAGCGCTATATACACGTGAGGATGTAACAATTTAATACTATTGCTTGGTATAGTATGTATCAAACTCAGTTGTTTTTGGATGGGAAATGGGTGCAGAATATACAGTAATGTGTTGTGACAGATCACCATTAGCATCGTTCGCTAACGGCATCATCAATAAGAAGGAGACAAAATTAACTGATAAGGAGCTGGTAGAAATTATTCCTCATTGGATTATAGAATATTTTAAATCAACAAATGTGATGTTCTTAATCGATTCAGATATTAAAGCTGTTAAAGAACAACTAGTAAAAAGGGGTGCGTTTGATGTTTATTTAGCGACAGACGAATATTTCTTATTACAAAATAATTATTTTTGGACTATCGCAGAGTTATGTGATATTCCAATTATAGATATAAAGAGGAGAGATTTTTTAAAATTTTACGAATACATCAAATCTTGGATATTAAATTAAATTAAATTAAAAATACGGTTTTATGATATTATGATATCTATTTATTCACCTAACAATACAGTTGATACATATAAATCAATGTGTACCTTTCACAGGAAAACAATCTTTAGTAATACTGATATGAATGGTTGTAAATATAAGAAGATGTCTGATTGTAAAAACAATTAGAAAAAAGATTATTTTTTATAAATATGTATATATTAATGTGAATGTCATATACACTGATTGTTAAATCTGTTTAATGTAATATGTACGGAAAGGTATAATTAAAAAATAAAATGTATAGCCTAATTTCAATATAGTTGCACTTTTTTTTCCTACACAATTATTTATGAGCGAGAGAGGTTGGGTATAAATAAAAAAAATTGAAGAATTTTTTTAAAATTCATTTTATTTATACATAACTACAATTATTTAGTGAAACTTTTTAATAATTCCACTAGTTTATAAATTAAGCGTTTACTTATACAATTTATTCCGAATAGATTTAAATCATATTTTTTACTTTGTTCAACAACATTTTTAAATTCATGATATTTGTATACATAACCGTTATTAAAGAAGTAAATAAATCCGTCAATAAATCTAAATATGGAATCAATATTTTTTGGAACAGCAGGAAAGTGATCGTATGTATATCCATGTTTTGAACTGAGAAAGAACATTCATCCAGTTCAATATAATATTCATCATTATAAAATAAAAAAGTATGTCCTGTATATGTGTTAACAGCTCCATTTATTTTGGCTGTCGTATCAAAACCAATACTAGTTGTTGAAACAGGAAATTATTAACTAAACATAATGAGTTTATATCAAATATATAAATATTATTATCAACAAATATTACAAACTCTCCTGACGGTCACTGGTACATTGCCGATATTTTAGCAAAATTCGGTGGTAGAAACTTTAACCATATTGTAATATTTTGAGATTTCCCATAGGATTTTCTTTAATATTAAACATCCAAAATATTTTATTCTCTAAAATACATGGATGATTGTTGATTACTAGAAATAAATGGGATCCATTAACTTTGCAAATATCAAATTGTGAATCTGTATCTGTTTTTTTATGAAGCGGCGGTTTTTCAGTTGTAGAAGACGTTGTAGCTTTCGTAGTTGGAGTAACCGATGGAAATGGTGAGGGTGGAGGTGATGGTGGTGGTAATCCGTATAAGCGTTGTATACCCTGTACATCATCCTTTCCTAAATCAATATTTTTACCATTATTCAATGTGTAGAATGGGAACATAATTGAAGTATTATCCCTCAAATGCCCGAGCCCCCACATGACCAATTTCGTGCGTTAAAACGGATAATAAACTAACTTCATCGCTAGCTAAATTTAAATCGTTCTTATAACACCATTTTTCTTCAAAATCCAAATGAATTTCAACATGTGCACGGTGGGGGAGAGGATAGAAGGCATGACCAAGTACTCCTCCTCTACTTCAAAATTTGTATCGCAAAATGAAGACGAATTTTATTTTTTATACAGCGATGGTGAGACCGTCGAAACGAGTTAAGTATGTCAGGATTTTGTTGATCTCGATAAAATTTTAACACTGACTGGTTCTCCCATATATGGAAAGCTTCTGTCCTAAGTTCGATAATATTTTTCATGGGAGATATAAATTCCCAGCTTAATATTCATTTATTCCACCTCGATATCGCACGAAATTCTCCTAGATCTTTAGTTCCACATCTCAGTTTCTTAATTAGATTTAACGTATCATTGCTTAATTTACCATCATTCGGTAAATTATAGTATTATTGAAATATTGTAAGGTATGAGGATAGAGACGATTCGTTTAACACAGAAAGTTCATCAACATTGTTTATATATCCAAAATTTGAAAGATAATTAGCAATATAGTGCAAGTCGGTGTCGTTCTGGGGCCAAACACTAGAAATAGTAATTAAAAGAGGTATTAGAGTTTTAACTAACCACATTCTGATATCTCTACTGAACACATTAGCTTTTTATCGCTTAATATATAGAAGTTATTGCATCATTTTACTTCCATGTTCCATAAGGAAATGAAAGTATGGCGATGGCGAAAAAAATCGTGTTCGAGATAATTGCAGATTCTGATTGTACTACCCTCAAAACATGAAAAAAGTGTGTGTGTGTCTGTCTGTGCAGATTTTTTCTATGGCAAACGATAAGAGCCGAAAATTCAAACAGAATCAAATAATGTTTTGCATACATCCCTGAATTGTAGAGGACTCAAGGCCTATTGTTTTTGCCGAAGATCGTTCAAGAGAAAGGGGTAGTTTACTAGCAATGTTTTATATTTTCACAAGGGTAATTTTTTTCTATGACGAACGATAACTGCCCCAAAATCAAACAGAATCAAATAATGTTTTGTGTACATCCCTGAATTTCAGAGGACTCAAGGTGTATTGTTTTTGATGAAAATCGTTCAAGTGAAAGGGGTAGTTTACCAGCAACATTTTATGTTTTAACAAGGGTAATTTTTTCTATGACTAATGATAACTGCCGCACATTCAAACAAAGCAAATAATATTTTGCATACGTTCCTGAATTGTAGAGTGCCCAATTCATGTTGTTTTTGGTGAAGATCAGTTAAGAGAAAGGGGTAGTTTACCGGCAACATTTTATGTTTTGACAAGGGTAATTTTTTCTATGACGAACGATAACTGACGTACATTCAAACAAAATCAAATAATGTTTTGCATACATTCCTGAATTGTAGAGTACACAAGGCCTGTTGATTTGGTGAAGATCTGTTAGGAGAAAGGTGTAGTTTACAAGCAACATTTTATGTTTTAACAAGGGTAATTTTTCCTATCACTAACGATAACTGCCGTAAATTCAAACAGAATAAAATAATTTTTTACATATACATCTGAGCTGTAGAGGACTCAAGGTCTCTTGATTTTAGTGAAGATCGGTTACGGGAAAAGGGTAGTTTACCTGTAACGTTTTATGTTTTAACTAGAGTAAAGTACATAATTTTGATAAATAAAGTATCCAGAAAAGAAGATCATAATAATCTACTGTAGAAACGTAGATGAAATATCTATAACGTAGATGAAATAGAAGCTAGTTGAAGAGGGTGGGGGTAATTTTCTATAAATGAAAATTATAGTTGAAGGGGGAGAGATAATTTGTTATATGTGTACCACATTATCGGCAACAAAGAAGTAGTTTGTTGTTAAAATTCCTTCCCGTGCTGTTTGGCCATAGTCCAATGTTTTCTGCAAAACCAGACGTTTCAGCAGTGCAATCGACTGCCATCGTCAGTGAAAATCGAGTGCGATAAGGTGAGGTGGTATCCGTTAGTGACCACAGTGCTGTGGTTAAGGCTGAGGCAATAAGTAGAAATAAGTAGTTTCTATGGAAATATTTCATTTCGAAAATGATTTTAAATATAAATCTTACAACATGGAAGTCATGTATGGTTCTCCATACCGATATTTATCTAAATGGTACAGCCGCCTGCTTTAAGCCTATCATCTTATCTAGGCTTCATGAAGAAGGTGTTTGTTATATATCGTCGTCGGATTTATCAAATTTGAGAGAGCCGTTTCCAGCGCTATATACATGTGAGGATGTAACAATTTAATACTATTGCTTGGTATAGTATGTATCAAACTCAGTTGTTTTTGGATGGGAAATGGGTGCAGAATATACAGTAATGTGTTGTGACAGATCACCATTAGCATCGTTCGCTAATGGCATCATCAATAAGAAGGAGACAAAATTAACTGATAAGGAGCTGGTAGAAATTATTCCTCATTGGATTATAGAATATTTTAAATCAACAAATGTGATGTTCTTAATCGATTCAGATATTAAAGCTGTTAAAGAACAACTAGTAAAAAGGGGTGGGTTTGATGTTTATTTAGCGACAGACGAATATTTCTTATTACAAAATAATTATTTTTGGACTATCGCAGAGTTATGTGATATTCCAATTATAGATATAAAGAGGAGAGATTTTTTAAAATTTTACGAATACATCAAATCTTGGATATTAAATTAAATTAAATTAAAAATACGGTTTTATGATATTATGATATCTATTTATTCACCTAACAATACAGTTGATACATATAAATCAATGTGTACCTTTCACAGGAAAACAATCTTTAGTAATACTGATATGAATGGTTGTAAATATAAGAAGACGTCTGATTGTAAAAACAATTAGAAAAAAGATTATTTTTTATAAATATGTATATATTAATGTGAATGTCATATACACTAATTGTTAAATCTGTTTAATGTAAAATGTACGGAAAGGTATAATTAAAAAATAAAATGTATAGCCTAATTTCAATATAGTTGCACTTTTTTTTCCTACACAATTATTTATGAGCGAGAGAGGTTGGGTATAAATAAAAAAAATTGAAGAATTTTTTTAAAATTCATTTTATTTATACATAACTACAATTATTTAGTGAAACTTTTTAATAATTCCACTAGTTTATAAATTAAGCGTTTACTTATACAATTTATTCCGAATAGATTTAAATCATATTTTTTACTTTGTTCAACAACATTTTTAAATTCATGATATTTGTATACATAACTGTTATTAAAGAAGTAAATAAATCCGTCAATAAATCTAAATATGGAATCAATATTTTTTGGAACAGCAGGAAAGTGATCGTATGTATATCCATGTTTTGAACTGGGAAAGAACATTCATCCAGTTCAATATAATATTCATCATTATAAAATAAAAAAGTATGTCCTGTATATGTGTTAACAGCTCCATTTATTTTGGCTGTCGTATCAAAACCAATACTAGTTGTTGAAACAGGAAATTATTAACTAAACATAATGAGTTTATATCAAATATATAAATATTATTATCAACAAATATTACAAACTCTCCTGACGGTCACTGGTACATTGCCGATATTTTAGCAAAATTCGGTGGTAGAAACTTTAACCATATTGTAATATTTTGAGATTTCCCATAGGATTTTCTTTAATATTAAACATCCAAAATATTTTATTCTCTAAAATACATGGATGATTGTTGGTTACTAGAAATAAATGGGATCCATTAACTTTGCAAATATCAAATTGTGAATCTGTTTTTTTTTTTTTTTTTTTTTATGAAGCGGCGGTTTTTCAGTTGTAGAAGACGTTGTAGCTTTCGTAGTTGGAGTAACCGATGGAAATGGTGAGGGTGGAGGTGATGGTGGTGGTAATCCGTATAAGCGTTGTATACCCTGTACATCATCCTTTCCTAAATCAATATTTTTACCATTATTCAATGTGTAGAATGGGAACATAATTGAAGTATTATCCCTCAAATGCCCGAGCCCCCACATGACCAATTTCGTGCGTTAAAACGGATAATAAACTAACTTTATCGCTAGCTAAATTTAAATCGTTCTTATAACACCATTTTCCTTCAAAATCCAAATGAATTTCAACATGTGCACGGTGGGGGAGAGGATAGAAGGCATGACCAAGTACTCCTCCTCTACTTCAAAATTTTTTTCGCAAAATGAAGACGAATTTTATTTTTTATACAGCGATGGTGAGACCGTCGAAACGAGTTAAGTATGTCAGGATTTTGTTGATCTCGATAAAATTTTAACGCTGACTGGTTCTCCCATATATGGAAGCTTCTGTCCTAAGTTCGATAATATTTTTCATGGGAGATATAAATTCCCAGCTTAATATTCATTTATTCCACCTCGATATCGCACGAAATTCTCCTAGATCTTTAGTTCCACATCTCAGTTTCTTAATTAGATTTAACGTATCATTGCTTAATTTACCATCATTCGGTAAATTATAGTATTATTGAAATATTGTAAGGTATGAGGATAGAGACGATTCGTTTAACACAGAAAGTTCATCAACATTGTTTATATATCCAAAATTTGAAAGATAATTAGCAATATAGTGCAAGTCGGTGTCGTTCTCGGGCCGAACACTAGAAATAGTAATTAAAAGAGGTATTAGAGTTTTAACTAACCACATTCTGATATCTCTACTGAACACATTAGCTTTTTATCGCTTAATATATAGAAGTTATTGCATCATTTTACTTCCATGTTCCATAAGGAAATGAAAGTATGGCGATGGCGAAAAAAATCGTGTTCGAGATAATTGCAGATTCTGATTGTACTACCCTCAAAACATGAAAAAAGTGTGTGTGTGTCTGTCTGTGCAGATTTTTTCTATGGCAAACGATAAGAGCCGAAAATTCAAACAGAATCAAATAATGTTTTGCATACATCCCTGAATTGTAGAGGACTCAAGGCCTATTGTTTTTGCCGAAGATCGTTCAAGAGAAAGGGGTAGTTTACTAGCAATGTTTTATATTTTCACAAGGGTAATTTTTTTCTATGACGAACGATAACTGCCCCAAAATCAAACAGAATCAAATAATGTTTTGTGTACATCCCTGAATTTCAGAGGACTCAAGGTGTATTGTTTTTGATGAAAATCGTTCAAGTGAAAGGGGTAGTTTACCAGCAACATTTTATGTTTTAACAAGGGTAATTTTTTCTATGACTAATGATAACTGCCGCACATTCAAACAAAGCAAATAATATTTTGCATACGTTCCTGAATTGTAGAGTGCCCAATTCATGTTGTTTTTGGTGAAGATCAGTTAAGAGAAAGGGGTAGTTTACCGGCAACATTTTATGTTTTGACAAGGGTAATTTTTTCTATGACGAACGATAACTGACGTACATTCAAACAAAATCAAATAATGTTTTGCATACATTCCTGAATTGTAGAGTACACAAGGCCTGTTGATTTGGTGAAGATCTGTTAGGAGAAAGGTGTAGTTTACAAGCAACATTTTATGTTTTAACAAGGGTAATTTTTCCTATCACTAACGATAACTGCCGTAAATTCAAACAGAATAAAATAATTTTTTACATATACATCTGAGCTGTAGAGGACTCAAGGTCTCTTGATTTTAGTGAAGATCGGTTACGGGAAAAGGGTAGTTTACCTGTAACGTTTTATGTTTTAACTAGAGTAAAGTACATAATTTTGATAAATAAAGTATCCAGAAAAGAAGATCATAATAATCTACTGTAGAAACGTAGATGAAATATCTATAACGTAGATGAAATAGAAGCTAGTTGAAGAGGGTGGGGGTAATTTTCTATAAATGAAAATTATAGTTGAAGGGGGAGAGATAATTTGTTATATGTGTACCACATTATCGGCAACAAAGAAGTAGTTTGTTGTTAAAATTCCTTCCCGTGCTGTTTGGCCATAGTCCAATGTTTTCTGCAAAACCAGACGTTTCAGCAGTGCAATCGACTGCCATCGTCAGTGAAAATCGAGTGCGATAAGGTGAGGTGGTATCCGTTAGTGACCACAGTGCTGTGGTTAAGGCTGAGGCAATAAGTAGAAATAAGTAGTTTCTATGGAAATATTTCATTTCGAAAATGATTTTAAATATAAATCTTACAACATGGAAGTCATGTATGGTTCTCCATACCGATATTTATCTAAATGGTACAGCCGCCTGCTTTAAGCCTATCATCTTATCTAGGCTTCATGAAGAAGGTGTTTGTTATATATCGTCGTCGGATTTATCAAATTTGAGAGAGCCGTTTCCAGCGCTATATACATGTGAGGATGTAACAATTTAATACTATTGCTTGGTATAGTATGTATCAAACTCAGTTGTTTTTGGATGGGAAATGGGTGCAGAATATACAGTAATGTGTTGTGACAGATCACCATTAGCATCGTTCGCTAACGGCATCATCAATAAGAAGGAGACAAAATTAACTGATAAGGAGCTGGTAGAAATTATTCCTCATTGGATTATAGAATATTTTAAATCAACAAATGTGATGTTCTTAATCGATTCAGATATTAAAGCTGTTAAAGAACAACTAGTAAAAAGGGGTGGGTTTGATGTTTATTTAGCGACAGACGAATATTTCTTATTACAAAATAATTATTTTTGGACTATCGCAGAGTTATGTGATATTCCAATTATAGATATAAAGAGGAGAGATTTTTTAAAATTTTACGAATACATCAAATCTTGGATATTAAATTAAATTAAATTAAAAATACGGTTTTATGATATTATGATATCTATTTATTCACCTAACAATACAGTTGATACATATAAATCAATGTGTACCTTTCACAGGAAAACAATCTTTAGTAATACTGATATGAATGGTTGTAAATATAAGAAGACGTCTGATTGTAAAAACAATTAGAAAAAAGATTATTTTTTATAAATATGTATATATTAATGTGAATGTCATATACACTAATTGTTAAATCTGTTTAATGTAAAATGTACGGAAAGGTATAATTAAAAAATAAAATGTATAGCCTAATTTCAATATAGTTGCACTTTTTTTTCCTACACAATTATTTATGAGCGAGAGAGGTTGGGTATAAATAAAAAAAATTGAAGAATTTTTTTAAAATTCATTTTATTTATACATAACTACAATTATTTAGTGAAACTTTTTAATAATTCCACTAGTTTATAAATTAAGCGTTTACTTATACAATTTATTCCGAATAGATTTAAATCATATTTTTTACTTTGTTCAACAACATTTTTAAATTCATGATATTTGTATACATAACTGTTATTAAAGAAGTAAATAAATCCGTCAATAAATCTAAATATGGAATCAATATTTTTTGGAACAGCAGGAAAGTGATCGTATGTATATCCATGTTTTGAACTGGGAAAGAACATTCATCCAGTTCAATATAATATTCATCATTATAAAATAAAAAAGTATGTCCTGTATATGTGTTAACAGCTCCATTTATTTTGGCTGTCGTATCAAAACCAATACTAGTTGTTGAAACAGGAAATTATTAACTAAACATAATGAGTTTATATCAAATATATAAATATTATTATCAACAAATATTACAAACTCTCCTGACGGTCACTGGTACATTGCCGATATTTTAGCAAAATTCGGTGGTAGAAACTTTAACCATATTGTAATATTTTGAGATTTCCCATAGGATTTTCTTTAATATTAAACATCCAAAATATTTTATTCTCTAAAATACATGGATGATTGTTGGTTACTAGAAATAAATGGGATCCATTAACTTTGCAAATATCAAATTGTGAATCTGTTTTTTTTTTTTTTTTTTTTTATGAAGCGGCGGTTTTTCAGTTGTAGAAGACGTTGTAGCTTTCGTAGTTGGAGTAACCGATGGAAATGGTGAGGGTGGAGGTGATGGTGGTGGTAATCCGTATAAGCGTTGTATACCCTGTACATCATCCTTTCCTAAATCAATATTTTTACCATTATTCAATGTGTAGAATGGGAACATAATTGAAGTATTATCCCTCAAATGCCCGAGCCCCCACATGACCAATTTCGTGCGTTAAAACGGATAATAAACTAACTTTATCGCTAGCTAAATTTAAATCGTTCTTATAACACCATTTTCCTTCAAAATCCAAATGAATTTCAACATGTGCACGGTGGGGGAGAGGATAGAAGGCATGACCAAGTACTCCTCCTCTACTTCAAAATTTTTTTCGCAAAATGAAGACGAATTTTATTTTTTATACAGCGATGGTGAGACCGTCGAAACGAGTTAAGTATGTCAGGATTTTGTTGATCTCGATAAAATTTTAACGCTGACTGGTTCTCCCATATATGGAAGCTTCTGTCCTAAGTTCGATAATATTTTTCATGGGAGATATAAATTCCCAGCTTAATATTCATTTATTCCACCTCGATATCGCACGAAATTCTCCTAGATCTTTAGTTCCACATCTCAGTTTCTTAATTAGATTTAACGTATCATTGCTTAATTTACCATCATTCGGTAAATTATAGTATTATTGAAATATTGTAAGGTATGAGGATAGAGACGATTCGTTTAACACAGAAAGTTCATCAACATTGTTTATATATCCAAAATTTGAAAGATAATTAGCAATATAGTGCAAGTCGGTGTCGTTCTCGGGCCGAACACTAGAAATAGTAATTAAAAGAGGTATTAGAGTTTTAACTAACCACATTCTGATATCTCTACTGAACACATTAGCTTTTTATCGCTTAATATATAGAAGTTATTGCATCATTTTACTTCCATGTTCCATAAGGAAATGGAAGTATGGCGATGGCGAAAAAAATTGTGTTCGAGATAATTGCAGATTCTGATTGTACTACCCTCAAAACATGAAAAAAGTGTGTGTGTGTCTGTCTGTGCAGATTTTTTTCTATGGCAAACGATAAGAGCCGAAAATTCAAACAGAATCAAATAATGTTTTGCATACATCCCTGAATTGTAGAGGACTCAAGGCCTATTGTTTTTGGCGAAGATCGTTCAAGAGAAAGGGGTAGTTTACTAGCAACGTTTTATATTTTCACAAGGGTAATTTTTTTCTATGACGAACGATAACTGCCCCAAAATCAAACAGAATCAAATAATGTTTTGTGTACATCCCTGAATTTCAGAGGACTCAAGGTGTATTGTTTTTGATGAAAATCGTTCAAGTGAAAGGGGTAGTTTACCAGCAACATTTTATGTTTTAACAAGGGTAATTTTTTCTATGACTAATGATAACTGCCGCACATTCAAACAAAATCAAATAATATTTTGCATACGTTCCTGAATTGTAGAGTGCCCAATTCATGTTGTTTTTGGTGAAGATCAGTTAAGAGAAAGGGGTAGTTTACCGGCAACATTTTATGTTTTGACAAGGGTAATTTTTTCTATGACGAACGATAACTGACGTACATTCAAACAAAATCAAATAATGTTTTGCATACATTCCTGAATTGTAGAGTACACAAGGCCTGTTGATTTGGTGAAGATCTGTTAGGAGAAAGGTGTAGTTTACAAGCAACATTTTATGTTTTAACAAGGGTAATTTTTCCTATCACTAACGATAACTGCCGTAAATTCAAACAGAATAAAATAATTTTTTACATATACATCTGAGCTGTAGAGGACTCAAGGTCTCTTGATTTTAGTGAAGATCGGTTACGGGAAAAGGGTAGTTTACCTGTAACGTTTTATGTTTTAACTAGAGTAAAGTACATAATTTTGATAAATAAAGTATCCAGAAAAGAAGATCATAATAATCTACTGTAGAAACGTAGATGAAATATCTATAACGTAGATGAAATAGAAGCTAGTTGAAGAGGGTGGGGGTAATTTTCTATAAATGAAAATTATAGTTGAAGGGGGAGAGATAATTTGTTATATGTGTACCACATTATCGGCAACAAAGAAGTAGTTTGTTGTTAAAATTCCTTCCCGTGCTGTTTGGCCATAGTCCAATGTTTTCTGCAAAACCAGACGTTTCAGCAGTGCAATCGACTGCCATCGTCAGTGAAAATCGAGTGCGATAAGGTGAGGTGGTATCCGTTAGTGACCACAGTGCTGTGGTTAAGGCTGAGGCAATAAGTAGAAATAAGTAGTTTCTATGGAAATATTTCATTTCGAAAATGATTTTAAATATAAATCTTACAACATGGAAGTCATGTATGGTTCTCCATACCGATATTTATCTAAATGGTACAGCCGCCTGCTTTAAGCCTATCATCTTATCTAGGCTTCATGAAGAAGGTGTTTGTTATATATCGTCGTCGGATTTATCAAATTTGAGAGAGCCGTTTCCAGCGCTATATACATGTGAGGATGTAACAATTTAATACTATTGCTTGGTATAGTATGTATCAAACTCAGTTGTTTTTGGATGGGAAATGGGTGCAGAATATACAGTAATGTGTTGTGACAGATCACCATTAGCATCGTTCGCTAACGGCATCATCAATAAGAAGGAGACAAAATTAACTGATAAGGAGCTGGTAGAAATTATTCCTCATTGGATTATAGAATATTTTAAATCAACAAATGTGATGTTCTTAATCGATTCAGATATTAAAGCTGTTAAAGAACAACTAGTAAAAAGGGGTGGGTTTGATGTTTATTTAGCGACAGACGAATATTTCTTATTACAAAATAATTATTTTTGGACTATCGCAGAGTTATGTGATATTCCAATTATAGATATAAAGAGGAGAGATTTTTTAAAATTTTACGAATACATCAAATCTTGGATATTAAATTAAATTAAATTAAAAATACGGTTTTATGATATTATGATATCTATTTATTCACCTAACAATACAGTTGATACATATAAATCAATGTGTACCTTTCACAGGAAAACAATCTTTAGTAATACTGATATGAATGGTTGTAAATATAAGAAGATGTCTGATTGTAAAAACAATTAGAAAAAAGATTATTTTTTATAAATATGTATATATTAATGTGAATGTCATATACACTAATTGTTAAATCTGTTTAATGTAAAATGTACGGAAAGGTATAATTAAAAAATAAAATGTATAGCCTAATTTCAATATAGTTGCACTTTTTTTTCCTACACAATTATTTATGAGCGAGAGAGGTTGGGTATAAATAAAAAAAATTGAAGAATTTTTTTAAAATTCATTTTATTTATACATAACTACAATTATTTAGTGAAACTTTTTAATAATTCCACTAGTTTATAAATTAAGCGTTTACTTATACAATTTATTCCGAATAGATTTAAATCATATTTTTTACTTTGTTCAACAACATTTTTAAATTCATGATATTTGTATACATAACCGTTATTAAAGAAGTAAATAAATCCGTCAATAAATCTAAATATGGAATCTATATTTTTTGGAACAGCAGGAAAGTGATCGTATGTATATCCATGTTTTGAACTGGGAAAGAACATTCATCCAGTTCAATATAATATTCATCATTATAAAATAAAAAAGTATGTCCTGTATATGTGTTAACAGCTCCATTTATTTTGGCTGTCGTATCAAAACCAATACTAGTTGTTGAAACAGGAAATTATTAACTAAACATAATGAGTTTATATCAAATATATAAATATTATTATCAACAAATATTACAAACTCTCCTGACGGTCACTGGTACATTGCCGATATTTTAGCAAAATTCGGTGGTAGAAACTTTAACCATATTGTAATATTTTGAGATTTCCCATAGGATTTTCTTTAATATTAAACATCCAAAATATTTTATTCTCTAAAATACATGGATGATTGTTGATTACTAGAAATAAATGGGATCCATTAACTTTGCAAATATCAAATTGTGAATCTGTATCTGTTTTTTTATGAAGCGGCGGTTTTTCAGTTGTAGAAGACGTTGTAGCTTTCGTAGTTGGAGTAACCGATGGAAATGGTGAGGGTGGAGGTGATGGTGGTGGTAATCCGTATAAGCGTTGTATACCCTGTACATCATCCTTTCCTAAATCAATATTTTTACCATTATTCAATGTGTAGAATGGGAACATAATTGAAGTATTATCCCTCAAATGCCCGAGCCCCCACATGACCAATTTCGTGCGTTAAAACGGATAATAAACTAACTTCATCGCTAGCTAAATTTAAATCGTTCTTATAACACCATTTTTCTTCAAAATCCAAATGAATTTCAACATGTGCACGGTGGGGGAGAGGATAGAAGGCATGACCAAGTACTCCTCCTCTACTTCAAAATTTGTATCGCAAAATGAAGACGAATTTTATTTTTTATACAGCGATGGTGAGACCGTCGAAACGAGTTAAGTATGTCAGGATTTTGTTGATCTCGATAAAATTTTAACGCTGACTGGTTCTCCCATATATGGAAAGCTTCTGTCCTAAGTTCGATAATATTTTTCATGGGAGATATAAATTCCCAGCTTAATATTCATTTATTCCACCTCGATATCGCACGAAATTCTCCTAGATCTTTAGTTCCACATCTCAGTTTCTTAATTAGATTTAACGTATCATTGCTTAATTTACCATCATTCGGTAAATTATAGTATTATTGAAATATTGTAAGGTATGAGGATAGAGACGATTCGTTTAACACAGAAAGTTCATCAACATTGTTTATATCCAAAATTTGAAAGATAATTAGCAATATAGTGCAAGTCGGTGTCGTTCTTGGGCCGAACACTAGAAATAGTAATTAAAAGAGGTATTAGAGTTTTAACTAACCACATTCTGATATCTCTACTGAACACATTAGCTTTTTATCGCTTAATATATAGAAGTTATTGCATCATTTTACTTCCATGTTCCATAAGGAAATGGAAGTATGGCGATGGCGAAAAAAATCGTGTTCGAGATAATTGCAGATTCTGATTGTACTACCCTCAAAACATGAAAAAAGTGTGTGTGTGTCTGTCTGTGCAGATTTTTTCTATGGCAAACGATAAGAGCCGAAAATTCAAACAGAATCAAATAATGTTTTGCATACATCCCTGAATTGTAGAGGACTCAAGGCCTATTGTTTTTGGCGAAGATCGTTCAAGAGAAAGGGGTAGTTTACTAGCAACGTTTTATATTTTCACAAGGGTAATTTTTTTCTATGACGACCGATAACTGCCCCAAAATCAAACAGAATCAAATAATGTTTTGTGTACATCCCTGAATTTCAGAGGACTCAAGGTGTATTGTTTTTGATGAAAATCGTTCAAGTGAAAGGGGTAGTTTACCAGCAACATTTTATGTTTTAACAAGGGTAATTTTTTCTATGACTAATGATAACTGCCGCACATTCAAACAAAATCAAATAATATTTTGCATACGTTCCTGAATTGTAGAGTGCCCAATTCATGTTGTTTTTGGTGAAGATCAGTTAAGAGAAAGGGGTAGTTTACCGGCAACATTTTATGTTTTGACAAGGGTAATTTTTTCTATGACGAACGATAACTGACGTACATTCAAACAAAATCAAATAATGTTTTGCATACATTCCTGAATTGTAGAGTACACAAGGCCTGTTGATTTGGTGAAGATCTGTTAGGAGAAAGGTGTAGTTTACAAGCAACATTTTATGTTTTAACAAGGGTAATTTTTCCTATCACTAACGATAACTGCCGTAAATTCAAACAGAATAAAATAATTTTTTACATATACATCTGAGCTGTAGAGGACTCAAGGTCTCTTGATTTTAGTGAAGATCGGTTACGGGAAAAGGGTAGTTTACCTGTAACGTTTTATGTTTTAACTAGAGTAAAGTACATAATTTTGATAAATAAAGTATCCAGAAAAGAAGATCATAATAATCTACTGTAGAAACGTAGATGAAATATCTATAACGTAGATGAAATAGAAGCTAGTTGAAGAGGGTGGGGGTAATTTTCTATAAATGAAAATTATAGTTGAAGGGGGAGAGATAATTTGTTATATGTGTACCACATTATCGGCAACAAAGAAGTAGTTTGTTGTTAAAATTCCTTCCCGTGCTGTTTGGCCATAGTCCAATGTTTTCTGCAAAACCAGACGTTTCAGCAGTGCAATCGACTGCCATCGTCAGTGAAAATCGAGTGCGATAAGGTGAGGTGGTATCCGTTAGTGACCACAGTGCTGTGGTTAAGGCTGAGGCAATAAGTAGAAATAAGTAGTTTCTATGGAAATATTTCATTTCGAAAATGATTTTAAATATAAATCTTACAACATGGAAGTCATGTATGGTTCTCCATACCGATATTTATCTAAATGGTACAGCCGCCTGCTTTAAGCCTATCATCTTATCTAGGCTTCATGAAGAAGGTGTTTGTTATATATCGTCGTCGGATTTATCAAATTTGAGAGAGCCGTTTCCAGCGCTATATACATGTGAGGATGTAACAATTTAATACTATTGCTTGGTATAGTATGTATCAAACTCAGTTGTTTTTGGATGGGAAATGGGTGCAGAATATACAGTAATGTGTTGTGACAGATCACCATTAGCATCGTTCGCTAACGGCATCATCAATAAGAAGGAGACAAAATTAACTGATAAGGAGCTGGTAGAAATTATTCCTCATTGGATTATAGAATATTTTAAATCAACAAATGTGATGTTCTTAATCGATTCAGATATTAAAGCTGTTAAAGAACAACTAGTAAAAAGGGGTGGGTTTGATGTTTATTTAGCGACAGACGAATATTTCTTATTACAAAATAATTATTTTTGGACTATCGCAGAGTTATGTGATATTCCAATTATAGATATAAAGAGGAGAGATTTTTTAAAATTTTACGAATACATCAAATCTTGGATATTAAATTAAATTAAATTAAAAATACGGTTTTATGATATTATGATATCTATTTATTCACCTAACAATACAGTTGATACATATAAATCAATGTGTACCTTTCACAGGAAAACAATCTTTAGTAATACTGATATGAATGGTTGTAAATATAAGAAGACGTCTGATTGTAAAAACAATTAGAAAAAAGATTATTTTTTATAAATATGTATATATTAATGTGAATGTCATATACACTAATTGTTAAATCTGTTTAATGTAAAATGTACGGAAAGGTATAATTAAAAAATAAAATGTATAGCCTAATTTCAATATAGTTGCACTTTTTTTTCCTACACAATTATTTATGAGCGAGAGAGGTTGGGTATAAATAAAAAAAATTGAAGAATTTTTTTAAAATTCATTTTATTTATACATAACTACAATTATTTAGTGAAACTTTTTAATAATTCCACTAGTTTATAAATTAAGCGTTTACTTATACAATTTATTCCGAATAGATTTAAATCATATTTTTTACTTTGTTCAACAACATTTTTAAATTCATGATATTTGTATACATAACTGTTATTAAAGAAGTAAATAAATCCGTCAATAAATCTAAATATGGAATCAATATTTTTTGGAACAGCAGGAAAGTGATCGTATGTATATCCATGTTTTGAACTGGGAAAGAACATTCATCCAGTTCAATATAATATTCATCATTATAAAATAAAAAAGTATGTCCTGTATATGTGTTAACAGCTCCATTTATTTTGGCTGTCGTATCAAAACCAATACTAGTTGTTGAAACAGGAAATTATTAACTAAACATAATGAGTTTATATCAAATATATAAATATTATTATCAACAAATATTACAAACTCTCCTGACGGTCACTGGTACATTGCCGATATTTTAGCAAAATTCGGTGGTAGAAACTTTAACCATATTGTAATATTTTGAGATTTCCCATAGGATTTTCTTTAATATTAAACATCCAAAATATTTTATTCTCTAAAATACATGGATGATTGTTGGTTACTAGAAATAAATGGGATCCATTAACTTTGCAAATATCAAATTGTGAATCTGTTTTTTTTTTTTTTTTTTTTTATGAAGCGGCGGTTTTTCAGTTGTAGAAGACGTTGTAGCTTTCGTAGTTGGAGTAACCGATGGAAATGGTGAGGGTGGAGGTGATGGTGGTGGTAATCCGTATAAGCGTTGTATACCCTGTACATCATCCTTTCCTAAATCAATATTTTTACCATTATTCAATGTGTAGAATGGGAACATAATTGAAGTATTATCCCTCAAATGCCCGAGCCCCCACATGACCAATTTCGTGCGTTAAAACGGATAATAAACTAACTTTATCGCTAGCTAAATTTAAATCGTTCTTATAACACCATTTTTCTTCAAAATCCAAATGAATTTCAACATGTGCACGGTGGGGGAGAGGATAGAAGGCATGACCAAGTACTCCTCCTCTACTTCAAAATTTTTTTCGCAAAATGAAGACGAATTTTATTTTTTATACAGCGATGGTGAGACCGTCGAAACGAGTTAAGTATGTCAGGATTTTGTTGATCTCGATAAAATTTTAACGCTGACTGGTTCTCCCATATATGGAAGCTTCTGTCCTAAGTTCGATAATATTTTTCATGGGAGATATAAATTCCCAGCTTAATATTCATTTATTCCACCTCGATATCGCACGAAATTCTCCTAGATCTTTAGTTCCACATCTCAGTTTCTTAATTAGATTTAACGTATCATTGCTTAATTTACCATCATTCGGTAAATTATAGTATTATTGAAATATTGTAAGGTATGAGGATAGAGACGATTCGTTTAACACAGAAAGTTCATCAACATTGTTTATATATCCAAAATTTGAAAGATAATTAGCAATATAGTGCAAGTCGGTGTCGTTCTCGGGCCGAACACTAGAAATAGTAATTAAAAGAGGTATTAGAGTTTTAACTAACCACATTCTGATATCTCTACTGAACACATTAGCTTTTTATCGCTTAATATATAGAAGTTATTGCATCATTTTACTTCCATGTTCCATAAGGAAATGGAAGTATGGCGATGGCGAAAAAAATTGTGTTCGAGATAATTGCAGATTCTGATTGTACTACCCTCAAAACATGAAAAAAGTGTGTGTGTGTCTGTCTGTGCAGATTTTTTTCTATGGCAAACGATAAGAGCCGAAAATTCAAACAGAATCAAATAATGTTTTGCATACATCCCTGAATTGTAGAGGACTCAAGGCCTATTGTTTTTGGCGAAGATCGTTCAAGAGAAAGGGGTAGTTTACTAGCAACGTTTTATATTTTCACAAGGGTAATTTTTTTCTATGACGAACGATAACTGCCCCAAAATCAAACAGAATCAAATAATGTTTTGTGTACATCCCTGAATTTCAGAGGACTCAAGGTGTATTGTTTTTGATGAAAATCGTTCAAGTGAAAGGGGTAGTTTACCAGCAACATTTTATGTTTTAACAAGGGTAATTTTTTCTATGACTAATGATAACTGCCGCACATTCAAACAAAATCAAATAATATTTTGCATACGTTCCTGAATTGTAGAGTGCCCAATTCATGTTGTTTTTGGTGAAGATCAGTTAAGAGAAAGGGGTAGTTTACCGGCAACATTTTATGTTTTGACAAGGGTAATTTTTTCTATGACGAACGATAACTGACGTACATTCAAACAAAATCAAATAATGTTTTGCATACATTCCTGAATTGTAGAGTACACAAGGCCTGTTGATTTGGTGAAGATCTGTTAGGAGAAAGGTGTAGTTTACAAGCAACATTTTATGTTTTAACAAGGGTAATTTTTCCTATCACTAACGATAACTGCCGTAAATTCAAACAGAATAAAATAATTTTTTACATATACATCTGAGCTGTAGAGGACTCAAGGTCTCTTGATTTTAGTGAAGATCGGTTACGGGAAAAGGGTAGTTTACCTGTAACGTTTTATGTTTTAACTAGAGTAAAGTACATAATTTTGATAAATAAAGTATCCAGAAAAGAAGATCATAATAATCTACTGTAGAAACGTAGATGAAATATCTATAACGTAGATGAAATAGAAGCTAGTTGAAGAGGGTGGGGGTAATTTTCTATAAATGAAAATTATAGTTGAAGGGGGAGAGATAATTTGTTATATGTGTACCACATTATCGGCAACAAAGAAGTAGTTTGTTGTTAAAATTCCTTCCCGTGCTGTTTGGCCATAGTCCAATGTTTTCTGCAAAACCAGACGTTTCAGCAGTGCAATCGACTGCCATCGTCAGTGAAAATCGAGTGCGATAAGGTGAGGTGGTATCCGTTAGTGACCACAGTGCTGTGGTTAAGGCTGAGGCAATAAGTAGAAATAAGTAGTTTCTATGGAAATATTTCATTTCGAAAATGATTTTAAATATAAATCTTACAACATGGAAGTCATGTATGGTTCTCCATACCGATATTTATCTAAATGGTACAGCCGCCTGCTTTAAGCCTATCATCTTATCTAGGCTTCATGAAGAAGGTGTTTGTTATATATCGTCGTCGGATTTATCAAATTTGAGAGAGCCGTTTCCAGCGCTATATACATGTGAGGATGTAACAATTTAATACTATTGCTTGGTATAGTATGTATCAAACTCAGTTGTTTTTGGATGGGAAATGGGTGCAGAATATACAGTAATGTGTTGTGACAGATCACCATTAGCATCGTTCGCTAACGGCATCATCAATAAGAAGGAGACAAAATTAACTGATAAGGAGCTGGTAGAAATTATTCCTCATTGGATTATAGAATATTTTAAATCAACAAATGTGATGTTCTTAATCGATTCAGATATTAAAGCTGTTAAAGAACAACTAGTAAAAAGGGGTGGGTTTGATGTTTATTTAGCGACAGACGAATATTTCTTATTACAAAATAATTATTTTTGGACTATCGCAGAGTTATGTGATATTCCAATTATAGATATAAAGAGGAGAGATTTTTTAAAATTTTACGAATACATCAAATCTTGGATATTAAATTAAATTAAATTAAAAATACGGTTTTATGATATTATGATATCTATTTATTCACCTAACAATACAGTTGATACATATAAATCAATGTGTACCTTTCACAGGAAAACAATCTTTAGTAATACTGATATGAATGGTTGTAAATATAAGAAGACGTCTGATTGTAAAAACAATTAGAAAAAAGATTATTTTTTATAAATATGTATATATTAATGTGAATGTCATATACACTAATTGTTAAATCTGTTTAATGTAAAATGTACGGAAAGGTATAATTAAAAAATAAAATGTATAGCCTAATTTCAATATAGTTGCACTTTTTTTTCCTACACAATTATTTATGAGCGAGAGAGGTTGGGTATAAATAAAAAAAATTGAAGAATTTTTTTAAAATTCATTTTATTTATACATAACTACAATTATTTAGTGAAACTTTTTAATAATTCCACTAGTTTATAAATTAAGCGTTTACTTATACAATTTATTCCGAATAGATTTAAATCATATTTTTTACTTTGTTCAACAACATTTTTAAATTCATGATATTTGTATACATAACTGTTATTAAAGAAGTAAATAAATCCGTCAATAAATCTAAATATGGAATCAATATTTTTTGGAACAGCAGGAAAGTGATCGTATGTATATCCATGTTTTGAACTGGGAAAGAACATTCATCCAGTTCAATATAATATTCATCATTATAAAATAAAAAAGTATGTCCTGTATATGTGTTAACAGCTCCATTTATTTTGGCTGTCGTATCAAAACCAATACTAGTTGTTGAAACAGGAAATTATTAACTAAACATAATGAGTTTATATCAAATATATAAATATTATTATCAACAAATATTACAAACTCTCCTGACGGTCACTGGTACATTGCCGATATTTTAGCAAAATTCGGTGGTAGAAACTTTAACCATATTGTAATATTTTGAGATTTCCCATAGGATTTTCTTTAATATTAAACATCCAAAATATTTTATTCTCTAAAATACATGGATGATTGTTGGTTACTAGAAATAAATGGGATCCATTAACTTTGCAAATATCAAATTGTGAATCTGTTTTTTTTTTTTTTTTTTTTTATGAAGCGGCGGTTTTTCAGTTGTAGAAGACGTTGTAGCTTTCGTAGTTGGAGTAACCGATGGAAATGGTGAGGGTGGAGGTGATGGTGGTGGTAATCCGTATAAGCGTTGTATACCCTGTACATCATCCTTTCCTAAATCAATATTTTTACCATTATTCAATGTGTAGAATGGGAACATAATTGAAGTATTATCCCTCAAATGCCCGAGCCCCCACATGACCAATTTCGTGCGTTAAAACGGATAATAAACTAACTTTATCGCTAGCTAAATTTAAATCGTTCTTATAACACCATTTTTCTTCAAAATCCAAATGAATTTCAACATGTGCACGGTGGGGGAGAGGATAGAAGGCATGACCAAGTACTCCTCCTCTACTTCAAAATTTTTTTCGCAAAATGAAGACGAATTTTATTTTTTATACAGCGATGGTGAGACCGTCGAAACGAGTTAAGTATGTCAGGATTTTGTTGATCTCGATAAAATTTTAACGCTGACTGGTTCTCCCATATATGGAAGCTTCTGTCCTAAGTTCGATAATATTTTTCATGGGAGATATAAATTCCCAGCTTAATATTCATTTATTCCACCTCGATATCGCACGAAATTCTCCTAGATCTTTAGTTCCACATCTCAGTTTCTTAATTAGATTTAACGTATCATTGCTTAATTTACCATCATTCGGTAAATTATAGTATTATTGAAATATTGTAAGGTATGAGGATAGAGACGATTCGTTTAACACAGAAAGTTCATCAACATTGTTTATATATCCAAAATTTGAAAGATAATTAGCAATATAGTGCAAGTCGGTGTCGTTCTCGGGCCGAACACTAGAAATAGTAATTAAAAGAGGTATTAGAGTTTTAACTAACCACATTCTGATATCTCTACTGAACACATTAGCTTTTTATCGCTTAATATATAGAAGTTATTGCATCATTTTACTTCCATGTTCCATAAGGAAATGGAAGTATGGCGATGGCGAAAAAAATTGTGTTCGAGATAATTGCAGATTCTGATTGTACTACCCTCAAAACATGAAAAAAGTGTGTGTGTGTCTGTCTGTGCAGATTTTTTTCTATGGCAAACGATAAGAGCCGAAAATTCAAACAGAATCAAATAATGTTTTGCATACATCCCTGAATTGTAGAGGACTCAAGGCCTATTGTTTTTGGCGAAGATCGTTCAAGAGAAAGGGGTAGTTTACTAGCAACGTTTTATATTTTCACAAGGGTAATTTTTTTCTATGACGAACGATAACTGCCCCAAAATCAAACAGAATCAAATAATGTTTTGTGTACATCCCTGAATTTCAGAGGACTCAAGGTGTATTGTTTTTGATGAAAATCGTTCAAGTGAAAGGGGTAGTTTACCAGCAACATTTTATGTTTTAACAAGGGTAATTTTTTCTATGACTAATGATAACTGCCGCACATTCAAACAAAATCAAATAATATTTTGCATACGTTCCTGAATTGTAGAGTGCCCAATTCATGTTGTTTTTGGTGAAGATCAGTTAAGAGAAAGGGGTAGTTTACCGGCAACATTTTATGTTTTGACAAGGGTAATTTTTTCTATGACGAACGATAACTGACGTACATTCAAACAAAATCAAATAATGTTTTGCATACATTCCTGAATTGTAGAGTACACAAGGCCTGTTGATTTGGTGAAGATCTGTTAGGAGAAAGGTGTAGTTTACAAGCAACATTTTATGTTTTAACAAGGGTAATTTTTCCTATCACTAACGATAACTGCCGTAAATTCAAACAGAATAAAATAATTTTTTACATATACATCTGAGCTGTAGAGGACTCAAGGTCTCTTGTTTTTAGTGAAGATCGGTTACGGGAAAAGGGTAGTTTACCAGTAACGTTTTATGTTTTAACTAGAGTAAAGTACATCATTTTGATAAATAAAGTATCCAGAAAAGAAGATCATAATAATCTACTGTAGAAACGTAGATGAAATATCTATAACGTAGATGAAATAGAAGCTAGTTGAAGAGGGTGGGGGTAATTTTCTATAAATGAAAATTATAGTTGAAGGGGGAGAGATAATTTGTTATATGTGTACCACATTATCGGCAACAAAGAAGTAGTTTGTTGTTAAAATTCCTTCCCGTGCTGTTTGGCCATAGTCCAATGTTTTCTGCAAAACCAGACGTTTCAGCAGTGCAATCGACTGCCATCGTCAGTGAAAATCGAGTGCGATAAGGTGAGGTGGTATCCGTTAGTGACCACAGTGCTGTGGTTAAGGCTGAGGCAATAAGTAGAAATAAGTAGTTTCTATGGAAATATTTCATTTCGAAAATGATTTTAAATATAAATCTTACAACATGGAAGTCATGTATGGTTCTCCATACCGATATTTATCTAAATGGTACAGCCGCCTGCTTTAAGCCTATCATCTTATCTAGGCTTCATGAAGAAGGTGTTTGTTATATATCGTCGTCGGATTTATCAAATTTGAGAGAGCCGTTTCCAGCGCTATATACATGTGAGGATGTAACAATTTAATACTATTGCTTGGTATAGTATGTATCAAACTCAGTTGTTTTTGGATGGGAAATGGGTGCAGAATATACAGTAATGTGTTGTGACAGATCACCATTAGCATCGTTCGCTAACGGCATCATCAATAAGAAGGAGACAAAATTAACTGATAAGGAGCTGGTAGAAATTATTCCTCATTGGATTATAGAATATTTTAAATCAACAAATGCGATGTTCTTAATCGATTCAGATATTAAAGCTGTTAAAGAACAACTAGTAAAAAGGGGTGGGTTTGATGTTTATTTAGCGACAGACGAATATTTCTTATTACAAAATAATTATTTTTGGACTATCGCAGAGTTATGTGATATTCCAATTATAGATATAAAGAGGAGAGATTTTTTAAAATTTTACGAATACATCAAATCTTGGATATTAAATTAAATTAAATTAAAAATACGGTTTTATGATATTATGATATCTATTTATTCACCTAACAATACAGTTGATACATATAAATCAATGTGTACCTTTCACAGGAAAACAATCTTTAGTAATACTGATATGAATGGTTGTAAATATAAGAAGATGTCTGATTGTAAAAACAATTAGAAAAAAGATTATTTTTTATAAATATGTATATATTAATGTGAATGTCATATACACTGATTGTTAAATCTGTTTAATGTAAAATGTACGGAAAGGTATAATTAAAAAATAAAATGTATAGCCTAATTTCAATATAGTTGCACTTTTTTTCCTACATAATTATTTATGAGCGAGAGAGGTTGGGTATAAATAAAAAAAATTGAAGAATTTTTTTAAAATTCATTTTATTTATACATAACTACAATTATTTAGTGAAACTTTTTAATAATTCCACTAGTTTATAAATTAAGCGTTTACTTATACAATTTATTCCGAATAGATTTAAATCATATTTTTTACTTTGTTCAACAACATTTTTAAATTCATGATATTTGTATACATAACCGTTATTAAAGAAGTAAATAAATCCGTCAATAAATCTAAATATGGAATCAATATTTTTTGGAACAGCAGGAAAGTGATCGTATGTATATCCATGTTTTGAACTGAGAAAGAACATTCATCCAGTTCAATATAATATTCATCATTATAAAATAAAAAAGTATGTCCTGTATATTTGTTAACAGCTCCATTTATTTTGGCTGTCGAATCAAAACCAATACTAGTTGTTGAAACAGGAAATTATTAACTAAACATAATGAGTTTATATCAAATATATAAATATTATTATCAACAAATATTACAAACTCTCCTGACGGTCACTGGTACATTGCCGATATTTTAGCAAAATTCGGTGGTAGAAACTTTAACCATATTGTAATATTTTGAGATTTCCCATAGGATTTTCTTTAATATTAAACATCCAAAATAGTTTATTCTCTAAAATACATGGATGATTGTTGATTACTAGAAATAAATGGGATCCATTAACTTTGCAAATATCAAATTGTGAATCTGTATCTGTTTTTTTATGAAGTGGCGTTTTTCAGTTGTAGAAGACGTTGTAGCTTTCGTAGTTGGAGTAACCGATGGAAATGGTGAGGGTGGAGGTGATGGTGGTGGTAATCCGTATAAGCGTTGTATACCCTGTACATCATCCTTTCCTAAATCAATATTTTTACCATTATTCAATGAGTAGAATGGGAACATAATTGAAGTATTATCCCTCAAATGCCCGAGCCCCCACATGACCAATTTCGTGCGTTAAAACGGATAATAAACTAACTTCATCGCTAGCTAAATTTAAATCGTTCTTATAACACCATTTTTCTTCAAAATCCAAATGAATTTCAACTTGTGCACGGTGGGGGAGAGGATAGAAGGCATTACCAAGTACTCCTCCTCTACTTCAAAATTTTTATCACAAAATGAAGACGAATTTTATTTTTTATACAGCGATGGTGAGACCGTCGAAACGAGTTAAGTATGTCAGGATTTTGTTGATCTCGATAAAATTTTAACCCTGACTGTTTCTCCCATATATGGAAAGCTTCTGTCCTAAGTTCGATAATATTTTTCATGGGAGATATAAATTCCCAGGTTAATATTCATTTATTCCACCTCGATATCGCACGAAATTCTCCTAGATCTTTATTTCCACATCTCGGTTTCTTAATTAGATTTAACGTTTCATTGCTTAATTTACCATCATTCGGTAAATCATAGTATTATTGAAATATTGTAAGGTATGAGGACAGAGATGACTCGTTTAACACAGAAAGTTCATCAACATTGTTTATATATCCAAAATTTTAAAGATAATTAACAATATAGTGCAAGTCGGTGTCGTTCTCGGGCCGAACACTAGAAATAAGAATTAAAAGAGGTATTAGAGTTTTAACTAACCACATTCTGATATCTCTACTGAACACATCAGCTTTTTATCGCTTAATATATAGAAGTTATTGCATCATTTTACTTCCATATTCCATAAGGAAATGGAAGTATGGCGATAGTGAAAAAATCGTGTTCGAGATAATTGCAGTTTCTGATTGTACTACCCTCAAAACATGAAAAAAGTGTGTGTGTGTGTGTGTGTGTGTGTGTGTGTCTGTCTGTGCAGATTTTTTTTTCTATGGCAAACGATAAGAGCCGCAAATTCAAACAGAATCAAATAATGTTTTGCATACATCCCTGAATTGTAGAGGGCACAAGGCCTATTGTTTTTGGTGAAGATCGTTCAAGAGAAAGGGGTAGTTTACTAGCAACATTTTATGTTTCACAAGGGTAATTTTTTTCTATGGCGAACGATAACTGCCCCAAAATCAAACAGAATCAAATAATGTTTTGTGTGCATACCTGAATTTCAGAGGACTCAAGGTGTGTTGTTTTTGATGAATATCATTCAAGTGAAAGGGGTAGTTTACCAGCAACATTTTATGTTTTGACAAGGGTAATTTTTTCTATGACGAACAATAACTGCCGCACATTCAAACAAAATCAAATAATGTTTTGCATACATTCCTGAATTGTTGAGTACCCAAAGCCATTTGTTGTTGGTGAGGATCAGTTACGAGAAAGGTGTAGTTTACCAGCAACATTTTATGTTTTAACAAGGGTAATTTTTTCTATGACGAACGATAACTGCCGCACATTCAAACAAAATCAAATAATATTTTGCATACGTTCCTGAATTGTAGAGTGCCCAATTCATGTTGTTTTTGGTGAAGATCAGTTAAGAGAAAGGGGTAGTTTACCGGCAACATTTTATGTTTTAACAAGGGTAATTTTTTCTATGACGAACGATAACTGACGTACATTCAAACAAAATCAAATAATGTTTTGCATACATTCCTGAATTGTAGAGTATGCAAGGCCAGTTGTTTTTGGTGAAGATCTGTTAGGAGAAAGGTGTAGTTTACAAGCAACATTTTATGTTTTAACAAGGGTAATTTTTCCTATCACTAACGATAACTGCCGTAAATTGAAACAGAATAAAATAATTTTTTACACATATATCTGAGCTGTAGAGGACTCAAAGTCTATAGATTTTAGTGAAGATCGGTAACGGGAAAAGGGTAGTTTACCTATAACGTTTTATGTTTTAACTAGAGTAAAGTACTTAATTTTGATAAATCAAGTATCCTGAAAAGAAGATCATAATAATCTACTGTAGAAACGTAGATGAAATATGTATAACGTAAATGAAATAGAAGCTAGTTGAAGAGGGTGGGGGTAATTTTCTATAAATGAAAATTATAGTTGAAGGGGGAGAGATAATTTGTTATATGTGTACTACTTTATCGGCAACAAAGAAGTAGTTTGATGTTAAAATTCCTTCCCAGGCTGTTTGGCCGTAGTCGAACGTTTTCTGCATAACCAGACGTTTCAGCAGTGCAATCGACTGCCATCATCAGTGAAAATCGAGTGCGATAAAGTGAGGTGGTATCCGTTAGTGACCACAGTGCTGTGGTTAATGTTGAGGCAATAAGTAGAAATAAGTAGTTTCTATGGAAATAGTTCATTTCGAAAATGATTTTAAATATAAATCTTACAACATGTAAGTCATGTATGGTTCTCCATACCGATATTTATTTAGACGGTACAGCTGCCTGCTTTAAGTCTATCATCTTATCTAGGCTTCATGAAGAAGGTGTTTGTTATACATCGTCGTCGGTTTTATCAAATTTGAGAGAGCCGTTTCCAGCGCTATATACACGTGAGGATGTAACATTTTAATACTATTGCTTGGTATAGTATGTATCAAACTCAGTTGTTTTTGGATGGGAAATGGGTGCAGAATATACAGTAATGTGTTGTGACAGATCACCATTAGCATCGTTCGCTAACGGCATCATCAATAAGAAGGAGACAAAATTAACTGATAAGGAGCTGGTAGAAATTATTCCTCATTGGATTATAGAATATTTTAAATCAACAAATGCGATGTTCTTAATCGATTCAGATATTAAAGCTGTTAAAGAACAACTAGTAAAAAGGGGTGGGTTTGATGTTTATTTAGCGACAGACGAATATTTCTTATTACAAAATAATTATTTTTGGACTATCGCAGAGTTATGTGATATTCCAATTATAGATATAAAGAGGAGAGATTTTTTAAAATTTTACGAATACATCAAATCTTGGATATTAAATTAAATTAAATTAAAAATACGGTTTTATGATATTATGATATCTATTTATTCACCTAACAATACAGTTGATACATATAAATCAATGTGTACCTTTTACAGGAAAA
The DNA here is from genome assembly GCA_034769895.1 of Magicicada septendecula. NCBI lineage: Eukaryota > Metazoa > Arthropoda > Insecta > Hemiptera > Cicadidae > Magicicada > Magicicada septendecula. The sequence continues at coordinate 492,684,650 of CM068367.1, forward strand.
CAATCTTTAGTAATACTGATATGAATGGTTGTAAATATAAGAAGATGTCTGATTGTAAAAACAATTAGAAAAAAGATTATATTATATAAATATGTATATATTAATGTGAATGTCATATACACTGATTGTTAAATCTGTTTAATGTAAAATGTACGGAAAGGTATAATTAAAAAATAAAATGTATAGCCTAATTTCAATATAGTTGCACTTTTTTTTCCTACACAATTATTTATGAGCGAGAGAGGTTGGGTATAAATAAAAAAAATTGAAGAATTTTTTTAAAATTCATTTTATTTATACATAAATACAATTATTTAGTGAAACTTTTTAATAATTCCACTAGTTTATAAATTAAGCGTTTACTTATACAATTTATTCCGAATAGATTTAAATCATTTTTTTTACTTTGTTCAACAACATTTTTAAATTCATGATATTTGTATACATAACCATTATTAAAGAAGTAAATAAATCCGTCAATAAATCTAAATATGGAATCAATATTTTTTGGAACACCAGGAAAGTGATCGTATGTATATCCATGTTTTGAACTGAGAAAGAACATTCATCCAGTTCAATATAATATTCATCATTATAAAATAAAAAAGTATGTCCTGTATATGTGTAAACAGCTCCATTTATTTTGGCTGTCGAATCAAAACCAATACTAGTTGTTGAAACAGGAAATTATTAACTAAACATAATGAGTTTATATCAAATATATAAATATTATTATCAACAAATATTACAAACTCTCCTGATGGTCTCTGGTACATTGCCAATATATTAGCAAAATTCGGTGGTAGAAACTTTAACCATATTGTAATATTTTGAGATTTTCCATAGGATTTTCTTTAATATTAAACATCCAAAATAGTTTATTCTCTAAAATACATGGATGATTGTTGATTACTAGAAATAAATGGGATTCATTAACTTTGCAAATATCAAATTGTGAATCTGTATCTGTTTTTTTATGAAGCGGCGGTTTTTCAGTTGTAGAAGACGTTGTAGCTTTCGTAGTTGGAGTAACTGATGGAAATGGTGAGGGTGGAGGTGATGGTGGTGGTAATCCGTATAAGCGTTGTATACCCTGTACATCATCCTTTCCTAAATCAATATTTTTACCATTATTCAATGTGTAGAATGGGAACATAATTGAAGTATTATCCCTCGAATGCCCGAGCCCCCACATGATCAATTTCGTGCGTTAAAACGGATAATAAACTAACTTCATCGCTAGCTAAATTTAAATCGTTATTATAATACAATTTTTCTTCAGAATCCAAATGAATTTCAACTTGTGCACGGTGGGGGAGAGGATAGAAGTCATGACTAAGTACTCCTCCTCTACTTCAAAATTTTTATCGCAAAATGAAGACGAATTTAATTTTTTATACAGCGATGGTGAGACCGTCGAAACGAGTTAAGTATGTCAGGATATTGTTGATTTTGGCCAAATTTTAACCCTGACTGTTTCTCCCATATATGGAAAGCTTCTATCCTAAGTTCGATAATATTTTTTATGGGATATAAATTCCCAGCTTAATATTCATTTATTCCACCTCGATATCGCACGAAATTCTCCTAGATCTTTATTTCCACATCTCGGTTTCTTAATTAGATTTAACGTTTCATTGCTTAATTTACCATCATTCGGTAAATCATAGTATTATTGAAATATTGTAAGGTATGAGGACAGAGAAGACTCGTTTAACACAGAAAGTTCATCAACATTGTTTATATATCCAAAATTTGAAAGATAATTAGCAATATAGTGCAAGTCGGTCTCGTTCTCGGGCCGAACACTAGAAATAGTAATTAAAAGAGGTATTAGAGTTTTAACTAACCACATTCTGATATCTCTACTGAACACATCAGCTTTTTATCGCTTAATATATAGAAGTTATTGCATCATTTTACTTCCATGTTCCATAAGGAAATGGAAGTATGGCGATAGCGAAAAAATCGTGTTCGAGATAATTGCAGATTCTGATTGTACTACCCTCAAAACATGAAAAAAGTGTGTGTGTGTGTGTGTGTGTGTGTGTGTGTGTGTGTGTGTGTGTGTGTGTGTGTGTGTGTGTGTGTGTGTGTGTGTCTGTGCAGATTTTTTTTTTCTATGGCAAACGTTAAGAGCCGCAAATTCAAACAGAATCAAATAATGTTTTGCATACATCCCTGAATTGTAGAGTACTCAAGGCCTATTGTTTTTGGTGAAGATCGTTCAAGAGAAAGGGGTAGTTTACTAGCAACGTTTTATGTTTTCACAAGGGTAATTTTTTTCTATGACAAACGATAACTGCCCCAAAATCAAACAGAATAAAATAATATTTTGTGTACATCCCTGAATTTCAGAGGACTCAAGGTGTGTTGTTTTTGATGAATATAGTTCAAGAGAAAGGGGTAGTTTACCTGCAACATTTTATGTTTTGACAAGGGTAATTTTTTCTATGACGAACGATAACTGCCGAACATTCAAACTGCCATAAATTCAAACAGAATAAAATAATTTTTTACATATTGTACTGTTATTTCTTACAGGTATTGTAATTAAGATCTGCTCCACGTTGGATCTGCCATTTACGTACTGTAGTTATTTTCTGATATAATATAATATTTGCTATATGCACCACATTGGATCAGACATTTATGTGTTGTAATTATTTATACGTATGGTAATTAAGTAATGTACCTACTGTTATTTTTTTTTTTTTTTTACCAGTACATGTAAAGAAACTCTTTCTCTCAGGGTTAATGATTATTAAGTTATTTGATCGTATTTATGATTGTATCTATTATTTTCTTTTCTTTAAACCAAACCAGATTCAGTTATTATGTAGTATTTTGATAGTTAACCATGTAAAAAATAAATAACAAACTAATGTAACTTAACCGACTCTGAATTCTTCCAGCTGCCACGGGTTCACTTCTGGTTGTTGTTTACCTTTTTTCGAAAGCAATATTAGGCTTGGCAATCTTTTCCTTCACCCAAATTTCTTATTGCTCTCACTGCTGAATGCTGCTCTCCAGGACTACTGCAACACAGATGTCTCCTCAGAACACTTAACTATCCTTTATGGCCACTTAAACTCTTCTTCGGTCCAAGGTTTTCCTTTTCTGTCGTCGTTCTATCAAGGATATTGTTATATTTCTCGTATTATTGTTTATTTATTAAATATTATAAGCAAAACTCTGGTATCACAATTTAAATTCCTTTACAGTATTTTCTTTTCCTTGTTACATTAACTTGATGATGTACAAATGTTATTTAATATAATTTAAGACTCTTCATGTAGTTACTATTAGATATATAATTAGACTCTTCACGTTACGCTTAATGAATTTAATTTAAGACTAATAACGTTACTCTTAATGCATTTTATTTTAGACTAATCAACTTTTTCTTCCTCACATACAATACAATTTTTTAACAATTTACAAAATTGCCCCTATGATAATTCCCTAATTTCTTTACATCTGTCTATCATATAGCTATTAAAACATATATCATTTTTCTATTTCTTATTAAACATCTTTATTTTACCTCTAATATTCGTAATTCTATTGGTTATTTATTAAATTATAATTTTATTACTCTTTACTCTTCTTATAACATTCATTCCAATTTCATATATTATTTTCTGAACATATAACTAAATATGGTTTTATATCATATAGGAATCGACCTCTATGTTGACTGAGTAAGTCAATATTCCCAATGTTTTTTGTTTACATTCAATACAAAATCTGCATCCTTTCTCTTTTAAAATTTATTATCTCCCTATTATGTACTGTGTGCATTTTATCAGCAGTACAATATACGTCTGAGCTGTAGAGGACTCAAGGCCTATTGATTTTAGTGAAGATCGGTTACGGGAAAAGGGTAGTTTACCTGTAACGTTTTATGTTTTAACTAGAGTAAAGTACATAATTTTGATAAATAAAGTATCCTGAAAAGAAGAACATAATAATCTACTGTAGAAACGTAGATGTAATATCTATAACGTAGATGAAATAGAAGCTAGTTGAAGAGGGTGGGGGTAATTTTCTATAAATGAAAATTATAGTTGAAGGGGGACAGATAATTTGTTATATGTGTACTACTTTATCGGCAACAAAGATGTAGTTTGTTGTTAAAATTCCTTCCCGTGCTGTTTGGCCGTAGTCCAATGTTTTCTGCAAAACCAGACGTTTCAGCAGTGCAATCGACTGCCATCATCAGTGAAAATCGAGTGCGATAAAGTGATGTGGTATCCGTTAGTGACCACAGTGCTGTGGTTAAGGCTGAGGCAATAAGTAGAAATAAGTAGTTTCTATGGAAATATTTCATTTCGAAAATGATTTTAAATATAAATCTTACAACACGGAAGTCATGTATGGTTCTCCATACCGATATTTATCTAAATGGTACAGCCGCCTGCTTTAAGCCTATCATCTTATCTAGGCTTCATGAAGAAGGTGTTTGTTATATATCGTCGTCGGATTTATCAAATTTGAGAGAGCCGTTTCCAGCGCTATATACACGTGAGGATGTAACAATTTAATACTATTGCTTGGTATAGTATGTATCAAACTCGGTTGTTTTTGGATGGGAAATGGGTGCAGAATATACAGTAATGTGTTGTGACAGATCACCATTAGCATCGTTCGCTAACGGCATCATCAATAAGAAGGAGACAAAATTAACTGATAAGGAGCTGGTAGAAATTATTCCTCATTGGATTATAGAATATTTTAAATCAACTCATTTGTTTTTGGATGGGAAAATGGGTGCAGAATATACAGTAATGTGTTGTGACAGATCACCATTATCATCGTTCGTTAACGGCATCATCAATAAGAAGGAGACAAAATTAACTGATAAGGAGCTGGTAGAAATTATTCCTCATTGGATTATAGAATATTTTAAATCAACAAATGCGATGTTCTTAATCGATTCAGATATTAAAGCTGTTAAAGAACAACTATTAAAAAGGGGTGGGTTTGATGTTTATTTAGCGACGGACGAATATTTCTTATTACAACATAATTATTTTAGGACTATCGCAGAGTTATGTGATATTCCAATTATAGATATAAAGAGGAGAGATTTTTTAGAACTTTATGAATATATCAAATTAAATTAAATTAAAAATCCGGTTTTATGATATTATGATATCTATTTATTCACCTAACAATTCAGTTGATACATATAAATCAATGTGTACCTTTCACAAGAAAACAATCTTTAGTAATACTGATATGAATGGTTGTAAATATAAGGAGATGTCTGACTGTAAAAACAATTAAAAAAAAGATTATTTTATATAAATATGCATATATTAATGTGAATGTCATATACACTGATTGTTAAATCTGTTTAATATAAATGTACGGAAAGTTATAACTAAAAAATAAAATGTATAGCCTAATTTCAATATAGTTGCACTTTTTTTCCCTACTAAATTATTTAAATTGAAGAATTTGTTTAAAATTCATTTTATTTATACATAAATACAATTATTTAGTGAAACTTTTTAATAATTCCTCTAGTTTATAAATTAAGCGTTTACTTATACATTTTATTCCGAATAGATTTAAATCATATTTTTTACTTTGTTCAACAACATTTTTAAATTCATTATATTTGTATACATAACCGTCCTTAAAGAAGTAATGAACTCTGTCAATAAATATAAATACGGAATCAATATTTTTTGGAACAGCAGGAAAGTGGTCGTATATATATTGTAACGTAACAGATTTGAGGTCCCCAACGTTACATAAAAAACGAAGTGAATATGGTTTAGAACAATACCCAAAGCCGGTTATAATTGAATACCAGAGGGCCCATATCACCTGAAGAATACATTATAGGTACATGTTAAGGTTACTAAGTAATTAAAACATCTAAAGTGTACCTAAATCTAAAAAAATGTAATAAATAATATGGGATGTAAAACATAAATTTGTGTCTAATGGGAGGAGTTTAGTGTGTAGTAATGAAGTATAAAATACTATTCAAATTAATATTTAATGTGTTGCAAAATGTACTTGTAATGCTGTAGCATGATATTAGTGTTTACAGGGTATTTATTTTTTGTTTTTTGGATAGTAAGAGTGGAACTGTTGTTTTAAAGAAGTACTTAGTCTGCGGTACTCCTTTTATTTATGTTAAAATTGTATTTGAATAATTAAGTATAAGTACATGGGTTAGGTATTATATTATGTTGAATGTATTTACTGTAATTGATTAATGAAGATGTTTGAATTAATGTTTGTAAACTTGGCCAGGAAGGCAATAAGTGTTAAAAAGTTGGCAAGTAGTTCTTATAGTTATGTTATAAAATAATGAAGGGTTCAAGGATGAACTAATTAATATAATGAATTAAAACCAGGAAATTAAAATTAATGTAAGTGGCCATAAACCAGTGACTATTTGTACAGTAGGTCAGGTAAAGAAAAATTAAGTTAAAAACAAAACAATATTATAACAGTTGTAAGAAAACCTATGGGCCTAAATTTAATATTTGCAAAAGGAAATTAATACCTTTTTAATAAGTCCAGTCAAATGAAACTATAGTAAAATATATATGGTTTAATAAGGTAGATTGGGTGAGAGTTTTAGGTAATTTGGTATAATTCCAAGCATGGAGTATTTTATTCAAAAATAGTAGTAATATTTTATAATTCTGGCTCTAGGATATCAAATATTATCCAATGACAGAAAGTAATGGTTGTTAGGGTAACTAAAACGTAAAAAATCTTGTTGATTTGAATTATTCGATTGTTATATGCTATTGAGTCAGATCAGTAGACAAATTTCAGAAAAAAAGACATAAATTAACATAAAATGAATAAAAATTAACAAATTAAAGTAAAAACCAATTCCTGCAAACTAAACCGATGAATAATCAATGAATTAGATTTCGAAAAATGTACCCATATACCTCCAAATGGTAGCGGAATTATTATTTCACTCTTCAAGGTAATTCCATTGGAATTAGCATTGAACCCGATTTCCCATTTAACCAGGAGACTCATTGATGGAATAAGAAGTCTGAATTAATGGAATTATAGACAAAAAATATTCAAGAACCTTTGTTACTGGAGACGTAAACCTCACTTTCAAGAAAGAAATTATAAGACGACACCAATTTCACTGGGACCGACAACCACAAGGATCGTGAAGGAGAATGAAGAATAGAAGAGTTCCTGTCGCCTTCCAGGACATCACCCTTCCAATTTTATTAATAATCTGAACACTTGGATTTCGTTGTCCATGACGTGTCCGTTACTTAACTAAATATCACTATAATATTGATGACCTCTGATCTGTCTATCTATCGATGATCTGAGCCTCTGATGAAGCCTTCTATAGGTGAAAGCCGGTTTAGACTGTAAGGTAAAACTTTACGTTTTTACTTATAAAAAACTTAGTGTTCCGAGTCGTCAATATTATAGTGATATTTAATCTGAACACCTTTTCTGGACTAACGTAACCTCAACTGTAAATCTTCAATCGTTTGTATACTGGCACTGCTACCTTGAGAATCGCCCAGTACAGTAACACCAGCTTATATTTAATTTTAATACATTAAGAACTAATATCATTTTGTAATACTTAGTGACCTTAATTTTGCATTACCTGGCCTTACTAATCGTTAAAAGAATCACACGTACCCTGGGATAAGAGATAATTAACATTATATTTAATTTGTATTAAAAAAGGAATAGTCAACTAACCAATCGATTCAACATTGTACAATCGATATAACTATTTTATAACCGTGAAGAACACTGTTGGAAGTTAAAATAAAAAGTAATATAAATAAATAATCCTTATTGTATGTAATGATGTTTTATATTATTGTAGAATAGGTATGGTATTTTGGTGGTGGATTAATTTACAGGTAAAAAAGGTGATTAAAAATCTGGTGAACAAGCTAACCTATAAGAGTAAGTCAATTACGAATAACAGCGCTTATAGTCGACAGCTGGTAGAACGTGAGATTGCCGAACTAGCGTGTTTCCTTCACAACTTTTGAATTGATTTACATAATACGGACTGACTAGGGTTGGAGAGAATTCTCAATTTATTAATTAAAATACATGAAATATAGAATTAACATTGAGTAAACATTTAGTAATTGGGTAAAACCGTTTATGGTCTACATAAAAGTTGCAATAACGATATAATAAATAAACTTGTCTATTAATATTGAGTTACAGGAGGTCACCTATAAGACTACCTAATAAACATTTCCTTATAACAGAGATACATTACAAATTGGCGCAAACCAACGTGGAGCTGAATTAAACCCCAGTACACACATATAACAGAGATACATTACAAATTGGCGCTCAACGAGTGGGCTTTAGTTAAGTAAAAATCGACTTAATTATTACTTAACTGGAGCAGGCAACTATTAGAGGCACAGGAATGCATACTAGAGGTGTTTCTAAAAGGATGGAGAAGGAGCAAGAAACAGAAGAAGACAGACGGGAAGAAGAAACAGAAGTAGTCACAAACACAGAAAAGGAAATAGTTGAAGAGGATGCCCAAGGGGACCAACCAGAAAAAGCGGAAGCCAGAAGAGAACCAGATTGGCAAGAAATGATGAGGATGATGATGGAGAAAATTGATAGCATTAAAGAAAGCAATAAACAAACTAATGAAAATTCAGGAAGGCTAGAAAACAAAATAGAGAGTATCAAAGAAGATAATAGACAAACTAATGAAAATTTTAGGAAACAAAATGAGGACACTAATGAGAGTTTAAGACAAACTAATGAAAAAATAGACAGTATAAATGAAAATTCAGGAAGGCTAGAAAACAAAATAGACAGTATCAACGAAAACTCAAAGAAACAAAACGAAATTTTGAGTGAGAATTTAATCAAATTAATGAATGAGAAGTTTGACAAAAATAAAGAGGAAAATGATGAGAATAACCGGCTGATAAATGAAAGCTTAAACCAAATTAATGAAAGATTTGACAGGAATGATGAGAGCTTAAGGCAGATTCTGGAAAATACCAAACAAACATACGAGAAAATTGAAAACCGTAATAAGGAGTTGCGACAAATCATCAATGAACAAAACCAAGCGTTGAGGGAAGTCATCAATGAAAGTATTGCAATTGTCGATGAAATACTGAGCAAAAGAGTTGATGACTATGAAGTGGAAGTAAGTCAGCAAATAACTGAAACTAAGGTAGGTCTAGAAAAGATAGATGAAACCATCATACAACTCAGAGTGGAAGTAGAGGCCAAAATTACTCAAATAGGAAACCATAACGATACTAGAGTAAAGGAGATACAAGCGAAGACCGAAGAAAAATTTGACGAGATACCAATTAACATAACCGGAAGAATAGAACGGGTTCATAATGAAATGAAGACAATGAAAATAAGACAAATGCGTAAAAGGAAATTAATAAATACACGGGAAGGATCGGAGATGATTAAAAGGGGATTAGTTCAGCTACATAATATACCAATTACAGAACCAGGAGAAGTAAGGCAATTTAGAAACTTTAAACGAACCACACTTGAATTCCCAGATAGATTAGAAGGACCGAGAAGGCCAAAACTAACCGAGTAACCGAGGAGCATGGAGGATTTCTGGAGATTATGTATGAACCATTCGAAAGATTAAGAAACGGTGCAGAAGAATCAACTCGAAAAACAATGGTAGACTTCAGCATGAATGAAAATTTTATAACAACCAAATGGCGGAACTACATGATAGTGAGATATGTCACCAGGACAGAAATAACTCTATACACTAGAGAGATCCGAACAACCAGTGCAGTGCAGAAGAAATAATGGACCACGGTTAAACAGATTCCAAACCAACCATTGGAGAAAAGGGACGGATTTTATGGATACCGAATCAAGCAAATCAAAGAAAAATAATGAGAAACTAAGTAAATTATTTTAAACCAACTATTAAATGAAATAAACTAATTACGCAATACTTCAGAGAAATTATGTGGAATCAATTTTAAAATACCCCAAAATTCAAAAAATGAGTAAGAACACCTTACTATATAATTCAGAATAAATTATTTTAAACTAATAAAAATGAAAGAAGAGAAAGAAGAGTTAGAAATGAGTTAAATGAAGGAAGAATATGCCAAACAATTTAAGATAAGGAGGAGATTCAGTGTTTAGTTGCAGAAGTAAATGGGAGTGAATTAAAAATAGTAAAATACATATGCTAAAGAATAATTAATTGACAGCACGGAACTAAGAAGAATTTAAAATGAATATTGAACAGCTTTAACTGAGATACTGGTGAATAATGTGATAAATGGAACTACAGAACAACGAGATAAATAATTTAAGAAAAGGATTAGGATACCTCAGAAATAATAGTAATCTCCCTTGAGTATGAGTTTGTAGCGAAGGAGCTACCTTATAGGTAATAATTTTATTATATGTATTGTGTTGTGATAGTGCAACGTTTATTTTTGTTTCTGGACGGAGATGAAGTTCCTCTGATCTCAGAAGATATAGTTAGGAAAACGGCAGAGTAATGGAAGCCAATAGTGCCCCTCTGATTTCGTACCAGCTATGATATTAGGGAAAAATGTTAGGGAAATATAGTATTTTAGGGATTATGCACCAAGAGAGGTAATAAATATAAAAAAGATAATAAGTAATGATAGCGTAAAAAGCTAGAAGAAGTTATGAGTTCCAGAGAAAAGAACAGGTCTACAACGGAGGGAGGTACCAGTAGTGAATTAATGACCAGATACACAAGGAGTATCAACACAGTTTTCCGGTGCAATTAAAAGTTTGAAGGATAGAAAGAGAAGATAACCTTATCATAGACGACCTATAAGTTTATTTTTACTAAACTTCATTGAGCCAAAATAAACTTCTTTCGAAGGGGGAGTGTTATGTAACGTAACAGATTTGAGGTCCCCAACGTTACATAAAAAACGAAGTGAATATGGTTTAGAGCAATACCCAAAGCCGGTTATAATTGAATACCAGAGGGCCCATATCACCTGAAGAATACATTATAGGTACATGTTAAGGTTACTAAGTAATTAAAACATCTAAAGTGTACCTAAATCTAAAAAAATGTAATAAATAATATGGGATGTAAAACATAAATATTGTGTCTAATGGGAGGCGTTTAATGTGTAGTAATGAAGTATAAAATACTATTCAAATTAATGTTTAATGTGTTGCAAAATGTACTTGTTATGCTGTAGCATGATATAGTGTTTTACAGGGTATTTATTTTAAGTTTTTTGGATAGTAAGAGAGGAGCTGTTGTTTTAAAGAAGTACTTAGTCTGCGGTACTCCTTTTATTTATGTTAAAATTGTATTTGAATAAAATAAGTATAAGTACATGGGTTAGGTATTATATTATGTTGAATGTATTTACTGTAATTGATTAATGAAGATGTTTGAATTAATGTTTGTAAACTTGGTCAGGAAGGCAATAAGTGTTAAAAACCCAAAGCCGGTATTGTTTTTATGGCAGAGGCCGCCATAAAAAAAATACCAAACCAGACTTTACAAAATGAAACCCGTGCCGTAATTAATAATAGCTTGAATAAATGCCTAAAAACTATAACAAATAATGAAAAGCGCTGTAAAGTTAATCAAAGATACTTGAAAGAAAATAAAACCTTGAAACATATAAAAACTAAATTGGTAGATAACAATGCACTGATTACAAAGGCTGATAAGGGGAATACCGTAGTCATAATAGACAGAGACGAATACACTTCAAGGTTAATGAGTTCATATCAAATAATAATATTGTAATGATACAATCGGACCCAACTGCAGAGTTCGTCAAAGTTTTGAATAATAAAAATTAACCTATGTTCACGGCTGTTTGATAACGCCACACGCCGTGCACTAAAACCCATTAACGCAGAAGCACCACAATTTGTTGGCCTACCAAAAATCCATAAGACCAATATACCGATTAGGCCATTGATAAATTTCACAACTGCGCCGAGCTATAATGTCAGCAAAAAACTTGCAGTGAAAATAAAAAACAGTATAAAGATAAGTAATAACCATAGTATAAGAAATAACATTGACCTTGTTAACAAATTGAAAAGCATTAAATTACGACCTAATTATAAAATAGCATCTTTTGATATTGTTGACTTGTATACGAATGTCCCTGTTCAAGAAACTCTCACTATCCTTAAAGAAAATTTTATTAACGCCAAAATATGTAATTCTGAAGAAATCAATGATTTAGTTAATTTACTGGAAGTTGTACTTGACCAAAATTATTTTACATTTAATAATAATTATTACATCCAAAAAAAGGGCCTAGCCATGGGGTCACCTTTATCTGGTTTATTGGCTGACATATACTTAAACCACTATGAGAATACATATTTGCTCAATAACATAAATAAACTTTCCAAGAAAATAATATCATATACACGTTATGTTGATGATACGTTTATAATTTTTAATGGCACAATACGACAAATAGAAAATATGAAATTATACATGAATAGTGTCAATAAAAACATACAGTTCACACTTGAGACGGAGATAAATAATAAACTTAACTTCCTCGACCTGACAATTACAAGACTAGATGAAAAATTCCAATATCAAATATACCGAAAACCGACAACCACGGATCTCACGATAAATGCTGAATCACATCATCCCTTTTCTCAGAAAATGGCAGCTTATCATAGTTTAATACATAGGTTACTTTCCATACCATTAGAAGACAAAGATTTTTGCGAAGAACTGAACACGATCAAATACATAGCTAAGGCCAATGGTTATAAAAGATCAATCTTAGATAATTTAGTCAAGAAACACAGAAAGAAGAAAAACAACATAGAATTACAAGAAAATAATAGAAATAAAATTAGGTATATAGCATCAGAATATGGTAACACCCTACCCAAAATTTTAAACAAAGTATTCGGTGGGATAAATATTAAAATGGCTTACCGAACTAGTAATAACATTAATAAGATACTCTTACCTAAACATTCAAAATCAATTTAAGACAGGATGGGCGTTTATAAGATAATATGCAATGACTGCGACAGCTTTTACATTGGCCAAACTGGTAGACCTTTTAAAAGACGGTTCAAAGAACATTTACCTAAAAAAGAATTTAGTAAAACAGTGTCAAATTACACGCGCCATCTGATGGACAACAACCATAGTTATACTGATTTCACAACGAACTTTCAACCCCTCCATATATGCAGAAAAGAAAATTATATGAATGCTATCGAAGAATACGAAATATATAAAGCTTACAAAAATAAAAAAACAGAAGAAGTCATCCTTAACGATCAGCTGAATTTCCAGTCCAATCTATTATACGACACAGCGATAAGAATACAGAACAAGGTCCATAGTGCACGACATATAACAACATGAACACTGCAGTCGACTATAGCATGTCGTGGTGCGCACCACCGATATCGTGTGTGTCTAAAATCTGGGTATTTTATGTGTTTTTATGTTTATATTATATTTATTGTTATGTGTAGAATTGTGTGTACAGTGTTTTTAATATTTTAACGATCGACGAACTTCAACAAGGGATATCCTGATGATGGGACATACGTCCTGAAACGCATTGAATGAAATATAGAGAAAAGGCCACCAGACGGACAAGAAAAAGGTAAACTATTTTACTAATTATATAGTGTTAAAAAGTTGGCAAGTAGTTCTTATAGTTATGTTATAAAATAATGAAGGGTTCAAGGATGAACTAATTAATATAATGAATTAAAACCAGGAGACTAAAATTAATGTAAGTGGCCATAAACCAGTGACTATTTGTACAGTAGGTCAGGTAAAGAAAAATTAAGTTAAAAACAAAACAATATTATAACAGTTGTAAGAAAACCTATAGGCCTAAATTTAATATTTGTAAAAGGAAATTAATACCTTTTTAATAAGTCCAGTCAAATGAAACTATAGTAAAATATATACGGTTTAATAAGGTAGATTGGGTGAGAGTTTTAGGTAATTTGGTATAATTCCAAGCATGGAGTATTTTATTCAAAAATAGTAGTAATATTTTATAATTCTGGCTCTAGGATATCAAATATTATCCAATGACAGAAAGTAATGGTTGTTAGGGTAACTAAAACATAAAAAATCCTGTTGATTAGAATTATTCGATTGTTATATGCTATTGAGTTCAGATCAGTAGACAAATTTCAGAAAAAAAGACATAAATTAACATAAAATGAATAAAAATTAACAAATTAAAGTAAAAACCAATTCCTGCAAACTAAACCGATGAATAATCAATGAATTAGATTTTGAAAAATATACCCATATACCTCCAAATGGTAGCGGAATTACTATTTCACTCTTCAAGGTAATTCCATTGGAATTAGTGTTGAACCCGATTTCCCATTTAACCAGGAGACTCATTGATGGAATAAGAAGTCTGAATTAATGGAATTATAGACAAAAAGTATTCAAGAACCTTTGTTACTGGAGACGTAACCTCACTTTCAAGAAAGAAATTATAAGACGACATCAATTCCACTGGGACCGACAACCACAAGGATCGTGAAGGAGAACGAAGAATAGAAGAGTTCCTGTCGCCTTCCAGGACATCACCCTTCCAATTTTATTAATAATCTGAACACCTTTTCTGGACTAACGTAACCTCAACTGTAAATCTTCAATGGTTTGTATACTGGCACTGCTACCTTGAGAATCGCCCAGTACGGTAACACCAGCTTATATTTAATTTTAATACATTAAGAACTAATAACATTTTGTAATACTTAGTGACCTTAATTTTGCATTACCTGGCCTTACTAATCATTAAAAGAATCACACGTACCCTGGGATAAGAGATAATTAACATTATATTTAATTTGTATTAAAAAAGGAATAGTCAACTAACCAATCGATTCAACATTGTACAATCGATATAACTATTTTATAACCGTGAAGAACACTGTTGGAAGTTAAAATAAAAAGTAATATAAATAAAGAATCCTTATTGTATGTAATGATGTTTTATATTATTGTAGAATAGGTATGGTACTTTGGTGGTGGATTAATTTACAGGTAAAAAAGGTGATTAAAAATCTGGTGAACAAGCTAACCTATAAGAGCAAGTCAATTACGAATAACAGCGCTTATAGTCGACAGCTGGTAGAACGTGAGATTGCCGAACTAGCGTGTTTCCTTCACAACTTTTGAATTGATTTACATAATACGGACTGACTAGGGTTGGAGAGAATTCTCAATTTATTAATTAAAATACATGAAATATAGAATTAACATTGAGTAAACATTTAGTAATTGCGTAAAACCGTTTATGGTCTACATAAAAGTTGCAATAACGATATAATAAATAAACTTGTCTATTAATATTGAGTTACAGGAGGTCACCTATAAGACTACCTAATAAACATTTCCTTATAACAGATATACATTACAAATTGGCGCAAACCAACGTGGAGCTGAATTAAACCCCGAAACCCCAAACGATCTTAGTGATGATACATGACAATATCCATGTTTTTGAACTGAGAAAGAACATTCATCCAGTTCAATATAATATTCATCATTATAAAATACAAAAGTACGTCCTGTATATTTGTTAACAGCTCCATTTATTTTGGCTGTCGAATCAAAACCAGTACTATTTGTTGAAACAGGAAATTATTAACTAAACATAATGAGTTTATATCAAATATATAAATATTATTATCAACAAATATTACATCCTCTCCTGACGGTCTCTGGTACATCGCCCATATATATTAGCAAAATTCAGTGGTAGAAACTTTAACCATATTGTAATATTATGAGATTTTCTATAGGATTTTTCCTTAATATTAAACATGCAAAATAGTTTATTCTGTAAAATACATGGATGATTGTTGATTACTAGAAATAAATGGGATCCATTAACTTTGCAAATATGAAATTGTGAATCTGTATCTGTTTTTTTATGAAGCGGCGGTATTTCAGTTGTAGAAGACGTTGTAGCTTTCGTAGTTGGAGTAACCGATGGAAATGGTGAGGGTGGAGGTGATGGTGGTGGTAATCTGTATAAGCGTTGTATACCCTGTACATCATCCTTTCCTAAATCAATATTTTTACCATTATTCAATGAGTAGAATGGGAACATAATTGAAGTATTATCCCTCGAATGCCCGAGCCCCCACATGACCAATTTCGTGCGTTAAAACGGATAATAAACTAACTTCATCGCTAGCTAAATTTGAATCGTTCTTATGATACCATTTTTCTTCAAAATCCAAATGAATTTCAACTTGTGCACGGTGGGGGAGAGGATAGAAGGCATGACCAAGTACTCCTCCTCTACTTCAAAATTTTTATCGCAAAATGAAGACGAATTTTATTTTTTATACAGTGATGGTGAGACCGTCGAACGAGATAAGTATGTCAGGATTTTGTTGATCTCGATTAAATTTTAACGCTGACTGTTTCTCCCATATATGGAAAGCTTCTGTCCTAAGTTCGATAATATATTTTATGGGAGATATAAAATCCCAGCTTAATATTCATTTATTCCACCTGGATATCGCATGAAATTCTCCTAGATCTTTATTTCCACATCTCGGTTTCTTAATTAGATTTAACGTTTCATTGCTTAATTTACCATCATTCGGTAAATCATAGTATTCTTGAAATATTGTAAGGTATGAGGATAGAGACGACTCGTTTAACACAGAAAGTTCATCAACATTGTTTATATATCCAAAATTTGAAAGATAATTAGCAATATTGTGCAAGTCGGTGTCGTTCTCGGGCCAAACACTAGAAATAGTAATTAAAAGAGGTATTAGAGTTTTAACTAACCACATTCTGATATCTCTACTGAACACATCAGCTATTTATCGCTTAATATATAGAAGTTATTGCATCATTTTACTTCCATGTTCCATAAGGAAATGGAAGTATGGCGATGGCGAAAAAAATCATGTTGGAGATAATTGCAGATTCTGATTGTACTACCTTCAAAACATGAAAGAAGTGTGTGTGTGTGTGTGTGTGTGTGTGTGTGTGTGTGTGTGTGTGTGTGTGTGTGTGTGTGTGTGTGCAGATTTTTTTTCTATGGCAAACGATAAGAGCCGCAAAATCAAACAGAATCAAATAATGTTTTGCATACATCCCTGAATTGTAGAGGACTCAAGGCCTATTGTTTTTGGTGAAGATCGTTCAAGAGAAAGGGGTAGTTTACTAGTAACATTTTATGTTTTCACAAGGGTAATTTTTTTCTATGACGAACGATAACTGCCCCAAAATCAAACAAAATCAAATAATGTTTTGTGTACATCCCTGAATTTCAGAGGACTCAAGGTGTATTGTTTTTTATGAATATCATTCAAGTGAAAGGGGTAGTTTACCTGCAACATTTTATGTTTTGACAAGGGTAATTTTTTCTATGACGAACGATAACTGCCGCACATTCAAACAAAATCAAATAATGTTTTGCATACATTCCTGAACTGTAGAGTACCCAAGGCATGTTGTTTTTGGTGAAGATCAGTTAAGAGAAAGGAGTAGTTTACCGGCAACATTTTATGTTTTAACAGGGTAATTTTTTCTATGACGAACGATAACTTCCGCACATTCAAACAAAATCAAATAATGTTTTACATACATTCCTGAATTGTAGAGTACGCAAGGCCTTTTGTTTTTGGTGAAGATCAGTTAAGAGAAAGGTGTAGTTTACCAGCAACATTTTATGTTTTAACAAGGGTAATTTTTTCTATGACGAACGATAACTGCTGCACATTCAAACAAAATCAAATAATGTTTTGCATACATTCCTGAATTGTAGAGTGCCCAATTCATGTTGTTTTTGGTGAAGATCAGTTAAGAGGAAGGAGTAGTTTACCGGCAACATTTTATGTTTTAACAACAGTAATTTTTTCTATGACGTACGATAACTGACGTACATTCAAACAAAATCAAATAATGTTTTGCATACATTCCTGAATTGTAGAGTACGCAAGGCCTGTTGTTTTGGTGAAGATCTGTTAAGAGAGAGGTGTAGTTTACCAGCAACATTTTATGTTTTAACAAGGGTAATTTTTCCTATCACTAACGATAACTGCCGTAAATTCAAACAGAATAAAATAATTTTTTACATATACATCTGAGCTGTAGAGGACTCAAGGTCTATTGATTTTAGTGAAGATCAGTTACGGGAAAAGGGTAGTTTACCTGCAACGTTTTATGTTTTAACTAGAGTAAAGTACTTAATTTTGATAAATAAAGTATCCTGAAAAGAAGATCATAATAATCTACTGTAGAAACGTAGATGAAATATCTATAACGTAGATGAAATAGAAGCTAGTTGAAGAGGGTGGGGGTGATTTTCTATAAATGAAAATTATAGTTGAAGGGGGACAGATAATTTGTTATATGTGTACTACTTTATCGGCAACAAAGATGTAGTTTGTTGTTAAAATTCCTTCCCGGGCTGTTTGGCCGTAGTCCAATGTTTTCTGCAAAACCAGACGTTTCAGCAGAGCAATCGACTGCCATCATCAATGAAAATCGAGTGTGATAACGTGAGGTGGTATCCGTTAGTGACCAGAGTGCTGTGGTTAAGGCTGAGGCAATAAGTAGAAATAAGTAGTTTCTATGGAAATATTTCATTTCGAAAATGATTTTAAATATAAATCTTAGAACATGGATGTATGGTTCTCCCTACCGATATTTATCTAGACGGTACAGCCGCGTGCTTTAAGTCTATCATCTTATCTAGGCTTCATGAAGAAGGTGTTTGTTATACAGCGTCATCGGATTTATCAAATTTGAGAGAGCCGTTTCCAGCGCTATATACACGTGAGGATGTAACAGTTTAATACTATTGCTTGGTATAGTATGTATCAAACTCAGTTGTTTTTGGATGGGAAATGGGTGCAGAATATACAGTAATGTGTTGTGATAGATCACCATTAGCATCGTTCGTTAACGGCATAATCAATAAGAAGGAGACAAAATTAACTGATATGGAGCTGGTAGAAATTATTCCTCATTGGATTATAGAATATTTTAAATCATCAAATGCGATGTTCTTAATCGATTCAGATATTAAAGCTCTTAAAGAACAACTAGTAAAAAGGGGTGAGTTTGATGTTTATTTAGCGACGGACGAATATTTCTTATTACAAAATAATTATTTTAGGACTATCGCAGAGTTATGTGATATTCCAATTATAGATATAAAGAGGAGAGATTTTTTAGAACTTTACGAATATATCAAATCTTGGATACCAAATAAAACTAAATTAAAAATCCGGTTTTATGATATTAGGATATCTATTTATTCATCTAAAAATACAGTTGATACATAAATCAATGTGTACCTTTCACAGGAAAACAATCTCTAGTAATACTGATTTGAATGGTTGTAAATGTAAGGAGATGTCTGATTGTAAAAACAATTAGAAAAAAGATTATTTTATATAAATATGTATATAATAATGTGAATGTCATATACACTGATTGTTAAATCTGTTTAATGTAAAATGTAGGGAAAGGTATAACTAAAAAATAAAATGTATAGCCTAATTTCAATATAGTTGCACTTTTTTTTCCTTCACAATTATTTATGAGCGAGAGAGGTTGGGTATAAATAAAAAAAATTGAAGAATTTTTTTTAAATTCATTTTATTTATACATAAATACAATTATTTAGTGAACTTTTTAATAATTCCTCTAGTTTATAAATTAATCGGTTACTTATACAATTTATTCCGAATAGATTTAAATCATATTTTTTACTTTGTTCAACAACATTTTTAAATTCATTATATTTGTATACATAACCGTCCTTAAAGAAGTAAAGATATCCGTCAATAAATATAAATACGGAATCAATATTTTTTGGAACACCAGGAAAGTGTTCATATGTATATCCGTGTTTTGAACTGAGAAAGAACATTCATCCAGTTCAATATAATATTCATCATTATAAAATACAAAAGTACATCCTGTATATGTGTTAACAGCTTCATTTATTTTGGCTGTCGAATCAAAACCTATACTAGTTGTTGAAACAGGAAATTATTAACTAAACATAATGAGTTTATATCAAATATATAAATATTATTATCAACAAATTTTACATCCTCTCCTGACGGTCTCTGGTACATCGCCCATATATATTAGCAAAATTCGGTGGTAGAAACTTTAACCATATTGTAATATTTTGAGATTTTCCATAGGATTTTTCTTTAATATTAAACATCCAAAATAGTTTATTCTGTAAAATACATAGATGATTGTTGATTACTAGAAATAAACGGGATCCATTAACTTTGCAAATATCAAATTGTGAATCTGTATCTGTTTTTTTAAGAAGCAGCGGTTTTTCAGTTGTAGAAGACGTTGTAGCTTTCGTAGTTGGAGTAACCGATGGAAATGGTGAGGGTGGAGGTGATGGTGGTGGTAATCCGTATAAGCGTTGTATACCCTGTACATCATCCTTTCCTAAATCAATATTTTTACCATTATTCAATGTGTAGAATGGGAACATAATTGAAGTATTATCCCTCGAATGCCCGAGCCCCCACATAACCAATTTCGTAAGTTAAAATGGATAATAAACTAACTTCATCGCCAGCTAAATGCGAATCGTTCGAAATGAGATAAGTATGTCACGATTTTGTTGATCTCGATAAAATTTTAACGCTGAGTGTTTCTCCCATATACGGAAAGCTTCTCTCCTAAGTTCGATAATATTTTTTATGGGAGATATAAAATCCCAGCTTAATATTCATTTATTCCACCTCGACATTGCACGAAATTCTCCTAGATCTTTATTTCCACATCTCGGTTTCTTAATTAGATTTAACGGGTCATTGCTTAATTTACCTCATTCGGTAAATCATAGTATTCTTAAAATATTGTAAGGTATGAGGATAGAGACGACTTGTTTAACACAGAAAGTTCATCAACATTGTTTATATATCCAAAATTTGAAAGATAATTAGCAATATAGTACAAGTCGGTCTCGTTCTTGGGCCGAACACTAGAAATAGTAATTAAAAGAGGTATTAGAGTTTTAACTAAACAAATTCTGATATCTCTACTGAACACATCAGCTTTTTATCGCTTAATATATAGAAATTGTTGCATCATTTTACTTCTATATTCCATAAGGAAATGGAAGTATGGCGATGGCGAAAAAAATCGTGTTGGAGATACTGTAATTGCAGATTCTGATTGTACTACCCTCAAAACATGAAAAAAGTGTGTGTGTGTGTGTGTGTGTGTGTGTGTGTGTGTGTGTGTGTCTGTCTGTGTAGATTTTTTTTCTATGGCAAACGATAAGAGCCGCAAATTCAAATAGAATCAAATAATGTTTTGCATACATCCCTGAATTGTAGAGGACTCAAGGCCTATTGTTTTTGGTGAAGATCATTCAAGAGAAGGGGTAGTTTACTAGCAACGTTTTATGTTTTCACAAAGGTAATTTTTTTCTATGACGAACGATAACTGCCCCAAAATCAAACAGAATCAAATAATGTTTTGTGTTGTAACGTAACAAAATAAGGTTACATATAAATAATATATTACGTCGAATAAGAGGGCACCACGAACATATTTCGTCAAACATGAGAAGGAATAACGGAAGTATAAAAGCCAAATGTGTATCTATATATGAATAATGTCAAAGCAAGCCAACGAAGAAGAAAGAAGAACCTAAATAAATGTATCATCAAGTAGAGAGGAGGAAAAGAGAAGATAAAAGATCAAACCAATACGTTAGCAATATAGGCCCAATAGATCATAATAGTGAGGGGATATGTTAGATTATCATCATAGTGAGTGGACAAATCAAAGATTATGATAATAGTGAGGAGATATATAAAATAATTTTCATAATAGTGAGGAGATATATAAAATAATTATCATAATAGTGATGGAACATATTAAAAATTATCACTATAGCGAGTGAACATAATATGTAAACAAAATAAATGTGAATTGTGACAAATAACTAGAAATATGATGTTAATAATTGTGTTATAAATATGACATGAGTTATCACAAATAATGAGGGAACAAAAGATGCCCTGTATGTGATAAAAATTAAAAATGAAGAAGAAGCAACCGAATAACCAGAAGAGGAAGTATGAAGAAGAAGAAGAAGAAGAAGAAGAAGAAGAAGAAGAAGAAGAAGAAGAAGAAGAAGAAGAAGAAGAAGAAGAAATGTATCATGAAAAATGAAGAATATGTAACAAAGACAAAACACCAGCATTCCCAAAGTAAGGAAGGCACCATGACCAGAAAAGTGATAAAACAAGAATAATGACTACCAGATTAATAGTTATAAAATTATCCAACAAGGAAGGACATAATGGAACCAATATGACAAAAATCAAGTGTTGAAAACTTAATAAGTAGTCACAGACAATAATAGTGAATACCTTATATGAGTGCAACGATAAATAATATAATGACCCTACCCCAAATAAGCACCACAGACAATATAAGTGAAATGTTTATAATAAGGGAGGTGAAAAAGTGTTAACAAATGAAATCAATGATTATCAAGTAAAATACACAAACATTCAGTGTACGAATTGTAATCCAAGATTGTAACACAGACATACTTAGTAAGACCACCAATGTAATGAAACTGAAAAGAGAAATAATTGCTCAAAAAGATCAGTGAAACAAAATATAAAATCCTTGATATGAAATATGCCTGAATGTCAGAGTAACACAGGACAAAATGTAAATAAAAATAATAACTAAAGTATTGTAAACAAGACAATTAGTTGTAAAGAAACAAAACAATGTATACAATAATATATATAATACTTTCACTTATGAACTTACTGTTGTCACTTCCCAAACGTTTCAAGATGTTGTTTCTCTTCTTCAGTGGGTTGAGTACTAACTGTCGATTACAGAATAACCATTACGGAATGGAGTGTGTGGTGGGGGTTGATGGTGGGAAGGGATTGTGGCGCTGAGGTTCGAATTATGTGTGTTGATCAGTGTGTCAAATAGTGTATGTGATTTGTAATGTATCTGTTCATTTAATATGTTGTTTGGTTGTAGTGTGTGATATCTGTATATTTCAAATTGTTCAGCTGTGTTTAGTTTTCTACTTTTTGGTAAGTAGTGTAATATTTCCATGTTGTGTTCTATGTTTGTGTAGCTGTGGTTTTCGTTATGTAAATGTGTGGCAAATGTGGAATGTATGTAGTTTGTGGTGAGGGCTTTTAAATGTTCAGAAAACCTGGAAGAAAAAGATCTTCCCGTCTGGCCGATGTAGAATTGTGGACAATCATTGCAATTTAATTTATAAACCCCTGTTTTGCTGTATGTGTCAATGTCTTTGTTAGTATTGTTTATGTGTTTTCTAATGGTGTTGTTGGTTCTGTAAGCTACTTTATAATTTTGTTTCCTAAACGTGTTTGCAATTTTATGTGTATTGGAATTGTAGTATGTAAGTGTTATGTATTTACTGGGTTGTGTGCTGTTGGTCAGATGTGTTTTACTTTTTGTGTTGAGGATTCGTTTGTGTAGTTTATTTATTAATTCGGGGTTGTATCCGTTTTTGACTGCTATGTATTTAATTGTGTTTAATTCATCTTGGTAGTCATGTGTGTTTAGGGGTATTGACGTGAGCCATTATTAAATTAATAAGTGAACGAAGAGGATGCAACAACAAGACAATGTATACAAGCCAAGATACAAACCCATAATATGTGTAACATAAATAAGTAAAAAATTAAGTATTGTTGTATAAACAGATAGTATAAAATGTGTACAAAATATGTAGAACATTGTAATAAACAATAGTAATAACATGACATAATAAGATTACAATATTTAGGCAGAATGTTGAACAAAATAGGAAGCATATCAGTAACACATAACCTCATTTGAGCAGGACCTACAACATAGAATCAAACACAATAATTAGATAAAGTAATTACAAGTAATTGTTCAAAGCAGAAACCAAATAAGGACAAATGTATAAGACAGTGAATACATTATAAGCTGAGGAACATAACTATATAAATCAAATTATTGAAACAAACAATAGCAAAATCAGACAAAACCCCAAGTGACTACAGAGTTACACAAAAAACACTAATAAAACTTGTAAATAGAGAGGAAAGACGGATACCAGTAGTAAGAGGAATACTCAATTCAACTATGAGTATACATAACAATCATTATATAAGTAAATTAATAACAATTAAACGATAAACCAATTTACTTGACCAGTAGGACTAGGTGTAAATAACCATTCTACTGCAATTTAAAGATAATTCAACCAACAAGAAGTTAGTAAGTACACTAGACAGACAATCTACAATGTCTGGGTACACTTCAATAAATAATAGTACATGTAACTAATACTAACAATGACTAAATAAGAGTGACAAAATAACGAAATTATGGCATGGTGCATTTAAACAATGCTATATGATTAAACGAGACACCAGTTGCTGGAGTAAAGTATCAACAAAGGTATAAAAAGATAAATGTTAAGTACCATTTAAATACCGAAAGGGTATAATAGGATAAGACATAATGTTAAAATAAGCAAATACAAATGCTAGGACATATATGGCTTGCACGCCAAGAATGCATTTTGCTAAAACCATAAATATCTTAATATTTTGTATTAAATAGTGAGAGATATGGACTCTAAACACTTAATTACAAATATTAGAATAAGATAACACCGAAATATAGTGGAAAAGACTTATTTTTTATTAAGAACCACTATAAGTGAATTGTGTGAAGTGAATCGAATTGTTTATGGACGGATTTGTAGCTTGTTTGGACTTAAAAGAAAGACCCAAGTATCCGCAAAACAATGAGACTATTAATCTATTGATCAGACAAATAATAAGAAAATTATGTATGATATAAGATTTCCTATCATTTCCGAAAAGGAATGAACGCGTCACAGGATACTCTCCGACGCCAAAAATTAAAATTTTTAATGTCACTAAGGCGTTTGGGGTTGAGATTAAAGACTTTTCAACCAATGAGATGACCTGATTTTACTAGACGCGAGAAGCAACTTCGACGAGAAGAATTAATTGTACTGTGACCATCAAGGCGAGCGGAGCGTGCAGCAGTCAGCAAGATTCTTTTCAAATTTGTGCGCGTCACCCAGTATTTCTTAGTAAACTAACCTCAATAGAGTAGTTAACCCTTTACGTGTGACAGTGGTTCGAGTGATTGTGAGAATTATTTAACATCGCTAGTGTATAATAAGGGCGATGAGAAGTGTTAATTACAGGGAGTATTATTTATTAACGATATTTAAAAATAAAATGAAATATAATAATTGCCGATTGGTAAACATTATATCGAACTACTCTAGTCAAGTACGCACTGTACATGGCTAAACTAGTAAATGATTGTATTTTGACAGGCACAATAAGTAAAAGTTCTCAATTAATTAATTATGTTGGTTAAATAAAATATTTTTTAATATTTTAAAGAAAACAATAAGTGGAGACAGAATAATATCAAATTTTGTAAGTAGCAAAAAATAAATATAGACGCTTACTTGACTACCTATAACGTTTGAATCAAATTAATTGTAAAATAACCTATGAGAACTATCACCGCCTTTAATAAACAATCCTATCATGCTAAATAAGTGTTGAATATAGTTTTAAGATTTATATACTATGAATTAACTTATTTTAATAACTTACTCTGAACTATAGGTAGAGTTAACCTATAAAGAACAAACGTTCAATGTCAACAAAGAGTCATATCGTAAATTTATAATCCATTTGAAGAGACTCAAGTAATAGGAATTTTTCCATTCAATAAGATACCTTTCATTGGTAATAATTAAACAAATAATATTATTTTAAAGTGTAGCGTTCTTGAACGGGTATTACACCTGCCTCAATAACTGACGACTGTGCACCAGTTGTACCATGATACGATAGTTTTGATATCGTATTTGAGGTTAAATATTTTTGATTTTTTGATTATTATATATAAAGTAATATTATTTATTATAAACATCTTTGTAACTTGTATCATGACAATTCAAAGAACTCATGAACTTTGGTAATAACAACCAAAACTAACCTAACAAGGTTCACAATAATATTGTATATCGTATCAGTGTTACCAGCCCTGAGCTGAAAGATTCTCATAAAATAATTAATTTTTGTTGTTGTTTAAAAAGTATTCATTGTTTTTAAAAGGAATTCAATTCAAATTAATTTGATGCTAATAAAATCATAGTTATCTTACCTGTGAATCAGTCGTATTTATTTCTCTTAAGAAAGGCACAAGGAATGTTCATTCAAGGAGCAATTGTTTCCCAAGGTGGCAGCATTGTTCGAGCGGCCAGTATTTAAATATTTAATGCAATATTAAATACAAGTATTATTTCATTTACTGTCTGCATACTAATGTCAAAGTGATATATTTTGTGAATTATGTTATGACTTTTCAGTAATATAGAGCCTATTGAGAAGATTGAGAACGTTCACCAGTGGTAAGTGGGGAGGTAAACATATCAGAGAACATCAAGAAAACATTTATTACAGTCCTTTTAAACAACTAGTTCGAAATAATAATAACACGAAGTCATTTAAACAACAAGCACATAAACATTATTTTAAATACATTACAACGTGACAAATAAGTTTTGTTACAGTGTACATCCCTGAATTGCAGAGGACTCAAGGCCTATTGTTTTTGGTGAAGATCGTTCAAGAGAAAGGGGTAAAAAATAAAATGTATAGCCTAATTTCAATATAGTTGCACTTTACTTTCCTACACAATTATTTATGAGCGAGAGAAGTTGGCTATATATAAAAAAAAAATTGAAGAATTTTTTTAAATTCATTTTATTTATAATACATAAATACAATTATTTAGTGAACTTTTTAATAATTCCACTAGTTTATAAATCAATCGGTTACTTATACAATTTATTCCGAATAGATTTAAATCATATTTTTTACTTTGTTCCACAACATTTTTAAATTCATTATATTTGTATACATAACCGTCCTTAAAGAAGTAAAGAAATCCGTCAATAAATATAAATACGGAATCAATATTTTTTGGAACACCAGGAAAGTGTTCATATGTATATCCATGTTTTGAACTGCGAAAGAACATTCATCCAGTTCAATATAATAATCATCATTATAAAATACAAAAGTACGTCCTGTATATGTGTTAACAGCTCCATTTATTTTGGCTGTCGGATCGAAACCAATACTAGTTGTTGAAACAGGAAATTATTAACTAAACGTAATGAGTTTATATCAAATACAAAAATATTACTATCAACAAATATTACAACCTCTCCTTACATCGCCAATATATTAGCAAAATTCGGTGGTAGAAACTTTAACCATATTGTAATATTTTGAGATTTTCCATAGGATTTTTCTTTAATATTAAACATCCAAAATAGTTTATTCTGTAAAATACATAGATGATTGTTGATTACTAGAAATAAATGGGATCCATTAACTTTGCAAATATCATATTGTGAATCTGTATCTGTTTTTTTATGAAGCGGCGGTTTTTCAGTTGTAGAAGACATTGTAGCTTTCGTAGTTGGAGTAACTGATGGAAATGGTGCGGGTGTAAGTGATGGTGGTGGTAATCCGTATAAGCGTTGTATACCCTGTACATCATCCTTTCCTAAATCAATATTTTTACCATTATTCAATGTGTAGAATGGGAACATAATTGAAGTATTATCCCTCGAATGCCCAAGTCCCCACATGACCAATTTCGTGGGTTAAAACGGATAATAAACTAACTTCATCGCTAGCTAAATTTGAATCGTTGTTAAAATACCATTTTTCTTCAAAATCCAAATGAATTTCAACATGTGCACGGTGGGGGAGAGGATAGCAGGCATGACCAAGTACTCCTTCTCTACCTTCAAAATTTTTATCGCAAAATGAAGACGAATTTTATTTTTTATACAGCGATGGTGAGACCATCGAAACAAGATAAGAATGTCAGGATTTTGTTGATTTCGATAAAATTTTAACGACGAGTGTTTCTCCCATATATGGAAAGCTTCTGTCCTAAGTTCGATAATATATTTTATGGGAGATATAAAATCCCAGCTTTATATTCATTTATTCCACCTCGATATCGCACGAAATTCTCCTAGATCTTTATTTCCACATCTCGGTTTCTTAATTAGATTTAACGTTTCATTGCTTAATTTACCATCATTCGGTAAATCATAGTATTCTTGAAATATTGTGAGGTATGAGGATAGAGACGACTCGTTTAACACAGAAAGTTCATAAACATTGTTTATATATCCAATATTTGAAAGATAATTAGCAATATAGTGCAAGTCGGTCTCGTTCTCGGGCCGAACACTAGAAATAGTAATTAAAAGAGGTATTAGAGTTTTAACTAAACACATTCTGATATCTCTACAGAACACATCAGCTTTTTATCGCTTAATATATAGAAGTTATTGCATCATTTTACTTCCATGTTCCATAAGGAAATGGAAGTATGGCGATGGCGAAAAAATCGTGTTCGAGATAATTGCAGATTCTGATTGTACTACCCTCAAAACCTGAAAAAAGTGTGTGTGTGTGTCGGTCTGCATAGATTTGTTTCTATGGAAAACGATAAGAGCCCCAAATTCAAACAGAATCAAATAATGTTTTGCATACATCCCTGAATTGTAGAGACCTCAAGGTCTTTTGATTTTGGTAAAGATCGGTTAAGAGAAAGGGGTAGTTTACTGGCAACATTTTATGTTTTAACAGGGGTAATTTTTTCTATGACGAACGATAACTGCCGCACATTCAAACAAAATCAAATAATGTTTTGCATACGTTCCTGAATTGTAGAGTGTCCAATGCATGTTGTTTTTGGTGAAGATCAGTTAAGAGTAAGGGGTAGTTTACCTGCAACATTTTATGTTTTAACAAGGGTAATTTTTTCTATGACGAACGATAACTGCCGTAAATTCAAACAGAATAAAATAATGTTTTGCATACATTCCTGAATTGTAGAGTACGCAAAGCCTGTTGTTTTTGGTGAAGATCAGTCAAGAGAAAGGTGTAGTTTACCAGCAACATTTTATGTTTTAACAAGGGTAATTTTTTCTCTCACTAACGATAACTGCCGTAAATTCAAACAGAATAAAATAATTTTTTACATATACGTCTGAGCTGTAGAGGACTCAAGGCCTATTGATTTTAGTGACGATCGGTTACGGGAAAAGGGTAGTTTACCGGCAACGTTTTATGTTTTAACTAGTGAAAAGTACTTAATTTTGATAAATAAAGTATCCTGAACAGAAGATCATAATAATCTACTGTAGAAACGTAGATGAAATATCTATAACGTAGATGAAATAGAAGCAAGTTGAAGAGGGTGGCGGTAATTTTCTGTAAATTAAAAATTATAGTTGAAGGTGGAGAGATAATTTGTTATATGTGTACTACTTTATCGGCAACAAAGAAGTAGTTTGTTGTTAAAATTACTTCCCGGGCTGTTTGGCCGTAGTCCAATGTTTTCTGCAAAACCAGACGTTTTGGCAGTGCAATCGACTGACATCATCAGTGAAAATCGAGTGCGTTAACGTGAGGTGGTATCCGTTAGTGACCACAGTGCTGTGGTTAAGGCTGAAGCAATAAGTAGAAAGAAGTAGTTTCTATGGAAATATTTCATTTCGAAAATGATTTTCAATATAAATCTTAGAACATGGAAGTCATGTATGGTTCTCCATGCCGATATTTATTTAGACGGTACAGCCGCCTGCTTTAAGTCTATCATCTTATCTAGGCTTCATGAACAAGGTGTTTGTTATACATCGTCGTCGGATTTATCAAATTTGAGAGAGCCATTTCCAGTGCTATATACACGTGAGGATGTAACAGTTTAATACTATTGCTTGGTATAGTATGTATCAAACTCAGTTGTTTTTGGATGGGAAAATGGGTGCAGAATATACAGTAATGTGTTGTGACAGATCACCATTAGCATCGTTCGTTAACAGCATCATCAATAAGAAGGACAAAGAAATTAACTGATAAGGAGCTGGAAAAAATTATTCCTCATTGGATTATAGAATATTTTAAATCAACAAATGCGATGTTTTTAATCGATTCAGATATTAAAGCTGTTAAAGAACAACTAGTAAAAAGGGGTGGGTTTGATGTTTATTTAGCGAGAGACGAATATTTCTTATTTCAAAATAATTATTTTAGGACTATCGCAGATTTATGTGATATTCTAATTATAGATATAAAGAGGGGAGATTTTTAGAACTTTACGAATATATCAAATCTTGGATATCAAATTAAATTAAATTAAAAATACGGTTTTATGATATTATGATATCTATTTATTCACCTAACAATACAGTTGATACATAAATCAATGTGTACCTTTCACAGGAAAACAATCTCTAGTAATACTGATATGAATGGTTGTAAATGTAAGGAGATGTCTGATTGTAAACACAATTAGAAAAAAGATTATTTTATATAAATATATATATATTAATGTGAATGTCATATACACTGATTGCTAAATCTGTTTAATGTAAAATGTACGGAAAGGTATAACTAAAAAATAAAATGTATAGCCTAATTTCAATATAGTTGCACTTTTTTTCCTACACAATTATTTATGTACGAGAGAGGTTGGGTATAAATAAAAAAAAATTGAAGAATTTTTTTTTAAATTCATTTTATTTATACATAAATACAATTATTTAGTGAAACTTTTTAATAATTCGACTAGTTTATAAATTAATCGGTTACTTATACAATTTATTCTGAATAGATTTAAATCATATTTTTCACTTTGTTAAACAACATTTTTAAATTCATTATATTTGTATACATAACCATCCTTAAAAAAGTAAAGAAATCCGTCAATGAATATAAATACGGAATCAATATTTTTTGGAACACCAGGAAAGTGGTCGTTTGTATATCCATGTTTTGAACTGAGAAAGAACATTCATCCAGTTCAATATAATATTCATCATTATAAAATACAAAAGTACGTCCTGTATATGTGTTAACAGCTCCATTTATTTTGGCTGTCGAATGAAAACCAATACTAGTTGTTGAAACAGGAAATTATTAACTAAACGTAATGAGTTTATATCAAATATAAAAATATTACTATCAACAAATATTACAACCTCTCCTTACATCGCCAATATATTAGCAAAATTCGGTGGTAGAAACTTTAACCATATTGTAATATTTTGAGATTTTCCATAGGATTTTTCTTTAATATTAAACATCCAAAATAGTTTATTCTGTAAAATACATAGATGATTGTTGATTACTAGAAGTAAATGGGATCCATTAACTTTGCAAATATCATATTGTGAATCTGTATCTGTTTTTTTATGAAGCGGCGGTTTTTCAGTTGTAGAAGACGTTGTAGCTTTCGTAGTTGGAGTAACTGATGGAAATGGTGCGGGTGTAAGTGATGGTGGTGGTAATCCGTATAAGCGTTGTATACCCTGTACATCATCCTTTCCTAAATCAATATTTTTACCATTATTCAATGTGTAGAATGGGAACATAATTGAAGTATTATCCCTCGAATGCCCGAGCCCCCACATGACCAATTTCGTGGGTTAAAACGGATAATAAACTAACTTCATCGCTAGCTAAATTTGAATCGTTGTTAAAATACCATTTTTCTTCAAAATCCAAATGAATTTCAACATGTGCACGGTGGGGGAGAGGATAGCAGGCATGACCAAGTACTCCTTCTCTACCTTCAAAATTTTTATCGCAAAATGAAGACGAATTTTATTTTTTATACAGCGATGGTGAGACCATCGAAACGAGATAAGAATGTCAGGATTTTGTTGATTTCGATAAAATTTTAACGACGAGTGTTTCTCCCATATATGGAAAGCTTCTGTCCTAAGTTCGATAATATTTTTTATGGGAGATATAAAATCCCAGCTTAATATTCATTTATTCCACCTCGATATCGCACGAAATTCTCCTAGATCTTTATTTCCACATCTCGGTTTCTTATTAGATTTAACGTTTCATTGCTTAATTTACCATCATTCGGTAACTCATACGAATTCTTGAAATATTGTAAGGTATGAGGATAGAGACGACTCGTTTAACACAGAAAGTTCATAAACATTGTTTATATATCCAATATTGGAAAGATAATTAGCAATATAGTGCAAGTCGGTCTTGTTCTCGGGCCGAACACTAGAAATAGTAATTAAAAGAGGTATTAGAGTTTTAACTAAACACATTCTGATATCTCTACTGAACACATCAGCTTTTTATTGCTTAATATGTAGAAGTTATTGCATCATTTTACTTCCATGTTCCATAAGGAAATGGAAGTATGGCGATGGCGAAAAAATCATGATGAAGATCAGTTAAGAGAAAGGGGTAGTTTACATGTAACATTTTATGTTTTAACAAGGGTAATTTTTCTTATGACGAATGATAACTGTCGCACATCCAGACAGAATCAAGTATTTTTTTGTGTTCGTTCCTGAATTGTAGAAAACTCAAGGCTAATTGATTTTGGTGAAGATCGGTTACGGGGAAAAAGTAGATTACCTGCAACATTTTATGTTTTAACAAGGGTAAAGTACTTAATTTTGATAAATAAAGTATCCTGATAAGAATATCATAATAATCCACTGTTAAACGTTGATGAAATATTTATTAATGAAGAGGCTAGTTGGACGGGGTGGGGGTAATTTTCTATAATTGAAAATGATAGTTGAAGGGGGTGGGGATAATTTTTATTTATATGTCATGTGTACTACGTTATCGGCAACAAAGAAGTAGTTTGTTGTTAAAATTCCTTCCTGGGCTGTTTGGGCTTGATCCAATGTTTTCTACTAAACCAGACGTTTCGGCAGTGCTATCGACTACCATCATCAGTAAAAATTGAGTTCACTACTGTGAGGTGGTATACGTTAGTGATCACAGTATTGTGGTTAAGGCTGAAGAAAGATGTAGTTTCTATGGAAATAGTTCATATCGAAAAGTATTTTAAATATAAATCTTAGAACATGGAAGTCGTGTATGGTTCTCAATACCGATGTTTATTTTTGGAGAGGGGGAAAATATTTGTAAATTTTCGGCTTTAATCTTTACTCAATTCTATAGTTATGTAATGTCTAATAGTTGTTAAAATAATAATTGAATAAATCATGCTTTGAAATTTTTTTAATTATATTAAATCTGTAATTTGAATGTAAATGATTGGACGAATCTTTCAATATATTAAATTCAAAATTTAAATACTCTAAATTTAAATTGAATAATTTTTGATTAAAATTTGTAGGTCTAGGAAATGAAATGAATACATTTATATTTTCTTTAATTTTATTAACTGAACCGTAATCTTTTTCTTTTATAAGAGATTTTAGATATTCCATCCATTTGGTATGACCCACATCATCTTTCATGTTGAACATTTTTTTAAATTTTAATCGCATGATGTATTCAACTCAGGCCAGTGTATGTAGTGAAGTGTGTTTAAATTGTTTCGTATGTTTCAGGTGTAGAAGGTGGTATTTGTTATAAAATTGTTTTAAAATATTATAATGTGTTGTACAATATTTATATTTTGTGTATTTATAGCACTGCTTCCCTGTAATTAAGCAATCCGCTTCACAACGGCTCACTTCAACCCATATTTTTTCACCAAACCAATGCCGTTTTTTATTTGTACCTCTTGAAAACCTATTGAATTTTTTATTTCCATATCTTCTATTTACAGACATCTGAAAAACCAACCAAACAGGAAGAAACAAAATAAATAAAACAATAGAAATTAATGGAATTAGATTTTTATTAGTTGTAATAATTTTTATAATGTATAACATTTATCTTTTGTTATAATGCAACATATTTCAGTTTTACTATCATATTTCATCTACAATATTTCACATTTTTACAATTTTTATTTATAATATCTAGAAATTTTTATTACAGATAGAACATTCAAGCTTAGTTACTAGTGTACAGAGGAAATGATAGTTATTACAGTTACAGCTACTATGTTAATACTTAATTATTACCACCCAAATCAATTTTACAATGTATAACATTTATCTTTTCTTATAATTTAACATGTTACAGTTTTACTATCATACGCGTATTTCATCTACAATATTTCACATTTTTACAATTTTATTTATAATAACTAGAAATTCTTATTACAAGCAGAACATTTGAGCTTAGTTACTAGTGGACAGAGGAAATGATAGTTATTACAGTTATAGCTACTATGCCAATACTTAATTATAAATTCAAGAAATATTTGCACATTTCTTTTAGCACAATGAGGAAATGTACAATCATCAAGATTATTTTTTAGTTTTTCTTTTAATTCTACCAAATTACTACCACCCAAATCATCAATATATATAATTTTCATACACCCCGGTCGACTAAAAATGTTGTTGAGAAATTTTTCTTTTCACTACCTTACACATAGATAGTGTTACACTGTTGAGATAAATTAAAATATATTTCATATAATTTATTATACTGTTCGAGACCGTCAGACCATGAAAAACCATGAATGTTTGTTTTCACCCAAACCGCTTGTTTTTGCTGATCTCGTAACAACTGTTCAAAATTAAAGGGTGGTAATAACAAACAGTGATTTACATTAAATTCTTTTTGGATATAATACATTAAAACATTTATTACATAAATCAAATTTCTGTTTCTTTTGTTCTGTCTCATAGTATACAGATTTGTCTATCATATTAAACTCTTTTTTGCATATAGTACAATTTTTCTCGATTTTCAGCATTAACAATCTAGCTTCGTCATCTCCAAAACTTTTGGAGTAATAGGCTACGACACATTTCTTTAATTTTTTTTTAATAGTTGATCATAATAAAATTAACTTTAATAAAAGATATTTCTAAATATAATATAATAAAAATATATATTATAATATATTGGTTTTTTGTTTCCCTAAACCACTGTACATCTAGTACTGCTCTGTCCATTATTTGATCTAAAGAAAAAATAAATAAAAAATATATATATTAATTACCAGTCAACCCAAAACCTCTATCTCCACGCTCATTAAAGTCATTAAAATATACTGAAATATATGTTTCTAATTCAATGACATCTTTTGTCTAACATATTATTCAATTATTATTTGCGCGATTTTATCCCCTCTATGCACGTCATATGGTCGAGGACCATTGTTTACTAATATAACCCCAATATTCCCCATATAATCTCTATCAATTACACCACCAGCACTTTTTCGCTTCTGAATAATTTTCAATAGATTCTTTTGATTTGGCAAAGTTTTCATATAACGAACATTTTACATTTTGGTTGTGAAAGTTTGTGAATAAACTGAATATAGTATGATATGTTTTCGTTACAAAACCACATTTATTACACACAATATCACACGAATCTTCTGTAAAATCAAAACCTTCGTTTTCGAAAAAATCTTTTAATAACTTCGCTGCTGTTAAACACAATGATCGATCCGTCTCAATGCGATGTTAATGTTACTACTCAACTAAACCGATGAGAAAATCTAAATAATTTCTTAAAAAAAAAATATATATATGATTTAGTCGAATGGGGGAATTGAACCTACGAAGGGGGGTATACTTAATACCTGATATTATAGGAAGTTATTTACCGCGGTCGACTAACTCATATTTTCAAGATAAAACAGTAGTGCCAAGAGACAAAATCATGCTACGATCATGTGGACAACCCATGTGATGACGTATACGTTACGTTTATGATGCGATGACGTACAGGATACTTGACGTATATGTTGTTACGTTGAGCCGATGATGTCAGAGGATGATGACCCCGGTGACGTTGGATGACGAATGTTTGTTTACAAGGGACGATAACCTGATGACGTATGTTTGTTTTGATGACGTCGTGGGTGAATGACTTAACGGTACTTGGGGTGTAGCATTGCGGAGAGGGGGGAGGGGGGATGACCTTGTCCCGGCGTTCCCAAGTATGTACTACTGACTCTATTTTTCCACATTCCATTTGTCTTGGGTTAGACCAAAGTGGGTCACTGACTAAATAAAACAAAAGAGAGCAGATATCAAATTCCGGTCATGAAAAATGTGAAGAATATTTTGTTTTTGTACGACTTACAATGGCGTGGTGTCGGAAGAAAAACTTGACACTTCAGTTTTTGGTTAATTGAAAATAACTATTTATTAAGAATTTTTTGTAGACAAATCAATCGACTTGCATCGACGCATCGACTGAAAAATTTACCGCAAATTTTAATCGACGGCTTCCTTAGAAAAGAAAGAGAAAAAAAGCGAACACAGCAGCAGAACTGGCAAGAATTTTTTTACAAATGCTCACGCAAAGTTGCTGAACTGAGAAACAATTAATGGCGATAGTTAATTAAAGTCGGACAACGACTCGGTATAATTCAGATTAATCAACAACTACGCACTACGCAATGAGGTCTGCTAACTTATAGTAGTTAACGACATACTCTGTAGCCTAATGTCGATTTAAAAAATCAACGAAAGACACGAATGCCATGCAACTTTTGAACGGGTCAACAATGTCAAGGCCAGTTAAAATATAGATTTTCTTCGAAACTCGATACAGGATATAAATAAATAAGTAAAAATCGATGCCTACAATTCCAATAATACAATAAAGTAGTAGTAGTATACTACTATAGTCCTCAGACTTTGGGTTTTATATTAATCTGCTTACCTTTATGTGTCAGTAGGTAGGTTATGAGAGTTCTAACGCGGAAGCGACATCATCCCCCCTCTTTTGGCACGAAATTCAAAAATAGTGGCGGAGGGGGTAGACTTCCGGTGCTGTGTGTCGTCCTCGCCAGAGGTGGGGATGGATTGGGGGGTAGTGGTGTGTCCACGGGACCGTGGTGGGCTTGCCGAAGTTGTGTTTTGTAGGTCGACCATGTTGTTGGCGTCGGCCATTTTGTGGGCGTCGATGTTGTAGGTTGTGGGGTTATCTGTGCGTTGATTGGTGGAGCCGTGGCCGCCGTTCACTGTTCCCCGTTCACGGTTCGCCGTCCGGCGGGGGCCTGGCCGCGGCCTGGTCGTGGCTTGATCGCCGCCGGGAGTGGTGGGGTCGTCGTCCATATTGTCGGGGGTGGGAGATGATTGGTGTGGTCGGCCATGTTCGAAAAGTGCGAGGTTGTCGGGTTGTGTAGGAGTGTGCTGGTTAAGGGTCGCCACGTTGCCGACTCGTGCGTATGTTATAGTGTACGGGTTTGGATATTAACGGTGTTTTCCGGAAGGGTGGCCATGTTGGAAAAGCGTCGACGTTGCCAACTTGTGCATGTGTGCTGGTTTAGCGTCGGCTACGTTGTCAACTCGTGCATGTGTTATAGTGTATGGGTTTAGATATGTACGCCGCCGCCGCCGTCCGGATATCGTCGATGTGAAGAGACTGAGTGAGGTGAATTGCATTGTTCCCAACTCAAGAACTGTAAATTTGAATGTGTGCCTTTGTGGTAAGTATATATTGTAAAAATAAAAAATGTGCACATCACCAGTGTGAAACTCTCGTTGACTCGGTCCTTCGGTGCAAAATTGAAAATCAATTCACTTGTAAAAATTGAATATCGCGCATTTGTGCAATATATAATATTCTGATTGACACTTCACTTGTAAAACATGCATCATGCATGGAAAAAGAATAGTAGAAAATAAACAATTAAGCAAAGGAAAATTTACATATATATTGTAATCAAACAAAAAATATACAATAAACTACACACACACAAACACACACACACACACACAATATATAAAGAGGAAATTATACATTTATTCAAAATTTTACAAGTAAGCAAAGAAAAAAATATACATTAAACTACAGAGACTATATATATATATATATTGTAACGTACCAAATTGGCAGTTACATACAATAACTAATTATTACGTCAAGTAACGGGAGATCATGAAAATATTTCAAAGTACATAAAATAAGGAACATGAGAATGTAGACAAAGTGTGTATCTACAAAGATATATTATTGAAACAATCCAACAAAGAAGAAGGAAGAGTAATATAGCATTGAGTACAGAAGAGAGAGAAAATGACAACGAGCCAATATAAAATGTTAGAAACCAGGCCCAATAGGTCCAAACAGTGAGGGGAAACAACAAAAATAACTATTAAAATGAAGAGGAGCCAATAGGTCCAAACAGTGAGGGGAAACGACAAAAATAATCATTAAAATAATGAGGTACAAAGATATGACAAGACTAAGGGAACATTGATTATCACGAGTAATG
This sequence comes from Magicicada septendecula, assembly GCA_034769895.1. Classification (NCBI taxonomy): domain Eukaryota; kingdom Metazoa; phylum Arthropoda; class Insecta; order Hemiptera; family Cicadidae; genus Magicicada; species Magicicada septendecula. The sequence continues at coordinate 492,722,919 of CM068367.1, forward strand.
TATAACCCAGGAAAACACCGATAGTGAACAACAATTAACCAGAAGAAGAAAGGAAGAAGAAGAGCAAAGGAAACATAACATGAAGGATGAAGATAATGTATGGACAATACAAGAAATCACCATTCACCAGGTATACAAGGAACTATATTGATGACCGGAAGAAGTGTAATGATTATTAGAAGATCAACTACAAAGAAACCAGTGTTTAGCATAATTGAGTAATCACAAACAATAACAGTGAAAACTTAATATAAGTGTGACAACCTGTAACAAGAACCAATTTTACCCCAAATAAACACCACAGACAATACAAGTGAGAATGTTTATAACAGAGGAAAATGAGTTGCCATTATAAGTGGAAGAATCCAAGATTAACTAGTTAAAATGCACAGACAATTAGTGTGACCAGTTTAATCAAGATTGTAACACAACATAGATAATCATTAAGACCACCAAGAGAAATGTGAGATAGAACAGTAAATTAATTGTTCATAGGAACTGATAATAAAAGCTTTGTAAACCTTAAAAGGAAATGTAACTGAATGCCACGGCAAGACAGAATAAAATAAATAAAATCCAGAGCAAATAGTAGCAAATAAGCTAGTTTGTTAGGTATCAAACAATCAATGTACCAAAAACTAGGTACAACACAATAAGAAATGTAATACCATTAGATTAAGAATACTTGTGTTATTGTTTCAACAAATAGTGTAAACATGTGTATTACTTAATAATTAAACCATTGTAGTAAAATACCATAATGAAATGATAATAGCAGAGTCAAATACTGCATAAGAATATGTTGCACATTGTTACCAGATAACTGACACATAACCTCATAGAAAGTGCACCTATAACATAAAATCATGTATATTAATTAAACCAAGCAACTATCAACAATTGTTTCAACCAAAGACTAATTATGAATAGTAATGCAAACTAATAAATAACATATGTACTGAAATACACAGCAAATGAATCAGATTGGATATGATATCATAAAGCCAAAAGAACAGAAACCCAATGTGACAAGTTAGTTAATCAAAATGCACTATCAAAACTTATTAAAAGATTACTAAAAATGTTATCAGTAGTTAGAGAAATATCTGATACTGCTATGAGAACACATCACAAATGTAGTAGTAGTAATTTTATAATTGAAATATTAGAAACTAACTGACTACCATTGTAAAACCAGATGTAAACAAACACTATACTAAGAATTAGAAAGCTTTCAGATAACGAAAGACTGATAAATACATTAAACAAACAAGGTACTACAATTGTACACTTTTTTGATTTATAACATTATATACCTTGTGTGGTAAAATAATAAAAAAAAGTGACAAATTAGAGAAATGAGAACAGAAGGTATTTTTGATAATACTATAAGTATATAAAAAATAACATTTTTCAGAAGATAAAATGTGAACAAATGTGAATAAATGTATATATTATTGTTAGAATGTCAAACAAATGTAATTAGGTAAGAAATAATAGCGTTATATGTAATTATAAACAATCGAATACGGTCGCTAGGGACGCCATTACCAAATATTGTTTAAATGGTAATTACAACTATTTTATGTACTAAAACGAAAGAGAAATGGACTCGAGACGTTTAATAGTGAGTGTTACAGTGTAATTGGAACAAAATATGGTGAAACAAACTTATTTATATTAAGAATCACCATACGAGTTTGTGAAACGGCTAAGTGAGTTAATAATGAACGGATTTAATCCTTGTTTAGACTTAAATTAAAGCCACAAGTGTCCGCGATTTAATGCCACTAACCATTCGACGATACGATAATTAATAAAAAAGTTATGACACTTATAAACTTTTCAGTCATTTTGTGTATCGATGCATACGTCACCTGTAGCCTCGAACCCAAGCGAAAAATTGTAAAAAATTAAAAGTTTTATTTAACCAAAGTGTTTTGGGGTTGAGAGTTTGACCCTTTGAACCAATCAAATGGCTTAAAATAACCAGACGAGAAGGAGACGCTTTGGTGAAGAAAGCATTCGTTCCGTATCACTCAACAGGCAAGGTTCACGAAGGAAGTCGTCAAAATTATTTCAAAATGTGCGCGTCACCAACATGAGTTAGCCTACATACACTAACCTATACACGACAGAATACTAACGAGTGTCCAGTGCTTTAAGTGATCAGTGAAAATAACTCGACCAGTGTACAATAAAGGTCGTGTTTTGTGTTTTTTTTTTAAATCAGGGAGCACTCTATTTTAATTATTTTAACGAATTGAATTAAAATAACAACTTTCGTTAGTAAACGACAGATATTGTTTTGGGACTGCACTAGTCAAAAGTACTGAAGTGCTTAACCCATGATGAAAAATTATCAGAACTGAATAAATGAATCATAGCGCAATTATTAATTTAAAAAATAAATATTTTACGATTTTATCGTAATTGAGAAGATCGGTATTAATTTAAATATCGACCATCCATGTATAAGAAATAGTCGCTCATTTGACTAAATTTGTTTGAATTAACGAATAACTAGTTTATTGCGAAAATATTCTAAACGACTGATAATTATACATCAAATGACACATGAATAAAATGTTTATGTTCATAGTATTAAGAATTTAATAAGTAATGTACTTATTCAAAATAATTACTTACGTTTGTTAAGTAACTAACCTAGAAATAACAATTATAACTTTGTCACCAAGTAATGATTCTGTTCTCAAATAATTTTAATCCAATGAAAGCTATAACAAGAGTTTTTTTTATTCTAGATTTTTTCTCTTGCCAGTACATAATTTTAATAATTAACGAATAAATAATAATAATAATTTTTAACAGTGCAGCACAGAGCACGTGTTTTCATCACAACTGCTGTATGCGTTTTGCTCACGGAGCAAATGGAGAGAGCCTGCTGTCAAACCGTGGGATCGTTTGCGGTAGAATGCGCCACTAGTACACGTCCGCCATAGTTGAACAAACAAATCCATTTGAACCCATGCATTTGTATTGATAAAATCTGTACTTTTCTAAATTTTTCAAAAGTTTTTTAGTTCTTGTAGTTGTTGATTTATTGTTTTTAATTTTATCTTGTTTTATATTTTATTAATTCTTCAGTGATGGTGCTGTGTTCAGCTTTTGGCTGCAACAATCGTAGTGATTTTAAGTTAGCCGGCAAGCCCATTGGCTTCTTCAGGTAACTATTCTTATATTTTATTTCCTATATTAATAAATATTGTATTACTATTTTTGTTTAATTTTATTTATTAATCAACGTAGTAGTGCTAATACAAATTTTATGTTAGAGGCATATTATAATAAAATGACATTAAATAGTTAAAATAAAAATGTGGTGATGTGAATTGATCTTAGGTTAGACAGCATGTTTTGTTTTATAGTGTCAGAATTTTCTTTAAATTTTAATGTTAGATTGAATAATTAGAAGACAATAGGTATTTTGCTATGTATAAATAAGTCAAGTATTTAGTCAATTTATTAATAATATTATAATAAAATGACATTAAATACATAGTTAAAATAAATGTGGTGATGTGATCTTAGGTTAGACAGCATGTTCTGTTTTATAGTGTCAGAATTTTCTTTAAGCTTTAATGTCAGATTGAATAATTAGAAGACAATAAGTTACGTATTTAGTCAATTTATTAATAACATTCAAACGCTTTATTTGGTCGTGCAGTATAAAGACAAAGCTACAACCAGTGACAATATAAACGGTTTTTTAATAAACAGTCTATTCTCACTAGTATTAATTTGTAAACATAACATAATATTATACTTTGTTAATTTAAAACAACTTTTATGATTTTAGATTTCCAAAGGAAGAGTCGATAAGAAAATTGTGGGAAAATGCCGTGAAAAGAAAAAATTTTACTGCTGACGCTAGACATTTTCTTTGTAGTGAACACTTTTCCGAGGATCAAATTGATAGGACTTACGCTTCTGGTCTTAGATTAAAGGATAGAAGTACGGCAATGCCTACAATTTTTAAATCGTTGCCTCCGTATTTCCAACCACCAAAAACAAAGGTGAGCATTATATATATATTAATTGGGGAATAAGTTAATTTCAGCTGACTGTTACCAAGCATCAAAGAAAACATTTGTTTTTTAATGTCACTTAAAAACAGATGATTTATTGAATCACATAATAATACAAATAAAATTAAGATTTTATGCAAATATTATTATTATTTTTAAGTCAGCTCAAGATAATGAGGCATATTGATATATATGAGTGGAGGGAGTGGTGTAGGAATGGGGATGGAACGAGGTTTATGGAGGAATGAGCGGTACTTTACCTACATTTTTAAAAATGTACGACAATTTGAATAAAATAATTTGTGCGAATCACACCGGATTGCAACTAAAGAATTCTTGGCAACGCCGCGCCGGGTGTGCCAGCTAGTTTAAAATGACTAGTTTAAGTTTATAATGGTCTTTCAATTTTTGGCAAGAAAAATCCGCTGTAAAGAGCCGATTGACAACATCGAAATACCAATGGAGGTTGAGGTCAACGTCCAGTTACCAACAGTTGACAACGATTCTATGGAGGTGGTGGTAAGTGTTACAAAAACCATATACCTAAAGTCTAATCTAAATTTGAATTTTAGCCTGAAAAGAAAACTATTAGGGATAAGTGAAAAATATTTGTTTAAAAATCATACCTATGGTTCATTATTAAACACAACACATGTTTAAATTTTTTTTGGAATTTATCTTTTTAACTTTGTACCAAATTACCTCAGTTCTAAGTGAATAACTGAATACGGGTCTATTATGTGGAAAATTAATATTATGTATTTAATGTACTTATTCTATTTTAATATTTTGTTATTATTTCCCAATCTTCAGTCCACATTGTTGGTATTACTTGGTATTGTCAATGGTTAAGACTTAATGGGGTTAAGAAATTATAAAAAATATTAATAGATATATTGATGGTGTGTAATTAAAACAACCTTCTTATGTTAATATTCTGTTTCAGGCTCCCACTATTCCTGACTTGAGACTTGAGAATGAGGGATTGCGTCTTGAAAATGAGAGTTTAAAAACTGTAGTAAAAGAAAAAGAAGATCTTATAAAGATATTGGAACAGAAACTATCAAAGCAACGTATGTTGTTAATGGAAAAAAGGAATAGGATAAAATCGCTAAAAGTTGGACAAGAGCGAAAAGCAGTAAGAATAAAAGATCTCAAGAATCTTTTGGATGAATTAAAAGACAAGCATCTATTGAACGATGAAAGTGTTGGTTCACTTCGATTTAGAGGTAAATTAAGTGATATAGAGCGTCACTTATTTCTTAAAAAGGAACGCGTAGGACAGTATTCCCCTGAAGTCAGAGTGTTCGCGTTATCTCTCCATTTCGTTTCACCGAAAGCTTACAGCTATGTATGATCTAATTTTACCAGTTGCTTGCCTCATCCTAAAACGATAGCCAAATGGTATATGTCGGTTGATGGCTCGCCAGGCTTTTCTCAAGAGGCTTTGGATGCATTAAAAAATTTAGTAGATAATACATCATATCCTCTACATTGTGCGTTGATGTTTGATGAGATGGCTATTCGAAAGTATGTGGAGTGGAATGGTGAAAGAGTTATTGGTTTCGTTGACTTTGGTGACGAAAAAAGATTTGTCAGTGATAGTTTGGCAAAAGAAGCGTTAGTATTTCTTGTAAATATTATAAATTTAAACATGAAAATTCCTGTAGCCTATTTTTTAGTTGATGGTATTAATGCCGAACAAAAAAGTTCTCTTGTGGAACAGTGTTTGATAATGCTTCATGAGCATGGAGTTAATATAGAGTCTGTAACCTGCGATGGACCAGCATCGAACATTTCAATGTTCAATTACCTGGGATGTGAAATCGGTCCTATTAATACTGTACCTGACATTAAATGCCATTTTGATCACCCCAGTACCGGAAAAGCAGTAAATGCCTTTTTGGATCCTTGTCATATGATAAAATTGATCAGGAATACATTTGGCGACAAAGAATTAATGTACGACCTGGACGGAAATACCGTAAACTGGGTCTTAATATCAAGGCTACATCGATTGCAAACCGAGATTGGTTTGCATTGTGGGAATAAGTTAAGAAGTGCTCATGTTAATTTTAAAGCAAATAAAATGAAAGTAAAATTAGCCATGCAGTTACTTAGCACTTCAGTTGCTAAGGCCCTGCAGTGGTGCCATGATCAGAAAATTAAGGGATTTGAAAATATGAAAGGGACTGTGAAATTTTTGGAAATTTTCGATAAGCTATTTGATATTTTCAATTCCCGGGCTATTTCGCAGTCCTATTTCAAAAAACCCATGTGTAAGGGTAATGTAGATGATATAAAAATATTTTTTAATGAAGCCACAAAATACATCATGCACCTAAAACATGACAATGGTGATTTGGTGTGTAACGGGCCTCGAAGAACTGGCTTCATTGGCTTCCTTTTGTGCATGAAGAGCGCTGTGAATATGTATGAAAGATTAGTGGTTGGCGGTTCACTGCGGTACATACCATTTTATAAAGTTAGCCAGGATAATCTAGAAGTGGTGTTTGGTTACATCCGTTCCCATCACGGATGTAACAACAATCCAACTCCTAGACAGTTTATGACATCAATGAAAAAAATCCTTATTCACCAACAACTTCATGCTCCAAAAAATGGAAATTGCATACCACTGGAAACAATAAAAATTCTGACTTGTTCAATGAAAAAGAAGCCTGAGGATGCAATTAACGATTCGATGAATACCTGGAGGACCTTTAAAAATGAAGAACCTGTTTCTATAGAACATGCCTATAGCAAGAAAGAAATGAAGGACTTGGGCGAGTTTGGTGAGGAAATCGTTAAATACATTGCTGGATATGTTTCCAGATCTATTCAAGAAAAAATTGTTTGCGAGGAATGTTGTGCTGCTCTTACAGATATAAATACAAGCGCATCGTTAATTGCAGCTAAAAATAGAGGTGGGCTTGTTTATTCATCAAATGATGTAGTCACCATTTGTATTCAGGTTGAAAGATACATAAGGCGATTTCTTAATACTTGTGGGGTTAGTAAAATTAACAAAAGCGTGATATTAGGAATAAAGTCTCATGTTTTAAAATATTGTTTAGATAAATCTATTTTCAGCCAGCTGTTCAAACATAGTCTAAACTTTGATTTCAATGATAACCATCTATATCATTTAATTAATTTAGTTGTAGAAACATATTTTAAGGTGAGAATTCACCATACATGTAAATTAAAAGCATCTAAAGAAGTAGGAATTAGTACACACCACAAAAATAATAAGTTGACACTTTTTAAAGGTCATTAGTTCCCTAACTTAATCATTTTTTATTTATTTCTGATGATTATTATACTCGTTATCATAAGTATAAATAAAGCAGTAATTATTTATTTATACTTTCTTTATTGGACAATTTATATACACTTGGCCATTTGTAAATTTGTATTGTTTTTTTTTCTATTTGTATTTTTCGTTTTAAAAATTAGATTAACTGCAATTTTATTATTATTACAAAATTCGTTCTTTTAATTTGTTATAAAAATTAATTTGGACCTAGAGTTACTTAAATTAATGAAATAAATAAATGATATTAAGTAACATAATTTTTATGAAATCTAAACTTTCTGGTGGTGGTGTTATGTGATGATATCACATATTTATTAGTAATTGTAGAAGAAAGTAGTATGAATTTATTTTGTAATTGTTTTTTTAGAAAAAATAGATATGATATTTTTGTTCATACAAAAATATCTGATGCTTATATTCTAGGTAATGTAAAGCGCATAAAAATCAATCTATGTATTAAAAATGTCATTAAAATACATACATATTTTAACAAACAAAGAAATAGAATATAAATTAATGTTACATCTTCAACACTTGTTTATCTTTCAAGTTTCATTTAATGTTTTATTTTATTTGTTTTAAAAAATATAGGTACTATAATGGAATTAAGGCATTGATTTTATTAAATAATAAGTAGATATTATAACAAAAAAAATTGTGTATTGTTAGAAATTAGTTCACTTTTAAATGTTATTATAACACGTAGTTAGTAATTTTTTTTAAACTGAATTATTAATATTAGTGCGTAGGCTTTCACGGCCGGTGTCATTACGATTATTTTCTAAAACTTCCGGGCTGAAAGGCCAGCAATCGACCACGGCCTTTCAGCCCGGAAGTTTTAGAAAATAATTGTAATGAATTATTAATACATTGAAATTTTTTTTAACATATAGCCACGCATTTTTTTTTTTTTTTTTTTTTTTTTTTTATTTTAAACCAGTGTTTGACGGGAATTGTGGTTTGAATAATAAATAAATCTATTATTATTATTGGCTAAATCTACATGACCATATAATTCGCACAGTTTCAATCATAGTGAATTCAGTAGATAGTTTACTATTGGTTTGTAAAGCCATTCACGCTATTTTAGAATGATTGCCTATCTTATGTTATGTGATGTGTTAGGTACGATAGGTAGTAAAAAAAGTTATAATTTTGAATTTTTTTTGTCATGATCATGATAGCCCCAAAAATTATTTTTGCAAGCACATTATGTTTGTAATCTACTCGTCATGCTATTCAATTACCTACCTTTCGTTTGATATGCAACATAGATTTAAAAAAAAAAATGCATTTTTGACGCGACGCGACCTGTTAGCTGCCTTTTTGAGGGACTGACTTATTTTTTTGAAACCTCATGTAACGGATCTTTTAAATCTAGATAACAAAATAATGGAAGAGGCCTTAAGGCCCTTTTCACACTACCGATTTTTTATCGGATGTCGGAGCCGGATGAACATGAAAATACATTGATTCAAATGGAAGTGTTTCACACTTGGCCCGATCTGATAAAAGTGTCAGATTATGTACTTTCAAATGGGACATCCTTTGTCGGATCCGAAGTGTAGTGAGCCGACATCCAACAAAAAATCGGTAGTGTGGAAAGGGCCTAATTGTCACAAAGTTTCATCGAAATGAGAGTTTCGGAGCAGCATAATTTTGGACGGACTATAAATAAATATAAATTTTTTTTGCGATGGATTTGGGATCTCTAATTTATAAACGCATTAAACGCCAATATGCCATAAACCTGATCGATGCTTGACAAAACCTTTCTTTTATACCTATAGACATAAATAGTAGTTCATCGACCTTTTTAAAGACTATTACTGGTCAAAAACAATTATATCACTTTAATCCAGTTAATTTTTTTAGCAAATCCAGTCTTTATAATATATCCTGAGAACAACAGATAAATGCCTAAATTCAGAATAAAGATATTTTTGCCTTTTTTTTGACAAAAAACGTCCAATATTGCAAGAATCTCCATATAAATACATGGTGGTAGATGGGTTTGTTTGTTCAAGTTGAGGGCGTGGCACTCCGTAGTTCCAAAGCAAGCCGTACAACAACGCACTGCCTTGGCGCGGAGGCGCACACTCCCTCTATGTAACGTAGTGTATTATATACTCTTAGGTTTTGCTAACCGTACGATAGTACGATATATATCGGTTTATGGTACCGACTTTTATAATTTTAAATCTTTGTATGTTTTTATCGTAATCCATTATTAAATATTGTTAAATAAGATAACATCTTGTAATCTGGTATCATGTATCTTCCAAGAACACACGAATTTGGTAATATAACTGAATAAAGAGGACATAACCTCGTTAACCAAAACCATTGTACCAGACATCAGTGTTACCAGCCTTGAGGTACAAAGAGCTCAAGAATTGTTTAAAGTAATTATTGTTTGTAAAGACATTATTAATTGATTGTTTTTTAAAATAGTTCATTGCATTTAACAATTGTTAATAAACCCCAATTTATTTACCAGTGGAACAGAGTTTTTGATTTTTTTTTAAATAATTTAATTTTTCATGAACAGTTCTATCATAAGGTGGCGGTAGGATTTGAATGGTCAATACCATTCAAATTGCAGTTACACTTTTAATTTACTTTATTGTGCATGTGCATTATTTATGATATTCAAACGGAATATCCATATATGTGTATCAAGTGTTTTTTGCAGCAGAAGAAGTCACCAACAAGAACATTGAAAACATCCACATATGGTAAGTGGGGAGGTTGACAGTGAAGTGTTAAATACTCTTTTAAACTAAAAAACTTAAAAGTGAACACCCACACTTAATTTTATTAATAATCACACTCATAATAATAATCAATTTAAATCTTATCATTATCGTTGCAACAAGTTAACGTTACAACGTGGCGCCCAACATCTGAGCGCGAATAAGGAAGAAAACACTTAACAATTTAGGTAATTAAACAAATAATTTCCTAACCTAATTCGACGAAAAGACAGCAAGTGCATTACCAAGATAAGAAGATGTACAGGAGGTCGACTTCGAAGAAACGAGCGGCAGAGGCAGAGAGGGAGGCCAGATTAGAAGAAAAAGAAGCGACATCAGCAGAAGATGTTGAAGAGATATTATTAGAAGTGGAAGATAGGCAATCTGAACTGGCGGAGGAGGTTCAGCAACCGGATTATGAACCGGAAGTCATACCGCAGGAAACAAAACAGGAAATAAGCCAACCTGAGAGACCAATGCCGACAATGGATGCCAACATTTTAGAAATATTACGGGCAATAAAGTCAATGAAGGAAGACTTGAATAGCAAAATAGATGAGAATAGCCTATCCACGAACCAGAATATAGAGTCATTGAAGGAGGAAAACCGATCCACAAAGGAAGAAAATAGGAAGAATATAGAATCATTAAAGGAGGACAACCGGTCCACGAAGGAGGAATTAAGCAAGAACATAGAATCTCTAAAGGAGGACTTGAATAGTAAAATAAATGAAACAATTAAGAAGACTGAAGAATCCATAAACCAGAAGACTGAAGAGCTATTGGAAAAGAAGATGGAAATAATGAAGGAAAATTTATCTGCCGAGTTGGGAATTAAAATTGATGAGACCAACAAGAAGATTTATGAAATCAATGAGAAAATCAATAGGGATATCGAAGTAATGAAGAACGATAGTGAGAAAATATGGCAACAAATGGCCGACAATAATGACAGAGCGGAAGAAATTGCCAAAAATACAATTGAAATAGTTGACAAAAAATTAGAAGAGAACCTAGAAGCAACGGAGGAGAGGATTGCGATCTTAACAACTGAAATCCATGAAGAGGTGTCCGACATCCGTAGAGAAGGTGAAAAGAACAAACAAAAAATTATACAAACAGAAACAGATGTCAACCACCGGATCGACAGTATTGAGAAAATCCACAACAACCAGATAGGAGTCGTGGAACGAAAGCAAACAGAAATGATGACCGCACAGACCACACTGGGGGAGAGATGCGAGGAAATTTTAGTCAAAGTGGATGCAGTCAAACACCAGGTAACCAGTGACCGAGACCAATTGACTGAGAGACAACAAAGGGAATTCAATGACATTCGAGATGAAATGAACCGCCTGCGAACATTCCCAACTGTTTTATCCGGATTGACACACCTGGACGGTAGGGAACAAATAGATTTCCGTGCCTACGTAAAAAATCCACTTGAATTTCTAGAGAGGGTGGAGGAGATAATCAGTAGAAACAGAGAAAATCGATGGTCCGTGATAAAAGGAATGTTAGATGAATCCTTTCGTAACACATTTGACAACTGGTGGACAGCGACCCGGCACGAAGTAGAGAACTATGCTGCGTTTAAAGTAGCATTTAAATTAAAATATTGGTCTGACTCTACGCAAAACATTATCAGAGACGACATCACCAACGGCAAATATGATCCAAATGGCCGACAATCCATGACCACCTACTTTTTAGGAAAGATCTGCTTGGCCAGAAATCTGGAGCCGGCCATACCAGAGGAGTGTTTAGTCACGAAACTAGCTTACCATTTCAGCCAGGGAGTGTCACAGGGTAGACTTAATTCGCAAATAAAAACCATACAAGGCATGTGCACTCTGTTAGAAAGTCACGAGAGAGAACGTTACTACCAGAGGAACCGCCAGGGTCCCGGACAGACATATGATCGTGGCGGACCAGGAAACGTTAATCCCACCAATAACAATGACAGGAATAATTATGGGAGAAATTTCAACAACCCTCCACGTTTTAGTAACCAACAGGGACCACGACAGAGTGGAGGTGGTAACCACAATGACCATGCGGACCGAGGGAATATCAATAATCCTAGACCAAATGGCTATCAGAGGGAAAATAATTATCAACGAGGTAATAATTATTACCGACCCTATAATAACCAACCTCCAAATAACCAGCATCGACAGGGTAATGGAAACAATAACAACAACCAGTTCCGAAGAGTGCATTACACTCATGCTAGCAGAGGGGGAGGTAGGAGAACTTATTACCAAGGTCGAAGAAGTTTCCCTAATCACCATAACAATCAAAATCACAGTGACGGAGAGGATCGAGAATCTGGTTACCGATCGAATAGAAGTAACAGCAGCGAAGGTAACTGACCAACCACTCGAACCACTGAAATATACCACAATGGGAGTGGGCAAGGATCCCAGTAACCGATAGCATCAACCTCAACAGACAGGCACACAAACAACGGTGACCTGCCTTTAAATGGGAACCGGCAGTGAAAAGCATAATAACACCCTCACTGAACCGGACTATTGGGTCTAACATATTGGCGAATGAATTGGCATCGATTAAAATACATCGAAATAATTACCTCAAAAACATTAGGCAAGACCTCATGGAAGAAAGGGAAGATAGTATCAGCGACACCACCAATAACGAGATAGCATATATCTCAGTAAGGGTCAATGGAATAAGTACAACAGCTATGGTAGACACCGGAGCGAATGTCTCCTTAATTGACAAGTTGGAGTTAAACCGTATACAGTTGGAAAACAAAACAACAATACCAACACTACCCATAAATAATATCATCTTAATTGGAGCCACGGGCCGACAGAATAAAACCATTCGACACCAGGTTCAGTTGGAAGTATCTAGCAATGGAGAGACGATTCCGATGGTTTTCCTAGTAGCAAGTGGGCTACCATTTACACTACTAATTGGATGCGACATACTGCGAAAGTATGCAGCCATAATCGATATGGATAAAGCTACAGTATTATTAAAAACAGATGAAGTTGAATGGACTGCAGATCTCATAGAAAATAGGAAGGCACCCCCAGAACATGTAATCTACTATATACGGGAAGGCCATGACCAGAGGAAGAAGATGTCCATCAACAGAGAGGTTCGCAATAATCCAGAAGATATATTGTGGATGGAGAAGATTAATGAAATTAGAACATTCCAATCGGATAACATTGACCATGTGTTGACTAACGGACAAAGAGAAAAACTGGTACAAATCTATAATCGTTACAGACATGTATTTTCTGATACACCAGGCAAAATAAAAAACTTTCGGTGTGAGTTAAAATTCAAGGATCAAACGGAGTTTAAAAGAAAATCATATCCGATCGCATTTTCACTGAAAGAAGCCGTTCGTCAAGAGATACAGAGATTAATTGAAAATGATATAATTGAAATTAGCAACTCCCCGTACACTAATCCCATTGTAGCTGTACCAAAGAAAAATGGCGCAGTGAGGATTTGTCTGGACGCAAGGGAGATAAATAAGGCCATAATTAATGACAGGACGTCGCCTGGAGAAATCGACGAAATATTAAAGAAATTTTATGGCACGCGGTATATCAGTATATGGGACACTGTATGTGGATATTGGCAGGTGGAGTTACACCCCAATAGCAGAAAATTTACGGCATTTATTTTTGAAGGGCGTAACTATCAATTTAAAAGGTTACCCTTCGGCCTAGTAAATTCTGTGGCAGTTTTGATTAAATGTATGGACGAGATCTTAGGAAATAGTACACTGCAATTTACTACAGTATATGTAGATGATTTGTTGATTGCCTCAGATAATTGGGAGGAACACTGTAACCGGGTGGCACAAGTATTAAGTAAACTAGAAGAAAATAACATAACGCTCAAACTAGAAAAATCCAAACTAATAGCCAAGGAAGTGCAATTCTTGGGTTTCAACTTGTCGGAAATTGGCACAACCCCAGCACAAGAAAAGATGGAAGCAATACAGCGTTTCCCGATACCAAAGAACAAGAAACAATTACAATCGTTTCTTGGTATCTGTAATTACTATCGGAAATTCCAACACAACTATTCGGAATTAACAGCTAAGTTTTCACAACAGTTATCGTCAAAGGAAAGGTGGAGATGGGGACCTGACCAAGACACAACCTTTGAGCTAATAAAGAAAAAATTTCTTGATACAGTAATGCTACACCATACCAATTTTAACAAACATTTTTATATGAACTGCGATGCAAGTGATGTTAGCCTTGGTTCAGTATTATAGCAGGAAGACCAGGAAGGCAACATCAAGTGATTAGTTTTGCAAGCAGAACACTCAACAAATGCGAACGAAACTATCATACGACGGAAAAAGAACTCCTGAGTATAGTATTTGCATGCGAGAAATTTAGAACATACATCTTAGGATACCCTATTACGGTACGCACAGATCATAAGTCTATATCTTTCCTAAAGAATTGTAGATTAAAACATGGCAGACTGACGAGATGGACACTGACGCTCCAAGAATATTGCTACGACAGCATAGAACAATCTACGCGTTTATCGAATGTGCCAGAAAGGTCTCGACGTAAGCGTGTGGTGTACGTGCTACTAGACGCATTTTGCGAGAATTTTCTCGACTGTGCCGGCCTTCGCTCGGGCGCTCGGACTGTGTCAAGACCGTAGTAATTACATAGTTCGCGAGAGATAAGACGCAGTTTGGAAGCTTCTGGTGTGTGAGCGTGACTATAAATACATCGGGTAGCGGCCTTAGTTTTCCAGTTCAATGCGAGATTTTTGACTGTGCGGTTCGAGAGTATTAGTGCGATATATTTACAGAGCGGTTCGAGTTATTACGGTGTACGTTCAAGTAGTTATTAGTGAAGTGTTGCGTTTTATATTCGGACGGTATAATTGTAATACAGTTGAGTCTTAATATTAGTGGACATTTTATTGCGTATGAACAATTTTCATTTGTTCGTATTGTTTAAATTAGCAGCCATCCTTACTATTTCTTTTATGAATTTGCTAACTGCTATAATTTTTTATTGTTCGACTAAGCTTTTCGTCATTACTGACATCTTCAGGTCTTAAACAACGTCTATCAACTGTACGTTGTAAGCTTTTATACTTTAGGCCCCTCCCCTTTTATGTCATCGCCCCTCCTATTGGTTCAGCTGCAACCGCTCTTCACGGGAACTTTGTCTACCTTTTTCCGTTAGGCATTTTTCTAACGTCCGTCAAATTGTTTTAAGAATCTCCCGTTAATTTCTTCATTCTTGCCTTATAATTTTTTTGTAACCTTTTACATTTCGTCATTTTTTAGTGTGTTATTCTTATTATTTTAATTTATTTTTGTTTATTGTTTAATATATAATAAAATATTTCTTCATTTATAAAATCTACTTTTATATTTATTAATTTATTTTTATCTTCTTTTTTAACTTTAAGTATTTCTAGTTCTTCTATTAATTTTCTTTTTTGCGGATTGTTTTCTATTTTGATTATTTCCATATTTTCATTGGGATTTATGAATTTATGGCCTGATTCGTTAAAATGTCTTGCATATTGTGAGTTCGTTACTCTAACCCCTTCTCCTTTTGCGTGTTCATTCATTCTAATTTTAAATTTTCTTCCAGTTTCTCCCAGATATATCTTATTACATTCCCCACATTTTAATTTGTATACGCCGCTTTTTTCTGTTAATGGAATTTCTTCTGTTTTATCATTTTTTATATATTCGAATACATTTTTCGTTTTCTTTATTCCTATCTGTATTTCATATTTTTCGAAACATTTTTGTAACATTTTTGTTTGATATCCTATGTATGTTATTGCTCCTTTATATTTCTTTTCTTCATTTGTTTTTTCTTTTTTGTTATTTTCTATTTCTTTATTTTCCTCTATTTTCTTAACTATTTTATTAATTATTTTAGGGTTGTAATTATTATTTTTTGCTATTTGTTGTATTTTCTTTAATTCTTTTTGTTTGAGTTCTTCATTTTCTAGATAATTTATAGCTCTATAGCAAAATGGCAGCATTAAATTCATTTTGCTATAGAGCTATAAATTATCTAGAAAATGAAGAACTCAAACAAAAAGAATTAAAGAAAATACAACAAATAGCAAAAAATAATAATTACAACCCTAAAATAATTAATAGAATAGTTAAGAAAATAGAGGAAAATAAAGAAATAGAAAATAACAAAAAAGAAAAAACAAATGAAGAAAAGAAATATAAAGGAGCAATAACATACATAGGATATCAAACAAAAATGTTACAAAAATGTTTCGAAAAATATGAAATACAGATAGGAATAAAGAAAACGAAAAATGTATTCGAATATATAAAAAATGATAAAACAGAAGAAATTCCATTAACAGAAAAAAGCGGCGTATACAAATTAAAATGTGGGGAATGTAATAAGATATATCTGGGAGAAACTGGAAGAAAATTTAAAATTAGAATGAATGAACACGCAAAAGGAGAAGGGGTTAGAGTAACGAACTCACTATATGCAAGACATTTTAACGAATCAGGCCATAAATTCATAAATCCCAATGAAAATATGGAAATAATCAAAATAGAAAACAATCCGCAAAAAAGAAAATTAATAGAAGAACTAGAAATACTTAAAGTTAAAAAAGAAGATAAAAATAAATTAATGAATATAAAAGTAGATTTTACAAATGAAGAAATATTTTATTATATATTAAACAATAAACAAAAATAAATTAAAATAATAAGAATAACACACTAAAAAATGACGAAATGTAAAAGGTTACAAAAAAATTATAAGTCAAGAATGAAGAAATTAACGGGAGATTCTTAAAACAATTTGACGGACGTTAGAAAAATGCCTAACGGAAAAAGGTAGACAAAGTTCCCGTGAAGAGCGGTTGCAGCTGAACCAATAGGAGGGGCGATGACATAAAAGGGGAGGGGCCTAAAGTATAAAAGCTTACAACGTACAGTTGATAGACGTTGTTTAAGACCTGAAGATGTCAGTAATGACGAAAAGCTTAGTCGAACAATAAAAAATTATAGCAGTTAGCAAATTCATAAAAGAAATAGTAATTTTCATTTGATTTGTTGTAGACACTGTGTTGTTAATTACGAACTGTTTTACTATAACAATTAAAGGTGTGATTAGTGACTTGATTGGTGTCTTGTATTTTTGTTTCCACTGTACCTACGACAATCGAGTAGACCGTCGTAGCAGTGGTGTCAGAACTGGGATAGAACGGTTAACAGTGGAAACAGCGGACACTTTGTACAAGACGAGTGTGATTCGTAATTAATCGATAAACAATGGATGCCAGTCAGATGATGGAAAATTTACAGGCGCTGCTGTTGCAAGCAGAAAGACGACAAAAAGAAGAACGAAGGCAAGAAAGAGAAGAAGCTGAGGAACGTCAGAAAACACTAATGCTAGAAACAGAAGAAAGACAGGATGAAAAACGTAAGCAAGAAACAGATAAAACGGAAGCTCTCTTTGAAGTTATGCAGAAACAGTTGCAAGAACACAGTACCGCAGAATTGGGTATCCTACGAGGTGAGCTTAATAAACAAGTTACTAAAATATCGGAGGTACAAGAAGCAATGACATTAAAAATAGCTGAAGTAGAAAAATCTGTCTTGACTGTTGAAGAATCGATGTCTACAAAAATATCTGTTATAGAAGAATCTGTTTCAAATAAAATATCTGCAGTAGAAAACTCAATGGCAAACATAAGAGAACAAATTAAAAGTGAAGTTGAACAGTGCATGAAGATTCAACCAAAACAAATTTCTGAACAGACTGTACCAGTGATCAAGACAGAAAAAGACACAGAAAATAAGTTAACAGAGAAAGTCACTTTGCCTGCAGTAGGGACAGTTCATGTCAAAGCTCCAACCTTTGACGGAAGCACTCACTGGGCAACGTACCTCCGCCAATTTGAAGCTGCTGCATGCGCAAATAATTGGACAGAAAAAGACAAGGCTGTTTCACTTGTTCTTGCATTAAAAGGACCCGCGGCAGAACTACTACAGAAAGTGCCACCTGACAACCAGAACATTTATGCCGAGTTGATAAAAGCTCTAGAATTACGCTACGGTGATAAACATTTGCGAGAGGTATACTACGCTCAGTTGAGAACAAGACGACAACGTTCCGGGGAAAGTCTGCAAGAATTTGAAGCAAGTATCGACAGATTGATTAGATTGGCCTATCCTGAAGCACAAGAAGACTTCCGAATAAGGTTTACGGTGCAGACATTTATTGATGGCATCGGAGATTGTGAACTTCAGCAAGTGTTACGAATGGCAAGACACCGAGATAGCTCAGAAGCTCTTGTTCACGCCCTAGAGTTTGAAGCTGCCAATTCAGCGACCCGCTACATTAATGGGTTTGTGCCATCACGTTGCAGTCAGAAGATCCCTGTATCACATTACCGTTACGATGGGTGCAGAAAAACAGTGTTGTCGGACAAACAATTCAAAAGTTCAAGAGAGTCGCAACAATTTGAAAAAGACAGAAGACCGAAATGTTACAACTGTGGAAAACGTGGTCATCTACAGGTAGACTGTTGGGAGAAGAAGACACAGAGAGAAGAGACTGATCGCACCAATTGGAGAAATAAAGTCCCAGAACAGCACACAGTTTCCACGCTACATAAGATCAGTGGAAACTTGATTGTTAGTGGATTTGCGGATGGTAAACCAACATCATTTACAGTTGACACGGGCGCAACAGTGTCCATTGTGCGCCCTGACTTAGTCTGTAACCGCCATCCTCTAATTAGCTCTTGTACAATACAGACTGTGACTGGAAGCCCCGTCAAGGTGCTAGGAAAGGTAGACGTACGTGTACGCCTGGGTCTTCTTGAGTTTAGCCACCAAATGCTCGTTGCAGACATTGTCGATGAAGTGATTCTTGGCACGGACATTATGAATGCCTACGGATTCGTTGTGGACTTAAGAGAGAATGTCCTGAAAGTTGGCCAAGAGAAGATAAAGCTTTGCATGGCTAAAATGACAGGGTCTACCAACCATTCGATTAAGCGAGTGGCATTAGTCGAAGAAAAAGTCAACAAGTCTGGTCAAGAGGAAACCTCCCTGTTGCAAGCGGAAATGGAGGAAGAACTAGCAGAGGAAGTACAAATAAGTATAACGACAAAAGAAGTGATTGGAGAGCCAACTATGGGTGTCGAGACAAAACTCTTGCTTGTTCCTGAGCTGATAGAAGCGCCCGAGGGTAAAGTGGCTGAAGATGAGATTACGCAAGAGGTTGTTGACGAGAACCAAACAAACTTGGATCAGCCAGTGGTAGTTAGGTCATTAGTACATGACGCAACGAGAGTGATTCCAGCGAAGCTAGTGGTTGCGCGAAAGATTCGCATTCCTGGGAACGTGATGTTCGGATCACACGAGACTGAATTCGAAGAACGGGAAAATTATCCTTCGCAAGGATGGCCACCTAGATCGCCTGGTCGAGTATTAATTCGAAGACGCTTTGCCAGTTCGGGACGAACAAGCTTAAGGAGGGGGCTGTGCTACGACAGCATAGAACAATCTACGCGTTTATCGAATGTGCCAGAAAGGTCTCGACGTAAGCGTGTGGTGTACGTGCTACTAGACGCATTTTGCGAGAATTTTCTCGACTGTGCCGGCCTTCGCTCGGGCGCTCGGACTGTGTCAAGGCCGTAGTAATTACGTAGTTCGCGAGAGATAAGACGCAGTTTGGAAGCTTCTGATGTGTGAGCGTGACTATAAATACATCGGGTAGCGGCCTTAGTTTTTCAGTTCAATGCGAGATTTTTGACTGTGCGGTTCGAGAGTATTAGTGCGATATATTTACAGAGCGGTTCGAGTTATTACGGTGTACGTTCAAGTAGTTATTAGTGAAGTGTTGCGTTTTATATTCGGACGGTATAATTGTAATACAGTTGAGTCTTAATATTAGTGGACATTTTATTGCGTATGAACAATTTTCATTTGATTTGTTGTAGACACTGTGTTGTTAATTACGAACTGTTTTACTATAACAATTAAAGGTGTGATTAGTGACTTGATTGGTGTCTTGTATTTTTGTTTCCACTGTACCTACGACGATCGAGTAGACCGTCGTAACAATATAATATCCAATGGGAATACATCCCTGGGAAAAGCAACATAGCTGCAGACGTGTTGTCCCGAGTGAACATCATAGCCCAAACATTCGAGGGAGAAAAAGAAACCATCGCCAAGGTCTACCATATCTTAAAAAGCAAGTCTGAATTGACCAACATATTATCTGACATAAAAATCCAGCAGCATAAGGATCCTAAAATCTCACAAATAATTCAACAATTGGCAGAAAATGATGAAAAAATCATACAATATTACTGTACTCACAACCAAATACTATTCACTAAAACCAACCAGTCTAGTGAACAGTGGAAGGTTGTAATACCAAAAACTATTGAGAAAGAACTAGCAATTGACTACCATGTGCGTTATGGTCACATGGGAGCAGTCAAAGTAGTCAAGGCACTACAGGAACATGTCTACTTCAAGGACATGAACCGCAAGGTGAGAAAATATATTCAGCATTGTCATTTATGCCAATTAGTCAAGTGTAGCAATGAGAAAAGAGAAGGGGTAATGATACCCATTACTTCAGCAGAAAAATTAGAAAAAGTATTCTTAGATATTTGTGGACCATTTCCACGAAGTGGTGGCAGACACCAATACAAATATGTGGTGATCATGTTTGACCACTATACGAAGTTCACAAAACTTTATGCCATAAACAGGGCAACAACTAACAAAATTTTAGACATTGTATTATCAAGATACATGCCCGAGATAGGACAACCACAATCAGTAATTACAGATCACGGAACGCAATTCCGAGGCAGAAGATGGCGAAATACCCTAATCAGTCAAGGCGTGAAAACATACAAAACGTCAGTGTATCACCCTAACAGCAACCCTGCTGAGAGAGTGTTGAGAGAAGTAGGAAGGATTCTAAGAACCTACTGTCACAGCCAGCAGAGGAGATGGGAAGAATATCTATCCCCGGCTGAAGGCTTCCTTAACTTAGCTTGCCACCAATCAACAGATGAAACACCCTATACGGCTATGTTTGAGCAAAGACCACCCCGGGAAATTAACGAAATTATAAAATTTCCACCAGAAAATGAATTCAGATTTAATAAAACCAAATTTTTCAATAATGCAGTCGAACGAGCTGACAAACTTAGGCTCAAATATCAGAAGTCATGACCTAAGATCATAAAATACGAAGTGGGAGACAAGGTACTCCTAAAAAATCGAGAACTCCCAAGTGCAATTGAAGGTATTGCTAAAAAACTGTTACTGCTATTCACAGGCCCATATACTGTTACCAAGAATAACATGAATAACACTTATGAATTACAAGACCCTGTAACTAAGAAAATAAAGGGCACATACAACCAAACTTCCATGAAACGGTATATTGAAAATTAAATTATGAAGAACGAGTGAAATATTGCGATGAAGATTATTTGTTATTGATACTAAGTAAAAGGTGAAAATATAATTGTGAGAATAAATGTTGACTATATGAAGAAAGAGTGAAATATTGCGATGCAGACTATTTGTTAATTATACTAAATAAGAAGTGAATATATAACTGTAAAAATAAATGTTGACTATATTGTAATTTTGTAATATAAAAATGTGTTCTAAAGAAATTATGTAAAGGATAAAGAAAATTGTATTTACCCGTACTACACATAAAAGAAGGATAATTAACAATACGAGAAAGACACCCACCATCCATGGCACTAATATAAAAATAATATGATTTCCAAGAGCCAAGTCAACAAGTAAACAACAACTTACCCGTACTACTACTAGAAATAAAAAATTATACGAGGCCGACACACGACAACCATGGCAAATTAACAAATTTCCTAGAGCCTAGTCAACCAGTAATTAACAACTCACCCGTACAGATAAAAGAGGAGACAATGGACTAGATGATATACAGAAGGGGAAGAAAATAAGAAGTTGGAGGAACGAAGCAAATAAATATCATTGATGTAGATAATAGATAACACACAACCAAGAGGCGAGACACTCGAAGAGAGCCTATATCAAATGTGTTATATTTCATTTGACATCATGAGAATATATTCATGAATTATATCCAGAAAAGTAAATCCTGAAAATGAAGAAGATTATGAAATGACGTTTAATGTAATACCAAGAGAAAAGATTAATTGATGACAAAGAAGAATGAAAAAATAATATATTAACGAAGATGATCATGAGAGTATACCAGTGATGAAATGTAAAACAAACTATCCCTGTAAAATGTGAAGAATTTAGTTAAGTTGAATCAAGAAGAAGAGAGTATAACAATGTACAAACCGCAGATGCGTGAGATGATCCCAAGGATATTTATTATTTGTTGAAAGAACGACCACTTTATATTTTTGAATTAATTTGAGATGAATTGACTGATGAAAAATGCCAGCAATCATTTATATTATTAACAGAGATGATGTGCCTCTGTATTTATTGATGTTAGTATGGCCAGTGGAGTTGTATGCCAAAGTGAGCCACTCTGAACTGCCCCAGCTAAACTTATGTTAGGGAATTATGGAACTAAATAAACAAGGGAGATAATTACATAGAAAAGAAATAATTATGATTCAAACAGAAGAAAGTGAAGGGATATAGAAAAAAGCATAAGAGTCGACATGGAAATGTACAACAATTGATGAATTCTTCAATAAAAAATAAATATACTCATTCAGAATTAATCAATTCTTATAGGAAGGCATATGTAACGTACCAAATTGGCAGTTACATAAAATAACTAATTATTACGTCAAGTAACGGGAGATCATGAAAATATTTCAAAGTACATAAAATAAGGAACATGAGAATGTAGACAAAGTGTGTATCTACAAAGATATATTATTGAAACAATCCAACAAAGAAGAAGGAAGAGTAATATAGCATCGAGTACAGAAGAGAGAGAAAATGACAACGAGCCAATATAAAATGTTAGAAACCAGGCCCAATAGGTCCAAATAGTGAGGGGAATCAACAAAAATAACTATTAAAATGAAGAGGAGCCAATAGGTCCAAACAGTGAGGGGAAACGACAAAAATAATCATTAAAATAATGAGGTACAAAGATATGACAAGACTAAGGGAACATTGATTATCACGAGTAATGTATAACCCAGGAAAACATCGATAGTGAACAACAATTAACCAGAAGAAGAAAGGAAGAAGAAGAGCAAAGGAAACATAACATGAAGGATGAAGATAATGCATGGACAATACAAGAAATCACCATTCACCAGGTATACAAGGAACTATATTGATGACCGGAAGAAGTGTAATGATTATTCGAAGATCAACTACAAAGAAACCAGTGTTTAGCATAATTGAGTAATCACAAACAATAACAGTGAAAACTTAATATAAGTGTGACAACCTGTAACAAGAACCAATTTTACCCCAAATAAACACCACAGACAATACAAGTGAGAATGTTTATAACAGAGGAAAATGAGTTGCCATTATAAGTGGAAGAATCCAAGATTAACTAGTTAAAATGCACAGACAATTAGTGTGACCAGTTTAATCAAGATTGTAACACAACATAGATAATCATTAAGACCACCAAGAGAAATGTGAGATAGAACAGTAAATTAATTGTTCATAGGAACTGATAATAAAAGCTTTGTAAACCTTAAAAGGAAATGTAACTGAATGCCACGGCAAGACAGAATAAAATAAATAAAATCCAGAGCAAATAGTAGCAAATAAGCTAGTTTGTTAGGTATCAAACAATCAATGTACCAAAAACTAGGTACAACACAACAAGAAATGTAATACCATTAGATTAAGAATACTTGTGTTATTGTTTCAACAAATAGTGTAAACATGTGTATTACTTAATAATTAAACCATTGTAGTAAAATACCATAATGAAATGATAATAGCAGAGTCAAATACTGCATAAGAATATGTTGCACATTATTACCAGATAACCTCATAGAAAGTGCACCTATAACATAAAATCATGTATATTAATTAAACTGAGCAACTATCAACAATTGTTTCAACCAAAGACTAATTATGAATAGTAATGCAAACTAATAAATAACATATGTACTGAAATACACAGCAAATGAATCAGATTGGATATGATATCATAAAGCCAAAAGAACAGAAACCCAATGTGACAAGTTAGTTAATCAAAATGCACTATCCAAACTTATTAAAAGATTACTAAAATTGTTAGCAGTAGTTAGAGAAATATCTGATACTGCTATGAGAACACATCACAAATGTAATAGTAGTAATTTTATAATTGAAATATTAGAAACTAACTGACTACCATTGTAAAACCAGATGTAAACAAACACTATACTAAGAATTAGAAAGCTTTCAGATAACGAAAGACTGATAAATACATTAAACAAACAAGGTACTACAATTGTACACTTTTTTGATTTATAACATTATATACCTTGTGTGGTAAAATAATAAAAAAAGTGACAAATTAGAGAAATGAGAACAGAAGGTATTTTTGATAATACTATAAGTATATAAAAAATAACATTTTTCATAAGATAAAATGTGAACAAATGTGAATAAATGTATATATTATTGTTAGAATGTCAAACAAATGTAATTAGGTAAGAAATAATAGCGTTACATGTAATTATAAACAATCGAATACGGTCACTAGGGACGCCATTACCAAATATTTTTAAATGGTAATTACAACTATTTTATGTACTAAAACGAAAGAGAAATGGACTCGAGACGTTTAATAGTGAGTGTTATAGTGTAATTGGAACAAAATATAGTGAAACAAACTTATTTATATTAAGAATCACCATATGAGTTTGTGAAACGGCTAAGTGAGTTAATAATGAACGGATTTAATCCTTGTTTAGACTTAAATTAAAGCCACAAGTGTCCGCGATTTAATGCCACTAACCATTCGACGATACGATAATTAATAAAAAAAGTTATGACACTTATAAACTTTTCAGTCATTTTGTGTATCGATGCATACGTCACCCGTAGCCTCGAACCCAAGCGAAAAATTGTAAAAAATTAAAAGTTTTATTTAACCAAAGTGTTTTGGGGTTGAGAGTTTGACCATTTGAACCAATCAAATGGCTTAAAATAACCAGACGAGAAGGAGACGCTTTGGTGAAGAAAGCATTCGTTCCGTATCACTCAACAGGCAAGGTTCACGAAGGAAGTCATCAAAATTATTTCAAAATGTGCGCGTCACCAATATGAGTTAGCCTACATACACTAACCTATACACGACAGAATACTAACGAGTGTCCAGTGCTTTAAGTGATCAGTGAAAATAACTCGACCAGTGTATAATAAAGGTCGTGTTTTGTGGTTTTTTTTTTTAAATCAGGGAGCACTCTATTTTAATTATTTTAACGAATTGAATTAAAATAATAACTTTCGTTAGTAAACGACAGATATTGTTTTGGGACTGCACTAGTCAAAAGTACTGAAGTGCTTAACCCATGATGAAAAATTATCAGAACTGAACAAATGAATCATAGCGGAATTATTAATTTAAAAAATAAATATTTTACGATTTTATCGTAATTGAGAAGATCGGTATTAATTTAAATATCGACCATCCATGTATAATAAATAGTCGCTCATTTGACTAAATGTGTTTGAATTAACGAATAACTAGTTTATTGCGAAAATATTCGAAACGACTGATGATTATACATCAAATGACACATGAATAAAATGTTTATGTTCATAGTATTAAGAATTTAATAAGTAATGTACTTATTCAAAATAATTACTTACGTTTGTTAAGTAACTAACCTAGAAATAACAATTATA
This sequence comes from Magicicada septendecula, assembly GCA_034769895.1. Classification (NCBI taxonomy): domain Eukaryota; kingdom Metazoa; phylum Arthropoda; class Insecta; order Hemiptera; family Cicadidae; genus Magicicada; species Magicicada septendecula. The sequence continues at coordinate 492,748,914 of CM068367.1, forward strand.
ACTTTGTCACCAAGTAATGATTCTGTTCTCAAATAATTTTAATCCAATGAAAGCTATAACAAGAGTTTTTTTTTATTCTAGATTTTTTCTCTTGCCAGTACATAATTTTAATAATTAACGAATAAATAATAATAATAATTTTTAACAGTGCAGCACAGAGCACGTGTTTTCATCACAACTGCTGTATGCGTTTTGCTAACCGTACGATAGTACGTTATATATCGGTTTATGGTACCGACTTTTATAATTTTAAATCTTTGTATGTTTTTATCGTAATCCATTATTAAATATTGTTAAATAAGATAACATCTTGTAATCTGGTATCATGTATCTTCCAAGAACACACGAATTTGGTAATATAACTGAATAAAGAGGACATAACCTCGTTAACCAAAACCATTGTACCAGACATCAGTGTTACCAGCCTTGAGGTACAAAGAGCTCAAGAATTGTTTAAAGTAATTATTGTTTGTAAAGACATTATTAATTGATTGTTTTTTAAAAGAGTTCATTGCATTTAACAATTGTTAATAAACCCCAATTTATTTACCAGTGGAACAGAGTTTTTGATTTTTTTTTAAATAATTTAATTTTTCATGAACAGTTCTATCATAAGGTGGCGGTAGGATTTGAATGGTCAATACCATTCAAATTGCAGTTACACTTTTAATTTACTTTATTGTGCATGTGCATTATTTATGATATTCAAACGGAATATCCATATATGTGTATCAAGTGTTTTTTGCAGCAGAAGAAGTCACCAACAAGAACATTGAAAACATCCACATATGGTAAGTGTGGAGGTTGACAGTGAAGTGTTAAATACTCTTTTAAACTAAAAAACTTAAAAGTGAACACCCACACTAATTTTATTAATAATCACACTCATAATAATAATCAATTTAAATCTTATCATTATCGTTGCAACAAGTTACGTTACAATATATATATATATATATATACAGAAAAAATTTTACATCAATAAATATATATTAAACTATTTACATTTATACCTATTTTTTTAAATTATATTGTGCACTGCCATCTGTAACAGAAAAAAAAAACAGTATTAGTGACGTATAGTTGATACGTGTAGGATGGATTAGAATAATGTTTATGTGTACTGTAACATACCTCAAATATGCATGTGTGCATAAAATGGGTGAATTGGCCTGCTGAACGCATACACCCGACATTGTGGACATCCAGGCGGTGTCCCTTCCAACGGGGGGAGGTTTGGAACGGTTTGGAACCAGTTTATTATACATAGATAATGGTATGTATGGCCACACATTAATCCGAGGAGTCTCTGCCCCTCAGTATAATTTTCTTGGCACACACTACATGATGTGTGCCCTGTATGGGACAGAGCTCTCCACGGCTCCATCGCCACGTTGGGAATCTACTTCTTAGAAGTAGTCTCATCATGGCGGGCTCACTGTGTAGCCTCGGATCCACCGTGTCGATAACGTCATAGAAGATGCACGGTGCATCTTCTGGAGGGGACCGCAAACGAGGATCCTGTCGTAGGTGCTGTGTGTTACGATGCAGCTGTGGAGGTTGCGGTTCAGGCTGCTGTATTTGCTGTTGAGGCTGTGGGAGTATCTGCTGCAGGGATTGTGGGAGTAGCTGCCGTGGTTGAGGCTGATGCTGTTGTGTGCTTATCCACTGTGGACGAGGTTGTGGTAGCTGCTCCTGCGGTTGCGGTGGTGACGATTGCGGTGGTGTAAGAGATATCTGTTGCGGTCGTGGACGAATGTCACTGGTGAAAAAGTAAAAATATAAAATCATGTAAAAAAAAAGAAAGTTTTCAATATCGCTATCGTCCAGCTGCACCGTCACTCTATCATTGTCATCATCATCATCAGCATACATCATCATCTCATCATCATTGCTGAAAAAAAAGCACACTGTTAATACCAGTTGTAAACACAATAGTTCAAGTGAACGTTAATGAAAAACAAATGTACCGACTCATGCTGTCTTGTGGAGATGCAGTAGTAGCAGCAGCAGCAGCAGCAGCAGCAGCAGCAGCAGCAGCAGCAGCAGGCGGACCAGCAGCATCACTGAAAAAAAAGAATAATTTGAATACCGGACGTAAACGCATTAGTACAAGTGATTGTTAATAAAAATGGACTTACCGACTCGAGTTGGGTTGAGATGATGATGATGGATTTCCCATTAATGCATGACTTAACTGTTGTGAACTATAAAAATAAACAGTAAGTCAGTCGAATGTTATATTCTGTTTGTACTCGTTAAATAAAGAAAAATGTTGTATTTACCTTCAAAAATTCGCGGAGGAAGCATTAAACAATTACCCGAGATAATGCGCGAATTACGTTGAAGGTCCGAATCGTTTAGATTAGAAGAGATTGAAGAAGCAATGACGAAACTAAATATTTCCCCTACCCAATCCCCTACTCAAGAACAGCAAACCGGTACTACAAAATTTCAGTTTCTGCAGGAATCCAATATAGATCCATTTAAAGAAAGGTTAACTGAAAGACAAGTAAATATCCAACCCGTAAACGTTACGTTACTTCCTAATGAACTAGAAAATATGACTCGTACCTACGATTTACCTTCTCACTTGCTGACGAATCAATCTGCGGAAAAACCTAGAATGATGACTCAAGTAAATCTAACTACCGAGCTCTATGGAAAAATAACCCACCCTGTAGAACGTATTTTGTCTGACATACCAACAACTGATGGGCTGAATATTACAAAGCTCCTAGATTTTCTCAAGCATCTTTTACAATTAAAGGATCTGCGACAACTAAGAGATGATCAGATTTTACAAGTAATTTTACCTAAATGTAGATCTCCTTTAAAAGATCGTGTGTTAGAATCCCTAAGGTATAATCACCCTGTAGAAGAACTTCATACCACTCTAATAAGACATTTCATTCCCACCGGTATCTATGAAGAATTGAAGCGAAACCTAGTACTTCGTGTACAAGGAGCATACGAGAGATTAGCTCATTATATATCTGAAATAAGAGAATCTGCTTTATTGCTACAAGTTAAATGGAGTGAACAACAGTTAGTAGACACTATCTTAGTAGGACTATCTCCCGAGGAGCGATCTCGCCTAGCACTCACGAAGCGACCAACCACTTTCTCCGAACTAGAACTATGTTGTATACATTCGTCCAACGTCTGGTATTCTGACCAGAACAGACGCGTTTCTATGTCTCAGAGTCAACGCAGAGATTCATTCCAACCTCTACCAATTAGAACTGATACCCGAACCTACCGCGATAAGCGATTCGTAAGTACATCGAAAACCCAAAGCTACCCCCATATTTCGTACTCTAGATCAAACCCCCGGCAACATGCGAGTGAAGTCAATGAGGAAAGAAGATGTTATAACTGTGGAAAGGCCGGACACATTATCAAGAATTGTAAACAAAAGCGCTACCAACAGAAAACCGACCAGTCAAAAAAACATGTGAAGCTGGAAGAACGAAAATCCTACGTCTTCCGCAGCACCAGAAGGAAAGGTAAAAACAACATTAATCATAGAATAAAAATAAATAGAAATAAACGCATAGACCCTTACTTAACAAGATTTATTGAGAAGTGCAACTCTATTGGTGCATGCAAAACAAGTATATGCCAACTACCCTACGTACAGATAGACCTTGGAGCAACGAATACTCTTGGTTTAATTGATTCCGGATCTACCCGTAGTATAATTAGTCAATAGTTAGCCACCATATTAGCTAATCATAATCTGATTAAACCAATATTTTAGGGATAATGATAAAATAGCTGTATAGATTGATATTAGATTCCAGAAGTATAGATGAAGAAAATAGAAGGAAGATAGCAGACCGAAGCTTAATTGATAAAGATAATTTATAGAAGTAAATAGAAATGAGTGTTAAAACAAGTTTAATATGATTAGTGTGACCAGTCCTTATCAAATAAAATGTGGAAGTACCACTACCCAGAGAAATAAATAATTGATGAATTTGCCTCCAAGAGAGAGAGAGTAGAGTAAGAAAACAGCAATTACCACCAGTCTGAATTACCAGTCAGTTTACAACCAGTTTGAAATAATGAAACACTATTACGAAGAAAAAAACCAAGAATATTAGGAGAATTGAAACAATCAACAATTTATTTTAATAAACGAGTAAAACCAAAATAAATTTGTTCTAGTGGGGGGGCTTTATGTAACGGTACATAACCCGGTCCCAATAAACTAACTCTTGTAATACCATAAAGGTCAGAAATGGGTAAAATATAATGAGCTCAAAATTAAATTGTATCACTAAACATTATAAACAATTAAAGTGATATACAGTGACAAGTGAGTTATAGTGTACCCATTGAGGTAATAAGTGAAAGTGAAGGGAACTTCTTACAGAATTGTGCTGTAGGTGTGAGAATTATAAACGATGATAGTAGACTATGATGCTACTAACTAATTATGTATTTTGTTAATTTATTGTAGTATTTATATTGTGTAGACAACCAAGTTTAATACCTAAGTTAATTTTATATTTTTTTAAATATTTGTGTTATAGTATAAGATAACCCAGGGTTCATTTTAAAAAACATAAAAGATTTAAATATCAGATGATAATAAAAAATTAAAATAATACTGTATGAGGGAAATGGCAGAAGGAAGTAGTGCAGTGTAGGAATACTATAAGAGACTAATAAATAATATATAAATTCATTTAAAGTTAATAAAAATATTAAATACTTATATCCAAAGTTATAAGAAAATAAACAGAAACCTATTATGTAAACCAAATTGGGAAAGAAACCAAAATTAAAAAGAATTATTTTTCTGTAAATAAAAAATAAATTTATAATAATTACAAACTGCCTATATACTAAAAAGTAAATAGCAGAACCAATAAAAAGATATAAAAAATTATGGGTTACTAAGAGTAACGAAAAATAACAAGTACTGTTAATCGAATTTAAAAATTAAACCTGTCCAGTTGACAAAATGATGAGACAACAATTTTATTAAAATATCCTTTTAGAAATCTTTGAGAAGTGTAAAATTGGTACAAAATTAAACAACAGTATGAACATTATATACTACTACCTTATTTATCAAAGTTAAATTGCTATACTCCATAATAAAAGTGAAAGAAAACCATTTTTGGACGATCAGGCCTAGCTTCGCTGGGTTTCGAGTTTGACGAGATAATATTTGCCAGACAGTTATGAAATTACAACTAAATACGGACACCACCCGAGAAACGGCTTCATCCAAGTAAGAACGTCAAGAAGAGAGGTAATATAAACATTTCGTTTAATATATAACGAAGAAAAATCATTCCGAATGGTAGTATAGAAAAGGAACTATTAAAAATTAACCACATGTTCTAATGAAAACAAACGCACTCTGCTCTCTTACGGACATTTCCGGAACTACGTACTAAGCGAAAATAAACAAATTTTGAATATTTTTTTTTTGTATTTGTAAAGCGTAGTATAATTATCCATTTCTGACCATCTCATAACAAAAAGAACTTACCCTTAACCCTGGGGAAATAAATAAAAGAATTATATATTGATTGATGTTTTAAATATAGTATAAAATTTTGTAAAAAACCATATATATTTTTTTTTTGACAATTCCATGTTTACTCAGTGAAGTCGATATCATATCTTAATTAAGGAAAAGATCGATTGTGATATTTGTATTTTGGCGGAAGAGAAAAAAACCAATAATATTATTAATAAATATTATTGAAAAATTGAGATTCAAAAAATAAAAATGTGTGTCCTTTCTTGTAGTGGGTAGTTGTATTAAGTTTCAGAACAACTAAGAAGAAGACGATCCACCGGGTCGTATACTGCCACAGTGTCGTCTGGTTAATTTAGATTTGGAAACTAGTGTTAAAGTCAGCTGATTCAGTTCACGGCGAATATTTAAAAAATTTAGAAATCGTCCAAACCGAGGGTAAACAAACAGTACTTGCTCTCTTTTCAAAATCAGGCTAAACAACTTCCCTACTTGACCCCAAATCACACACACTCGATTTCTGCTTTATTTGAGTAACATTACCAACCACTGTATTTAAACTTCGGTCTTTATAATTCATAAGTGGCTACTGCGAAGAGGTGTTCGGAATAGCAGAGGGACACGCTCAAGGAGAACGTTACAACGGTCACGTTATTCGTTACAGATTGGCGCCCATCGCGGGGCTTAAATAAGACGAGACTGTCATATTATTCGTTACAGATTGGCGACCAACCGGTGAGGCTTTAAAAGACGACCAGCGGCGATTATGAGACACTCTATGGTTACGAGAAAAAGACGAAAAATATGAAACAGAAAGATATGACACAACAACAAACGAAATTGCCCAAACAACAGAAACAATGGAGGTACGCAGAATGGATGACAGGGTTATTTAAAAAGTTCAGTAAGGAGATGGAGTACATCAAGAAGAATACCACGGATCACGAACGAGCACAAATGAGTCGTGCGAATGCAGTGGGAACACCAAACGACAAAATGTCACTGAGAGATATTTATGATGAAAAGTGGATGCTGGACACCAAGTATAATGAAGAAGAGGCTATCGGGACAGCCCACGAAAAACGTGATAACAATGTGGAAAGAATGACTGAAGAAGATTGGGAAAGATGGTACAAAAATGAAACACAAATGAAAAACGAAAGAACAGGAGTATACGCACCGGTGACAGAGGAATATACACAGGAGGAGTATGAACAATGGAGACAATCAATAAGACAACCAGAACAACCAATACAAACAGAAAACGCAGAATTAAGGGAATGGATAAGGGTTATGTTTGAACTACCCAGAGAAGATATTTGTAATTGGAGGAAGGTACATAATCAAGTAGAAGAGTTCAAGGAAATGCCAAATAATAAAAAAATGAAACAACCAAAAACTCAAATAAAAAAAGAAATAGTCAAGGACGTCGAAGTGAAGCAACAGAAGAAAATACCAGAACAAAAGAAGGATGAAAGCTTCGAGGAATGGAGGGACAAGTTTTTTAAAAAATTCGGTAAGATAATCGAAGAATATGATAGAAAAATGAGTGATAAGGAGCGACAACAAATTGGACAGTGGATAGAACGTTTCAAGAAATTAAATGAACCACTAGATACTATTTCTGAAGGTAGTAAGGAGATGGAAATTAAAGGAGACCAAAGTGCATTGTTACCTGAAAATAATAACAACGAAACAAATGATGAATACATGGAAATGAAGACTGAGAAAAGGCATCAAAGAAAACTAATAAAAACAAGAGAAGGAGTGGAGATGATGAAGAACGGACTAATCGATGTGTTTAGTGTACCAATCACCAACCATACCGAAAGGATGAATTTTATGGAGTGGAGGAGAGGAGGAGAACTATAAAAGAAATTCTAGAAGGAGTGAACTACCGACCAGCGAAAAGAAACTGGAGAAAAGCAACACCTGAATGGAAGATACCCAAAATAGAGGGAATTCACAAAAAGCCAGTGAACGAAAACTTCAGCAGAGCGATAAGAAAATGGAAAATACCCAAATTTGAAAAGACTCACAACAAAATAGTGTGTCACAAATTAAAATATCGGTATGGAGAACCATACATGACTTCCATATTCTAAGATTTATATTTAAATCTTAATATCGCCTGCCAAGCGCGATATATTTTCTCTTATACATGATTTACATTAAAATGAAAAAATTTTAATTTTATTGCCTGGCAACAAAATTATTTTATTTTTAACAATTACCATTGTTTGAAAAAGTTTAAATAAATTTTCAAGTACTTTACTCTTGTTAAAACGTAAAAGGTTGCAGGTAAACTACCTCTTCCCCTTAACCGATCTTCACCAAAATCGAAAGTCCTTGAGACCTCTACAATTCAGGGACGTATGTAAAACATTATTTGATTCTGTTTGAATTTGCGGCAGTTATCGTTTGCCATAGAAAATACGCTTGATAAAAAAACGTTGCAGGTAAACTACCCCTTCCCCTTAACCGATCTTCACCAAAAAGAATAGGTCGCGAGTACTCTACGAATCAGTGTTGTATGCAAAAAATTATTTGATTCTGTTTGAATTTGCGGCAGTTATCGTTTGCCATAGAAAAAAAATTTCCCTTGATAAAAAAAAACCGTTGCAGGTAAACTACCCCTTTCCCTGAACCGATCTTTACCAAAAACAATAGGTCGCGAGTACTCTACGAATCAGTGTTGTATGCAAAAAATTATTTGATTCTGTTTGAATTTGCGGCAGTTATCGTTTGCCATAGAAAAAAAATCTACATACACACAGACACACACACACACACACAGACACTTTTCGGAAAACGACTTTTTTTCATGTTTTGAGCGTAGTAGAATCAGAATCTGCAATAATCTCGAACACGATTTTTTTTGCCATCACCATACTTCCATTCCTTAAGGAATATGGAAGTAAAAGGTCTCTAGAACACTTGAATACACAAGAAATACAAATGCAAAATAAAAAATCAATAATAACATTAACGAAGGAGGTACAATTAACAACTTCTTTGATTAATCAAAATGTAGTGAATGAAGCAGTCATGGAGACAAATGAACATATTTATGATAGTAGAGGAATTATGGTACAAAATAGAAGATACCTATTTCACGAGAACGAAGATAGTTCTACACACCGAGGTTATCCGAACCACAAGTGCAGAGGAAATGATGGACCATGGGTAAACAAAGTGAAGATGAACACAGAGAAATGGGACTGATTTTTGAATTAATGACCAAGCAAACCAATGGAAGGGAAGGAGTATTAAATTAATTAAACCAATTAATAATCACTAAAACAAGAATTGACAGGAAATGACTAAACGACTAAGACGAATTATATGAGAACTAATCAACCATAATAAATAAATTAAAAAAATTATCCAGAATAAATGTAGAAAACCAAACATTTGAAGGAGAAAAGGAGAAGATCGCCAAAGTGTTTTGCATAATAAAAGATAGGAAGGACCTGGAAGATATTCTAAGCGAAATAGTGGTACAGCAGAAACAAGATTCAAAATTACTAAACATAAGAAGAAGACTATTAGAAGATGGAGAAATTATAAATAAATATTATTGCATGCACTAAGATATACTCTTTATTAGAACCCAAAAGAATGAAAGCACGTGGAAACTTGTAGTTCCAAAATCATTAGAAACCAAGATAATTAAAGATTATCATGTTCGATACGGACATATGGGAACCTTAAAAATTGTAAAAGCATTGGAGGAGGAAATCTTTATCGAATATATAACGAGAAAAGTAAACCAGAATATTAAAACATGCACAATATGTCAGATGGTCAAAACAAATAACGAGAAAAAAGAGGGAACAATGATACCCATCACTTCAAACACCAAGTTAGAAAAAGTATTTCTCGACATATGTGGACCATTCCCACGTAGCGGAGGGAGACATAAATACAAGTTTACAGTAATAATATTAGACCATTACACAAAGTACACAAAATTATATGCAATAAACTGAGCTACTACGCTACTACGAAGAAAATATTAGACATAATAAAAAATAAATATATCACAGAAGTTGGAAAACCATACATGATAATAACAGACCACGGGACACAGTTCAAAGGAAAGAAGTGGCGAGAGGAATTATTAAAAGAGAACATAAAAACCTATAAAACATCCAAATACCACCCTAGTAGTAATCCCTCAGAAAGAGTGTTAAGAGAGGTGGGACGTATACTAAGAACTTATTGCTATGATAACCAAAAGGAATGGCAGAAATATTTAGCTTCAACTGAAGTATTTCTAAATATTAGTTACCACCAGTTTATTGAGAACACCCCATATTTAATGATGTTTGGAAGAAAACCCCATCGAGAGATACAAGAATTGATAGACTTCACAGTCAACCCAGAAGACCCATATGATGAAAACAAATGTTATAACCGTATTATGGAGAAAATTGAGAAGCAAAAAGCAAGGTATTCACAAAACCAAACTAAAATAATAAAATATAACGAAGGAGAAAGGGTATTAATAAAAAACCGTGAACTACCCAGTACACTTGAAGGGATAGTCAAAAAACTGCTATTATTATACATAGGACCTTATGTCATCACCAAAGACAATGGAAACAATACTTATGAAATAAGTAATATAACCACCAAAAAAATAAAAGGAGTTTACAATCAAGCTTCTATAAAAAAGTTTTATGAAGAAAATAAATTACAATAAATAAATAAACCAATGCCAAAATTCAAAAATTATGGGAGCACAACTTACAACAATATTTCGATGACTTATGAGGCCTAATATAAAGTATTAAAAAAGGAATAAGTTACAAAAATTCCTACAAAGTAAGATCAACTTACAATAAAATAAAGTTGACAAATGAAGTATAATATAAAAAATTATAGTAAGGAATAAGTTACAAAAATTCCTACAAAAAAAGTAAGAACCACAAACGTACGATAATATTTAAACAAAAAATACCAAGAAAGGAATAAGTTACATAAATTCCTATAAAGTAAGAAAAATTCACTTACAAAAATTGTTAAGTATAATATTTAAAACAAAATAAAATAAACAAAAATAAATCAAGCAAAAACTGCTAAAATAAGCACCTGAAATTATAATGAATTCAATGTATTCAAAAAAAAAAAAAAAAACTGGTACAAGGAAAAAAGAGAAGTTATGTATAAAACAAATATACAAGAAATGGCTAAAGCAGAATATTAGTAAACAACCAAGAGAAAGAAAAAAAATGTCTAAGATAATTAAAATGATCACAAGAAGAATAGAAAAACAAACTAATGAAAAGTTAGAAATGATGAAATTAACAACTAAATAAATAAAAAACAACCAACTGCATGAGCAAATAACAGTATATAGCAAAGGTACAGCGGAAGGAAGAATGAATAAAAGGCCGAAGTGATCTAAAAACAAACCACAAGGTGGACAATCCCAAATTTTTTATTATTAAGTCACAAGTTGACAAAAAAGGTATTTAAGATTGACTGTTGAAAAAGTCCAGCAATCAAAATAAACTGAGCAGAGATGATGTTCCTCTGATCTCAGAAAAAAAATGAGTAGTAATGGAAGAAACCAGCTACTAAAAAGTTAGGGAAAAAAATTATATAAAAGGGAGAACACACTAATGGAAATAAATAAAAACAGTTCCAAATCAAATGGAATGAATGAAGTAAGAAGGGAAATAAGAATGAAGAAACAAACAAGAAAAAAAGGAAAAAGATTATATGTAACTGATAATTTCATAAAAAACTATGCTAGTGTTTTATCAAAATGATCAATTTTGAAGGAAAGGCATTATGTTACAACACAAATAAGCCACCCCAATACCAGGGATAAAAAAAATGATTCTGAATATAAAATAATACTTCATATAAAATAAAATGTTTAATATAAAGAAAATAAAAAGACAATGACACGACAAATCAAGCAAAAACTGCTGAAATAAGTACCTGAAATTATAATAAATTCAATGTATTCAAAGAAAAAAAAAAAAAAAAAAAAAAAAAAAAAAAACTGAACTGCTACAAGGAAAAAAGAGAAGTCATGTATAAAACAAATATACAAGAAATGGCTAAAGCAGAATATTAGTAAACAACCAAGAGAAAGAAAAAAAATGTCTAAGATAATTAAAATGATCACAAGAAGAATAGAAAACAAACTAATGAAAAGTTAGAAATGCTGAAATTAACAACTAAATAAATAAAAAACAACCAACTGCATGAGTAAATAACAGTATATAGCAAAGGTACAGCGGAAGAAAGAATGAATAAAAGGCCAAAGTGATCTAAAAACAAACCACAAGGTGGACAATCCCAAAATCTATATTTTAATACGTGAAGAGAAAATTTGTACCCCTTTTTAAGCATATTGCGCGCACGGAGGAGTGTGAGATTTGGCATAGTTAAACTTTATATGGAGAAGGAGTGCAGAAAGCTAAAATTTATATATAATATGTGTTAAAAATACATTAAATTAAATAAATTAAACATTCATTTGCACTTGAAAATTCATTTAAACTTTTTCAAACAATGGTAATTGTTAAAAATAAAATAATTTTGTTGCCAGGCAACAATTGTCTATGGAGTGTATGTCAAGGCAAAAAAGCGTTTATTTTATATTTTGTATATTGTAATAGATCTTATGACGATTTAGATTTATTTATTGTTTTATTGTTAGATTATTATTAGAATTGAAATGTTCTTGTTGTTGTTGTAGACTCTCACGTCGTCATAAGGTGTGATTAATATTTAGTATAATTATTTAGCAATGGGTGATTGGAAGTTAAAGTTCGTGTTTAAAAGAGTATTAGAACCACTAATAATTCGCTGTATTTACCTCCCCACTTACCATCCGTGAATATCTTCACTCTTCTCGATGGGCGACTTCTCTTACTGTAAACACATTTGCAACACACAGATATTCCGTTTGAATATCGAAAAAATGCACATAAAATAAAACAATTCAGATATTCAATTGTAAGTTGAATAATATAATACCAATAATTTAAATATTGCCGCCACCTTGTGAAATAATTGTTTCTACAAAAGTAAACTATTGCTTCTATTTTATAGAAATGAAGACTCTGTATCCACTGGTAATAAACTGAGGATTTTATTGACAGTAGTGAAATTTAGCAAAATTCTTTTAAAACAATTAATATGGATACCTTTATAAACAACAACAAATTAAACAAATATTGAGATTTCTGCAGCTCAAGGCTGGTAACACTGTTACAATGTACGATAATATGGTGAACTAGGTTATGTTCACTTTGGTTAATTGAATTACCAATTTTCGTGAATTCTTTTAAGATACATGATACAAGATATAAAGATGTGTTAATAAATAACAATGTTTACTTATCTACTATGATAAAAAAGAACAAAAATTTAAAATTATTAATCTCAATACGATAGTCAATACTATCGTACTATCGTATGGTATTCTGAGGTCTAGTGAAGCTAAATTTGTCAACACGTGCTTTGAACGTTGCACTATTAAAATATTATTCTTAATTTATTAGTTATTACTACTATGTACTGGAAAGAGAAAAAAAATTGAAAAAACTCTTATTATCGATTTCATTTTATAGAAATCATTTGAGGACAGAAGTGTTTCTCTGTGACAAAATATACGTTTTGGTTCTAGGTTAGTTTGCCTAGATGAGAGTAAGTGGTTACGTATAATAAGTAATGTTATATAAGATTCTTAATATTATTTTTACAAACGCTTTATTTACTATTAATATGATGTAGAATTATCAGTAATGATAGTATTCACACAAGAAAATTATTATTCATCAAGTCAAAATTCATAGTCAATTAAGCGACTATATTTACAAATACTAGTGAGCGGTATTTAAATTTAATTCCGCCGTTATCAATTATTCTTTAGATATAAAATACATCTTTTAATTAATTATCGCCGTCACAATGGGCTATATCTTCGTTCATCAAATTCTGATAATTATTCATCATTATCTGTTAATGCACTCAAGCGTTAACTTGACTAGTGCAGTCAAACAATAACTTTCGTTTAATCAACGAGAATTATTCGATTTAGTATTTTTTTTAAATTGTTAAAATATCATACTACCTGTTTATTTTCACTGGACATGTCTATTCACTATTCACTTATTTCACTGTCACTCGATAATGGGGTGTTCAGTATAGGTTAATGTTTGACCATGTTACTGGGGGTGACGCGCACATTTTAAAATACGTCTTGCCGACTGTGACACGTTCCTATCGCCTCGAGTGTTGAAAAACGATTAAACAATCTCGCTAAAGCGTCTCTTTTCGTCTGGTGAAATTAAGCCATTTGATTGGTTTAGACAGTCATACTCTCTACCCCAAACGCTTTGGTTAAATAAAAATTCTAATTTTTAGCGTCACTAAGTCTGGGTTTGAGATTATCTCTGATGTATACATGGACATTCGAAAATGATCGAAAAACTTATAATGGCTATAAGTTTCTTATTTTTTGTCATATCGTCATTTGGATAGTGGCATTAAATCGCTGACACTTGCGGCTTTATTTTAAGTCCAAACAAGCAATAATTCCGTCCATTAATAATTCACTTGATCTTCTTCAAAACTCATATAGTGGTTCTTAACACAAATAAGTCTTTTTCACTATATTTCGTTGTAATTACATCTTAATACTTATTACTAAACATTTTGAGTCCATTTCTCCTTCATGTTAATACATAATATTGCTATATTTATAGTTTAAACAAAATTTGTTAATGGCGTATATACCAACTATGTCCGATTGTTTACATTTACTTATATCGCTATTATCCCTTATTCTACTACATATTTTTTGTATCATAACACTAATAGGTATATCTATATACATTTGTTCATACTTTATTTTGGTAAAATGTTATTTTGTATACACATATAGTATGATTCAAAATACATTATGCTCTCATCTCGCCATTTTGTCACTTACTTAGTTATTTTAGTACACATGGGATATATTGTTAATAATTAAAATTGTGTACAATTGTTGTACGTGGTTAGTTCAATGTATTCACTAACTTTTTGTTATTTGAAATCTCTCTAAGTTATTGTATGGTGGTTATTTACACCTGGTTCTATGATTGCAGTTAGTTAGTTTATTAAATTTCAATTATTAAATTACTAGTATAATATTTGTGAGATGTTCTCATAGCAGTATTGAACATTCCTCTAACTACTGGTAACATTTTTTACATTCTCTTTATAAGTTTTGATAATGTTTTTTGACTAACTCTCTTGTCACATTGGGGTTCTGTCTATTTAGTTTAATGTTATTGTATTTAATCTGATTCATTCGTTGTGTCCTTCAGTTCATATGGTATTCATTGTTTTGCATTTTTTTTCTTATTTAGTCTCTGTTTGAAACAATTATGGATAATTACTTGGTTTAATTAATTAATGCTTATGATTTTATGTTGTAGGTTCAACTCATGTGAGGTTATGTGTCATTTGTCTGACAACAATGTGCTTCATAGTTCTTTACAGTATTCATCTCAACTATTGCCATCTCATTATGGCATTCTACTACAATGGTTTATTATTAAGTTTTACACATTTTTACACTATTTGTTGAAACAATAATACTGGTTTTCTTAGTCTAATTATTGGATTTTGTTGTCCATGACGTGTCCGTTACTTAACTAAATATCACTATAATATTGACGACTCGGAACACAAAGTTTTTTATAAGTAAAAACGTAAAGTTTTACCTTACAGCCTAAACCGGCTTTCACCTATAGAAGGCTTCATCAGAGGCTGTCGTTAGTAGCGCTGCTCGTCTTGTTGTTGGCGACGAGAAAGTGTTTCGAAAGATTGAAGCTGTGTGTGTGTGGTGAGATGTGTTCGAATAATGCGTGCGATTTGAATTGTGTCTGTTCGTTTAGGATGTCGTTTTTATTTGTTTTTGTGTGTTTGTATATTTCTAATTGTTCTAGAGTGTCTAGTTTTCGGCCTTTTGTGTGTACGTGTAGTATGTTCATGTTATTGTCGATGTTTTTATATGTGTGGTTTGCTTCAATGAGGTGGTTTGCGAAGGTAGATTCTGTAGTGGTGTGGAGTGCTTTTGTGTGTTCAATGTATCTCTGTTTGAAGCTATGTCCTGTCTGGCCTATGTAGAATTTACTGCAATTTGAACAATTTAGTTTATATACACCGGGTAGATCGAATTTGTTTTGTGCTTTGGGCATGCGTTTTGATAGTGTGTGTTCTGTTTTGTTAGTAGTTTTGTAAGCGATTCTGTATCCTGCTTTTTTGAATTTGTGGGCAATTTTTTCTGTTTGTTTGTTGATGTATGTTAGTGTTATGAATTTGTTGTTTTCTGTCTTTGTCTGTTGTTTGTTTTGTGTTTTGTGTAGGAGTTTACTGACTATTGTTCTGTCATAACCGTTAGATTCTGCTAGATATTTTATCGTGTTTAGTTCGTCTTTGTAGTCTATTTCATCTAAGGGGATGTTGTTAAGTCTATGTATCATGGTTCTAAAAGCAGCTAGTTTGTGTTGTATTGGGTGATTGGAGGTGTTGTGTATTAGTGTGTCAGTTGTAGTTGGTTTTCTGTATATACTGAATTTGTGCCTGTGTTCTAGTTTTGTGATGGACCTCTCCATCACAAAACTAGAACACAGGCACAAATTCAGTATATACAGAAAACCAACTACAACTGACACACTAATACACAACACCTCCAATCACCCAATACAACACAAACTAGCTGCTTTTAGAACCATGATACATAGACTTAACAACATCCCCTTAGATGAAATAGACTACAAAGACGAACTAAACACGATAAAATATCTAGCAGAATCTAACGGTTATGACAGAACAATAGTCAGTAAACTCCTACACAAAACACAAAACAAACAACAGACAAAGACAGAAAACAACAAATTCATAACACTAACATACATCAACAAACAAACAGAAAAAATTGCCCACAAATTCAAAAAAGCAGGATACAGAATCGCTTACAAAACTACTAACAAAACAGAACACACACTATCAAAACGCATGCCCAAAGCACAAAACAAATTCGATCTACCCGGTGTATATAAACTAAATTGTTCAAATTGCAGTAAATTCTACATAGGCCAGACAGGACGTAGCTTTAAACAGAGATACATTGAACACACAAAAGCACTCCACACCACTACAGAATCTACCTTCGCAAACCACCTCATTGAAGCAAACCACACATATAAAAACATCGACAATAACATGAACATACTACACGTACACACAAAAGGCCGAAAACTAGACACTCTAGAACAATTAGAAATATACAAACACACAAAAACAAATAAAAACGACATCCTAAACGAACAGACACAATTCAAATCGCACGCATTATTCGAACACATCTCACCACACACACACAGCTTCAATCTTTCGAAACACTTTCTCGTCGCCAACAACAAGACGAGCAGCGCTACTAACGACAGCCTCTGATGAAGCCTTCTATAGGTGAAAGCCGGTTTAGGCTGTAAGGTAAAACTTTACGTTTTTACTTATAAAAAACTTTGTGTTCCGAGTCGTCAATATTATAGTGATATTTAGTTAGTCTAATTATGTTACATATTTTGGTGGATTGTACCTAGGCTTTGGTACATTGACTTGTTTATACTCTACAAATTATTTCATTTGCTACTATTTGTCTTGACATTCATCTACATTTTGTCCTGTGTTGCTATGACATTCAGGCACATTTCATGTCAAGGATTACAAAGCTTTTATTATTAATCCCTATGAACAATTAATTCACTTTTCTGTATCATATTTTTGGTGGTCTTATTGATTATCTCTGTGGTTTTACAATCTTGGATTAAACTTGTTACACTAATTGTCTGTGCATTTCACTTGTTAATCGTTGATTCTTTCACTTACAAATGGTTAATCACTTCTCTCCGTTATAAACATTTTCACAGGTATTGTTTGTGCTGTTTACTTGGGGTAAAATGTTATCATATCACATGTTGTTACACTTATATTAAGTATTCACCGTCATTGTTTGTGATCACTTATTGATGCTCAACACTTGGTTTCTTTATTATTGGTATTCCAATAATCATTACAATTATTCTGGTCACTACATTGATTTTAATTCCTTCCATATCTTGTGAATGTTGATGTCTTGTACTGTTCATACATAATCTTCATTCTTCATGGTACATTTCTTTTCCTCTTCTTTTTCTTTTTCTTCTTCTGGTTAGTTGTTTCTCACTGTTGGTGCTTTCCTTGGTTACACATTATTTGTAATAATTCATGTTCCCTGAATATTGTCATATTCTTCCATTTTTTCATTCCTTATTATGGTAGTCATTGTCCTATATTTATTTCACACTCATAACAAATTAGTTTGTTTTTTCACTATGGTGATTGTATTTGATTCGTCTCCTTCTTACGTTGATAATTATTTTCGGCATATCCCCTCACTATTTTGATTTATTGGGCCTGGATGCTAACGTATTAT
Source organism: Magicicada septendecula (assembly GCA_034769895.1). Taxonomy (NCBI): domain Eukaryota; kingdom Metazoa; phylum Arthropoda; class Insecta; order Hemiptera; family Cicadidae; genus Magicicada; species Magicicada septendecula. Next base: position 492,766,913 of record CM068367.1, read on the forward strand.
ATTGGCTCATGGTATTTTCTCTCTCTCTTTGTTATACTCGATGACATTCTTATTATTCTTCTTTCTTCTTCGTTGGGTTGGTTCAATATTATTCATTCGTAGATACACATTTTATTTGTATTCTCCTGTTCCTTCTTCTATGCTTGATGAAATATTTTCATGTTATCCTTCTATTTGACGTATTAGACATTTATTTTATGTAACTGCTATTTTGGTACGTTACATATGCCTTCCTATAAGAATTGATTAATTCTGAATCCGTATATTTATTTTTATTGAAGAATTCATCAATTGTTGTACATTTCCAAGTTGACTCTTATGCTTTTCTTATATCCCTTCATTTTCTTCTATTTGAATCATAATTATTTCCTTTCTATGTAATTATCGCCCTTGTTTATTTAATTCCCTAATTCCCTAACATAATTTTAGCTGGGGCAGTTCAGAGTGGCTCACTTTGGCATACATCTCTGCTGGCCATACTAACATCAATAAATACAGAGGAACATCATCTCTGTCAATAATATAAATAATGATTGCTGGAATATTTCATCAGTCAATTCATCTCAAATCAATTCAAAATATAAAGTGGTCGTTCTTTCGACAAATAATAAATATCCTTGGGATCATCTCACGCATCTGCGGTTTATACATTATTATATTCTCTTCGTCTTGATTCAACTTAACTAAATTCTTCACATTTTACAGGGATAGTTTGTTTACGTTTCATCACTGGTATATTCACATGATCTTCTTCGGTAATATATTATTTTTCATTCTTCCTTGTCATCAATTAATCTTTTCTCTTGGTATTACATTAAACGTCATTTCATAATCCTCTCCATTTTCATGATTCACTTCTTTGTGTTATATTTCATTTGGTATAGGCTCTCTTTTAGTGTCTTGCCTCGTGTTTATGTATCATCTCTTATTTATATCAATAATATTTACTTGCTTCCATTCCTCCAACTTCTTATGTTGCTCGTTCTGTATATCATCTTGTATATTATCTCCTCTTTATTAGTACGGGTAAGTTGTTATTCTACTAGTTGACTCGGCTCTTGGAATTAGTTTACTTGCCATGGATGTTGTTTGTCTTTCTCGTATAGTTCTCCTCCTTATTAGTACGGGTAAGATGGTGTTTTACTGGTTGACTAGGCTCTAGGAAATTATTATTATATGCTTCATGTATTTTATGCCAAAGATGGTGTGTGTCCTCGTATATAATCCTCTTTTTACACTGGTAGTACGGGTTAGATGTTGAATTACTGGTTGACTTGGCTCTTGGAAATTATGTATATGGTTCATATTTGTGCCAGGTTGTCATGTGTCGGTCTCGTATATAATTTTCTTTTTTAGTACGGGTAATTACAATTTTCTTCATCCTTTACATTATTTCTTTGGATCACACTCTTATATTATAAAATTAAAATATAGTCAACATTTATTCTTATAGTTATATTTTCACTTCGTACTTAGTATCAATAATAAATAGTCTTCATCGTAATATTTCACTCTCTTTTCATTATTTAATTCTCAATATATTGTTTCATGGACGTCTGGTTGTAGTTGCCTTTTATTTTCTTTGTCACAGGGTTTTGTATTTCGTATGTGTTGTTCATGTTATTCCTGGTAACAGTATATGGGCCTGTGTATAGCAGTAACAATTTTTTAGCAATTCCTTCTATAGCACTTGGGAGTTCTCGATTTTTTAAGAGCACTTTGTCTCCCACTTCGTATGTTATGATCTTAGGTTGTGATTTTTTATACTTGAGCCTGAGTTTGTCAGCTCGTTTGACTGCATTGTTAAAGAATTTGGTTTTGTTAAATTCAAATTCACTTTCTGGTGGAAAATTGATTATTTCTGTAATTTCTCGGGGTGGTCTTTGCTCAAACATAGCAGTATAGGGCGTTTCATCAGTTGACTGGTGACAGGCTAAGTTAATGAAATCTTCAGCTGGGGATAAATATTCTTCCCATCTTCTCTGTTGGGCGTGGCAGTATGTCCTTAAAATTCTGCCTGCTTCTCTCAAAACTCTCTCAGCAGGGTTGCTGTTAGGGTGATATACTGATGTTTTATATGTTTTCACACCTTGGTTTATTAAAGTATCTCGCCATTTTCGGCCTCGAAATTGCGTTCCGTGATCCGTGATTATTGACTGGGGTTTTCCTATCTCTGGGATGTACTTTGATGTGATAATTTATAAAATCTTGTTGGTTGTTGCCCTGTTTATGGCGTAGAGTTTAGTGAATTTTGTGTAGTGATCGAAGATTATCACTATATATTTGTATTGGTGTCTGCCGCCACTTCGTGGAAATGGTCCACAAATATCCACAAACACCTTCTCTAATTTTCTTGTAGATGTAATGGGTATCATTACCCCTTCTCTCCTCTCATTGCTGCATTTAACTAATTGACACAGATGACAATGTTGTATGTATCTCCTTACTCTACGGTTCATATCTTTGAAGTAGACATGCTCATGTAATGCCTTGACTACTTTACTGCTCCCATATGTCCATATCGCACATGGTAGTCAACTGCAATTTCTTTTTTGATGATTTTTGGTATTACAACTTTCCATTGATCACTAGATTGTTTGGTTTTAGTGAATAATATATTGTTGTGGATACAGTAATATTGCACAACTCCTTCATCGTGTTCTGTTAATCTTTGTATTATCTGGCAAATTTTAGGATCGTTTCGCTGATGAATTTGTATATTAGTTAATATGTCTGCCAATTCGGATCTGCTTTTTAAAATATGGTAAACCTTGGCGATGGTCTCTTTCTCCCCCTCAAATGTTTGGGCCAATATGTTTACTCTGGACAACACGTCTGCAGCTATGTTGTTTTTACCAGGTACGTATTCCCAATGTATATCGTACTCTTGGAGCGTTAGTGTCCATCTCGTCAGTCTGCCATGTTTTAATCTACAGTTTTTCAAGAAAGATATCGATTTGTAATCCGTGTGTACTGTGATTGGGTATCCCAAAATATACGTTCTGAATTTTTCGCAAGCGAACACTATACTAAGAAGTTCCTTTTCAGTAGTGTGATAGTTGCGCTCACACTTGTTGAGTGTCCTGCTAGCAAAACTGATCACTTGATGGTTGCCTTCCTGGTCTTCTTGATACAATATTGATGCAAGGCTTACATCACTTGCATCGCAATTCATGTAAAAATTCTTGTTAAAGTTTGGATGATGCAACATTATGGTTTTAAGAAATCTCTCTTTTATCAATTCAAATGTTGTGTCTTGTTCCGGTCCCCATCTCCACTTCTCCTTTGATGACAATTGTTGGGAAAACTTAGCTGTCAATTCTGAATAGTTATGTTGGAATTTTCTATAATAATTGCAAATACCAAGAAACGATTGCAATTGTTTCTTGTTCTTTGGTACTGGGAAACGCTGTATCGCCTCCATCTTTTCCTGTGCTGGGGTTATGCCAGTTTCAGACAAGTTAAAGCACAAGAATTGCACTTCATTTGCTATAAGTTTGGATTTCTCCAGCTTTAGTGTTATATTATTTTCATCTAATTTGCATAATACTTGTGCCACCCCGTTGCAGTGTTCCTCCCAGTTATCGGAGGTAATTAGTAAATCATCTACATACACTGTAGTAAATTGTAGTGTATTCTGGCCTAAGATCTCGTCCATACATTTCACGAAAACTGCTACAGAATTTACCAGGCCGAAGGGTAACCTTTTAAATTGGTAGTTACGCCCTTCAAAAATAAAGGCCGTATACTTTCTGCTGTTGGGGTGTAACTCCACCTGCCAATACCCACACACTGTGTCCCATATACTGATGTACCGTACGCCATGAAATCTCTTTAGAATTTCGTCGATTTCTCCAGGCGATGTCCTGTCATTAATTATGGCTTTGTTTATCTCCCTGGCGTCTAAACAAATCCTTACTGTGCCATTTTTCTTTGGTACAGCTACAATAGGATTGGTGTACGGGGAGTTGCTTATTTAGATTATGTTGTTTTCTATCAATCGCTGTATCTCTAAGCGAACTGCTTCCTTCAGTGAAAATGCGATAGGGTACGATTTTCTTTTGAATTCAGCCTGCTCTTTAAACTTTATCTCGCACTGAAAATTTTTCACTTTACCTGGCGTATCTGAAAATACATGCCTATAACAGTTATAAATTTGAATTAGTCTCTCTATTTGTTCATCAGTTAATATATGGTCAACGTTACTTGTTTGGAAGTTCTTAATCTCAGCTATTTTCTCCATCCATAATGTGTCTTCTTGGCTATGGCGAACCTCTCCATTGATGGACATTTTCTCTCTCTGGTTATGGCCTTCCCGTATGTAGTATATTATGTGTTCAGGAGGTGCCTTCCTATTTTCAATCAAAGCTGCTGTCCATTCAATTCCACTTGTTTTTAATGATATCTTGGCTTTGTCCATATCTATGATAGCTGCATATTTCCTCAGTATATCACAGCCGATTAACAGGGTAAATGGTAGCCCACTCGCTACTAAGAAAATCATCGGGATTGTTTCACCGTTGCTTGACACTTCTAATTGTACCTGGTGTCGGATAGTTTTGTTCTGCCGACCCGTTGCTCCAATTAGAATAATGTTATTTATTGGCAATGTTGGTATGATTGTTTTATTTCCTAACTGTATTCGATTTAGTTCCATTTTATCAATTAAGGATACATTTGCCCCTGTGTCTATCATGGCTGTTGATTTGGTTCCGTTGACATTGACTGATATGTAGGCTATTTCGTTGTTGACGGTGTCGCTGATGCTATTTTCTTTCTCTTCCATGAGATCTCGTCGAATATTTTTCAGGTAGTTGTTTTGGCGAATTTCGATTGATTCCATGGTATCTTCCAATACGTTAGACCCAATAGACCGGTTCAGTGAGGGTGACGTCGTGTTTTTCACTGCCGGTGCCCATTTAAAGGCAGGTCACCATTGTCTGGGTACTTGTCCAATGAGGTTGATGCATTTGGTTCTTGGGACCCTGGCCCATTCCCGTTATGGTAGACTTCTGTATTTCTTGTTATTGGCCGATTATCTTCACTACTGCGACTCCTGTTGGATCGATAACCTGATTCTTGGTCATCTCCGTCGCTGTTACTTCGACTGTTATTATTATTGTGCAAACTTCGGCGACCCTGGTAGTATGTTCTTCTGCCTCCCCCTCTACTGGCATTAGTGTAGTGTACTCTTCTGAACTGGTTATTACCATTATTTTGTCTATATTGGTTATTCTGGGACTGGTTATTAGGAGGTCGGTAGTAATTATTATTTTGCCGATAATTGTTGTTTCCTTGATAACCATTTGGCCTAGGGTTGTTTAGATTTCCCCGGTCTGTATGGTTGTTGTTGTCACCACCCTATTCTGTCTAGGACTCTGGTGATTAGTGAATCGTGGAGGGTTATTAAAATTCCCTCTATAGTTATTTCTGTCAGTATTGTTGTTCGGATTATTGTTACCTGGTCCACTCCGATCATATGGCTGTCCTGGTCCCTGGCGGTTCCTTTGATAATATCACTCTCTCTCATGGTTTTCTAAGAGTGCGCACATCCCTTGTATCGTCTTTATTTGAGCCTTGAGTCTTCCCTGGGACACCCCTTGGTTAAAATGGTAGGCCAGTTTCGTCACCAGGCACTCCTCCGGTATGGCTGGTTCCAAATTTCTTGCTAAACAGATTTTCCCTAGGAAGTAGGTCGTCATTGACTGTCTGCCGTTGGGATCATATCTGCCATTCGTGATGTCATCTCTTATGATGTTCTGGGTGGACTCGGACCAATATTTTAATTTAAAGGCCACTTTGAATGCTGCATAACTGTCTACCTCATGTCTGGTTGCTGTCCACCAATTGTCGAACACGTTTCGGAAATACTCGTCCAACATCCCTTTGATTACTGACCATCGGTTCTCTTTATTTCTGTTAAGTACTTCATCCACCCTCTCCAGGAACTCGAGCGGATTTTTAATATATGCGCGGAAATCTATGTGTTCCCGTCCATCCAGGTGTGGTAACCCTGTTAGCACATTTGGAAATGCTCTAAGGCAGTTCATTTCATCCCTGAGGTCACTGAACTCTCTCTGTTGCCGCTCAGTTAACTGTTCTCGGTCGTTGTTCACTTGATGTTTGACCGCGTTCACTGTTGTTGAGATCTCTTCACACCTCTCCCCTATTGTGGTGTGTGCGACTACCATTTCCGTCTGTCTACGTTCTATTACTTCTATCTGTTTGTTGCAGGTTTCTTCGAGACTGTCGATGCGGTTGTTGAGATCTGTTTCAGTTTGCACAGTTTTCTGTTTATTAATCTCACCTTCTCTCCGTATGTCGGACATCTCTTCCTGCATTTCTGTTGCCATCACTGCAATCCTCTCCTCCGTCGCTTCTATGTTTTCTTCCAATTTCTTATCAATTGCTTCTATTGTATTTCTTGCAATTTCTTCAGTTCTGCAGCTGTTGTCGGCCATTTGTTGCCATATCTTCTCATTATCACTCTTCATTGACTCGATTTCCTTATCGATTTTCTCGTTCATTTCATCTATCTTTTTGTTTGTTTCATCGATTTTGACTTCCAATTCCGCAGATAGATTTTCTTTCATTATTTCCATATTTTTCTCTAATAACTCTTCCGTCTTCCTCTGTCCATCTTCCATCTTTTTCTGGCTATCTTCTATTTTCTTGCTTAATTCCTCCTTTGTGGACCGGTTGTCCTCCTTCAGTGACTCTATGTTCTGGTTTGTGGATAGACTATTTTCATCCATTTTCTTCTGGCCGTCTTCAATTTTCTTGTTCAGTGATTCCATCATTTGTTTCAACCATTCTTGGAAAGCCGCCTCTCCTGTTTGAGTTGGCGTTTCAGGTTGCTTCACTTCTGGTTGTTCTTCTGGTTGTTGACCCCCCTCCACTGGTTCAGGTTGTCTATCTTCGATTGCCAGTAATATTTCTTCAACATCCTCTGCCGACGTCGCTTCCTTCTCCTCCATTCTAGCCTCTCTTTCGGCTTCTGCCGCTCGTTTCTTTGACGTTGACCTTCTATACATCTTTATATCAATTTAATGTACTTGCCGTCGAATTAGGTTGAAAAATTGTTTATTTACTTAATTAATTTATTAGGTATCGTCTTCCTAATTCGCGCTCAGACGTTGGGCGCCATGTTGTAATATAACAACGTTTTTATCACTTGTACTGGTGTAATAAAACAACGTTATTATTTGTTTAATTATAGATTGATTATTAGAATTGAAATGTTCTTGTTGTTGTTGTAGACTCTCACGTCGTCATAAGGTGTGATTAATATTTAGTATAATTATTTAGCAGTGGGTGATTGGAAGTTAAAGTTCGTGTTTAAAAGAGTATTAGAACCACTAATAATTCGCTGTATTTACCTCCCCACTTACCATCCGTGAATATCTTCACTCTTCTCGATGGGCGACTTCTCTTACTGTAAACACATTTGCAACACACAGATATTCCGTTTGAATATCGAAAAAATGCACATAAAATAAAACAATTCAGATATTCAATTGTAAGTTGAATAATATAATACCAATAATTTAAATATTGCCGCCACCTTGTGAAATAATTGTTTCTACAAAAGTAAACTATTGCTTCTATTTTATAGAAATGAAGACTCTGTATCCACTGGTAATAAACTGAGGATTTTATTGACAGTAGTGAAATTTAGCAAAATTCTTTTAAAACAATTAATATGGATACCTTTATAAACAACAACAAATTAAACAAATATTGAGATTTCTGCAGCTCAAGGCTGGTAACACTGTTACAATGTACGATAATATGGTGAACTAGGTTATGTTCACTTTGGTTAATTGAATTACCAATTTTCGTGAATTCTTTTAAGATACATGATACAAGATATAAAGATGTGTTAATAAATAACAATGTTTACTTATCTACTATGATAAAAAAGAACAAAAATTTAAAATTATTAATCTCAATACGATAGTCAATACTATCGTACTATCGTATGGTATTCTGAGGTCTAGTGAAGCTAAATTTGTCAACACGTGCTTTGAACGTTGCACTATTAAAATATTATTCTTAATTTATTAGTTATTACTACTATGTACTGGAAAGAGAAAAAAAATTGAAAAAACTCTTATTATCGATTTCATTTTATAGAAATCATTTGAGGACAGAAGTGTTTCTCTGTGACAAAATATACGTTTTGGTTCTAGGTTAGTTTGCCTAGATGAGAGTAAGTGGTTACGTATAATAAGTAATGTTATATAAGATTCTTAATATTATTTTTACAAACGCTTTATTTACTATTAATATGATGTAGAATTATCAGTAATGATAGTATTCACACAAGAAAATTATTATTCATCAAGTCAAAATTCATAGTCAATTAAGCGACTATATTTACAAATACTAGTGAGCGGTATTTAAATTTAATTCCGCCGTTATCAATTATTCTTTAGATATAAAATACATCTTTTAATTAATTATCGCCGTCACAATGGGCTATATCTTCGTTCATCAAATTCTGATAATTATTCATCATTATCTGTTAATGCACTCAAGCGTTAACTTGACTAGTGCAGTCAAACAATAACTTTCGTTTAATCAACGAGAATTATTCGATTTAGTATTTTTTTTAAATTGTTAAAATATCATACTACCTGTTTATTTTCACTGGACATGTCTATTCACTATTCACTTATTTCACTGTCACTCGATAATGGGGTGTTCAGTATAGGTTAATGTTTGACCATGTTACTGGGGGTGACGCGCACATTTTAAAATACGTCTTGCCGACTGTGACACGTTCCCATCGCCTCGAGTGTTGAAAAACGATTAAACAATCTCGCTAAAGCGTCTCTTTTTGTCTGGTGAAATTAAGCCATTTGATTGGTTTAGACAGTCATACTCTCTACCCCAAACGCTTTGGTTAAATAAAAATTCTAATTTTTAGCGTCACTAAGTCTGGGTTTGAGATTATCTCTGATGTATACATGGACATTCGAAAATGATCGAAAAACTTATAATGGCTATAAGTTTCTTATTTTTTGTCATATCGTCATTTGGATAGTGGCATTAAATCGCTGACACTTGCGGCTTTATTTTAAGTCCAAACAAGCAATAATTCCGTCCATTAATAATTCACTTGATCTTCTTCAAAACTCATATAGTGGTTCTTAACACAAATAAGTCTTTTTCACTATATTTCGTTGTAATTACATCTTAATACTTATTACTAAACATTTTGAGTCCTTTTCTCCTTCATGTTAATATATAATATTGCTATATTTATAGTTTAAACAAAATTTGTTAATGGCGTATATACCAACTATGTCCGATTGTTTACATTTACTTATATCGCTATTATCCATTATTCTACTACATATTTTTTGTATCATAACACTAATAGGTATATCTATATACATTTGTTCATACTTTATTTTGGTAAAATGTTATTTTGTATACACATATAGTATGATTCAAAATACATTATGCTCTCATCTCGCCATTTTGTCACTTACTTAGTTATTATAGTACACATGGGATATATTGTTAATAATTAAAATTGTGTACAATTGTTGTACGTGGTTAGTTCAATGTATTCACTAACTTTTTGTTATTTGAAATCTCTCTAAGTTATTGTATGGTGGTTATTTACACCTGGTTCTATGATTGCAGTTAGTTAGTTTATTAAATTTCAATTATTAAATTACTAGTATAATATTTGTGAGATGTTCTCATAGCAGTATTGAACATTCCTCTAACTACTGGTAACATTTTTTACATTCTCTTTATAAGTTTTGATAATGTTTTTTGACTAACTCTCTTGTCACATTGGGGTTCTGTCTATTTAGTTTAATGTTATTGTATTTAATCTGATTCATTCGTTGTGTCCTTCAGTTCATATGGTATTCATTGTTTTGCATTTTTATTCTTATTTAGTCTCTGTTTGAAACAATTATGGATAATTACTTGGTTTAATTAATTAATGCTTATGATTTTATGTTGTAGGTTCAACTCATGTGAGGTTATGTGTCATTTGTCTGACAACAATGTGCTTCATAGTTCTTTACAGTATTCATCTCAACTATTGCCATCTCATTATGGCATTCTACTACAATGGTTTATTATTAAGTTTTACACATTTTTACACTATTTGTTGAAACAATAATACTGGTTTTCTTAGTCTAATTATGTTACATATTTTGGTGGATTGTACCTAGGCTTTGGTACATTGACTTGTTTATACTCAACAAATTAGTTCATTTGCTACTATTTGTCTTGACATTCATCTACATTTTGTCCTGTGTTGCTATGACATTCAGGCACATTCATGTCAAGGATTACAAAGCTTTTATTATTAATCCCTATGAACAATTAATTCACTTTTCTGTATCATATTTTTGGTGGTCTTATTGATTATCTCTGTGGTTTTACAATCTTGGATTAAACTTGTTACACTAATTGTCTGTGCATTTCACTTGTTAATCGTTGATTCTTTCACTTACAAATGGTTAATCACTTCTCTCCGTTATAAACATTTTCACAGGTATTGTTTGTGCTGTTTACTTGGGGTAAAATGTTATCATATCACATGTTGTTACACTTATATTAAGTATTCACCGTCATTGTTTGTGATCACTTATTGATGCTCAACACTAGGTTTCTTTATTATTGGTGTTCCAATAATCATTACACTTATTCTGGTCACTACATTGATTTTAATTCCTTCCATACCTTGTGAATGTTGATGTCTTGTACTATTCATACATAATCTTCATTCTTCATGGTACATTTCTTTTCCTCTTCTTCTTCTTTTTCTTCTTCTGGTTAGTTGTTTCTCACTGTTGGTGCTTTCCTTGGTTACACATTATTTGTAATAATTCATGTTCCCTGAATATTGTCATATTCTTCCATTTTTTCATTCCTTATTATGGTAGTCATTGTCCTATATTTATTTCACACTCATAACAAATTAGTTTGTTTTTTCACTATGGTGATTTTATTTGATTCGTCTCCTTCTTACGTTGATAATTATTTTCGGCATATCCCCTCACTATTTTGATCTATTGGGCCTGGATGCTAACGTATTATATTGGCTCATGGTATTTTCTCTCTCTCTTTGTTATACTCGATGACATTCTTATTATTCTTCTTTCTTCTTCGTTGGGTTGGTTCAATATTATTCATTCGTAGATACACATTTTATTTGTATTCTCCTGTTCCTTCTTCTATGCTTGATGAAATATTTTCATGTTATCCTTCTATTTGACGTATTAGACATTTATTTAATGTAACTGCTATTTTAGTACGTTACATATGCCTTCCTATAAGAATTGATTAATTCTGAATCCGTATATTTATTTTTATTGAAGAATTCATCAATTGTTGTACATTTCCAAGTTGACTCTTATGCTTTTCTTATATCCCTTCATTTTCTTCTATTTGAATCATAATTATTTCCTTTCTATGTAATTATCGCCCTTGTTTATTTAATTCCCTAATTCCCTAACATAATTTTAGCTGGGGCAGTTCAGAGTGGCTCACTTTGGCATACATCTCTGCTGGCCATACTAACATCAATAAATACAGAGGAACATCATCTCTGTCAATAATATAAATAATGATTGCTGGAATATTTCATCAGTCAATTCATCTCAAATCAATTCAAAATATAAAGTGGTCGTTCTTTCGACAAATAATAAATATCCTTGGGATCATCTCACGCATCTGCGGTTTATACATTATTATATTCTCTTCGTCTTGATTCAACTTAACTAAATTCTTCACATTTTACAGGGATAGTTTGTTTACATTTTATCACTGGTATATTCACATGATCTTCTTCGGTAATATATTATTTTTCATTCTTCCTTGTCATCAATTAATCTTTTCTCTTGGTATTACATTAAACGTCATTTCATAATCCTCCCCATTTTCATGATTCACTTCTTTGTGTTATATTTCATTTGGTATAGGCTCTCTTCTAGTGTCTTGCCTCGTGTTTATGTATCATCTCTTATTTATATCAATAATATTTACTTGCTTCCATTCCTCCAACTTCTTATGTTGCTCGTTCTGTATATCATCTTGTATATTATCTCCTCTTTATTAGTACCGGTAAGTTGTTATTCTACTAGTTGACTCGGCTCTTGGAATTAGTTTACTTGCCATGGATGTTGTTTGTCTTTCTCGTATAGTTCTCCTCCTTATTAGTATGGGTAAGATGGTGTTTTACTGGTTGACTAGGCTCTAGGAAATTATTATTATATGCTTCATGTATTTTATGCCAAAGATGGTGTGTGTCCTCGTATATAATCCTCTTTTTACACTGGTAGTACGGGTTAGATGTTGAATTACTGGTTGACTTGGCTCTTGGAAATTATGTATATGGTTCATATTTGTGCCAGGTTGTCATGTGTCGGTCTCGTATATAATTTTCTTTTTTAGTACGGGTAATTACAATTTTCTTCATCCTTTACATTATTTCTTTGGATCACACTCTTATATTATAAAATTAAAATATAGTCAACATTTATTCTTATAGTTATATTTTCACTTCGTACTTAGTATCAATAATAAATAGTCTTCATCGTAATATTTCACTCTCTTTGCATTATTTAATTCTCAATATATTGTTTCATGGACGTCTGGTTGTAGTTGCCTTTTATTTTCTTTGTCACAGGGTTTTGTATTTCGTATGTGTTGTTCATGTTATTCCTGGTAACAGTATATGGGCCTGTGTATAGCAGTAACAATTTTTTAGCAATTCCTTCTATAGCACTTGGGAGTTCTCGATTTTTTAAGAGCACTTTGTCTCCCACTTCGTATGTTATGATCTTAGGTTGTGATTTTTTATACTTGAGCCTGAGTTTGTCAGCTCGTTTGACTGCATTGTTAAAGAATTTGGTTTTGTTAAATTCAAATTCACTTTCTGGTGGAAAATTGATTATTTCTGTAATTTCTCGGGGTGGTCTTTGCTCAAACATAGCAGTATAGGGCGTTTCATCAGTTGACTGGTGACAAGCTAAGTTAATGAAATCTTCAGCTGGGGATAAATATTCTTCCCATCTTCTCTGTTGGGCGTGGCAGTATGTCCTTAAAATTCTGCCTGCTTCTCTCAAAACTCTCTCAGCAGGGTTGCTGTTAGGGTGATATACTGATGTTTTATATGTTTTCACACCTTGGTTTATTAAAGTATCTCGCCATTTTCGGCCTCGAAATTGCGTTCCGTGATCCGTGATTATTGACTGGGGTTTTCCTATCTCTGGGATGTACTTTGATGTGATAATTTATAAAATCTTGTTGGTTGTTGCCCTGTTTATGGCGTAGAGTTTAGTGAATTTTGTGTAGTGATCGAAGATTATCACTATATATTTGTATTGGTGTCTGCCGCCACTTCGTGGAAATGGTCCACAAATATCCACAAACACCTTCTCTAATTTTCTTGTAGATGTAATGGGTATCATTACCCCTTCTCTCCTCTCATTGCTGCATTTAACTAATTGACACAGATGACAATGTTGTATGTATCTCCTTACTCTACGGTTCATATCTTTGGAGTAGACATGCTCATGTAATGCCTTGACTACTTTACTGCTCCCATATGTCCATATCGCACATGGTAGTCAACTGCAATTTCTTTTTTGATGATTTTTGGTATTACAACTTTCCATTGATCACTAGATTGTTTGGTTTTAGTGAATAATATATTGATGTGGATACAGTAATATTGCACAACTCCTTTATCGTGTTCTGTCAATCTTTGTATTATCTGGCAAATTTTAGGATCGTTTCGCTGATGAATTTGTATTTTAGTTATATGTCTGCCAATTCGGATCTGCTTTTTAAAATATGGTAAACCTTGGCGATGGTCTCTTTCTCCCCCTCAAATGTTTGGGCCAATATGTTTACTCTGGACAACACGTCTGCAGCTATGTTGATTTTACCAGGTACGTATTCCCAATGTATGTCGTACTCTTGGAGCGTTAGTGTCCATCTCGTCAGTCTGCCATGTTTTAATCTACAGTTTTTCAAGAAAGATATCGATTTGTAATCCGTGTGTACTGTGATTGGGTATCCCAAAATATACGTTCTGAATTTTTCGCAAGCGAACACTATACTAAGAAGTTCCTTTTCAGTAGTGTGATAGTTGCGCTCACACTTGTTGAGTGTCCTGCTAGCAAAACTGATCACTTGATGGTTGCCTTCCTGGTCTTCTTGATACAATATTGATCCAAGGCTTACATCACTTGCATCGCAATTCATGTAAAAATTCTTGTTAAAGTTTGGATGATGCAACATTACGGTTTTAAGAAATCTCTCTTTTATCAATTCAAATGTTGTGTCTTGTTCCGGTCCCCATCTCCACTTCTCCTTTGATGACAATTGTTGGGAAAACTTAGCTGTCAATTCTGAATAGTTATGTTGGAATTTTCTATAATAATTGCAAATACCAAGAAACGATTGCAATTGTTTCTTGTTCTTTGGTACTGGGAAACGCTGTATCGCCTCCATCTTTTCTTGTGCTGGGGTTATGCCAGTTTCAGACAAGTTAAAGCACAAGAATTGCACTTCATTTGCTATGAGTTTGGATTTCTCCAGCTTTAGTGTTATATTATTTTCATCTAATTTGCATAATACTTGTGCCACCCTGTTGCAGTGTTCCTCCCAGTTATCGGAGGTAATTAGTAAATCATCTACATACACTGTAGTAAATTGTAGTGTATTCTGGCCTAAGATCTCATCCATACATTTCACGAAAACTGCTACAGAATTTACCAGGCCGAAGGGTAACCTTTTAAATTGGTAGTTACGCCCTTCAAAAATAAAGGCCGTATACTTTCTGCTGTTGAGGTGTAACTCCACCTGCCAATACCCACACACTGTGTCCCATATACTGATGTACCGTACGCCATGAAATCTCTTTAGAATTTCGTCGATTTCTCCAGGCGACGTCCTGTCATTAATTATGGCTTTGTTTATCTCCCTGGCGTCTAAACAAATCCTTACTGTGCCATTTTTCTTTGGTACAGCTACAATAGGATTGGTGTACGGGGAGTTGCTTATTTGGATTATGTCGTTTTCTATCAATCGCTGTATCTATAAGCGAACTGCTTCCTTCAGTGAAAATGCGATAGGGTACGATTTTCTTTTGAATTCAGCCTGCTCTTTAAACTTTATCTCGCACTGAAAATTTTTCACTTTACCTAGCGTATCTGAAAATACATGCCTATAACGGTTATAAATTTGAATTAGTCTCTCTATTTGTTCATCAGTTAATATATGGTCAACGTTACTTGTTTGGAAGTTCTTAATCTCAGCTACTTTCTCCATCCATAATGTGTCTTCTTGGCTATGGCGAACCTCTCCGTTGATGGACATTTTCTCTCTCTGGTTATGGCCTTCCCGTATGTAGTATATTATGTGTTCAGGAGGTGCCTTCCTATTTTCAATCAAAGCTGCTGTCCATTCAATTCCACTTGATTTTAATGATATCTTGGCTTTGTCCATATCTATGATAGCTGCATATTTCCTCAGTATATCACAGCCGATTAACAGGGTAAATGGTAGCCCACTCACTACTAAGAAAATCATCGGGATTGTTTCACCGTTGCTTGACACTTCTAATTGTACCTGGTGTCGGATAGTTTTGTTCTGCCGACCCGTTGCTCCAATTAGGATAATGTTATTTATTGGCAATGTTGGTATGATTGTTTTATTTCCTAACTGTATTCGATTTAGTTCCATTTTATCGATTAAGGGTACATTTGCCCCTGTGTCTATCATGGCTGTTGATTTGGTTCCGTTGACATTGACTGATATGTAGGCTATTTCGTTGTTGACGGTGTCGCTGATGCTATTTTTTTTCTCTTCCATGAGATCTCATCGAATATTTTTCAGGTAGTTGTTTTGGCGAATTTCGATTGATTCCATGGTATCTTCCAATACGTTAGACCCAATAGACCGGTTCAGTGAGGGTGACGTCGTGTTTTTCACTGCCGGTGCCCATTTAAAGGCAGGTCACCATTGTCTGGGTGCCTGTCCAATGAGGTTGATGCATTTGGTTCTTGGGACCCTGGCCCATTCCCGTTATGGTAGACTTCTGTATTTCTTGTTATTGGCCGCTTATCTTCACTACTGCGACTCCTGTTGGATCGATAACCTGATTCTTGGTCATCTCCGTCGCTGTTACTTCGACTGTTATTATTATTGTGCAAACTTCGGCGACCCTGGTAGTATGGTCTTCTGCCTCCCCCTCTACTGGCATTAGTGTAGTGTACTCTTCTGAACTGGTTATTACCATTATTACCATTATTTTGTCTATATTGGTTATTCTGGGACTGGTTATTAGGAGGTCGGTAGTAATTATTATTTTGCCGATAATTGTTGTTTCCTTGATAACCATTTGGCCTAGGGTTGTTTAGATTTCCCCGGTCTGTATGGTTGTTGTTGTCACCACCGTTATTCTGTCTAGGACTCTGGTGATTAGTGAATCGTGGAGGGTTATTAAAATTCCCTCTATAGTTATTTCTGTCAGTATTGTTGTTCGGATTATTGTTACCTGGTCCACTCCGATCATATGGCTGTCCTGGTCCCTGGCGGTTCCTTTGATAATATCACTCCCTCTCATGGTTTTCTAAGAGTGCGCACATCCCTTGTATCATCTTTATTTGAGCCTTGAGTCTTCCCTGGGACACCCCTTGGTTAAAATGGTAGGCCAGTTTCGTCACCAGGCACTCCTCCGGTATGGCTGGTTCCAAATTTCTTGCTAAACAGATTTTCCCTAGGAAGTAGGTCGTCATTGACTGTCTGCCGTTGGGATCATATCTGCCATTCGTGATGTCATCTCTTATGATGTTCTGGGTGGACTCGGACCAATATTTTAATTTAAAGGCCACTTTGAATGCTGCATAACTGTCTACCTCATGTCTGGTTGCTGTCCACCAATTGTCGAACACGTTTCGGAAATACTCGTCCAACATCCCTTTGATTACTGACCATCGGTTCTCTTTATTTCTGTTAAGTACTTCATCCACCCTCTCCAGGAACTCGAGCGGATTTTTAATATATGCGCGGAAATCTATGTGTTCCCGTCCATCCAGGTGTGGTAACCCTGTTAGCACATTTGGAAATGCTCTAAGGCGGTTCATTTCGTCCCTGAGGTCACTGAACTCTCTCTGTTGCCGCTCAGTTAACTGTTCTCGGTCGTTGTTCACTTGATGTTTGACCGTTGTTGAGATCTCTTCACACCTCTCCCCTATTGTGGTGTGTGCGACTACCATTTCCGTCTGTCTACGTTCTATTACTTCTATCTGTTTGTTGCAGGTTTCTTCGAGACTGTCGATGCGGTTGTTGAGATCTGTTTCAGTTTGCACAATTTTCTGTTTATTAATCTCACCTTCTCTCCGTATGTCGGACATCTCTTCCTGCATTTCTGTTGCCATCACTGCAATCCTCTCCTCCGTCGCTTCTATGTTTTCTTCCAATTTCTTATCAATTGCTTCTATTGTATTTCTTGCAATTTCTTCAGTTCTGCAGCTGTTGTCGGCCATTTGTTGCCATATCTTCTCATTATCACTCTTCATTGACTCGATTTCCTTATCGATTTTCTCGTTCATTTCATCTATCTTTCTGTTTGTTTCATCGATTTTGACTTCCAATTCCGCAGATAGATTTTCTTTCATTATTTCCATATTTTTCTCTAATAACTCTTCCGTCTTCCTCTGTCCATCTTCCATCTTTTTCTGGCTATCTTCTATTTTCTTGCTTAATTCCTCCTTTGTGGACCGGTTGTCCTCCTTCAGTGACTCTATGTTCTGGTTTGTGGATAGACTATTTTCATCCATTTTCTTCTGGCCGTCTTCAATTTTCTTGTTCAGTGATTCCATCATTTGTTTCAACCATTCTTGGAAAGCCGCCTCTCCTGTTTGAGTTAGCGTTTCAGGTTGCTTCACTTCCGGTTGGTTCACTTCCGGTTGTTCTTCTGGTTGTTGACCCCCTCCACTGGTTCAGGTTGTCTATCTTCGATTGCCAGTAATATTTCTTCAACATCCTCTGCCGACGTCGCTTCCTTCTCCTCCATTCTAGCCTCTCTTTCGGCTTCTGCCGCTCGTTTCTTTGACGTTGACCTTCTATACATCTTTATATCAATGTAATGTACTTGCCGTCGAATTAGGTTGAAAAATTGTTTATTTACTTAATTAATTTATTAGGTATCGTCTTCCTAATTCGCGCTCAGACGTTGGGCGCCATGTTGTAATATAACAACGTTTTTATCACTTGTACTGGTGTAATAAAACAACGTTATTATTTGTTTAATTATAGATTGATTATTAGAATTGAAATGTTCTTGTTGTTGTTGTAGACTCTCACGTCGTCATAAGGTGTGATTAATATTTAGTATAATTATTTAGCAATGGGTGATTGGAAGTTAAAGTTCGTGTTTAAAAGAGTATTAGAACCACTAATAATTCGCTGTATTTACCTCCCCACTTACCATCCGTGAATATCTTCACTCTTCTCGATGGGCGACTTCTCTTACTGTAAACACATTTGCAACACACAGATATTCCGTTTGAATATCGAAAAAATGCACATAAAATAAAACAATTCAGATATTCAATTGTAAGTTGAATAATATAATACCAATAATTTAAATATTGCCGCCACCTTGTGAAATAATTGTTTCTACAAAAGTAAACTATTGCTTCTATTTTATAGAAATGAAGACTCTGTATCCACTGGTAATAAACTGAGGATTTTATTGACAGTAGTGAAATTTAGCAAAATTCTTTTAAAACAATTAATATGGATACCTTTATAAACAACAACAAATTAAACAAATATTGAGATTTCTGCAGCTCAAGGCTGGTAACACTGTTACAATGTACGATAATATGGTGAACTAGGTTATGTCACTTTGGTTAATTGAATTACCAATTTTCGTGAATTCTTTTAAGATACATGATACAAGATATAAAGATGTGTTAATAAATAACAATGTTTACTTATCTACTATGATAAAAAAGAACAAAAATTTAAAATTATTAATCTCAATACGATAGTCAATACTATCGTACTATCGTATGGTATTCTGAGGTCTAGTGAAGCTAAATTTGTCAACACGTGCTTTGAACGTTGCACTATTAAAATATTATTCTTAATTTATTAGTTATTACTACTATGTACTGGAAAGAGAAAAAAAATTGAAAAAACTCTTATTATCGATTTCATTTTATAGAAATCATTTGAGGACAGAAGTGTTTCTCTGTGACAAAATATACGTTTTGGTTCTAGGTTAGTTTGCCTAGATGAGAGTAAGTGGTTACGTATAATAAGTAATGTTATATAAGATTCTTAATATTATTTTTACAAACGCTTTATTTACTATTAATATGATGTAGAATTATCAGTAATGATAGTATTCACACAAGAAAATTATTATTCATCAAGTCAAAATTCATAGTCAATTAAGCGACTATATATACAAATACTAGTGAGTGGTATTTAAATTTAATTCCGCCGTTATCAATTATTCTTTAGATATAAAATACATCTTTTAATTAATTATCGCCGTCACAAAGGGCTATATCTTCGTTCATCAAATTCTGATAATTATTCATCATTATCTGTTAATGCACTCAAGCTTAACTTGACTACACATTTTTATACTATTTGTTGAAACAATAATACTGGTTTTCTTAGTCTAATTATGTTAAATATTTTGGTGGATTGTACCTAGGCTTTGGTACGTTGACTTGTTTATACGCAACAAATTAGTTCATTTGCTACTATTTGTCTTGACATTCATCTACATTTTGTCCTGTGTTGCTATGACATTCAGGCACATTTCATATCAAGGATTACAAAGCTTTTATTATTAATCCCTATGAACAATTAATTCACTCTTCTGTATCATATTTTTGGTGGTCTTATTGATTATCTCTGTAGTTTTACAATTTTGGATTAAACTTGTTACACTAATTGTCTGTGCATTTCACTTGTTAATCGTTGATTCTTTCACTTACAAATGGTTAATCACTTCTCTCCGTTATAAACATTTTCACAGGTATTGTTTGTCCTGTTTACTTGGGGTAAAATGTTATATCACATGTTGTTACACTTATATTAAGTATTCACCGTCATTGTTTGTGATCACTTATTGATGCTCAACACTTGGTTTCTTTTTTATTGGTATTCCAATAATCATTACACTTATTCTGGTCACTACATTGATTTTAATTCCTTCCATATCTTGTGAATGTTGATGTCTTGTACTGTTCATACATAATCTTCATTCTTCATGGTACATTTCTTTTCCTCTTCTTCTTCTTTTTCTTCTTCTGGTTAGTTGTTTCTCACTGTTGGTGCTTTCCTTGGTTACACATTATTTGTAATAATTCATGTTCCCTGAATATTGTCATATTCTTCCATTTTTTCATTCATTATTATGGTAGTCATTGTCCTATATTTATTTCACACTCATAACAAATTAGTTTGTTTTTTCACTATGGTGATTGTATTTGATTCGTCTCCTTCTTACGTTGATAATTATTTTCGGCATACCCCTCACTATTTTGATCTATTGGGCCTGGATGTTAACGTATTATATTGGCTCATGGTATTTTCTCTCTCTTTGTTATACTCAATGACATTCTTATTATTCTTCTTTCTCCTTCGTTGGGTTGGTTCAATATTATTCATTCGTAGATACACATTTTATTTGTATTCTCCTGTTCCTTCTCCTATGCTTGATGAAATATTTTCATGTTATCCTTCTATTTGACGTATTAGACATTTATTTTATGTAACTGCTATTTTGGTACGTTACAATATTAGATATCTGTGTTTTAAATATTAATGTGCAGTTGAAAGTGAAATACAGCTTGCTTAATACTGACAGATTGACTGAATGAGCTGTGAATTTTGTGTGCTTTCAAATGTTCCTTTTTCAATAGTCTGTGGAGTGTATGTCAAGGCAAAAAAGCGTTTATTTTATATTTTGTATATTAGATATCTGTGTTTTATATATTAATGTGCAGTTGAAAGTGAAATACAGCTTGCTTAATATACACCTGTTGCAAAAGAAAATTTTGTAACTGCAATTTGAATTGACTTACTCTCGCCTAAATATTATTGGTGGTTTCAAAAAAGTGAGTACATTTTATTATTTTTAAATTAAACCCTGTCTAATCTTAGTTTCAGTAATTTCATTACATTTTTTTTTTACATTCAGATATTCGCACCTACTTACATTATGCCTCGACATAGAACGTTGATGGGTCGGAGTGAGAGACGAAGAAGAAGGAATATATATTCGCGTGAAAGTCAAAATGATAATAGACTAAATGCAAATTTAAATAGTGTAAATAGTATAACATTGACGGGTCGGAGTGAGAGACAAAGAAGAAGGAATATATATTCGCGTGAAAGTCAAAATTATAAGAGACCAAATACAAATTTAAATAGTGTAAATAGTATACGAAATGATGAAATTATTTTGAGGGATACATTTAAATGCGCACTGAATGTCATTCCAAGAAATTTTAATACTTTTGATTGTGGATGAATGCATTTACAATGCAGGTTTTGCAATGCAAAACATTTCGAATCTGAGGTCACTTTAGGTGAAAGGACTGCATTCACTTAATGTTGTCATAAGGGTAAAGCAATATTACCGGCCTTAAGTCAAAATGAATACTTTAAATCATTGTATGATGGACTTACTTCAAATGAACCTTCAATAAAAAGAAAGTCAAAAAATTATTTTGAAAACATTCGTAAATACAATTCATCATTTGCTATGGTTAGCTCAGAAGCTAAAATTTCGGATACAGTTACGCGTGGAGTGTATCATTTTAAAATACATGATGTTTTTTATCACAGATCAGGTCCAATGACTGCTGGATATGGTCGCTCACCATGTTATGCGCAATTATATTTTTATGATGTTGACACTGCTGTCAATTATAGATTAAGTGAACACTATAATCAAACATGCAATAACAATATAATGCGCGAAATCTCTCTTGAATTGGAACGCATTAATCCTTTCGTTCGGTCATTCATTGCAATGAAAGATCATTGTTAGAGAGTTGAAAATCAAAATAAAGAAATTTGTATGCTCATTAAAGTAAATCGTGATTTAGATCTAAGCCGTTATAATGATGCAGTTCAAACTGATGTAGCAGTAATATTTAGTACAGTTGATGGTGAGCCACCCTTTGAACGAAATATGGTTTCGTTTTCAAAAGTTAATGGTACCATTAAAAATATCTCTGTTTTGGATTCATCATTGGACCCTTTAGCGTATTCCAAATGGTGATACTGGGTGCCATATCAATATTTCACATAATGTACCAACTACATCTAATTCAAGAGTGCCCAGAAATAAATTAACAATGCTTCAGTATGCAGCCTATCGACTTGCAATTAGAGAAGATTTTAGCATGTTGCACCATTCACAAAAATTATTTCTGCAGTGGATAGTTGATATGTATGTGAGAGTAGAGGGCACAAGGTTACATTTCATTCGACAAAATCAAACAAGTCTTAGGTCTGAAGTTTACAACAATTTAACAGATTATTTAGAATTGAACCCCAATGCCAATAATGTTGGCCGTAGAGTAATTTTACCATCTTCATTCAATGGATCTCCAAGAAATATGTATCACAATTATTTAGATGCAATGTCAATTGTACAACATTTCGGAAAACCTTCTTTGTTTATTACAATGACTTGCAATCCAAGTTGGCCTGAAATAGTTAGCAATATTGGTGTAGGTGAGTCAGCTAATTTTCGACCTGATATTGTTGTGCGTGTATTCAAGTCCAAACTGAAAGCATTAATTGAGGGCCTTACACTAAAAAAAAAATCTTCGGTAAAGTTGAAGCACTCATTTATACAATTGAGTTTCAAAAGAGAGGATTTCCTCATGCTCACATTTTACTCTCTTTAAATGAGCAAGATAAAATTGTTAACGCTACCGATATTGATAAAGTTGTATCTGCAGAGATTCCTAACATTCAAACACATCCTACATTACATGAATATGTTGTAAAACACATGATGCATGGTCCATGCGGTGTACTTAATCCAAATTCTGTATGTATGAGAGGTGAAAAATGCACAAAAGATTATCCAAAACGATTTAATGAATTTACATGTGAATCATTAAATGGATATCCATTATACAGAAGGCGTGATAATGGTATTAACGCTGAAGTTCGCGGTAGTTGCCTCAACAATCGTTATGTTGTACCATACAATCCGTATTTACTTGCCAAATTTAATTGCCATATAAATGTTGAAGGATGCACTACAGTTAAAAGTGTTAAATACATTTATAAATACGTGTATAAAGGCTATGACAGTGCATCTGTTGAATTAGGTTCAGAGAGAAATGAACCAGGTCAAGAAATACAAATTGATGAAGTTAAAAATTTTTTAAATGGCCGTTATGTCGGATCAACTGAAGCTGTATGGCGCATCTATGAATTACCAATGCATTTTCAATCACATGTCATCGTTAGACTTGACATTCATTTACCGCGTAGACAGAATGTTTACTTTCGAGAAGGGCAAGAACGTCAAGCAATTGAAAATGCAAGACAAACAAAATTATTAGCATTTTTTTGAATTGAATCGATCAGATCCATCAGCGCATGAATATAAGTATATTGAAATTCCTTTGCATTATGTGTGGGAAGATTCCCGAAAAAAATGGAAGACGAGAAGGCGTGGAGGTGATAAAATCATTACACGCATAGTATGTAGTATCACCAAAAGGCATCGAACTTTTCCATTTACGATTGCTTTTATTACATGTCTGTGGTCCAAAATCATTTGAGGATGTTACAACATACAATGGAATTACTGTATACACACTTCTTTTGTTGAAGCGTGCCATGCTCGCGGCATTGCTTCAAATGATAATGAATGGCGCGACTGTTTAAATGCAGCAAAAGAATTACATTCACCAAAACAAATGCGAAATTTATTTGGTTACATTTGTGCATTAAATGTGCCAGCCAATGCATTGGCATTATGGAATGAATTTAAAGTATATCTTAGTGAAGAGTTTTTGAGAGATTACAACGAAGAAGTATCCTTTAACACAGCTCTATTAGAAATTGAAGATATTTTGAATGTTCATAATTTGTCACGTCAAGAACTTGGTTTACCAGTTCCCACGTATTCGCAGAGAACAGAAGAAGCAAATGCTATTGATCCAATAGAACAAGAGTTTCTGTTTTCTGAGCATTATGAAACTGCAAATATTGAACAGTGTAATCTAATTGATCGTGTGATTCGTGAAGTTTTGTATCATGATACTGGATCTAATGTTTTTTGTTTAACCGCTCATGCAGGTTGTGGAAAAACATTCACACAAACAGCAACCATTCACAAATTAAATTCGCTTAATCTTAGTTGCATTGCAACAGCGTTCAGTGGCATAGCTTCAACTCTATTACTTGGAGGTAAAACTTTACACAATGTGTTTAAATTGCCTATACCCATTTTGGAAAATTCTGTAGCAAATATTACCGCAAATAGTAGCTATGGACGTTATATAAATTCATCATCATTGATAATTATTGATGAAA
This sequence comes from Magicicada septendecula, assembly GCA_034769895.1. Lineage (NCBI taxonomy): Eukaryota > Metazoa > Arthropoda > Insecta > Hemiptera > Cicadidae > Magicicada > Magicicada septendecula. The sequence continues at coordinate 492,791,501 of CM068367.1, forward strand.
TTTCTATGTGCCCACTGCAAGTGTTGAAAATCATAGATAGATTATTGCAGGATCTATGCGATGAAAATGATAAACATAAACCATTTGGAGGGAAAATGATACTTCTGTGTGGTGATTTTCGGCAAATCTTACCAGTTGTCCCACATGGATCACGTGCAACTTTAATTGAAAATTGTGTCACGAGTTGGCATAAATTTGTTTATTTTCATAAAGTAACGTTTACTCAAAATATGAGAGCCTTACCAAGTGAAATAGAATTTGTCGAATTCTTGAAAAAAACTGGTAATAATGAAGCCCCACAATTCCCTCAGTTTGGTGAAAATATTATTGAAATACCTCAGCAATTAATAGGAGATGAAAATAATATTATTAATGAGGTGTATGGAAATATTTCCGAAAACATACTCTCAGATAACATATTGAAGTCAGTTATTTTAGCACCTAAAAATGATGATTGTACTTTTATTAATACTGATATACTTAATCGAATACCAGGTGAACAGAAAACATATCATAGCTACGATGATTTTCTATCTCTTTGTTATACTCGATGACATTCTTATTATTCTTCTTTCTTCTTCGTTGGGTTGGTTCAATATTATTCATTCGTAGATACACATTTTATTTGTATTCTCCTGTTCCTTCTTCTATGCTTGATGAAATATTTTCATGTTATCCTTCTATTTGACGTATTAGACATTTATTTTATGTAACTGCTATTTTGGTACGTTACATATGCCTTCCTATAAGAATTGATTAATTCTGAATCCGTATATTTATTTTTATTGAAGAATTCATCAATTGTTGTACATTTCCAAGTTGACTCTTATGCTTTTCTTATATCCCTTCATTTTCTTCTATTTGAATCATAATTATTTCCTTTCTATGTAATTATCGCCCTTGTTTATTTAATTCCCTAATTCCCTAACATAATTTTAGCTGGGGCAGTTCAGAGTGGCTCACTTTGGCATACATCTCTGCTGGCCATACTAACATCAATAAATACAGAGGAACATCATCTCTGTCAATAATATAAATGATTGCTGGAATATTTCATCAGTCAATTCATCTCAAATCAATTCAAAATATAAAGTGGTCGTTCTTTCGACAAATAATAAATATCCTTGGGATCATCTCACGCATCTGCGGTTTATACATTATTATATTCTTGTCATTAATTAATCTTTTCTCTTGGTATTACATTAAATGTCATTTCATAACCCTCTCCATTTTCATGATTCACTTCTTTGTGTTATATTTCATTTGGTATAGGCTCTCTTCTAGTGTCTTGCCTCGTGTTTATGTATCATCTCTTATTTATATCAATAATATTTACTTGCTTCCATTCCTCCAACTTCTTATGTTGCTCGTTCTGTATATCATCTTGTATATTATCTCCTCTTTATTAGTACAGGTAAGTTGTTATTCTACTAGTTGACTCGGCTCTTGGAATTAGTTTACTTGCCATGGATGTTGTTTGTCTTTCTCGTATAGTTCTCCTCCTTATTAGTATGGGTAAGATGGTGTTTTACTGGTTGACTAGGCTCTAGGAAATTATTATTATATGCTTCATGTATTTTATGCCAAAGATGGTGTGTGTCCTCGTATATAATCCTCTTTTTACACTGGTAGTACGGGTTAGATGTTGAATTACTGGTTGACTTGGCTCTTGGAAATTATGTATATGGTTCATATTTGTGCCAGGTTGTCATGTGTCGGTCTCGTATATAATTTTCTTTTTTAGTACGGGTAATTACAATTTTCTTCATCCTTTACATTATTTCTTTGGATCACACTCTTATATTATAAAATTAAAATATAGTCAACATTTATTCTTATAGTTATATTTTCACTTCGTACTTAGTATCAATAATAAATAGTCTTCATCATAATATTCCACTCTCTTTGCATTATTTAATTCTCAATATATTGTTTCATGGACGTCTGGTTGTAGTTGCCTTTTATTTTCTTTGTCACAGGGTTTTGTATTTCGTATGTGTTGTTCATGTTATTCCTGGTAACAGTATATGGGCCTGTGTATAGCAGTAACAATTTTTCAGCAATTCCTTCTATAGCACTTGGGAGTTCTCGATTTTTTAAGAGCACTTTGTCTCCCACTTCGTATGTTATGATCTTAGGTTGTGATTTTTTATACTTGAGCCTGAGTTTGTCAGCTCGTTTGACTGCATTGTTAAAGAATTTGGTTTTGTTAAATTCAAATTCACTTTCTGGTGGAAAATTGATTATTTCTGTAATTTCTCGGGGTGGTCTTTGCTCAAACATAGCAGTATAGGGCGTTTCATCAGTTGACTGGTGACAAGCTAAGTTAATGAAATCTTCAGCTGGGGATAAATATTCTTCCCATCTTCTCTGTTGGGCGTGGCAGTATGTCCTTAAAATTCTGCCTACTTCTCTCAAAACTCTCTCAGCAGGGTTGCTGTTAGGGTGATATACTGATGTTTTATATGTTTTCACACCTTGGTTTATTAAAGTATCTCGCCATTTTCGGCCTCGAAATTGCGTTCCGTGATCCGTGATTATTGACTGGGGTTTTCCTATCTCTGGGATGTACTTTGATGTGATAATTTATAAAATCTTGTTGGTTGTTGCCCTGTTTATGGCGTAGAGTTTAGTAAATTTTGTGTAGTGATCGAAGATTATCACTATATATTTGTATTGGTGTCTGCCGCCACTTCGTGGAAATGGTCCACAAATATCCACAAACACCTTCTCTAATTTTCTTGTAGATGTAATGGGTATCATTACCCCTTCTCTCCTCTCATTGCTGCATTTAACTAATTGACACAGATGACTATGTTGTATGTATCTCCTTACTCTACGGTTCATATCTTTGAAGTAGACATGCTCATGTAATGCATTGACTACTTTACTGCTCCCATATGTTCATATCGCACATGGTAGTCAACTGCAATTTCTTTTTTGATGATTTTTGGTATTACAACTTTCCATTGATCACTAGATTGTTAGGTTTTAGGGAATAATATATTGTTGTGGATACAGTAATATTGCACAACTCCTTCATCGTGTTCTGTCAATCTTTGTATTATCTGGCAAATTTTAGGATCGTTTCGCTGATGAATTTGTATATTAGTTAATATGTCTGCCAATTCGGATCTGCTTTTTAAAATATGGTAAACCTTGGCGATGGTCTCTTTCTCTCCCTCAAATGTTTGGGCCAATATGTTTACTCTGGACAACACGTCTGCAGCTATGTTGATTTTACCAGGTACGTATTCCCAATGTATGTCGTACTCTTGGAGCGTTAGTGTCCATCTCGTCAGTCCGCCATGTTTTAATCTACACCTTTTAAATTGGTAGTTACGCCCTTCAAAAATAAAGGCCGTATACTTTCTGCTGTTGGGGTGTAACTCCACCTGCCAATACCCACACACTGTGTCCCATATACTGATGTACCGTATGCCATGAAATCTCTTTAGAATTTCGTCGATTTCTCCAGGCGACGTCCTGTCATTAATTATGGCTTTGTTTATCTCCCTGGCGTCTAAACAAATCCTTACTGTGCCATTTTTCTTTGGTACAGCTACAATAGGATTGGTGTACGGGGAGTTGCTTATTTCGATTATGCCGTTTTCTATCAATCGCTGTATCTCTAAGCGAACTGCTTCCTTCAGTGAAAATGCGATAGGGTACGATTTTCTTTTGAATTCAGCCTGCTCTTTAAACTTTATCTCGCACTGAAAATTTTTCACTTTACCTGGCGTATCTGAAAATACATGCCTACAACAGTTATAAATTTGAATTAGTCTCTCTATTTGTTCATCAGTTAATATATGGTCAACGTTACTTGTTTGGAAGTTCTTAATCTCAGCTATTTTCTCCATCCATAATGTGTCTTCTTGGCTATGGCGAACCTCTCCATTGATGGACATTTTCTCTCTCTGGTTATGGCCTTCCCGTATGTAGTATATTATGTGTTCAGGAGGTGCCTTCCTATTTTCAATCAAAGCTGCTGTCCATTCAATTCCACTTGTTTTTAATGATATCTTGGCTTTGTCCATATCTATGATAGCTGCATATTTCCTCAGTATATCACAGCCGATTAACAGGGTAAATGGTAGCCCACTCGCTACTAAGAAAATCATCGGGATTGTTTCACCGTTGCTTGACACTTCTAATTGTACCTGGTGTCGGATAATTTTGTTCTGCCTACCCGTTGTTCCAATTAGGATAATGTTATTTATTGGCAATGTTGGTATGATTGTTTTATTTCCTAATTGTATTTGATTTAGTTCCATTTTATCGATTAAGGATACATTTGCCCCTGTGTCTATCATGGCTGTTGATTTGGTTCCGTTGACATTGACTGATATGTAGGCTATTTCGTTGTTGACGGTGTCGCTGATGCTATTTTCTTTCTCTTCCATGAGATCTCGTCGAATATTTTTCAGGTAGTTGTTTTGCCGAATTTCGATTTATTCCATGGTATCTTCCAATACGTTAGACCCAATAGACCGGTTCAGTGAGGGTGACGTCGTGTTTTTCACTGCCGGTGCCCATTTAAAGGCAGGTCACCATTGTCTGGGTGCCTGTCCGATGAGGTTGATGCATTTGGTTCTTGGGACCCTGGCCCATTCCCGTTATGGTAGACTTCTGTATTTCTTGTTATTGGCCGATTATCTTCACTACTGCGACTCCTGTTGGATCGATAACCTGATTCTTGGTCATCTCCGTCGCTGTTACTTCGACTGTTATTATTATTGTGCAAACTTCGGCGACCCTGGTAGTATGGTCTTCTGCCTCCCCCTCTACTGGCATTAGTGTAGTGTACTCTTCTGAACTGGTTATTACCATTATTACCATTATTTTGTCTATATTGGTTATTCTGGGACTGGTTATTAGGAGGTCGGTAGTAATTATTATTTTGCCGATAATTGTTGTTTCCTTGATAACCATTTGGCCTAGGGTTGTTTAGATTTCCCCGGTCTGTATGGTTGTTGTTGTCACCACCGTTATTCTGTCTAGGACTCTGGTGATTAGTGAATCGTGGAGGGTTATTAAAATTCCCTCTATAGTTATTTCTGTCAGTATTGTTGTTCGGATTATTGTTACCTGGTCCACTCCGATCATATGGCTGTCCTGGTCCCTGGCGGTTCCTTTGATAATATCACTCCCTCTCATGGTTTTCTAAGAGTGCGCACATCCCTTGTATCGTCTTTATTTGAGCCTTGAGTCTTCCCTGGGACACCCCTTGGTTAAAATGGTAGGCCAGTTTCGTCACCAGGCACTCCTCCGGTATGGCTGGTTCCAAATTTCTTGCTAAACAGATTTTCCCTAGGAAGTAGGTCGTCATTGACTGTCTGCCGTTGGGATCATATCTGCCATTCGTGATGTCATCTCTTATGATGTTCTGGGTGGACTCGGACCAATATTTTAATTTAAAGGCCACTTTGAATGCTGCATAACTGTCTACCTCATGTCTGGTTGCTGTCCACCAATTGTCGAACACGTTTCGGAAATACTCGTCCAACATCCCTTTGATTACTGACCATCGGTTCTCTTTATTTCTGTTAAGTACTTCATCCACCCTCTCCAGGAACTCGAGCGGATTTTTAATATATGCGCGGAAATCTATGTGTTCCCGTCCATCCAGGTGTGGTAACCCTGTTAGCACATTTGGAAATGCTCTAAGGCGGTTCATTTCGTCCCTGAGGTCACTGAACTCTCTCTGTTGCCGCTCAGTTAACTGTTCTCGGTCGTTGTTCACTTGATGTTTGACCGTTGTTGAGATCTCTTCACACCTCTCCCCTATTGTGGTGTGTGCGACTACCATTTCCGTCTGTCTACGTTCTATTACTTCTATCTGTTTGTTGCAGGTTTCTTCGAGACTGTCGATGCGGTTGTTGAGATCTGTTTCAGTTTGCACAATTTTCTGTTTATTAATCTCACCTTCTCTCCGTATGTCGGACATCTCTTCCTGCATTTCTGTTGCCATCACTGCAATCCTCTCCTCCGTCGCTTCTATGTTTTCTTCCAATTTCTTATCAATTGCTTCTATTGTATTTCTTGCAATTTCTTCAGTTCTGCAGCTGTTGTCGGCCATTTGTTGCCATATCTTCTCATTATCACTCTTCATTGACTCGATTTCCTTATCGATTTTCTCGTTCATTTCATCTATCTTTCTGTTTGTTTCATCGATTTTGACTTCCAATTCCGCAGATAGATTTTCTTTCATTATTTCCATATTTTTCTCTAATAACTCTTCCGTCTTCCTCTGTCCATCTTCCATCTTTTTCTGGCTATCTTCTATTTTCTTGCTTAATTCCTCCTTTGTGGACCGGTTGTCCTCCTTCAGTGACTCTATGTTCTGGTTTGTGGATAGACTATTTTCATCCATTTTCTTCTGGCCGTCTTCAATTTTCTTGTTCAGTGATTCCATCATTTGTTTCAACCATTCTTGGAAAGCCGCCTCTCCTGTTTGAGTTGGCGTTTCAGGTTGCTTCACTTCCGGTTGGTTCACTTCCGGTTGTTCTTCTGGTTGTTGACCCCCTCCACTGGTTCAGGTTGTCTATCTTCGATTGCCAGTAATATTTCTTCAACATCCTCTGCCGACGTCGCTTCCTTCTCCTCCATTCTAGCCTCTCTTTCGGCTTCTGCCGCTCGTTTCTTTGACGTTGGCCTTCTATACATCTTTATATCTATGTAATGTACTTGCCGTCGAATTAGGTTGAAAAATTGTTTATTTATTTAATTAATTTATTAGGTATCGTCGTCCTAATTCGCGCTCAGACGTTGGGCGCCACGTTGTAATATAACAATGTTTTTATCACTTGTACTGGTGTAATAAAACAACGTTATTATTTGTTTAATTATAGATTGATTATTAGAATTGAAATGTTCTTGTTGTTGTTGTAGACTCTCACGTCGTCATAAGGTGTGATTAATATTTAGTATAATTATTTAGCAATGGGTGATTGGAAGTTAAAGTTCGTGTTTAAAAGAGTATTAGAACCACTAATAATTCGCTGTATTTACCTCCCCACTTACCATCCGTGAATATCTTCACTCTTCTCGATGGGCGACTTCTCTTACTGTAAACACATTTGCAACACACAGATATTCCGTTTGAATATCGAAAAAATGCACATAAAATAAAACAATTCAGATATTCAATTGTAAGTTGAATAATATAATACCAATAATTTAAATATTGCCGCCACCTTGTGAAATAATTGTTTCTACAAAAGTAAACTATTGCTTCTATTTTATAGAAATGAAGACTCTGTATCCACTGGTAATAAACTGAGGATTTTATTGACAGTAGTGAAATTTAGCAAAATTCTTTTAAAACAATTAATATGGATATCTTTATAAACAACAACAAATTAAACAAATATTGAGATTTCTGCAGCTCAAGGCTGGTAACACTGTTACAATGTACGATAATATGGTAAACTAGGTTATGTTCACTTTGGTTAATTGAATTACCAATTTTCGTGAATTCTTTTAAGATACATGATACAAGATATAAAGATGTGTTAATAAATAAGAATGTTTACTTATCTACTATGATAAAAAAGAACAAAAATTTAAAATTATTAATCTCAATATGATAGTCAATACTATCGTACTATCTATGGTATTCTGAGGTCTAGTGAAGCTAAATTTGTCAACACGTGCTTTGAATGTTGCACTATTAAAATATTATTATTAATTTATTAGTTATTACTACTATGTACTGGAAAGAGAAAAAAAATTGAAAAAACTCTTATTATCGATTTCATTTTATAGAAATCATTTGAGGACAGAAGTGTTTCTCTGTGACAAAATATACGTTTTGGTTCTAGGTTAGTTTGCCTAGATGAGAGTAAGTGGTTACGTATAATAAGTAATGTTATATAAGATTCTTAATATTATTTTTACAAACGCTTTATTTACTATTAATATGATGTAGAATTATCAGTAATGATAGTATTCACACAAGAAAATTATTATTCATCAAGTAAAAATTCATAGTCAATTAAGCGACTATATTTACAAATACTAGTGAGAGGTATTTAAATTTAATTCCGCCGATATCAATTATTCTTTAGATATAAAATACATCTTTTAATTAATTATCGCCGTCACAATGGGCTATATCTTCGTTCATCAAATTCTGATAATTATTCATCATTATCTGTTAATGCACTCAAGCGTTAACTTGAGTAGTGCAGTCAAACAATAACTTTCATTTAATCAACAAGAATTATTCCATTTAGTATTTTTTTTAAATTGTTAAAATATCATACTCCCTGTTTATTTTCACTGGACATGGCCCTTATTATACACTGGTCATGTCTATTCACTGTTCACTTATTTCACTGTCACTCGATAATGGGGTGTTCAGTATAGATTAATGTTTGACCATGTTACTGGGGGTGACGCGCACATTTTAAAATATGTCTTGCCGACTGTGACACGTTCCTGTCGCCTCGAGTGTTGAAAAACGATTAAACAATCTTGCTAAAGCGTATCTTTTCGTCTGGTGAAATTAAGCCATTTGATTGGTTTAGACAGTCATACTCTCTACCCCAAACGCTTTGGTTAAATAAAAATTCTAATTTTTAGCATCACTAAGTCTGGGTTTGAGATTATTATCTGACGTATACATGGACATTCGAAAATGATCGAAAAACTTATAATGGCTATAAGTTTCTTATTTTTTGTCATATCGTCATTTGGATAGTGGCATTAAATCGCGACACTTGCAGCTTTATTTTAAGTCCAAACAAGCAATAATTCCGTCCATTAATAATTCACTTGATCTTCTTCAAAACTCATATAGTGGTTCTTAACACAAATAAGTCTTTTTCACCTTATTTCGTTGTAATTACATCTTAATACTTATTACTAAACATTTTGAGTCCATTTCTCCTTCATGTTAATACATAATATTGCTATATTTATAGTTTAAACAAAATTTGTTAATGGCGTATATACCAACTATGTCCAATTGTTTACATTTACTTATATCGCTATTATCCATTATTCTACTACATATTTTTTGTATCATAACACTAATAGGTATATCTATATACATTTGTTCATACTTTATTTTGGTAAAATGTTATTTTGTATACACATATAGTATGATTCAAAATACATTATGCTCTCATCTCGCCATTTTGTCACTTACTTAGTTATTTTAGTACACATGGGATATATTGTTAATAATTAAAATTGTGTACAATTGTTGTACGTGGTTAGTTCAATGTATTCACTAACTTTTTGTTATTGTATGGTGGTTATTTACACCTGGTTCTATGATTGCATTTAGTTAGTTTATTAAATTTCAATTATTAAATTACTAGTATAATATTTGTGAGATGTTCTCATAGCAGTATTGAACATTTCTCTAACTACTGGTAACATTTTTTACATTCTCTTTATAAGTTTTGATAATGTTTTTTGACTAACTCTCTTGTCACATTGGGGTTCTGTCTATTTAGTTTAATGTTATTGTATTTAATCTGATTCATTCGTTGTGTCCTTCAGTTCATATGGTATTCATTGTTTTGCATTTTTATTCTTATTTAGTCTCTGTTTGAAACAATTATGGATAATTACTTGGTTTAATTAATGCATATGATTTTATGTTGTAGGTTCAACTCATGTGAGGTTATGTGTCATTTGTCTGACAACAATGTGCTTCATAGTTCTTTACAGTATTCATCTCAACTATTGTCATCTCATTATGGCATTCTACTACAATGGTTTATTATTAAGTTTTACACATTTTTACACTATTTGTTGAAACAATAATACTGGTTTTCTTTGTCTAATTATGTTACATATTTTGGTGGATTGTACCTAGGCTTTGGTTCATTGACTTGTTTGTACTCAACAAATTAGTTCATTTGCTACTATTTGTCTTGACATTCATCTACATTTTGTCCTGTGTTGCTATGACATTCAGGCACATTTCATATCAAGGATTACAAAGCTTTTATTATTAATCCCTATGAACAATTAATTCACTTTTCTGTATCATATTTTTGGTGGTCTTATTGATTATCTCTGTGGTTTTACAATCTTGGATTAAACTTGTTACACTAATTGTCTGTGCATTTCACTTGTTAATCGTTGATTCTTTCACTTACAACTGTTTAATCACTTCTCTCCGTTATAAACATTTTCACAGGTATTGTTTGTGCTGTTTACTTGGGGTAAAATGTTATCATATTACATGTTGTTACACTTATATTAAGTATTCACCGTCATTGTTTGTGATCACTTATTGATGCTCAACACTTGGTTTCTTTATTATTGGTATTCCAATAATCATTACACTTATTCTGGTCACTACATTGATTTTAATTCCTTCCATATCTTGTGAATGTTGATGTCTTGTACTGTTCATACATAATCTTCATTCTTCATGGTACATTTCTTTTCCTCTTCTTCTTCTTTTTCTTCTTCTGTTTAGTTGTTTCTCACTGTTGGTGCTTTCCTTGGTTACACATTATTTGTAATAATTCATGTTCCCTGAATATTGTCATATTCTTCCATTTTTTCATTCATTATTATGGTAGTCATTGTCCTATATTTATTTCACACTCATAACAAATTAGTTTGTTTTTTCACTATGGTGATTGTATTTGATTCGTCTCCTTTTTACGTTGATAATTATTTTCGGCATATCCCCTCACTATTTTGATCTATTGGGCCTGGATGCTAACGTATTATATTGGCTCATGGTATTTTCTCTCTCTTTGTTATACTCGATGACATTCTTATTATTCTTCTTTCTCCTTCGTTGGGTTGGTTCAATATTATTCATTCGTAGATACACATTTTATTTGTATTCTCCTGTTCCTTCTCCTATGCTTGATGAAATATTTTCATGTTATCCTTCTATTTGACGTATTAGACATTTATTTTATGTAACTGCTATTTTGGTACGTTACAATATTAGATATCTGTGTTTTAAATATTAATGTGCAGTTGAAAGTGAAATACAGCTTGCTTAATACTGACAGATTGACTGAATGAGCTGTGAATTTTGTGTGCTTTCAAATGTTCCTTTTTCGATAGTCTGTGGAGTGTATGTCAAGGCAAAAAAGCGTTTATTTTATATTTTGTATATTAGATATCTGTGTTTTATATATTAATGTGCAGTTGAAAGTGAAATACAGCTTGCTTAATATACACCTGTTGCAAAAGGAAAATTTTGTAACAGAAATTTGAATTGACTTACTCTCGCCTAAATATTATTGGTGGTTTCAAAAAAGTGAGTACATTTTATTATTTTTAAATTAAACCCTGTCTAATCTTAGTTTCAGTAATTTCATTACATGTTTCTTTTTACATTCAGATATTCACACCTACTTCCATTATGCCTCGACATAGAACGTTGACGGGTCGGAGTGAGAGACAAAGAAGAAGGAATATATATTCGCGTGAAAGTCAAAATGATAATAGACTAAATGCAAATTTAAATAGTGTAAATAGTATAACACTGACGGGTCAGAGTGAGAGACAAAGAAGAAGGAATATATATTCGCGTGAAAGTCAAAATTATAAGAGACCAAATACAAATTTAAATAGTGTAAATAGTATACAAAATGATGAAATTATTTTGAGGGATACATTTAAATGCGCACTGAATGTCATTCCAAGAAATTTTAATACTTTTGATTGTGGATGAATGCATTTACAATGCAAGTTTTGCAATGCAAAACATTTCGAATCTGAGGTCACTTTAGGTGAAAGGACTGCATTCACTTCATGTTGTCATAAGGGTAAAGCAATATTACCGGCCTTAAGTCAAAATGAATACTTTAAATCATTGTATGATGGACTTACTTCAAATGAACCTTCAATAAAAAGAAAGTCAAAAAATTATTTTGAAAACATTCGTAAATACAATTCATCATTTGCTATGGTTAGCTCAGAAGCTAAAATTTCGGATACAGTTACGCGTGGAGTGTATCATTTTAAAATACATGATGTTTTTTATCACAGATCAGGTCCAATGACTGCTGGATATGGTCGCTCACCATGTTATGCGCAATTATATTTTTATGATGTTGACACTGCTGTCAATTATAGATTAAGTGAACACTATAATCAAACATGCAATAACAATATAATGCGCGAAATCTCTCTTGAATTGGAACGCATTAATCCTTTCGTTCGGTCATTCATTGCAATGAAAGATCATTGTTAGAGAGTTGAAAATCAAAATAAAGAAATTTGTATGCTCATTAAAGTAAATCGTGATTTAGATCTAAGCCGTTATAATGATGCAGTTCAAACTGATGTAGCAGTAATATTTAGTACAGTTGATGGTGAGCCACCCTTTGAACGAAATATGGTTTCGTTTTCAAAAGTTAATGGTACCATTAAAAATATCTCTGTTTTGGATTCATCATTGGACCCTTTAGCGTATTCCAAATGGTGATACTGGGTGCCATATCAATATTTCACATAATGTACCAACTACATCTAATTCAAGAGTGCCCAGAAATAAATTAACAATGCTTCAGTATGCAGCCTATCGACTTGCAATTAGAGAAGATTTTAGCATGTTGCACCATTCACAAAAATTATTTCTGCAGTGGATAGTTGATATGTATGTGAGAGTAGAGGGCACAAGGTTACATTTCATTCGACAAAATCAAACAAGTCTTAGGTCTGAAGTTTACAACAATTTAACAGATTATTTAGAATTGAACCCCAATGCCAATAATGTTGGCCGTAGAGTAATTTTACCATCTTCATTCAATGGATCTCCAAGAAATATGTATCACAATTATTTAGATGCAATGTCAATTGTACAACATTTCGGAAAACCTTCTTTGTTTATTACAATGACTTGCAATCCAAGTTGGCCTGAAATAGTTAGCAATATTGGTGTAGGTGAGTCAGCTAATTTTCGACCTGATATTGTTGTGCGTGTATTCAAGTCCAAACTGAAAGCATTAATTGAGGGCCTTACACTAAAAAAAAAATCTTCGGTAAAGTTGAAGCACTCATTTATACAATTGAGTTTCAAAAGAGAGGATTTCCTCATGCTCACATTTTACTCTCTTTAAATGAGCAAGATAAAATTGTTAACGCTACCGATATTGATAAAGTTGTATCTGCGGAGATTCCTAACATTCAAACACATCCTACATTACATGAATATGTTGTAAAACACATGATGCATGGTCCATGCGGTGTACTTAATCCAAATTCTGTATGTATGAGAGGTGAAAAATGCACAAAAGATTATCCAAAACGATTTAATGAATTTACATGTGAATCATTAAATGGATATCCATTATACAGAAGGCGTGATAATGGTATTAACGCTGAAGTTCACGGTAGTTGCCTCGACAATCGTTATGTTGTACCATACAATCCGTATTTACTTGCCAAATTTAATTGCCATATAAATGTTGAAGGATGCACTACAGTTAAAAGTGTTAAATACATTTATAAATACGTGTATAAAGGCTATGACAGTGCATCTGTTGAATTAGGTTCAGAGAGAAATGAACCAGGTCAAGAAATACAAATTGATGAAGTTAAAAATTTTTTAAATGGCCGTTATGTCGGATCAACTGAAGCTGTATGGCGCATCTATGAATTACCAATGCATTTTCAATCACATGTCATCGTTAGACTTGACATTCATTTACCGCGTAGACAGAATGTTTACTTTCGAGAAGGGCAAGAACGTCAAGCAATTGAAAATGCAAGACAAACAAAATTATTAGCATTTTTTGAATTGAATCGATCAGATCCATCAGCGCATGAATATAAGTATATTGAAATTCCTTTGCATTATGTGTGGGAAGATTCCCGAAAAAAATGGAAGACGAGAAGGCGTGGAGGTGATAAAATCATTACACGCATAGTATGTAGTATCACCAAAAGGCATCGAACTTTTCCATTTACGATTGCTTTTATTACATGTCTGTGGTCCAAAATCATTTGAGGATGTTACAACATACAATGGAATTACTGTATACACACTTCTTTTGTTGAAGTGTGCCATGCTTGCGGCATTGCTTCAAATGATAATGAATGGCGCGAATGTTTAAATGAAGCAAAAGAATTACATTCACCAAAACAAATGCGAAATTTATTTGGTTACATTTGTGCATTAAATGTGCCAGCCAATGCATTGGCGTTATGGAATGAATTTAAAGTATATCTTAGTGAAGAGTTTTTGAGAGATTACAACGAAGAAGTATCCTTTAACACAGCTCTATTAGAAATTGAAGATATTTTGAATGTTCATAATTTGTCACGTCAAGAACTTGGTTTACCAGTTCCCACGTATTCTCAGAGAACAGAAGAAGCAAATGCTATTGATCCAATAGAACAAGAGTTTCTGTTTTCTGAGCATTATGAAACTGCAAATATTCAACAGCGTAATCTAATTGATCGTGTGATTCGTGAAGTTTTGTATCATGATACTGGATCTAATGTTTTTTGTTTAACCGCTCATGCAGGTTGTGGAAAAACATTCACACAAACAGCAATCATTCACAAATTAAATTCGCTTAATCTTAGTTGCATTGCAACAGTGTTCAGTGGCATAGCTTCAACTCTATTACTTGGAGGTAAAACTTTACACAATGTGTTTAAATTGCCTATACCCATTTTGGAAAATTCTGTAGCGAATATTACCGCAAATAGTAGCTATGGACGTTACATAAATTCATCATCATTGATAATTATTGATGAAATTTCTATGTGCCCACTGCAAGTGTTGAAAATCATAGATAGATTATTGCAGGATCTATGCGATGAAAATGATAAACATAAACCATTTGGAGGGAAAACGATACTTCTGTGTGGTGATTTTCGGCAAATCTTACCAGTTGTCCCACATGGATCATGTGCAACTTTAATTGAAAATTGTGTCACGAGTTGGCATAAATTTGTTTATTTTCATAAAGTAACGTTTACTCAAAATATGAGAGCCTTACCAAGTGAAATAGAATTTGTCGAATTCTTGAAAAAAATTGGTAATAATGAAGCCCCACAATTCCCTCAGTTTGGTGAAAATATTATTGAAATACCTCAGCAATTAATAGGAGATGAAAATAATATTATTAATGAGGTATATGGAAATATTTCCGAAAACATACTCTCAGATAACATATTGAAGTCAGTTTTTTTAGTAACTAAAAATGATGATTGTACTTTTATTAATACTGATATACTTAATCGAATACCAGGTGAACAGAAAACAAATCATAGCTACGATAAAATAATTTGTGATGATGACAATGAAATCAATAACTATCCAGTAGAGTTTTTGAATTCTTTGACTATTAGTGGTTTGCCACCACATAAGTTAGTATTGAAAGTTAATTGCATCGTTTTACTGATCAGAAACTTAAATACAAAGGAAGCATTAGTCAATGGAACAAGAATGCGCATCAAGTGTAAGCATCGTAATGCTATTGATTGCAAAGTTTTAACTGGAACGGCACGCAATAAGAGAATTTTGATTCCACGTATAAATTTGACATATTCCGGTACTGTTTTACCATTTAACTTTCAAAGAACTCAATTTCCAATTATACCTGCATTGGCGATGACAATAAATAAGTCTCAAGGACAAACATTCGAAAAAATTGGAATTTTATTGAGGCAGCCAGTTTTTACACATGGTCAATTGTATGTCGCAGCAAGTAGAGTTCGATCATTCGATGGTTTGAGATTTTATATTTCTGAATATAATGGCCAAGGCATTTAGCAAATGATGAAAGAGTTTTTACAAAAAACATCGTTTACACAGAAGTTCTGAATCATTATATTCACTTTCAAACTATTTTAAGTTCAATGGACAACATTTATTTTTTTAACCGCCCGGTTTTTTTGATTTAATAAAAAATATATGAAAAAATACGAGGCACGTATTTTTTATTTCATTTTTTATTTTGTATTAATTTTTTATTTAAATTTTATATAATTCGAAAAAGATAGGCAAAATAACTGTGTAGCCTTGGCGAAACATGGTCAGTATGGCAATAAAAAAACCCAAGGAAATGTCAAAAAACGTGTTATTGCTTTTTAAATATGGCTTAGCCAAGCTAAACCTCATTTTTCCTATCTTTCATATTTTTCAAATAACTCGAAAATTAATGCATAGAAAAAAAAATTAAAAAATTATATAAGCTTTGTAGCAGATAATCTTCAAACTGTTTTCGAATTTTGTACCTTACCAAAAATGAAATGTAATCCACTGGAATTGAAAACAATGTATCTTATACTTCTATGAATGTCAAGTCTCATTTTTATTAGCGTTTATTTGATTCAATAATAACATGAAAAAATTAAAACTGACAATGAATTATATCAAAAAATAAATACAAATACAAGCTGTAATTGTGTTTTTTTTCAACTGTTACTAACATTAAATTTTAAATTTCATAGGTATTGCAGGGAATTAAGGCAAACAACACACGCTAATGACGTATTTGTACACGCTCGCAGCTGACGTAATAGAACAAAATTCAAAAAAATTATATGCAATGATTATAGAGGTATACTCTTTGACAAAAGAACCTCAATAACGTTCAAACTTAAAATTTAATGAATTACGGTCGAATTTCGACCACTGGGCGACCACTAGTATATTATTATTAAGTCACAAGTTGACAAAAAAGGTTTTTAAGATTGACTGTTGAAAAAGTCCAGCAATCAAAATAAACTGAGCAGAGATGATGTTCCTGTGATCTCAGAAAAAAATGAGTAGTAATGGAAGAAACCAGCTACTAAAAAGTTAGGGAAAAAATTATATAAAAGGGAGAACACACTAATGGAAATAAATAAAAACAGATCCAAATCAAATGGAATGAATCAAGTAAGAAGAGAAATAATAATGAAGAAACAAACAAGAAAAAAAGGAAAATGATTATATATAACTGATAATTTCATAAAAAACTATGCTAGTGTTTTATCAAAATGATCAATTTTGAAGGAGAGGCATTATGTTACAACACATATAAGCCACCCCAATACCAGGGATAAAAAAAAAATGATTCTGAATATAAAATAATACTTCATATAAAATATAATGTTTAATATAAAGAAAATAAAAAGACAATGACACGACAAACGATGACATGACCTAACCCAAGTGATTGACCCAACAAAAGGAAACAAAAGAAGAAGGGAACCACAAAAAACAAACGAGAATAAGACCAAATAAGAAAGTGATTAACCAAAACAAAAGAAGAAGGGAAAAAACCGAAACCAAGCAAATTGAAACCAATTGAAGGAATTGAATGATTCAATGGCACTGATTAAAATGACCTCAAAGGAGAAGATGGAAAAACAAGAGATAAAGGAAGTACACTAAAAATGAAGAAGGAGGAAAATGAAAAAGACACAAACCTAAGATAAAGGGAAATAAATAAAAAAGGAAACCCAATGATAAGACACAAACAATTAATAATGAAGAAAAGCAGGAGAAACAATACACTCAAATGTAATATTGGAAAAGAGACCAATAATTAACCTATGTAAAAAAGTAAATATTATTATCAATTAATGGATAAAAAAGTAAACGACGATTGAAAGAAACCCAATTAAACAATGTTAAAAATAAAAAAGCAAACTAACCCACTCATTAGAGTTAGATGTAATGATAAAATACAAAGGCATAAAATTGTTAATATTATTAATGATATTTGAGGCGCTCAGTGCCAAACTGAACTAACCACCAAAATACAAAAATGGAGAAAAATGGCATCAAAGAATCAGCATTGTTGAAACATGGTCCTGTAATTCAGGTATTGCTTCAGGCACATACATTATCATTTAGTGAGAAAGATGAATCCTGAATAAAAATTATCATTACGTGCACATTCTCAGAAAATAACACTTTTAAAAAATAAATGGCACATAGCTCACTTTGGCATTTACAGTTTATCAATTACATGGCAGTTATGTTTAAATTTCTGGTAGTTAGGTCAGTTTGGCTTTGTTATTATTAAATAAATAACTTTTTTATAACTGGAACAAAGCAATTTTAAAGTTTACTGTGTTACAAAACTGCTAAAATAGAGCCATTAACCAACTATTAGACTTCCTTAAATCATAACAGTTTATATAAAAATTAATAACTTATGAAATTGGCACTTAGGCTGTTTTGGCATAGCAATATTACATTTTTTCACATCACTTACGTCTAAAATAGAATCACTTAGGCTACTTTGGCATCGCACATTTTAGTATATTCACTTATTTATTAGATATAATTTATATTACACTATTAAAAGTTGTTTAATTAAAGAAAAATGTAAATTATGTCTGTAGTAAGAATAAAAAACACTCACTGAACATGAAAAATTTACATTTTATTAAAAAATTTACATTAGTTCTTAAAAAATTAAAGACAGTCATATATTAAAACTAAAGGTTAAAACTCATAAAATTAAATCGAAGCATTCAGTCCTCATCGTCACTACTGGAAGTGTACAGTATTTCATCTACATTTTCAGCAGGATGAAGCTGTTTGTAAAACTCCTGAGCTACAGGGGGAATGAAATGCATCAATTCGCTAATGTCCTTTAGTCTTTTAGCATCTATCTTTCTTCCATTTGTATACAATATAGGCAATTGTGCAGGTACTGTGTCTGAAGCTCGTCTTTTTTTTAAGGCTAACTTCATTAAAATTTACATTTTTATCATATGAATATTTATAAAACATAGAAAGATCATCTCCCTTGTTTAGTTGAATATGAACAATATCTCTCCACCGAACTTTTTCACCCTTCTCAGTTTTTTCCTATTCGTCACTCTTTTCTCTAACCCTTCACATGATAAGAAATTGTCGCTTGTCATTCATGAACCACAAAGGGTTTCTTTTTACAAGCAGCCTTTGCAACTTTACTCCAGTCAGCGGGTACGTATATGTTTTTATGATATCTTTTTTCTTTTTCAATTAGTCCAAAATCTTGGTCACAGGCCAAATAAGAGTGGCCTGATACCATGAACTTCTGATCTATTTTGTTTATTTTTAAGTTATCATTATTTGCTACATAATTCATCATAATAACCATTTTGAAATTTTTGTTTTGACCATCACACTGGTCACTATACATAATAACATTAGGTCTATCTGTAGCATGATTTTTAAAAAAATGAATAAGGCAAGAGGCAACCTCTTGTGGCCCCCTGGATGCTTGTGCTTCATGCCATAAATAGGTAAAGACTTCGTGTGTCGTTAGATTATGTATTCCGAACAGATATGTCCACATCTGTCGTTTGTAGTAACATACACCAACATCTAAATCTGGAGTCGGCAGTGTCTTCATCAGATCAAAACAAATTACGTATGTATCACTGTCAGGCTGTTTACTAGCTTCAACATCAGATTTCATGGTTTCACGGGCCTTTTCAGCTAAAATGTGGTGATCATTTAATATTTGCTGATAGTTTAATTTTTCTTCTTCTGTAGATGCGTAATCAAATTTGTTTTTAAAAATGTTGCATCGTTTACACGTATCCTTTTGTGGTGTATGAAAATGATAATTAAAATCATTATTGAATACCTCCCTGAATATATACAAACTGGAGGGTTTAATTACTGGGGATTGTTCATTGCAAGACTGCAAATACAAACGGTACATTATCTTTAAGTTTAAAGAAGGTGACAAATACAGTCTGTGAGGATTCTTTTTCCGTGAGTAGTGTCATTGGTATGCTGGAAATTTTTTAATGAAATCTCTAATATGTTCTATTGTAGAAGTTCTGGTCTTGTTATGAGGCTCATGTTTCCCTCTTAGATCAGCAGGAAAAGTTTTTGAGAGAGAATGAGCTATCCTCTGGTCTGAAATTCGTAATGTATATTTAAATACATTTTTGCACACCTCTCTATCTATACCCTGTGAGTCTGTAAAGAAGTAATGACGTGAAAAGTTTCTTCTGCTTATATCTTTATCTGTACGCTTCCTTTTAACGTCACTTACTTTAATTTTTGATTGGATATACATAGTTTGCAGTTCCCATTCTTTCAAACCATAAAAGTACTTATAAATTTCTTCACGCTTCTCAGGAGGAAAATTTTGTACACATTTAAAATTATATTTACATTCAAAAAATCGAAACTCCTTTGCTGCAACTGTATTTCCTTTGACAGACTGATATTCCATTCCACTGTTTCGTAGGCGTTTACGTATGTTTTTCTTCCAGTTGGCTTCATCTTTCTTCCTTTTGCGTGACCTCTTCTCAGAACCATCAGATTCCTTGTAACTACTGTACTCACTGCTTCCACTGGTCTCTACACAATATGAATGGTGGTCATTGTTTTCCTGATTAATTGTTTTCGGCCTTTTGAAAACTAGACACTCTAGAACAATTAGAAATATACAAACACACAAAAACAAATAAAAACGACATCCTAAACGAACAGACACAATTCAAATCGCACGCATTATTCGAACACATCTCACCACACACACGCAGCTTCAATCTTTCGAAACACTTTCTCGTCGCCAACAACAAGACGAGCAGCGCTACTAACGGCAGCCTCTGATGAAGCCTTCTATAGGTGAAAGCCGGTTTAGGCTGTAAGGTAAAACTTTACGTTTTTACTTATAAAAAACTTTGTGTTCCGAGTCGTCAATATTATAGTGATATTTAGTTAAGTAACGGACACGTCATGGACAACGAAATCCAAGAACATATTTATTCAAATAATAATGTTATTAACAAAATAAGTTGTTTAACGTACGCATTACAACATGTTATTATTATAATTCAAACTCGTAAATCCCAACATAATTATTTTTTAAATCACACTTTACTTAACATAGAACCTTTGTTCATAACATTCCAAACATTTTGCAGCAATCATTTTCTATTTTTAGCCTTACTATTTTCTTGCAAAAAAAGTAATTACCATAACCTCAATGAGAGTAAACAACATTTTATTTCATAATTTAAAATGTGCTGATTGAACTTACCATTGTTTTTTGCGTCTTTTTTGTTACAAGACATCTCAATCATTTTATGTGTTCTTGGTTTGAACATGTTTTTTGTTTGTTAGTTGAAAAAACAGACACGAAACACACAACTCTTTTTCAACAGAATTCCTTATGGACAAACAACATGCAATCAGCAGTTAGGTCACTATGGCATTTAAAAACATGAGGTAGAGCAGTAGTGCCAAAACAGACTAATACATAAAAAAAAAAATTGTACAATTCTCTTGTTGCTTAGGACACTATGGCATTGAAAATTAACTTCCAAACTACCATAGTAATGGAAAAACAAAAAATATCAAAATATGTCGCTTAGGTTCCTTTGGCACTGAGCGCCTCATTTGTAATGAAAGAGATAGTACGGTAGTGAGATAGTAATTAGAGGGATTACCCATTTAGAAACACTTAAAAAACAAAAACATTTGTGAAGTGCAAAATGAAAGTGTAAAAACCCCCAAAGTATAGTGATAAAGAAAAAACACTAAATAAATTATAATAAACAATAAATAATTTAAAAGTGAAGGTGATGATTAAAAGAGAATAATGGAATATAAAGAAGGTTAATATAGTGAAAAATAGTGAATGATAAAAGCATAAACACTTAATAAATCCAAAGGAAACACTAAATAATTAAAAGTGAAGAATAGTAGTAATTAAGAATAGTAATAAGCGTAAACAGTTAATTAAGGTATAATGAACGCTGAAAAGTGATGAAGACAGTATTAGTTAAGAAAGAATATTATTGTTAAAATTAATTGAATACAATTATAATTAAAAGGGAGAAAACCCTGAAAGAGAAAACAGATAGTGTTACCATGGAGGGAAAGTAAAGATTGTTTAAAAATTAAGAAGTTAAAACAAATCAATAAACACCCAAGTTACAAGGGATAATTATTAAAGTAAGTTCATAAAAAGTGATGTTGATTATCACCCAAAAAATGATATAAAATGAGATGAATTGTAAACAAATATTAGCAAATAATAGTTAAATAATTATTTAAGCAAGTTTATGAATAGGATATGGCTGGAAGAATTATACAGACCATAGGCCTAGATGTTGTATTTAATGTGATCAAAAAATAGAAAATAATAGCCACATTGTTATTATTGGCAAACTAAACAAGTAAGAAAGTTAAGAAATGTATGACTTAGAAAACGAGGAAACCAGATAGTAAACAATTAGCAATTCATGATGTATAAAATAATAGTGACATAATAATAACACATAAACAGACCCAAAACACAACAATAAATAACACAACCAATTATAATAACAAAATAAAGCCCATTAGGCTAAAATGAGATGTAATTTGAATGAAATAAGTCAAATACCATAATGGCTACTTAGGCCTATGAAAATGCCTAACTGTCAAAAGCAAACAACTACAAATTATAACAAATTAACAAAGAAATTAGCAAATCCGTGGCGAATGACTCACCAAGGATAAATTGTAAATAATTTTTAAGACAAAATATTATAATAAGTATTTGAATTCAAAAAGAAATGTAATTAACGAGTATTAAAATAATTGTAAAAACATAAAACCTAAAATAACCCAAACTTGTGGGGTATCAAATTAATCTATGAAAGGAAATACATACTATAGTGACAATAGTTAATACTTAGGAAGGAAGAT
Organism: Magicicada septendecula; assembly: GCA_034769895.1. Taxonomy (NCBI): domain Eukaryota; kingdom Metazoa; phylum Arthropoda; class Insecta; order Hemiptera; family Cicadidae; genus Magicicada; species Magicicada septendecula. The sequence continues at coordinate 492,814,098 of CM068367.1, forward strand.
AGAGGAATAACAGCAATCAGAAGATATACTAGGATTTTGAAAAGAATTCAAATTTTGATAACAATGGATTATGTCAATCTAAGCCAATCAGGATTAATCGGTAACCATAGAAACGAACGTTGGTGGCAGAAATTACTGTTGAATATCGTTACTCGTAAAGCGTCACTCTAACAGAAAAGAAGCCGAATTTTGGAAGACCAATTTTTAAGTAAAAAATGTAAAAACAGTGAACAAAAGTCAAAACCATGATTGAATAAGAAGCAGACGAACCATTGGAGCAGTCAACTAAAGACCAAGGACCATATTACCAAGAAAATAAAAGAAAAATATGACCACATCCTATATGAAAAGGACGCCAGACCTACTTAAGTCCAAAGATTAATGAAAATAGAAACTATTGCAGCCCAATCCTCTTACGACTCAATGAACGATAACACCAAGACATCTGATGTGTTAAGTACCCTTGAATTACCTTATTTCCAAAAATAAAATCACTTTAAATTTTACACAAAGTAATTTGATCTCTCACTATAATCCGAATATTCTCTTTCAAAGATTAATTAAGAAAAATAAACACACTGAAAATTTGTTAACATAAAATATAACCTATTGTTTGAATACGAACTTTCGAAACACATATAACGACACTACAGAACAGATTGTAACCACACACCTTATTATTTATGTACACTTAGAGTAAGGTAAAGTACTTTTATTGTAATCATAGCAATTCTTTGACTTGTAATCAAAAGAATCCCCGATTTTGGAACGAAATTAATTATAATAACTAAACGTTCAGCTGCCATGCTGATGTGAACATATCGTTACCATAATCGATTTGTCATCCTGAGAATTATTGTTTCATGTAAAAAGTCGGTGCAAATTTTTTAATCAACCAATATAATTTAATTGTCTAATTGAAAATTTTACTTATCAAACATTAAAATAACTAGTACAGGGAGTAACCGTTGCTATTATTTCATAGGGAGTGCATTGTATTACTTGTGTTTGTTTATGAAAGCTAGATTTTACAATCAGCGCTCAAGTTGCAATTCGTACAACTACCTACTCGATTCAGAAGGCTGAACGAGCGGGAATTATTTGAACGCCCCGACCGTCATAGCTGAGAACACCCTATTAAGATGTAGATTGATAAGTTCAATTGTTTTAATAAACAATTTGGCGCCACCCGGGATTAACACACCCCTATTTAAGAACAGGTAAGGCTACTGCCCAGTTGTACTGGTAATTACAGCAATGCTACGGACATCGTTAGCGTGAAATAGATGTAACGACCCCAGTGCGAGACGAACGGACTACACAAATATAAAACTGGTACACATTTTACAGAGACACACCAGACATCTCGTTACAGATTGGCGCCCATCGTGGGGCTTAAATAAGACGAGACTGTCACATTATTCATTACAGATTGGCGACCAACCGGTGAGGCTTTAAAAGAAGACCAGCGGCGATTATGAGACACTCTATGGTTACGAGAAAAAGACGAAAAATATGGAACAGAAAGATATGTCACAACAACAAAGGAAAATGTCCAAACAACAGAATCAATGGAGGTACGCAGAATGGATGACAGGGTTATTTAAAAAGTTCAGTAAGGAGATGGAGTACATCAAGAAGAATACCACGGATCACGAACGAGCACTAATAAGTCGTGCGAATGCAGTAGGAACACCAAACGACAAAATGTCACTGAGATATATTTATGATGAAATGTGGAAGCTGGACACCAAGTATAATGAAGAAGAGGCTATCGGGACAGCCCACGAAAAATGTGATAACAATGTGGAAAGAATGACTGAAGAAGATTGGGAAAGATGGTACAAAAATGAAACACAAATGAAAAACGAAAGAACAGGAGTATACGTACCGGTGACAGAGGAATATACACAGGAGGAGTATGAACAATGGAGACAATCAATAAGACAACCAGAACAACCAATACAAACAGAAAACGCAGAATTAAGGGAATGGATAAGGGCTATGTTTGAACTACCCAGAGAAGATATTTGTAATTGGAGGAAGGTACATAATCAAGTAGAAGAGTTCAAGGAAATGCCAAATAATAAAAAAATGAAACAACCAAAAACTCAAATAAAAAAAGAAGTAGTCAAGGACGTCGAAGTGAAGCAACAGAAGAAAATACCAGAACAAAAGAAGGATGAAAACTTCGAGGAATGGAGGGACAAGTTTTTTAAAAAATTCGGTAAGATAATCGAAGAATATGATAGAAAAATGAGTGATAAGGAGCGACAACAAATTGGACAGTGGATAGAACGTTTCAAGAAATTAAATGAACCACTAGATACTATTTCTGAAGGTAGTAAGGAGATGGAAATTAAAGAAGACCAAAGTGCATTGTTACCTGAAAATAATAACAACGAAACAAATGATGAATACATGGAAATGAAGACTGAGAAAAGGCATCAAAGAAAACTAATAAAAACAGGAGAAGGAGTGGAGATGATGAAGAACGGACTAATCGATGTGTTTAGTGTACCAATCACCAACCATACCGAAAGGATGAATTTTATGGAGTGGAGGAGAACTATAAAAGTAATTCTAGAAGGAGTGAACTACCGACCAGCGAAAAGAAACTGGAGAAAAGCAATACCTGAATGGGAGATACCCAAAATAGAGGGAATTCACAAAAAGCCAGTGAACGAAAACTTCACCAGATCGATAAGAAAATGGAAAATACCCAAATTTGAAAAGACTCACAACAAAATAGTGTGTCACAAATTAAAAAGGTCTCTAGAACACTTGAATACACAAGAAATACAAATGCAAAATAAAAAATCAATAATAACATTAACGAAGGAGGTACAATTAACAACTTCTTTGATTAATCAAAATGTAGTGAATGAAGCAGTCATGGAGACAAATGAACATATTTATGATAGTAGAGGAATTATGGTACAAAATAGAAGATACCTATTTCACGAGAACGAAGATAGTTCTACACACCGAGGTTATCCGAACCACAAGTGCAGAGGAAATGATGGACCATGGGTAAACAAAGTGAAGATGAACACAGAGAAATGGGACTGATTTTTGAATTAATGACCAAGTAAACCAATGGAAGGGAAGGAGTATTAAATTAATTAAACCAATTAATAATCACCAAAACAAGAATTGACAAGAAATGACTAAACGACTAAGACGAATTATATGAGAACTAATCAACCATAATAAATAAATTAAAAAAAATATCCAGAATAAATGTAGAAAACCAAACATTTGACAGGAGAAAAGGAGAAGATCGCCAAAGTGTTTTGCATAATAAAAGATAGGAAGGACCTGGAAGATATTCTAAGCGAAATAGTGGTACAGCAGAAACAAGATTCAAAATTACTAAACATAAGAAGAAGACTACTAGAAGATGGAGAAATTATAAATATATATTATTGCATCCACCAAGATATACTCTTTATTAGAACCCAAAAGAATGAAAGCACGTGGAAACTTGTAGTTCCAAAATCATTAGATACCAAGATAATTAAAGATTATCATGTTCGATACGGATATATGGGAACCTTAAAAATTGTAAAAGCATTGGAGGAGGAAATCTTTATCAAAAATATAACGAGAAAAGTAAACCAGAATATTAAAACATGCACAATATGTCAGATGGTCAAAACAAATAACGAGAAAAAAGAGGGAACAATGATACCCATCACGTCAAACACCAAGTTAGAAAAAGTATTTCTCGACATTTGTGGACCATTCCCACGTAGCGGAGGGAGACATGAATACAAGTTTATAGTAATAATATTAGACCATTACACAAAGTACACAAATTCATATGCAATAAACCGAGCTACTACGAAGAAAATATTAGACATAATAAAAAATAAATATATCACAGAAGTTGGAAAACCATACATGATAATAACAGACCATGGGACACAGTTCAAAGGAAAGAAGTGGCGAGAGGAATTATTAAAAGAGAACATAAAAACCTATAAAACATCCAAATACCACCCTAGTAGTAATCCCGCAGAAAGAGTGTTAAGAGAGGTGGGACGTATACTAAGAACTTATTGCTATGATAACCAAAAGGAATGGCAGAAATATTTAGCTTCAACCGAAGTATTTCTAAATATTAGTTGCCACCAGTTTATTGAGAACACCCCATATTTAATGATGTTTGGAAGAAAACCCCATCGAGAGATACAAGAATTGATAGACTTCACAGTCAACCCAGAAGACCCATATGATGAAAACAAATGTTATAACCGTATTATGGAGAAAATTGAGAAGCAAAAAGCAAGGTATTCACAAAACCAAACTAAAATAATAAAATATAATGAAGGAGAAAGGGTATTAATAAAAAACCGTGAACTACCCAGTACACTTGAAGGGATAGCCAAAAAACTGCTATTATTATACATAGGACCTTATGTCATCACCAAAGACAATGGAAACAATACTTATGAAATAAGTAATATAACCACCAAAAAGATAAAAGGAGTTTACAATCAAGCTTCTATAAAAAAGTTTTATGAAGAAAAATAAATTACAATATATAAATAAACCAATGCCAAAATTCAAAAATTATGTGAGCACAACTTACAACAATATTTCGATGACTTATGAGGCCTAATATAAATTATTAAAAAAGGAATAAGTTAAAAAAATTCCTACAAAGTAAGATCAACTTACAATAAAATAAAGTTGACATATGAAGTATAATATAAAAAATTATAATAAGGAATAAGTTACAAAAATTCCTATAAAAAAGTAAGAACCACAAACTTAGGATAATATTTAAACAAAAAATACCAAGAAAGGAATAAGTTACATAAATTCCTATAAAGTAAGAAAAATTCACTTCCAAAATTATTAAGTATAATATTTAAAACCAAATAAAATAAACAAAAATAAAATCAAGCAAAAACTGCTAAAATAAGTACCTGAAATTATAATGAATTCAATGTATTCAAAAAAAAAAAAAACTGGTACAAGGAAAAAAGAGAAGTTATGTATAAAACAAATATACAAGAAATGGCTAAAGCAGAATATTAGTAAACAACCAAGAGAAAGAAAAAAAATGTCTAAGATAATTAAAATGATCACAAGAAGAATAGAAAAACAAACTAATGAAAAGTTAGAAATGATGAAATTAACAACTAAATAAATAAAAAACAACCAACTGCATGAGCAAATAACAGTATATAGCAAAGGTACAGCGGAAGGAAGAATGAATAAAAGGCCGAAGTGATCTAAAAACAAACCACAAAGTGGACAATCCCAAATTTTTTATTATTAAGTCACAAGTTGACAAAAAAGGTATTTAAGATTGACTGTTGAAAAAGTCCAGCAATCAAAATAAACTGAGCAGAGATGATGTTCCTCTGATCTCAGAAAAAAAATGAGTAGTAATGGAAGAAACCAGCTACTAAAAAGTTAGGGAAAAAAATTATATAAAAGGGAGAACACACTAATGGAAATAAATAAAAACAGTTCCAAATCAAATGGAATGAATGAAGTAAGAAGGGAAATAAGAATGAAGAAACAAACAAGGAAAAAAGGAAAAAGATTATATGTAACTGATAATTTCATAAAAAACTATGCTAGTGTTTTATCAAAATGATCAATTTTGAAGGAAAGGCATTATGTTACAACACAAATAAGCCACCCCAATACCAGGGATAAAAAAAATGATTCTGAATATAAAATAATACTTCATATAAAATAATATGTTTAATATAAAGAAAATAAAAAGACAATGACACGACAAACAACGACATGACCTAACTCAAGTGATTGACCCAACAAAAGGAAACAAAAGATGAAGGGAACCACAAAAACAAACGAGAATAAGACCAAATAAGAAAGTGATTAACCAAACCAAAAGGAGAAGGGAAAAAACCGAAACCAAGCAAATTGAAACCAATTGTAGGAATTGAATGATTCAATGCCACTGATTAAAATGAACCCAAAGGAGAAGATGGAAAAACAAGAGATAAAGGAAGTACACTAAAAATGAAGAAGGAGGAAAATGAAAAAGACACAAACCTAAGATAAAGGGAAATAAATAAAAAAGGAAACCCAATGATAAGACACAAACGATTAATAATGAAGAAAAGCAGGAGAAACAATACACTCAAATGTAATATTGGAAAAGAGACCAATAATTAACCTATGTAAAAAAGTAAATATTATTATCAATCAATGGATAAAAAAGTAAACAACGATTGAAAGAAACCCAATTAAACAATGTTAAAAATAAAAAAGCAAACTAACCCACTCATTAGAGTTAGATGTAATGATAAAATACAAAGGCATAAAATTGTTAATATTATTAATGATATTTGTAATGAAAGAGATAGTACGGTAGTGAGATAGTAATTAGAGGGATTACCCATTTAGAAACACTTAAAAAACAAAAACATTTGTGAAGTGCAAAATGAAAGTGTAAAAACCCCCAAAGAATAGTGATGAAGAAAAAACACTAAATAAATTATAATAAACAATAAATAATTTAAAAGTGAAGGTGATGATTAAAAGAGAATAATGGAATATAAAGAAGGTTAATATAGTGAAAAATAGTGAATGATAAAAGCATAAACACTTAATAAATCCAAAGGAAACACTAAATAATTAAAAGTGAAGAATAGTAGTAATTAAGAATAGTAATAAGCGTAAACAGTTAATTAAGGTATAATGAACGCTGAAAAGTGATGAAGACAGTGTTAGATAAGAAAGAATATTATTGTTAAAATTAATTGAATACAATTATAATTAAAAGGGAGAAAACCCTGAAAGAGAAAACAGATAGTGTTACCATGGAGGGAAAGTAAAGATTGTTTAAAAATTAAGGAGTTAAAACAAATCAATAAACACCCAAGTTATAAGGGATCATTATTAAAGTAAGTTCATAAAAAGTGATGTTGATTATCACCCAAAAAATGATATAAAATGAGATGAATTGTAAACAAATATTAGCAAATAATAGTTAAATAATTATTTAAGCAAGTTTATGAATAGGATATGGCTGGAAGAATTATACAGACCATAGGCCTAGATGTTGTATTTAATGTGATCAAAAAATAGAAAATAATAGCCACATTGTTATTATTGGCAAACTAAACAAGTAAGAAAGTTAAGAAATGTATGACTTAGAAAACGAGGAAACCAGATAGTAAACAATTAGCAATTCATGATGTATAAAATAATAGTGACATAATAATAACACATAAACAGACCCAAAACACAACAATAAATAACACAACCAATTATAATAACAAAATAAAGCCCATTAGGCTAAAATGAGATGTAATTTGAATGAAATAAGTCAAATACCATAATGGATACTTAGGCCTATGAAAATGCCTAACTGTCAAAAACAAACAACTACAAATTATAACAAATTAACAAAGAAATTAGCAAATCCGTGGCGAATGACTCACCAAGGATAAATTGTAAATAATTTTTAAGACAAAATATTATAATAAGTATTTGAATTCAAAAAGAAATGTAATTAACGAGTATTAAAATAATTGTAAAAACATAAAACCTAAAATAACCCAAACTTGTGGGGTATCAAATTAATCTATGAAAGGAAATACATACTATAGTGACAATATTTAATACTTAGGAAGGAAGATAGAGGAATAACAGCAATCAGAAGATATACTAGGATTTTGAAAAGAATTCAAATTTTGATAACAATGGATTATGTCAATCTAAGCCAATCAGGATTAATCGGTAACCATAGAAACGAACGTTGGTGGCAGAAATTACTGTTGAATATCGTTACTCGTAAAGCGTCACTCTAACAGAAAAGAAGCCGAATTTTGGAAGACCAATTTTTAAGTAAAAAATGTAAAAACAGTGAACAAAAGTCAAAACCATGATTGAATAAGAAGCAGACGAACCATTGGAGCAGTCAACTAAAGACCAAGGACCATATTACCAAGAAAATAAAAGAAAAATATGACCACATCCTATATGAAAAGGACGCCAGACCTACTTAAGTCCAAAGATTAATGAAAATAGAAACTATTGCAGCCCAATCCTCTTACGACTCAATGAACGATAACACCAAGTCATCTGATGTGTTAAGTACCCTTGAATTACCTTATTTCCAAAAATAAAATCACTTTAAATTTTACACAAAGTAATTTGATCTCTCACTATAATCCGAATATTCTCTTTCAAAGAATAATTAAGAAAAATAAACACACTGAAAATTTGTTAACATAAAATATAACCTATTGTTTGAATACGAACTTTCGAAACACATATAACGACACTACAGAACAGATTGTAACCACACACCTTATTATTTATGTACACTTAGAGTAAGGTAAAGTACTTTTATTGTAATCATAGCAATTCTTTGCCTTGTAATCAAAAGAATCCCCGATTTTGGAACGAAATTAATTATAATAACTAAACGTTCAGCTGCCATGCTGATGTGAACATATCGTTACCATAATCGATTCGTCATCCTGAGAATTATTGTTTCATGTAAAAAGTCGGTGCAAATTTGTTAATCAACCAATATAATTTAATTGTCTAATTGAAAATTTTACTTATCAAACATTAAAATAACTAGTACAGGGAGTAACCGTTGTTATTATTTCATAGGGAGTGCATTGTATTACTTGTGTTTGTTTATGAAAGCTAGATTTTACGATCAGCGCTCAAGTTGCAATTCGTACAACTACCTACTCGATTCAGAAGGCTGAACGAGCGGGAATTATTTGAACGCCCCGACCGTCATAGCTGAGAACACCCTATTAAGATGTAGATTGATAAGTTCAATTGTTTTAATAAACAATTTGGCGCCACCCGGGATTAACACACCCCTATTTAAGAACAGGTAAGGTTACTGCCCAGTTGTACTGGTAATTACAGCAATGCTACGGACATCGTTAGCGCGAAATAGATGTAACGACCCCAGTGCGAGACGAACGGACTACACAAATATAAAACTGGTACACATTTTACAGAGACACACCAGACATCTCGTTACAGATTGGCGCCCATAGCGGGGCTTATTAAATAAGACGAGACGGTCACATTAGTCGTTACAGATTGGCGACCAACCGGTTAGGCTTTAAAAGAAGACCGGCGGCGATTATGAGACACTCTATGGTTACGAGAAAAAGACGAAAAATATGAAACAGAAAGATATGACACAACAACAAACGAAAATGCCCAAACAACAGAAACAATGGAGCTACGCAAAATGGATGACAGGGTTATTTAAAAAGTTCAGTAAGGAGATGGAGTACATCAAGAAGAATACCAAGGATCATGAACGAGCACAAATGAGTCGTGCGAATGCAGTGGGAACACCAAACGACAAAATGTCACTGAGCGATAATTATGATGAAATGTGGAAGCTGGACACCAAGTATAAGCGAGACGAACGCACTACACAAATATAAAACTTGTACACATTTTACACAGACACACCAGACATCTCGTTACAATATATATATACGGATATGCTCGGTGGGAGTCTGCTACAGACAAAGCCCCCCCACCCTCACAGTGTTCACACACACTGTGAGGTCAGTCAACATCTTGTTTAAAATTAAACGCTTATTCCCCCTCCCTCATGATGGTCTCATCGATTACATCACACACGGCTTGCATCCTGTTATTAAACAAATTTTACGTACGTAACAAAGCCCCCCGCCCACATAAAGTTCACACGCTGCGATAACATATGGTCAGTCAGCGAATAAAAATAACTGCACATGTGCATGGTGTGTGAAGGTCTCAGCGGAAGTCGATTACATCCTGTTAAACAAATTAACTGTTGACGTCTAGTCGTCTACCTCCCCCCCTACCCACTGAAAATCTAATGAAAGTGTAAGAAATAATTTTTATACTTCCAATACAAGTTTATTCTTACCATGAGTTACTGCTCTGTGTACCTTAGCCTCTTCATGTTGGGACCAGTATCGTCATTGGTTAACGCACGTTTACACGTTCTGTAGTGTCCGTACGCGAGTGTAGTTACACCGTCGTCCAGTACGTACCTCTTATCGTCATAAGGAGACAGGGAAAGTTTTGTTACACGTTGCGTGTACAGCTTATGACGATTGCTTCGTATACGCTCAGCGGAGGTGGAAACCGTACGACTATCGAAAAGACACTCGCTGTATAACCGATGACGTAACCTTTTTTTTATTGCTGTCCTTGGTACACCTTTCGCCACTTTTTCGTCGGTGCAGTCGGACAACAGGAGCGAGTAACATTTAGCTCTGAGTCCGACGAATTCCCTGATGGGTTTCCCATTGGTTTCATCCTTGAACTTCCCCACGACATTTTTGTTGTCGTCGCAATGGCAAGGATGATCTGCGGGATAGTCCGACGTGTCGAAAAGGTGGAGATCCTCTTTCATATCAGAGTACACATCGTCAGTCTGTATGCTGTAAAGTAAACTGTTGGTGTCAGTCATTAATAATGTCAAGCGTACCGATAATGAAAATCGTACATTATCAATTTACTGACATCGAGTACTGTGAAGCCAACGTACACCGAACGGGAAAGGAATATCGTTCTGTTTCGTAAAGCCAGACCGACCAAGTCGTCGGTGTAGCGGATCATACGCTTTAGTCGTGGATTGGAAACAAGTTTCTGCAGCCGTCGTTCGTTAGAGACTAGTTGGAAGTCTATTCGTTTCCTCACGTTCTCCAGCGATTTACCATAGACGGCGTTGACCATCAGTTTGAAAAAATCCTTTTCAAAACGGTTGGTGGCTGCTGCTCTCTTTTGTGTGTTGAAATCGATAAACGATTTCATCCACGCTCTCTGTTTAAAACTCAACACCCTATGGATCGCTTTCAATTCTAGACCAAGATTCAGATACAACTTTAAATTTCGAAAATGAAGAACGTATTTTTGCTTGTCGTCCAAAGTTGTCAGCAACTTGGGAACGGACGACGAAGGCGTTTCTGATCCGTTATACCCTTTTGTATAGTGTAGTCGTGTGTGGAGTCGTCGAGAGTACGGTGAAAGTATGTCAGGATTGACGCAGGAACGCACGGGTGCTAGTGGATAATCAGAGTGAAGGTCACGAAGTTCAGATGGATAGTATAGGTCGACCTCTAGTATCGAGCCATCCAAAGTCGCCGTAAGGGAGTGGTTGTGACATGGATGCACCGTAAATGTTGTTGCAGTCGGTGTACAATATGAAAGAGGTCAGCTTTGAAGCATCATACTGATCAGCGATTTGCGGGTTGTTGGCCTTGGCATAGCGGTTGGGTACCATGCTAACCCCGCCGCGAACGGCCGATTCAATAAAAAGATGCTGATCTATATCCGTCAACAGCTCCAGTCGCACACCGGTCATCTTTAACATCGCGTGCCAAGCGACGCCGGGAAGCGAGTAAAGATGAGCCTGATCGATCTGGTAGTACCGCATGGCCATCTCACGAAACGCCTCGAAGACGTCGCAGTACAGCAGCAGCAGTACGTCTGTTTTAAGATAAAGATCGTGATAATCGCTCAGCGTACGGATTCCGAAAGTCTGCCACACGTTCTGCGCGAGAGCGTAATCTTCGTCCGACACGGGCGATTCACTCAGCCTGTTGAAAAAGTGTTCGCGTTCGGGCAGACGTGTTTCGTCGAACTTCTCGCTACCCGTGATGTAATCGTAAGGGTAAACCCCCTTACGTAAGAGTAGCTCGAAGTGTTCTTCGAAACATTGCTTTGTTAGAGCGAAATCCGCACCGCTCGTGCGCAAGTTTCCAACAAGTGTGTCCAAGGACGTGTTCAAAAATTGCAACGTGTCTACGAAACGCAGGGCACCCAACGTGACCAATACGAAGCGTTCACTAGTGGTAGCGATACAAGTGAGATTTTCATCGTCGTATTTACCCAACCCTTGTATCAAGTGATGTGCGTCGTAACCTCGTAAGTTATGGAAAAAGACGGGAATATGTTGGGGAGTCTTGCGGTTGAGGTTACATACGTTGTGAGCTGCGCCAAGGTATCGTCCAGTCAGATGACATTGGTTGCGCACCTTGTCGTCATCGGTCAGTGGTTTTTCACAGAGATGGCATACGACAGCATTCGTGAAAGATAATACGTCACGATCACTCATAGTCATGGGGACAATTGTACGCATGATCCTGTACAGTTCACGCTCTTCAACGATTAGTCTATCGAGAAAGGTTTCTATCACGTTCTCACCGCGATAAACGACCTGAGGTTTGAAAATGTTACGCTCGTGGTCGACTATGAGGTAGGATAAACCTGAAGGAAGATGTAACGACTCCGTTGTGGTGGACGATGTGTGCGGAGGAGCGTCGCAGCGATGACAAGGCAGCGATTCAAAGTCTGCATATATCGCGAAAGGGACTTTATGAAAGTAAGTGTAATTTTTGAAGCACATAACCTTCTCCTCCTCTTTCGTGGGTAAACAAATTCTTTGTTCACCGTACGGTAAACAATGAGGGACATGTTCGCTAAGGAGTCGTTCTTCGCAGAATCTGTGCAGACAGTAGTTGCAATAGAAAGAACGTCCGTTGTGTTTGGTTAGTGAAGACAGTAAGGGGCTAATATTTTTTATTAAACAGTACTGTTTTCGGTCAGCGGCGGTGAGAAGTAATAGATTAAAGTGATGTTGTCTGCCACTGATAGGAGTTATTCTTAACGGGTAAATTTCATTTTCTTCGTAACCGAAAACATTTATATAAATGTCAGAATTGTCTCGTTCGAACTTCACAATATCGCATAGACGGGTGGGATAAGTTATACCAGAAGTGGTGATACTGTGAATATGTGATTTGTATTTGGATACACGCTCGCTGTCCCTGTGTTGTGGAAACAGTGCGGCCAACATTGACCATACAAAACACATTTGATCGCCTGTATAGTTCACGTTGATGATGGATTTAGTACGAGACAATTCAGGAGGTGTACGGATGAAACTGGAGGCGGCCAGCGGTTGGTATCGCGAGAGAACGAGTTCTAAGGAGATTATGTGGTCCAACGCCCAACCGCTACCCTCACGCGTGAATTTATAAATCGATTCGATGATTTTTTCGTATGAAGCTTCTAAACGTTCAGGCAATACGTTCTGATCACCGATCAATGTCGTATGACATCGTCCGTGAAAATAGCCTTCATCACTTCTTCATCCTCGTTCGTGTCAGCGTTTACGATGTACTTGACAAATCTCGCTTTTAGCGCTATATGCCACTTTATAGTAAGCAAACGTGTCAGTTCGTTTAGAATGTCCATACGTAACATATCGTGAATTTCATCGAAAAAGGTAATGACATCGTTGACACATTCTTCATCCTCCGCAACAGGCGTGTAAACGTACGATACCAACGAGCCACGCAACGAATGTTTACGATCAACAGCAAACGTCTGCATTGTTAGAATGACAATAAAAGCAAAATCAATTACTTGCTCGCTTGAAGAACAATAGAAGACTGATAGAAAGTTAGAAAATAAGCAACATTTTATATGCAGCACGTGAAAGTTAGCCTGCACGAGACTCGAAGGTGAACGCTGGCAGCGATCGTTGCTCCACTTATACTACCTATGACGACTGCGTGCGCAGCTATCTGTTCCCACTACAGTACTTTATTTCATACCGACCAATTGACGACAGCAATCCCCACTACGGTTGCGCGCGCAGCTATCTCTGAGGAGGCGGAATGCAGCGCGACAAACTAACATTCTTGCTTCAGATATGGATGTGTACACATATTCTTTTGCAAGCCGGCTAAAGAGCTTTTATAACATCCGTCGTCGAGGTAATATTAAATTTTACGTTCGTAAATTTCCGAATGCGAACGTGAAATTATTTGACCTAGCCAAAGCCGGGTATATTTACGAAGGCTACGGTGATGTTGTGAGATGCTGCATGTGTAAAGTACGAATTATGGATTGGATGGTGGGTGATGATCCCGTCCAAGTCCATAAGGCGTCAATGCCTACATGTGATTTCATTCGCGAGCACTTGTAGAAGTCGACACACGCAAAAACGGCTCTTTTCAGAGCCGACATAAACTCATGTACATACATACCCGTTTGGGTAGTACTAGTAGTACTCTGTGTTAGTACTATACTAGTACTATTAGTACTATATGTATTACTATTACTAGTACTGCTACTAAATGAGTGTAAACAGTTCAATGTCTGACTGATGATGCCCATGATAAAAAAAATAAAATAAAAAAAATTCCATAAACATTATACCTATACACTTTAAATATCATGTCAATTTCGAAGCGGTATCACTTGCATCACGGATCGATGACACGATGGATGTCTATCGATACGACGATGGGAAACATTTCACGTTAACAAAACCGTTACAAAGCGCGATACGCTCCAACTTGTGTTCCATGTATTTTGTGAAGAAACAACGATTTTGTGGTAACTACTGTACACGTTACAAGTTCGGTGTTGACAGATATCATGAACGTTGTTGGCGTCACATAAAGAAACGTAGTGGTGATCTGCCACCGATCGTGCTGTTGATGATAGTCTCCGATCGTATACACAACAAGTCACGATGGCTTCATTTTATCGAAGAGTGTGATCGAAACAACGTACCGAAAGAACTCGTGGTTTTCGAAAAGAATATGTTCAAGTGTACCGTACGTCACGCGTGGAATTTTATTTCCCGTTTCCGTCCGATTCCTGAACTGTATCACGCCGTTCAACTTGTTTACGGCTTACACGATTCACACGGACGGATGAACTATGCGACTATGTACACAGACATGCTCGCCTACGGAAGTTCATCCCTCACGCTTCGTGTTGCATTGTCATTACGGAGCGCACTATTCCGATACGTAGACCGATTGAAATATACAGAAGCGCGGTTATGATAGCGCCAAAGTGCGCATTGGATCCTAGCTACAACGTAAGTTTTGACATGCACTGCCCGCCGTCCTCGTTACCGACACTAGCGAGAGGGAAACAGTTCGCGTTGGTGAACAACAAGGCGCAGGGACTGTTTTCGGTAGCCTTTCAGAAGGAGGCATTGCCTACACTCCGCAAGTATTGCCAATACTTTGGTCTGCAGTATTCGCACGAAAAAAGGTACACAGTGAAAGACCGACGTTTATACGAACAGTGACAGCAGTGCACGGGCGCTATGGCGGACGAGTTTTGGTTGTTGAACTCGTATCTGATACACCTGCATACGGAGTCAAGAAGTCAACGTCCGATCGCTGAACTCAAAGCTAAACACATGTGCGAGCGTCTACCTGAGAACAATAACGTCATAGTCGCGGAAATGCATGAGTACCGCGCCAACGTTATACGTGGCGTCATGTTCAAAGACATGAATTCCGTCAAGACCGTAAGAGCGTTGGACACGAAACAACACACGCTCACGAGATATTACATCGGTATGAGCCTCGTGCGTAATGGATGTATGAAAATCAGTTTAGCGCACGTTTTAACGTACTCACGCAATCGCAAGAAGAACGCGTTGTTCTTCCGTTCGGTCGAGATGATATAACTGGATGTGGAGTGGAGACCTCACTACAGTCACGCGATGGAAGGCGGACGTACCAGAACGGTACCGAGGAGAGTTACGTTCAGCACTGTGTCAACGGTTTACTACATTCCAGCGTATTGTAAATCACGGTTCGCACGACGTGAGAATGAAACGACAGGTGAAGAACATACAGCAGAGCGTTCGCAAGACTATCGCGAGGGAGTTGCACAGACCGGTAAGAAGGAATTTTCTGAGACGTGCGGTCGAGTTAAAGGGACTTCACGACTTGTACCAAGCGGACCTGGTAGAGATGATACCGCACGCGAAGGCGAACAAGGGATTCAAGTACCTTATGACGATCATTAACGCGTTTAGCAAGTACGCGTACGCCGTTCCGTTGAAAACGAAGACGGGTGTAGAGGTCACACGAGCTCTGGAATCGATTCTTCGTGCTAAATGAAATATCTGCAGACAGACAACGGGAAAGAGTACTATAACAGTAGCGTACAAAAATTGCTGAGCAGATACGGTATCACACTCTATTCCACGTTTAGTGAGAAGAAGGCCTCCATTGTGGAACGCTTTAACCGTACGTTGAAAACGTACATGTATCGTGCGTTCAGTGAACAAGGTCATTACCGTTGGTTGGATATGTTACCGGAACTAGTCAGCACGTACAACAACAGCGTGCACAGAACGATTGGAATGAAACCGCGTCAGGTGAACGAATCCAACGAACGTACGGTGCTACAACGGATTCGTGAGAATACAGCGAGGTGCATCGATTATAAACGACCAAAGTTCAAAGTAGGCGATCGTGTGCGTATAAGCAAACACAAAATGACATTCGCCAAAGGATACACACCAAATTGGACAAACGAGATATTCCTCGTTCATGCGGTGCGTACCGGCAGCGTACCCGTCACCTTATTCGCTAAAGGATCATACAGGAGAAGTGTTGAAAGGCGGTTTTTATGAACACGAAATCAGTAAATCGAACGTTGGTGACGTGTACTTGGTAGAAAAGATCGTACAACGTAAAGGCGATCGTGTGAAAGTCAGGTGGTTAGGATTCGATGGTAAACACGATTCGTGGATACACAAGAAGAACTTGCTATAACAACGATTCGACTCGTGGAAATAGAACCAGTATGCATCGATGCGTTACGATGACAACATGCACGTTGTGTAGAGTGTAAAAGACATTGTGTCGCATCCGGTTACGATGAGTACATCGTGAACACGACTGCAAACGACGTTGAACGCATGCGCAGGATCTTGACAGTGCACGAGTACTGGCAACGGGTTATCAATCGTGTGAAGAGATTCCGTCTCAACGAAATAGTACCAAGTGGCACCGGATTCGATCACTACAAAGAATGTGTTTGGTCGAATCCGAACTGTGAAACGGGTCCGGACACTTGTGTAAGCAGTTACATATCTACCGACTGCTGCGATATAGTGCGACTATTAAATAGACTATGCACGAAAAGACAACATGAAAATATTGCAACAAGCGCACAGACTAAAAATAAATGACGTGGACTATTCGAAATTGTGCGGCGATGGTGGTGGAGGTGGTTGTGGCAGAAAAAACGTAAAGACGGACGTCTTCTGCCCGATACCGTTCGTTCGATCATCTGTGGACCTTCCGCGTGTGGTAAGACTAACGTCATGTTCAACCTGTTGTTCGATGTAAACGGATTGAGATTCGCGAACTTATACGTGTTTTCTAAATCACTATTTCAACCCAAATATCAGATGCTGGAGACCCTGATGACACAACTTTCCAACGAAGGAATGGGTTATCACGCCTACAACGATAACGAAGAGGAACCGCCTCCCGACGAGGTCGATCCTGATTCTATTATGGCGTTCGACAACGTGTCTTGTGAAAGACAACACAATATACGCAAGTATTTCTCTATGGGACGACACAGCGGTGTGGACGCGTTTTACCTTTGTCAGACGTACAGTCAAGTGCCAAAACAGTTGGTTCGTGACAATGCCAATCTAATAGTATTGTTCAAACAGGACGATCGCAACTTTAAGCATGTGTACAACGATCACGTCAGCAAGGACATGAAATATGACACGTTTAAGAACATGTGCGCTGAAGCGTGGAAAGATCGTTATGGCTTTCTCGTTGTGGACAAGGATTCTTCTATCGACACCGGCAGGTACAGAGTCGGTTTTGACCGTTTCATAGTAGTCGCACCTAACGATTAAACAAAAAAAAGTCGTCAAACGTTCAGCTAAATACACATGTCCTGCTGTCAGCGACTTTGGTTGTCGTACTGCCGTTTATCGAAATGGACGACAAGAAAAAAAGACTAGCACGTGATATCGACACGATCAGTGATGACATACGGAAGAAATACCGTGCATTAAAACATGGGATTCGTGAAGAAGAAGCAACGTTATCCAAAAGTTACAAACCGATTCTGGAACCGTTACAAAATATTTCGCAAGCGTTGCTTGAAAAGAAACGTAAAACAACAAATGAAAAGCCGATAAGAGTGAAAAAGATGAAACGTGACGAGGAAGAGGAAGAGGATCCGATGGACGCAATTAGTAAGATCAATGTAGGAACACCACTTCGTTCCCGAACGAAACCACGTTTCCTGAAAACGCCCGTGATAGCCGAAACATTGGGCGATGACGATGAGGACGATCCTAGTCTCAACATTGAAAAAATGTTAGACACACCCGAAGGAAGACGTGAAGCGCGTAGATATTTTCAGGACAAATACGACAGTGAATCGTTAGCGAACAAGTACATGCGTATGATCGTTTCGTCCGAACGCGATCGTCTGATAGACTATACGTACGGTGTAAGACATGAAAACGGAAAATGGATGATCGGTGATTCACCGTTCGAAATCGAAACGGACGATACGATTCTTATCAACGGTAAACGATACAAAGGTACATCAGGACTCTACGAACTCGTGTTCATGAAGAATCCTAAAGAAAATGTTTTCAACGATTCAGATCTGAAAGCGTACAAAGATATACTGCGTGACACCAACGCGCACAAGCAGTATTATTTAGCGAACGCACAGGTGAACGCGAACAGAGGTGGAAAGGATAAACGAATAATATCACAACTGTTTCCACCGAAACGTACAGGACACGGGCATAATAATATCGATACATCGTATATGACGCTGACGAGAAAAAAAGACAAAATCGATTACGTGCACTGGGACGATCCGAACGAACTGGTGGACAGATTGCGACTGTTAATGGCGTCACAGCGTGTCGGAAACAGCGGGCACACGAACGAAATCGTCTCCATAGTGGAAGAACTACGTGAAGCCGACATAATCGTATAACAAGAGCAGTATGTGTCATCATCTGTCATTAGCAGCAGCAGCATCGTCGTGATGGAATCGATCTTAAAGGACTCGTTAATGCCGCGTAAACACATTAACGTTAACGAAATGGTCACTGCCAAACTGTCTCCCTTGCATTACTTTGTGATCAAAGCGTCCGTTAAAAATAAATACAGAACGGATGCGTTTGCCTTCATAGTCGACGTCGAATCAGAGATGATGTACGTGCTGACCTTGGCGCGGAAAGAATACAACAACGAAGAGCTGATCATAGAAAGACGTCAAGAGTTACACACAGAACGAGGTTCTGTGTAATACTACACTCCGCGCGACGGTCTGTACGTTGTAAAAAAGAAGAAACGATTCACAACCGTTAGGATTCACAAGGGTCGAAAGTAGTCGATGTGCTCCCTATTCGATTCTGAAAGCCGATAAAGTATAAATAATACCGTTGTACACGCGCCGGGGACATTCCACGTTTGGTTGTGACAACATGGATATCGCGCTAGTGTTTATTCTGTTAGCCGACGATCCGCCGACGACGCAAGGAATAGACGTGAAAGGTCGTAAGCTCGTCAACGTCGCCGCTTCCGTCGATCTCGGGGACGCCGTCAACAAGCAGTACGTAGACTATTCGTGCTTAGATTTCACACAGTTGGCACCGAACAAGAAGAACGGGGCTGTCATCGACGCGCGGGACCATCGCATAGTCTCTGAGGGAACCAATTCGCGCGAGAGACGCTGCGACCAAAATATACGTGGACTCGAAGATCATACCGAAGGATACGAACTCTAACGTAATGGTCGGCAACGTGCGGATAACGCAGTTTGCTCCGCCCATGAACAACAAGGACGCGGTGAACTTGGAATTTTTGAACCGACACACGATCACCGCGGTAAACAACGCCTATTTCAAAGCACAAGGAAAAACTATTCTAAACGTCGGCGACGGTGGCGCACGGGCTACGGACGCAGTGAACGCACGTCAATTGGAGGACGCGAAGCGGTACGCGAAGAGCGAAACGTACAAACTCGCAAAAGTTTTCCAACACCGTTGGGAGAAAGTGGTATCGTATATCTATAAATTGCATACGCGCGCAGCGCGTACTTCACTTGGTGCCGAAGAGGCAGACTTACTACTTACGAACAAGGCTGAGACGAACGTGTTGATTAGTGATCTGGACAAATCCAACGACGAGCAAGATTGGAGATCTCTTTATCGAGAGCAGCCGAAACAGTAGTCATGTATGAACTACGTAGCCGTTTGATAAAAAAAGGGGGCGTAGTCTTATCGGAAAAATAGTTAAAAGCGCGGTACCATTCGTCGCGAAGTCAGTACCTACACTGATCAATCGAGCGATGGACGTATTACCGGTGGAACTACATCTGCCCGGCTACAGGCTCTGCGGAGGGGGACCCGGAACGAAACTAGAGTAGAGATTGGCTCGTGGTTATCGAGGAATCAACGAGTTGGAAGAAGCCTGTCGCGAACACGATATCGCTTACAGCAAGTACAAGGACAACGAACGACGAGGTGTAGCGGATCGTGTGCTAGCCGGTAAAGCGTGGGAACGAGTGAAAGCTTTGAATTCGGGCATCAGTGAAAGAGCGTACGCGGCAGCCGTAGCAGCAGCGATGAAGGGGAAATCTGCGTTAGGCAGCGGGCAACGCTGTGGTGGTGGTGGTGGTGGTGGTGGTGTGCGTAAACGTTGACGTCGCACCAGACGACGCAAGACGGTCTGACGCACGATAATCAGGAAGAGGAGGAGGAGGACGACGACGACAACGGGGACAGGACGTCGACGAAGATGGGCAGGTGGTAAAAAGGCTTCAGGACTCTACCTTCGGCCGTACCGAAAAAACTAATCAAAATACCCGTGCGTCCGTTGCCCGATCGTGATCTTTATGAGTACACGAAACGATTGCATATACCTTATTTCAGAGGTGTGTACATGCGCGATGCACTTCCTAGTACATCACCGTGGGAGAACGAAAGCGCGATCGTGAATCTGGACGACGCTAGCGGACCGGGCACGCACTGGGTATGCTACAAGAAGCGAGGCGACAGAGTCTGGTACTTTGATGGATTCGGCAATCTGCGTCCTCCTGTCGAGCTAATACGGTACTTTGGATCGAACGTGACCGACGTTCATTACAATTACACGCGGAAACAGCCGTCGGACACAGTCTTCTGCGGACATTTATGTTTAGAGTTTTTGACATCGAACGATCAGTAAAAGACAAGAAATCTTCGCTTACGGTCACCGTCACGGGAACGGATCCGAGCGCACTGGTTTGTGACTTTTCCACCGCTTGAACTGACGGACGGTGAATGGTACGCGGGACTGCTGGACTTTACTACGTACAACTCTATACCGAACGTGGAAAACGGAAGAAACAACGTCTTTCCCGTACTAAAGGGAGCACGTAAAACGTTAGACCCTGTCAATATACCGACCGGTGTGTACGAAATCAGTGATATTGAAACGTACCTGAAGAAAGAACTAGCAGACCCGAAATTATCTCTACGACCCAACAACAACACGTTGAAATGAGAAATTTATTGTTCATACGATATCGATTTCGGATGTACGGAACACACGATCGGTACCATGTTGGGGTTTTCCAAGAGCCGCAAGTTAGCAGCGTATAAATTACAAACGTCGGACGCGCCTGTAAACATTAACAAAGTGAACGTTTTGGAGATAATGTGTAACGCTGTACAAGGTTCGTACAAGGCGGGACGAAACGAGCATATATTGCACTCGTTCTATCCAACGGTTGAGCCATGATTCAAGATAGTCGAAACGCCTAGAAACGTCATTTATTTTCTGCTTAACGTACTACACTTGCGTAACGTTACGGTCAGAACGGTGATATAGTGAATTTTCAAGGGGAAGTCATCAGCGTGCGTATACATTTGAAACGTGTGTAGTAATCATGGGAATTTATTTCACCGATACCCCCGTGATGAAGAGCGGCGGCGACGGCTCGCACCAAAAGATAAAAGAGGACAACACTTTCGGAAAAGGTATCAGTAGACGTTCGTCGTTGGCACGGTTAACAGCAACTAACCGACGCTACCTGATTTCACTAGGATTCAAACTCAAGAAAAACAAGTAACATGGCGGACAGCGGTATCGTCTTATCGGTTGAACGTCGACCATTCTTTAAAGACAACATCACATATTACGAATATCATCCACATGCACCGTACGCGTCGGCGTCACGATACGGAAATAACGATGAGATACGAGTACCTATCCTGCTGCAGGAAGTCTTTACTTTACCGATGGAAAGTTTCCTGTACGTTGAAGGCAAGTTGAGCAAAAAGACCGCCAGCACCGGTACTGTGAACGTGAAAATGGTCAACAATGCGATCGCGTTTCTCTTCGAAGAAATCCGTTACGAACTGGCTGGCGTGGAAGTGGATCGTACCAAGAGCGTCGGCATCACGTCCACTATTATAACCGTGCTATCTGCCAGCAAGCAGGACATTGTTTCGATGCAAAACGCCGGTTGGGTTGCTCCTACAGCTAACGAGCTAACGCCGTCCGGTAAAAACGATGAATTCAACTTTTGCATACCGTTGAGGATGCTGATGGGATTCGCTGAGGAGTTCACGCACGTTATTTTAAACATGAAACAGGAACTGATACTGTTGCGCACTTCCACCGACGTTAACGCTCTGTTCTCGCCCACGGATGCGCCCGCTAACGCTGATATAGAACTGACCAAAATCTCTTGGATGATTCCGTTCGTGTACGTGAACAACGAAGTACGGATACGATTGTTGGATATCATACGCAAGGACCTACCACTATTCTTACCATTTCGTAGTTAGAAACTGCACGAGTACCCAGCTTTACCAACGACCGACAGACAGACTTGGACGGTGAAAACAACTACACAACTGGAGAAACAGCGGTACGTGATACTCACCTTCCAGACCGCCAGAAAGAACAATATGAAAAAACACGCAGACGAATTCGATCACTGCAATGTGACAAACGCGAGACTCTTTCTGAACGACAAATACTACCCGTATGATAACCTGAACCTGGATATCGATAACGGACGTTACGCATTGCTGTACGACATGTATACACGATTTCAAAAATCGTACTACCACAGAAGTCAACCCAACGTACTTCTAACACCTACTGAGTTCATAACAAAAGCACCGTTATTCGTCTTCGATTTTAGCAGACAGGATGAGTCGCTCAAGTCTTCACCAGTCGACGTCAGATTGGAATTCGAGTCATCGACCAATTTCCCCGCTCAGACCGCGGCCTACTGCTTGATTCTGCATGATTCGCTCAACGTGTACACTCCGTTATCCAACACGGTGCGCAGACACAATTAAACGCTTACTATATATTATTGTTTTTTTGCTGTAAATCGAATGTTGCTTTTTAGAATGTAATGTGTGCATTACATGTATATGATTTTTTTTATTAAAAAAAATTAAATAAATTTTCATGTATTTTTATTTTGCTGTAAATAGAATGTAATGTTCGAATTACATGTAAGTGATTTTTTTTATAAAAAAAAAGGAAAAATTTTTCATGTATTTTATTTTCGTGGAGGGGAAAACGATTATCCTCTCCTCCCTATTCTTCGCTCAGTGTTTCATCGACACGACTCGCGAGAGGACTCACAAGATGCTTTCAAACGATCACGAGGATGACGATATCAATCCTAACAACATCCGCTGTTTCAAACAATGCGGTGAAGCGACAACAACAACGATCAAGTCCTTATCACCAGACGATAAAGAAGTGCAGGTCATATTAATTCAAGAAATCACATCTCCGTACCCGCGTTACAGAAGCTTGGAAAACCGTTTAAAGAGTTTTAAAGAATGGCCTGTATCGTTAACGATAACGCCTAAAGAATTATCAGAAGCGGGTTTCTTTTACACCGGATGCAACAATAGAGTGATTTGTTTTTGCTGTGGAGGCGGATTAAACAAATGGGAACGTGGAGAATATGCTTAGATGGAACACGCACGTCATTCCCCGCATGCTCTTACGTAATGTTAATGAAAGATAAAAATTTTATCATCATGGCATTGGGTATCGTTACCGAACCGCAAGCACCAACAGCAGCAGCGACAGCAGAGAACGAACAACGCACCGACACGATTAAGGAGAATATAAAAAACGTAGAAGGAGGCTCGAATCGTGATACAATGTGCAAAGTGTGTTACGCACAAAACGTGGAAGTTGTACTTATTCCCTGTCGACATTTTATCACATGTGTGAATTACGCCATAACCCTACATACGTGTCCCTTATGTAGAACCGCATACACCGCTTACAAGAGAGGGTATTTCTAGTCCGTTTTCACGCTTTAATTTTATCGCCTAGTAAAACAAGGGTTGAAAATATATGCTGCTGAGACAAAAGTGTTTATTCCAACCTCCGCTAATCTCGCATACCTCAGTGTTTGAACAGCACGCGTTGAAGACGGACGGATGGAGCTGTTATCTCCGTACGAGTACATACGCTGCAGTGACTTAAAGCACACAGTACTGTACCCTATATAAATTTTTGTATACGACATTTTGACATGTAAATTTGTTGCATTGATCCGTGACGAAAATATAAGGTACAAAATAAACGTTCCGAAAAAATTCTTTATGAGCATTTCACAACATACAACGTGTCTGTTCCGTAAGACGGACGGATCTGCAGCGTTCCTAGTAACACCAAACACGTTGTTTATAACGAAAAAAGGATGTGCGAGGATAAGCTAGCGGTCATACTTGACTTTCACTGTTTCATCGACAACGATGGAAACGAACTCGTTAAGGAACTAGCCGTTATGGATGTCACCGCATTTGCCAGCAGGCATTGGATATTTACACCTCCAGCAGACACGATTGTTTCGAATCACAAACACGTGAGGACAAACAGATGGTTAACGGACCATTATCATGGACTAGCGTGGACGGATGGGGACACATCGTACGAACATCTTGTGCCAATATTAGGAAAGTATACATTTCCTTTTAACTTCGTGTTCGTAAAAGGATTGCAAAAAAAAAAGATTTCTACAGAAGCGTATCGTGCATTTTAATATTATAAATTTAGAAGGTTTCGGTTGTCCCAAACTCGATCAATTACAATCAATAAATGGAACAGCCTGTCTCGCGCACCACTTATTTCTGGAAATATGTACAAATACTAGAGTACACGCTTTACGCGAGTGGGTTGTATCAGATTTTAGAGTAATCAATATGTTTCTGATAAATTACTAATTGAAAACATTATTGTTTAGCGCTTACGTAAAAAATAACAACGTCGCCTTTCTGTCGATTACATCACCCTGTCTAGGCATACAAAAAAAATTAGCGTCGGCGACATGTTCGAACACGCACGAGTGCTGTTAATTACATCATCCTGTCTAGTCGTATAAAAATAACCGACTCGTCTCCTCCTCCCCACCTACCCATCGAACATAGCGTGAGAAATCAGGCCGTATCCTGTTCACACGGTTAAAAATAAGCGCTTACTGTGCGTTGTGTGGTTCCCCCTCTTCGGTTTCCACCTCCACAACTACCTCCCTATTTATTCCGCTGTGCATGAGCGTTATTCGTTCAGTCCTTGAGATACGCGCAAGAAAATATAAATTCTTTATTTTAAAATGGCATCAATCACTGCAAAGTTTCCAACCATTAGCGCGATTGAGTATAAAAAAATTAAGGAATTGATAATCGGTGTTAAATATCCAACAGAAGAAGTGCAGAACATAGACGCGAAGTACGGGAAAGCCGTACTCGTCACTCTCCAAGATAACAGAGACCCTAAACTAAAATATCGTGTATATCTACCTAAGAGATACGCGGGCGTTTTCGAAGATGAGGAATTAAAAAATTTAGTACCATGTTCACTGCAACTGATTTATCGTGGAGAAAAGGATAGAGCTTACATAGTAGACATTGTAGAGTAGGACCGAATGGACTTCTTCATTTATCATGTATAATTTTCATTGTGCATACACGTAATTGTCATTAGCTGCGCGTACGATTACATATATACATATATTAACATGTATTTAGTAGTATATCATTTAATTTCTTTTAATTATACATAATATATTTTAACTTATATAATGTGCTTACACATATTTCATTTGATTTAATTACATTCAATTGTCAATATACTTATGTCTAGATAATAAAACAAGGCTTACGTGGTGTACATTTTAGAATAAGCCCGAATAGAGATCTTCAAAATTAACAAATATATTTGTAAATAATTGTCATTGCACACGTTTACAAATGGTATTTAAAATATAATCTGCTTACACTTATTTCAATTTGATTTAATTCTACACAATTGTGTATGCGTTTACATAATGTATTTTTAAATTATAATCTAATGTGCTTACACATAATATAATTGTATACAATTGTATTTTGTAATTGTCACTACTGTGTGTGTGTGTTTACATTTTTCATTTTTTTTTTGTACATATTTGGCATGTCATATTGCACTTGTTTATTGTAACTTTTAATTAGTTTTACTTAGTTGTAGTTCATACACAATTGTCATATTGCGCATGTTTACATATTATGTATTTTGTAATTGTCACTGCTGTGCGCGTTTACATAATATGTATTTTAAATTGTAATATATTTTGATTACATGTATTTTAATTGTTTTTAATTAAACAGTATTGCTTTAACATTTTTATTGTATTTTAATTTCAAAAGTCCTTCAAAGATTAACACTAATCCTCACTCAATATACGAGCTAGAACGAGTGTTGCACAATGTGCATTCATGTGTTATTACATACAACTAATTTAAAAATCAATTTTATTAAACAATAATTGCTTGATTATATTATACTTTAGAAATTAAAAAATATTTAAAAATGAAACTCACCCTGTACGAGTTCTAGTTGAGTCTCGGTGAATGTGAATCTCGACGAACGATGTGATGTTGAGAGCAATTCGTACAGCTTATATACAATATCTCAAGGATGAACGCGAAAGGAGACGGTAACAACTAATGCATACCCAACGACAAAAAAAAACCTTAGAGCTGCTACACACAAAGTCAAGGACGACCACTTAACTTGGCTAGCGTTCTGTTTCACACACTAATTTATGACGTCCATCACTTCGTTCACACACACACACAACGATAACATTTGCTCAGACAGTCGGAGTCAATTAATAATATTACATCATCAACGGCTTGCGGTCTTCAAATTTATGTATGACTAATAAAGCCTCCGCTCTCACTGCGTTCACACGCTGCGATAACAGATGGTTAGACAGATGGATTGAATTACATCATCAGCAGCATGTGTACATATGCTCAGTCAGTCGGAGTCAATTATTATTATTACATAATCAACGGGTCGCGTTCTGTTATTAAACAAATTGATGTACGACTAATGAAGCCTCCGCTCTCACTACGTTCACACGCTGCGATAACAGATGGTCAGACAGACAGGTTGAATTACATCATCAGCAACTTGTGTTCTGTTAGTAAACAAATTTATGTACGACTAATAAAGCCTCTCGCCCTCACCATGTTTACACGCAACGATAACAGATGGACAGACAGCATCATGATGTAAGAAGTTATAAATAACTGCACGTGTAAAGGTCTCAGCGGGAGTCAATTACAACATCTACCACTTATTGTCTGTAATTCATATTAACTCACAGATAATACATACCCACCAGCGATAACAGATGGCCAGCCAGCATTCTGATGTAAGCGGATAAAAATAACACCACGTGTGAAGGTCTCAGTGGGAGTCGATTACATCATTTGTGACTATCAGTTATTCACAGATATTACATACTCACAAAGATTAATATAAGCGGTAATTATTTTCCATGAGCGTTGTTTGATTTAATTAAGATAATTGACGTTCAATTATGGAGTGCATATCATGTGTGTTTCTTACAACAATAAATGTACACAACACTACACGTTTTTTACGTTCGTGCGATATAACTTACTATAGTAATACTTATCTTCTATGCACAAATGCAAGATATTCAATTTTACAAGTGAATTGATTTTAAATTTTGCACCGAAGGACCGAGTCAACGAGAGTTTCACACTGATGATGTGCACATTTTTTATTTTTACAATATATACTTACCACAAAGGCACACATTCAAATTTACAGTTCACGAGATGGCAACAATGCAATTCACCTCACACAGTCTCTTCACATTAACGATATCCGGACGGCGGCGGCGGCGTACATATCTAAACCCATACACTATAACACACGCACGAGTTGACAACGTAGCCGACGCTAAACCAGCACACATGCACAAGTTGGCAACGTCGACGCTTTTCCAACATGGCCACCCTTCAGGAAAACACCGTATATATCCAAACCCGTACACTATAACACACGCACGAGTCGGCAACGTGGCCGACCCTTAACGAGCACACTCGTACACAACCCGACAACCTCGCACTTTTCCAACATGGCCGACCACACCAATCATCTCCCACCCCCGACAACATGGCCGACGCCGCCGACAACATGGACGACGACCCCACCACTCCTGGCGGCGATCAAGCCACGACCAGGCCCCCGCCGGATGGCGAACCGCGAACGGCGGACACGCCTCCACCAACCAACGGACATATAACCCCACAACCTACAACATCGACGCCCACAAAATGGCCGACGCCGAGAACATGGCCGACCTACGAATCACAACTTCGGCACGCCCACCACGGTCACGTGGGACACACCACTACCCCCAATCCATCCCCGCCTCTGGCGAGGATGACACACAGCGCCGGAAGTCTACCCCCACCACCACTATTTTTTAATTTCGCACCAAAAGAGGGGGGATGACGTCACTTCCGCGTTAGAACTCTCATAACCTACCTACTTGTGTCCTCAAATTAGACACTACAGTCAGCAAAGTTTAATATATTTGACTTTGGGCACACACATCAAGCACTTAAAAGTTAAATTAAGACCGTCTACTTTCTCAGTATGTTCATAAATCTAGAAATGTGTATCCAATGTGACGATGCCACATTACTATACTAATAATAAATGATACGGATAATAAATTCGTGGAAAAACAAAAATACCGGTACGTAACAAAAAACTACTCTATTTACAAAACAATCAACACAAAACTGTAGAAACACGATAATGACAATTTCCACTACACTGATTGCAGAAATATAAAAATGACAACAAGCACATGAGAATGGACAGTGAACGATAAATTGGTGGAACTGAAAATCTGTTTAAATTAACCTCCTTTGTGATTTCTGGGTACATTAGGAGGAGTGAAATTTGGCGTCGTTTGAACTAGCCAATGATTGCTAAACGTTTATGACGCGGTCGCCTAGCAGCTGATAAATGTTAACGGGTTCGTGTCACCAAATGAACACTTGTAATATTCAACACATGTAAAGCAATTTCGTTTTAGATCTCAGCCTGTTATTAAAACGTATGTTAGCAACACTGTATTCCCACTATTTCAGATGTCTAAACAGACTATTGTCTACGTGTGCGTTTTTTATATTTGTGATGTGAAGTGGCACCTTGGTGGGGGGAGACAACACTGCCGCTCTATCCACGAGTCTAACAACTTGCATCAACCTAACTACTGTTTGGCCGCGACCGGATGATTGAAGCAGCTCTCCCCCACCACGAGGCCGCTTGTAAGCGATGTCGGGTAAAATACGTGTACTAGCCGTTTGGCTTGCCTACGCTAATTTGTGTGCCGTGTTTGTGTGTTATCTGACTTCCTGTCGCCAGACTGTCTCCGTATAACATTCCAGTTAGATAATTTAATAATTATCTTACTTTTGTTTTATAGATTCATCTTTGGTTCTGTCGACCAATTTATTTCAGATACGGTACGTTTTCTTATACAAACTGATAATGAAAGTACTCTTTTAGCCTACACTAATTATCCTTCTACGAATGTACTCCAGAAATAAGCAAAATCTTTTGTAATATGCATACAGTGTACCATAGTGTACGTTCTATTGTAAAACCACACATTTCACAGGGAATGATTGACATGTCGTATTTGTTGGAATTATCCATTTCTTAAATGATTGCTACTCGTTACCATAGGCGTAGCTATGGGGGCAAGGGTGGGCACGCCCCCCTCCAGAACGTGCGGTTCCCCCCACCAAAAAAAGCGATCTAATGTAAACTTGCCTTGTCCGCGACTCTGCTCGACTGATTGACGAGAGAGCCAGCTCAGTTATCCGTAACTTACGACATACGTACGACGAGTTGCCTGTTCGGTTGTTTATTTTTGCTTTCGTAACAATATAATTTGTGATTGCATTACACGACACGGTCCTTGAATATACACAGAAGCACGTTTATACAGGTAGGTTAATAAGGTTATGTTTCTTTGTTACTAAACTTACTTATTTGTTAACTAATATGTCCGGAAGTGTGGCCTGACGTGAATTTCTATGGAACGCACGATTGACGGTATATTCGGATTTTTCGCGTGTTTCGCGTTAAACTTGTATTGTCGCGTTTGTGCGCGCATCGGTGTTTACAGCATTGGCGAAGATCCGATCAGATTGTAAAGATCTGACGCGCGCGACCGTCGATATTTATTGAATTTCACGTTGTGCGGAATGAAATGTACAAATGTAGAAATATCTAGTATAGTCTATACTTACGGCATTTTTATTAAATATATTTTAGGAAATCTGTTGTTTTATTTTAAAATGCTTTTTCCTGTGAAACAAGGTGTACGAAATGACATGGATATAGTTATGTTTTATTATTATTTTAACTCTTGGTGTATGGTTATTTTCACAGATTTGTTCTACCGTTTCAATGAAGAGAAAAATATTGAAAATAAAGCACTTTTAATAATAAGTTAATGTTAATTTCGTATGAAATTTGAAGTGACTAATAAAAATTGTACAATATTTAATTATAAAATGAGGGAAATAATTCTATTACAATATTTTGTTAATATAACATATACTTTTTGCTAAATACTACGAACTTAAAAGAAAATAAATACGTAAATTTGGTTTATAAGTTATTATGTGATAACTTTCTGTTCCGAAACTTCGCCGTTTTTATGCATGTGGTTACGAATGTCCTCCAACTTGAATCGATTAAACATTTTAATCGATATTTCAGTTCCGAAGCCTCTATCTGTAACCGTTTTTATGTTTGTCTGTTTAAATTATCATGTAAACATTCTTTTGAGTATATTTAACTATGTACAGTTCCACCTGATGATGATATGTGGGGGGAGGGTACACATGCTTTCTCATATAGAAATATACAGCCCCCCCTCCAAAACTGCTGAATCTCCCCTTGAGTTATGTAGAACGTTGATAAGTCAAAGTTCGAGTGAAACATTTCTTTTATACATTTCATTTTAACTGAATTTTTTATACATTTCATTTTAACTGAATCCATTATAGATAAAATAACATACAAACACTTCTTTTTCTATATGTAAACATGAAGAAATTTAAAGACATCAGATCATTTATTCAAAATAACGAAGCTCCAAGGAAACCTAGTACTTCTACACAGCTTGAACCACCAACAAGCTCAACAAAAGGATCTTGCCTCGATGAAGAAAAGAAAGTTGAAGGAACGAAAGGTTCAGAAAACTGGCCACCATCAACGTCCCAGTCAGCCGATTTAGCCGTAGAAGCGAATGTCGTCGTTATTGATCCTTCAAGATCTTCTGAAAATGCTTATAACCATGACGACCTTGGCACCCTTCAAGTTGGACCATCACAACCCCTTATAGATTTTCCGAAAACTAAATTTGGAACAAAATTGAGATCATTTTCGTCCAAATATTATGAAGTATATAAAAGTTGGTTGGAATACAACAAAGGAGAAGACAAAATCTACTGTTTTGTATGCAGACACTTCAGTAAGGGAAGTATACGAGACCAAAATGAAAAATTTGTAAAATGTGGTTTTAACAACTGGAAGAAACTAGCATAGGCGTTAAAAAAACACGCAGAATCATCGCTTCACGCTGAATGTAGCCAAATGTACGTGTCTTATCGGCAATCTGTTACACTTGGAGATATTAATCAACAACTTATCAAACAGCAAGAAAAATAAATTGTCCAAAATAGAGAATATTTAGCTAAACTTATTGATGTAATACTGACTCTTGTTCGTCAAGGTTTGCCTTTAAGAGGGCACCGGGAGGATCCTACTTCTAAAAACGGGGTAATTTCGTAGAAATTGCTCAACTTTTTTCTAAGTATGATGATAAAAACTTTTCACTCCACTTTGAGAAACATTTCAATTACTGCAGCCCAGATATACAGAACGAAATTATTGAGGTGATATCAAATCTTACTCTGGAGGAAATTGTGAAAGAAGCTAAAGCATGCGGATTTTTTTCTTTGAGTGTGGACGAGGCCAGATGCTATAAGGAGGAGCAGTTATCAATGACCATAAGATATGTAATCGACCTAGACATCGTCGAAAGATTTATAGGTTTCATTAATTGTTCTACCTGTAGAGATGCGCAAGGACTGGCTACACTAATTTTTGACACATTGAATAAACACCACCTGGGTGATGTAGCAATTATTGGGCAGTCTTATGATGGCGCCAGTGTCATGTCTGGTACACATCGAAGCCTGCAAGCGATTATAAAAGAAGCTCACCCTCATGCAATTTATATCAGTTGTTTAGCACACAAACTTAATCTGGTAGTTGTTGATTCATGCGCAAATGTTTCATTAGCTAAGACCTTTTTTAATGGAATCGAAGCTTTGTATATCCACTTCTCACAACCTGGTCATCATGCGAGTCTGAAAAAAATACAAAACACTCTCGGAATAAATACCAGCCGTGAAATGGGAAGTCTAAGTACTACCAGATGGAGTTGTCGCTTTGAAAACTGCAAAGCAGTACTGACGGATTATGAAGCCATTAAATCGGCTTTGGAAAAAGAGATCACTGAGAACCGAGACAAGCATTCAGTAGAAGCACTCGGATTGCTAAAGACTATGACTAAACCAGAGTTTGTCGTCTCTTTACACACATTTCACACAGTTCTCGCTATAGTAAATGTACTGAGTAAATATTTTCAGACCTCAAAAGCGACACTTGGTCAGGCTAGTGACCTCATAGTGTGACGATTTTATTAATAAAAATTAATTAATTAATTAAGTTGATAATGTATAGGTTGATAAATTTTAAGTGTTTAATAAAATCTCACATTTTTTACCTAAAGCTTATTGTAATCATTAAATAATAATAATATTTAAATGAAAGTCTAATAATATATTAAAAGGAATACGAGTGTACAGAAAGGGTAAAGCTTGTTAATTAATCCTGCAGAAACAGGCGCTAACCAGAATCAACTTGTTTTCCGACCCCTTAACTAACTAAAAATAATTGTAAATTTGTTATTATTTAAATAATTAAACTAGATCACTATAATGTACTTTGATAGCAATTGTAACTAAGAATTTCCCTACTTAATTATTTAATCTAATTTTAGTCCTTTAAATAAAAAAGAAACTTGGAACTATTTTTATGTTGAGTTGAACTGTCGCGAGATTACTACTCTCACCCCTAACTATTTTCGCCCACTTGCTATGGAGCGGTCAAACAGTAAGCTGTGTACTGCCGGTATGTGCAACGTTAAAAATAGTTTATTACAAAATGTAATTAATCCGTCAGTTAAGACACTGACGCATTCCTTTTACTATTAAACAATGTGTTGCGTTAATGTAGTTGAACCGCGACTCATATAAATATGGTGTAAACGAGTGAGAATGAATAACTAAAATTTAGCGCCGGTGACATCTCTTCAAAAATCTTAAAATATAATACTTATGTAATTAAAACTGTGGTAATCCCATGAAGTGAAGTGCTACAATCAAACTATCATGTGAAGTGGATACAGGTGAATGAAACTTTGTGTTAATCATTCAGATCAACGAGCTATTACTATCAGTTAGCCAAGAGCTGAGAACCAGGAGACACCATGATCTAAAAGACTTCAGGACTACACCATTCCCGGATACGAAGAAAATGAGAGATACCTGACCTACTTCAAACATGCTGCAACCGAGGACCTACGACTGGAATAACGCAGAGCTGGAAGACATCCAAAAAGGTGACACGGAGGCAAGCCTTCCGTGCTTATGAAATACTAAATATTATATTCAACAAAAGACAATTAATTTAACCACATTAAGAAGTTTTAAGTAATTGTATAACAGTAATTGTATACTCATAACTTGTAGGCTATACTTATCCCTAGTAAAAGAGTTATAGCTCTAAACTGTAAAGCCTTATTGTTTAAAAGATTAATAAAGACCATTCTTCAAATGGCAAAATTTTGAAAGCTTTATATGGCAAGGTAACCATTCTTAACGTATTAGAGGAAATCCCGGATCCGGAGAATTAATTAAATTCATGTACATCTTATTTTAAGGGGCCTTGTAAAGAATAAAATATAATCATCATGTA
The DNA here is from genome assembly GCA_034769895.1 of Magicicada septendecula. Taxonomy (NCBI): domain Eukaryota; kingdom Metazoa; phylum Arthropoda; class Insecta; order Hemiptera; family Cicadidae; genus Magicicada; species Magicicada septendecula. The sequence goes on from CM068367.1 coordinate 492,848,372, forward strand.
AACTGTAAGCTATTGAAGCATATGTGTCGAGAATTTTAAGTAGAGAAAATAATACAATATGTAATAAAGAGATGTCATCAGGAGTACATACTATACTGAGTGCATAAATCAACAGTCTCCCCTTCCCTGAATCCATGTATATTTATTGTTTGTTGTTCTGATTAATTTTCAGCTCGTCACAAGTAAGGCAGCCTGAATAATTGGCAGAACCAATTATTGCGGGTTCCCTAAGTTATAACACAGGAGAAGATGTTATAATAGCAAGTACAACAGGTACTTTCGAAAGATGCAGAAATGAGTTTAAAATTTGGAAAGATATCGAGCAGTTCGCTGAAAAGCACCAGATTTCTCTAGAACCTGTAAGAGTCTCGAAAAGGAGACGTCAACAAATGGACATGGATTTCTATACCGAGTCGACTGTGGGCAAAACGCATTAGATTTGCCGACTGATGATACACAACCAGAAGAATACTGGAAGATCAACATTTACTAACAAGTAGTAGATAATATAATTGTAAATTTAAAACGACGATTTGAAAATCTGCCGTTGGCAAATGCAGTTGACGCATTTTTTAAATTGGATTTGAAGAACGGAGAGGATTTCATCAATAATTATAAAAACCTCTTAAAGATTGATACTTCAGCTTTAAACGCTGAAACGATGATTATGAAAAACATGCTTCAATCCAAAAAAGATGAAGTAAATGAAGAAAATTTAAGAAAGCATATTAAAAAGGAGTACTGTCCTAATTTATATAAACTTTTACAAGTTGCAGTAGCAGTTCCAGTGAGCTCCGCCAATTGTGAGAGAAGTTTTTCTGCCATGAGGCGGATAAAAACGTGGCTTAGAACCACAATGCTTCAGGAACGATTCTCTCATGTGTCACTGTTGCACATTGAAGAATGAAATTGTAAAAAATAAAATTTCTGCTGATAAAGTGTTGGGCCGATTCGCTGAAAATAAAATAAAATAAAGACTTATTTGATTCAGACTTCTTAGGTAGTTACTTCTGAGAGAAAAGTTTAAGACTGAATCTGGATCAGACTGATGAAAAATAGCTGATTATCATGTTTGTTAACCTACAAGTTCATAATGCAAGTTTCATATTAATATTTTATGTATGTTATATGATTATTGATTATCAAGTTTGATTAAATAATATAATTGTGAACTAATCAAATTATCTGTTATTTTTTGTCGGGTTGACCGGCTGGCCCCTTCTAGGCCCACCCCAGAAAAAAATGCTAGCTACGCCAATGCTCGTTACCTGTGTATCTTTTGTTGTTTTGTCGCGTAGCCCTAAGAATAGGTACTGTATTCTTAGACCTTATTAAGTTTATTTTTACAGTGTTACTTTCATTTACATTTAGTTTGAATCTTTCGTCTGTCTTTTAGTGTGGAGTTTACTGTATTTAAAATTCATAAAATGTCAGGCATCAAACGTTAAATCTTAACGATTTATGAAAAAGTACGATTAACTCGGACTTTAGGAAGCGTGTAACGAGCAAAATTTAAAATTTTTTAAATTTCTCCTCGACGGAGTGCGTTCACACGAAGCGGTGTCAACGACTTATAGTTGACGCAATAAATAAAGCGTAATGAGAAGATGTCAGAGCAGCGTCGCTAACTAGACAATAGAAAGACGTTAAGTTCGACTCGGCTATAGAAATTGGTTGCACAAGATGACAGGGAAAGTTTAGTTCAGAATTATTGCTCACTACAGCTGTAACAATGTAGGCGAGGACATTCACACTTGTACTGAGAAATGTGGCAGATGTTCGACCAAGTTACGTCAGTATACGATGGACTACAGAAAGGGGAAAACTGTATGTTACAAAGGAACGGATGCACTGCACCTTAAGAAACAATACTAAAGCAGAGATCAGACAAAAACTCAAGTCATGTTACGCAGCTGGAGATATCGTCTAAGTGTCAGACAGAATTTACGAGTGGAAAGTTGGGGTGACTTCACCAGCCAGCAGATGTCCAAAACTATTAATAGCTACAAAAAAGGGGTATGACACAGAACAATACTTCGGGAGAACCGAAAGTACAGATAAAAGGCAATCCAGTAAAACACTGAGTTTACTTCAGACAATGGGTTGACAGACAAACGTATAATAGCTAAAGTTTCTACGAAAAGGGTCAACGTTCGACAGAGCAAAATCAGGGGATGTATGAGAACCTATCAGAAGACCAGAGCCACGGAAAAAACTTGTAGAGAGGACTGTTTCCATAGCAACAAAAACGAAGAACCTATCGGAAGAACGATGACGGAGGGTCTTGACATAGTGGGACAAACTATTCCAAGAAAACTCAAAACTGACCAATCAAGAGTAAAGAAGGCGTAAACAGCGCCAGGGACAAAATTTTGAGTAGGGACGAATTAATAAAACTATATGTCCAAGACGGGGACGAGGCCAGTATTATTTCAAATTTTCTAGAGTTTACTTTAAGTACGAAGCCAGTATATCTCAATTTTTCAAACAGTTCATTTCAATTGTTCGGAGTCAGTTTTACTCTATGTTCTCAAGAGTATATTTAATTGTTCGGAGAGATAACTCAAGTTCGGGAGTTAGTACGTCAACTCATAGCTTTGCAGACTTAGTGAAATCATCATGTCACGATAGTCAGACTTAGTAAACTTTTAATAGTGAATTTCGAAGTGCGATGTAACGGACTTAGGTAATAATTATTCAAAGCGAACAATCAGATCGTTACACGAACAAATATCACCACATATGTACTATACAAAACAGTTGAACTTAATGTTATTCAGTGTTACTACACCTCATTAAAACCTTAAAGAACATGAAACATTAAACTAATTAATCAATCACACGTATATTTCATAAAACAGTGATAGAAGTGGAACTAGACATGTACAGTAACGTTAAAATGAACACACAACATACATCGTAAGATGAAGTATTTAATTGAATACTAAACATCAATTATTCACATAAACCTACGCCAACGCGAGTGATTGGAAGTATGTGCAAGTGCTTGTGATATCAGTGGCATTCAACGAGATGTGTCTTCACGTCATCCTCATCACTGAGACTGGACATCACCAAATACTAATGGATATTTCATAAATCAAGTAACCATTATTTTAATCATTACTATTTAGCTACTTCTACTGACCTGATTCTTTCAAAGAATTCATCCCTGGGAAATTATTAGTAAACGCAATGAGTATAAATCAGAATTAAAAACGTAATTAATGAATATATTAACAAAAAACTATCTGGGATTAATGAACGCATCATTAATAATTAGAATATGAATTGTTATCTTATTTGATTTATATATGTATGTATGTCTTCTTTGTTTCAGCATATATTTAAACATGAATTTGTTCTTATAAAATATGTGTGTATTTACAGGTACATCGACGTTTCATATGTATGGTTATAATTTATTGTGAATGATAAATAAACTAGTTATTTAAGTGGATCCTATATATGCGTTCATTATTACCACAGATAACCCAGATATTAACTTAATTTTTGAATAAAATATAAAGCAGAGTTTTGAGAGTTTCTTTTGTTCAGTAATATAAATGAATTGACAATATTAATTTATTAGATGATATCAAGTATTTTGTTCATAACTAATCAGAATAGTTATACCTTATATTAAATGGTGCTTCCAACCAGGAGCATAGATAACTAAAAGTAATAGAGAAAATTTAATTATGCAGATTTAGTGTAAACAATAAAAGATTACCCTTTATTATCATTGTATTAATGGCTGCACAACACGTGGCACGAAAGTAATATATTAATGCAAATAATTTGCATATCACCCATTATAAGTAAATATTAATTTAATATTTTTATATTAAATGGCGCCCATCCGCACGGCATGATACGTAGTAACAAAGATAGTTAAAACGTACAGCTTTGGCAAAGATCAGGCAGTAGAAGAAGTAGATAAAGTAGCGTTATAGGATTAGAAATAAGATAAGTATTAGTGTTATAAGTCAGTTTGAATGATTACGCGTAGGAAGGCAAAAATGGCGAGCAATTCCGATAGCGTAGAGTTCGACGTTAATAACCAGTTAGGTACGGTAAATACGGAAGATAATACTACACCTAGCGAACCAAGTAGCGCTGTAGAGAGTCCAGAAGATAGGGCGCGAGGACAGACATCAAAACCAGAAGATGTAAGTCTACAAATGTTGATGGAGTTCATCCGTCAACAGGGCAAGAAACAAGAAGAGAATATTAGATTAATTAGCGAAAAACAAGAAGAAAGTAGCAAATTAATTAGTGAAAAACTAGAGAAACAAGAAGAAAACAGTAGAGTAATTAGTGAAAAATTAGAAAAACAAAATGAAAAGCTCGACCAGCATAAGGAAGAGATAAAACGTCAGACAGCGGAACAGCATACGCAGAGACGGTCCGAGATACGTGAATACCAGCAGGCCTGGGAAGGAAAGATCAACGAACTACAGAAGAAACAAGATGATATCGTGAGAGACTTGAGAGAAGAAGCAAACAAGAAGTACGAAGAGATACAAGAAACACGAGAAAACGATCGTCAAGAATGGATGGTAGCGATACACAATACCCAAACGACTGTTAAAAAGATTAATAATAAATTCGATGCTCACGTCAAAGATGCCAATAAGAAGCATGAAGAATTCAAGGCCGAGATACATAACACCATACGGCAGAAACAACAAGAACAAGACGGAACAAACAATAACATTATACAGAAGTTGGAAGAAGTTGACGGTAGACAGCGTTCAACGGAACAGAAGTTGGACGAGACTACAAAAGAAAAGACGACGCGAATCGAAGAGTTAAAAGGCCATTTGACTAAAGTAAGAGAAAACCAGGAGAGACTGCAGAGACAGTTAATGGAAGGTGAGTGTGGTATATTGAACCGAATTAACGGACCTAACCACAAGGACCTTAAATATAATGGTACGGACAGATTCCCCATGGAATTCCTTAAGGAGTTGTCTGAAGTACAAGAATTATACTAACCCACTGACAATATCAAGTGGATAGGTAGGCATTTAGAATTAGACGCTGGAATTTGGTGGCGGGTTATACGTAACCAAATATCAAATTTTGAAGAGTTTAAGGAAGCGTTCTCACAGAAATATTGGGGACAAGAACGACAAGACAGCATACGAGACCATTTGGAATATGGTAGGTTTGATTGGCGTGGACCGATTACTGCGATCCAATATATAGAACGCATATTGTTGGAGAGTAGACAATTATCACCTACTCTGACTGATAAACAACTGATACGCAAAATATCTCGTCACTTTGGGCGCGAGATTCAGCTCGCTGTGGTTACGAGAGGAATTGTGACAATTCCAAATTTCGAATCTTTAATCATAGAATATACGCAGATACAACCGAGAAATAATAGGGAGTCAAGCTATGTGACGGCGAACGAGGGGAGGAATTCTTACAAAGAAAGTGAAAGCGGTCCGAACAAAACAAGTGGAACGCAGAAGAAAGTATGGGGTGAGAGACCGGCTGTAAATACACAACAACACCGCACTGGGGACCGGCGCGCAGTCAACACAATGGCATTCATAAATAAAGCTGCCTCTACGTCGAGCACTGAACCCAAAACGGTTCGTCAACAAGAAGAAAACAAAAATCCCTTTACTCATTAACGGAGATAGCCGATAAAACGAATGACTATCAGACTAACATAATTTTACCAGACTTACGAAGCGACTTGTTATGCAATGATGACGAGGAGATTACCCAACGAGTAATAAAGTGCCCAGAAATAAATATAAAATTTAACAATAATATTACTGTACAATCGTTGCTTGACACTGGATCCGTTATCGCCGAATTGTCCGAATCGTGGTTTAATCAAAATAAACATAACATAGCACCTTACGAAATTTTGCCGATGACTAATTATTTTGCCGTGATAATAGTTAGCGCGGTAGGCAATAAATCAAAGTTAATAAGGAAGCAAATATTATGCGATATTTATATCGAAGGAATTAAGTATGAATGTGTTTTTCTCATTATACCGGATTTAATAAAACCTTGTATATTAGGAATTAATTTTCTTCAGGAAACAGGATGTCTCATTGACATGGGAAAAAGGATCGTCGAGTTAAGAAGAGAGGCTGACGAAGCGGCATGCACGGTGCCAATGATGCATATAGAATTGGTGGACACAGAAGAAGAAGAAGAGATCATAAGGAGCATCGATAAGAAAGTAGAGAGTATTGACTGCGGAGATAAAGGGATGTTGATGAGATTAAGGGAGATTCTCGTAAGGAATACAAGTTTATTCAGAGAGTACCCCGGAAGGATCGAAGGATACGTTCACGTGTTCCAAGTCACCGACCGGACACCGTACTTCCAGAGAGGATGGCCTGTCCCATTAGCATATAAAGGGAAGGTGGATGATGAGAGTAGAAGAATGTTACGGTATGGGGTCATTGAGCGATGCAACAGCGCATATATCAACCCACTTGTTACTGTAATTAAGAAAGACGGAAGAGTACGATTATGTCTGGATGCGAGGAAAGTGAACAGCGTGACGATCCCGGACTACGAGGGTGCCCCACCGATAAACGATATTTTGGCTAGATGTTGTGAAATGAAATATTTATCTACCGTAGACTTAACTAGCAGTTTCTGGCAAGTACCACTGAAGCCAGAGTGCTGGAACTTCACCGCTTTTATGTACGAAGGCAAATGTTATCGCTTCACAGTTACGCCGTTTGGACTGAGTACCAGTTCTGCTGCACTAACCAGGGGATTGGACACAGTATTGGAAGATGAAGTTAAGGAAAACACCATTATTTATATAGACGATTGCCTATGTTATTCAGGAGATTTAGAGACACATTTATTACACTTAGATTTATTATTATCTAACTTAAGAAGAGCGAATTTGACCATCAATTTGGATAAGTCGCAATTCTTTAGGCAAGAAATTGCATACCTTGGATATCGATTAACTACGCAAGGAATACAGGCAACGGACGAGAAGATTGATGCAATTATGAAGTTTCCAACACCACGGAACCAAAAGCAATTAAAGGGTTTCTTGGGTTTAACAAATTTCTACAACCGTTTTACAGATAAATACGCCGAAACCACCAAACCGTTACTTGAACTATTACGTAAAGGACATAAATTTACCTGGACACTGGAACTAAATGAATGTTTTCAACGAGTTAAAGAGTTATTCGTAGAAACAGTTATCTTGAAGTTTCCTCGAATAAACCAACGATACTATATGCAGTGCGACGCCAGCATCTTTGCATATGGCGGGCAGCTATATCAACTGGACGAGGAAGGAAAAATCGGAGTTATAGCATTTACTAGCAAAACATTCAAGGGTGCAGAAAGAAATTACTACTCCACGGAAAAGGAGCTCTTGAGTATCGTACGACGTCTCGAAAAATTCCGTATATACATATTAGGGCAACCTTTAACCATTATTACAGATAATAAGGCATTGACCTTAATGAACAAATGTCATTTAAATAACTCGCGAATAACACGCTGGATTTTAAGTATCCAAGAATACAAATTCGACATTGTCCATTGTAAGGGCAAGGACAATATTATTGCTGATCTTCTAAGCAGAAACCCAGAAGATGCCACGTTAGAAGAAATTAGCGACAATACGTGCGAATACTTAATTAATCACCTGACGATCAAGATGGATAAAAAAGTAAGCAAGATAATTATGGATATTGGAAAGTATCAACTTAAAGATACTAAGCTTAAGGCCATTATAGATAAGATTAAAGAAAAGTGTTTAGATAAGGAAATAAGTAAGTTTTATAGATATGTTAATGAGAAATTATATAGATTACGTAGGAGGGAATGGAAACTGTACATACCGAACAGTGTATCCGGAGAAATAATTGCCGAAATACACCGGATGTATGGACACCCAGGAGCGAAGAAATGTATAAAATTGTTACAGGAGCATTTTACCATAGACGGTATGTTGAAAAAAGTGAAAAATTACGTACGGACTTGCGACACATGTCAGAAGAGGAAGGACGCAGGTAACAAAATCCTATTTGGGGGAACGAAAGCCATTATCCCGTTAATGAAGGGTGACCTAGTGAGCGCTGATTATTTTGGGCCACTACCCGTCTCGTCCGCTGGAGTGAGGTATTTGTTCGTCATAGTAGACAATTTCACAAAATACGTGCGACTGTTTACACTTAGGAGGGCAACGACCGCAGCCACGTTAAGAAGAATACACCAATATTGTAAAGAGTTAGGATGTCCTAGAATAATTATTACTGACAATGGAACGCAGTTTACCTCTAGGAAATGGTTAGACGGTTTAAACGAATTAAACATTCAACCAAGATTCACCGCAATAAGAAACCCATGCGCGAATCTGGCTGAAAGAATCAACAGACAACTTGGAAATTTATTCAGGATCTTTGTCTGTGACCAACACACAAAGTGGTCGCGTTATGTACCTATAATTGAAAGTTGCATTAACGAGACGTACCACGAGACTATAGAAGAAACACCCTATGAGGCACAGCTCGGGAAAAAACCGACAAGAGTTTGGGAAAAATACCTAGACAAGGACATACTTCAAGTTAAAGGAGCTGACCACAACCAAATATTTGTCAAGATGAAAGAGAAGAGGGAAAAGCAAGCGAAGTTGTGTAATGAAACCAAGACCATTACAAAATTCCAAATTGGTGAGAAGGTGTTAATAAGGACCTATTATCAATCGGACGCGATCCAGAAAAGGATTGAGAAATTTTGTGAACTGTACTGTGGACCATACAAAGTACATCGAATTCTTGGAGATGCTACATACCTGCTCGTCGATTGCAATGACGAAAGCAAAATCCGCGGGAAATTCAATGTCAAACAGATGAAAAAATATCATGAATCAGAAAATTGAAGGTGAATGAAAAGGAGAAAGTTGAAGAATATATCACAACAAGTTAGCTGATGGTGATGAGTCATCTGCGTTAGGGTAATTGACGCGCTTATCTCATTCAGGCTGGCTTAACCAAAAGAAATATGTACTCTAATTGTCAAATGTAACATAAGAGTTTACTTAGTTAATAAATCACTAATAAAATGTTAGATAATAAGTGTGAATTAACGTTTTGAGTGACATTTTATGAAATATTGTAGTGAATACAAGGGACATTTTAGTTGCAATTACTTATTCACATAGTAATAAATTATTGGGACAAAGTGAAAAAAATAGGACACTTAAAAGTAAATGAGTGATACTATACCAAAAGCTATATCGTAAATGAACTCTGTTAAAGTGAATGTATATAATTAATAGACTAGGATTGTAAATGATGTTAAAACGAAGTAAATAACTCGTTAGCAAAATTTATTACGTGTATGTATAAATTATCAAATAATATGAATATAATTGAAACTAGCGTAGCGGATATGTTAATTACCAATCTAATTTTAAATAACATTTTAAGAACAAAATTATTGGTAGGACTATTAGTACTGCATAAAATGTATAGGTGTAGGAGATTTTCTCTGATTTCATCTAAAGCGTTACATTAAATCAATTGATTTGTTTTATATTATATTGCGAGAATAATATTTTAGAAAGTAAAGAGATTATTTAATTAATTACATTAATTATTACTCATTGAATTTATGATTTGTTTTGTAATTAGAGAGATAAGGTATTTATATGTAATCGATATGTAAATACGATAATGTTAAATGCGTTCAGCCATCCCAAATAGCTAGCAATAAATTCATAGATACAATTAAAACTAAAAGGGGGTACACCAATTGTAATATAAGTCTTTAAAAGTAGGTTATCATGTAATATCCCTCCCTGAGGAAGATGAACATGGTGAGGCGACGTACAGGGCGCAGAATTTGGATTTGAGTTGTTCCTTGAGGTCACATCATCAAATCAAAATTGAGGACACTGTAACGAGCAAAATTTAATATTTTTTAAATTTCTCCTCGACGGAGTGCGTTCACACGAAGCGGTGTCAACGACTTATAGTTGACGCAATAAATAAAGCGTAATGAGAAGATGTCAGAGCAGCGTCGCTAACTAGACAATAGAAAGACGTTAAGTTCGACTCGGCTATAGAAATTGGTTGCACAAGATGACAGGGAAAGTTTAGTTCAGAATTATTGCTCACTACAGCTGTAACAATGTAGGCGAGGACATTCACACTTGTACTGAGAAATGTGGCAGATGATTGACCAAGTTACGTCAGTATACGATGGACTACAGGAAGGGGAAAACTGTATGTTACAAAGGAACGGATGCACTGCACCTTAAGAAACAATACTAAAGCAGAGATCAGACAAAAACTCAAGTCATGTTACGCAGCTGGAGATATCGTCTAAGTGTCAGACAGAATTTACGAGTGGAAAGTTGGGGTGACTTCACCAGCCAGCAGATGTCCAAAATTATTAATAGCTACAAAAAAGGGGTATGACACAGAACAATACTTCGGGAGAACCGAAAGTACAGATAAAAGGCAATCCAGAAAAACACTGAGTTTACTTCAGACAATGGGTTGATAGACAAGCGTATAATAGCTAAAGTTTCTACGAAAAGGGTCAACGTTCGACAGAGCAAAATCGGGGGATGTATGAGAACCTATCAGAAGACCAGAGCCACGGAAAAAACTTGTAGAGAGGACTGTTTCCATAGCAACAAAAACGAAGAACCTATCGGAAGAACGATGACGGAGGGTCTTGACATAGTGGGACAAACTATTCCAAGAAAACTCAAAACTGACCAATCAAGAGTAAAGAAGGCGTAAACAGCGCCAGGGACAAAATTTTGAGTAGGGACGAATTAATAAAACTATATGTCCAAGACGGGGACGAGGCCAGTATTATTTCAAATTTTCTAGAGTTTACTTTAAGTACGAAGCCAGTATATCTCAATTTTTCAAACAGTTCATTTCAATTGTTCGGAGTCAGTTTTACTCTATGTTCTCAAGAGTATATTTAATTGTTCGGAGAGATAACTCAAGTTCGGGAGTTAGTACGTCAACTCATAGCTTTGCAGACTTAGTGAAATCATCATGTCACGATAGTCAGACTTAGTAAACTTTTAATAGTGAATTTCGAAGTGCGATGTAACGGACTTAGGTAATAATTATTCAAAGCGAACAATCAGATCGTTACACGAACAAATATCACCACATATGTACTATACAAAACAGTTGAACTTAATGTTATTCAGTGTTACTACACCTCATTAAAACCTTAAAGAACATGAAACATTAAACTAATTAATCAATCACACGTATATTTCATAAAACAGTGATAGAAGTGGAACTAGACATGTACAGTAACGTTAAAATGAACACACAACATACATCGTAAGATGAAGTATTTAATTGAATACTAAACATCAATTATTCACATAAACCTACGCCAACGCGAGTGATTGGAAGTATGTGCAAGTGCTTGTGATATCAGTGGCATTCAACGAGATGTGTCTTCACGTCATCCTCATCACTGAGACTGGACATCACCAAATACTAATGGATATTTCATAAATCAAGTAACCATTATTTTAATCATTACTATTTAGCTACTTCTACTGACCTGATTCTTTCAAAGAATTCATCCCTGGGAAATTATTAGTAAACGCAATGAGTATAAATCAGAATTAAAAACGTAATTAATGAATATATTAACAAAAAACTATCTGGGATTAATGAACGCATCATTAATAATTAGAATATGAATTGTTATCTTATTTGATTTATATATGTATGTATGTCTTCTTTGTTTCAGCATATATTTAAACATGAATTTGTTCTTATAAAATATGTGTGTATTTACAGGTACATCGACGTTTCATATGTATGGTTATAATTTATTGTGAATGATAAATAAACTAGTTATTTAAGTGGATCCTATATATGCGTTTATTATTACCACAGATAACCCAGATATTAACTTAATTTTTGAATAAAATATAAAGCAGAGTTTTGAGAGTTTCTTTTGTTCAGTAATATAAATGAATTGACAATATTAATTTATTAGATGATATCAAGTATTTTGTTCATAACTAATCAGAATAGTTATACCTTATATTAAATGGTGCTTCCAACCAGGAGCATAGATAACTAAAAGTAATAGAGAAAATTTAATTATGCAGATTTAGTGTAAACAATAAAAGATTACCCTTTATTATCATTGTATTAATGGCTGCACAACACGTGGCACGAAAGTAATATATTAATGCAAATAATTTGCATATCACCCATTATAAGTAAATATTAATTTAATATTTTTATATTAAATGGCGCCCATCCGCACGGCATGATACGTAGTAACAAAGATAGTTAAAACGTACAGCTTTGGCAAAGATCAGGCAGTAGAAGAAGTAGATAAAGTAGCGTTATAGGATTAGAAATAAGATAAGTATTAGTGTTATAAGTCAGTTTGAATGATTACGCGTAGGAAGGCAAAAATGGCGAGCAATTCCGATAGCGTAGAGTTCGACGTTAATAACCAGTTAGGTACGGTAAATACGGAAGATAATACTACACCTAGCGAACCAAGTAGCGCTGTAGAGAGTCCAGAAGATAGGGCGCGAGGACAGACATCAAAACCAGAAGATGTAAGTCTACAAATGTTGATGGAGTTCATCCGTCAACAGGGCAAGAAACAAGAAGAGAATATTAGATTAATTAGCGAAAAACAAGAAGAAAGTAGCAAATTAATTAGTGAAAAACTAGAGAAACAAGAAGAAAACAGTAGAGTAATTAGTGAAAAATTAGAAAAACAAAATGAAAAGCTCGACCAGCATAAGGAAGAGATAAAACGTCAGACAGCGGAACAGCATACGCAGAGACGGTCCGAGATACGTGAATACCAGCAGGCCTGGGAAGGAAAGATCAACGAACTACAGAAGAAACAAGATGATATCGTGAGAGACTTGAGAGAAGAAGCAAACAAGAAGTACGAAGAGATACAAGAAACACGAGAAAACGATCGTCAAGAATGGATGGTAGCGATACACAATACCCAAACGACTGTTAAAAAGATTAATAATAAATTCGATGCTCACGTCAAAGATGCCAATAAGAAGCATGAAGAATTCAAGGCCGAGATACATAACACCATACGGCAGAAACAACAAGAACAAGACGGAACAAACAATAACATTATACAGAAGTTGGAAGAAGTTGACGGTAGACAGCGTTCAACGGAACAGAAGTTGGACGAGACTACAAAAGAAAAGACGACGCGAATCGAAGAGTTAAAAGGCCATTTGACTAAAGTAAGAGAAAACCAGGAGAGACTGCAGAGACAGTTAATGGAAGGTGAGTGTGGTATATTGAACCGAATTAACGGACCTAACCACAAGGACCTTAAATATAATGGTACGGACAGATTCCCCATGGAATTCCTTAAGGAGTTGTCTGAAGTACAAGAATTATACTAACCCACTGACAATATCAAGTGGATAGGTAGGCATTTAGAATTAGACGCTGGAATTTGGTGGCGGGTTATACGTAACCAAATATCAAATTTTGAAGAGTTTAAGGAAGCGTTCTCACAGAAATATTGGGGACAAGAACGACAAGACAGCATACGAGACCATTTGGAATATGGTAGGTTTGATTGGCGTGGACCGATTACTGCGATCCAATATATAGAACGCATATTGTTGGAGAGTAGACAATTATCACCTACTCTGACTGATAAACAACTGATACGCAAAATATCTCGTCACTTTGGGCGCGAGATTCAGCTCGCTGTGGTTACGAGAGGAATTGTGACAATTCCAAATTTCGAATCTTTAATCATAGAATATACGCAGATACAACCGAGAAATAATAGGGAGTCAAGCTATGTGACGGCGAACGAGGGGAGGAATTCTTACAAAGAAAGTGAAAGCGGTCCGAACAAAACAAGTGGAACGCAGAAGAAAGTATGGGGTGAGAGACCGGCTGTAAATACACAACAACACCGCACTGGGGACCGGCGCGCAGTCAACACAATGGCATTCATAAATAAAGCTGCCTCTACGTCGAGCACTGAACCCAAAACGGTTCGTCAACAAGAAGAAAACAAAAATCCCTTTACTCATTAACGGAGATAGCCGATAAAACGAATGACTATCAGACTAACATAATTTTACCAGACTTACGAAGCGACTTGTTATGCAATGATGACGAGGAGATTACCCAACGAGTAATAAAGTGCCCAGAAATAAATATAAAATTTAACAATAATATTACTGTACAATCGTTGCTTGACACTGGATCCGTTATCGCCGAATTGTCCGAATCGTGGTTTAATCAAAATAAACATAACATAGCACCTTACGAAATTTTGCCGATGACTAATTATTTTGCCGTGATAATAGTTAGCGCGGTAGGCAATAAATCAAAGTTAATAAGGAAGCAAATATTATGCGATATTTATATCGAAGGAATTAAGTATGAATGTGTTTTTCTCATTATACCGGATTTAATAAAACCTTGTATATTAGGAATTAATTTTCTTCAGGAAACAGGATGTCTCATTGACATGGGAAAAAGGATCGTCGAGTTAAGAAGAGAGGCTGACGAAGCGGCATGCACGGTGCCAATGATGCATATAGAATTGGTGGACACAGAAGAAGAAGAAGAGATCATAAGGAGCATCGATAAGAAAGTAGAGAGTATTGACTGCGGAGATAAAGGGATGTTGATGAGATTAAGGGAGATTCTCGTAAGGAATACAAGTTTATTCAGAGAGTACCCCGGAAGGATCGAAGGATACGTTCACGTGTTCCAAGTCACCGACCGGACACCGTACTTCCAGAGAGGATGGCCTGTCCCATTAGCATATAAAGGGAAGGTGGATGATGAGAGTAGAAGAATGTTACGGTATGGGGTCATTGAGCGATGCAACAGCGCATATATCAACCCACTTGTTACTGTAATTAAGAAAGACGGAAGAGTACGATTATGTCTGGATGCGAGGAAAGTGAACAGCGTGACGATCCCGGACTACGAGGGTGCCCCACCGATAAACGATATTTTGGCTAGATGTTGTGAAATGAAATATTTATCTACCGTAGACTTAACTAGCAGTTTCTGGCAAGTACCACTGAAGCCAGAGTGCTGGAACTTCACCGCTTTTATGTACGAAGGCAAATGTTATCGCTTCACAGTTACGCCGTTTGGACTGAGTACCAGTTCTGCTGCACTAACCAGGGGATTGGACACAGTATTGGAAGATGAAGTTAAGGAAAACACCATTATTTATATAGACGATTGCCTATGTTATTCAGGAGATTTAGAGACACATTTATTACACTTAGATTTATTATTATCTAACTTAAGAAGAGCGAATTTGACCATCAATTTGGATAAGTCGCAATTCTTTAGGCAAGAAATTGCATACCTTGGATATCGATTAACTACGCAAGGAATACAGGCAACGGACGAGAAGATTGATGCAATTATGAAGTTTCCAACACCACGGAACCAAAAGCAATTAAAGGGTTTCTTGGGTTTAACAAATTTCTACAACCGTTTTACAGATAAATACGCCGAAACCACCAAACCGTTACTTGAACTATTACGTAAAGGACATAAATTTACCTGGACACTGGAACTAAATGAATGTTTTCAACGAGTTAAAGAGTTATTCGTAGAAACAGTTATCTTGAAGTTTCCTCGAATAAACCAACGATACTATATGCAGTGCGACGCCAGCATCTTTGCATATGGCGGGCAGCTATATCAACTGGACGAGGAAGGAAAAATCGGAGTTATAGCATTTACTAGCAAAACATTCAAGGGTGCAGAAAGAAATTACTACTCCACGGAAAAGGAGCTCTTGAGTATCGTACGACGTCTCGAAAAATTCCGTATATACATATTAGGGCAACCTTTAACCATTATTACAGATAATAAGGCATTGACCTTAATGAACAAATGTCATTTAAATAACTCGCAAATAACACGCTGGATTTTAAGTATCCAAGAATACAAATTCGACATTGTCCATTGTAAGGGCAAGGACAATATTATTGCTGATCTTCTAAGCAGAAACCCAGAAGATGCCACGTTAGAAGAAATTAGCGACAATACGTGCGAATACTTAATTAATCACCTGACGATCAAGATGGATAAAAAAGTAAGCAAGATAATTATGGATATTGGAAAGTATCAACTTAAAGATACTAAGCTTAAGGCCATTATAGATAAGATTAAAGAAAAGTGTTTAGATAAGGAAATAAGTAAGTTTTATAGATATGTTAATGAGAAATTATATAGATTACGTAGGAGGGAATGGAAACTGTACATACTGAACAGTGTATCCGGAGAAATAATTGCCGAAATACACCGGATGTATGGACACCCAGGAGCGAAGAAATGTATAAAATTGTTACAGGAGCATTTTACCATAGACGGTATGTTGAAAAAAGTGAAAAATTACGTACGGACTTGCGACACATGTCAGAAGAGGAAGGACGCAGGTAACAAAATCCTATTTGGGGGAACGAAAGCCATTATCCCGTTAATGAAGGGTGACCTAGTGAGCGCTGATTATTTTGGGCCACTACCCGTCTCGTCCGCTGGAGTGAGGTATTTGTTCGTCATAGTAGACAATTTCACAAAATACGTGCGACTGTTTACACTTAGGAGGGCAACGACCGCAGCCACGTTAAGAAGAATACACCAATATTGTAAAGAGTTAGGATGTCCTAGAATAATTATTACTGACAATGGAACGCAGTTTACCTCTAGGAAATGGTTAGACGGTTTAAACGAATTAAACATTCAACCAAGATTCACCGCAATAAGAAACCCATGCGCGAATCTGGCTGAAAGAATCAACAGACAACTTGGAAATTTATTCAGGATCTTTGTCTGTGACCAACACACAAAGTGGTCGCGTTATGTACCTATAATTGAAAGTTGCATTAACGAGACGTACCACGAGACTATAGAAGAAACACCCTATGAGGCACAGCTCGGGAAAAAACCGACAAGAGTTTGGGAAAAATACCTAGACAAGGACATACTTCAAGTTAAAGGAGCTGACCACAACCAAATATTTGTCAAGATGAAAGAGAAGAGGGAAAAGCAAGCGAAGTTGTGTAATGAAACCAAGACCATTACAAAATTCCAAATTGGTGAGAAGGTGTTAATAAGGACCTATTATCAATCGGACGCGATCCAGAAAAGGATTGAGAAATTTTGTGAACTGTACTGTGGACCATACAAAGTACATCGAATTCTTGGAGATGCTACATACCTGCTCGTCGATTGCAATGACGAAAGCAAAATCCGCGGGAAATTCAATGTCAAACAGATGAAAAAATATCATGAATCAGAAAATTGAAGGTGAATGAAAAGGAGAAAGTTGAAGAATATATCACAACAAGTTAGCTGATGGTGATGAGTCATCTGCGTTAGGGTAATTGACGCGCTTATCTCATTCAGGCTGGCTTAACCAAAAGAAATATGTACTCTAATTGTCAAATGTAACATAAGAGTTTACTTAGTTAATAAATCACTAATAAAATGTTAGATAATAAGTGTGAATTAACGTTTTGAGTGACATTTTATGAAATATTGTAGTGAATACAAGGGACATTTTAGTTGCAATTACTTATTCACATAGTAATAAATTATTGGGACAAAGTGAAAAAAATAGGACACTTAAAAGTAAATGAGTGATACTATACCAAAAGCTATATCGTAAATGAACTCTGTTAAAGTGAATGTATATAATTAATAGACTAGGATTGTAAATGATGTTAAAACGAAGTAAATAACTCGTTAGCAAAATTTATTACGTGTATGTATAAATTATCAAATAATATGAATATAATTGAAACTAGCGTAGCGGATATGTTAATTACCAATCTAATTTTAAATAACATTTTAAGAACAAAATTATTGGTAGGACTATTAGTACTGCATAAAATGTATAGGTGTAGGAGATTTTCTCTGATTTCATCTAAAGCGTTACATTAAATCAATTGATTTGTTTTATATTATATTGCGAGAATAATATTTTAGAAAGTAAAGAGATTATTTAATTAATTACATTAATTATTACTCATTGAATTTATGATTTGTTTTGTAATTAGAGAGATAAGGTATTTATATGTAATCGATATGTAAATACGATAATGTTAAATGCGTTCAGCCATCCCAAATAGCTAGCAATAAATTCATAGATACAATTAAAACTAAAAGGGGGTACACCAATTGTAATATAAGTCTTTAAAAGTAGGTTATCATGTAATATCCCTCCCTGAGGAAGATGAACATGGTGAGGCGACGTACAGGGCGCAGAATTTGGATTTGAGTTGTTCCTTGAGGTCACATCATCAAATCAAAATTGAGGACACTGTAACGAGCAAAATTTAATATTTTTTAAATTTCTCCTCGACGGAGTGCGTTCACACGAAGCGGTGTCAACGACTTATAGTTGACGCAATAAATAAAGCGTAATGAGAAGATGTCAGAGCAGCGTCGCTAACTAGACAATAGAAAGACGTTAAGTTCGACTCGGCTATAGAAATTGGTTGCACAAGATGACAGGGAAAGTTTAGTTCAGAATTATTGCTCACTACAGCTGTAACAATGTAGGCGAGGACATTCACACTTGTACTGAGAAATGTGGCAGATGATTGACCAAGTTACGTCAGTATACGATGGACTACAGGAAGGGGAAAACTGTATGTTACAAAGGAACGGATGCACTGCACCTTAAGAAACAATACTAAAGCAGAGATCAGACAAAAACTCAAGTCATGTTACGCAGCTGGAGATATCGTCTAAGTGTCAGACAGAATTTACGAGTGGAAAGTTGGGGTGACTTCACCAGCCAGCAGATGTCCAAAATTATTAATAGCTACAAAAAAGGGGTATGACACAGAACAATACTTCGGGAGAACCGAAAGTACAGATAAAAGGCAATCCAGAAAAACACTGAGTTTACTTCAGACAATGGGTTGATAGACAAGCGTATAATAGCTAAAGTTTCTACGAAAAGGGTCAACGTTCGACAGAGCAAAATCGGGGGATGTATGAGAACCTATCAGAAGCCCAGAGCCACGGAAAAAACTTGTAGAGAGGACTGTTTCCATAGCAACAAAAACGAAGAACCTATCGGAAGAACGATGACGGAGGGTCTTGACATAGTGGGACAAACTATTCCAAGAAAACTCAAAACTGACCAATCAAGAGTAAAGAAGGCGTAAACAGCGCCAGGGACAAAATTTTGAGTAGGGACGAATTAATAAAACTATATGTCCAAGACGGGGACGAGGCCAGTATTATTTCAAATTTTCTAGAGTTTACTTTAAGTACGAAGCCAGTATATCTCAATTTTTCAAACAGTTCATTTCAATTGTTCGGAGTCAGTTTTACTCTATGTTCTCAAGAGTATATTTAATTGTTCGGAGAGATAACTCAAGTTCGGGAGTTAGTACGTCAACTCATAGCTTTGCAGACTTAGTGAAATCATCATGTCACGATAGTCAGACTTAGTAAACTTTTAATAGTGAATTTCGAAGTGCGATGTAACGGACTTAGGTAATAATTATTCAAAGCGAACAATCAGATCGTTACACGAACAAATATCACCACATATGTACTATACAAAACAGTTGAACTTAATGTTATTCAGTGTTACTACACCTCATTAAAACCTTAAAGAACATGAAACATTAAACTAATTAATCAATCACACGTATATTTCATAAAACAGTGATAGAAGTGGAACTAGACATGTACAGTAACGTTAAAATGAACACACAACATACATCGTAAGATGAAGTATTTAATTGAATACTAAACATCAATTATTCACATAAACCTACGCCAACGCGAGTGATTGGAAGTATGTGCAAGTGCTTGTGATATCAGTGGCATTCAACGAGATGTGTCTTCACGTCATCCTCATCACTGAGACTGGACATCACCAAATACTAATGGATATTTCATAAATCAAGTAACCATTATTTTAATCATTACTATTTAGCTACTTCTACTGACCTGATTCTTTCAAAGAATTCATCCCTGGGAAATTATTAGTAAACGCAATGAGTATAAATCAGAATTAAAAACGTAATTAATGAATATATTAACAAAAAACTATCTGGGATTAATGAACGCATCATTAATAATTAGAATATGAATTGTTATCTTATTTGATTTATATATGTATGTATGTCTTCTTTGTTTCAGCATATATTTAAACATGAATTTGTTCTTATAAAATATGTGTGTATTTACAGGTACATCGACGTTTCATATGTATGGTTATAATTTATTGTGAATGATAAATAAACTAGTTATTTAAGTGGATCCTATATATGCGTTTATTATTACCACAGATAACCCAGATATTAACTTAATTTTTGAATAAAATATAAAGCAGAGTTTTGAGAGTTTCTTTTGTTCAGTAATATAAATGAATTGACAATATTAATTTATTAGATGATATCAAGTATTTTGTTCATAACTAATCAGAATAGTTATACCTTATATTAAATGGTGCTTCCAACCAGGAGCATAGATAACTAAAAGTAATAGAGAAAATTTAATTATGCAGATTTAGTGTAAACAATAAAAGATTACCCTTTATTATCATTGTATTAATGGCTGCACAACACGTGGCACGAAAGTAATATATTAATGCAAATAATTTGCATATCACCCATTATAAGTAAATATTAATTTAATATTTTTATATTAAATGGCGCCCATCCGCACGGCATGATACGTAGTAACAAAGATAGTTAAAACGTACAGCTTTGGCAAAGATCAGGCAGTAGAAGAAGTAGATAAAGTAGCGTTATAGGATTAGAAATAAGATAAGTATTAGTGTTATAAGTCAGTTTGAATGATTACGCGTAGGAAGGCAAAAATGGCGAGCAATTCCGATAGCGTAGAGTTCGACGTTAATAACCAGTTAGGTACGGTAAATACGGAAGATAATACTACACCTAGCGAACCAAGTAGCGCTGTAGAGAGTCCAGAAGATAGGGCGCGAGGACAGACATCAAAACCAGAAGATGTAAGTCTACAAATGCTGATGGAGTTCATCCGTCAACAGGGCAAGAAACAAGAAGAGAATATTAGATTAATTAGCGAAAAACAAGAAGAAAGTAGCAAATTAATTAGTGAAAAACTAGAGAAACAAGAAGAAAACAGTAGAGTAATTAGTGAAAAATTAGAAAAACAAAATGAAAAGCTCGACCAGCATAAGGAAGAGATAAAACGTCAGACAGCGGAACAGCATACGCAGAGACGGTCCGAGATACGTGAATACCAGCAGGCCTGGGAAGGAAAGATCAACGAACTACAGAAGAAACAAGATGATATCGTGAGAGACTTGAGAGAAGAAGCAAACAAGAAGTACGAAGAGATACAAGAAACACGAGAAAACGATCGTCAAGAATGGATGGTAGCGATACACAATACCCAAACGACTGTTAAAAAGATTAATAATAAATTCGATGCTCACGTCAAAGATGCCAATAAGAAGCATGAAGAATTCAAGGCCGAGATACATAACACCATACGGCAGAAACAACAAGAACAAGACGGAACAAACAATAACATTATACAGAAGTTGGAAGAAGTTGACGGTAGACAGCGTTCAACGGAACAGAAGTTGGACGAGACTACAAAAGAAAAGACGACGCGAATCGAAGAGTTAAAAGGCCATTTGACTAAAGTAAGAGAAAACCAGGAGAGACTGCAGAGACAGTTAATGGAAGGTGAGTGTGGTATATTGAACCGAATTAACGGACCTAACCACAAGGACCTTAAATATAATGGTACGGACAGATTCCCCATGGAATTCCTTAAGGAGTTGTCTGAAGTACAAGAATTATACTAACCCACTGACAATATCAAGTGGATAGGTAGGCATTTAGAATTAGACGCTGGAATTTGGTGGCGGGTTATACGTAACCAAATATCAAATTTTGAAGAGTTTAAGGAAGCGTTCTCACAGAAATATTGGGGACAAGAACGACAAGACAGCATACGAGACCATTTGGAATATGGTAGGTTTGATTGGCGTGGACCGATTACTGCGATCCAATATATAGAACGCATATTGTTGGAGAGTAGACAATTATCACCTACTCTGACTGATAAACAACTGATACGCAAAATATCTCGTCACTTTGGGCGCGAGATTCAGCTCGCTGTGGTTACGAGAGGAATTGTGACAATTCCAAATTTCGAATCTTTAATCATAGAATATACGCAGATACAACCGAGAAATAATAGGGAGTCAAGCTATGTGACGGCGAACGAGGGGAGGAATTCTTACAAAGAAAGTGAAAGCGGTCCGAACAAAACAAGTGGAACGCAGAAGAAAGTATGGGGTGAGAGACCGGCTGTAAATACACAACAACACCGCACTGGGGACCGGCGCGCAGTCAACACAATGGCATTCATAAATAAAGCTGCCTCTACGTCGAGCACTGAACCCAAAACGGTTCGTCAACAAGAAGAAAACAAAAATCCCTTTACTCATTAACGGAGATAGCCGATAAAACGAATGACTATCAGACTAACATAATTTTACCAGACTTACGAAGCGACTTGTTATGCAATGATGACGAGGAGATTACCCAACGAGTAATAAAGTGCCCAGAAATAAATATAAAATTTAACAATAATATTACTGTACAATCGTTGCTTGACACTGGATCCGTTATCGCCGAATTGTCCGAATCGTGGTTTAATCAAAATAAACATAACATAGCACCTTACGAAATTTTGCCGATGACTAATTATTTTGCCGTGATAATAGTTAGCGCGGTAGGCAATAAATCAAAGTTAATAAGGAAGCAAATATTATGCGATATTTATATCGAAGGAATTAAGTATGAATGTGTTTTTCTCATTATACCGGATTTAATAAAACCTTGTATATTAGGAATTAATTTTCTTCAGGAAACAGGATGTCTCATTGACATGGGAAAAAGGATCGTCGAGTTAAGAAGAGAGGCTGACGAAGCGGCATGCACGGTGCCAATGATGCATATAGAATTGGTGGACACAGAAGAAGAAGAAGAGATCATAAGGAGCATCGATAAGAAAGTAGAGAGTATTGACTGCGGAGATAAAGGGATGTTGATGAGATTAAGGGAGATTCTCGTAAGGAATACAAGTTTATTCAGAGAGTACCCCGGAAGGATCGAAGGATACGTTCACGTGTTCCAAGTCACCGACCGGACACCGTACTTCCAGAGAGGATGGCCTGTCCCATTAGCATATAAAGGGAAGGTGGATGATGAGAGTAGAAGAATGTTACGGTATGGGGTCATTGAGCGATGCAACAGCGCATATATCAACCCACTTGTTACTGTAATTAAGAAAGATGGAAGAGTACGATTATGTCTGGATGCGAGGAAAGTGAACAGCGTGACGATCCCGGACTACGAGGGTGCCCCACCGATAAACGATATTTTGGCTAGATGTTGTGAAATGAAATATTTATCTACCGTAGACTTAACTAGCAGTTTCTGGCAAGTACCACTGAAGCCAGAGTGCTGGAACTTCACCGCTTTTATGTACGAAGGCAAATGTTATCGCTTCACAGTTACGCCGTTTGGACTGAGTACCAGTTCTGCTGCACTAACCAGGGGATTGGACACAGTATTGGAAGATGAAGTTAAGGAAAACACCATTATTTATATAGACGATTGCCTATGTTATTCAGGAGATTTAGAGACACATTTATTACACTTAGATTTATTATTATCTAACTTAAGAAGAGCGAATTTGACCATCAATTTGGATAAGTCGCAATTCTTTAGGCAAGAAATTGCATACCTTGGATATCGATTAACTACGCAAGGAATACAGGCAACGGACGAGAAGATTGATGCAATTATGAAGTTTCCAACACCACGGAACCAAAAGCAATTAAAGGGTTTCTTGGGTTTAACAAATTTCTACAACCGTTTTACAGATAAATACGCCGAAACCACCAAACCGTTACTTGAACTATTACGTAAAGGACATAAATTTACCTGGACACTGGAACTAAATGAATGTTTTCAACGAGTTAAAGAGTTATTCGTAGAAACAGTTATCTTGAAGTTTCCTCGAATAAACCAACGATACTATATGCAGTGCGACGCCAGCATCTTTGCATATGGCGGGCAGCTATATCAACTGGACGAGGAAGGAAAAATCGGAGTTATAGCATTTACTAGCAAAACATTCAAGGGTGCAGAAAGAAATTACTACTCCACGGAAAAGGAGCTCTTGAGTATCGTACGACGTCTCGAAAAATTCCGTATATACATATTAGGGCAACCTTTAACCATTATTACAGATAATAAGGCATTGACCTTAATGAACAAATGTCATTTAAATAACTCGCGAATAACACGCTGGATTTTAAGTATCCAAGAATACAAATTCGACATTGTCCATTGTAAGGGCAAGGACAATATTATTGCTGATCTTCTAAGCAGAAACCCAGAAGATGCCACGTTAGAAGAAATTAGCGACAATACGTGCGAATACTTAATTAATCACCTGACGATCAAGATGGATAAAAAAGTAAGCAAGATAATTATGGATATTGGAAAGTATCAACTTAAAGATACTAAGCTTAAGGCCATTATAGATAAGATTAAAGAAAAGTGTTTAGATAAGGAAATAAGTAAGTTTTATAGATATGTTAATGAGAAATTATATAGATTACGTAGGAGGGAATGGAAACTGTACATACCGAACAGTGTATCCGGAGAAATAATTGCCGAAATACACCGGATGTATGGACACCCAGGAGCGAAGAAATGTATAAAATTGTTACAGGAGCATTTTACCATAGACGGTATGTTGAAAAAAGTGAAAAATTACGTACGGACTTGCGACACATGTCAGAAGAGGAAGGACGCAGGTAACAAAATCCTATTTGGGGGAACGAAAGCCATTATCCCGTTAATGAAGGGTGACCTAGTGAGCGCTGATTATTTTGGGCCACTACCCGTCTCGTCCGCTGGAGTGAGGTATTTGTTCGTCATAGTAGACAATTTCACAAAATACGTGCGACTGTTTACACTTAGGAGGGCAACGACCGCAGCCACGTTAAGAAGAATACACCAATATTGTAAAGAGTTAGGATGTCCTAGAATAATTATTACTGACAATGGAACGCAGTTTACCTCTAGGAAATGGTTAGACGGTTTAAACGAATTAAACATTCAACCAAGATTCACCGCAATAAGAAACCCATGCGCGAATCTGGCTGAAAGAATCAACAGACAACTTGGAAATTTATTCAGGATCTTTGTCTGTGACCAACACACAAAGTGGTCGCGTTATGTACCTATAATTGAAAGTTGCATTAACGAGACGTACCACGAGACTATAGAAGTAACACCCTATGAGGCACAGCTCGGGAAAAAACCGACAAGAGTTTGGGAAAAATACCTAGACAAGGACATACTTCAAGTTAAAGGAGCTGACCACAACCAAATATTTGTCAAGATGAAAGAGAAGAGGGAAAAGCAAGCGAAGTTGTGTAATGAAACCAAGACCATTACAAAATTCCAAATTGGTGAGAAGGTGTTAATAAGGACCTATTATCAATCGGACGCGATCCAGAAAAGGATTGAGAAATTTTGTGAACTGTACTGTGGACCATACAAAGTACATCGAATTCTTGGAGATGCTACATACCTGCTCGTCGATTGCAATGACGAAAGCAAAATCCGCGGGAAATTCAATGTCAAACAGATGAAAAAATATCATGAATCAGAAAATTGAAGGTGAATGAAAAGGAGAAAGTTGAAGAATATATCACAACAAGTTAGCTGATGGTGATGAGTCATCTGCGTTAGGGTAATTGACGCGCTTATCTCATTCAGGCTGGCTTAACCAAAAGAAATATGTACTCTAATTGTCAAATGTAACATAAGAGTTTACTTAGTTAATAAATCACTAATAAAATGTTAGATAATAAGTGTGAATTAACGTTTTGAGTGACATTTTATGAAATATTGTAGTGAATACAAGGGACATTTTAGTTGCAATTACTTATTCACATAGTAATAAATTATTGGGACAAAGTGAAAAAAATAGGACACTTAAAAGTAAATGAGTGATACTATACCAAAAGCTATATCGTAAATGAACTCTGTTAAAGTGAATGTATATAATTAATAGACTAGGATTGTAAATGATGTTAAAACGAAGTAAATAACTCGTTAGCAAAATTTATTACGTGTATGTATAAATTATCAAATAATATGAATATAATTGAAACTAGCGTAGCGGATATGTTAATTACCAATCTAATTTTAAATAACATTTTAAGAACAAAATTATTGGTAGGACTATTAGTACTGCATAAAATGTATAGGTGTAGGAGATTTTCTCTGATTTCATCTAAAGCGTTACATTAAATCAATTGATTTGTTTTATATTATATTGCGAGAATAATATTTTAGAAAGTAAAGAGATTATTTAATTAATTACATTAATTATTACTCATTGAATTTATGATTTGTTTTGTAATTAGAGAGATAAGGTATTTATATGTAATCGATATGTAAATACGATAATGTTAAATGCGTTCAGCCATCCCAAATAGCTAGCAATAAATTCATAGATACAATTAAAACTAAAAGGGGGTACACCAATTGTAATATAAGTCTTTAAAAGTAGGTTATCATGTAATATCCCTCCCTGAGGAAGATGAACATGGTGAGGCGACGTACAGGGCGCAGAATTTGGATTTGAGTTGTTCCTTGAGGTCACATCATCAAATCAAAATTGAGGACACTGTAACGAGCAAAATTTAATATTTTTTAAATTTCTCCTCGACGGAGTGCGTTCACACGAAGCGGTGTCAACGACTTATAGTTGACGCAATAAATAAAGCGTAATGAGAAGATGTCAGAGCAGCGTCGCTAACTAGACAATAGAAAGACGTTAAGTTCGACTCGGCTATAGAAATTGGTTGCACAAGATGACAGGGAAAGTTTAGTTCAGAATTATTGCTCACTACAGCTGTAACAATGTAGGCGAGGACATTCACACTTGTACTGAGAAATGTGGCAGATGATTGACCAAGTTACGTCAGTATACGATGGACTACAGGAAGGGGAAAACTGTATGTTACAAAGGAACGGATGCACTGCACCTTAAGAAACAATACTAAAGCAGAGATCAGACAAAAACTCAAGTCATGTTACGCAGCTGGAGATATCGTCTAAGTGTCAGACAGAATTTACGAGTGGAAAGTTGGGGTGACTTCACCAGCCAGCAGATGTCCAAAATTATTAATAGCTACAAAAAAGGGGTATGACACAGAACAATACTTCGGGAGAACCGAAAGTACAGATAAAAGGCAATCCAGAAAAACACTGAGTTTACTTCAGACAATGGGTTGATAGACAAGCGTATAATAGCTAAAGTTTCTACGAAAAGGGTCAACGTTCGACAGAGCAAAATCGGGGGATGTATGAGAACCTATCAGAAGCCCAGAGCCACGGAAAAAACTTGTAGAGAGGACTGTTTCCATAGCAACAAAAACGAAGAACCTATCGGAAGAACGATGACGGAGGGTCTTGACATAGTGGGACAAACTATTCCAAGAAAACTCAAAACTGACCAATCAAGAGTAAAGAAGGCGTAAACAGCGCCAGGGACAAAATTTTGAGTAGGGACGAATTAATAAAACTATATGTCCAAGACGGGGACGAGGCCAGTATTATTTCAAATTTTCTAGAGTTTACTTTAAGTACGAAGCCAGTATATCTCAATTTTTCAAACAGTTCATTTCAATTGTTCGGAGTCAGTTTTACTCTATGTTCTCAAGAGTATATTTAATTGTTCGGAGAGATAACTCAAGTTCGGGAGTTAGTACGTCAACTCATAGCTTTGCAGACTTAGTGAAATCATCATGTCACGATAGTCAGACTTAGTAAACTTTTAATAGTGAATTTCGAAGTGCGATGTAACGGACTTAGGTAATAATTATTCAAAGCGAACAATCAGATCGTTACACGAACAAATATCACCACATATGTACTATACAAAACAGTTGAACTTAATGTTATTCAGTGTTACTACACCTCATTAAAACCTTAAAGAACATGAAACATTAAACTAATTAATCAATCACACGTATATTTCATAAAACAGTGATAGAAGTGGAACTAGACATGTACAGTAACGTTAAAATGAACACACAACATACATCGTAAGATGAAGTATTTAATTGAATGCTAAACATCAATTATTCACATAAACCTACGCCAACGCGAGTGATTGGAAGTATGTGCAAGTGCTTGTGATATCAGTGGCATTCAACGAGATGTGTCTTCACGTCATCCACATCACTGAGACTGGACATCACCAAATACTAATGGATATTTCATAAATCAAGTAACCATTATTTTAATCATTACTATTTAGCTACTTCTACTGACCTGATTCTTTCAAAGAATTCATCCCTGGGAAATTATTAGTAAACGCAATGAGTATAAATCAGAATTAAAAACGTAATTAATGAATATATTAACAAAAAACTATCTGGGATTAATGAACGCATCATTAATAATTAGAATATGAATTGTTATCTTATTTGATTTATATATGTATGTATGTCTTCTTTGTTTCAGCATATATTTAAACATGAATTTGTTCTTATAAAATATGTGTGTATTTACAGGTACATCGACGTTTCATATGTATGGTTATAATTTATTGTGAATGATAAATAAACTAGTTATTTAAGTGGATCCTATATATGCGTTTATTATTACCACAGATAACCCAGATATTAACTTAATTTTTGAATAAAATATAAAGCAGAGTTTTGAGAGTTTCTTTTGTTCAGTAATATAAATGAATTGACAATATTAATTTATTAGATGATATCAAGTATTTTGTTCATAACTAATCAGAATAGTTATACCTTATATTAAATGGTGCTTCCAACCAGGAGCATAGATAACTAAAAGTAATAGAGAAAATTTAATTATGCAGATTTAGTGTAAACAATAAAAGATTACCCTTTATTATCATTGTATTAATGGCTGCACAACACGTGGCACGAAAGTAATATATTAATCCAAATAATTTGCATATCACCCATTATAAGTAAATATTAATTTAATATTATTATAAGCGGTACTTCTAATTCAACAGTGTCTAAGAAATACTGTTTATCGGCATTTGAATTATAACATTAGATTTAAATTTACTCGAGCTTCTGTGCACTACAGTGAACTGTAGTGAATTACAGGTAACTTAATTATTTTAGTGTATAGCCTACTAAACATAAATGTTAATTTACATGATTAAATTTTGTAGTTTATGTATTTGGTTAGTTAATTTATTTTTTGAAATTAAATTCTGTAATTCATACATCTTTTTTTTTTAATTTTGTTTTTTTTTCAATATGAAGCCTATCTCTTTATTGGAAAATTTTCCGTATTTCGCGGGGAAAACGAATATCGGTTACAAGGAAGAAATTTACGCGTTCGTTATGAACAAGTTCCACTATATTTGCTTTTAAGTACATGGTAATATGATTTTGTTCAGCTTACCTTCATCAATTAGCTCCTTCAGTTTCGTCATGGTTAACTCTCCTGTAACATTTTTGGAGCGGATGTTTCGCTTCAACTTCGCCCAAGCTATTTCCATCGGGTTGAGGTCGAAGTTGTAGGGTGGAAGACGCACGACAATGTGACCGTGGGCCTCGAACACCATATCTATTTTGAAAACCTTTTCCGGCCGTTTCTTCGCTTTTATTAGCTCGTACAGCGTAGTTTTCCTGAAGGTTTCATCGGCTACAATTCCATTCTCATGTAACCAAGTAATCATCTGCGTTTTAGTCGCCGATCTTACGGGCAGCTTGTTGTGTTCTACACAGTGGTACGGCGCGTTGTCCATAATTACAACACTTTGAGGAGGAAGACCAGGAATCACTTTCTCTTTCACCTATTTTGAAAAATTTTCAGAATTCATTTGGCCGTGGTAGTCTCCCTTAGTATTCCCAGCTTTAAAAATCAATTCCGCTCCAGGCAAAAACCATCTTTGGAACCAATGTGGACAATAATAAATCTACTGGTTCCACTAATGTTTTCGGCGACACCCGTTACACCTGGCCCTTGCCAGCATTTCCGGAACGTGATATTTGAGTCTGCCCAAGTTTCATTGAGGAAGAAAATCTGTTGCTGTTCTTCTCGATACCTCTCCATTTTCATCAGATAACTGCACCGCCAATCAATGATGTCATTGGGCTCTACTAGCACTTTTCTTTTACTGCAGGACCGTTTCCACTTAAACCCCATATCGAGTAATAGTTGTCTAATCTTTGTTTTGCCGTATGGGAAATTAATTCTCTCTTTAAGTGTAGCCAGCAGTTTCCTGACGGAAGGCACAATTTGTAATTTTCAAAGTTGTCCATCACAACAGGCACCCTTGTTCGTGGTTTCTGTGGTGACTTTAGATCCCCTCTTGGAGAATCTTTCCTTTCTTTTCTAATTCGTCCAATAGTTGCTATCCCTTTTCTCGTATAAAGGGCTGCTCTCTTGTTAGGGCAAGTAATAGGCCCAGCAGAGTTCCTGAACTAGCCTCCTGTACACATGTTTCTATTATGTTGCTGACAACGGTGCGCTCCCTACTGCGAATTACCTTCCGGTTTGTTTTCGGAGTACTGAAGCTAGTAGTAGGTGTTGACGTAAGTTTTTGTTGTTCGATGTTTTGAAAACGCACAAAAATTACAGTTCACTGTTTAAAATTTGCTGACAACGAAGTAAATAATAAATTTAATAACGATAACAACAAAGTAAATAATAAATTTAATAACGATAACAACGAAGTAATAATAAATTTTAAACGATAACAACGAAGTAAATAATAAATGTAATAACGATAACAACGAAGTGTTCTCGAAGAGCGCAAACAAATTTCTCTAGTGAAAGCCACGCGAGGAATGCGTGAACGCATTAAGAGATCAAGAGACACGCTAATTGCCGGGAATGGTGAGGGACTAGTTTGACGAGGTAATGTTCTCAGCTTAGAGATTACAACACCCCCACTTAGCCAACCGTAGTGCCTGGCCTGCTTCTCCCACCTTACCCACTGCTCGATCTTCAAATTACGGCCAGACAGTACATAGTACATACAATTTCTTAAACACATTTGGACACAAACACAACATTTGTAGTTAACATTATCCGCATCAAATACAAATGATAATTTTAAATAAGCCATATATATCTTTTTCGATAGTGATGGCAGAAATGGTAATCGTGTGTACAATATAATAATCTTAATTCCAGTTTATAATATTTATATTTGATTTATGACAATTACATTGTGTTCCTTTACGACTCACAATTACTGTATGTATCCTACTGATGGAAGCACTATGAAAAGCTATGCTGGGTACCAAATAACTGTAATGCAATGATTTACACATTAATGAAAAAAATTACTACTAATAATAATAATATCACGGTAACTAATGCAAGAAAACGAATAAAAAACGAGTAGTTCTAATAAACACTTTGGTTATTTATCTTTGTTTTTATAGTTCACTTAAGGTTTCCATCAAAAGCAGAAGCGATTGCTAAATAAATAATTTCATTTTGTAACAATTATTTCGAATTGCTGTTATGGCTCACAAAATTCCTAACACAATTGAGAATGCTGTTACTCGGTCTTTTACGATTAAATAAAATATTATAATCATACACTTAAATTGTTAATAAAACGAGAGGACACTCGTAGGAACACCGCACACAGCTAAACAAACCTAAAATAAGTTACGGGTTATAGGTTAAGTTTACAAAAATATCTTACTGTTGACGTAATTGTTAGACTCGTCGATAGAGCGGCATTATTGTCTCCCCCCCACCATAGTGCCGCTTCACATCACATATAAAAACGCACACGTAGACGCTAGTGTCAAAACAGAAGTTATTTGTTGTCTACTTCTCAGGGGTAGTCATGCGAATAATTCAACAAAAGACAGAAAACCATCCTTGCCACCCTGAATTTGACAACAAAGAGACAAAGGAGACCTAAGGGTGCCATGGGGGAAAACCAGCCAAAGAATTAGGAATACTTAGACAAACTTTCTCCAACATTGACTTCAACAACTATTTTGGCTACTGTACCACTTGGGAAGCAAAAAAAAAAAATAATAATAATAATAATTAACCCGTTAATTTTTTAATCATTAATACAAAAATTAATGATTAATGATTAAAGTTAAACATTTTAAAATTTAAGGATTAAGATAAAAAATTTTAATGATTAATTTAATTGTTAATTTTTTTAATCGTTAATCCCAAGTCTGCATATAAAGAAGTAGTCAAGTATTTCTATATAGGAAACATTATGGGATTTTAATTTATGA
Source organism: Magicicada septendecula (assembly GCA_034769895.1). Lineage (NCBI taxonomy): Eukaryota > Metazoa > Arthropoda > Insecta > Hemiptera > Cicadidae > Magicicada > Magicicada septendecula. The sequence continues at coordinate 492,880,733 of CM068367.1, forward strand.
GCAACATGACAACAGTGGTTGTCAACATTTGATAGCTGACTATTCTAGAGATATAAAATTATACATTTATATGTGTAGGCCTACTTAACCAAGTGTGTAATCTGCTAGACAGACTGAATGTTTATAGAATATAATCAGTGTTATAATAATCAACACGTATTAGTCCATTACAGGACATAGTCTCAAACCATGTCTCACTGTCTATTTTGTGTTTTTCTGATTCAGTCAATGCCAGCAAAACTGATGTCATCTAATTATCTCACTGATGGCCATTTTTAAAATCTACTGCCTACTCTTAGTCCCTGCTATTCTTTTTTCAATTGATTGTTCATGTTCACCATTCACACAATTCATGAATAATTTCTCTCAACCTAACATGAAATCTACTAAATGGTAATTGGGAACTTAATTAGTGGAACAGAGTTATACTTCCTGTAAATAAACAAGACAATATTAAAAGAGATTATAATTTCAGGCTATTGGGCCCTGGTCAGTTGCTTTGAGTTGACATATTTTTAATTTTCTACATTTTTGGCCACCTACTGGATGCTGTCTTCAGTAATAACAGTTTAAAAACAGTTTGACAACGGATGGTACATCTAGGAAATTGAAAATATGTAAATATAATTAATTCACTATCGACTCGGAACACATTCATTGTTCACCATTCACACAATTCATGAATCATATCTTGAATATTAATTGCTAAACTTTCATTTGTGAAACTTACTTTGTTATTTTCATTTTTATTCATTAAGTGCTGTGAATGAAGAGGATGAACATTCAAAATAACAGAATCATATCTCTCAACCTAACATGAAAAAATTGAAAGAACAATTCTGAAAATAAAATTATCCCAGGTAGGTAAAACCACATACAAAAATGCACACACACACACACACACACACACACACACAATACATACAGAATCATGAATGTGTTACGAGTCGGTAGTGAATTAATTATATTTAGTTAAGTAACGGACACGTCATGGACAACGAAATCCAAGAATTTAAAAATATGACATCTCAAAGCAATTGACCACAGCTCAATAGCCTCCGGTTATTATAAACTCTTTTAATAATGACTCTGGCCATGACAGTCTATAGAATAAAAGTAGACAATAATACTAACACAAACTAAATACTGTGAGCCATAGAAATATTTTAGAATAGTGTCTTTTAATTGTTTATACGTATACAGCTTCACACACTTTCATTTAATTACTTCGTTTTACCATTTAAATTACAACTATTCAATTTCCCTGTTATTGGAACACCTGTCCAACAAAAGGGAGCATTTTATTGCTTTTAAAAAACCCATTTAAGTTACTTATATCTTCACTAGTACTTTTTTAGCAATGCCCATGTCTTACTATCATATGTGTTGTCTTGTTTACTGTACTACCTTTGTTTCAAGTAGCCTGATATGTACAAGGTCTGTCTGGAAAGTATCAAATGATTGGAATACCGTATCTTAATGATGCACCATATGGCCTTAACAAAACTACATAGCCAATTGCAAGAAACCTTACTGCACACTCATGAAACAGCTAGGCCATTTAGTAAGGTTGTGTTTTATGTGACCCAGCTAGGCCATTAAGTAACCTTGTGTTTTATGTGACCCAGCTAGACCATTAAGTAACCTTGTGTTTTATGTGACCATGAAATTCATTTTGACTAATTAAGCAGATCAGAAAATCTGCATCATGTTTTGCTTGATTAACTTGGACATTCATCCACGGAAACTATACAAATTTTTCTGGATTTTGTTGTCCATGATGTGTCCATTGATTAACTAATTATAAATATATAACTACTGACTTGGGTCCTAATTATACAAATTCTGTACTCCAAATACATTAATGGATTAATGTAATGTAATATTAATGTAATACATTACATTACATTACATTACATTACTCCACACTGTATTCAATTTTATTCCAAATTGGCATTAATGAGGGTGAATTGTTCTATAAATAGGTATAAATGTATTAGTTTGTAAAATCTTGTGCATCAAATACATCAAATAGTTAGTTATTTGGTGCTTACGATGATTTGATTGATAAAATATCAGAGTTTAATTTGTGAATCTTAAGTTCAAAAATGTATTCATAAATATGCATACAAAAATGTATACAGTTAATAAATAATTATTATTAATGATTTGCTGAATCACTTTTTGGCATATTTACATTTGATCAAATTTTTGGCAAAAATGGAAAAACTGTAAACCATTTTAGTACTAGATGATTTTAATATTATTCTTTCAGAAATTTAATTATTAGTATCTAAAAAATGTGAAACAAAGCGCTTTGTAGACCTCCAAATATCTTCAAAATATGCCCTTTTAACAAAAATTCTTAACTTTCAAGTGACTGTGGACTTTTAAAATTAAAATACATACAAACAGTTTTTAAACTGTAAAGAAATATATTAAAACATACTTTTAATAGTAACAAAACGTTTATTTATGAAAACATACAAATTAATACAAAGAATTAAATCAAAATTATTAACTAAAAAATTTTATTCGGTTAAATACTTTTTCCAAAAATGAAAATTATTATGTTCAGCAGGAATATATGTAATTGGTATCTGTATACCTTGAAGTTTGTTTTTTTCATCTGATCTGACCCATCTGACCTGAAGGATAAGCTTTGCAGAGTGTCTTTGGTGATACAGCAGGTATTCTATTTTACCTCAGTATGAAAGCATACACCTCTACCTTGTTTACAAATTTACTGGTTAAGCAAACTCTGAGGTATGCTTCGGTTTCCTCTGGTGGAGTGAGAGCTGCTTCCACTTGGCATATATCTTCTTTTGGGATTCTTGATGGGGTAACTGCAAAGTTGAATCCTTTTGAAATGGCTTTTTCTGTGTCTGCGTCCAGTTGTATGTCTGTTAAGTTGTGAATGATTTTCTTGTTTGCTTGCTTCTCTTATGTTATGTTCTGGTGGTGATTTATTCTCTAACATTTTCATTAATTTCTTTATGTGTTGCTGTCGTGTGGTGTCCACTTGTCTTCTTGCCGATTCCGATGTGAGAGTCAATTGTTTGGAAGTATTCTGTTCCCAGTGTGGAGCCAAGTTTTGGGCGTAATTGTAGTAGACATCTGCCTACGTAGTTGATCTGTTTTCTTGTATCCTGAATGGATGCTTTGAAATAGTGTTTCCGGCTTTCTCTAGCATTCTTCTTGTTTTTATGTTGCTGTTGTGATTTTAAGTAGACTGTTTATTTTGTATTCATTTTGGCTGTGTAGAACTAATTTTATTTCCATGTTCTGTAAGGAAATGGAAATATGGTGATCGTGAAAAAATCGTGTTTGATATGAGGGGTGATCCTGATTGTACTATCCTCAAAACGTGAAGAAAAGACATTTTCTTAAAAGTGTCTGTGTGTCTGTCTGTCTGTGTGCATCTGTATGTAGAATTTTTTCTATGGCGAACGATAACTGCCTTCAAACAGAATCAAATAATGTTTTTCATATGTGCCTGAGCTGTAGAGGACTCAAGGTTTATTGATTTTGGTGAAGATTGGTAAGGGGGAGGGGTAGTGTACCTGCAACGTTTTATGTTTTAACAACAATAAAGTACTAAATTTTAATAAATAAAGTATCCGTAAATAAGGTCATAATAATCTACTGTAGAAAGGTAAATGAAAAGGGTAGTTGAAGAGGGAGGGGAAATTTTTCGAAAACTACCTTTTTGATGTCAAATGAAGTACTTCATTTTGAAGGATAAGATAATGTAGTAATTACATGTAATGAAACTATTACTCAATAAAAGCATAAATATCAAAAATTGGGTTGTTTAGTTAAGGGGGAGGGTTAGTTTACATGCACTGTTTTGTGTTTTAACAAGAGTAAAGTATTTAATTTGGATAAATAAGTGCCCCTTCCACGAAATAAAGTCATATTAATCCACTGTACTGCATTGAGGCATGCCCGAGATGGAAATAATTATTTCAGAATATTGTTTATGAATTGTAACCAATAAATTATTGTAATTATGACAACAAGCTTCCTTCGTGTGTGGGTTTTAGTCTAGTCACACGTTGGTTGCTTGCATCAATTTATAACAATTATATAATATCTCTTAATTAGCCACTCGTTGGTTGCGTCAATTGATAACAATTATAAATTGTTCACGTGTGTGTTTTACGATGTCTGAAACCTTGTAGCTTTCCCGATACTCGTAGTTCTTTTGACCTCACCAATATCTGTCAAATTTTTCGTTCATTTGTTTAATTCAATTTTCATTAGTTTGTATTGGTTTTATTTTCTGTAATTCTCAATTGGATGGATCTTGCTAACAGGTTCTGATAATTTTGTTTTTTCATTTCCATTTAGTATTATTTGTTTTAATTCATCTGGTTGGTTTATTTTCTAATTTTTATGGAGCGACTATTTTGTCATCCGCTCTCTTCTGATGCTAAAAATGGACTCTTTATACGTTTGTAACGGGTTTTTTTATTAATGTTTGGTTGTCATGGTAGCGTCTTCTACTTCTATTGGCTGAAAGAATTTTGTACTCATTGTTATATATGGCTTGGGTTTTTCCCCAAAATGAATAAATATTTTCTAATTAGGATAATTTCCTTGTATTATTATCAATAGGATTATTATTATTATCATTGAATAGCTTTTCTGATGTAGATTAATTAGACATCAAACATGACTAGTTTCTATTATCTCTGGGCTGTTCTAACCTTTGGCTATTTTTGTTCTTTTTATTTATTTTGTTTATTATGTTGTTTTTTGCAATTATTTTAGGTTTGTATTGTTCCTTGGTTTGGTATTTTATGTTTGCTTATCTTTTTCCCTCACTGTGTACTGTTATTTGTTTATATTTTACAATTTTTGTTCACATTGTTTTAGGCCTAACTTTGCCTATCCTTTTGACATTGTTTAAACTTTAAATTTACTCTTATTACTAGTTTCTTATTGTTTTGTTTTAGCTAGTTTACACTGATTACGGATTTACATTCCTTAATATATGAATATTACAGCTTCTCCGACATATAAATGCCTTTCATATCTAAGTTTATAACTTTAACATGAACCGTTTCTTAGGATTTCATCACCACTCAACATAATACAACTTACTCTTAAGACTATTTCAACAATTATAACATTTGCACATTTTTTATAATATTACTATTATCTTCTCTGCGTTTCTTTATGACATCATAATAATACCTTCAATCTTTTAATATATACAATTTTAGTATTTAAACATTAATTTCTTTTTTAGGCCTACTTTTCTTTTATACCATATTATTGGTTTAAAGTTTGGTCTATGATAATAATATTTTATCTACTACCGGTACTGTTTTTGGTTCTTTTCCACAACTAAACTCTAATATTGTTCACTTATTTTGGTGTCTTTATGCAGGTTGTGTTTGTGTTTTATTTTTTAGTCAATCACTTTCCTTCCGCACTCTCACTTTTATATGAGTTCTTGCTTATATTTGTTGTTTTTTATTTATATTTTGGGTTACACCTGCACTTGTACTGCTTCACTGTACTTAGTGTCAATAGTGTTATACATTTTTATTTTGTTTCTTTATATTAATCACATTTGTGTTATCACCCTTATCACTGAGTGTTTATTATTTAGTGTTTGTTTGTAATTCACTCCCTATTCATATCATGGACTCTTGGTTCACTTTGGTCTATGACTATTTTGATTATTAGTCTATCTCTATTATATTTCATTTTTGTTATTATAATTTTCTGTATCATTGTTTGTGTATTTTATTATTTGTTTATTTCATCATTATTCTGTGCTTACTTAGCTAATATTACAACATTTTCTTTTGGTTTGTATTTTCTATATTCAATGGTACATTTAATTATATTTACTTTTCTTAGTTTGTTATTTCATGGGTTTATTTCATATAATTTGTCATTTGGCCAATCACTTGGGTTGGGTCATAGTCATTTGTCTTGTATATGTTACAGTCATTCTAGTGTTATTTATTTAAAATTGTTAATTCTTCTTCTTTTATCTACCTTTAGCCGCATGCTTTTTACTTTATATTCTATGGTATATCTTCCCTTGTATTGGGCTGCTTTTGGTATCGTAACATAATGCCTTGCCATTAAAATTGATCATTTTGTAAAACACTAACATAGTTTTTTATGAAATTATCAGTTTTTTTCCCTTCTGGTTTCTCATCTTACTTATTTCTGTCCTTATTATGTGGTTGTTTTAGATCTGTGGTTATTTATTCCATTTGTGAGTTCTCCCTGTATATAATTTCCCAAATTCTCCCTAACATTTTGTAGCTGGCATCGTCCATTACTACTTTTTTCTGAGATCAGAGGAACATCATCTCTGCTCAGTTAATTGATTGCTGGAACTATTCTCAGTCAATCTTCATAAAAAGGTAGTCACCTTGTGACTCTTAATAATAATAATAATAATAATAATCTTTGGGGATTGTTCACTTTATTGTTCTTCGGATCATTTTACCTTTCTCTACTCATTCTTCCTTCCGCTATTCCTTTGCTATATTCTGTTATATACTCACACATTGGTTGTTTTTATTTATTTATTAATTTCATTACTTCTAACTCTTAAATAAAATAAAATTAAATTAAAATAACTCTTAAATAAAATTTTTCTTGTCTTCTTGTGATCGTTTTAATTATTGTAGACATTTTTTCCTTTCTTTTCATTTGTTGATTACCCTTATTTTGCTTTAGCTACTTATTGTATTTGGGTCGTTATATTTCCTTATACCATTTCTTTATACTCTCTTGATATTCTATATACCTTACAATTTTATTTATTTGTCTTAGCACGTCTTGATTGTTTTATATTTGTTTATTTTAACTTATATCCTTTCTAACTATCTTGTGTTATTATTTCTTACTTTCACTTTGTTCCTTTGTTTGTTTATTTCATCTCATATGGTTTCTAAATAGTGGTGTAAGCTGTTCTTACTTATATTTTAGAATTTTGTCGGTTCTAAAATATTATTTTGGAATTTTGTTGATAATCAAAAAATCAGTCCCTTTTCTCAATAGTGTGTGGTATTTAGTTTATCCAGGGTCCATAATTTCATCTGCACATGTTGTTCGGATCATTCTGGTGTGCAGACCTATTTCCGTCCTTGTAATATAGGTCTCTGCTGCCTTGTACAGCAATTCTTCTAATACTATATGTTCACTAGTATCCGTGCCTACATCAATCACTTTAGCATCTAATTTACTAAATGCATACTTTAATGGCCCATTCATTATTGATGATCTCATTGACTTTTTATTATACCTTTCTATTTTCGGTATATTCCATTGAAATATAGAGTTTTGTAAGTTTTTACTCACTGGTTTGTTGTGAGCCCCTTCTAGAATCTCTTTTAAAGTTCTCCTACAATCTTTAAAATTCATTATTTCAGTATGGTCGGTAATTGGTAGATTAAGCACATTAATTAGTCCATTCTTCATCATCTCCAATTCTTCTCGTGTACTTATTATTTCTTTTTTACGTATTTTTCCTATTTCTTTCGTTTTCTTAATCTTCTTAATTATTTGGTCTTCTTTATTCCCTTACTGTTGATTTCTATGTGCTTAATATTCTCTTTGTTTTTGTTATTTTTATTCTCAGGTAACAATGTATTTTTGTCTTCTTTTAATTCTGTTTCCTTACCACTACCTTCTATTTCCTGCCTGACTCGTTCCTTGCTTTTATCGTTTGGTATTTCTTCTGTTGTCTTATTCATATTGTCTATTTTCTGGCATAATCGATCCGTGTTTTCTATCATTTTTTTAATGACTTCTTCCATTTTCTTTTCCATCCTTTTACTTAATGTGTCCATGTTTTTATTATTTTCGTCTTTGAATTCCTCTATATTTTTATTTAATAATTCAATGTTTTGATTATTAATTTTATTACTATAATTTATTTTCTTAGTTAAATCTTCCTTTATTCCTTCACTACTATTTTTTAATTCCTCTTTTAATGATTCTAACTTTTTATTTAATTCTTCCTTGGCTTCCTTTCCCCTTTTCTCACTTTCCTCATTATTTTGTTTTAAACTCTCGTCATTCCTGTCAAATTTTTCGTTCATTTGTTTAATTAAATTTTCATTAGTTTGTTTATTTTGTTCCTCCATTCGTTTAAAATTTTCATTATTGGCTTCCTTGTTTTTATTTAATTGTTCCACCATAACCCTCATCATTTCCTGGAAATTTGCGTCCACTGGTTGGGTTGGGTTCTCTGGTTGGTCCCTTGGGCATCCCTTACGATCATTTCCACTTCCTCAACCGGTGTTGCCTCCTTGTCTTCAATGTCGATGTCCTCTGTCCTCTTTTTTGATCTTCCTCTGGTGTGCATTTTGTTTGCCTTTTCCGTAACCGCCGCTAGAATATTATCCTTCCTACAACTCTAGCCTCACTAGTTGGTCGCCAATTTATGACAACAAGCTTCCTTCGTGTGTGAGTTTTAATCTAGTCACACGTTGGTTGCATCAATTTATAACAATTATATAATATCTCTTAATTAGCCACACATTGGTTGCGTCAATTGATAACAATTATAAATTGTTCACGTGTATGTTTTACGATGTCTGAAACCTCGTAGCTTTCCCGATACTCGTAGTTCTTTTGACCTCACCAATACCTGTCAAATTTTTTGTTCATTTGTTTAATTCAATTTTCATTAGTTTGTATTGGTTTTATTTTCTGTAATTCTCAATTAAATTGGATGGATCTTGCTAACAGGTTCTGATAATTTTGTTTTTTCATTTCCATTTAGTATTATTTGTTTTAATTCATCTGGTTGGTATATTTTCTAATTTTTATGGAGCGACTATTTTGTCATCTGCTCTCTTCTGATGCTAAAAATGGACTCTTTATACGTTTGTAACGGTTTTTCTATTAATGTTTGGTTGTCATGGTAGCCAGTCTCCTACTTCTGTTGGCTGAAATAATTTTGTACTCATTGTTATATATGGCTTGGGTTTTTGCCCAAAATGAATAAATATTTTCTAATTAGGATAATTTCCTTGTATTATTATCAATAGGATTATTATTATTATTATCATTGAATAGATTTTCTGATGTAGATTAATTAGACATCAAACATGACTAGTTTCTATTATCTCTGGGCTGTTCTAACCTTTGGCTATTTTTGTTCTTTTTACTTATTTTGTTTATTATGTTGTTTTTTGCAATTATTTTAGGTTTGTATTGTTCCTTGGTTTGGTATTTTATGTTTGCTTATCTTTTTCCCTCACTGTGTACTGTTATTTGTTTATATTTTACAATTTTTGTTCACATTGTTATAGGCCTAACTTTGCCTATCCTTTTGACATTGTTTAAACTTTAAGTTTACTCTTATTACTAGTTTCTTATTGTTTTGTTTTAGCTAGTTTACAGTGATTACGGAATTACATTCCTTAATATATGAATATTACAGCTTCTCCGACATATTGTAACACCTCGAGTATTACTGATAATTATCTTCGTCTTTACCTGTACTGTTTGAATCAATGAAATAAAAGATTTAAAAAAAAATCTTTTGTAAATATTTTTCTCTTTTTTTATAATTAATTATTTTGCCTTTATTGGGTTAATTTATATTTTAAATTTTATTTTATTTTTATTTTTGTTTATTTAATTTTAATTAGGGTTCAGGTTAAATATTTATAACCATCCACATTTAATTATTTCTTACTCTCCTCTTAATCTCAATCGTGTAGTAGAATTTAATTTGAAGAAATGTTTTGCGTTAGATGATTCGATTTGACAATCGATTCGTAATATAAGAATTACCTACTTCTTCGTTTCGTCCAGCTGATGTTATTCTTCACAAGTTTTCCTTCTTGTATACCTGAAATTCTTCTAACTTACTTATTTTTATAAATAAAACGCAATTAATTGATAATTAATCTCATGTAATGCAATTTGAGCAATTAATCGACTCTTGGGTCGATATTGTGATTCCCAGTTCGACTCCTCAATCTCAGGTCGATTGCAAACAAATGTAATTTAAATAAAATTAATATAAGAATAATTTGGGTTCTTTGAACTGTTACTAAAAAGTCAGAAAGGAATTTTTTCTAAAAAGTACAATACTTACAAATAAATTCTTAGTTATTAACACATAAATATTTGATTTTTTTTTTGTTAGGAGATATACAACAGTAATTAAACGTTTATGTGACCAAAGCTTAAAAGATGGTGTCAGTCCGTCTTCATTGGAACGACACGATCAGTTTGAGAAAATGGCCACCATGTCACACCTCAAATTTTATGTTAATGGTTTTTTGTCACTTTTCCTTAAATAAATGATTCTTAAATTGAGTGGCCACAGTTATAATAGTTGTTAATCACTTTTTCTTCGTTGTATTGTAATTGAAACGGTGTTGTGCTGTTTATTATAGTGTGGTGTTATGTTTAACAGTGCTTTGGTTAGATAGTTAGGCTCACCAAATTTACGTAGGAATGTTCACTTTCAAATCATACTTTACTTGTTCTTTTGCGTTCTTGAATTAAGGAATTGTTATATCTTCAAATTAATATGAGTATTGTTTTTTCTTATTTTTCGGCTGGTTTCTTCTCAACATATATTTTTTTTATTTCACTTAGATCTGATATTTTGAAATTTTAGTTTTTTGCTGTACAGACCTGACCCGCTCGTCTTTATGTCTAACAATCAACTCTCGCCGTTTCTTCATCATTCAAACGGATTTGACCAGTTTTTGTCAAATTCTGATTGGTTCATTGGGATGAACTCTGAGTCATGTGACTGTGTTTGTTCAAAATAAAGTGCCCCTTCACCTCCCAGTCTAATTTACTCTCTAGTTATAATATAATTTGACTTAATTTAGTCTACTTAGTTAAATTCCTTATTTTATTCTGAACAATTTGATACTAGACATGATATCATTAGCCTCCATATTAAGTGATTTACCACTTTTACAAAAGACTCTGCTTATAGGCTTTTTTAGTCATTTGACTTACAAACTTTCAAAAAACATCAGTATTCATCAAATATGAAGCGTTTAGTTTCATTTCATTTTAATAAGAACAGCGTAATAGTAATAGATAATGCCTCCTACCACAATGTACAAATAAATCCACCTCCAACATCATTAACAAAAAAAGGCAGACATGATTAACTGGTTAAAAAACCATAACATTTCTTGTAGTCTATCTATGTTAAAGCCTGAGCTGTATGCACTAATTAAACAAAACAAACCAACTTACAAAACTTTTAAAATAAATGCTATTTTGGCAAACCAAGGACATTCTGTTTTATAACTTCTACACTATCAGCCGGATTTTAATCCTATGGAACTGACTTGGGCAACCGTGAAGAAGCATGTTGAAAGAAAAACCGTGCATTTTTCTGTGGACAGTGTCAAAGGAATTTTATTGTATTTCTCCTGCAGACTAGAGATCAAGACGTGACGTAATGAAAATTTAAAATGACTACGTGAGATCGAACCAAATAAGGGATACTGTAACAGATCGTTTAGAAAATAATGTAAGACGAGATAGCAGCAGTGAAGGCAACTTGAGTGATAGTGATAATAGGCTAACGGTGATAACAGTGACGGAAATATTAGTAGGGTGAAGAACTGACCTAAATAATTATTGTAATTGCATGTAAGTAAATGTGCTCTATGGTACTTAAATAGTTTCAGTCTAATTGTTGCATTAATATTGTCTCTCCGGTTCTTTACGGATAGTTTACATCTGCTTGTTTTTTAAACACACACACACACACACACACACACACACAATCATTTCACGTACGAGGCTGTTATTAATGTTACTTATTCAAACAAATTAAGATGCCAGAGCAATGTGGATCACATGTTATTACGTTTTTCGTGAATCGTAACATGTACACAAAGTGTACAAATTCCAAAATATACAACGATTGTTGATGTCTAGCCTCGACTTTCGAGAAACATTGCAACAGACACAACACGCCAAGTCACTGTTTACAAAATAATGGAAATCTTTATTAGGCCTACATTGTCTCTTTCTGTTGTGTCTAACGCTTGTTTCGTCTTACAAAATGTCCACGTTTACTGTCCTAATCGAAATCAAAACTTACCTACAACCAAATTTTGTAGGTAACCAAATTTGAGGTAAAAACCTTAAAAACAATTAAAAGAATAACAAACGAATTTTCAAATTATAAGAATAATTGGTTAGTAAAAAGTTAGGTAAGTTAGTAAAAAGTAAGTTACATATATACGCGTGTGTGTGTGCGCGTGTGCGCGCGCGCGCGTGTGTGTTTTGGTAGGGCTGTAAAATTTAGTCTGGTAAAGTATTTAGTAATATAATTAAAAATGTAGCTAATGAAATGTAAAAAACAATAAATACATAAAAACGTTAAAAATTAAAAATAAACAAATGAAAACACTATAAGAATCATAGACAATAGAAAACTAAATAAATAAAGTTATAAATATAATAAAACGAAAATAATTGTGAATCGACAAAGCAGTGTAACTGCTTTATTTCAGCTGTCATTATAAGCGATATCAGTTTTCAAATTTTACTACTTTTACAGAGAAAAACGTAAATTTAACTATTATCTTTCATCTTTAATTATTAAAGAAGCGTAACTTCGGCACATTAGGTATAAAAAGTCAACCCGTGTCAAAATAGATTACTCTTGTCACATTCGCGTCTTATTAACAATTCAGAGAGTAGACCAATATTTTCAACTGCGTTAGTAGACAATTTCCTCTCTCGTGCCTTTCACTGCTGCCCTCTTCTCACCACTACAACCTGCGCGCTGATTCATGTCTGTTTAATACTACTATATATAGAATTATTCTAAATTTCTTTAATTGTCTACTAAGTTGTAGTTATTATATAAAAAGAAAACACTGAATCAACAATTCTTGCTCATTTCATTACTTAACAGTGGTTTGATCATGTATTAGGTAATTTGAACATTACTTTTAATGTTTGATCTTTTTTAGGCCATAGTTCTTTAATACAATTGAACCAGTCTAAAATTATCGTGTAAACCCCTTGATTACTTCCAAAAAATATGATTACAATTGCAATAGATAACCTATTTGTTCATTTTACAATATTTCATGGATTTACATTATTTTATCCCCTTGTTTACTGTTTATTTACAATAGTTATGGGTTTTGATATTGGCCTATGTACTGGTATTAGTTTCATGAACAAGTTTACAATCATTTCTAATTACAGTTACCCTTTCTGACTGATTTACTAAGAACCCTTTAACAGTTAAGTTGTTACATTAATAACCTTAATAACTATGAGAACCAACTTAATGTTATATAACAATAGATTAACAGAACAAATTATATCTTATCCTATTAGTGTACTTTCAGGCCTACATGGCTCTAAGTTTGATTGAACATACAAGTAGCTAAAACACAAATCTTACTAAAACTATACTATTAATTAACATTAAATAAGAATATTTTATTCATTTCACATTGTTTTTATATGATTAATTCATTATTGTTTTGTTCTCACTTATGGCATCCCCTTACCTTGTACATAGTTATTGGCCAATAGGTTTTGGGGACATGGAATATAAATTCCGATTGTAACACTAGTTTCCCACATGCTTTATATTTGCATTTTACTGGTGATATTAAAGGAAAAGGAAAAACACTTAATTTCTTGTGTTATCACTAGTTAACACTTCACTGATGTGGTTTTGTTTGTCACACAATTAGATGTTCACTCTTTTTTTTTTTTATTATCTGGCCCCTTCCTGGTCACCTCCAATTTTAGTTACATAGTCTTATATCTAACACTTTTCCTTAACCTAATGTACATTGTTTCATTCTTTAATAGTATTGTACTTTTTGTTATTTTATAATGGGTTTACTCTTATTTCTATATTTTTTTGTTTATTTGGTATGTATTTTCTTTATGTAATGGGAAGGAACGTCACGTTACAATATTAATGCCTTTCATATCTAAATTTATAACTTTAACATGAACTGTTTCTTAGGCTTTCATCACCACTCAACATAATACAACTTACTCTTAAGACTATTTCAACAATTATAACTTTTGCACATTTCTATAATACAGTATTACTATTATCTCGAAGCGTTTCTTTATGACATCATAATAATACCTTCAATCCTTTAATATATATAGTTTTAGTATTTAAACATTCATTTCTTTTTTAGGCCTACTTTTCTTTTATACCATATATTGGTTTAAAGTTTGGTCTATGACTTTAACTATTAATTCTAACTGCTAACAATAATATCTTTAATAATATTAATGATATTATTGTTTACGCCGTTCCTCTGTTTCTTTCCTTTCTTGTCTTCATTCTTCTTTTGTCTTTTCCGCCTCCTGTCTGCGTTTCTCATCCTGTCATTTTTCTGCTTCTTCCTGTGTCTGCCGCAGCAGTGTTTGTAAAGCTTCCATCATGTGACTGGGATCCAAAGACAGAAAACAACAAATTCATAACACTAACATACATCAACAAACAAACTGAAAAAATAGCCCACAAATTCAAAAACGCAGGATACAGAATCGCTTACAAAACTACTAACAAAACAGAACACACACACAAAGCACAAAACAAAATCAATCTACCTGGTGTTTACAAACGAAATTGCTCAGATTGCAACAAATTCTACATAGGCCAGACAGGACGTAGCTTCAAACAAAGATACATTGAACACACAAAGGCACTACACTCCACTACAGAATCCACCTTTACAAACCACCTCATTGAAGCAAACTACACATACAAAAACATGGACATTCTACAAGTACACACAAAAGGCCAAAAACTAGACACTCCAGAACAATTGGAAATATACAAACACACGAAAACACATAAAAACGACATCCTAAACAAACAGACACAAATCAAATCACACGCAGTATTCGAACATATCACACCCCACACACACACATTATCGATCTTTTGAAAGTCGATACCGTCGCCAACAACAAGACGGACAGTGCTCCCAGCGGCAGCCTCTGAGGAAGCTTTTTAAAAGCGAAAACCGGTTCAGGCTATAAGGTAAAACTTTTAAGTTTTTACCCATAAAAAACTTTGTGTTCCGAGTCGGTAGTGAAATAGTTATATTTAGTTAGTAGACATACGCCAAAAATGAGAATTATAAACAACTTAGTCTTTTTAATATTTTGCTATGATGGGCTCAAACCGGATTGACGTATGCCTAATTTACATGAAGTTTCAAGTAAACTACTCTTTTGTTTAACAAGTTACTAGATGAAGACTCACGGTTTCTTGATATGAGGGACAAACATGACATATGACCACAAAACATTCCAAAAGATGCTTTAATCAAACTAGATGCTCATATTGATTCATTTCCTAAAAAATTCTCATTACTCATCTCATCTATAACCTATTTGGAATCTGGTTTGTCTTGTAAAGCTGTGCATAACATGCTTCTTTAAAAATGTCGAGATCTGCATATGTACTAAAATATAAATGTTTCTTAAATCATTAACCAGCTCCACCTGGCCATTAGCATTAACATAAAAGACAAGTTGTTTACAGCTGTATTTAGGGTCCCTGCTTCTCGGAGAGTGACCAACACCTCTTGGCACATTCTTGCTCAGCTTGAGAAATGTAGCAGCTGTCGCCTGAATCATTTCCTCCAGCAGTGCCACACATTAAAGTCTTCACCCTGTTATCTAGTGAAAAATCATGTTGGTGGTTTCCCTTGCAGTTTTAGGCACCTGTCTACTTACTAGGACTAGATTATCTTCTGGCAGCAATTGGGCTTGACCCAGGTGCTGCAATCCTGCCATGGGATTGCAACGCCAATGGTAACACAGTGCAATGCAACAAGAACTGTACTTGATGCCCAGGTAAGTCACTCCCTTATAACTACATACATTATCAGATGGTAGGCCAGACATCCTTGAAAGCAAAATGTTTGGTCATACACATAGTTCAGATAATCAAGGATTTGACACCAGATGTTATCTTGGGCCATAACTTTTTTAGATATGTATGAAGGTTTTTAGATATGTATAGACTATGTGTTGGATGATCTCCAACAATGAAGAGATGATGAAGTTCAGAGAATTGCTGCATAGTTATCCGTAAGTTATTATAGATAAGATAGGCTACATAAGGATAGTTAAATATAGAATTAACTATAAGGATAGTACGTCCATCAAATAAAAGACCCTATCCTATAAACCCAGATAAAGGGAGTTTGTTCTGGATAACAGAAATGAAATGCCAAGGACTAACAGAACCATCAACATTTAGCTGGGCATCACCCATTGTGTTACCAAGGAAGGAGGAGGCAATGTATCGACTGTGTGTAGACTTTAGGAAGTTTAACAGCCAAACACATTCAAATGACTACCTGATGCCAGATTTGAAGGACCTGCTGAAGCAAGTGAGTGGTTCAAAAGTCTTCAGTACACTGGATCTCAACTCTGGATATTGGCAGGTTGAAGTTGAAGAAAGCTCCAGACCAATGACACTCTTCACTACACCTCAAGTGTTGTATCAGTTCAAGGTTATGCCATTTGGTCTGAAGAATGCACCGGCTACCTACCTTGATGGACAAAGTGTTGTCTGGCTACACTGGAGAATTATGCCAAGTCTACCTGGATGACATTCTGATATTCAGTAGGCTCTAAGAGTCAACAGGAATACTTTGAACACCTCAGTTGAGTTTTATTGAGACTTAAAACTGCCAACTGAAGAAATGTCATTTTTTGTCAACAAAGGTGGAATATTTAGGACATATCTTAACATCTGAGGGTCTGGAAAAGCAGCCAGAGAAGAACAAGGCTATTGAAGAAATGGAGAGCCCCGTAGTAAACGCCAAACTTGTCAGGCCCTAGGTATTTGTGGTTGGTGTAGCAGCTTTGTTTCACATTTCAAGGCAAAAGCAGCTCCACTAACAGACTTGCTGAATAACAAACAACCTTTCAAATGGACAAGAAGGAAGAAGCTTCCATAAAATAAAGGAAGTAATGTGTGGTGCTTCTCGATTTGCCTACCTGGATGGCAAGCAGAACATCTGTCTGCAAACTGATGCCAGTGATATGGGTTTAGGGACAGTATTATTCCAAGAAAATGAATAAGACGTTATTGCAGAGCAGAGAAGCAGGTGTTAGCAGTGGTATGGGCCTGTTGGGAAATTTTAGGGGTACTTGGAAAATAGGAAATTCCAGCTATCTCTTCAGTGGGTTCATAGTCTGTCTGGTACAAAATTAAAATTGATGTGCTAGGGCTTGCTATTGAGAAACATCGACTGTGATGTATGTAATGTCCCTGGGGCAAGCAATCAAGTAGCAGATAGCCTTTCAAGACACCCTGTGGGGGAATGTGAGTCAAGGAAAACAGACCTGTTGGAAAGAGAAATGCCAAAGCAAACATCAGATAGGTCAGGAGGACCAGTCTTAGTGGTTGTTGAAGATCGTATAGACACTGAAGTGGTCAAGAAGTAGCCAGAAAATGAATGGGCCTGTAAGAAGATGAAGGAATGGAACTAACCACAAATTGTAAAGTGTACCATAGCAGTTCAAGATGTACTACAAAGTTTTATGAGTGGAGAAAAACCTTCTTCACATCTGACTCAATACACTCTTTTCTAGTTGTTCCCGGGTCATGCAGCATCAAGATTCTGGAGATGTTCCATGACAACACTGAGGCCAGACATCCAGGAGAGATAAAAACCTATCAGTCCATGAGTGGGATATTGTCAACCATCCGTCTTTGCCTGTATTAAGACAACCAACCCGAGGGCTGATACCAGTATGCGAGGGAGACAGCCATACCAGTCTTGGGAAGTTATCGCACTTGACTTGATGGGCCCATAAACCAGAACATTATGAGAAAAGATGAGAATACTAGAGTTCATGGACCTATTCAGCTGACGGGTGGAGATTTACTGATTCCAGAAACCACAACTGGGTGGATCCTAACAATATTAAGAACTGAAGTCTTCAGCTGCTATGGTTATCCTAAGTGTTTGTTGACTGGCAATGGCTTTCAATTCATTAGGATAGTTGGACATTGACTTTGGAGACTGTCTGGCAAGTGACACATGTTTGTGAATGACATCATTACCAACTATATATAAACAGATGGAGCGAGAAACAGTCTTTACTGACAGTTCAGTAGTGAGTTGCAGAGTTAGAGTCTGAGTTTGATACCACATTTGTGGATCAATATTATATTTGTGTTATCTTTTTGTTTGTATAAATTACGGTTGTGTCAATAATCGATATCACAGTTGTGGATCGAAATTGTATTTTCTGAGTTACATACGAGGGCTGTTCAGAAAGTAAATTCTGATAGGGTATTTAAGGAAATTAAGAATACATTTACAAAACATTTTTATTGCTATTTGAAGTACACCTTAAACTACATTTCTATATAATTTTCGTCATTTTTTAAACACTTTTCATAGCGAGGCAGCAGACGTATACTTTTGCCATAAAAATTTCCCGCCTGGAATTTGAAACAAGTATTAACAGAACAGCTTGTTTGCCATCGTTGGCCACCAAGGAAGGATTTCTTATGCTTGAAAAGATGATATTCGCTCAGTGTAACGTCTAGGTTGTAAGGTGGATGATAAAATTGTTGCCAGCCAAACCTTGTGAGATGTTGCATTGCAGTGGCACTGTGTGTGTAGTGCCATGATTCATCGCAATGTCTCGGGTAAGCATCCTACGTCACTTACTCTTGAAAGGACTAAGCAAAAAAGTCGTATCCATCTTGATACCATTGAATCGCTCACTGCTTCTTCTCCATAAATTCTGAAAACCCAACTGTGAATATCAATTGTTTAATGCCTTTTGTATTCAAGAACCGAATCACATACATTTCACACACGGCAGGCGTCCCAAATTTTTTTAACAATATAAACACGTCCAAACTCCAAAAAGATCATCATGGTTAGAACTGAGGTAGATACTAGGGACAACCAGTGCTCTATATTTTGTAACGGGACGAACTGAAGGGGGTTTATAATTTAAAGATTTTCATGTTAACCATCTGCAGAGAACCTTTGAGGTAATCTTTTTATTCACCCAGAGTGTATTTTTTGGTCACTGACTGTAGCTCCGTGTAAGGCACAGCACGGTACAAGAATGTTTATTGTCAGTAAGGTGCGTATTCATGCATACGAGCGCACGTGTGTGCCGCTTTTCACAACGTAAAAGTCACGTTTAAGAATCCCTTCTCGCCTTATACGAGACTACGGGAAAGCCGCGAGATGCTACCCGCCAATCACGAGCCAAGTTGTCGGGCGCATAGGGACGCTTAGCCATTTTGAAAACTGCAGTCGCAAAAGATCTCGCAGGTTGTGTAAATATTGCTCGCGAGCAAACTATCAAGTCGGCCGACTAATAATCACAGGTTAACAAACAATTTTTTTTTGCTTGGTGCCTAAGATTTTATAGCTGATTTTAACTATATTTGTCATGCTGATTATAAATATAAAAACCGTTTTTCTGTAGCAGCTATACTTTTTGAGATACAGCGTTACATACTAATAAGGACTTTCATTATAAAGTCTGTTGAGTTGTGGTTAAGTGAAGGTTTACATGTGTTAGTTCCTCGTTATTTTCCCTTCTTCTTCTGTGTACAACAATCAGCTGACTGCAGGCTTCATTAAGACGCCATATTTGTTTATATAACCTTCTGTTTGCATCCAACATAACCTCTAAGTTCTGTTTGTGTAGTTCTATTGAAAAGAAAGAAATGTATTCCAGTTGAAGGAGCTGTGTTAATCATCCTGATGTATTTTGCTACATATGTGGTGAGTACACACTGAAAGAAAATAGAAAAACTATTTCTGATTTTGTGAAAAGAGCGTACCATGGAAACTTTGGCGTTAGGCTTGGTGAACAAGATAAACTGTGGGCTCCACACATTGTTTGTAAAACTTGTACCGAACACCTACGCCAGTGGACTAACGGAAAAAGGAGTCTGAAATTCGGTGTGCCGATGGTTTGGAGAGAACCCAAAAATCACATTGATGACTGCTATTTTTGTATTGTAAATATTAATGGCATCAATCGAAATACCCACACCAAGTGGACATATCCTGATTTAGCCTCTGCAAGACGGCCTGTTCCTCATTCAGGTGAAGTACCAATTCCAACGTTTCATCAGCTACCGGAGCTCTCGGAGGATGAGTTTAATCTTTCTGATGCCTGTCGTGATATAGATCAAGGTAACGCTAGTGATTATGAGGAAAAATCATCAATTCCTCAATGTTTTAACCAAAGCGAGTTAAGTGACCTTATCAGAGATCTCAGCCTCTCAAAACAAGCTTCTGAAGTACTTGCGTCCAGGTTGAGTGACAAGAATCTACTTGATCATGGGATAAAAATTACATTCTACCATACAAGAGAAAAAGATTTGTTACCCTTTTTTTCTCAAAAAAAACGATCTTGTATTTTGTCAAGATGTCAAAGGGCTCCTAATGAAAATGGGCCTTCCCAAATATTGTCCAGATGATTGGCGTCTCTTTATTGATAGCTCTAAGCGGAGTTTGAAGTGTGTACTTTTGCACAATGGCAACAAAATTAGATCAATACCAATTGCTCACTCAACCAAAATGAAAGAAGAATACGATACCATAGCTTTGGTCTTGGATAAGGTTAGGTATCATGAACACGAATGGGTAATTTGCATGGACTTAAAAATGGTAAACTTTCTCCTTGGTCAGCAAGGTGGCTACACAAAATATCCTTGCTTCTTGTGCCTTTGGGATAGCAGAGCAAAACAATATCACTGGGTAAGAAGAGAGTGGGCTACGAAGGAGAACATGGTTGTTGGGGAAAGAAATGTTATTCATGAACCCTTAGTGGGACGGAAGAAAATCATCTTGCCTCCACTGCATATAAAGATTGGTTTTATGAAACAATCTGTGAAGGCTCTTGATCAGGATAGTCCATGCTTTGCATACATTTGCCAAATGATGCATGGGCTAAGTACAGAAAAACTTAAAGCTGGAATTTTCAATGGCCCTCAAATCAGACAGTTCATAAATGATCCTCATTTTGTAGATTCTATGAATGAGGCAGAGCGAAAAGCATGGACGTCATTTGTCTTGGTTGTCAGAAACTTTCTGGGCAACCACAAAGCTGAAAACTATGAAGAACTAGTTAACAGTATGCTCAACAATTTCAGAGACCTTGGATGTAACATGAGCATAAAGGTCCATTTCTTACACAGCCACTTGGACCATTTCCCTGAAAATCTAGGCGATACCAGTGAAGAACAAGCTGAGAGATTTCACCAGGATATTAAAACGATGGAGGACCGCTACAAAGGAAGATGGGATACTCATATGATGGCAGATTACTGATGGAACTTGCAAAGAGACTGACCAAACAAAGCTCATTCAAGAATGTCCCAAAATAGAAGGTTCTGGAGTGTAAATTAACTTTTCCTTGTCTTTTTATCTTATTATTTTGAATATTAATTGTTATTTAATCTACTGTAGGGATAATGATATGTTACTATGGGGTTTTTCGAGTCAATAAATTAAATTAGAAATTAAAATAGGGCTGATAATTTTAAATTTATCACCTATACCTTAGGCTTAATTTAAATGGGATAACGTAAATCACGCTATTGTGATTTTTTACAGACAAGAGCTCATAGGTTAAAACTAATGTCAAATTCAAATTCAGCATATCAAATACACGCAAAATCAGCTGAAAAAGCCCCGGTACCAAAACATGTGTTGGGCTGTGTAATGAGTGAGTTAAAATAAAACAGCAATAAAAATGTGAATAAAAGCAATACATCACAAGTTTAAGTTTCATCAATATTTCGGACGTTAAACGGACAAAAAAGTGTATGTATGGTAGTGATGCAACGCCGGAGAGACAGCCAACGAGGATGAGTAACTTTTGAACCTTTTTATATTTTGAACAAATTTTAATATATTATACAGCTGTTTAAATTCTGATAAAACTAAAAAAGTTATGTATTGTAAATGGGGATTTTAAAGATATGAGTGAGTGTGTATGTGCGTAAAAAATTATGTAATGAATAACACTGGTTTGCGATAAGTAAATTTAGTTTAAGTTTTCAATATCTATTTTTGGTTTTGTTTTCACTAGTTGGATTGTAGATAATCTTATAAAAGCAGGGTTAAGTTTAAAATAACCAATGTATCTTTTATTATTCATATAGTAAACGTGTAGAAGAGTGAGAAAGAATATTGTTAGTAATAATGGAAAGTAAGTCAATTTTCAAGAATAATATGACAAATAAAATTAAATTCATTTGAAAATAAATGAACTCGAAGCATTTATTTCAGACAACCAAATTTCTGTTCTCCAAATAAACGCTCACACGAACTCTGGGTAGATCTTGGTGGTATGGAAGTGTATAAAAAACGGTAAGTAAATAAAAGTGAAAAAAGTAAATTATATTACATTAGCACTCGAACAGGTGACGTTTGCATAAATATTATTTATGTAAACGTGGGCCGGTTTTGGAGAATGGAAGGGAATAGGTAAAAACCTTTTAGTTACTGTTAGTAACTGTAGTTAGTGTTAGAATTGACTAAACAAGCTTTTGCAGTATGGGAGGAAAAGTCTGGTATACGTTTTAAACATGATAGTGTAAATACAGATATTTTAATTTCTAATAAACGATTGAAACATATGATGCAAAAAGAATCGTGGCAATGTACGAGAACGTTTGACGGTAAAGGTGGAACATTAACACATGCATATTTTCCTGATTATAATAATTCAAGGCGAGAAATTCATATTGATGAAGATGAAAAGTGGTCATATTCGACTGATAACGTTGTTCCTCTTGGCCACACAAGTTTGTATGCAACGTTAATACATGAAATCGGTCATGTTATAGGTTTATCACATTCAGATGTATCAGATTCTGTAATGTATGCTTATTACAACGGTAAAATAGAGTTAGGTGATGATGATGTTTTAGCCATTCAAAATTTATATGGTAAGGCAGATAACACTTCTATAATATCTTTCATACCGGAGTCGCCATCTTCTTCGGTACCAAAGATACAAAACGAGCATCCTATAGATATAAATAAAATCGATCTTTGTAATTTTAAAAATATTAATTTATTTTTAATTGCTGATAAACGATTATATATATTATATAAAAAATGGTTGTGGATATTAAATCTGGCAGAAATGATATATACCAAACCGCTCATAATAGAACATTGGTTAACGTTTCTTCCAAAAAACTTCACAAAAATTTTTAGCTGTATATCAACGACCATCTGGTGAGATAGTTATGTTTATAGATTCTTTGGTATTCATGTTCGATTTAATGAGTCTTAAATTAAGTCATGGTTATCCGAAGCATATCCAATCTTTATCTAACATACAACCGAATAATTTACATGCGGTATTCAACAGTTATACAGGTAAAACTTATATATTTCATGATGATAATTATTATAGAGAAGTCAATGCATGTACGTTCACTACTAAATCATGGGGTTATATATCTGAAACATTTCCTGGAATACCGCCTAAAATCGATTCATCATTTAAATTTTCTGATGATTTATACTTTTTTAAGAACAATACTGTGTATGTCTTTAATGAATTTACGGGTGAGTTAGTTACAACAGAAAAAAATAATCTATCGATATTCGGATTGAAATGTGTAAATGATGATGTACTATACAAATTAAAAGAATTAATATTACAATTGATAATTCAAAAGAAAGACCAATCGATAGTAATGTTGATGAAGAAGAATAAAAGTTCAGTTTCCAAGAGCATAATGATTTGAACGTATAGTTGTGAAGAATACGTGAAGCTGTTAACATGGAGAAAGGAAATATTCATACTTTCAATTGGCGTATATATTGTATAGAATCTGCTGATTCAACGTTTAATGAAATATGTTATTTTGTAAATAATGAATTTTCTGAAGCAAATGTTACTATAATTGAAAATGAACAAATTATCAAGATACAATCCCCAACGATTTGCTTCTATGACGATATATTACAAAGGTTAGAAAAATATCGAAACCAATTAATAATCGATATTGATTTTGAAGAAGAATACAAAACTCTCCGTTGGAAGTAGTTAGTTAGTAGAGGCTCAACAAGTTGGACGCAATGTCAAAAATGGCGAAAGTTGTGCGAAAAATTGAACCCCTGTAAGTTATTGCAAGATTTTTTTGAAGAAGCAGGATTTATTTTGAATGGTGATTTAGACAGTATTGTGTGTCGTAAGTGTGGATTTAAAACAAGAGGATCTTTATCTATTTCGCATATTCAATTTATGCACAAACTTTTTAATTCAGAATGTAAAATGGTATGTTATATATATGATAAATATAATAATTATGCACTATACAGTATATTATTCCATATTGATGTTTATAGGTTGCGAAAATGAATATCAATATGAATATATATCAATATATAGCAATGAATGCGAAAAAATGTATATCAGAAACTGAAGAAATCATGAAGTTAACATTTTGCTGTTGGCCTAAACGTTTACCACGAGTTGATAATTTAGTATCGGCAGGTTTTTTGTATACTGGTGTGGACGACGATGTAATGTGTATAGACTGTAAAGTTATACTTCACGATTGGCAAGACACAGACGATCCATGGTTTGAACATGCTAAGGCATCTCCAAATTGTTTACTTGTTAAATTATACGTAGTCATAAAAGATGGTTTCATTAAGTGACAAAAGTGGAAAATGTATTGAAGAGTTTTTTAAAAATCAAAGATTTGTTGATGATTCGGATAATATTGTTTGTTCTAAATGTGGTTTTAAAACTACATGTTTTAATACTATTACGCATATTCAATTTATGCACAAACTTTTGTATCCGACATGTAAAACTGTGCGTTATATATCTTATAAATATGAAGACTATATCAGATCAAAAAAGTGTGTTGCTAATTTTGTTAATATATTAAAGTGAAAATAAAATTTATAAAAAACAGAGTTGATGTGTTTTTGTTAGATATTTGTTTAACCTTAGGATAACCTTTTTAGTTGTTGTACTTTGATACAAAGTAATCTCTGATAACTAAGGTCATAGATGTAAACAGTTTTTAATTAGTTGTTGTACTTTGAATAATGAGCATCAGACAGGCGATAAGTAGTGAATTGCATAAACAAGCGAGAAGGAATTTTCCTACACGCAATGTCGAACTGAAAGGTATTCACGATTTGTATCAAGCTGACCTTGTAGAAATTATTTCTTTTTCAAAGTTGAATAAAGGTTATAAATATATACTAACAGTGATAAATTGTTTTAGTAAATTTGCATTTGCAGTTCCGTTAAAATCAAAAACCTCACACGAAATTGTAAAAGCTCTAAGACCTATATTACATGTAAAGAAAATGAAACATTTGCAAACTGATAAAGGAAAAGAATTTTACAATTTACCGATTCAGTAATTATTTAATCATTATAATATAAATCATTATTCGACTTATTCAGATAAAAAAGCCTCTATTATTGAACATTTTAATCGTACTTTAAAAAACCATATGTGGAAGTGGTTTACTACCAGTGAAAAGTATACATGGATCAAAGTACTTCCTCAGTTATTGAAAAAATATAATAATACTGTACATAGAACTATAAGTATGAAACCTAAAGATGTTAATATAAATAATGAGAAAAGGGTATTAACACAAATAAATAAAAAACGAATACCTGTTAATAAGAAACCTGCAAAATATAAAGTTGGGGATAGAGTGAGAATTAGTAAATACAAACAAATTTTTACCAAAGGTTATTTACCAAATTGGACAAATGAAATATTTAAAATTCATAATATTAAACAAACAGTATCTAGAACATATATTTTAAAAGATGATACAGGAACCGTATTAGATGGCGGATTTTACGAACAAGAAATTAGTAAAACAAAATACGACAATATATTTTTAATTGAAAAAATATTAAAACGTAAAGGTAATAAACTACTTGTTCGGTGGTTAGGATACGATAAGTCGCATAACAGTTGGATTGATAAAAACCAAATCATTTGAATTATTTTTTTCAATCATGAAAATAGTACAGCAAACAAACAAAAATACGTATTTGTAATTTTGATAAATCTATGGAGAAAAAAGAAAGAGTCCATAGCGAGTTGTTACCAAATAATGTCAGGTCTCTTATCATTGGACCGAGTAATACTGGAAAACAAACCTAATGCTTAATCTTTTGTTCAGTCCTAATGGTTTATGTTTTGAGAACGTTTATGTTTTTTCAAAATCGTTGTATCAGTCAAAGTCCAAATTTTTAGAAACAGTTTTATCAGGTATACCAACAATAAAATACTATAAATTTTCAGAAAATGATCAAGTCATTCATCCTGATGATACTGAACAAAATTCAGTTATTATATTTGATGATGTAGCATATGAACAACAAGATAATATAAGAAATCATTTACAATATGTAGACATAAAAATAATAATGTTATTTATATATGTCAAACGTATGTTCGAATTCAGAAACACTTGATTCGTGATAACGCAAATTTAATAATTATTTTTCAACAAGACGAACTGAATTTAAAACTTATATACAGAGACATGTTAATACTGATATGACATTTGAAATGTTTAAAGAACTTTGTTCTAAAGCATGGACAAAACGCAAAAAGGGTTTTTTTTGTTATAGATAAAGAAAGTGATATGAATTGTGGTGGTCGTTATCGTTTTGATTTTGATATCTATATTACTAATTTGTAATTGAAATTTTTTTTATTACTTATCAATATGTCAACGAAGAAGCCACGTTCCCTTGACAACCAAGAGCTCGTCAATGAAATTAAAAAAATAAGAAAAAATATTCGAAAGAATCATCAGACTCTAACACAAAATGTTATTGATGAAGAACAGTTTGCAGAAAAATCGTTGAAATCTATTATCACTCCGTTACAAAAGTTAGTACAAGAGAAAACAAATTCGTCATTGATTAAAAAAGAAGAACAACAATTAGATGTTGAAATGGACGATATTCAGTCGCATTTACAAAACAAAAGGTTTTCAGAAGAGGCCGAAAACATCCCAATATCGAACAAACGAACAGTAGAAACGCCGTTACCATTACCGCGTGAAGAAGAAATAACGTATGAAACCTTACCCACGGTTGATGAATTGATGTCAACATCAGAAGGACGACAATCAATTGAACCTTTTATCGATATATGGTTTAAAGGTCCGTTAATAAGACACTATATGCGTAAATTTTTTGATGACAGTAATCATGATATTATCACGTTTTTGGTCCATATTTTGGAGATAATAATATTTTAATGTTAGGTAAATACCCCTTAAAGACTGATGAAAGTGATATTATTACAATTAATAATGTTATGTACAAAGGTATACCTGGTTTGTACGATCTTATTTTTATGAAAAACCCCAAAGCATAGGTATATTCACAAGAAGATTTAGACGAATATTCGCGTATAATAAGTGAAACCGCGGCATATTTAAGTTTAAAGACAGAGTTAAAAGCAGTACTAGTTACAAATATAAAAATATAATTAAGCCTATTATTAATAAGCTTTTACAATCATCCACATCAAAAGTTAGAAGTAGCCGATTGCATAGTGATACAGAAGGTCGCGGTTTGTTAAATTTCAGTAACAATAAACCAGTTTTTGTGTACTGGAATAATGTAAATGAATTATGCGATAGATTAAAATTATTGATTGCTTCACAAAGTGCAGGTCATTCAGGTC
This sequence comes from Magicicada septendecula, assembly GCA_034769895.1. NCBI lineage: Eukaryota > Metazoa > Arthropoda > Insecta > Hemiptera > Cicadidae > Magicicada > Magicicada septendecula. The sequence goes on from CM068367.1 coordinate 492,908,442, forward strand.
ATGAAAATGAAATATTATCAATTATTGAAGAGCTACAGAAGGCCGGTATAATAAAAGAAGATGCAGCAACGTTTGAAGCGATATTTTCAAAATGAGTATCGATAAATTCGGACACTATAGTGGTGACTTAGTGGCTAGTTCCAACGTTCAGCGTGGACCGCCTGGAGAAGGATTTAAATTAACTGACGACGGAAATTTTAATATAAGTAATAAACGATTATGTAATGTGGGCGATCCTGAATTGGATGATGATGCCGTAAATGTAAAATATATGAGAACAAATTCGATTACTTTAACAAATACAGACGATTGTTACGATGTTAAAATGAAAAAAGTTATTAATTTAGCCGATCCTGACGAACCTTGTGATGCTGTAAATAAAAATTATTTAGAAAATGTTACTAAATCATATTTAGCTGATAGAATACCTATTAAGCTGAACAATAATCCAGTGTATTCATTCAAGAATAATCGTGTGGCTCAAATCGCATCACCTGTTTATAAATTTGATGCTGTTAATAAACTTTATGTTGATAATAAATTACCTGATGAAAATACACAAACTAATTGTTGTGATTTCAAGCAAAAAAGGTTAATTAATATAGCAGATCCTATTAATTTGCTTGATGCTATAAATAAACAGATTTTATTAACAAACATAAATAATACAAAAGATGAATGTAAACAATATATAGATGATAAAATATATTATTCACGAAGTGAAGAGGAAAATAGTATAGATTTTAATGAAAGCAGATTGACTAATGTTGCTGATCCTAAAGATGATACAGACGTTATAAACCAAAAGACTTTAACAAGAGTTATGAATGCATTTAAATTAGATCTAGAAGACTATAAAGTTGATAGTAACTTAGTTAGAATATTATACAAATTATATAATGAGTGCACTAAAGACAATCCTGTTAAAACTATAAACGAATTTCGTATTGTATATATAATACAAAGTTTATATGAAGCGTCATAAATGCATCTGTATCCAAACAAGATAGAAGGTGGTGGTCTGGTGAGTAATATTCTTGGAAATGTTATAAACAAATCAATTGATTTATTGCCTGTCGAACTTCATTTACCCGGTTATCAGTATTGTGGACCCGGTACAAATTTAGCGAAACGATTACAAAGAGGTGATCCAGGAATTAATAAGCTTGACGCTGCTTGTAAACAACACGATATTACATATTCAAAGTATTCAGATTCTATAAATCGCGCTAAGGCTGATAAGGAATTAGCTGAAAGAGCTTGGGAACGTGTTAAATCAAGTGACGCATCGTTCGGGGAGAAAGCTGCGGCGTGGTCAGTAACTAACATAATGAAAGCTAAAAGTAAATTTGGGGGGGGATAAAAAAGAAAAAAAAATTATGTCCAACACAGTTTATAATTATTTGAAACGTTTTGCTGGTAAAAGTGGAAAAGGTTTATATTTGAGACCGTATAAAAAAACAGGAGGAGGTTTAAAAAAAAAAAGAAAAACGAAACAACGACGGCGAAAATAATAAAGAGTATTCCTATACGTCCGCTTTCAATTCAAGATTTACTACTGTATGTTAAACAATTAAAGATTCCTAATTTCAGAGGAGTGTTTATGCGTGACACATTACCATTACATACTGGAATTTGGCAAAATGAAACCGGAATAGTTAATTTAGATAATAGTTATGGTCATGGTACTCACTGGGTATGTTATTTTAAACGTAAAAATAAAGTTAATTATTTTGATAGTTTTGGTAATTTAAGACCGCCTATCGAACTAATTAATTACTTTAATTCATCAAGTCAACGATCTATTGAAATCGTTTATAATTATACACGAAGACAAAATATGGATGCAGTCAACTGCGGTCATTTGTGTTTACAGTTTCTCAGTAATAATGTTTTGTCTAAGCGGTAAAGGATCCGTAGTAACATGTGATATTTTTCCACCAATCGAGTTAAGTGATGAAAAATGGGAACTAGGATTAATGACTTTATGACATATCATTCAATACCTAATATAGAGGAAGGAATTAACAATGTATTATATTATGGTATTGATAAGAAAATAGTATTGCCTACTGGTTCTTATGAAATTTCAGATATCGCAACGTTTATTAACGATTACTTAATTCAACATGATGAAAATGTAAAAATAATTATAAAAGCGAATAATAATACATTAAAAAGTGAAAAATGTTCTAACGTTCAAATTGATTTTAGTAAACCTGATTCGTTAGCAACCATATTAGGATTTGAATCATGCATAATAAATCCAAATAAATGGTACAGTTCAATCTTACCGATAAGTATTGTTCGAGTAGAGAGCATCCGATTGATTTGTAATTTAATTAGTGGTTCGTTTAATAACGGAATTCCAGATCACATAATACACGAATTCTATCCTAGTATTCCGCCAGGTTTTAAAATTGTTGAAAAACCGACCAACATGATATATTTACCAGTAAACACATCTAGGATACATAATATTGTAGTAAGACTAGAAGATCAACAAGGAAGATTGATTAATTTTCGAAACGAAATAATAACGTTACGTTTGTATTTGAGAAAACAATAATAATGGGTTATTATTATTACGGAATCAATCAAACAACTGCAAATAAGCCAATTATAAGTAGTAAAGATATGAATATCGACCGGTTAACACCACAAAACCTGAAATTTCTACAGTCATTGGGATTAACAGTAATAAAGGACTATTTAAACAAAAAATGAATCTTAATATTCAAAACGTAAACGCTAGCATTCTAAACATTATAGAGGATGTTGTGTATGAAGATGACTCGATAGTAGGATTAGCTTATCACACTCATCTACCGTACACCTCTACTACATTTAATAATAATGACGAAATTAGAATTCCAATTAATCAACAAGATGTGTACACATTACCGTGTGAAAGTTACCTTCATATAAAAATAGAATACACTAATAATAACGGTATACATGATCAAACTTTAAAATTATGTTCAAATGCTTTAGCATTTTTGTTTGATGAAATTAGATACGAAATAAGTGGATCAGAAATTGATAGAGTTAAAAATGTTGGAATAACACCAACAATTAAGAATATGTTAACGATTAAACCACATGAAATTAACACTTTAGAAAATAGTGGATGGGCTTCAGATTTAATAAGTCATATGGCACCATCATCGAAAGATATTAGCTTCTGTATCCCATTAAAAAAGTTGTTCGGTTTTGCTGAAGATTTTAAAAAGATTTTGTTAAATATAAAGCAAGAATTAGTTTTAATTAGAGCGTCCACTGATAATAATGCAGTAATTTTACCTAAATCAGTAAACACATACAAATTAAAAATAAAATATATATCATGGAGAATTCCGTATGTTTATGTTAATGACGTAGTAAAGGTAGATTTAATGAAGATAATACAAATTGATCGACCTTTATTAATGTCGTTTAGAAAATGGGAACTTTACGAGTATCCGTCTGTGCCAAAAGCAAACAAACTTACTTGGACTGTTAAAACGTCATCACAATCAGATAAACCTCGTTACGTTATTGTAGGTTTTCAGACTGACAGAAAAAATAATGGACATAAAAACCCAGCACATTTTGATCTTGCTTCATTCTATAATGTAAAGTTATATTTAAATTCAGAATACTATCCGTATGATAATTTTAATGGTGAAACGTCGATTCTACATGAGTATTATTCAATATTTCAGTCCTCGTATTATTACAAAAGTGAAAATGCACCAATGATAAATCGTTCAAACTTTCTAACGTATACATCTTTTTGTGTAATTGATTGTTCAAAACAAAATGAATCATTAAAAACTGGTTCAATAGACATCCGTCTGGATATTGAGACGTCAACAGACATACCGGAAAAAACTACTATCTACTGTCTCATTTTTTACGATACAATTATGCAATATACGCCTTTATCTGGTACTGTAAGAAAAGTATTTAAAATATAATTACGTAGATAAAAAGTGTATCAGTTCTGCTGTTGCACGCAATGGAATACGTTATCGATTTTCAAGGTTTTCGCGATGATGGAAACAATTTCATTTTTAAAGAACTTTGTATTCAGTGTATACAAGATAACAAATTTTCTGGTGCTAGTGATCAGTATTTGTTTTTACCACCATTTAGTTACAAACATTTGTCAGAGAAGAAAACAAAAGTTAATAAATGGATTGAAACCAAGTGTTTTGGACTTAGCTGGAAGTGCGGTCTTCAAGATTATAACGATCTACAGTTTATATTAAATAAATATATGAACGGTAAATGTATTTATGTTAAAGGATCAGAAAAAAAGTAGCATTAGAAAAAGAATTGAATTATTATGTGAAAATAGTAGATATGGAAACACTCGATTGTCCATCCTTAAAAGTGTTAAAACAGCAGCAGTCTTCATATTCTATTCACTGTCCTTTCAAACATAATTCATATTATTGTGCTTTAAATAATGTACATCATTTAACTAAGTGGATTATCGAATACTGGAACAAGAAATTGAAAGATAAAAATGTTGGGACTGTATGATTGCTTAACTGTGTAATTCGTATTTACGTAGTTGATCTTTTGATCTCCTACTTACGCGTGCGTACTGAGAACATGACATTACTACGCTGATAAAACTGACATCAGTTCTACTGTTGCACGCAATGGAATATGTTATCGACTTTCAAAGTTTTCGCGATGATGGAAATAATTATATTATTAAAGAACTGTGCGTGCAACCTATAGTAAACACTAAATTCGCTGGTGTTTGTAATCAATACTTATTCTTACCTCCATTCGATTACAGACATCTATCAGAAAAGAAAAATAAGTTAATGACTGGATTAACAATAATTATCTTGGACTTAGTTGGAATTGTGGATTAACAGAATATAGTGAACTTCCAGTAATATTAAATTCATATATATATACGGAAAGTGTATTTATATAAAAGGACGTGAAAAAAAAAATAGCTTTACAAAAAGAATTGAACTGTCATGTAAAAATAGTGGATATTGAATCACTCAAGCGTTTTGAAGAAGCAGTCTTTAAATAGTATACGTTGTCCATATGATCACTCTACAACAAACTGTGCATTAAGTAACGTGTTTTATATTACTAAATGGATAATTCAATATTGGAACTGTCTGTGTGATGAACATGATGAAGAAACTAAAAGAATAAATTGTTGGGACTGTATGATTGCTTAACTTTTTATTGTAATTATATGTAAATTAAGACACGTAAAATAAAGGGTTTAAAAAAAAAATAAAAATTTAAAACATTTTCATTTTTTGATTTATTAATACTAAAAAACATATTCAAAACATTATGATTTTTTCTATATAGTCTATATTACATATTACAAAAATTATAATTTTTACAGTCTACCATTCTATACAATATACATACATATATACATACATACATACACATACATACATACATACACATACATACATACATACATACATACATACAAAGTAATTTTTTTATTTATTTACATACAAAATATTATGAAAGAAGAACTTGAAAATTTCTTTCTATGATTTTTTCATACCATTCATAAATAATACATTTAGTTACATACTAAAAAACATACATACTTTTTTATACCAGCATTTTTTATTAATTTACATACACAACATTGTTGTAATTGTGTATAGGTTACATACTACAACAAATACAAAGTGAATACCAACATATTTTACGTACAAAAAATTTTTGAAAAGTTCTTTTTTTATAGTAAACTTTTTTTGATTTTTTTATTAATTTACATACAAAACATTGTTGTAATTGTGTATAGGTTACATACTACAACAAATATAAAATACCAACATATTTTACATACAAAATATTTGAAAATTTCTTTTTTTATAGGAAACATTTTTTGTATCTTAACCAAAATATTAAGATCAGTTTTTATAAGTTTGTTTTTTTAATATTTTTTATCTTAGCCAATTCGCGTGATTTTAATAATACAATTTTATGCAATTGCATATGAGTGGAATCTTTACTTTGCAATAAAAATTGACTTCTATAGGCAGCTTTAGTTATCTGTCTTTTTTACTTATTCCTTTTAAATCGTTAGTATCAGTTATATCAATTTTTATTAAGTATGCACCCTTTTCTCCGGGTGTTGTTAAATTTTTAGTTGAATCATCTTTTTTAAAAGAAATATACTGATCATACAATTCATCAGTTTTTTCGTTTATAGATGTATAACGTTTAACTGATTTAAATAATCTTTTAAATTCAACATCGCCATCGTCATCGTCATTAACAATGTCAATGTTCATCGGATCTTTTTCTTCTTCTTCTTCATCTTCAAACCTATACATCATTTTGTTTTTTATAATAGAATTGATAATAGAAAACGTTGTTCTTAATATATTTTTTCTTTAAAATGAACAATATTTGTATTCAAATAGTTATATATTTCATCAATATCGAATAAACAATTATTTAAAATCATCATGTCTTTTTATGAAGTAACAATTGTAGTTTCGGGAGCAAATTTTATTTTTTTGGTTATATCTCGTAATTGAATATATAGAGAAAAAACATTAACATTATATATTGAGATAATGTCTGGTTGAATTTTTTTCATCATATCTTCCCACTGACCGTAGGAAGATAGACCCAGATAATAAATTAATTTTAAAATGTCCTCTAACGACAAACATTCTTCATGACGAAGACCTCCTTCATGCTGAGCATCCATTACAATGATAAGATTTAAGTTGTCAAAATCTATAATATACACAAATAATTTTTCGTTACATTACTAATTTATGACTGGTAACTAAGAATTGTTATACATATTATTTATATATGTTAAACTAAACAAAGACAAATTAAATAAAAGAACTCCTTCATGCTGAGCATCCATTACAATGATAAGATTTTAAATTGTCAAAATCTATAACATACAAAAATAAATTTTCGTTAAATTACTAATTTGTGACTGGTAACCTAAGAATTATTATACACAACTAAACAAAGACAAATTAAATAAAACAGAAAAAATAGAAATTAAATTTTAAATACTAAAATTGAACCTTTAATAACTAAGATAAAAATAATAAAAGTAATAGAGAAATGTATAGAATACATTATATATTAAAATTGATATAGGAAAGACTTATAACAAAGACAAATTAATTTTTTGAATAGAGAAATGTAAAACAGATTATACCTTATAATAATACATATATTAAAAATAATATAGGAAGAACACATTAACTTATTTTACAGGTAACCAAGAATTACTGTACATGTTCTTGTGTAGAACATAATAAAAATAAAAATAATAATGTTACCTTAATGACGATCGCAGACTGTAGTAGCTGGTATGTTTCTGGATGCTGAACCACAATTTTCAATCGGTTTATATACACAGAAAATGAATTATCAGTTTCACACGTTCTCAATACGCGTAAGTAGGAGATTAAAAGATCAAGTAAATAACTTGTTTACCGACAAAAACTGTATTCATTGTTTGTTAGCAGCAGTTCAAAAAGTTGTTTTCGCATTTTATTGACAACAGTTTAAAAAAATTAATATGTAAAAATACGAGATCAAGAGGTCAAGTAATTACCGATTATTCATTATCAGTCACGTTGCATTTTATTGACAACAGTTTAAAAAAATTAATACGTAAAAATACGAGATCAAGAGGTCAAGTAATTACCGATTATTCATTATCAGTCACATTGCAATAACGTTGCACTTTTAAAATTTATTTTTAAACAACAGCACGGTATTGGTTCAAAATAAATTGTTTACTGTTTTCCTGTTATCGGTCGGTTGACAGTATAAATAGTCATACAATAAAAAAGCAATTTATAGCAATAGATTGGTTTTTAACCAGCATAGGTCTCAATACATCGGAACTTTACAAAATTGTAAGCATAATCATAGATAACCTCTCTTTCTATTGTAATTTACATCAGTAAAATAACTAAGAATATTGTTCATTTATAACAAATACATATTCCACACAAGAAGAACACGCCAACAAAAAAATATATGAACAATTATTTTTTATAAATTGGAACTGATATGAATATTTTTGTTTTAAATATATTCCTACAGATTATGGATAAAAATCTACCGTTTTAAAAACGACAAATTGTAAGAAATGCTGTCGAACAAGAACAGATGATAGATAATTCATCATCACAACCTGGCTCATCATACGAACGAACACCTTCAACACAACCCGGTCCATCGCGTGTACCAGATTTGGGTCAGTTACCTGGTCCATCGCACAGCAGACATCAAGATTTTAATAACAAAAACGATCCACAACCTGGTCCATCACATGTTCCAGATTTGGGTGGATTACACAGACAAACATGGTCAACACCACTATCATCTCCAGCATCATCATCATCATCATCATCTTCATCATCAATACCAAATTTTAGATTAAAATCAAAGATATTGCGGAAAGTATTCGCCCGTAAACACAGACAAACACGGTCAACACCACTATCATCTCCAGCATCATCATCATCTTCATCATCAATACCAAATTTTAGATTAAAAATTATTAGATTACAACAAATTGTAGAATCCAATAGCTTTATTGAGATAGAGAATGCCTTTAAAGGTAATTTAAAAACATATTTTTACAAAAATACAAGTAATAATTATAAGGATATTTGCTTGCTGTTAGTTTATATTAAATTAAATATAGTTACAATTTTAAGTAATATTATTTCAATGTTTGGTCCGGTAAAATTTAACATTATAGTTGAATGTACATATATATAAAACCCGTTATTAATGAAACAGAAGACAGAGCCTTTAAAACAAAAAATATTCCGATTATAGAAAACGATAATGTTAACATAATAGTTAACAATGCGATTAAAGAAATTTGTTATGATGAAGACGTATATATGGGTCAAGGTTCCGGACGGAGTCTTCACCGTATAGACGGGATTTTATTAAGTATAAATCGATTTAAACCATTAAGAGGAGCTTCATATATTGAACTTACCAAAATTTTTACAAATTAAAAAATGTATAATAAATCCTAAAAATAAAGATAATTATTGTTTTAAATGGACAATCCTCTCTTGTTATGTAACTGGACCTCACATTGAACGTGTTAATTTTCGTTATTTTGTTTTAGAAAATAAGTTTGATTTTAAACATATAGACTTTCCTACACCTTTAAACCAAATTTCTCGTTTCGAAAAAAATAATAACGTTTCTATTAACATTTATTCTATTGATGAAAAGAAATCAATTTTTCCTCTTAAAGTGTGTAAGGAAGAACAGAATAATCATTTTGACCTTTTAGTATTAAATATGCCGAATAATGCTACTTACCATTATTGTTATATAAAGAATTTTCCAAGTTAATAAGATCACAGTTAACAAAACATACAGAAAAAATTGAAATATGTAAACGTTGTTTTTCGTTTTTTACTAAAAAGTCAAAACAATTGAAAATTCATAACAGATATTGCGGAAAGTATTCACCCATAAAAATAGTATTACCAACTACTGATAACTACATATTACAATTTAATAAATTTCATTATCAATATAGAGTTTCTATTGTAGTATATGCAGATTTCGAATGTATTTTGAAACCTGTTAGTACATGTTTGCCCAACCCCGAAAACAAATTTACTGCAATTAATGAATTTCATATTCCGATGAGTTTTTGCGTATATTTTGTTATAGATAGCAATATCCCTGAAAGTATTAGAAACTAATTGCCTTCGGAACCGTACTTATATCGTGGTAAAAATGCCGCAGAAAAATTTATGATATTTTTAGTTGAAAAAATTAATTTAATCGGTTCACTTATTAAACAAAATATTCCGTTACATATGACTCGAGATGATAAAATGAAATTTAAATCTGTCACACATTGCGAGATGTGTAACAAGGAATTTACATTATTATATCCTAAAGTTCGAGATCATTGTCATTTAACTGGTCAATTTCGTGCAACATTATGTAATACGTGTAACTTGAAACGACAACAACAGCAATTTGTACCTGTTTTCATACATGGTAGTTCTAATTATGATTCGCATTTTATAGTGCGTCAATTGGGTTATGATATAAAAAATATTCATGTAATTCCTAATACTAGAGAAAAGTATATTTCTTTTGCAAAAAAAAAAACACTTTCGGGTTTAAATATTAGATTTATTGACACTTATCGTTTTATGAATTATCCGTTGGCTGAGCTCAGTAATAATCTGCCTAAGGATAAATTTCTTTATACTGGAAAATTTTTTTCTGCAAACAGTATGCCACTAGTTACCAGGAAAGGTGTGTACCCTTATGAATATACGAATTCCTGGAAAAAATTGGAAGAACGTAGATTACCACCAAAAGAATGTTTTTATAGTTCACTAAATGATTCAGAAATTGGAAATGCTGATTATGAACATGCTTGTAAAGCTTGGAATCATTTTAATATACAAACACTTGGAGAGTATAGCGATCTATATTTAAAAATTGCTGTTTTAATATTATGTGATATTTTTGAAAATTTTAGATCTCTTTGTATGCAATCTTATAAACTAGACTGTGCACACTACTTTACAGTACCATGTTTTGCTTTTGATGCGATGTTAAGTTATACAAAAATTAAACTAGAATTATTAACTGATTATGAAATGTACCTCCTATGTGAAAATGGGGTGAGGGGGGGATTAAGAGTTTGCATAAAAAAAGAATCTGTTGCTAATAATAAATATATTCCAGAAACGTTTGATGTAACTAACCCAATTAAATATTTAACTTATTTAGACGCAAATAATCTGTACGGTTGGGCAATGAATAAATGTATGCCATATGCTGGTTTTACTTGGAAGGATCCTAACGACAATTTTAATATACTAGATATTGCAGACGATTCTGCTGTTGGTTATATTTTAGAAGTATACATCGAGTATCCTCATCACTTACATAATCATCATAGCGATTTACCGTTTTTACCAGTTAATGAATGCGTTAAAGGAACAAAACAACAAAAATTGTTAACAACATTAGAAAATAAAGAAAAGTATATATGTCATTACATTAATTTAAAACAAGCTGTTAAACACGGTATAAAAGTTATAAAAATTCATCATATTTTAGAATTTTTGCAGAGCCCTTGGTTAAAAACGTACATTGACTTAAATACAGAAAAACGAAAACAAGCTAAAAATGATTTTGAAAAAGATTTTTTTAAATTATTAAACAACTCAGTGTTCGGTAAATGTATGGGGAATATTATGAAAAGAATTAACCTTAAACTTAAACTTGTAAGTAATGAGAAAAAATTATTAAATTTAATTACACAACCGGTATTTAAAGACAGAATAATTTATAATAAATCTTTATGTGCGGTATTATCGGATAAAAAACATTTATTTTTAGATAAACCAATATATATCGGATTAAGCGTATTAGAAATAAGTAAAACGTTAATGTATGATTTCATTATGATATAATGTAGAAAAAATACGGTGAAAAAATTTTGCTTTTGTATACAGATACAGATAGCTTTTTTTACGAAATTCATACAGAAGATTTTTATAAAGATATATTAGAACCGGATTTAGTTACACACTTTGATACGTCAGATTATACACCCAATTCATCCGTGCTATTCAATTGAAAATAAAAAAATTATCGTTAAATTTAAAGATGAAATGTTCGGGTGTACCAATTAAAGAATTTATCGGCTCTAAATTATATACATTTAAAACCGTAGATAACTAAGTTAAAAAAAGAGCAAAAGGAATTTAAAAAAAAGTTATTAACAAACATATAAGCTTTGAAGATTTCAAAAAGTGCGTCTATTCTAAAACTATAAATAACTATAGAATGATGAAATTATTCCAATCAAAAAAACATTTAGTTGAAACAATTACGTGTAAAAAATTAGCTTTAAGTAATTTAGACAATAAAAGAATCCTTTGTGATAATAAAATAGATACACTACCGTACGGTCATTATTCATTAGCGTAATGATAAAACAAGTTTTTAAAACAAAATAACATTATATTTTGTAAATAAAAGTGAGTTTACCTATCTGGTAAAAATCAATCTTTTGCTATCACATGTTAATTAATATGTAACATTTTTTTTAGAATCTTTTTATGTACATGTATTTTTAATACCTGAATTAACGTTTATTATATTGTAAACTGTTTGTTAAGTATCCGAATAATAAAATATTCATTAGCGTAATGATAAAACAAGTTTTTAAAACACAATAACATTTTATTTTGTAAATAAAGTGAGTTTTACCTATCTGATAAAAATCAATCTCTTGCTATCACATGTTAATTGATATGTAACATATTTTTTTTTAGAATATTTTTATGTACCGGTACATGTATTATATTGTAAACTGTTTTGTTAAGTATACGAATAATAAAAATGATCTGTAACATATTTTTATGTATGTGTATGTTTATAATACCTGAACAAAAAAAAATGATTTATTGTCATTTTAAAGATCTGTAACATTCTCATTTTATTTTTTATACATTCTATATATTTAATTACACAAAAATTCTAATATACAATAGTGTCTTGAAGTACTTACCGTTATATAAAAGTCACTTGAATCGTTCATCGAGAAACTTGATGATATCACCACAATGTGTAGACACGTAACAACAAACACATTTATCCGGCCCATCCACAGTAGATTCATGTGCCCATGGACATTCAAGAAAATGTATAAACGCCTCACCGCTTTGTCCTCTACGTTCCGGTGTAATCTCTTTCAGTCCGTCTGAATTATAAAATTCCAACACTTTACGACACTTTAGAAGTACCAACAATGTATCTCGCATAAATTCAATCTCTACTTTTGTTTTATTCATGATGAATCTTTCAAACATAGGATGAGATAAGACATCTTGCAGTGTTAAATTCTTCATTTTGACTGAACTATCAAAGTTAAAGTATTTTTAAAGATGACGCTATAGGTCAGTGTATTTCGAGGGTCATGTTCACGTTGATTACAACGTTATCACAAGAACGTGTATGAGTCAACAAAAAAACGCCGTCTGTTTATGTTTACATGTTTTTAATAGGTCAGTGTTAATCTTGAGGTCATGTTTACATTGATTACAAAAGGTTCAATGGAGTTATCTGCTGTACTCTTCATCAATTACGGTTTCGTTAGTAAATTATTAACTACCGACATGTTATTAATTAGGATGTTACGTTCAGAATTCACGTTGGAACACTAGTAAACCAACTGCTAACGTGTATTATATAAACGTTATTATCGGCTAACATATCTAAAAACAAATTCATGTTAAAACGTGAAAATAAAAAAGCATAAACAATGAATAAATAAATGTAATTATTTATTTAAAAAATAAAAAAGTATGAATTAACTAGGGATTGAACAATTGATACTTACCTTACATATAATCTATTATTAGACTAACACAGTTGCACGTTACCGACTAAGCTAATTCATATTTTATCTGTATACCATGACAATCGTTACATATAAAATGTAATATATTTAGGTAAAGACGACGCTATCTACACTGTACATCAACGTTTACGCGTGTCAACAAACGGCGTCTGTTTATATTTACATTTTTACTAGGTCAGTGTGTTTCAAGGTCACGGCTTACTATAGAATGACAATCGTTACATATAAAATGTAATATACTTAGGTAAAGACGACGCTATCTACACTATAAAAAGGAAAAAAACAGTTTACAGACAAGATTGTCCCAGAACATACTAAATATGTCCTAGGACACGATTGTCCCAGAACATACAAAATATGTTCTAGGACACGATTGTCCCAGCGCATACTTCCGGGAAAGGGTGTCCTAGGTCATACAGACATATACTACTCACGTGGTTTGATGTTGACGGAAGTACCGTGATGACTCCGCCAAGTTGGGTCTCGTGACTCATGGCAGTGAAATATCGTCAACCCCTTGGGAGCACTCACAACCCATGTTCCCTGTGCAGTGATGACCAATTTAACACAAGAAGGCATTGGTTTCCTGTCCAGCAACCCGACGTGGTGGGAGTTTGGTTGGTAACGCTCTATCTCGGTAGGAGTAACTACGCTTCCCGGCCGGGAGCACTAAGAAGTCGCGCACATCAAAATTAATTTTTTCTGTAAAAAGTGTCAACCAGTCCTTAAAAAAGGAATCGATATCTCAGAATGGAGCCAGTGAAGTGAAGGAGAAAAATTTAAAAGTGTATCGAACTAACGAAACATTCAGACATATAACTAGTGCAGCACGCGGCGACGAGAGTGACGCCGAAAGTTAAGTAACCGATTACTAAGTTCCCGATTTTAATTCATTTAAATTAAAAGAGCGATATAAAATAATGGGGAGGGAAATTTGAATGTAAGAGAGTATGTGGCAAACTGGGTCATCTAAAATAGTGATAAAATAGCTTAAGTTCTTTTGTTAGTCGATATATGTTTTTGTGAAATAATTCAAAGTCTTGTTTGTATTTTGAGTAGTAAAATTAACAGAAAATGAGTTTTAGACAAAGAGAGTAAGATTAACAGAAATGAGTTTTCAACAAAATGAACTTTGAGTAAATTTAAAGAGAAGCAAATGAAATGTTAAAGTTGAGAAAATAAACAGATCGGATTAATGTAGTAGAACAGCGTGGTTATTGTGTAACAAACCCACTAACCTCTCTTACAGACTGTGAGTTCGTGTAAAAGGATTCTGGACCCATAAAAGGTAAGAGTTAACATAAAAAATATAATTTATGTCTTTTATTAATTACGATAAAGTTTGAGCAAGGACAAATGGCGCCCGTAACAGGGACAGTCTATATAAATCAGATTTTCATATAGGCTATGCCTACTCGCAAATGTAAGAGACGCTAATGGGAGTTACATATGAATTAAAATTAAGCACAAGAAGTATGTATAGAATAAAATCGAAATAAGAGTATGTGATAATATGAATGATAGACGTATTATGAACAAGTAAAAAACTAAATAACATAAAAAAAATAAACATGAGTACTAATAAAAATAATGACGAAAACGTCAGCGTCACTGACGAAACATGTACGAGTGAGATAGGCATTCACTCAACACCAGTTAGTCAGATCGGTGAATGTAGTACCACCGAATCAGTCGAATTAAATACAATACAAGTGCCACCCATCTCAACTCGGTATGAAAACAAAAAAGATGATGGTAACGATATGAGGAGTATGATGCAGATATTGTTAAGTAAATTTGACGAGAAGTTTGATGAGCAAAAAAGCGAAATTAAAGAAATTAATAGTAATTTCAATGATAAATTTAATGAATTAAAAAAGCAAAATAATGAATTGAAAAACTATATTAATGAAATTAATAAGCGTTATGAAAGTACCAATGAAGAATTTGTCAATAAGTTTAACGAATTAGATACCAAGCTAGATATTTTAATAAAGAACATAGATACTAAAATTAATGAGATAGATAGTCATATATCAGAAAGAATTGATAAACAAATACATGAGAATAATGAGAAATTAATAAGTACAATAGATGAGTACAGCAATGAAATAGAATGTAAAATAAATAAATGTAATACAGAAACTGAATATAAGCTTGATAGTGTAGTGGTTAAAATTGAAAAAATGAATCAAAATATTGATGAGCATAAAAATGATACAAACATTAAAATTAGTGAAATTGAAAATACTTGTAAAACAGAGATACAGGCGTTAAATGAATCAGTTAATGTAATAACAAAAAATAGCATTCAATCCGAATGTATTAATGATAACAAATTGTATTCAATTGAACAGAGTATTAGTAATGTTAAAGATGAGTTGAGTTTAGCAATTAACCAAAAGTTAAACAATATGACCGAACGAATAGTAATTACAAGAGATGTAAATAATGAAATTGAACTTGAAACTTTTTGTAGTGAGAACCGTAGAGTGCATCCAATGCAGTTTTTAAATAGAGTACGGGAGTTTAACAAGTTTCACGGTAGTAGTTGGGAGGTGAAACTTATAAAAATTTTTAAATGTTTTAAGGGCAATGCCGAAATATGGGTGGAAATACATAGAAACGAATGGGAGAGATACGAAAATTTTGAAACCGCGTTCCGTAATAAATACTGGTCGAAAGAGGATCAGGAAATTGTACGCAGTAAAATCATGGGAACTGGGAATTTCGGGAGAATAAACAACCACCTAACCATGTACGTCATGAAAATATTTAATGAAGCAAAGTATTAGATGAAGTTAAAGTTACGGGAATAAAGTTAATACATAAACGAGTATGCGATGGAGATATAGAAACAAGAGTAAATATATGTTGAGAGAGTGAAAGTGTAGAAAACAAGGAGAGAGAGTTGTATGTGAGTGATGAGAGAATATGGGAAAATCGGGCGGATAAATTTTTTAATGAGGGTGCAGTTGTAGGGAGTCCCCAACGACAGGAGTTGTGGACAGTTGTGGAGCGTTTTAGAGATGTGTTTGCTGAGTTGCCTGGAAAAGCCAGGGACTATGTGTGCGAATTGAAGGTGCGAGAACACTCACCCTACATGCAGAGGAGCTATCCAGTGCCGTTTTCGAAGAGGAGAGCAGTGCAAGAGGAATTGGACAGGATGATGGAAGAAGACATTATTGAGAGATCGATATCGCCATACTCGAATCCGTTAGTAGTGGTCATCAAAAAGGATGGAAAGGTAAGGTTGTGTTTAGATGCTAGGAAAATTAAACAAATTATAATACCTGACCGGGAGTCACCGGAACCTATGAATGAAATTTTCCAGAAATTTAGCGGAGTCAAATATATGACATCTTTAGATTTGACAGCAGGGTACTGGCAAGTTCCATTAGCGCCAGAGAACCGGAAATATACTGCATTTCTCTTCAATGGTAAGAACTATCAGTTTAAGCGTTTACCATTCGGATTAAACACTAGTGTAGCCAGTTTTATAAAATGTTTAGATATGATATTACAACCGAAGGACTTAGACTTTTTGACTGTATACGTTGATGACATATTAATAGCATCAAGAACCTTCTCTGAACATTTAGAACATATAGAATACGTATTAAATAAATTGCAAAATGAGGGATTAACAGTTAATTGGGAGAAGTCAAAGTTTCTACAAACTGAAATACATGTTTTAGGTTTTATTATTACTCCAGAGGGTATTTTAGCCAACTCAGATAAAGTAGAAGCTATTATACGTTTTCCAGAACCTAAAAATATTAAGCAGTTACAAAGCTTTTTGGGGTTATGCAACTTTTATCGAAAGTTTCAGAGAAATTATGCTCAGGTAACCTCTAAACTAAGTGCGGTATTACAAAAGAATAAACAATGGGGATGGGGCGAGGAGAAAAGAGTTGTTTTAATGAAATTAAAGAGAAGTTTATAAATATGATAATGATGAATCATCCCGATTTTCAGAAAAAATGTTATTTACAGACGGATGCCAGCAACATAGCCCTCGGCGCAGAACTATATCAGGAGGGTGAGGATAAGGAACATAGGACCATAGCTTTTGCCAGCCGGACTTTATTAGCGGCGGAGAGGAACTACACGACAACGGAGAAGGAGTTGCTGAGTATCGTCTTTGCGGTAAGAAAATTCCGTACCTATCTTCTAGGGAACCAGACCGTCATTAGGACAGATCACAAAGCGCTGTCATTTTTGAATACTTGCAAATTAACCCATAGCAGATTAACCAGGTGGGTGTTAGCGTTACAAGAATATCACTTTTCATGGAAATACATTAAGGGGACAGATAACAAAGTACCAGACACTCTTTCCAGGGTAGATGTAATAGATAACAAAACAGGGAGGGATCTGAAAGAAATAGAGATTTTTCGATTAACAAGGGAAGACAGATTTTTTGGGAGGAATTAAGGGAGATTAAAAACATGCAACGATCAGAAAATAAATTGAGTAAAGTAATTGCTAGTTTAGAAGCCGATGTAAATGGATCGGAATATAACACACATTTCCAAATATATCAGGGAATTCTATTCAAGAAAGTAGAGGGGGGTGAACGTGATTGGAGGCTGATGGTACTTGAAGAGTTAGTCGATAAAATTATTTGGGATTGTCATGTAAGATATGGGCATTTTGGTGCGAAAAAATGTACAAACGTGTTAAAAGAGTCTTGTGTTTTTAAGAATATGGAGAGGCGAGTTAGAAGAGTGTTAAGAGTAAGCGATTTGTGTCAGAAGTCAAAAGTAGTGAATTATAGGGTTGAAGGGGAGATGAATTATGTTAAAGTTGAAAGACCGTTTGATTTAGTTGCTGTCGATTTGTACGGGCCATTGCCCAAGGGTAGAGGTGGAGTAGTGTATGTTTTTGTTGTTTTGGACACTTTTTCTAATTTGTTAGGTTGTACAGCGTGAAGAGAGCTACAAGCCGGGTGCTAAGTGAAAAGATCACCAAGGATTACATGATAAACGTAGGTAAGCCGAACATAATTTTATCCGATCACGGACCCCAGTTCATTAGCGGTAAGTGGCGACAGACTCTTGGATGGGAAGGCATCATACCCAAACATACGGCAGTATACCATCCACAGTCGAATCAGGCAGAGCGGGTGATGCGAGAAATCGGCAGGATCTTCAGGGCGTATTGTCACGCTAAACATACGGAATGGCCTTTGTACGTTAAGAAAGTGGAAAACTGGTTAAATAGTACTACCCACGATTCTACAGGGTTTACACCATATGAACTAATAAAAGGAACCAGGCCACCTAGAATACTAGAACAACTTTTCGAATATCCACCTGAAGAACAGACCATCGACAGAAATGTAAAAATCCAGCTCGCACACGAGAGTCTACTCACCAAAGGGGAGAGGAGAAAGCGGAATCACGACGAAAAGGGTAAGTGGGTCAAATACGAGGTAGGGCAATTAGTGTTGGTAAGGAGACACGATTTGTCTTGTGCACAAGAGAAAGAAATAAAGAAGTTTTTCCTATTATATGAAGGACCCTACGAGATAGTAGAAATAAAGATGAATAATGCCTATGTACTGCGCAATCAAACAACACAAGAGATAGTGGGTACGCAGAATGCTACAAATTTGAAATTATATTGGTCAAGGTAAAGAATTGAATATTAATATGTTATTTTATGTTTTCAGAAGGGACTCTCCCCCATTTTCGGGCGGTCACGACCTTACCAGTCCTGGCCGTGGGTTTTGGCACTCCGGAGGCGGACCATGGTTGGCGGAACTTCCTTCGGGTGGTGAAACGACGATGGTCCGGCTCCACCAAAATTGGTACGAAGTAGAAATTTCACCACATTATTGAACGGGGAGGGGGACCCATAAGGTACGTGATACAAAATATTTTGCACTCAAGGTGCATAGATAAGGTGCACCATACCACGTACTAGCATTGCCTTAGAGTGAATGTATATATTAATGGAGGCTATATTTTAACAAGGCAATGTATTCAATTATAATTTAATAGTGTCATTTGCAAAATGCAAAATCAGCAGATGGCTGTAGTTACAGTGTATGTAAAAAAGATGATTTTTTTATTTTAAATCTATGTCAGTAGTTATATTTTATTTTAAGTAAATAAGTGACCATGTATAATTATGAAGTTTGTAGTACGAGTTAAGAAGAGTGAAATGTTTGCTGTTTAAAAGTTAAAAATGTATATGAATCTAAAAGATGTTAAACATGAAAATCAATTAATAAATAACCAAACATATAAGAGTTGACCATCCGTGAATTGTAGTAACGGTGTCAGTGTGAGCCTTATATGTCTTTCGGTAGTTTCCCCACATTTCGGGCGGTCACGGTTTCACCAAACCCTGACCGTGGAATTATGTACGTAGATACTAAATTGGTGAATATAGAAATTGACAGGGGGGTAAAACAGGGGAAACTACATAACTATGGAACAGCGGCTATCGTCGAAGGTGGCGATAGTGCCGTTTTAAGGGTGTGTGAATCATTTTAGTAGGATTACTGGTGTCCTCGGACATCAGTGATACCGAATTTTATATAACGCTGAACCAAGAACGGTATAGGCAGCGTCTATACCTTATATATGTAAACTTCAGTTCTTGGGGATGCAAATGGACGCCACAGTCCAACATCAGGAAACAATAGTGTGTGTGGAAAAGGAGCTGGCCGTTACAAGCCAGGGGCACAGATAACGCATCTGTGCATAAGGCAAACGTTCGATCCGGTTTATCCGGCGGGTGGTTACCTAATTGTAACTGGGTATAAAGGTGGGGACTTTAAGAAATTGATGAAGTAAGAGGGTAGCTGAAAATTCAGCGAGAGGGTGTCGACCTCTGTAAACAGCGGGTGGTCAGCTTATACGGCTCTATAGAGAGAGTTGGGGGTTGACAACCCAGAGAGCTGTTCAGTAACTGTTGCTATAACTATGACTCAATGATTAGTGATGTATTTCACGCATGAGAGCAAAACAATTTTAAGGACTAGGGTAAATGATAAGGATTCTAAATCCACCAATATTTCATGATGATAACAAACTGTATAATTTCGTGTATTCGTGTTAATTGTATGCAGTATGTTAGGTGTAAGGAGTATAAACATGTGTACTTTGTATAATTCATGAAATGTAACTAGAGAAAGGTCATTCACACGACAGTGAGATATCAGCTGACTGCTGGGGTTATATATGTAATATGTCACTTATAAGTGATTTGCAGATTTTTCAATAATTAAATGTGTCAATAATAAACTTGTAAGGTTTTAAGTAAGTGATGAAAGGGATTTGAGATAGTTTTGAATTTTCAGTGGTTAACGTAATGTAAAAGGTGGTACAGGTTAGAATTTGGGTGATTATTATTTCGTTAGGAGATTTAAATCAGTCCAAGTTAAGTTTAGAGGGGTGTTGAACAAAATGAGATTCTGGGGAGTAAAAGTAAGATAGAAGTTGAGTAGTAGTAGGGACACAGTAGCAATGGGGATATTCTGTAGATGAAAGTGATGGGATTGAAGAGTAATTAAATGATGGGGGAATTTTATAAAGGGGGTGGTGTGATATGGAGTCCTCAACGAAAAGCGTTGTGGCGGGAGGTGAACCTTATGTGCGCCAGAGGGGTTACCTAGGGGGAGACCAGGAACCAAATGAGGGAATGAGCATAGGGAGGGAACACACATCCTAAGTACAAACAGGGTAGCGGGTATTTTGTTATAAGGGTAGAATGAGTAAATGGGAGTTAGAGTAGTAAGTTAGCGGAGATAAATGTTTTGAGAGAGGGGTGTCATACTAGATAAAATCTGTTAGTAAGTGTTAGAGGCAGAAGGGGTTGAGGTTATATTTAAACACCCAAATTGTAAGTCGAAGTACTATGATAACTAAGAGTCACCCAAACTAGTTGAGAATGAAAATGTTAGAGAGAGAGTCAGAGTTAAAGTGTAATAATAAATGAAACCAGTAAAAGATTCAGTAGAATTTGGAAATGAATTAAAGTTATAAAGTGTGTAAATTTTGGTCAATTTAAATGTGAATTTTATTGTTTATTGTAAGGTAATAACAACAACGTTAATTTTGAATGTTCTATGTTTATTATGTGGTATTATGTTTGAAGGTAAAAAATTTTTTAAACATGTTTCGTGTATTTTATGATGTAGCTTTGTGTAGTGTATATATGTCAAGGTCATTCACTTGACCCAGAGAGATCAGCTGATGGTTGATGTTAGAGACAGGACCAGTTTCTAGTAATTACTTTATGCAATGGTGTTACTTAATTAAATTAAATGATTTTATTTTCTTGATACTGATAAAAGAAATATTTTGGGAAATTAAAATTTTTTGAAAAAAAAAACAAAAAAAGAAAAAACAAAAAAATTTATTTTTTTTATGCCTGCCGTATAGATGATGTTTTGATGTTCTGAGTATATTGTTGTTTATATGTATTACTAGTGTGTTTATTGAATTATATTGTTTCGTATATATGTGTTATAAACAAATATTAGAATAAGTGAATTTATGATTTAAGAAGATGTTCAGTTTATGTGTTTTATGATTATTAGTAACTAGAAAAAAAATTTGGTAGATTCATGTAAAAGATTTTTGGGATTTTGATGAAAGTAATGGTAATACAACAGTTTGATTTTGAATTTAGATTAAATTTTGAAAGGAAATTTAAATGATTTGAATTTAATTAGCTGCTGTGTTTTGATTTGAAAACGTACGTTAATTTGCAAAAGGAAATTTAAATTTAAAAGATAAAATATTTTATGAATCTTAAATAAGGAGTTTGTTTTTAATACAATAATGAGTATGTGTACGCACCCAGTACTTGCTAAAGGCGACCCAGTGTGCATGTAAGGGGGAACATATCGGTTGAGGATCTGGTATGGTATAAGGCCAGGGTTTTGATTTTGGGGTGGAATGTTAGAAGGTTAGGTATACTATGGTGAGTATCTGTCCGATTTTATGGTGTTGGGATCTCGAACAGAGAAGTCCAGTAATCTCGTTCAGGTGCAGCCATGGTCGCCGAGCTAGGGGGGTAGTTTACACATGAGGCGTTAAGAATTAACGGGGGTTGTTGGCACCATATCCTCACTGATCCTCTTAGGGGTAGCAATGAGAGTTCTTCTGTTTCGGCAGAAGACCTCTCATTGGGGGGGGGGGTACTGTAATGGGGCGAAAAGGGGCATTTTATTTTATTCTATTTTATTAAATATATATGTGACCAACGCAGCAAGTCCCATACCTAAAACGGTTTTATTCAAACAAAGAACAGTGAAGTGAGATTTTGAACGGAGGTGTTGTAATGGAATGCGATGTATGTTTTGCAAATCAAGTGGTTCCAAGAATTTGTTACGCACAAGGTACGCACAAACACCAGCATGCGCGCAAATGACGCCAAGCAGAATGAAGCGACGCCAAACAAGATGGCAAAATCATAAAATTTGGTTCGCCACATGGTTTGATGTTGACGGAAGTACCATGATGACTCCAGTTGGGTCTGGTGACTCATGGCAGTAAAATATCGTCAACCCCTTGGGAGCACTCACAACCCATGTTCCCTGTGCAGTGATGACCAATTTAACACAAGAAGGCATTGGTTTCCTGTCCAGCAACCCGACGTGGTGGGAGTTTGGTTGGTAATGCTCTATCTCGGTAGGAGTAACTACGCTTCCCGGCCGGGAGCACTAAGAAGTCGCGTACATCAAAATTAATTTTTTCTGTAAAAAGTGTCAACCAGTCCTTAAAAAAGGAATCGATATCTCAGAATGGAGCCAGTGAAGTGAAGGAGAAAAATTTAAAAGTGTATCGAACTAACGAAACATTCGGACATATAACTAGTGCAGCACGCGGCGACGAGAGTGACGCCGAAAGTTAAGTAACTGATTACTAAGTTCCCGATTTTAATTCATTTAAATTAAAAGAGCGATATAAAATAATGGGGAGGGAAATTTGAATGTAAGAGAGTATGTGGCAAACTGGGTCGTCTAAAATAGAGATAAAATAGCTTAAGTTCTTTTGTTAGTCGATAAGTTTTTGTGAAATAATTCAAAGTCTTGTTTGTATTTTGAGTAGTAAAATTAACACAAAATGAATTTTAGACAAAGAGAGTAAGATTAACAGAAATGAGTTTTCAACAAAATGAACTTTGAGTAAATTTAAAGAGAAGCAAATGAAATGTTAAAGTTGAGAAAATAAACAGATCGGGTTAATTTAGTAGAACAGCGTGGTTATTGTGTAACAAACCCACTAACCTCTCTTACAGACTGCGAGTTCGTGTAAAAGGATTCTGGACCCATAAAAGGTAAGAGTTAACATAAAAAATATAATTTATGTCTGTTATTAATTACGATAAAGTTTGAGCAAGGACAAGAGATAGAATTATTCACATTGAGAGAGTGAGAGATGGTGTTATTTGATGTTATTAGAAGTTATGAAGAATTATTAAAGAGAATAAATAGAGAGAGAGTGAATAAAATAAAAAACTTACCTTGTGGAGAAAAGAGCACTGCAGTAGTAAACAATAATTATATTGATGTTGAGGATATACACTTACCTGTTAGGAGAATTAACGTACTAGTAACAGCTGATTACTATGATGATAATAGTAGAAACTATTTAATGGAGACAAACAATAATACTGAGTGGGACTGGACCAAAAATACCGATGTAGACGGGTTTTTGAGTTAATAATGGGGAGTAATCTGTTGAATTATTCTTGCGGTATAAGGGGATAAACCAAAAGTAAAGAGTTATTATATAAATAATAATAATAATGTAATGAGTGTAATTAAAGATGAACATTTTTATGTGAAAATAAGATTAATTTTCGATGATGGTGGTTAGATAAATAGTAAATGACCATTTAATTATTTGAGCTAATGGTAACTACTTGGCTTACTTATGTAATGAGGTGTGGTAAACAGTGACATGATATGACAAAAAAAATTGTAAATAAATATGTAGTGATGTTAAATGTATTGGTAATAGGTTATGTTGTACTTTGCATTTTAGGTAAACAATGTCTGTATATAGTAGGGATAGATTTTATAATAATAATAATATTAATATTTTACCAGACTAAATAAATAACGAGAGTAATTGTAAAGTTTATAATGAAATTAACTGAATTGAAATTGTTTTTAATAATGTAATTAAAGTAACTTAGTGATTTAGAAACTGATGGAATTAAATAAATTGGAAATGAATGTTGTCCAATTAATGTTGTACAGAGGAATTCTGGTGATAAATTTAGATGATTTTTCTGAAATTTGGACTTTATAATAAATGGTAAATGAGTAACCGTAAAATGTGTTTAGGTATTGAGATATATGGTTATTATAAGGTATCAGAAGGTGCATATGGTTACGTACATTATGTTTGTTGGGATAAATGTTTATAGTTTGGAGTTTATGACAATAATCATGTTTCTATTTGATTGAATGATTGACCATTTGTAAGTAGGACTTTAGAATGCAATTGAAGTAAAGTAAAATGTTTTAATAATGAAATAAAATAAGTTTGAAAGAATGTAACTTAGGGAAGGTGTGTAATTTTTGGTAACATTTAAATTTGAAATGTTTTTGTTAATGTAATGATGTTAATGTTCAAGTTAGGTGTTTATTATGTTGTATATCTTGATTATGTAAGTGTAGGAATCAGAAACATGTATGTAGTGTATTTTACATTTGATTCCCAACTTTTGTGCGGTCACGGCTTCACCAAACCCTGACCGTGGATTTGGATTATTGGTAACAAGGTGGGTAGGCTTATTGTACCCTAACCATACTTGTTATTATTTTCAAAATTGGTGACTTTAGAAATTAACGGGGGGGGGGGTGAATAAGGGGAATCACCATAACTATGGAACAGCAGCTATCCATCGAATGGGAGGGTAGACCATCTTAAGGGCATATAACTAATTTTTAGTAGAATTACTGGTGTCCTCGGACATCAGTAATGCTGAAGCAAGATCGGTGTAGGCAGCGTCTACACCCTAAAAAACTTCAGTTCTTGTGGATGCAAATGGGCGCTACAGTCCAACATCATTAAGCAATAGAGTGTGTGGAAAAGGAGCTGGCCGTTACAAGCCAGGGGCATAGATATAGCATCTATGCAAGGAGGTAAATGCCGCATCCGGGTTACCGGAAGGTGATTTACCCAATTGTAACTGGGTTAGGGGGGAATATGATAAAATGATGTACAAGAAGAGGTATAACTGAATATTCAGTTAGGAATCACTTGACCGTAATCACGGTGAAATCGAGTTTGCTTTGCTCTGATTAGAGAGGTTGTTATGGTTGTGACTCACTTGCTGTTGTAATGGTTATGCTTTGTTTTGTATTAAAAGAAAGTTAATTTTCAATTATGGTGGTGAAATGGTTATTAATAAACAGTCAATTATGAGAGTTAATCGTTTTAAATACTGGACTTAATACTGTAATGATTTTATGGTTAACAAGAACATTTAATGAAGTATATTATAGATAATTTTGTGTATTTGGGTTTACACATATTAAGTGTACTTAGAGTAAGGTTATGTTCATATGCTGATAAGACATCAGCTGATGCATGGTGTAATCGGTATATAATTATAATTGATTTGATGATAGTAATAAGTTTTTTTATTTTTTAATAATTGTCAATATATATATATAATTGTGAAAAATTAAATTCATTTAAAAGATAGAAATGTTGGTAGTAAATTGTTTTGAAAGGTTTGATTTGCAGGTAATAAAGATTATAAATGAATTATATTATGAAGTAAATAGATACAAGATGAAATTAAATGATTAAAAATCGTTTTGAAGTAATTTACAGTGTTTAATTAGGAGGTAATTAAAATTTATGTGAAGGGGTTTAATTAATGTAAAAGGTTTTAAGTAATGCAATTAAAGTAACTAATTAAAAGAGATGGGTTAATTGATTTAAAAGATGGAAATAAGTATAATAAATTTGAATAGTTTATTTTTGACTTGAAATGGATAATAAATAGTAGACAATTGAATTTAAATGCTTAAAAGATTTAAGAAAAATTAAAGTTGAAGTGATAATGTGAGATAAATAGTTAAAATGTTTAGTTAATAGAAATGGAAGGATTAGTTATGGATTTTGAGGCTAGGTTTGTGAAATATGAATGGTTATTTGAATAGGAAGGTAGTATAAACAAGTGTAATATGTTTATGGTAAGAATGTATGTATAGATGCAACCAGTGTTTTTTAATGCAAACGAGTACGGGCTAAGAGGAAAACAAACCAGTTGGGGATGTGGCACGGTAAAAGACCAGTTATTGATTTTTTTGATTGAATGTTACATAGTTTGGTGATACTGTGATGGCAAGCCTGTCTGACTTTATGGTGTTGGGATCTCTTCAAGAGAAGTCCAGTAAGGTCATTCAGGTGCGGCCACAGTCTCCGAACTAGGGGGGGTAAGTTACCCATGATTTTAGTAAGGATTTACGGGGGGTGGCGCCATATCGTTGCTGGTCCTCTTAGGTTTTTTTTTAGGAAATGAGAGTTTTTCTGTTTCGAAAGAAAAACTTTCATTGGGGGGGGGTATTGTAACGGGACGAACTGAAGGGGGTTTATAAATTAAAGATTTTCATGTTAACCATCTGCAGACAACCTTTGAGGTAATCTTTTTATTCACCCAGAGTGTATTTTTTGGTCACTGACTGTAGCTCCGTGTAAGCCACAGCATGGTACAAGTATGTTTGTCAGTAGGGTGCGTATTCATGCATACGAGCGTACGTGTGTGCCGCTTTTCACAACGTAAAAGTCACGTTTAAGAATCCCTTCTTGCCTTATACGAGACTACGGGAAAGCCGCGAGATGTTACCCGCCAATCACAAGCCAAGTTGTCGGGAGCAGAGGGATGCTTAGCCATTTTGAAAACTGCAGTCAACAAAAGATCTCGCAGGTTGTGTAAATATTGCTTGCGAGCAAACTATCAAGTCGGCCGACTAATAATGAGTGAGTTAATATAAAACAGCAATAAAAATGTGAATAAAAGCAATACATCACAAGTTTAAGTTTCCATCAATATTTCGGATGTTAAATGGACAAAAAAGTGTATCCATACATACTATGGTAGTGATGCAATGCCGGAGAGACAGCCAACGAGGATGAGTAACTTTTGAACCTTTTTATATTTTGAACAAATTTTAACATATTATACAGCTGTTTAAATTCTGATAAAACTAAAAAAGTTAAGTATTGTAAAGGGGATTTTAAAGATATGAGTGAGTGTGTATGTGCGTAAAAAATTACGTAATGAATAACACTGGTTTCCAATAAGTAAATTTATTTTAAGTTTTCAATATCTATTTTTGGTTTTGTTTTCACTAGTTGGATTGTAGATAATCTTATAAAAGCAGGGTTAAGTTTAAAATAACCAACGAATCTTTTATTATTCATATAGTAAACGTGTAGCAGAGTGAGAAAGAATATTGTTAGTAATAATGGAAAGTAAGTCAATTTTCAAGAATAATATGACAAATAAAATTAAATTCATTTGAAAATAAATGAACTCGAAGCATTTATTTCAGACAACCTAATTTCTATTCTCCAAATAAATGCTCACACGAACTCTGGGTAGATCTTGGTGGTATGGAAGTGTATAAAAAAACGGTAAGTAAATAAAAGTGAAAAAAGTAAATTATATTACATTGGCGCTCAAACAGGTGACGTTTGCATAAATATTATTTATGTAAACGTGGGCCGGTTTTGGAGAACGGAAGGGAATAGATAAAAACCTTTTAGTTACGTCTGAATAGACGCAGGTTATGTTATGCTTAAGTGAGTGATAAAATAATTTTTTGAGTTAAGTGTAAGATTTTTTATATGTAAGCTAAGAGAATCATTTGACTGAAAATAAGTAAATTTAAAAAGATGGAAGATAATAATGAAATCGAGGTCAATGTAGTTGACATAACTGGTGTTAATGAGTCAACCGTCATGAGAGGGCTTGAAATTCATTCAACCCCGAATGTAGTTCTACACCGTAAATTAGGTGAGTCAAATGTTATAGATGACTCGGGAATTCAGTTAACCCCAATTTCAACTAGTAAAAATAAGAAATCTGATGACGTTATAATGAGTGAAGTAAAAGCAGAATCCACTCCTGTAATAAAAAAAGTAAAAGAATTGTCAGTGGACGATATATTTAATTTCATGAGAACAATATCTGATAACATGAGTAGTGATTTCAATAAAATGAGTAGTAATATTAACATAAAATTTGATGAACAGAGTAATAAGTTCGAAAGCAAGTTTAATGAATTAAGGGGTAACATAAATAATATTGACGAAAAATTTGATAAGCATTTGTATGATATGAAACAACAAAGTGTTAAGTTTGAAATTAATATGAATAAACATCCGAATGAGATTGACGAACGTTTATTGACATTTAAAGAACAAGTGATAGAATCAGTAGAGGAACAGATTAAAAGTAAATTAACTCAGATAGTTAATAAGAAGGTAAGTGACATGGTTAGTGATATGACGAATAATAACGAGGTAAGTAGTAAGAATAGTAATGAGTTTAATAGCAAAATAAGAAGTGATAACAGTGATATAATTAAAAATGTGGTGTTAGAGAGTAAAGGTGTGAATAATGATAGTGGTGATGAAGTTTTAGTGGAAGTAGAAATTAATGATGAGATAGAGAGAGAGTGTAAAGAGAGGTTAGGTGTGCAAAGGGGAAATTGTTGTTTAAGTGGAGTAAAGACTCCACTAGTGATTTGTGAGGAGAAAGTTTCCTCCAGTAATTGTGTGAGAGACGAGGTGTCTCTAAGTAGGTCCCCTGTGTATCATGAGTTCCCTGGAAAAGCCAGGACGTGTTATGATAACGTTGTGTTGCCCTTTGTGTGGATTGAGAGAGAGAAAGGAAAATGGGGTTGTGTAAGCGATTTTGAGAGAGTGAGAGAGATAGAATTATTCACATTGAGAGAGTGAGAGATGGTGTTATTTGATGTTATTAGAAGTTATGAAGAATTATTAAAGAGAATAAATAGTGAGAGAGTGAATAAAATAAAAAACTTACCTTGTGGAGAAATGAGCACTGCAGTAGTAAACGATAATTATATTGATGTTGAGGATATACCCTTACCTGTTAGGAGAATTAATGTACTAGTAACAGCTGATTACTATGATGATAATAGTAGAAACTATTTAATGGAGACAAACAATAATACTGAGTGGGACTGGACCAAAAATACCAATGTAGATGGGTTTTATGAGTTAATAATAGGGAGTAATCTGGTGAATTATTCTTGCGGTATAGGGGATAAACCAAAAGTAAAGAGTTATTATATAAATAATAATAATGTAATGAATGTAATTAAAGATGAAAATTGTTATGTGAAAATAAGATTAATTTTCGATGATGGTGGTTAGATAAATAGGAAATGAACATTTAATTATTTGAGCTAATGGTAACTACTTGGCTTACTTATGTAATGAGGTGTGGTAAACAGTGACATGATATGACGAAACAAATTGTAGATAAATATGTAGTGATGTTAAATGTATTGGTAATAGGTTATGTTGTACTTTGCATTTTAGGTAAACAATGTATATATGTAGTAGGGATTGATTTTATATTAATAATAATAATATTAATATTTTACCAGACTAAGTAAATAATGAGAGTAATTGTGAAGTTAACTGAATTGAAATTGTTTTTAATAATGTAATTAAAGTAACTTAGTGTTTTAGAAACTGATGGAATTAAATAAATTGGAGATGAATGTTGTACAGAGGAATTCTGGTGATAAATTTAGATGATTTTTCTGAAATTTGGACTTTATAATAAATGGTAAATGAGTAAACATAAAATGTGTTTAGGTATTGAGACATATGGTTATTATAAGGTATCAGAAGGTGCATATGGTTATGTACGTTATGTTTGTTGGGATAAATGTTTATAGTTTGGAGTTTATGACAATAATCATGTTTCTATTTGATTGAATGATTGACCATATGTAAGTAGGACTTTTATAATGCAATTGAAGTAAAGTAAAATGTTTTAATAATGAAATTAAATGAGTTTGAAAGAATGTAACTTAGCGAAGGTGTGTAACTTTTGGTAAAATTTAAATTTGAAATGTTTATGTTAATGTAACGATGTTAATGTTCAAGTTAAGTGTTTATTATGTTGTATATGTTGATTATGTAAGTGTAGGAATCTAAAACATGTATGTAGTGTATTTTACATGTGACTTCCCACTTTTGGGCGGTCACGGCTTCACCGAACCCTGACCGTGGATTTGGATTATTGGTAACAAGGTGGGTAGGCTTCTTGTACCCTAACCATACTTGTTATTATTTTCAAAATGGGTGACTTTAGAAATTAACGGGGAGGGGTGAATAAGGGGAATCACCATAACTATGGAACAGCAGCTATCCATCGAATGGGAGGGTAGACCCATCTTAAGGGCATATAACTAATTTTTAGTAGAATTACCGGTGTCCTCGGACATCAGTAATGCCGAATGTTTTGTAACGCCGAAGCAAGAACGGCGTAGGCAGCGTCTACACCCTAAAAAACTTCAGTTCTTGTGGATGCAAATGGGCGCTACAGTCCAACATCATTAAGCAATAGAGCGTGTGGAAAAGGAGCTGGCCGTTACAAGCCAGGGGCATAGATATAGCATCTATGCAAGGAGGTAAATGCCGCATCCGGGTTACCGGAGGGTGATTTACCCAATTGTAACTGGGTTAGGGGGGGAATATGATAAAATGATGTACAAGAAGAGGTATAACTGAATATTCAGTTAGGAATCACTTGACCATAATCACGGGGAAATCGAGTTTGCTTTGCTCTGATTAGAGAGGTTGTTATAGTTGTGACTCACTTGCTGTTGTAATGGTTATGCTTTGTTTTGTATTAAAAGAAAGTTAATTTTCAATGATGGTGGTGAAATGGTTATTAATAAACATTCAATTATGAGAGTTAATCGTTTTAAATACTGGACTTAATACTGTAATGATTTTATGGTTAACAAGAACATTTAATGAAGTATATTATAGATAATTTTGTGTATTTGGGTTTACACATATTAAGTGTACTTAGAGTAAGGTTATGTTCATATGCTGATAAGACATCAGCTGATGCATGGTGTAATCGGTATATAATTATAATTGATTTGATGATAGTAATAAGTTTTTTTTATTTTTTAATAATTGTCAATATATATATAATTGTGAAAAATTAAATTCATTTAAAAGATAGAAATGTTGGTAGTAAATTGTTTTGAAAGGTTTGATTTGCAGGTAATAAAGATTATAAATGAATTATATTATGAAGTAAATAGATACAAGATGAAATTAAATGATTTAAAATCGTTTTGAAGTAATTTACAGTGTTTAATTAGGAGGTAATTAAAATTTATGTGAAGGGGTTTAATTAATGTAAAAGGTTTTAAGTAATGCAATTAAAGTAACTAATTAAAAGAGATGGGTTAATTGATTTAAAAGATGGAAATAAGTGTAATAAATTTGAATAGTTTATTTTTGACTTGAAATGGATAATAAATAGTAGACAATTAAATTTAAATGATTAAAAGATTTAAGAAAAATCAAAGTTGAAGTGATAATGCGAGATAAATAGTTAAAATGTTTAGTTAATAGAAATGGAAGGATTAGTTATGGATTTTGAGGCTAGGTTTGTGAAATATGAATGGTTATTTGAATAGGAAGGTAGTATAAACAAGTGTAATATGTTTATGGTAAGAATATACTGTCACCGGACAAAAGGCTTGCCGCATGACAACTGGCGCCAATCGTACACACTATCGTTTTTGGTGGCCCTAAAAAGGACCGAGTGGCGAGAAAGCTGATGTTGGTCGTGCCGCGCTGAGATGTTTGGCGGCTGCGCCCGCTGATCGTGGCGTACTGCAGTCCTCCTCTTCTTTCGGCACCGGTTGTAGAGTCGGCTGCCGGCCCAGCGAAATCCATCGCTGGCGCGGAACGGGAGTGCGAAGACGCAAGAACGGCGGCGGTTCTATTCTTCGGCTGTTCCTTCCGGCTGACTCCGCCCCGATGTCGTCCGAAAGAGGAGAGGAGCTGAAGTGCGTCCGATGGCGTGGCGATGAAGAGTGCCCAAAATTTTCTGCCGGCCCGGGTTTTTATTGACTAACCGGGATCGCTGATTGGCTAGCTCCGAACACGTAGTTGGTCACGTCTCGGCGGCTGCTGATGCCGGATTGGCTCGCTCCGAGCACGTAGTTAGTCACGTCTCGGCCGCTGGTAACGGAGAGCAGATGTTCGCATATCGCTACCATCGCAGTACGTATAGATGCAAGCAGTGTTTCTTAACGCATACCAGTACGGGCTAAGAGGAAAACAAACCAGTTGGGGATGTGGCACGGTAAAAGACCAGTTATTGATTTTTTTGATTGAATGTTACAGAGTTTGGTGATACTGTGATGGCAAGCCTGTCTGACTTTATGGTGTTGGGATCTCTTCAAGAGAAGTCCAGTAAGGTCATTCAGGTGCGGCCGCAGTTACCGAACTAGGGGGGGGTAAGTTACCCATGATTTTAGTAAGGATTTACGGGGGGTGATGCCATATCGTTGCTGGTCCTCTTAGGGTTTTTTTTAGGCAATGAGAGTTTTTCTGTTTCGAAAGAAAACCTCTCATTGGGGGGGTATTGTAACGGGACGAACTGAAGGGGGTTTATAAATTAAAGATTTTCATGTTAACCATCTGCAGACAGCCTTTGAGGTAATCTTTTTATTCACCCAGAGTGTATTTTTTGTTCACTGACTGTAGCTCCGTGTAAGCCACAGCATGGTACAACAATGTTTGTCAGTAGTGTGCGTATTCATGCATACGAGCGCACGTGTGTGCCGCTTTTCACAATGTAAAAGTCACGTTTAAGAAACCCTTCTTGCCTTATACGAGACTACGTGAAAGCCGCAAGATGCTACCCGCCAATCACGAGCCAAGTTGTCGGGCGCAGAGGAACGCTTAGCCATTTTGAAAACTGCAGTCAACAAAAGATCTCGCAGGTTGTGTAAATATTGCTTGCGAGCAAACTATCAAGTCGGCCGACTAATAATGAGTGAGTTAATATAAAACAGCAATAAAAATGTGAATAAAAGCAATACATCACAAGTTTAAGTTTCCATCAATATTTCGGGCGTTAAACGGACAAAAAAGTGTATCCATACATACTATGGTAGTGATGCAACGCCGGAGAGACAGCCAACGAGGATGAGTAACTTTTGAACCTTTTTATATTTTGGACAAATTTTAACATATTATACAGCTGTTTAAATTCTGATAAAACTAAAAAAGTTAAGTATTGTAAAGGGGATTTTAAAGATATGAGTGAGTGTGTATGTGCGTAAAAAATTACGTAATGAATAACACTGGTTTCCAATAAGTAAATTTATTTTAAGTTTTCAATATCTATTTTTGGTTTTGTTTTCACTAGTTGGATTGTAGATAATCTTATAAAAGCAGGGTTAAGTTTAAAATAACCAACGAATCTTTATTATTCATATAGTAAATGTGTAGCAGAGTGAGAAAGAATATTGTTAGTAATAATGGAAAGTAAGTCAATTTTCAAGAATAATATGACAAATAAAATTAAATTCATTTGAAAATAAATGAACTTGAAGCATTTATTTCAGACAACCTAATTTCTATTCTCCAAATAAACGCTCACACGAACTCTGGGTAGATCTTGGTGGTATGGAAGTGTATAAAAAAACGGTAAGTAAATAAAAGTGAAAAAAGTAAATTATATTACATTGGCGCTCGAACAGGTGACGTTTGCATAAATATTATTTATGTAAATGTGGGCCAGTTTTGGAGAACGGAAGGGAATAGATAAAAACCTTTTAGTTACGTCTGAATAGACGCAGGTTATGTTATGCTTAAGTGAGTGATAAAATAATTTTTTGAGTTAAGTGTAAGATTTTTTATATGTAAGCTAAGAGAATCATTTGACTGAAAATAAGTAAATTTAAAAAGATGGAAGATAATAATGATATCGAGGTCAATGTAATTGACATAACTGGTGTTAATGAGTCAACCGTCATGAGAGGGCTTGAAATTCATTCAACCCCGAATGTAGTTCTACACCGTAAATTAGGTGAGTCAAATGTTATAGATGACTCGGGAATTCAGTTAACCCCAATTTCAACTAGTAAAAATAAGAAATCTGATGACGTTACAATGAGTGAAGTAAAAGCAGAATCCACTCCTGTAATAAAAAAAGTAAAAGAATTGTCAGTGGACGATATATTTAATTTCATGAGAACAATATCTGATAACATGAGTAGTGATTTCAATAAAATGAGTAGTAATATTAACATAAAATTTGATGAACAGAGTAATAAGTTCGAAAGCAAGTTTAATGATTTAAGGGGTAACATAAATAATATTGACGAAAAATTTGATAAGCATTTGTATGATATGAAACAACAAAGTGTTAAGTTTGAAATTAATATGAATAAACATCCGAATGAGATTGACGAACGTTTATTGACATTTAAAGAACAAGTGATAGAATCAGTAGAGGAACAGATTAAAAGTAAATTAACTCAGATAGTTAATAAGAAGGTAAGTGACATGGTTAGCGATATGACGAATAATAACGAGGTAAGTAGTAAGAATAGTAATGAGTTTAATAGCAAAATAAGAAGTGATAACAGTGATATAATTAAAAATGTGGTGTTAGAGAGTAAAGGTGTGAATAATGATAGTGGTGATGAAGTTTTAGTGGAAGTAGAAATTAATGATGAGATAGAGAGAGAGTGTAAAGAGAGGTTAGGTGTGCAAAGGGGAAATTGTTATTTAAGTGGAGTAAAGACTCCACTAGTGATTTGTGAGGAGAAAGTTTCCTCCAGTAATTGTGTGAGAGACGAGGTGTCTCTAAGTAGGTCCCCTGTGTATCATGAGTTCCCTGGAAAAGCCAGGACGTGTTATGATAACGTTGTGTTGCCCTTTGTGTGGATTGAGAGAGAGAAAGGAAAATGGGGTTGTGTAAGCGATTTTGAGAGAGTGAGAGAGATAGAATTATTCACATTGAGAGAGTGAGAGATGGTGTTATTTGATGTTATTAGAAGTTATGAAGAATTATTAAAGAGAATAAATAGTGAGAGAGT
The DNA here is from genome assembly GCA_034769895.1 of Magicicada septendecula. NCBI lineage: Eukaryota > Metazoa > Arthropoda > Insecta > Hemiptera > Cicadidae > Magicicada > Magicicada septendecula. Next base: position 492,943,982 of record CM068367.1, read on the forward strand.
GAATAAAATAAAAAACTTACCTTGTGGAGAAATGAGCACTGCAGTAGTAAACGATAATTATATTGATGTTGAGGATATACCCTTACCTGTTAGGAGAATTAATGTACTAGTAACAGCTGATTACTATGATGATAATAGTAGAAACTATTTAATGGAGACAAACAATAATACTGAGTGGGACTGGACCAAAAATACCAATGTAGATGGGTTTTATGAGTTAATAATAGGGAGTAATCTGTTGAATTATTCTTGCGGTATAGGGGATAAACCAAAAGTAAAGAGTTATTATATAAATAATAATAATGTAATGAATGTAATTAAAGATGAAAATTGTTATGTGAAAATAAGATTAATTTTCGATGATGGTGGTTAGATAAATAGGAAATGAACATTTAATTATTTGAGCTAATGGTAACTACTTGGCTTACTTATGTAATGAGGTGTGGTAAACAGTGACATGATATGACGAAACAAATTGTAGATAAATATGTAGTGATGTTAAATGTATTGGTAATAGGTTATGTTGTACTTTGCATTTTAGGTAAACAATGTATATATGTAGTAGGGATTGATTTTATATTAATAATAATAATATTAATATTTTACCAGACTAAGTAAATAATGAGAGTAATTGTGAAGTTAACTGAATTGAAATTGTTTTTAATAATGTAATTAAAGTAACTTAGTGTTTTAGAAACTGATGGAATTAAATAAATTGAAGATGAATGTTGTACAGAGGAATTCTGGTGATAAATTTAGATGATTTTTCTGAAATTTGGACTTTATAATAAATGGTAAATGAGTAAACGTAAAATGTGTTTAGGTATTGAGATATATGGTTATTATAAGGTATCAGAAGGTGCATATGGTTATGTACGTTATGTTTGTTGGGATAAATGTTTATAGTTTGGAGTTTATGACAATAATCATGTTTCTATTTGATTGAATGATTGACCATATGTAAGTAGGACTTTTATAATGCAATTGAAGTAAAGTAAAATGTTTTAATAATGAAATTAAATGAGTTTGAAAGAATGTAACTTAGCGAAGGTGTGTAATTTTTGGTAAAATTTATATTTGAAATGTTTATGTTAATGTAATGATGTTAATGTTCAAGTTAAGTGTTTATTATGTTGTATATGTTGATTATGTAAGTGTAGGAATCTAAAACATGTATGTAGTGTATTTTACATGTGACTTCCCACTTTTGGGCGGTCACGGCTTCACCGAACACTGACCGTGGATTTGGATTATTGGTAACAAGGTGGGTAGGCTTCTTGTACCCTAACCATACTTATTATTTTCAAAATTGGTAACTTTAGAAATTAACGGGGAGGGGTGAATAAGGGGAATCACCATAACTATGGAACAGCAGCTATCCATCGAATGGGAGGGTAGACCCATCTTAAGGGCATATAACTAATTTTTAGTAGAATTACTGGTGTCCTCGGACATCAGTAATGCCGAATGTTTTGTAACGCTGAAGCAAGAACGGCATAGGCAGCGTCTACACCCTAAAAAACTTCAGTTCTTGTGGATGCAAATGGGCGCTACAGTCCAACATCATTAAGCAATAGAGCGTGTGGAAAAGGAGCTGGCCGTTACAAGCCAGGGGCATAGATATAGCATCTATGCAAGGAGGTAAATGCCACATCCGGGTTACCGGAAGGTGATTTACCCAATTGTAACTGGGTTAGGGGGGGAATATGATAAAATGATGTACAAGAAGAGGTATAACTGAATATTCAGTTAGGAATCACTTGACCGTAATCACGGTGAAATCGAGTTTGCTTTGCTCTGATTAGAGAGGTTGTTATGGTTGTGACTCACTTGCTGTTGTAATGGTTATGCTTTGTTTTGTATTAAAAGAAAGTTAATTTTCAATGATGGTGGTGAAATGGTTATTAATAAACATTCAATTATGAGAGTTAATCGTTTTAAATACTGGACTTAATACTGTAATGATTTTATGGTTAACAAGAACATTTAATGAAGTATATTATAGATAATTTTGTGTATTTGGGTTTACACATATTAAGTGTACTTAGAGTAAGGTTATGTTCATATGCTGATAAGACATCAGCTGATGCATGGTGTAATCGGTATATAATTATAATTGATTTGATGATAGTAATAAGTTTTTTTTATTTTTTAATAATTGTCAATATATATATATAATTGTGAAAAATTAAATTCATTTAAAAGATAGAAATGTTGGTAGTAAATTGTTTTGAAAGGTTTGATTTGCAGGTAATAAAGATTATAAATGAATTATATTATGAAGTAAATAGATACAAGATGAAATTAAATGATTTAAAATCATTTTGAAGTAATTTACAGTGTTTAATTAGGAGGTAATTAAAATTTATGTGAAGGGGTTTAATTAATGTAAAAGGTTTAAAGTAATGCAATTAAAGTAACTAATTAAAAGAGATGGGTTAATTGATTTAACAGATGGAAATAAGTGTAATAAATTTGAATAGTTTATTTTTGACTTGAAATGGATAATAAATAGTAGACAATTAAATTTAAATGATTAAAAGATTTAAGAAAATCAAAGTTGAAGTGATAATGCGAGATAAATAGTTAAAATGTTTAGTTAATAGAAATGGAAGGATTAGTTATGGATTTTGAGGCTAGGTTTGTGAAATATGAATGGTTATTTGAATAGGAAGGTAGTATAAACAAGTGTAATATGTTTATGGTAAGAATGTACGTATAGATGCAACCAGTGTTTTTTAACGCAAATGAGTACGGGCTAAGAGGAAAACAAACCAGTTGGGGATGTGGCACGATAAAAGACCAGTTATTGATTTTTTTGATTGAATGTTACAGAGTTTGGTGATACTGTGATGGCAAGCCTGTCTGACTTTATGATGTTGGGATCTCTTCAAGAGAAGTCCAGTAAGGTCATTCAGGTGCGGCCGCAGTCACCGAACTAGGGGGGGTAAGTTACCCATGATTTTAGTAAGGATTTACGGGGGGTGATGCCATATCGTTGCTGGTCCTCTTAGGTTTTTTTTTAGGCAATGAGTTTTTCTGTTTCGAAAGAAAACCTCTCATAGGGGGGGTATTTTAACGGGACGAACTGAAGGGGGTTTATAAATTAAAGATTTTCATGTTAACCATCTGCAGACAGCCTTTGAGGTAATCTTTTTATTCACCCAGAGTGTATTTTTTGTTCACTGACTGTAGCTCCGTGTAAGCCACAGCATGGTACAACAATGTTTGTCAGTAGGGTGCGTATTCATGCATACGAGCGTACGTGTGTGCCGCTTTTCACAATGTAAAAGTCACGTTTAAGAAACCCTTCTTGCCTTATACGAGACTACGTGAAAGCCGCAAGTTGCTACCCGCCAATCACGAGCCAAGTTGTCGGGCGCAGAGGGACGCTTATCCATTTTGAAAACTTCAGTCAACAAAAGATCTCGCAGGTTGTGTAAATATTGCTTGCGAGCCAACTATCAAGTCGGCCGACTAATAATGAGTGAGTTAATATAAAACAGCAATAAAAATGTGAATAAAAGCAATACATCACAAGTTTAAGTTTCCATCAATATTTCGGGCGTTAAACGGACAAAAAAGTGTATCCATACATACTATGGTAGTGATGCAACGCCGGAGAGACAGCCAACGAGGATGAGTAACTTTTGAACCTTTTTATATTTTGGACAAATTTTAACATATTATACAGCTGTTTAAATTCTGATAAAACTAAAAAAGTTAAGTATTGTAAAGGGGATTTTAAAGATATGAGTGAGTGTGTATGTGCGTAAAAAATTACGTAATGAATAACACTGGTTTCCAATAAGTAAATTTATTTTAAGTTTTCAATATCTATTTTTGGTTTTGTTTTCACTAGTTGGATTGTAGATAATCTTATAAAAGCAGGGTTAAGTTTAAAATAACCAACGAATCTTTATTATTCATATAGTAAATGTGTAGCAGAGTGAGAAAGAATATTGTTAGTAATAATGGAAAGTAAGTCAATTTTCAAGAATAATATGACAAATAAAATTAAATTCATTTGAAAATAAATGAACTCGAAGCATTTATTTCAGACAACCTAATTTCTATTCTCCAAATAAACGCTCACACGAACTCTGGGTAGATCTTGGTGGTATGGAAGTGTATAAAAAAACGGTAAGTAAATAAAAGTGAAAAAAGTAAATTATATTACATTGGCGCTCGAACAGGTGACGTTTGCATAAATATTATTTATGTAAATGTGGGCCAGTTTTGGAGAACGGAAGGGAATAGATAAAAACCTTTTAGTTACGTCTGAATAGACGCAGGTTATGTTATGCTTAAGTGAGTGATAAAATAATTTTTTGAGTTAAGTGTAAGATTTTTTATATGTAAGCTAAGAGAATCATTTGACTGAAAATAAGTAAATTTAAAAAGATTGAAGATAATAATGATATCGAGGTCAATGTAATTGACATAACTGGTGTTAATGAGTCAACCGTCATGAGAGGGCTTGAAATTCATTCAACCCCGAATGTAGTTCTACACCGTAAATTAGGTGAGTCAAATGTTATAGATGACTCGGGAATTCAGTTAACCCCAATTTCAACTAGTAAAAATAAGAAATCTGATGACGTTACAATGAGTGAAGTAAAAGCAGAATCCACTCCTGTAATAAAAAAAGTAAAAGAATTGTCAGTGGACGATATATTTAATTTCATGAGAACAATATCTGATAACATGAGTAGTGATTTCAATAAAATGAGTAGTAATATTAACATAAAATTTGATGAACAGAGTAATAAGTTCGAAAGCAAGTTTAATGATTTAAGGGGTAACATAAATAATATTGACGAAAAATTTGATAAGCATTTGTATGATATGAAACAACAAAGTGTTAAGTTTGAAATTAATATGAATAAACATCCGAATGAGATTGACGAACGTTTATTGACATTTAAAGAACAAGTGATAGAATCAGTAGAGGAACAGATTAAAAGTAAATTAACTCAGATAGTTAATAAGAAGGTAAGTGACATGGTTAGCGATATGACGAATAATAACGAGGTAAGTAGTAAGAATAGTAATGAGTTTAATAGCAAAATAAGAAGTGATAACAGTGATATAATTAAAAATGTGGTGTTAGAGAGTAAAGGTGTGAATAATGATAGTGGTGATGAAGTTTTAGTGGAAGTAGAAATTAATTATGAGATAGAGAGAGAGTGTAAAGAGAGGTTAGGTGTGCAAAGGGCAAATTGTTGTTTAAGTGGAGTAAAGACTCCACTAGTGATTTGTGAGGAGAAAGTTTCCTCCAGTAATTGTGTGAGAGACGAGGTGTCTCTAAGTAGGTCCCCTGTGTATCATGAGTTCCCTGGAAAAGCCAGGACGTGTTATGATAACGTTGTGTTGCCCTTTGTGTGGATTGAGAGAGAGAAAGGAAAATGGGGTTGTGTAAGCGATTTTGAGAGAGTGAGAGAGATAGAATTATTCACATTGAGAGAGTGAGAGATGATGTTATTTGATGTTATTAGAAGTTATGAAGAATTATTAAAGAGAATAAATAGTGAGAGAGTGAATAAAATAAAAAACTTACCTTGTGGAGAAATGAGCACTGCAGTAGTAAACGATAATTATATTGATGTTGAGGATATACACTTACCTGTTAGGAGAATTAATGTACTAGTAACAGCTGATTACTATGATGATAATAGTAGAAACTATTTAATGGAGACAAACAATAATACTGAGTGGGACTGGACCAAAAATACCAATGTAGATGGGTTTTATGAGTTAATAATAGGGAGTAATCTGGTGAATTATTCTTGCGGTATAGGGGATAAACCAAAAGTAAAGAGTTATTATATAAATAACAATAATGTAATGAATGTAATTAAAGATGAAAATTGTTATGTGAAAATAAGATTAATTTTCGATGATGGTGGTTAGATAAATAGGAAATGAACATTTAATTATTTGAGCTAATGGTAACTACTTGGCTTACTTATGTAATGAGGTGTGGTAAACAGTGACATGATATGACGAAACAAATTGTAGATAAATATGTAGTGATGTTAAATGTATTGGTAATAGGTTATGTTGTACTTTGCATTTTAGGTAAACAATGTATATATGTAGTAGGGATTGATTTTATATTAATAATAATAATATTAATATTTTACCAGACTAAGTAAATAATGAGAGTAATTGTGAAGTTAACTGAATTGAAATTGTTTTTAATAATGTAATTAAAGTAACTTAGTGTTTTAGAAACTGATGGAATTAAATAAATTGGAGATGAATGTTGTACAGAGGAATTCTGGTGATAAATTTAGATGATTTTTCTGAAATTTGGACTTTATAATAAATGGTAAATGAGTAAACATAAAATGTGTTTAGGTATTGAGACATATGGTTATTATAAGGTATCAGAAGGTGCATATGGTTATGTACGTTATGTTTGTTGGGATAAATGTTTATAGTTTGGAGTTTATGACAATAATCATGTTTCTATTTGATTGAATGATTGACCATATGTAAGTAGGACTTTTATAATGCAATTGAAGTAAAGTAAAATGTTTTAATAATGAAATTAAATGAGTTTGAAAGAATGTAACTTAGCGAAGGTGTGTAACTTTTGGTAAAATTTAAATTTGAAATGTTTATGTTAATGTAACGATGTTAATGTTCAAGTTAAGTGTTTATTATGTTGTATATGTTGATTATGTAAGTGTAGGAATCTAAAACATGTATGTAGTGTATTTTACATGTGACTTCCCACTTTTGGGCGGTCACGGCTTCACCGAACCCTGACCGTGGATTTGGATTATTGGTAACAAGGTGGGTAGGCTTCTTGTACCCTAACCATACTTGTTATTATTTTCAAAATTGGTGACTTTAGAAATTAACGGGGAGGGGTGAATAAGGGGAATCACCATAACTATGGAACAGCAGCTATCCATCGAATGGGAGGGTAGACCCATCTTAAGGGCATATAACTAATTTTTAGTAGAATTACCGGTGTCCTCGGACATCAGTAATGCCGAATGTTTTGTAACGCCGAAGCAAGAACGGCGTAGGCAGCGTCTACACCCTAAAAAACTTCAGTTCTTGTGGATGCAAATGGGCGCTACAGTCCAACATCATTAAGCAATAGAGCGTGTGGAAAAGGAGCTGGCCGTTACAAGCCAGGGGCATAGATATAGCATCTATGCAAGGAGGTAAATGCCGCATCCGGGTTACCGGAGGGTGATTTACCCAATTGTAACTGGGTTAGGGGGGGAATATGATAAAATGATGTACAAGAAGAGGTATAACTGAATATTCAGTTAGGAATCACTTGACCATAATCACGGGGAAATCGAGTTTGCTTTGCTCTGATTAGAGAGGTTGTTATAGTTGTGACTCACTTGCTGTTGTAATGGTTATGCTTTGTTTTGTATTAAAAGAAAGTTAATTTTCAATGATGGTGGTGAAATGGTTATTAATAAACATTCAATTATGAGAGTTAATCGTTTTAAATACTGGACTTAATACTGTAATGATTTTATGGTTAACAAGAACATTTAATGAAGTATATTATAGATAATTTTGTGTATTTGGGTTTACACATATTAAGTGTACTTAGAGTAAGGTTATGTTCATATGCTGATAAGACATCAGCTGATGCATGGTGTAATCGGTATATAATTATAATTGATTTGATGATAGTAATAAGTTTTTTTTATTTTTTAATAATTGTCAATATATATATAATTGTGAAAAATTAAATTCATTTAAAAGATAGAAATGTTGGTAGTAAATTGTTTTGAAAGGTTTGATTTGCAGGTAATAAAGATTATAAATGAATTATATTATGAAGTAAATAGATACAAGATGAAATTAAATGATTTAAAATCGTTTTGAAGTAATTTACAGTGTTTAATTAGGAGGTAATTAAAATTTATGTGAAGGGGTTTAATTAATGTAAAAGGTTTTAAGTAATGCAATTAAAGTAACTAATTAAAAGAGATGGGTTAATTGATTTAAAAGATGGAAATAAGTGTAATAAATTTGAATAGTTTATTTTTGACTTGAAATGGATAATAAATAGTAGACAATTAAATTTAAATGATTAAAAGATTTAAGAAAAATCAAAGTTGAAGTGATAATGCGAGATAAATAGTTAAAATGTTTAGTTAATAGAAATGGAAGGATTAGTTATGGATTTTGAGGCTAGGTTTGTGAAATATGAATGGTTATTTGAATAGGAAGGTAGTATAAACAAGTGTAATATGTTTATGGTAAGAATGTACTGTCACCGGACAAAAGGCTTGCCGCATGACAACTGGCGCCAATCGTACACACTATCGTTTTTGGTGGCCCTAAAAAGGACCGAGTGGCGAGAAAGCTGATGTTGGTCGTGCCGCGCTGAGATGTTTGGCGGCTGCGCCCGCTGATCGTGGCGTACTGCAGTCCTCCTCTTCTTTCGGCACCGGTTGTAGAGTCGGCTGCCGGCCCAGCGAAATCCATCGCTGGCGCGGAACGGGAGTGCGAAGACGCAAGAACGGCGGCGGTTCTATTCTTCGGCTGTTCCTTCCGGCTGACTCCGCCCCGATGTCGTCCGAAAGAGGAGAGGAGCTGAAGTGCGTCCGATGGCGTGGCGATGAAGAGTGCCCAAAATTTTCTGCCGGCCCAGGTTTTTATTGACTAACCGGGATCGCTGATTGGCTAGCTCCGAACACGTAGTTGGTCACGTCTCGGCGGCTGCTGATGCCGGATTGGCTCGCTCCGAGCACGTAGTTAGTCACGTCTCGGCCGCTGGTAACGGAGAGCAGATGTTCGCATATCGCTACCATCACAGTACGTATAGATGCAAGCAGTGTTTCTTAACGCATACCAGTACGGGCTAAGAGGAAAACAAACCAGTTGGGGATGTGGCACGGTAAAAGACCAGTTATTGATTTTTTTGATTGAATGTTACAGAGTTTGGTGATACTGTGATGGCAAGCCTGTCTGACTTTATGGTGTTGGGATCTCTTCAAGAGAAGTCCAGTAAGGTCATTCAGGTGCGGCCGCAGTTACCGAACTAGGGGGGGGGTAAGTTACCCATGATTTTAGTAAGGATTTACGGGGGGTGATGCCATATCGTTGCTGGTCCTCTTAGGTTTTTTTTTAGGCAATGAGAGTTTTTCTGTTTCGAAAGAAAACCTCTCATTGGGGGGGTATTGTAACGGGACGAACTGAAGGGGGTTTATAAATTAAAGATTTTCATGTTAACCATCTGCAGACAGCCTTTGAGGTAATCTTTTTATTCACCCAGAGTGTATTTTTTGTTCACTGACTGTAGCTCCGTGTAAGCCACAGCATGGTACAACAATGTTTGTCAGTAGTGTGCGTATTCATGCATACGAGCGCACGTGTGTGCCGCTTTTCACAATGTAAAAGTCACGTTTAAGAAACCCTTCTTGCCTTATACGAGACTATGTGAAAGCCGCAAGATGCTACCCGCCAATCACGAGCCAAGTTGTCGGGCGCAGAGGAACGCTTAGCCATTTTGAAAACTGCAGTCAACAAAAGATCTCGCAGGTTGTGTAAATATTGCTTGCGAGCAAACTATCAAGTCGGCCGACTAATAATGAGTGAGTTAATATAAAACAGCAATAAAAATGTGAATAAAAGCAATACATCACAAGTTTAAGTTTCCATCAATATTTCGGACGTTAAACGGACAAAAAAGTGTATCCATACATACTATGGTAGTGATGCAACGCCGGAGAGACAGCCAACGAGGATGAGTAACTTTTGAACCTTTTTATATTTTGAACAAATTTTAACATATTATACAGCTGTTTAAATTCTGATAAAACTAAAAAAGTTAAGTATTGTAAAGGGGATTTTAAAGATATGAGTGAGTGTGTATGTGCGTAAAAAATTACGTAATGAATAACACTGGTTTCCAATAAGTAAATTTATTTTAAGTTTTCAATATCTATTTTTGGTTTTGTTTTCACTAGTTGGATTGTAGATAATCTTATAAAAGCAGGGTTAAGTTTAAAATAACCAACGAATCTTTATTATTCATATAGTAAACGTGTAGCAGAGTGAGAAAGAATATTGTTAGTAATAATGGAAAGTAAGTCAATTTTCAAGAATAATATGACAAATAAAATTAAATTCATTTGAAAATAAATGAACTCGAAGCATTTATTTCAGACAACCTAATTTATATTCTCCAAATAAACGCTCACACGAACTCTGGGTAGATCTTGGTGGTATGGAAGTGTATAAAAAAACGGTAAGTAAATAAAAGTGAAAAAAGTAAATTATATTACATTGGCGCTCAAACAGGTGACCTTTGCATAAATATTATTTATGTAAACGTGGGCCGGTTTTGGAGAACGGAAGGGAATAGATAAAAACCTTTTAGTTACGTCTGAATAGACGCAGGTTATGTTATGCTTAAGTGAGTGATAAAATAATTTTTTGAGTTAAGTGTAAGATTTTTTATATGTAAGCTAAGAGAATCATTTGACTGAAAATAAGTAAATTTAAAAAGATGGAAGATAATAATGAAATCGAGGTCAATGTAATTGACATAACTGGTGTTAATGAGTCAACCGTCATGAGAGGGCTTGAAATTCATTCAACCCCGAATGTAGTTCTACACCGTAAATTAGGTGAGTCAAATGTTATAGATGACTCGGGAATTCAGTTAACCCCAATTTCAACTAGTAAAAATAAGAAATCTGATGACGTTATAATGAGGGAAGTAAAAGCAGAATCCACTCCTGTAATAAAAAAAGTAAAAGAATTGTCAGTGGACGATATATTTAATTTCATGAGAACAATATCTGATAACATGAGTAGTGATTTCAATAAAATGAGTAGTAATATTAACATAAAATTTGATGTACAGAACAATAAATTTGTTGAACAGAGTAATAAGTTCGAAAGCAAGTTTAATGAATTAAGGGGTAACATAAATAATATTGACGAAAAATTTGATAAGCGTATGTATGATATGAAACAACAAAGTGTTAAGTTTGAAATTAATATGAATAAACATCCGAATGAGATTGACGAACGTTTAATGACATTTAAAGAACAAGTGATAGAATCAGTAGAGGAACAGATTAAAAGTAAATTAACTCAGATAGTTAATAAGAAGGTAAGTGACATGGTTAGCGATATGACGAATAATAACGAGGTAAGTAGTAAGAATAGTAATGAGTTTAATAGCAAAATAAGAAGTGATAACAGTGATATAATTAAAAATGTGGTGTTAGAGAGTAAAGGTGTGAATAATGATAGTGGTGATGAAGTTTTAGTGGAAGTAGAAATTAATGATGAGATAGAGAGAGAGTGTAAAGAGAGGTTAGGTGTGCAAAGGGCAAATTGTTGTTTAAGTGGAGTAAAGACTCCACTAGTGATTTGTGAGGAGAAAGTTTCCTCCAGTAATTGTGTGAGAGACGAGGTGTCTCTAAGTAGGTCCCCTGTGTATCATGAGTTCCCTGGAAAAGCCAGGACGTGTTATGATAACGTTGTGTTGCCCTTTGTGTGGATTGAGAGAGAGAAAGGAAAATGGGGTTGTGTAAGCGATTTTGAGAGAGTGAGAGAGATAGAATTATTCACATTGAGAGAGTGAGAGATGGTGTTATTTGATGTTATTAGAAGTTATGAAGAATTATTAAAGAGAATAAATAGTGAGAGTGAATAAAATAAAAAACTTACCTTGTGGAGAAATGAGCACTGCAATAGTAAACGATAATTATATTGATGTTGAGAATATACACTTACCTGTTAGGAGAATTAATGTACTAGTAACAGCTGATTACTATGATGATAATAGTAGAAACTATTTAATGGAGACAAACAATAATACTGAGTGGGACTGGACCAAAAATACCAATGTAGACGGGTTTTATGAGTTAATAATGGGAAGTAATCTGGTGAATTATTCTTGCGGTATAGGGGATAAACCAAAAGTAAAGAGTTATTATATAAATAATAATAATGTAATGAGTGTAATTAAAGATGAAAATTGTTATGTGAAAATAAGATTAATTTTCGATGATGGTGGTTAGATAAATAGTAAATGAACATTTAATTATTTGAGCTAATGGTAACTACTTGGCTTACTTATGTAATGAGGTGTGGTAAACAGTGACATGATATGACGAAAAAAATTGTAGATAAATATGTAGTGATGTTAAATGTATTGGTAATAGGTTATGTTGTACTTTGCATTTTAGGTAAGCAATGTATATATGTAGTAGGGATTGATTTTATAATAATAATAATAATATTAATATTTTACCAGACTAAGTAAATAATGAGAGTAATTGTGAAGTTAACTGAATTGAAATTGTTTTTAATAATGTAATTAAAGTAACTTAGTGTTTTAGAAACTGATGGAATTAAATAAATTGGAGATGAATGTTGTACAATTAATGTTGTACAGAGGAATTCTGGTGATAAATTTAGATGATTTTTCTGAAATTTGGACTTTATGATAAATGGTAAATGAGTAAACGTAAAATGTGTTTAGGTATTGATATATATGGTTATTATAAGGTATCAGAAGGTGCATATGGTTATGTACGTTATGTTTGTTGGGATAAATGTTTATAGTTTGGAGTTTATGACAATAATCATGTTTCTATTTGATTGAATGATTGACCATATGTAAGTAGGACTTTTATAATGCAATTGAAGTAAAGTAAAATGTTTTAATAATGAAATTAAATGAGTTTGAAAGAATTTAACTTAAGGAAGGTGTGTAATTTTTGGTAAAATTTAAATTTGAAATGTTTATGTTAATGTAATGATGTTAATGTTCAAGTTAAGTGTTTATTATGTTGTATATGTTGATTATGTAAGTGTAGGAATCTAAAACATGTATGTAGTGTATTTTACATGTGACTTCCCACTTTTGGGCGGTCACGGCTTCACCGAACCCTGACCGTGGATTTGGATTATTGGTAACAAGGTGGGTAGGCTTATTGTACCCTAACCATACTTGTTATTATTTTCAAAATTGGTGACTTTAGAAATTAACGGGGGGGTGAATAAGGGGAATCACCATAACTATGGAACAGCAGCTATCCATCGAATGGGAGGGTAGACCCATCTTCAGGGCATATAACTAATTTTTAGTAGAATTACTGGTGTCCTCGGACATCAGTAATGCCGAATGTTTTGTAACGCCGAAGCAAGAACGGCGTAGGCAGCGTCTACACCCTAAAAAACTTCAGTTCTTGTGGATGCAAATGGGCGCTACAGTCCAACATCATTAAGCAATAGAGCGTGTGGAAAAGGAGCTGGCCGTTACAAGCCAGGGGCATAGATATAGCATCTATGCAAGGAGGTAAATGCCGCATCCGGGTTACCGGAGGGTGATTTACCCAATTGTAACTGGGTTAGGGGGGAATATGATAAAATGATGTACAAGAAGAGGTATAACTGAATATTCAGTTAGGAAACAACTGCAGTCGACAAAAGATCTCACATGTTGTGTAAATATTGCTCGCGAGCAAATTTATCAAGTCGGCCGACTAATAATGAGTGAGTTTATATAAAACAGCAATAAAAATGTGAATAAAAGCAATATTTCGGACGTTAAACGGACAAAAAAGTGTATGTACGGTAGTGATGCAACGCCGGAGAGACAGCCAACGAGGATGAATAACTTTTGAACCTTTTTATATTTTGAACAAATTTTAACATATTATACAGCTGATTAAATTCTGATAAAACTAAAAAAGTAATGAGAAAGAATATTGTTAGTAATAATGGAAAGTATGTCAATTTTCAAGAATAATATGACAAATAAAATCAAATTCATTTGAAAATAAATGGACTCGAAGCATTTATTTAAGACAACCTAATTTCTGTTCTCCAAATAAACGCTCACACAAACTCTGGGTAGATCTTGGTGGTATGGAAGTGTATAAAAAACGGTAAGTAAATAAAAGTAACTTTTGAACCTTTTTATATTTTGAACAAATTTTAACATATTATACAGCTGTTTAAATTCTGATAAAACTAAAAAAGTTATGTATTGTAAATGGGATTTTAAAGATATGAGCGAGTGTGTATGTGCGTAAAAATTACATAATGAATAACACTGGTTTGTGATAAGTAAATTTAGTTTAAGTTTTCAATACCTATTTTTGGTTTTGTTTTCACTAGTTGGATTGTAGATAATCTTATAAAAGCAGGGTTAAGTTTAAAATAACCAATGTATCTTTTATTATTCATATAGTAAACGTGTAGAAGAGTGAGAAAGAATATTGTTAGTAACAGTGGTGAAGCTAGTAATTAATGAATGGGTTGGCAAAAGTCTTACCTTAAATTTTTTTGTAGACTAGTTCAACACGGCGAGTTTTCTTGCTTGCAAAATTGTCAACTGCACGGTCTTTGAATGACTGGTCAGTCATCAATTCCTTCACAAATTTTTTTTCAATAGCAATGGTGGTAAGAGAGTTAAGTCTTTCATTCGTCATCGTATTGCGCAAGTAGTTTTTTATTCTTTTCAGAGTAGGACCTACTCATATTCCTTTCTGCAGACGTCACTATAACGTTTAACGTGGTAACAGGAAACGTTAAAATCAAATGAATTAATTTTGAAACTTCCACGTACACTGGTTCTAAGTCATTAAGAACTATAAAATGTAAAAGTCTTTGAGGTAACAAATGTTTTCCAGTATCTGAGTAAATATTTTTTAATTCATTTTCCAGTCTTTCACTATTGAAAAAAAGGTATTTATTTATAAGCCTGTTGAATTTAGTAGAAGGGAAACTCTCTTTGTAAGAAATGAAGTAATTAGGATCCAACAACTCAACAAACTGGATACTTTTGAAATCACTGAACCGTACATCCAGCTGCACAATCAAAGTATCAAGAACTTCATAAGTTAACGTTTTCAGCAGTTTCCTGTCACTGTCATCTATATTTACCTCACTGCTTATTTGGTGACATTTTTCAATGGAAGACGACACAGCGTTTTCTGATCTCATGTTCTTGAGGATAGCACTAGTTTTCTTAATTTTAGTGTTGCACAGAATTATATCGGAGATAGTTTTGTGTTGCAGTAGAGAAAAGAGATGGTGCGTATAAATAAACGAATATTTCTCTATAAAAACAAAGTAAGTAAATGAAATAAGTCTTTTTGAGTATGTTAAGCAATCCAACAGCAGAACTGAACGAATCACTATCCCATCCTACATCATTCTCTATAATGTCCTCAAAAACCTGTCTCAAGTCACCATACTGGGAGAAGATGGTATATGGTATGAACTGCTCTGGAATGTAAGTTCCAGTGAGTAGTGGATGCTTGTGAAAGTTTAAATCCTCTAGATTCTAGAAGCTGTGATCTCTTTGAGGATCTACAAAAAAATGTGTGAAATGCTGTCAGATTGTGAATGAAGAGCCTAACCGATCTTACTGTTTTAGTGCAATGAAGACGTACGAGGTTTAACTTGTGAGCATAGCAATGTAGAAATAATGCTCTTGGGCAAGTCTGTTTTACAAAGTGCTGAACGCCTCCATGCTTTCCAGCCATTACAGAGGCTCCATCATATGTTTGACAGACTACCTTCTCAGTTACACCCCACTTTTACAAAACATTAACAATTAATTCTGATAAGCCTAATGCAATCTTATCTACTGAAACATCATAAAACCCAATGAACCTTTCTACTGGACCCTCTGTTGAACAAATCTAAAAATTATGCTGACTTGAGATTTACTTGATACGTCTAAAGTTTCATCTGCCTGAATTCCAATAAAATCGCAAGAATCTAACTCCGCCTTAATATTCTCTTGAATTATATCAGTTACAGATTCAACTAATTCATTCTGAATATCGCTTGATGTACCTTTAAAGCCTGACGTAGACTGGAGATGATCTCGAATGTACTGCTCCTGCTTAGAAAGAAGATCTAACAATTCTAGATAATTACCCCGGTTGACTGAGTCTTCCCCTTCGAAATGACCTCGAAATCCAAGCTCCTGTTTCCCGAGAAAACACACAATGTCAACAAGTCTTTCAACAACAAGCCTATTTTGTTTCACGACTTCATTATGTTTAACAGCTTGAATTCTAGCCCCTTCAGAGAGAGTATGTTCAATCCTCACGCGTCCCAGCAAATGGTACCCCTCTTCATTCTGAATATGTTTATTTGAATTCTGGTGTTTTTCGGCTTTTCTAAGAAAATGTTTGTAACCGTCATTCCATATAAAATCCATTCTTTTTCATCATAAAACAAGATATATGTATAACAAAAAAGTATGTTGGTTTCGGAACAGCCTGTCAACCACGAATATCGCTCGTACCAAGAAAACTGAAATTTTCTAGATACTTTACCATCAAAATGTTTAATGTCTAAAGTAGGCGTGAATCTCTTGTTTTTTACGCCACATTTTTCTTCATAAGTCCAAGAAGAAAACGGCTTACTTTTTAATAAGTTTAAAAGATCTGACAAAGTATTAAAAGACCGCTTCACTCATTTCGGGCGACATACTTATATTCATACACAATAATATAACTGATTTAACTTCCAAATTTATAACTTGATTGGTTTCTATATATATTGTAACATTACATTTGGAACAACTTAATATCATACTTGATTTAATGAAGACTTTGGATAAGAAGCTAAACAAGAAGAACAATATCTTCCAAGATGATCGTGAAGAGGAACGACTAACCATTTCAGACTGACTAGTAATACAACTGACCGTACCCAAAATTAATGATTTAGCAAAGTGATGCAAAATACATTCAACCCCGATTATGACATGAACTTTCAATAATGACAAAATAAATAATTATAAAGACAGACGGCTTATGAACCAGTACTATAAAGAAACAAATGGTTTCATTCAATATATCATAATATCAAGATAATCAAAATACAAATTGGGGGATAATAGGCCCAAACATGTAATACTATGTAAAAGAAATATTAGTAAATGATTAATTTAAATGATGTAATGAAAATATAACACACCTTATTATAGATACATGAACCATACAACTAACTGTAACAAATAGTGATCATATGATTGTCCAGAAAACAATAAATAATAACTTGTTCACAATAACATTTTTATAACAAGAGTGAAGTTCTTTTAATGACAATAAAATGTAAAAACCTATAAAAACCAATAAGTATGTTTATAAATACAAACTATTAAGTGTTCAGTGAAAAGGGTAAACGATAAACATAGTGACAAGTAATGTGAAACATAACATAGACAGTTTTAGAATAATTAATCAATTAACTGAGAGAAGACTAATTAATTAGTGCATAGTTTATTTTATAAAAATGTGCATGTTATTATGTTTTAGCATGTTGTTTTATTATCATGGTATTTATGTTGTTTTTTGTATGTAGCAGGTGAAGCAGTTGTTTTAAGAGAATATCAATTAACTGATGTTAATTTCATTTTTTATGTTAACAAATATATCACCATAGAACTGGTGTTAAACAGTGATCAATTGATTGGCAAAGCAAAGTAGACTATAAAAAGATGTTATTGCTAAGTGTCAAACAATTGTATAGTTTAAGTAAAAAACAGTTTATTTGTTCAAAGCTTCAGTAGTATCATAGCCATGTGGGCATGAAATTAAACTAATAGAATAGTATATCTTTTTGTTTTGTTAAAATAATGTTATATGTTAAACAGTTTGTATGGTTGTTAAAAGTTAATTTAACTGTTAAAGGTTTTAAACATGGTGATGAAAATAACACCAGTACATAGGCCAGGTAAAACCAACTTTTGTAAATTTTAGATAATAATGTTAGGGATTTTGTAAAACAAATGTGGAAGGATAAATATATTTATAGTTAATAGTGTACACAATGAATCTAGAAACAAAATAATACATCTCAAGTTATTTAAGAAAAATTCAAATAACAAAATTGTAACATCTGTAGTTCTTAAGTGCAAGTAGGCATGTTTAGTGTCTATGTGTCACAAATGTAAAGATCAAAATAATGCTGATAATAGTTTTAAATTCCCAATCAGTACAGAAAAATTATACTAATTTAAAGGTTTTGAACAAATTTAGATTTTGAAATAATGAAAGTATATGACAATGTATATCCTAATCAACCAACCAGATTCCAAGTTTACCCTTAGCAACCAGAAATTTCGGATAAATAAAATGAGACTTCTTTAACAACGGTCATAGCGTACAGACGCGTTTGTAAAACGTCTAACATAATTAAGAATAAACTCTGAAAACACGATACAGACATATTGATACAGATAGAGATACATAACACGAACTTTTTACACCAAGTGAGGAACACCCATTATATGAAATAGAAGACCCAAGAACCAGGGAGAAGGACTGAAGCGGACGTGGGCCCTATCTTCGACCACGAACCATACAAAGAAGAGGATTTGGTGACTTTGACATCTTATTATATTGTGTATCAACACCCACTTTTGTATACACGACTTTTTAAGTATTAATCAACTAAAACTACAGACACCATATCACACCAACACTAAGAACACTCACTAATAACACGATTTGAGATTGACACCTTTTCAAACACCACAAGAACCTTTGATTTGGATAATAATTATTAAACACCTAAACTGGACATAACCTATCATAACTAGTAATCACTATACGACTGCCTGTGTGCACGTTACACTCTAATCCTTTAACTGTAAAACTTGTATTTTGATTTATAGAATAATATTTTGTTTAAATGTAATCCCCGAACCAGATACGCCCTGAGATACTTTATTTTTAATAGAAACATTAACCAAGCATTCTTTTGGTCTGACTAAATACTGAATATTTACTACTGTACCAACTGGTAAAAAGAAGACGTATAATTTGCGCCACAATTGTGATTATCATAATCAAATTTAAGAAACAATTAACCAGTGCTTTTCTGAATAAAGGATTTCTATAAGGATATATGTTTGATGTTACATTTGCGTCGTTATTATTGCTGTTCCATTTAGAAAATAAGTTCACCGAGTACAGAAGACACCACGATGGTTGGCAACGGTGAGTGACGTCACGGAACGGTACGTATAGTGGGAGCGAGCGGCAGATTACAAAACCATTCGCCGTTCAACATAACATATTAATAATTACAAATTGATGACTCCAGTGCGAGTTAGTCACTACATTATTTATTTGTTACAAATTGACACTTCCAACGGGCGGTGTATGTAATTTAAGTGTATACAACATAACATTTAAATAACACAAGTAACATCAATTTACGTGTTACAAATTGACGAATTCGAAGTGAGAATTAACATTTAAATAAGAAGTAACCCTATAATTTTAATTGGTTACAATATATATATAATTATGTTTAATGTCACAAATAATTTAAATGACAATCTTGATCGTCTATTAGTTCATGCGGAATAACAGGCACACTTTTAATAACCACATAAAATAAACACAACTATAAACAACACAGCACACTGTTCGCACCACAGCAGTGAGACATGCCTCATCGCTACGTATGTGGAGCCCGGGTTAATCCCCCCCTCCCCGCACTTCCAGGTCGCAACAACACGTTGCGTACATACAATGTATACGAAAAATGCTGAGGCAGATTCACGTTGCCTCATTTGCTTTAAACGACTATGTCTACTGTCACTTGTCGCCATCTAGCGGTCACTCAGTAAAGCACGTAATTAGTAAAATTCGACAATCACAGTAACAATGTATAGTCTTTACGTTGCGTAGTTCATATGTATTTATAATTTTTATTCTACGCAATTTTTTAGGGTAGGCATTGCCTCAATTGCCTCCATGTAACTTCGCCACTGGTTAGTAATAATGGAAAGTAAGTCAATTTTCAAGAATAATATGACAAATAAAATTAAATTCATTTGAAAATAAATGGACACGAAGCATTTATTTCAGACAACCTAATTTCTGTTCTCCAAATAAACGCTCACACAAACTCTGGATACATCTTGGTGGTATGGAAGTGTATAAAAAAACGGTAAGTAAATAAAAGTGAAAAAAGTAAATTATATTACAATTTGAACCCCAGCACACCAGTCATACTAATTGCCAGAAGTTTAGTAAAACCTGACGAAATTGGAAATGTACCTATTAGAGTGTCAAATATTTTGGATCAAGCTGTCACTTTACAAAACAATACGCACCTAGGTAAAATGTCTCCTGTGGCCTGGGTAGCTGGAATGACACAATGAAGATCCAGTGGTTCGGACACTTCCAAATTACTAGAGGAACTTCTATAATTGCTGAACAGATCTTCTAATGATCTCTCAAGTGATGAGGTAAAAGAACTCAGAGACAGTTTTTACATGAATTTAAAGTTTTTTTTTTGCAGTTCGGGGCCAGTAACTGGGAAGAACCTCTCTGGTACAACATCACATCAATACTGGGGATACTACACCGATGCGCCAACCTCCTCGGAGACCTCCATTAGCTAAGCAAGAGGAAATGTCTCGTTTGGTACAGGACAGAGTCAATTTCAGTAAAATTATCTTCTGGGCTGTTGGGCCATGGTCCTCTTCTTAAGACAGATGTTTTGACTGCAGCTGTGGTAGTCATCTTCTGTGGTCTTCTGTTCACAGTCCTGCTTCTTTGGTGTCTGATGATGTGACACTCCAAACCATCCCACTTACATACACATCTCCGATTGAGAAGCTATATTACTGGCTGAGAGCTCAACCAATCCCATTGCTCACTTGTGTCACAAATGCTGTTTAATGCTACACCTGAGGTAGCAATCCAAGAACTGTACTATAGTGGAGTGTAGTGGAGTCTACAGTATTCTGCATGGATGTGCATATACAGACACAAGGAAGTACAGCATGAGGATGAACATTGCTAAACATAGATGGGCCTGTTGACAGCAGCAGTTGGAATCAACATTGGAGAAGCAGTCCAAGAACCATATACCAGGCCTTATTCAACCTCAACATCTCCTCCTTCCTATTAAGACTTTTACTGTATTTATATGTTCCAATTACTTCTTGGCGCATCTTCGTACTATAGTGCAACATAAAGAACAGAATTTTTGATTCCTCAAACATCACCATGTGGTCGTCATTAACCAGAAGGTCCTCTGCAAACACATGAACATGGAGTAATGTAAATTCCACCCAAACCCAATACCATCAATCTCATTATCAGCCAAACTCCATCATGGACAAAGAATACCTCTGCTGCCCTAAGCTTGAAGCAGACTTACAGAAGCTGAAGAACACCTCCAAATTTTACTGGGATACATGAACAATGATGATGAGACAATTCTTCACTATCCTCCACAGGGACAACATTGATCACTGTAGCACATCCATCGTCAACTGACAATGACAACCATTACACTTTTTTTCTATGGCCTGCCATGACAATAGACAAAAGCTAGCTGGCTTTTGAAAAAATCACTCCTCCCAGAGATGTTGGGTTCAATGCACTGGGGGAGATAAATGTTCTCCCCATATATGTCAACTATATCGGGAAAACATATTTTACTCTATTTTCAAAACAATAGAGTGGAAACACATTTTCAGTTTTACCAATAAAAATAAAACATAGTACAATAACTGGAATGAAACATACAGATCTATTCAATATGTAGTTGGTATGTATGTGGATATAACTTTCCATCCACGAATGGAGATATGAAGAAAAACCTACCAAGAGAATAACAGGTAGATATAGTCCAAAATGTGAACACCTACCAAGATATAAACACCAAGACATAAACTTGTAAAAGTTACTACTACATACTATAAAATTGAAGGAAGTTGTTAAGTTTGTTTAATCATTATAGTCTTAAACCATTCACAGGAGAATTTACAAATAGTAAAACACAAAATTTAATTTTAAAAACTAGGCCATTTCATATAAATGAACCATTTTTTATTGTTTATAGTTGCTACATATTTTTTATACAAAATGTACATATATGAAGCAGGACTTCATATATACACGCACATTTTGGATAAAAAATGTATAGCCACAGTA
Organism: Magicicada septendecula; assembly: GCA_034769895.1. NCBI lineage: Eukaryota > Metazoa > Arthropoda > Insecta > Hemiptera > Cicadidae > Magicicada > Magicicada septendecula. The sequence continues at coordinate 492,965,929 of CM068367.1, forward strand.
AAAAAAGTCAGATTTTTGATCTTATACATTCTTATTAGCACAAATGGTTCAATCAATTTTTTATTATTTCTTTGTTTTGCATTCAATTTTCATTTTCTGGTGTCATACCAAAACGTTTGGCTCAGGTAAAATGTAAATAAGAAAACAAAATTTTAAAAAATATATATAATTAATATACAATTACTTTACATATGAATGCTAAAATTTTACATATCTTCAAAATTTTCTATTTTCTTTGATTTTTTTGGTTTGATCTTTCTGCCTTTAATTATGTCTAATCTACGTTTCTTTAATACTTTCTTCTTTAACTGTTTGTTTATTTTTCTCTTTGCAGCTTTCTCTGGCTCTTTCACCATCTGAAAACATGAAATATAGATCTATAAGCTCTACTATAAAACAGTGATGCAACATTTATGTGTAAAACATTAAAAAACGTACTACATGAATTACAATTAGATTTACAGTGATGTAGTTGATCATACTTCTGAACTATTAAATTTTACAAATGTGTAATTAATTGAATATAGTCATTACATTCAAAAAATCACTTCATAACTCTACGAGGTACTACAAACAGAACTCACCAACTGTGCCCTTTCCTTTTTCCTTTCAATTCGCCTTACATCTAGTCTAGTTGTTAATGTTGATAGAATACGATTATACTCATCACTACCAATTTTTCTTCTGACATAATTTGCACATTCCTTTGCAACTTCCTGAAGTGCTGAGTTTGGGTCATCTACAGTGTTAAGTTCCCTCACTATGGGAGACATGATGTGGTGAACAAGAGGCTGCAATGTTTTTTGGTCCAATTTCACTACTAATGCTGCTAGCCAATTAAGTGACATCATTCTCTAAAAAATATGAAATAATAAGTGACTGAGCAGGGTATAAATTTATTTTAATACTAAACAGATTATCAGCATACAATGCTTACCACTTGTGTGTGTGCTGGAGCTTGTGCAATTTCAGTATTAATTAATTTCCTAAACTTGCGTATAAGCCACACAAGAGATAACTGCTGTTTTTGTTCTTCCTCTGGAATTTCTTTCACATCTTTGAGTACTTCAGCTATAAATACCAAGTTCTTCATAGCCTGGCACAAGATACCAAACACAAACACATTACATCTTCATCATTTAGTTTTAAAAGTCATAATAAATATAAATAAACGTGATGGATCACCACAGCAATATAACTCTTTTAATAGTATATTTTCAGAACTAAGTAAAGCAAAAACTACGTTTTCCAATCTGTGTCTAATCAACAAGCCTCAACATTGACTATTATCAATTTAAAATAAATTCACAAGAGTGGTAATAAGCATAAGTGATTAAAAAAAAATTTTTTTTCAGTGACTTGATTTTTTTTAAATAACAAATTAGTTTTTACAAATTTCTAGAAACCAATATCCAGTGATTAGGAAAACGTATTGTGAGCCCTGGGTAAAGTTCAAGATGTTAAATTAGGCTTATTTAAAGTTTTTGAATGACCTACCAAAAGATATCACACTTGCTAAGTTTTATTACATAAATATTTCAAAATCATCAAAAGTTTTATTTTAAGTCAAAAATCTCAAAAAGTGGGTTAGTCTTACTTCAGAGGATAGTATCAATCCTATTAGTATGATTCGCTTCTCAGGAATTTGAAGCAGTTTAAGAGTTTTTAAGCAACTTCTTACCTGCATGAGCAGTTTATCATTGATTTCTACTCCTGGGCTAAGCTGTGAACAAAGATCGAGAGCAAGACTTCTAACCCTGTATCTGGTATTATTCAGTAAGAAACCAGGACGTTCCAGTTTACACTTATTAATAATCTCTGCAATCTCTGATGGGGCCAATACGCTCATTACTCTGCCAAGAAACTGACATGCACTCAAGCGAACCCACTCATGAGGATGTGCCAACAGCTCCTGAGCTTTCACTGTACATATAATATCACACTCATTAGTACTACAATATTCACATACTTTCTAATATGAAGTCTTTGTGTATTCTTGTGTGTTCACAATGGTGCCTATGTAGGGTAGGTCTGTGTGGGAAATATATGGATTTTCTAAAGGTATTAAGATGCTTGATGTAGAACACTTTGTTAAAACACAGCATGCCAGACAAATAATGCCATAAGAAAAATTAATTTGTAATTTTGAATGGAAGGACTGCAATAAACTTTTATGTGAGACATGAAAACGGATTTACAACGTACTCAACAATAATTAATAATTCAATAAACAAATAATGAAGTATAATAACAATATAGTGCATAGTGCAACAACAAAAAATAGTGAATGAATATTATAAAAAATGAACAGTACAAAAAAAAATGCATATGACTGTTTCACGCAATTATTATATTATTCTACTTTTCACTTTTTTTTATTGTACTCCCTTCACGCAAGTGTTTAATAAGTACTTCTTATGTATTTCAATAAAACATTTAAATATTTTTATGACATTTATATATGCTCAGTTTTTTGGATATATATTTTTTTTTAGATTATCAATAATAACAAAACTTTTTTTACAAGAATATGTTTTTTATTTTGTCAATTACAATGTTTTGATATATCTGATGATAGCTGGATACTATCGAAACATTGTAATTCACAAAATAAAAAATATGTTCTTGTAAAAAAGTTTTGTATTTATTAATAATATAAAAAAATATTATTTTGTATAAGTTTTTCTTGTACTCTATTGCTGTGTTTGTTTGTGTCAATCAACTGGTTTTACACTATGAATATATTATTATATTAAATGATTAAATGTCAGTAAATGTTATGTTATCAGAAATTAAGTCCAAAATTATAATGAAATTCTCAGCTCTGAAATTAATTTGTATTTGTTTTTTCTGAATAAACTTTTATTTTCATATTTAAAAATTAGCTACTTCTGTTTCTAAATAGTTTCTACATGTTTCTCTTTATCATCAGTTGTACAGTCTTAGGGCAATTATCATTTCCCCTAAATTTCTTCTAGTAACAAAATTAAATGTTTAGCGATGGAAGGTTTAGTGAGTATTGGTCAACAAGTAGAGTCATAATTTTTATATTTTTTGTTTTGACATTTTGACAATATTTATTGTCATCATTAGGACTTGTGTATGGACAATACAGAATTACAGATCTGATCAACCTATTGATATTATAAAAAATAATAACTGTTGACAATTACCTGCTAGCGTTTCCACTTGCTCTGTGTATTTCTCATCACTGAGAAATTTTGGACAGGCAGTGCATATTTTAATTAGCATATTTTGCACTTGGTAAAGATGATGATCCTCCAGTCTCTCATGAAATGTAACTGTTGATTCATCAAGAGTGCGCAAAATATGACCAGGTGCTGTTTCAACAAAGCCTTCAGCAAATTGGTTCAAAACAATGGGTAACAAATTATATAGCCGTTGTTCAAAATTAGTTTTATCTTTAGTGGCAAATATCCCACACAACTGTGCTGCCAATCTGCGGTGAGTAACCTGAACACAATGAATTTAGTTCACTTTAAAATAAATAGGTTACAAGAATAAATGATGCCTCATTGCAGAATCAAATTTGAATCACACAACAATATTTTCTGTTTACATGAAATTTATGAAAGAGTTACAACATGTTAACACATTTCTTGTTTTAAAATACACTGTGTGTGCGCGCGCGCGTGTGTGTCTGTGTGTGTGAAATAGTAAATTCAAAACTGACTGTATGAAATAATAATAAACTACAGAGGTGTGAAAATTATAATTGTGATTTTTTTGTTCTACTTTTAAGTAAAAGCAATATTTTCTGACATATCTTTTTTAGATGTTGATATAATTCATTTTTCATCTTTTAAGAATGATTTGGTGTATATATTTTTTAATTTTGAGTGGTTTCAACGTATTTAGAAACAATTTTTCAGAAATATGTCATGTTGCCATCGCTGTTTAGAGAAATCAGCTGGTTAACAGACGATTTTCAAAGTGAGGTTATGTTATGTTTTGGTGCTGTATCATTATTTCATGTTGTTACAGGTTACCAGGAGCCTGTAAGGTGTCTGAAATTGTTAAGCCTGTGAGCATCTCAGATGAAAGGGTACATCACATTCTTACTGAGGAATTACGTATGAAAAAGCTGTCGACAAGGTGGGTGCCGCGTTTGTTGACAAGTGACCAAAAATGCATGCAAATCCAAGCTTTTCAGAAATGTTTGGACCGTTTTAAGAAAAATCCAAAAGATTTTGTTCGTAGATTTGTAACAACTGATGAAACTTGGGTCCATTACTTCACTCTAGAAACAAAACAACAGACGAAACAATGGATGCAAAGTGATTTGCTGCTTCCAAAAACAGTAAAATCAATTTTGTTGGCTGGAAAGTGTATGGATCCAATTTTCTGGGATGCTAAGGGGATATTGTTACTAGATTGCCTTGAAAAGAGTTAAACTATACATGGAGAGTATTACGCTACCTTTTGAACTAATTAAATGTAAAAATTCGAGAAAAAAGACCAGGTTTAGCAAACAAGATCATTTTCCATTAGGATAATGCACACCCTCACATATGCGTTGTGTCTATGGGAAAAATCGCCAAGTTGAAGTATGATCTGTTTGCACCATCTGCCTCATTCGCATGATTTAGTGCCATCTGACTTTCATCTATTCCCAAACCTCAAAACATTTTTGGGGGGAAGAGATTTTCCTCAGATGATGAGCAGAAAGCGGCAGTACACAGTTATTTTGAGAACCTAGAAGAATCAGACTTCCTCAACGGGGTAATGACTTGACACTTCACTGCTGTTCGTGGGGCAAACGTGGTGTCACGATGCGGTAAAAAACAGAAATGCTACACATTCGTTTCTACGGTAGGCCGCAAACTTTTCAAATCGCCCTCGTATTTATCAACTCCTCCTATGGCACTGGCACTACATCCAATACTTTATTACAAAATCATTCTCATATAACTTGTAATAAATGCGTAACTGCTTAACATATTTAGCTCCTTATTAGAGAACTTGAGGAGATCAAGTTTGAATAAGTACCATTTTTTAAATACTACTTACTTCCACAACTAAAAAAATAGATCCAGAAGCAAAATATACTAACAATCAAATATTTGTCAGAAGTGTGACGGGACTTTCACAACCATTGTATGGTCCATTAATGACCACAAAGAATTACAATATACCACTGTATACAAGCAAATTAAAAATACATGATTATCTGCAAAGAAGTCTGCAGTTGCAGGTAAGGCTGTGCTACCTTTGTATAAGAGAAAACCATTAAATCAAATTGAATGAACATGGAATTGTGTCTAGTGAACAAGATTCAGTACTTTACATCTATAAAAATCAAATAACTGGTATTTGTTTTTAATGATGATGACACAAATCCCAAATTGTCTTTCTTCTTTTTTTTCTTACATTGGTTTATAGCGTCTGTCGTCGCTGTCCGATTTCCAGACTTTCTCTCCAATATTTTTTGTCCTGACAATGTTCTTTGGTCAGATTCCTCACACATAGAGCTTTCTGGATATTCTCTCCACATGATCGTCTGGGTTTTCCCTCTTCCTCTTCTCCGGGGGTAACCATTCCATTATCCTTTTTGGCAGCCTTTCTCCTCCCATCCGTTTAACATGTCTAAACCAAATTAACTGTCTTCTTTCTATTTTGTCTACTACTGCATGTTTCACATTTATCATTTCTCTAATCTGTTCATTTCTTATTTTCTCTTGCCTGGATATTCTGCATGATTTCCTTAGTGCATCCATCTCTACAGCTAGTATTTTCCTTTTGTCCGCTTCTGTCATTCTCCAACTCTCAGCACCATACAACAGAATACTCTTTACGATAGTATTGTATATCTGTACTTTCCTTCCTCTAGTTATCTGGTCATGCCACCATATACTATTTAGCCTTTTCATAGCCCTCCGTCCCATGCCCACTCTCTGTATCTGCCCACTATCCCATTTATTTCATCTGTATCTCTGCCATCCTGCTTTATCTGTACTCCTAAACACTTATATGCCTGGCAATTTTCAATTTCTTCATTATTTTCCAATTGCAAGTTGGTTTCAGTACCTCCCACGCATAAATACTTGGTCTTTTCTAGATTTATTGACAGTCCCCAGCTCTCGTATTCATCTTTGATCTTCCGAGTCATATACTCCAAGTCCTCTTTGTCTTGTGCTACTAAGACCTGGTCATCCGCGAATTGTAAAGTGAAAATATGGGTACCATCTACTGGAATTCCCATACCTCTGCACTTTCTTTTCCACTGTTGCAATACTGTGTCTATATATATTTTGAACAATGTCGGGGACTTGCAACAACCTTGCCTTACTACACCTTTTGACACCGTAAACCCTGCTGACACTTTTTCCCCTATTTTGATCTTTATTTTGGAGTCTCTATAAATTTCTTGTATTGCCTGAATGAGAGTGTGGTTTATATTAGTGTTCTGTAGAACCTCCCACAATATAGAGACGGGGACATTATCATAAGCCTTAGACAGGTCTATGAAGAGAAGGTGAACCTCTTGATTTACAGATAGTCTTTTTTCTATTAGCTGTTTAAGACAGAAGATATTATCCGTACAAGATCTCCCAGCACAAAACCCGCTCTGTTCTTCTGTTTCAATTTCTGCATACTCCTCCTTAATTAGATCTCTTAAGACTGCCATAAAGACGGCTAAGGGTTGGTGTGACAGTTACGCCTCTATAATTACTGCATTGCTGTCTGTCTCCTTTCTTGAACAATGAGGACATGAATCCTATTTTCCATTCCGCTGGTACCCGTTTCCTTTCAATACAATTGTTAATCATTTCTGTCATCATTCTTAGTAAAGTGTCTGTACCATTCTTTAGCATTTCCGCATATATCCCTCCAGGACCAGGTGCTTTACGGGTTTTCAATTTGTTTATGGCCTCAGCGACTGTATCGATATCCACCTTTATACTTTCCCCTTCCACTTCTACTATTGTGCCGTTGCCCAAGAATTTTTCTCGATCTTCTGTTAATAATTCTTTATAGTGCTCTTCCCAGCGTTTGACTTGTATTATCTGAAGATTTGTTTGATTTCCATCCGATCTAATATTATTCAAAAATTTCCATGCCTCCGTACAGCGACTTCCTCTGATGTAAGATTCTACTTTCCTGCATTTTCGATCTCAGTTTTTTCTCTTCTCCTGGGAAGTTTTTTCCACAATGTCTTTTACGTGAAAAAACGCTATGAAGTACAAGTGAGTATTGATTTTGTTTAAATTTTGTGTTTTTATATTAATTATATCAACCTGCAAGTAGCCATATTAATAATAACAATACATATAATATAACAGCAGTGTATGTTATTATAACAGCATAACAGTATAATATAATGATGTAACGTGACCTACGACAGCACCAAGTTTACAAGTATAATTAATGGAAGAAAAGCTGTATACTAAAGGAAAATAAAAAATTATTAAAAGAGGAATGATAGAACAACACTACTAACTGATTTTGACTTAGACAATGACGATGACTAGACCCAATAGATTGGATAAGGTGAGGCAGAGAAAATAATTCAAGCCACAATATAACAACAGTTATAAGCACCCAAGTGTTAAAAAGAATAATATATAAATAAAAGTACCAAATTAGATAGGAAAATAAATAATATGTAACCTATAGGAAAGATAAAAAGAAAATGAAAAGTAAAAACAAATAGACTGAACAAATTACTTTTGAAGAAAACTATCAAAAGACACTAATATCAAATGAACTTGAGTAACAATAATTCATTAGGAAAGCGGTGATAAGTAATAAACAATGATAGTACCCAGTGATAATAAATACATGAAAAAGTTATAAATGAATAAGAAAGATAATAATCAATAATGAACCATAATAGGACCCAGTGTTAATAAATGAACTACATAAACACACTAGTTAACAAAGTGCAGTGTAGTCAGAAATAAAGAAATAAACTTGTAATAATAGATTATAAGTAATCTATTAACACAAATATAATAATTAAACAGTGTAAATTATAAGGGACAGTTATAAGTAATCATGGGCCTAGTGTAATGAAAAAGGAAAGATTGTATTAAAATATAAGAATATTTGTGAGAAACAAACCACTGGAAATTGTTTTCCATTATGTTAAAGAAGTTTGTTAGTACAGTATAAGGATGATAAGGGGTATATTGTTTTATGGTTAATGAATAAAATTAACAAAGTTATATTAACCACATTGAAAATAAGTATAAAAGACTAATATGTTAGGTTGAATACAGTAAGGGGAGTTAGACACTATATTCTCTAAAGTGAGTTTATAAGGAAATATTAGTGCATATTTAATGTTCAATTTTGTTATAGGTTTCTTTGATTGTTATTAACCAAAATATTATTATGTTGCAAATTATGTTAAACAAAACCGTTTAAACACATGAAAACTTTAGATACAGGCATGGGCCTAAAAAGAGTTATTAAGTAGTTATATTATATTACAGTGGAACTTGGTTATTATGGCCTCGGCTGTTACGTCAACTCCGGTGTAGCGTTATTTTGTCATAAGTCCGGTCAAACTGATATCTTTAACATTATAAAAATTCCCGGTTTTAACGTCACTAAATATTGTACTACTCTGTTATAGCGTCAAAAATTTCTCAGATATTTTACTCTAAATTTCATACAAACGTATATATGTGCGCGCGCGCTACGCCCATGGCTACGGACATACATTGTATGCAAGCGATAAGCACTGTAACAGGACCGCCGGCGCCAGCCGGTGTCTGGCGACTGACATGTCTTCCCACTGCTCTCACCGGGTCAGTAGCACTGCGCGTCTCGAGGCTATTGTTCACGCCACGCTGTTACAGTATTTACTGTACAGTATTGTTTACACGTAGTCTCGTCTCTGTTTTTGGTTGTTATTGTTTCTGTATCTGCTCATACTGTGACAGTTTCTTTTGTGTGTTTTATAACTTAAGTTTCGGTAGCCACTGTTTATAGAATTTTATACGTAGGTCTACATTTTTATACAGTAATCATGGCAAGTTCTAGTATAAAAAGAAAGGTTCTGTCTATTCAAGAGAAAGTACGTGTAATTAGATCATATGAAAACGGACGTAAAATAGCTGATTATGCCGCGAGTTTGGTTTAGTGAGTTCTACTGTAGGTTCAATTTTAAAAAACAAGGACAAAATTTTAAAAAATTTGAGGAAGATGGAGAAAAAATTTAAAAAATTAGGAAATGCGAACATGGTGATGTGGATGCAGCATTATTGAAATGGTTCAAACAGTGTCGATGTTCAGATATTCCTGTGAGTGGACCAATTCTGAAAGAGAAAGCTACAGAATTCGGAAAATTGTTTGGTATTGATTTTACGTGCTCCAACGGATGGGTAGATCGATTTAAGGCTCGACACTCGATTTCCTTTGCAAAAATTTGTGGTGAGGCAAAATGCGTAGATCTGAACGTTACAGGCGATTGGGTGCGTAACACTTGGCCAGAAATTAGACGATCATATAAAGATGAAGACATCTTTAATGGAGTTGAAGCCGGAATTTTTTATAAATTAACTCCAGATAAGACCTTCAAATTTAAAAATGAAAAGTGCGTTGGTGGGAAGCTCTCTAAACAGTTACAGTTTTTGTTTGTGCGAACATGACGGGAACCGAAAAAAGGAAACTTTTAGTTATCGGGAAAAGTCTGCATCCTAGATGTTTTAAAAACATACAAAAACTTCCTGTAAGTTACACTGCCAACAAAAAAGCGTGGATGACTTCTAGTATTTTTGAAGATGAACTAAGATAGTGGGATAAAGAACTGTCATCGAAAAACAGAAAAATTCTACTTCTAGTTGACAACTGTGCAGCCCATCCAAAGTTAAATTTGACAAACATTAATCTGGTCTTCTTACCGGCCAACTGTACGAGTGTCCTGCAATCTATGGACTAAGGCGTCATTAGAAGCCTAAAGTGTCACTACCGCAAGCAACTTTAAAAAAAAAATTATTTTCTGTATGGACACGGCGCAACCTGCCACAATTTCACCCTTAGATGCAATACAATTCCTACACGACTCTTGGAAGAGTGTAACACTGAAGACGATAGCAAAATGCTTTAGTAAAGCACAACTCGTACATGAAAATTTACCCGATGATGACAAAGACGATGACTTGCCGCTCTCGGAGTGGATTAAGAAATTCGACGTAAATGAATTTGGAAATGAACTTGATTCCTGTGCATCAGTGGATGACCAAGTAGAAACATTCCAAGTGTTGAGTGATGCAGAAATTATCGCGGAAGTAAACAACATAGAAGCAGAAGATAGTGTTGAAGAAGATGCTGAGCAAGAGGAGGATGCCGACATCGTTTGTCCGACAGTACAGGAAGCAATGAGAGCCGCCGAAACTCTTTCACGATTTTACTGCTTTAGAGAGACGTCTGACGACACGTTCAATGCAGCGCAGCATCTCCACAGCACAACAGAAAGAATTTAATTTTCAGAAAGGAGCGTTCAAAAGAAAATTACGGATTACTTTCGACAGTAAGCCTAAATGTAAGTTACATGTACTTTCTTTTTGATCTTTTAAAATATTCTTCATGCTGTTTGTATAAATGAAATGCAGTTTGTAAACGTTAGAATAAATATCACGAATAATGTTAATAATGCTAAGATCTTTTTTTTTTATTTCTCCTTCCTTACTAGTGATTAAAAAGGGTCTTTTATAATGACTCTTTTATAACGTCACTCGGACATAACGTAATTATTTTTTTGGTCCCTTCAATGACGTTACAACCAAGTTCCACTGTATATGATGATTAAAATTAATCAAATGTTATGATTTAAGTTAGTTTTTTACAATAATTATGTTTAGTAACATACAAAATTAACCAAAATGACTATAAACAATTGTAATGAGTATAGGGTAGGTGAATTATGAACTCTAGGCATTAGGCCTAGAACTGATAACCAGAAATTTGTGAAATTTAAGATAAAGCAATAGCCATTGATAAAATAAAGTGTATAATCTGTTTAGGTTTCATAATAATAGTGTAGGATACAAAACTGAATAGATAATAATTAGTTTAAATGTAATTAACAAAAGAAAAACCAAAGGAAAAAACAGTAATCTGTTATAATTTGAAAAAAGGTAAACTTGTGAGGTATAAAAATAATTTGTAAACAAAAAGCAAACTAATAGTATTATTGTATTTAAGATTACAGGTAGTATAGGGAGTTATAAGTTAAGGATTTTTAATAATTTTGTATAGAAAAACGTTAGTTTATATAACAATGTTATAAATTATCAACCAATGGGAACTAGTGTTTGGAAGGAGAGTTGCCATAACAACAAAACCTTGTTAGAAAAAAACCGTTAATAAATTGTATCATTCCATTATTAGAGCTTGATGAGGGCAGATGTATTAAAACCACTAAGAATAAAAAAAGAATTAATTCAACAAAATTTATCAAAAGTAATATTGAAACTAATAAATTAAAACTCAGAAGTAACACTAATACTACACGAATTAATAAATTTCCCAGAAGAAATTAAAATTAACCAGGAGGAATTGCTGAAGAATCCCAAGATTGGAATACGAACCAACTGAAGGAAGAAAATATATGAACATATAAATATAAATATATGGAAATACAAGAATATAACCTTAATGATGAATTAATTTTTAATAGTACAGAAGAGATAAATCTCAACCCCATTTTTGTGACTCTGAGCTTCTGACCCTACATGTCAACATCAGAAGTATACAGAAAAATATATTAAAACTTGAAACTATGTTAAGTTCTTTTAAACATAAACCAGATGTGATAATATGCACTGAAGCTTGGCTCATGGATAATATCAAGCTTATAAATATAACAGGTTATACACATTTTAAAAATAACAGCAGAATAAATAAAGCAGATGGAGTGATTATTTATGTAAAAAGTAACCTACAGTATCAAACCATTAATGAACAATTTAATGATTTAAAAATCACTAGTCTGCTCATAGAATTAACAAATAAAAGTATTTTCAAAATTTCTGGACTATATCGTTGTCATGATTATGAGATTGACAAATTCATTAAAGATCATGAAAAATTTATCTTAAGTAACAAAACTGTTGCAAACCACATGATTTTGGGTGATGTTAACTTAGATCTCATTGCGTTTAATGAAAAAACTGAGGATTATTTCTACAAATTACTGCAAAATGGTTATGAATCGATGATAAATACTTGTACTCATCCTATAAAGAATTATAAAGATGGAACTTGCATTGACCATATTTTCATGAACGGAATATACACAGCAAAATCTGGCAAATTAATTGACTCAATCACAGACCACTACCCCGTTTTAATATCACTACATGGAAACAACATAAAATGCAAACTTACAGTATCTTTTGAAATAAACAAAAAAAGATTTTTGGAGCTGTGTGCTTCAGAACAATGGCAACAAGTCTGTAATACACCAAATAACAATGAAACATTAGAATTGCTAATAAATAAGATTCAAACTATCAAGGAACTTTCACACAAAACTAAGCCAAAAATTCAAAAACCAAGAAAGACCTGGATTACCCCTGCTCTCATTAATTCAGTTAATAACAAAAACAAATTATATAAAGCCTGGAAGAATAATCAAGACGACTTGCTAAAAAAAGAGCTGTACTTAAATTACGAAAAACGACTTAAATCATTACTTAGGACTGCTAAAAATAGGCATGACGAAAAACAACTACAAAACGCTGATTCTAAAAAAATGTGGAGATATGTCCATCTAAAATTGGATCGTAATTCAAAAAATAGACAAATAAATGATATTTTGATTAATAATAAACTAAACAGCAATGATTGGACAAAGGCTAATTATTTTAATGAATTTTTGAGCACAATAGTATCTAGGCTGAATGAAAGTGCGACTCCTCCTATTCTACAGCATGAAATACCAGAAATATCAATTAATCAGCATACTATGTTTCTAACTCCAACAAATGAGTCAGAAGTTTACCAAACTATTCGTGAACTCAAAAATAAATCTGGAGGGTGTGATGACATTCATGCCTATACAGTTAACCTAGCTGCTCCGTTCATAACTCCTGCTTTGACTCACATTATTAATACTGCTATGATACAAGGTACATGTCCATATCAATTTAAAAAAGCTGTAATTTGTCCTATATATAAGGAAGGTTTAAAAAGTTTGGTTAACAATTATCGACCGATTGCACTGATATCAAATTTAGCTAAGATTTTTGAAAAAATTATTTTTACCAGATTATTTAAATTTGTAAAGAAACATAACCTGTTAAGTGCTAAACAATTTGGCTTTCTCAAGAAGAAAGGTACAGATGATGCTATAGCCCTACTTAGCAAATTTATTTATGAAAATCTAAGTCTTAGCATACCAACTGTTGTAACTTTTTTGGACTACTCCAAAGCTTTTGACACTGTCGATCATGGCATACTTATATCCAAATTACAGAATATGGGAATTAGAGGTGTAAGCTTATCCCTGATAGCTAGTTATTTACATGACAGGACACAAGTTGTAAAGGTGAATGGGACTAGAAGTCAGCCTATTAAAGCAAATGTTGGAGTGCCCCAGGGCTCTATATTAGGACCTTTATTGTTTATTTTATATATCAATGACTTACTAGTGTTACAAGATGTATTAATAGCATATGCTGATGATACAGCAGTACCAATGAAAGCAAAAACATGGCCTGAACTTGCAACAGATATGTCAACTAAATTAGATATTATATACTCTTGGCTCTATCACAATAATCTAGTACTCAACATAAGCAAGTCTGTCTTTATCACCTTTGGAAATTATAGAGACTCTGTTCCGCATGACTTAGAAATCAAGATAAATGGTTAAAAATTGAAAAGAGTTAAAACTAGTAAGTAAATATCTAGGAATAACATATGACTTTAACATGAAGTGGGATGTACATGTGGCTAACATTGTAAAAAAAACAAATACTTAGTCTACGTTTTTTACAGACTTAAACAAATTTTATCAAAAAAGCAACTACTACAATATACTATGGACTATTCCACAGTGTGGCAGGGTATGCTATCATAGGCTTGGGGGGGGGGGGTCTATATAAATCATCTCTAGACGCATTGGATCAGCTGCAAAAGTGTATTCTTAAAATTATAGGAGTCAATGAACAAGATTCGGATAAACCATTAAATATTAAACAAGTGTTTGTAGTGAATTCTATAGTTTATCAATACAATGATCTAAAAAGTTTTTACAAAATCAAATTAACACACGGTATAAAAGTATTATATTGCCGCGACACCTATTAAGTATTGGGCAAAGAAGCTATGTGTATTATGCCATAAAATATTTTAATGAATTACCTAATGAACTGAAAAATCTCAGTGTAAATATAAAAGTGCTAAAAAGGAAAATCAAAGAAAAAATTAGGAACATTGTTATTGATTAATCAAAAAACAGTCTATTATTATGGACCTTTTTAATACAAACTAAAATTTTGTTGAAATTGAAAAATACTTTATTTTTAATATATTACTATGGTCGTTGAGGTAAAACTCACAATTAGTATTAAGTATATAAATATTAATTCTAAGGACCAACCTATGTACGGGCATTTATGCCCCCTATAGGTCCTTTTTTTGTATAATTTTTATTATATGTAAAGGAAAATTGGCAATAAATATTATTATTATTATTATTATTATAAATGAACATATAAATATAAATATATGGAAATACAAGAATATAACCTTAACGATGAATTAATTTTTAATAGTACAAAAGAGATAAATCTCAACCCCATTTTTGTGACTCTGAGCTTCTGACCCTACATGTCAACATCAGAAGTATACAGAAAAATATATTAAAACTTGAAACTATGTTAAGTATGGCTGACTGATGGAAAATAAACATCTTAACCAGAGAATTACGAAAATTGAAACCCGGAATTAACCGAAACACCCAAGAAAGGACAAGCAGCAGCATTCGTTGAGAATTATTATCCTGGATACCAGAGACGAAGGATTGTTAAGTATATTTTAAATACGACTTCAGAGTAAAAACACCAGAAAATCAACCATAAGTGAACTACACTTTCCACATCAATTATCACTTTTAATAAACACTTGAACTTGATTTTATTTAAAAACACCTCAAATTGAATAACTATCTCAATCCAACATTGATTTTTTAAGGAATATGTTTTAAAACATAAAAGTTACTAAACGTAAATAATCTTCAAACGCTCATTCCCATAGCTATAGTTTACCACTGTAATTATAAGTATATCACGTATTATGTTCTATAATTATGTTCTATAATATTATGTTCTATAATATTTATATGGTATTTGTAAAATTTTGTACTTTTATTAGTCCATTTAACAACATTTTCTGTAGTCACAAGAAGTTCGACCTGAGATTATAAATAAACGAAATTATCAACAACCATCTACGAGTCTCGATATACGGATGGACAGAATAGCCAACCTCGAATAATTAAACATGCCGGCGCAAAAATAAAAGTTATAATTTGAAGGAAATTGTAGAATTTGAACCCAATTAATAACTGTTAATAAACAAAATAGAAACAGTAAACTGTATGTTTGATTTTATTCAACTAATATTAAAAATTTGAGCACACAATATAGAAAATTAAACTTTACAATTTTGGGTTACTAAGAAGAGTTGGCCAACCCGACATCGAGGCAGTAAATATGAATTTGAATGGCCGAACTGGTGAGTAGACACTCTCCCATTAAAAACATTATAAACACGAATTATCGATACGTTACAAATTGACGACAACAAAGTAAGGGTTTAACAAACGTATAATTTCGGCATATTATAAATTGATGACAACCACGTAGGGCTAAACAACCGTAATCTCGTCTATTACAAATTGGCGCACCTACTAGTAGGGCTAGAATTAAAATCAAAATTCTATAATTAAATTCATTAGATTCTAGCGGCGACTACAGAAAAGAGAAACAGAAAATGCACACAAGAGGCAAATCTAAGCAACGTGCAGTGGAGGCTGGAAAAGAAATCAGTATGTTAGAGAAGGAGGCCACATCGGTGGAAGATGTAGAGACAGGATTACCTCCCGCAGAACCTACAAAACCCACACAGCAGGAGAACCAACCAGAAAAACCAACCCAACCAGTGGACGCAAATTTCCAGGAAATGATGAGGGTTATGGTGGAACAATTAAATAAAAATAAGGAGGAAATGAACGAAAAATTTGATGGAATTAAGGAGGATAATAAACAAACAAAGGAAAGTTTAAAACAAATAAATGAAAAAATTCTCAGTACAAACGAAAGTACTAAAGAAGACTTACGGCAGACAATTAACAAAAATAATGAGACATTGAAGCAGCAGATAGACCAGAAAATGGAGGAACAGAGTGATGCATTAAGGAAGAACCATGAAACCTTACAACAGCGATTGACGGAGGACATTCAGAAAAGAAATGAAGAGTTGAAGGAAGAATTGAGGGAACAATTGAAGGAGGACCACGAGAAAAATAAAGGAGAGATGAAGCAGCAAATGATACAATGGAGTATTGTGAAGAAATAAAGCAGACAATAATGGAGACAGAAGAGAAATTAGAAAGGACCAATGAAATCGTAATACAAGTCTGTGAGGAAATATTAAGCAAAATAAACGAAGCTGAGAATGAAGGTAAAAAGAGGGTTGAAGGACTCCAACAGGAAACCGCCGAAAAGTTCCAGCAATTTAAACAAGAAATGCATCAAGTTCAGAAGGAGCCCAAGGAGGAGATAGGGCAGGTACAGACAAGATGTGAGGAGAAATACAACCAGTTAGATGCGTCTGTAAACGAAGTCAAGGGTAAAACAACTGCCTATGAAGAGAAGATAGAAGAATTCTGATTACGGGAGTTGCGTCTCCAGGAAGAAGTCAACGCCTTGAAGGATAGACCATATATCAGTTCCCATACTCCATGCAACGAAAACAGGGAAATAATTAATTTTCGAAGCTACAAACGCAACCCATTGAATTCCTTGAGCGAGTCGAAGAAAGCCTATCAAGAACCTGGGAGACACGGTGGACAGTGATTAAGGGTATGTTAGATGAAATGTTTAAGGAGGCCCATGACAATTGGTGGACGGCAGTACGGCCGGACATACAAAACTTCGTCGAATTTAAAAACCAATTCAAAAACAAATACTGGTCCGAAGCTACACAACATGTAGTGAGGAATAACATAAGCAACGGCCGATTTGATCCGTATTTAGGTCAGTCTCCAACGGCATACTTTTTGGGTAAAGTCAGCGTAGTGAGGAACTTGGAGCCCAATATCCCTGAAGAATGCCTGGTAACGCAGTTGGCCTACCATTATGACAGGGAGATTTCAAAGAGTAGGTTGAGCGGACGGATTAAGACCATCCAGGATATGGCAGCATTATTGGGAGAGCATGAACAAGAAAGGCATTACCTACAGAATAGACAGAGGAATAGCCCTAATAATAGAAATAATGACTTTCGAAACCACCAAAATGGTCCTAATGGCCATAATCCACAAGTAAACAACAACAACAACAACTACTATCAACGACCAAGTAATCCAAATTACAATAATAACAGAGGAAATAATAATAGTAATAATAATGGTAATTACTATAGACCGAATAACCAAAATAATAATAATGGCCAAAATCAAACATACAGGCGACGGGTAAATTATGTGGGTACGGAGAATAGAAATGATGGAAGGCGGTATTATCGAGGACCAAGAAGTAGGAGCGTCGAGGATGATAGAAGAAGCAGGGATCGCGTGACTTTTAATAATGACCCGGTCGAAATACTGGACGTAACGGACAGTAACCAAACTAACAGATCAGATGACCGTACGGAAGGAACCAGCCAGCATTTAAACGAACAGCGGCAGTGAGAATCCACCTGGACCCATCACTGAACCGATCTATTGGGTACTTAACAAAACTAACAGACCAGACGAATGACCAGACAATAACAATTATCCAAAACCACTACTTAAAAAATATTAGACAAGAGCTACTTGATGAAAAATCACCTAAAATTGACCATTCCGATAATCAAATTGCTTATATAATAGCCAAAATAAATGGAATACCAACCAAATTTATGATAGATACAGGCGCTAATGTGTCTTTAATAGACAGCATAATTTACCACAAAATTCAAAAAGAGAGTAAGGCCATCTTACCAACATTACCTATTAGCAATATTATTTTAATTGGAGCCACTGGGAGACAAAACAAAACTATAAAGAGACAAGTATCATTGGAGGTAACGAGTAACAATGAAACCCTTCCCATTATCTTTTTAATAGCACATGGTTTACCTTTTGATATATTAATTGGTTGTGACATTTTAAGGAAATATTCTGCAATCATTGACATGAGGTGAGCAAGAGTATCAATGAAATCAGAAAACAGAGAATGGATAGCTGAACTCACTGGAAGCAAGGGTGTAGTTCCAGTTAATAACATTTATAACATACGAACAATTAGTAATTACCAAAATAATATATTTGAAGAAAGAACCGAAGACCAAAGCAGTAATGACTGTTTATGGAACTGAAAATTAGAAGAAATCAGACAATTTCGGGGTGCTCAAAACGGAAATAGTTTAACCACTCAGGAGGTGGAAAAGTTAATATCAATTTACAATAAATATCAACATGTGTTCTCAGACCGACCAGGAAAAGTAAGGGGTTATCAGTGCGAATTGAGGTTCAAAACATCTGCAAATTTTAATAAAAAGTCATATCCGATAGCATACGCAGTGAAGGAAGCAGTAAAGATTGAAATCAACAGGATGCTAGAAGAAGATATCATTGAGTACAGTTGTTCACAGTACACCAGTCCCATCGTAGCCATTGAAACGGAGCGGTACGGCTGTGCCTCGACGCAAGAGAAATAAATAAAATCTTGATAAATGATAGGACATCTCCTGGGGAAATTGAGGAGATACTTAAAACATTTCATGGTACCCAGTTTTTTAGTACCTGGGATACAGTTTGTGGGTACTGGCAAGTAGAGTTTCACCCAGCTAGTCGAAAATTTGTTGCTTTTATATTCGAAGGTCGGAACTACCAGTTCAAGCGACTTACCATTTGGGCTGGTAAATTCCGTGGTAATATTCGTCCGATGTATTGACCAAATATTGGGTCCAGAAACCATGCATTATGCCACCGTTTACGTTGATGATTTGTTAGTCACTTCATCCAGCTGGGAAGAGCATTGTGTCAGAGTAGAACGGGTATTGGAGAAATTATCTGAAAACAACGTGACATTAAAACTGGAAAAATCTAAATTAATACCTGATGAAGTTCAATTCCTTGGTTTTAATTTATCTAGACAAGGCATAACACCATCGAATGACAAAATAGATTCGATTCAACGTTTCCCAACCCCTAAAAATAAAAAACAATTACAGTCGTTCCTGGGCATCTGTAATTATTATAGAAAATTCCAGAACTATTCCGAATTAACAGCCAAATTATCACCACAATTATTGTCCAAAAATAAGTGGATGTGGGGCCCGGAGCAGGATACAATTTTTAAATCCATTAAGGACAACTTTCTAAAAACCATTATGTTACAACACCCTAACTTCAACCGACCATTTTTTATGAATTGTGATGCAAGTGATATAAGCTTGGGGTCTGTGTTATACCAGGAAGATGAGGACGGAAACCACCAGGTAGTGAGTTTCGCAAGTAGAATCCTGAACCATTGCGAGCGCAATTATCATGTGACTGAGAAGGAGTTTTGAGTGTAGTGTTTTCCTGTGGTAAATTCAGAACCTATACCCTTGGTTATCCCATAACAGTAAGAACCGAACACAAATCAATATCCTTTTTAAAAAATTGTAAACTCAGTCATGGGAGGTTGACCAGATGGATACTTCCTCTCCAAGAATACCACATCAGTTGGGAATATATCCCAGGAAGTAAAAACATTGCGGCTGATGTGTTATCCCGAATCAATTTAGAACAACAAACGTTTGATGGAGAAAAAGATACTGTTGTGAAGGTATTTAACATGATGAAAAGCAAATCGGATTTAGAAACCATAATAAGGGAAGTGAAGCAACACCAAAAGAATGACTCAAAATTAAACCAGATCCGACAAAGATTAAGTCAGCAAGATGCGAGAATCACCCCATTCTATTGTGTCCATGAGGATACCTTATTTATCCAGACCAGTCGTAACCAGAATTCATGGAAATTAGTAATACCCCGAGGGTATGAAAAAGAAATAATTATGGATTATCACCTCAGTTACGGTCATATGGGAGCGTTAAAGGTAATAAAGGCGCTAGAAGAACATACTTACGTGAAGGACATCAACCGAAGAGTAAGAAATTATATTAAACACCGTCATGTATGTCAGTTGGTGAAATGTAATAATGATAAGAAGGAAGGAATAATGCAGCCCATAACTTCAAACAGTAAATTGGAAAGAGTCTTTTTGGACATATGTGGACCCCTACCATGCAGTGGAGGGAGGAGGCAATATAAGTTTATTGTAATAATTTTTGATCATTATACAAAATTCATTAAACTACATCCCATTAACCGAGCAACTACAACTAAAGTGCTAAACATTGTTACACAGCTACACATACCAGAGATAGGAATTCCAAAATCAATTATCACCGACCATGGTACCCAATCCAGAGGAAGAAAGTGGAAGGAGACCCTAATGAACCTGGGCGTCTGGACTTATAAAACTTCAGTTTATCATCCGAATAGCAATCCAGCAAAAAGAGTACTTCGAGAAGTCGGAAGAATCTTTCGAATGTACTGTCACGATCAATAGTGTAACTGGAATGACTATATAAATGCAACTGAAAATTTTATTAACCTCGCATACCATGAATCTATCGGAGATACCCCTTACACCATAATGTACAAAAGGCCACCGCCTCGAGCAATTACAGAACTGATTAATTTCCCAAGCAACCCTGATTATCAATTCGATAACTTAAGATTTTATAGTAAAGTGGCTGAACAAGTGGAGAAAAGAAAAAACAAATATCGGAAGGCTCAACCGAATATCATACAATACCAAGTAAGAGAAAAGGTACTGATAAGAAATAGAGAATTACCCAGCTCCAGAGAAGGAATAACAAAAAAGCTGTTATTGCTTTATAATGGCCCGTATACAATTATTAAGAACAACAATAATAACATGTATGTAATCAGTGAAGTTACTACCAAAAGAATTAAGGGAATGAGTATTTAAAAACCCACTGAGAAAGACGAATACCACGTCGAAACGTCTGGGTAATCAAAACCTAAAAGTAAGTTCACAGTAAAAGTGTTTATATATATATATATATATATATATAAAATTAAGGGAACCTACAACCAGTCTTCATTGAAGAAGTATTATGAGGCGGTATAGAACCAATTTAATTTTGAAAAAGAACAAATTACAAAATTCAAAACAAAGTAAGAACAGCTTACACAAAATATTTGAACCAATTTAATTTTGAAAAGAACAAAATATCAAAACTCAAAAACAAAGTAAGAACAGCTTATGACCAAATGTTTAAAGAAAAATAATTTTGAAGAAAAAAAAACAAAGTAAGAACAAAGTACACCACATAGTTCAGAACCCAATAATTTTAAAAGAGAAATATAATAAAGAATAATATAAAAACTGAGATAAAATACAAAAAATTAAAGGAAATGAGGATAGATTACACAAAATATTTATATAACCCAGTTTTGAAGGGAATAACGGAAAAATAACAATTTTATGGAGAACAAACAAGACAATTAACAATAAATTAGTAAGACAAGACGATCAATTAAGAAGGACAATGAACCACTAACGGACTATCATTATAAGGAGAAGAAATGAATAAATAACCATAGATACAGCTACAAGTTGGATATTAATATTGTAAATAATAAAGGAAGTAAGAAAATGGAAAACAACTATCGTAAGGAGTAAGTTAGAAAAATACTACAGTATATATGTTAAGAACATCGCCACAAGTATAGATAAAGAATATGAATAAATCAATAAGAAGAGAAAATCATTGATCTGAATAACAACAGAGTAATTAATCCCTTGAGTGTTTTTAGTTATATTTTATATTATATTAGTCGCAAATAGACTATTTATTATTATTATTAAATGGTGATTGTATGTTGAGATAAGTTCCAACAATCAATTTATTGAGCAGAAGGCATGACCTCTTAACTCAGAATATGTATAAAATGGACAGCAGAGTAATAGAGCCACACGTGCCCTCTGACTAGGACCAGTTTATATGAATAGAAGGAGAAAATTTAGGGAAGTAAAACCTACAAGGGATATAACACTCATTAGAAAAGAACAGAAGAGAAGAATATCATATCAAGAATCATGAAATATGGAATAAATAAATATAACCCAGAAGACAATCTAATTGATGAGTTCAACGATAATAACAACATTCTATAAGAAGATATATAGTAGAAGAAAGTTTAATTGATGATTTCAGAAAAAAACAACCACGTTATTTTTAGAAATAATCAATTTTGGCGGCAGAGCATTATGTAACGTGACCTACGATAGCACCAAGTTTACAAGTGGGTGTATAATTAATGGCAGAAAAGCTGTATACTAAAGGAAAATAAAAAATTATTAAAAGAGGAATGATAGAACAACGCTACTAACTAATTTTGACTTAGACAATGACGATGACTAGACCCAATAGATTGGATAAGGTGAGGCAGAGAAAATAATTCAAGCCACAATATAACAACAGTTATAAGCACCCAAGTGTTAAAAAGAATAATATATAAATAAAAGTACCAAATTAGATAGGAAAATAAATAATATGTAACCTATAGGAAAGATAAAAAGAAAACGAAAAGTAAAAACAAATAGACTGAACAAATTACTTTTGAAGTAAACTATCAAAAGACACTAATATCAACTGAACTTGAGTAACAATAATTCATTAGGAAAGCGGTGATAAGTAATAAACAATGATAGTACCCAGTGATAATAAATACATGAAAAAGTTATAAATGAATAAGAAAGATAATAATCAATAATGAACCATAATAGGACCCAGTGTTAATAAATGAACTACATAAACACACTAGTTAAGAAAGTGCAGTGTAGTCAGAAATAAAGAAATAAACTTGTAATAATAGATTATAAGTAATCTATTAACCCAAATATAACAACTAAAGAGTGTAAATTCTAAGGGACAGTTATAAGTAATCATGGGCCTAGTGTAATGAAAAAGGAAAGATTGTATTAAAATATAAGAATATTTGTGGGAAACAAACCACTGGAAATTGTTTTCCATTATATTAAAGAAGTTTGTTAGTATAGTATAATGATGATAAGGGGTATATTGTTTTATGGTTAATGAATAAAATTAACAAAGTTATATTAACCACACTGAAAATAAGTATAAAAGACTAATATGTTAGGTTGAATACAGTAAGGGGAAGACACTATGTTCTCTAAAGTGAGTTTATAAGGAAATATTAGTGCATATTTAATGTTCAATTTTGTTATAGGTTTCTTTGATTGTAATTAACCAAAATATTATTATGTTGCAAATTATGTTAAACACATTAAAACTTTAGATACAGGCATGAGCCTAAAAAGAGTTATTAAGTAGTTATATTATATTATATGATTAAAATTGATCAAATGTTATGATTTAAGTTAGTTTGTTACAATAATTATGTTTAGTAATATATAAAATTAACCAAAATGACTATAAACAATTGTAATGAGTATAGGGTAGGTGAATTATGAACTCTAGGGATTAGGCCTAGAACTGATAACCAGAAATTTGTGAAATTTAAGATAAAGCAATAGCCATTGATAAAATAAAGTGTATAATCTGTTTAGGTTTCATAATAATAGTGTAGGATACAAAACTGAATAGATAATAATTAGTTTAAATGTAATTAACAAAAGAAAAACCAAAGGAAAATATCGCTATGGAGAACCATACATGACTTCCATGTTCTAAGATTTATATTTAAAATCATATTCGAAATGAAATATATCCATAGAAACTACGTCTTTCTACTTATTGCTTCAGCATTAACCACAGTACTGTGGTCACTAACGTATACCACCTCACGTTTTCGCACTCGATTTTCACCAATGATGGCAGTCGATGGCACTGCCGAAAAGTCTGGTTTTGCAGAAAACATTGAACTACGGCTAAAGAGTCCGGGAAGCAATTTTAACAAAAAACTACTTCTTTGTTGCCGATAACGTAGTACACATATAAAAAATTCTGCCCTCCACCTTCAACTATAATTTTTAATAATAGAAAATTACCCCCACCCCGTTCACCTAACCTCTTCATTTATAGATATTTCATCTACGTTTCCTACAGTGGATTACTATGAGCTTCTTATCAGGATACTTTATTTATAAAAATTAAGTACTTTACTCTTGTTAAATCATAAAATGTTTCTGGTAAACTACCCCTTTCTCTTAACCGATCTTCTCCAAAATCAACAGACCTTCCGTCCTCTACAATTCAGGGAAGCATGCAAAAAAATATTTGATTCTGTTTGAATGTGCGGCAGTTATCGTTCGTCATGGAAACATTTCTCTTGTTTCAACATAAAATGTTGCAGGTAAACTACCCCTTTCCCTTAACTGATCTTCACCAAAATCAATACACCTTGAGCTCTCTGCAACTCAGGAAAGAGTGCAAAAAATTATTTTATTCTCATTTAATTTTCGACAGTTATCGTTCGTCATAAAAAAAATTACCCTTTTTAAAACATAAAACGTTGCTGATAAACTACCCCTTCCCTTAACCGATCTTCAACAAAATCAACAGACCATGAGTTCTCTTTAGTTCAAAAAGGTATGCAAAAACCTAGTTGATTCTGTTTGAATTTACGGCAGTTATCGTTCGTCATATAAAAAATTACCCTTGTTAAAACATAAAATGTTGCTGGTAAACTACCCCTTTCCCTTAACCGATCTTCACCAACACCAATAGGTATTGAGAACTCTACAATACAAAGCTGTATGCAAAACATCATTTGATTCTGTTTGAATTTGCGGCTGTTATCGTTTACTATGGAAAAAAATTACCCTTGAAAAAAAACTGTTGCTGGTAAACTACCCCTTTCCCTTAACCGATCTTCACCAAAAACGACAGGTCTTGGGTACTCTACAATTCAGGCTTGTATGCAAACAATTATTTGATTCTGTTTGAATTTGCGGCTGTTATCGTTTGCCATACAAAACACCCTTGATAAAACATAAAACGTTGCTGGTAAACTACCCTATTCCATTAACCGATCTTCACCAATAACAATAGGTCTTGAGAACTCTACAATTCAGGGCTGTATGCAAAACATTAGTTGATTCTCTTTGAATTTACGGCAGTTATCGTTCGTCACAGAAAAAATACCCTTGTGAAAACATAAAACGTTGCAGGTAAACTACCCCTTTCCGTTAACCGATCTTCACCAAAAACAATATGTCTTTAGATCTCTACAATTTAGGGCTGTATGCAAATAATCATTTGATTCTGTTAGAATTTGCGGCTGTTATCGTTTGCCATAGAAAATACCCTTGTTAAAACATAAAACGTTGCCGATAAACTACCCCTTTCCGTTAACCGATCTTCACCAAAAACAATACGACTTGGGAACTCTACAATTTAGGGCTGTATGCAAATAATCATTTGATTCTGTTAGAATTTGCGGCTGTTATCGTTTGCCATAGAAAATACCCTTGTTAAAACATAAAACGTTGCTGGTAAACTACCCCTTTCCCTTAACCGATCTTCACTAAAAACAATAGGTCTTGAGTACTCTACAAATCAGTGCTGTATGCAAAAACTTATTTTATTCTGTTTGACTTTGCGGCTGTTATCGTTTACCATAGAAAAAGTAAAATATCGGTATGGAGAGCCATACATGACTTCCATGTTCTAAGATTTATATTTAAAATCATATTCGAAATGAAATATTTCCATAGAAACTACGTCTTTCTACTTATTGCTTCAGCATTAACCACAGTACTGTGGTCACTAACGTATACCACCTCACGTTTTCGCACTCGATTTTCACCGATGATGGCAGTCGATAGCACTGCCGAAAAGTCTGGCTTTGCAGAAAACATTGGACTACGGCTAAAGAGCCCGGGAAGCAATTTTAACAAAAAACTACTTCTTTGTTGCCGATAACGTAGTACACATATAAAAAATTCTCCCCTCCACCTTCATCTATATTTCTTAATAATAGAAAATTACCCCCACCCCGTTCACCTTACCTCTTAATTTATAGATATTTCATCTACGTTTCTACAGTGGATTACTATGAGCTTCTTATCAGGATACTTTATTTATAAAAATTACGTACTTTACTCTTGTTTTAAATCATAAAATGTTTCAGGTAAACTACCCCTTTTTCTTAACCGATCTCCAAAATCAACAGACCTTCCGTCCTCTACAATTCAGGGAAGCATGCAAAAAAATATTTGATTCTGTTTGAATCTGCGGCAGTTGTCGTTCGTCATGGAAACATTTCTCTCGTTACAACATAAAATGTTGCAGGTAAACTACCCCTTTCCCTTAACTGATCTTCACGAAAATCAATAGACCTTGAGCTCTCTGCAACTCAGGGGGTGCAAAAAATATTTGATTCTCATTGAATTTTCGACAGTTATCGTTCGTCATAAAAAAATTACCCTTTTTAAAACATAAAACGTTGCTGATAAACTACCCCTTCCCTTAACCAATCTTCAACAAAATCAACAGACCTTGAGTTCTCTTTAGTTGAAAAAGGTATGGAAAAACCTAGTTGATTCTGTTTGAATTTACGGCAGTTATCGTTCGTCACATAAAAAATTACCCTTGTTAAAACATAAAATGTTGCTGGTAACTACCCCTTTCCCTTAACCGATCTTCACCAACACCAATACGTATTGAGAACTCTACAATACAGGGCTGTACGCAAAACATCATTTGATTCTGTTTGAATTTGCGGCTGTTATCGTTTACTATAGAAAAAAATTACCCTTGATAAAAAACCGTTGCAGGTAAACTACCCCTTTCCCTTAACCGATCTTCACCAAAAACGACAGGTCTTAGGTACTCTAAAATTCAGGCCTGTATGCAAACAATTATTTGATTCTGTTATAATTTTCGGCTGTTATCGTTTGCCATAGAAAACACACTTAATAAAACATAAAACGTTGCTGGTAATCTACCCTATTCCAATAACCGATCTTCACCAAAAACAATAGGTCTTGAGAACTCTACAATTCCGGGCTGTATGAAAAACATTAGTTGATTCTCTTTGCATTTACGGCAGTTATCGTTCGTCATAGAAAAAATACCCTTGTTAAAACATAAAACGTTGCAGGTAAACTACCCCTTTCCGTTAACCGATCTTCAACAAAATCAACAGACCTTGAGTTCTGCATAATTCAAAAAGGTATGCAGAAGAGTAGTTGATTCTGTTTTAATGTACGGCAGTTATCGTTCGTCATAAAAAAATTACCCTTGATAAAACATAAAATGTTGCTGGTAAACAACCCTATTCCCTTAACCGATCTTCACCAAAACCAACAGATCTTGAGAACTCTACATTTCAGGGCTGTATGCAAAATATTATATGATTCTGTTTGAATTTGTGGCTTTATCGTTTGCCATATAAAATACCCTTGATAAAACGAAAAACGTGTCTGGTAAACTACCCCTTTCCCTTAACCGATCTTCACCAAAAACAATAGGTCTTTAGTACTCAATAAAACAGGACTGTATGCAAAAACGTATTTGATTCTGTTTGAATTTGCGGCTCTTATCATTTGCCACAGAAAATACCCTTTAAAAACATAAAACGTTGCAGGTAAACTACCCCTTTCCCTTAACCGATCTTCACCAACACCAACAGGTATTGAGAACTCTACAATACAGGGCTGTATCCAAAACATCATTTGATTCTGTTTGAATTTGCGGCTGTTATCGTTTACCATAGAAAAAAATTACCCTTGATAAAAAACCGTTGCAGGTAAACTACCCCTTTCCCTTAAACGATCTTCACAAAAAACGATAGATCTTGAGAACTCTACAATTCAGGGTTGTATGTAAAATATTATGTGATTTTGTTTGAATTTGCGGCTGTTATCGTTTGCCATACAAAATACCCTTGATAAAACAAAAAACGTGGCAGGTAAACTACCCCTTTCCCTTAAACGATCTCCACCAAAAACAATAGGTCTTTAGTACTCAATAAATCAGGGCTGTATGCAAAAACTTATTAGATTCTGTTTGAATTTGCGGCACTTATCGTTTGCCATATAAAATACCCTTGTTAAAACATAAAACGTTGCTGGTAAACTACCCCTTTCCCTTAACCGATCTTTACCAAAATCAACAGATCGTAAGAACTCTACAATTCAGGGCTGTATGCGAAACATTATTTGATTCTGTTTGAATTTGCGGCTGTTATCGTTTGCCAAACAAACAAAATTACCCTTGATAAAAAAAAACCGTTGCATGTAAACTACCCCTTTCCCTCAACCGATCTTCACCAAAAACAATAGGTCGCGAGTACTATATAAATCAGGGCAGTATGCAAAAAATTATTTGATTCTGTTCGAATTTGCGGCTGTTATCGTTTGCCATAGAAAAAAATCTACAGACAGACACACACACAGACAGACACACACACAGACACTTTTCGAAAAATGACTTTTTTCATGTTTTGAGTGTAGTACAATCATATTCTGCAATAATCTCGAACACGATTTTTTTTGCCATCACCATACTTCCATTTCCTTAAGGAACATGGAAGTAACATTACCCTTGATAAAAAACCGTTGCAGGTAAACTACCCCTTTCCCTTAACCGATCTTCACTAAAAACAATAGGTCTTGAGAACTCTGCAATTCAGGGCTGTATGCAAAATATTATATGATTTTGTTTGAATTTGCGGCTGTTATCGTTTGCCATACCAAATACCCTTGATAAAACAAAAAAACGTGGCAGGTAAACTACCCCTTTCCCTTAAACGATCTTCACCAAAAACAATAGGTCTTTAGTACTCAAGAAATCAGGGCTGTATGCAAAAACGTATTTGATTATGTTCGAATTTGCGGCTGTTATCGTTTGCCATAGAAAAAAATCTACAGACAGACACACACACAGACACTTTTCGAAAAATGACTTTTTTTCATGTTTTGAGTGTAGTACAATCATATTCTGCACTAATCTCGAACACGATTTTTGTTGCCATCACCATACTTCCATTTCCTTAAGGAACATGGAAGTAAAAATAGTAATCTGTTATAATTTGAATAAAGGTAAACTTGTGAGGTATAAAAATAATTTGTAAACAAAAAGCAAACTAATAGTATTATTGTATTTAAGATTACAGGTAGTATAAGGGAGTTATAAGTTAAAGATTTTTAATAATTTTGTATAGAAAAACGTTAGTTTATATAACAATGTTATAAATTATCAACCAATGGGAACTAGTGTTTGGAAGGAGAGTTGCCATAACAACGAAACCTTGTTAGAAAAAAACCGTTAATAAATTGTATCATTCCATTATTAGAGCTTGATGAGGGCAGCTGTATTAAAACCACAAAGAATAAAAAAAGAATTAATTCAACAAAATTTATCAAAAGTAATGTTCAAACTAATAAATTAAAACACAGAAGTAACAATAATACTACACGAATTAATAAATTTCCCAGAAGAAATTAAAATTAACCAGGAGGAATTGCTGAAGAATCCCAAGATTGGAATACGAACCAACTGAAGGAAGAAAATATATGAACACATAAATGAACAATGGATGACTGATGGAAAATAAACATCTTAACCAGAGAATTACAAAAATTGAAACCCAGAATTAACCGAAACACCCAAGAAAGGACAAGCAGCAGCATTCGTTGAGAATTATTATCCTGGATACCAGAGACGAAGGATTGTTAAGTATATTTTAAATACGACTTCACGGTAAAAACACCAGAAAATCAACCATAAGTGAACTACACTTACCACATCAATTATCACTTTTAGTAAACACTTGAACTTGATTTTATTTAACAAACACCTCAAATTGAATAACTATCTCAATCCAACATTGATTTTTTAAGGAATATGTTTTAAAACATGAAAGTTACTAAACGTAAATAACCTTCAAACGCTAATTCCCATAGCTATAGTTTACCACTGTAATTATATAACCTGTTCTATAATATTTATATGGTATTTGTAAAATTTTGTACTTTTATTAGTCCATTTAACAACATTTTCTGTAGTCACAAGAACTTCAACCTGAGATTATAAATAAACGAAATTGTCAACAACCATCTACGAGTCTCGATATACGGATGGACAGAATAGCCAACCTCGAATAATTAAACATGCCGGCGCAAAAATAAAAGTTATAATTTGAAGGAAATTGTAGAATTTGAACCCAATTAATAATTGTTAATAAACAAAATAGAAACAGTAAACTGTATGTTTGATTTTATTCAACTAATATTTAAAATTTGAGCACACAATATAGAAAATTAAGCTTTACAATTTTAGGTTACTAAGAAGAGTTGGCCAACCCAACATCGAGGCAGTAAATACGAATTTGAACGGCCGAACTGGTGAGTAGACACGGCATATTACAAATTGACGACAACCACGTAGGGCTAAACAACCGTAATCTCGTCTATTACAATGATTATTCTGTTACCATTTGTGTAAACATTCACTACATTAGTAAATGAATTTTTATGACTAAATAATTACAGTCTATAAAGAAATAAGAACCAGAATTATCAAAACAAATCAACTGACTACAAATGTACACTTACAGTAAACACACACACACACAGCACATATTATTTGTACCATGTTAACAACTCAGGTTTCACAATAAATATTTTACATGCACTACTACATACTTTATTATCCTTCATCCATAGCAAAACAATATCAAAAAGATTATCATTTTCACTTGATGGTAGCTTCTCTAACATCAATGTTATTATGTTTGCAACCATCATTCTACATTCTGGAGAGTCATCATTAACAAGGCATGCACTCAAGTTTATGAAGAACAATCCACTGTGCTTCCGCAGTATTGCCTGTAACAAATAATGAGGTGATCAAATGATATACATTATACACAAAACATATATACTAGACATCCAAAATTAAAACGTTATTATTTTACCTAATATTACAAATATTCTTATATGTAAGACACCCAAGTAAAAACTACAGTATAACTTGCTAAATTTTGCAGCCTTCTTAATGAACTAATTTTGTTGACATTAAAACACATAGAAGTTATACAGCAATATACGAATTTTAACACACCGAGTTCTACAGGCAACCACGACATGTGATTTGACCACAACCATTATGACAGAGAGAGTGAGATTGAGAGGGAGCGAGCGGGAGGGGGCATTACAACCTCAACTGACAACACATCGTTTGCTTTTAATTGTTTTAGTTAGTTTAATAAGAAATGTTGAAACTAACAAATAAAGTAGTGACAAATCAGTATGCATCAGCATCAATATCAACAGGTACTAACATTGTGGAATAAAGTAAAATATATTCACTATATAACAAGTAGTACTTCTTCTTCTTGTTAGCGAGTTTCCAGCCCCGAAGCGCCAATCTCTTGATGTCTCTTGTGAACTCTATGCGCCAGATCCCAGAGAAGTGGATTGATGGTTAATTTTGCCAGTGATAACTCCTCTTTTCCATGTTCCTTTACCAATTATTTAAGTCGATATCTCTCTTCACACTGTCCAGTACAATTTAATAGGGTATGCTCAACGGTGTCCTCCTCTTCATTACACACGTTACACATTGGTGAATCGCAAAGATGAAATCTATTTAGGTATTGCCCAGTTCTTAATCTCGCTCCAAATGCCTGGCTTGATCTACTAATATTTCTGTATATACTAAGGTCGTTTGGTATTTTCTGTATTTTGAAGAGCTGGCGGCCAGTAGTTTCCTGATTCCAGTTCCTTGTCCATTAGCTTTTAAAAGTTTTATTGCTTTTTGTGACATAACTTTGAAGCGACCGTACTGCTGTAGGTTTCGGTCCAAGTGTAGATGCCATTTTAGCTATTTCATCAGCCGTCTCATTTCCAAATATGTCACAATGACCAGGGATCCAATGAAAGGTGATAATTTTATTTTTCAGTAGTTGAACTAGATGGAAAATTTCTTTAGCTCTAAAATAATAATCTGTAGGGTTATACTGTATAATTGTTTGTAGTGCTGATTTTGAGTCTGTAAGAATACATATCTTCATATATCCCAAGGACAGTCAATGCTGTAGAGCAGCTGATATTGCCAGCAATTCAGTGTCCAATAAGGATCTGGAGGATGAAGTGATGTAATATTTTTCTCTGGTCTTAGGAACATAGTAGCCAGCACCTGACAGGCCCTCATTCAAGCACAGTGAACCATCTGTATAGATGTGTAGGTGGTCACTATAATTTTCTTCTATTGTACGCAGGGTCACTTGCTTCAAAAATCTGGTGTCTCAGTCTTTGTAACATCTCCCGACAGAGAAATGAAAACATTTGGTAGAGTCCATGCCCATGGCGGCATACAGTTCACAAAACGTTTTTCTTCAGGAGTTTACTGATCCTGTCCTTGGAATATTCTTTATACTGTTTGGCTAAAGGATTGCTTATGTTTGTTTCCAGTAGAGACAATATGGTGAGAGGGATGGCTGTTTGGAAAAGTTTGGTTCTTTAAAAATTTGATCCATATTCTTTTATCAATTTTAATATTGAGTGGTTCCACATTGAGTTCTATTTCTAGAGCATTTTTTGGAGTGGTAAGGGTACATCCCTCGACAGAGACACAAGGCAGAGTTCTGAATCACATCCAGCTTTTTCTTGTGCGATGGTGCTGCACCTCCCCAGACCTCGCAAGCATAAATAACTTTTGGCAGTATGCAAGATATATATATATATATATATATATAGTAACGTGTGAATCTGGACGTCCGTCTTGTTTAAGCCCCGTGATGGAAGCCAATCTGTAACGTATCACTGTAGTCGTCTCTGTAAAAGTGTATAGGTTGTGTGTTCGCCTCACACTGGTGTCGTTACTTCTATGTTTTGCGCTAGCGATTTCCGTAGCGATCCTTCAATTACCAGTACACGTGAGTGGAAACCTTACGTGTAGTTCAATAGGGGTTTGTAAATCCCGGGTGGCGCCAAATTGTTTACTCAAAACAATTAAATTAATAAATATTGTGGTTTAGCGATCTTAGTTATGAAAGCCTGGAGCATTCAAATTTATTCCCGCCTTCGTTCAACCTACTTAATCAAGCAGGTAGTTCGTAGAGTTGGCGGCGTGAGCGCTTGCCATCATTCTCGCTGTCTCTGCTATACAATACACAATTTATACAATAAATTTATACAATACACTTCCCTATGAAATAAAAACAATGGTTACACTCTGTACTAGTTTCTTTAATTATTGAATGGTAATTATTCAGTTTGACAATAAAATTATTCTTGGTTATTAACAATTTTGCACCGACAATTAATATGAGTCTAATATCTCTAGGGTTTCGGCGAAAATCGATTTTGAACGAACGATTTAGTTAAGTATGGTGACTGGTGTTGTCTGTTTACATTTATTATCGTTCAAAATCTGGGTCCTTGTGATTACAAGAAAAATATTAATAATGATTACAATAAAAAGTACACTACCTTACATTATTTGTACTTAAATAATATAATGTGTAGCTACAATTTTTTCCTGCAGTGTAGTAAAGTGTGTTTTAAAAGTTCGCAGTTTAACACTAGGTTATTTTCTTAGTTAATAAATTTTCAGTGTTTTATTGTTTTACTTAATCTTTGAAAGAAATTATATTCAGTTTATAGCGAGAGTTCAGATAACTGTGAGAAATATTTAAAGTGAGTTTATTTCTGGAATTTGGGTAATTTAATGATACTTATCAAATCAGTAGGCGTGAGATAAACCGTTGTTCAGTTGAAATGGAATAGTCATCAATTTTGAATGATTTGGGCTTCTGGCATCTTTTTCATGTTAGTGGTAGCAATTTCTCCATTTAATTTTTATTTAAATTGGTCCTTGGCATCAGTTAAATGTCATTGTTCCTCGTCTTCTTCTTACTTGTTCATCTTTTTGAATTTTGGTTACGTTTTATACATTTTAAATTAAAATTTAGGTCATTCAAGATCTGGCGTCTAATCTGGATGGGCGTCACTTATTGAGTACTATGATTTAACGGAAAAATAGTAACCAACGGTCTGTTGTCATGGTTACGAATAAATTCTGATTGGTTGATCATGACTTTATAACCATTGTTATCAATTTTGAATTTTTATTCAAAATTACTGTATATCTTCTGATTGCTTTTATTCTTCTGTCTTCCTTCCTAAGTATTAAATATTATCACTACTGTTTGTACTTCCTTTCAAAGATTATTTTGATATCCCATAAGGCTGGGTTCTTCAAAATATTAATTTTTGTACAGTTATGTTAATATTTGTTAATTACATTTCTCTTTTAATTTAAGTCCTTATTCTAACATTTTTCTTTTAATATGATTTACAAATTATCCTTGGCTCGTTACTCGCCTAGGATTTGTTAATTTCCTTGTTGATTTTATACAATTTGTAGTTATTTGTTTTTGACAGTTAGGCATTTCATAGGCCTAAGTAGCCATTGATTATAATTACTTATTTTATACAAATTATATCTCAGTTTACACTAATGTGTTTTGTTTTGTTATTATAACTGATTGGTTTATTTGTTGATATGTTTTGGATCTTTTTTTAACCTATTTGTATGTTTCTATGATTTTCTACGTCATGGCTTGTTAATTATTTCCTAACTGATTTTCTAGTGTAATTAGATCTGTATTGATTCACCTTCTTATTTATCTATTTTGCCCTTGTTAACAATATGGCTATTACTCATTATTCTTTATCACATAAAACATAACATCTAGGCCTATGGTCTGTACAATTCCTTCAGCCATATCCTATTCAGAAATTTAATTAAACAATTTTTTAACAGTTATTATGTAAAGTTAGCTTACAATTCATTTCGTTCTTTATTATTTCTGGGGTGATAAACATCATCACACCATTTAAACTTACTTAATTGATTATCCCTTATAACCTAGGGTGTTTATTGATTTCATTTTTAATTTCTTATTTCTTAAATAATCTCTACCTTCTATCCATGGTAACACTAACTGTTTATCTTTCATGGGATTCTCCCTTTTTTAAATACTATGTATACAATTAAACTTAATTCTATTAATAATAAGATTCTTTTTTAAATAATAATGTCACCATCAATCTTCAGTGTTCATTACAGATTATTATGTGTTTACTTCTAATACTATCATTAACAACATTCTTAATTATTAATATGGTTCACCATTAATCATTTAGTGTTTATTATAGATTATTAAGTGTTTATTCCTATTAATATGGTTTCTAAGTATTTTGGGGTTTTACCCTTTCACTTTTGCACTCCTTAAATGTTTATATTAAGTGTTTATTAGTGGGTAATCCCTATAATTACTTTTTCTTTGTCACTTAGTTAATTTTATTTTCTCACCATCTCACTATCTCTCTCTTTACAAATATTATTTATACTATTAATAAGTTTATGTCTTTATAGAGTTTTTTATCACATCTAACTCTAATTCTTGGGTTAGTGTACTTTTATTTTTTCACATTACTTTATTGGATTTTATCAAATCATTTACATTTATCTTTTAATCGATAATAATACTTATTTTTTACATTGGTTAGTTATTGGTTCGTTTCCAATATTATATTTGAGTGTACCATTTCTCCTTTTCATATTCTATATCATTTGTCTGTGTTTTCTCATTCGGTTTCACTTTATTTCCTTTATACTTGGTTTGTTTCATGTTCATTTTCCTTCTTCTTCACTTTCATCTTATTTTGTTTCATTTTATTTTAGTTTTCTCCTTCTCATTTGGTTTTATTTCATTTGGTTGTATGGAGTCATTTACTTCCTTCAATTTGTTTCATTCTTGTTTGGTTTAGTTTTTCCCTTCTCCTTTTGTTTCTTTTTATTTGGTCAATAACTTGGGTTAGGTCATGTCGTCGTTTGTCGCGTCATTGTCATTAAATTTTCATTATTTTAAACATTTTATTATATGAATTTTTTTTTATATTGTTGATTCATCTTTTTTATCCCTGGTATTGGGGTGGCTTATTTGTGTTGTAACATAATGCCTCTCCTTCAAAATTGATCATTTTGGTAAAACACTAGCATAGTTTTTTATGAAATTATCAGTTATATATAATTTTTTCCTTTTCTTTCTTGATTTCTTCCTTCTTATTTCTCTTCTTACTTGATTCACTCCATTTTATTTAGATCTGTTTTTACTTATTTCCACGAGTGCGTCCTCCCTTTTATATAATTTTTTCCCTAACTTTTTAGCAGCTGGTTTCTTCCATTACTACTCATTTTTCTGAGACCAGAGGAACATCATCTCTGCTCAGTTAATATGATTGCTGGTCCTATTCTCAGTCAATCTTAAATACCTTTTTTGTCATCTTGTGACTTACATTAATAATAATATTTTTTGGGATTGTCCACTTAGTGGTTTTTTTCGATCATTTTAGCCTTTTACTCATTCTTCCTTCCGCTGTACCTTTGCTATATACTGTTATTTACTCATACAGTTGATTGTTTTTTATTTATTTTGTTGTTAATTTCATTATTTCTTACTTTTCATTAGTTTGTTTTTCTTTTCTTCTTGTGATCATTTTAATTATCTTAGACATCTTTTTTCTTTTTCTTGGTTGATTACCATTATTTTGCTTTAGCCATTTGCTGTATATTTGCTTTATACACATTTTTTTTTTCTTATACCAGTTTTTTTTTTTTTTTTAAATACTCGATATTCTTTATAGTTTTAGGTATTTGTCTTAGCAGTTCTTGCTTGATTTTATTTTTGTTTAGTTTTAAATATTATTCTAAATAATTTTTGTAAGTTTGTTGTTCTTACTATTTTAGGAATTTTTGTAACTTATTCCTTATTTATTTATTTTTTTTTTAATGTTATTTATACATTATTGTAAGGTGATCTTACTTTGTAGGAATTTTTGTAACTAATTCCTTTATTTTATACTAGCTGTTACCCGCGACTTCGTCCGCGTGGAATTTCATAAAAAATGTTTGTTCAGTTCGCTGAGTTAACGAAAAGTTAATAATTATGCATTCCTCGTAAAGAAATACCCATGCTAAGTTTAGTCTCATTCTTATTCTTTGCGAGTCGATGTTTCGTGTTTTTTAATTTTTTTTTCATTTTTGTTTGTTTTTGTTCTTTTTTTTGTCTTTTCGTTTTTTAATTTTTTTATTTATTTCTTTGTTTTTTTGTTCATTTTTTGGCTTTTTGTATTAACCTCATTGAAAAATCTCTTTATATACAATGTTAGGTGTACGACTTTCCTTGGGCTAAAACAATAACGCTAGTGACATCCCTCGCACGTGAACATGCCACGTATAGCTGCCCATGGGTAAAGCAACCCTTAGTTAAATCTATGCCAGCTTTGCTCAAGGTTTGCCCTTGTGACTTGTTGATTGTCATAGCAAAGCTGACATTGATAGGAAATTGCAGTCTTTTGAATTGAAAGGGAAAATTCGACGGTATTATGGGAATTCGTGGTATAAACACTGTCTCACCTTTTCCGCATCCGGATATTATACGACCTTCTATAACGTTTTTTTGCAATGACACTACTCGCAATCTAGTACCATTGCAAAGTTTCGGTGGGTTTAAATTACGGAGTAGTATGATGGGCACGCCAATCTTAAGTTCTAGTTTGTGAGAGGGTAGAGCAGGCACAGTTATACTGTTTAAAAATTCTGTTGGATAATTAACAGCTTCATCCGGATTGCAAACTGTATTGATGGAAAGGTATGTTTGTGATTCACCAGGAAGCTTATCTAAAATGTGCTGATTAAGCGCAGTAACCTGGTCATTCATTGGTGCTAAAATTGATCTTTCACACAGCCACGAATCTTCTTTTATATTGAGATTGTGAACATCATCATAAATACTATTTATTAAAGTTTCAGTGTCCGCCACAACCTGACAAAGACCGGCAGGTAGTTCCATATCATGAGTATCATTCACTTCTGGACACTTCCCCTCTCCTACATCTAGGAGAATTTTGCTAAATTCTGAATCGGCTGAATGTGCTCTCATGTTTTCTTTTAAATTAAGTTTTTTACAATGTCTCCAAAGTACTGAACGTTTTAAACAGGCGTTAATTTCATCCGCTCGCGTACCTTTAGTCACAACTGGTAATATTTGCCTACAATCTCCAGCGAATAAAAATGTTACTCCTCCAAATAATTGAGTATTACCTCTTAGGTCTTGCACTGTTCTGTTCACGGCTTCGATTGAAATTTTGTTTGCCATAGTGCATTCGTCCCAGACTACAAAGACACAATCTTGTAATACTTTGGCTTTATGACTATTTTTTGATACACTGCAGACTGGATTTTCCATATTCTCTGCTTCTATTGGTATTTTAAACATGGAATGTGCTGTTTTCCCCCCAGGAAGTAAAGTTGCAGCTATTCCTGAAGATGCGACTGCTATGGCAATCTTTTTTTCTGAACGTATTTTGACCAGTACAAGATTTATCAAAAATGTCTTGCCGGTACCACCTGGAGCATCTAAAAAATATACACCCAGCGTTAGCTGCATTCACACTGTCAATGAGGAGTCGGTAAACTTGATTTTGTTCGTTGTTTAATCTTGGTTCATTCTGATTTATCGTATGTTGAAGTTCAACTGGGTCAAAATTTATGTGTTCAACATATTCTCTGTTCAAATTATCAACAATCCCATCAGTCGCTTGTGGAGATGGTAAACCATAATGAGGGAGAGTATTGCCGCCTATGGAAAGAAGAATGTCTTGTAACGTAAACAGAGCACGATTAGTAAAGTTTTCTAAATAAGCATTTATGTCTGCATCTGGGTGATGTCGTTGGAATTCTCTTACATAATCTTCCATGAAATGATCCTTAAACTTGTCCCATAACTCTGAGGGATTAGAAACATTGCAGAATACCAATATAATAGCGAATAGCTCTCGCAATTTAGATGCACTGCTGCTTATACTGGCATCTGTTAATGTGTCGCACCAGTGATTATCGCCTTCTAGTAAACCAAGTGCAAGGCATGCTGCTTGATATGTAGGATGTAAAATACCATTCACTCTTTTGAGACTTTCGAAAGAAGTTGGTCCCTTGACAACATTTAACAACATCCTTAGATGATAACATTCCCGATTATTAGGATGAATTGTACAAATTCTACCAAGAGTATGCTCGTAAAATATGCCGGGATGACCCTCCACAGGAGTACCTCGGCGTCGCCGTTGAAATGTTCCATTTTGTTTATTAAATGTGTAATAACCTGGTACTTCTTCATACAATAAAGTGGCTGCGAATTCGTCATTATGGCACAGATCGAAAAACGCCATCAATGTCGTATTTCTCGGATTTTCTACCACTCCACGGACATTGTTTGGATCAAAATAAATTCTCTGACCATTTTCTAAATGGATGTCCAAATGTGTTACTGCGGGGAAACGTTCGTGAATCGGAAATGATAATATGCGTCAGACTGCTTCAGAAGTAATAATATATCTTCCATTTTGATATGATGTCACTTCATCGTTAGCATTTTGCACACCAAATACCGCCAAGTCTGAACCTTTGTTGACATACTTGCAAATATATTTTATTGATTTCACACTGCTACAAAGTTCAACGTTGATATGTGCTTTAAAAGTGCGCGACAGTACCGGTGAAAATGGAACAATCCAGCGATTGTCGATATCAATAGAGTTAGTTCGTGATCGGATTGTCGTTCGTATACCACCGTTTTCAGGTGAACGACGTCTGTAAAATGGATAACCATCCTCACCTGTAACAGTTTCTATACTAAAAGATTTAGGAAATCTTTTACTACAAATACCGTTCTTCATACACGGCGATTGAGGATTGTAAGGGCCACATGGACCGTGTACCATGTGGGTTTTTACAACATCAAATAGCTCTGGATCAACTTCTTGGTCTGGCAATTCTGCTCGAATAACATCATTAATTTGCTCAGCTTATTTTCGTTTCTAACCATATCAAAATGTGGGCATGGGGCAAACCACGCTTCTGCCATTCTACACTATACATAAAACAGCGAACGGAACCGAAAATTTTTCCTTTCACCAGGAGATCCATCATTTTTTTTAGTTTTTGTTTAAAAGCTCTTGATACAACATCATGCCGATCAGAAGCCAACTGCCCTGTAAAAAGGTCGTTTGTAATCTCATCCCATTTAGGGTTGGTCGTGAACGTTATAAAAAGATCGGGACGTCCATATTTCCTAACATAACAAAACGCATCCTGTGTGCGTTGGTGCATATATCTAGGTCCTCCCGTAAACGATGAAGGTAGAATAACTAACTGACCCAAGTCCTCTACATTCTCATTGTGATTGATTGCGTCTTGGAGGTGAATATAATTTTCAACTCGAAGCTTTTTTTGATTAGTTCGTATAAAAATGAGTCTCTCTGTTTCGATTTTAGCGTATACGTCAACTAAGTATTGATTAAATAATTGTTTGTAATTATGCAAATGATTGTACTCATTCTTTCTAATCATTAATCGGTAACAATAGTATTGTAGTGCGGAAACTTTTTTTTGGAAATTTGGTTGGCCTGTGTTGGGTTCGACTTGATAGACCGCAAAGTTATATCCGTCTTCCCCATAAACAAACATGAGAGGATACTGTAGAGCATCATATGATCTGTGAGTTTCGGCGATTCTCTGCAATCTATTATCATGTCTGCGAAGTACTATGTCTCGTTTATCACAATCTTGATTTACCAGTAACACAGATACTTCGTTTGTTGTCGGTTCATTATGGCGACCTCTATGCTCTGCTGAAGGTCGTCGGTCAGCATTTATAACTATTTTATAGTCATTTTCGTTTGAATTTGGTGGGAAAGACTGAAAAGCAGTTTTGAAATCATGAATGTAACTGTTTATTTCAATAAGCATACTTTGTAAGCTTTCTACTAACAAAGGGTTTAGATTTGGAAAACATTGTAATCTTGCATCCCTTTGTAGTATATAATCGCTCATGAAATATATTTGTAAAAATGATTCTCTCGCATTATCTACAGGAAGAAGGGAACCAATTAAATGATACACCTGCCCCTGTATTTTAAACGTGGGCATATAATTCCCTTCGTGAACTTCTTTTGCCCCAAAAGAAGTCATTTGAAAAGCCGAATTATAACGTCTAATATTATTTAGGAAATGTTGAGATTGTTCATGTTCGCCACATAACAAAAACTTAAGTGG
Source organism: Magicicada septendecula (assembly GCA_034769895.1). Taxonomy (NCBI): domain Eukaryota; kingdom Metazoa; phylum Arthropoda; class Insecta; order Hemiptera; family Cicadidae; genus Magicicada; species Magicicada septendecula. The sequence goes on from CM068367.1 coordinate 493,007,320, forward strand.
CTCAGGTGGCTGCTGAATAGAGTCCAAGTGCACTTTTCCAGAAGACAACAAATTCCTTTTGACTCATCTTTCCACCTTAAAGCTTTACAGTAGTTGCAACACACATTCATAGGGCCTATCTCTGATGCAGCAGAATAATTTATTTGGGCATCATAATTGAACCCACTGTTATGTTTTTCTCGCCATGCAATATTACGTCTATTAGTTTTTCTTATTTGGTCATTATTCAATCGTTGTCGCCGTTTCTCTTCACTTTCAATATCCCGCATAGCATTTGTCGTTTGTCTGGCAGTGACCAGTCGCCTTTCTCGATCAAAATTCGTTTCTGACTGACGAATGGTACTCACTCTTTCACGGAGCTGTGCTAAGCGCTCGATTGTCTGTCCTTGTGACTCATGATATCGATCACATTGTTCTGTGACACGGATGTCATGTTGTTCTTGACTTTCAAATTCACGTTGATTTTGGTGATGACGACGATCACTTTCCAATCGCTGCTCTCTAGAATCATCTGATTCTAGATATCGCAAGACAGCGTGTCGAATACGATCGTTTTCTAGACGCTGTTCTGTAGACTCCTGAGATTCTTGACTCCTTAACAATGAATGATGGGTTCTATCTAACTGTAATCGTTCGTTTCTCTTAGAACTACTTTAAATGGACCTAGACATGGATTGCCTTAATCTACAATTTGTAAGACAACTTTCTCTATCCTGTTGAGATTCATTTTCACGTTGCAATCTTTGATTTTTAGCCTTTCTCGTGTTTTTAGAGAGATTTGATTTTCTTTTAGGCATGACTAATGATTGTAAGTGCACTTTTTAAATTAGAAAACTAAAAACCTAATTTAGAAATATTTATTTTAAAAACAACTACCTACGTACTTTACTAAATAAATTTATCAAGTAAATAAAAAAACTTAACTATTTAATACGAACGAATTTTCATGAAAGAAAACCAAACGACGTTAAACATTTATCTCTAATTATATTATTATATTATAACGTAAAAGTCTCACTGCTAGAAAACAATTTTTTAAGGCGCGCGTTGAGACACAACCATCTGCAACAGCCCGCTCGCGCGTTCTGAGCCCGCGCGACAGGCAACCTTTGTTATATTAACCCGTCAAAATCGGTCCAGCCGTTTCGAAGATTAGCCTTTTATTTATTTGTAGCTTATTTAACATACATAAATAAAGCTATCATATTAATACATAATAATGATCAGCAAGCATAAAGAATTTAAAAATATTTTAATGACGCCTCATAACCCGAATCCAAACCGCGTGGTTACAATATTCTGATACATTATCGTAAATGGAAACACGTACTCGAAAACCTCAAAATAAATAATTTAGTCAATAGTACACGCACTGGCAACACATTCACATTCACATTATACAAACCAAACTAAACTGCACTCTTAAACTGAACCTCATTAACCACGTAAATTAGTAAAGACAACAGACAACGCCAACCGCCATGACACCGTCATCTAGTACATTTCTGTCCCATCTGTATCACATACTTGGAACGTTCTCTCAGAGTCGAAAGCATTAAAAGTAATGTAAAAATTGTAAAGATAATTAAAAATTGTTGTGTAAAGATAAATATTTTTAAACAAACAAACAGAAATTATCGCGGGTCTTAGGGAATAGTCAGCGGCAACATGTAACTTCCGTCGCCGCGCGTGTACTACATTTCGGTGTCCGATGTGTACACCAACTGTTTTCTTCACAAGTAACTAATGCCAGCTTATGGAGGTTATGTACGACAATGTAACTTAAATAAAATTTACGTTGTTAGTGTACATTAAAAGGGTGTATTTATTGGAAGTACAGAAATTAGTTTACATTTATCGCACATAATTATGGTACAGAGACGATTTTGGGAGGTTGTGGCTACGTTTAACAATATAACTTAAAACTTAATATTGTTTTCTCACTGCTAGAAAACAATTTTTTAAGGCGCGCGTTGAGACACAACCATCTGCAACAGCCCGCGACAGGCAACCTTTGTTATATTAAGTCGGAGGAGGAAGTTGGAGGGGGAAGCGGTGAGTGGCGCCTTTCGGTCCGACGACGGCAGCGGTGTGCGCGTGGGGCATGTGTTGCTCGACTTTTTTCTTTTCTTTTTTCTTTTTTTTTCCAAAATAAAAGTAGCCTAAGTTACTCCTTATAACATCAGCTATCTGCCAGTGAAAAGCCCGTCAAAATCGGTCCAGCCGTTTCGGAGATTAGCCGGAACAAACAGACAGACAGACAAAAATTTTTTAAATTGTTTTTTTGTTATAAGTACCTTATATACTTTCATATCCATTTAGTAAAAAGGTGTTATTTTGACATTACAAACAGACACTTCAATTTTATTTATTTGTATAGATTTTATATTATGCCTCCTATGTCATCGAAATATTGTCGTAAGCTGATCTTACATCTTTTGAATTTCGTAATTCTTTATTTACTTATTATGGTTTGATAGCTCTTCTCATTCAATTTGACTTGGTCGTTTTAGTCATTTCTTGTCAATTATTTTTAAGTTTTTCTTTAAATATCATTTATGTTTTTTGTTTTGGTGATTATTAATTGGTTTAATCAAGTTAATACTCCTTCCTTTCCATTGGTTTGCATGGTCATTTCCCTGAAAATCAGTCCCTTTTCTCTGTGTTTATCTTCAGTGAGTTTACCCATGGTCCATCATTTCCTCTGCACTTGTGGTTCGGATAACCTTGGTGTGTAGAACTATTTCCGTCCTGGTGAAATAGGTATCTTCTATCTTGAACCACAATTCTTCTAATACCATATGTTCATTTGTCTCCATTACTGCTTCAATCATTTTATTATTTTGTTTATTAAACAAAGAAGTTAGTTGTACCTCCCTCATTAATGTTATCATTAACTTTTTATTCTGCATTTCCAATTCTGGTGTGCTCAAGTGTTTTAGAGACCTTCTTGATTTGTGACACACTATTTTGTTGAGAGTCCTTTCAATTTTGGGTATTTTCCATTTGCTTATCGATTTGCTGAAGTTTTCCTCCGCTGGTTTGTTGTGAATTCCCTCTATAATTTCTTTTAAGGTCCTCCTACAATCTTTATATTTCATTAATTTGCTTTGGTCGGTAAGGGGTAAATTAAACACATCAATTAGTCCACTCTTCCTCATCTCCACTTCTTCTCTTGTTTTTATTAGTTTCTTTTTATATATTTTTCCTATTTCTTTTGTTTTCTTAATCTTCTTAATTATTCGATTCTTCTTTACTCCTCTACGGTTGGTTTCTATGTGCTTGATTTTCTCATTGTTTTTGTTATCTTTATTTTCAGAAAACAATACACTTTTGTCTTCTTTATTATCAATTTTTTCATTGATACCTTCAGAAGTGCTGTCTAGTGTTTCATTCAATAGTTTGAAATCACTATTTACTGTTTCATTAAGTTGATCTGCTGGGTAACTTGTTTCTTCCCATTTCTTATTCATCCCAGTTTTTGTCTGTTTGACTTCTTCACGATGTCCTATTAATATGTATCTTAATTCTCCTTTCAGTTCTTCATTACTTTTTTGGATGTCCTCCGTCAATTGCTGTTGTAGAGCTTCTTGGTTCTTCCGCAGAGTATCACTGTGTTCCTCCATTTTCTCGTTTATCTGCTGCTTCAATATTTCATTATTTCCTTCAATTTTGTTGTTCAGTGTCTCAATATCTTCCCTTATTTCTCCCTTCATTCTGTCTATTTTTTCATCGAGTTTTTTTGTTCAATTCTTCGTTGTTTCTGTCCAATTTTTCATGTATTTTCTTATTATCTTACTGGATTTGGTCTATTTTTTCATTCGTTTTCTTTGAAGTTTCGTTCATACTATTCATTAATTCCATTAATTTTAGTATGTTAGGGTCTCCTCTAACTTCTCCCTTGTCACCCGCCTGTTGTTCCATTTCTTTGTCTGGGGTTGGGTTTTCCGGTTAGTCCCCTTGGGTATCCTCTTCGATCGTTTCCTCGATTATTTCTTCCACCATTTCCATTTCTTCTCCCTTGTTATCTTCAGTTCCCTGCTTTGCTTTATATCTTGTAACCATAGAATGTTGCATATTTTCCCGTAATCACCGCTAGTCTTCTTTTTCTAGCCTCACTAGTTGGTCGCCAATCTGTAACGCACGAATCTGGACGTCCGTCTTGTTTAAGCCCCGTGATGGAAGCCAATCTGTAACGTATCAATGTAGTCGTCTCTGTAAAAGTGTATAGGTTGTGTGTTCGCCTCACACTGGTGTCGTTACTTCTATGTTTTGCGCTAGCGATTTCCGTAGCGATCCTTCAATTACCAGTACACGCGAGTGGAAACCTTACCTGTAGTTCAATAGGGGTTTGTAAATCCCGGGTGGCGCCAAATTGTTTACTCAAAACAATTAAATTAATAAATATTGTGGTTTAACGATCTTAGTTATGACGGCCTGGAGCATTCAAATTTATTCCCGCCTTCGTTCAACCTACTTAATCAAGCAGGTAGTTTGTAGAGTTGGCGGCGTGAGCGCTTGCCGTCATTCTCGCTGTCTCTGCTATACAATACACAATTTATACAATACACTTCCCTATGAAATAAAAACAATGGTTACACTCTGTACTAGTTTCTTTAATTATTGAATGGTAATTATTCAGTTTGACAATAAAATTATTCTTGGTTATTAACAATTTTGCACCGACAATTAATATGAGTCTAATATCTCTAGGGTTTCAGCGAAAATCGATTTTGAACGAACGATTTAGTTAAGTATGGCGACTGTGTTGTCTGTTTACATTTATTATCGTTCAAAATCTGGGTCCTTGTGATTACAAGAAAAATATTAATAATGATTACAATAAAAAGTACACTACCTTACATTATTTGTACTTAAATAATATAATGTGTAGCTACAATTTGTTCCTGCAGTGTAGTAAAGTGTGTTTCAAAAGTTCGCAGTTTAACACTAGGTTATTTTCTTAGTTAATAAATTTTCAGTGTTTTATTGTTTTACTTAATCTTTGAAAGAAATTATATTCAGTTTATAGTGAGAGTTCAGATAACTGTGAGAAATATTTAAAGTGAGTTTATTTCTGGAATTTGGGTAATTTAATGATACTTATCAAATCAGTAGGCGTGAGATAAACCGTTGTTCAGTTGAAATGGAATAGTCATCAATTTTGAATGATTTGGGCTTCTGGCATCTTTTTCATGTTAGTGGTAGCAATTTCTCCATTTAATTTTTATTTAAATTGGCCCTTGGCATCAGTTAAATGTCATTGTTCCTCGTCTTCTTCTTACTTGTTCATCTTTTTTGAATTTTGGTTACGTTTTATACATTTTAAATTAAAATTTAGGTCATTCAGGATCTGGCGTCTAATCTGGATGGGCGTCACTTATTGAGTACTATAATTTAACGGAAAAATAGTAACCAACGGTCTGTTGTCATGGTTACGAATAAATTCTGATTGGTTGATCATGACTTTATAACCATTGTTATCAATTTTGAATTTTTATTCAAAATTACTGTATATCTTCTGATTGCTTTTATTCTTCTGTCTTCCTTCCTAAGTATTAAATATTATCACTACTGTTTGTATTTCCTTTCAAAGATTATTTTCATATCCCATAAGGTTGGGTTCTTCAAAATATTAATGTTTGTACAGTTATGTTAATATTTGTTAATTACATTTCTCTTTTAATTTAAGTCCTTATTCTAACATTTTTCTTTTAATATGATTTACAAATTATCCTTGGCTCGTTACTCGCCTAGGATTTGTTAATTTCCTTGTTGATTTTATACAATTTGTAGTTATTTGTTTTTGACAGTTAGGCATTTCATAGGCCTAAGTAGCCATTGATTATAATTACTTATTTTATACAAATTATATTTCATTTTTCTCTAATGTGTTTTGTTTTGTTATTATAATTGATTGGTTTATTTGTTGATGTGTTTTGGATCTTTTTTTATCCTATTTGTATGTTTCTATGATTTTCTACATCATGGCTTGTTAATTATTTCCTAACTGATTTTCTAGTGTAATTAGATCTGTATTGATTCACCTTCTTATTTATCTATTTTGCCCTTGTTAACAATATGGCTATTACTCATTATTCTTTATCACATAAAACATAACATCTAGGCCTATGGTCTGTACAATTCCTTCAGCCATATCCTATTCAGAAATTTAATTAAACAATTTTTTAACAGTTATTATGTAAAGTTAGCTTACAATTCATTTCATTCTTTATTATTTCTTGGGTGATAAACATCATCACACCATTTAAACTTATTTAATTGATTATCCCTTATAACCTGGGGTGTTTATTGATTTCATTTTTAATTTCTTATTTCTTAAATAATCTCTACCTTCTATCCATGGTAACACTAACTGTTTATCTTTCATGGGATTCTCCCTTTTTTAAATACTATTGTATACAATTAAACTTAATTCTATTAATAATAAGATTCTTTTTTAAATAATGTCACCATCAATCTTCAGTGTTCATTACACATTATTATGTGTTTACTTCTAATACGATCATTAACAACATTCTTAATTATTAATATGGTTCACCATTAATCATTTAGTGTTTATTATAGATTATTAAGTGTTTATTCCTATTAATATGGTTTCTAAGTATTTTGGGGTTTTACACTTTCACTTTTGCACTCCTTAAATGTTAATTTTAAGTGTTTTTTTAGTGGGTAATCCCTATAATTACTTTTTCTTTGTCACTTAGTTAATTTTATTTTCTCACCATCTCACTATCTCTCTCTTTACAAATATTATTTATACTATTAATAAGTTTATGTCTTTATAGAGTTTTTTATCACATCTAACTCTAATTCTTGGGTTAGTGTACTTTTATTTTTTCACATTACTTTATTGGGTTTTATCAAATAATTTACATTTATCTTTTAATCGATAATAATACTTATTTTTTACATTGGTTAGTTATTGGTTTCGTTTCCAATATTATATTTGAGTGTACCATTTCTCCTTTTCATATTCTATATTATTTGTCTGTGTTTTCTCATTCGGTTTCACTTTATTTCCTTTATACTTGGTTTGTTTCATGTTCATTTTCCTTCTTCTTCACTTTCATCTTATTTTGTTTCATTTTATTTTAGTTTTCTCCTTCTCATTTGGTTTTATTTCATTTGGTTGTATGGAGTCATTTACTTCCTTCAATTGGTTTCGTTCTTGTGTGGTTTCGTTTTTCCCTTTTCTTTTGTTTCTTTTTATTTGGTCAATATCTTGGGTTAGGTCATGTCGTCGTTTGTCGCATCATTGTCATTATATTTTCATTATTTTAAACATTTTATTATACGAATTTTTTTTATATTGTTGATTCATCTTTTTTATCCCTGGTATTGGGGTGGGTTATTTGTGTTGTAACAATATATTATAAAGTTCTTTGCTTGCTCTTATATTTATTTTTATTAATATAAGGAGATAAATGGTTGTTTTGTGAAGTGACCTACCTGCTATGCGTTCTTGCGGCTTCTTCCGATTAAGGGCATAGGAGTTTGTGTTTTGAATTCGCAAGTAGGTTAATTCAAGTGTGTAAAGTACTGTTATAGTTATTCTGAATAGTTTTGTGATGTTGGTAGGCTCTGTAGTACAGCAATAAAAATACGGTGTTGGATAAAATTGGAGTTTATTACTCTAATAGGACATATGTATGAAAATCTTATAACTAGAGCAATCCTTACATACTAAACAGTAATTTGTATCTTGTACGATATTTTCTGAATGGGTATTAGCATTCAGAAGATGAGGTTATTATTTTCAATTGATACGAGTTATATTTTTCATTAATTTCAAGAAGTTAATTTTAAAACAATTTAATCTATGGAATTTTCAATTCCTTTGTACTTTTGTACGGATTTTATTACTTTAGATGATTTAAATACTCTGAAAATAAGTTAGCTGTGAATCTAGTTTAACGTGCTTTCATTTACTTGGATTGTTTCACGTATACTGCAGTATAGGTCTCTAAGTAATTCAATGTTAGTATTTATATAGCACTTGTTATATACGTCTAATTCTTATCTATTGATTATTACTTAAGCTTATACGTGTTATACAGATTATCACAGTATGAATGTATCTTATTAATCTAGAGTCTCTGTTTTATTGGCATCTGAATCAATTTAGTTTTACAATGATTTAAAAGAAAAAGAATAACCTTTTGAGAAGTTTATAAATTATATTTGACTTCCCTTGTTCTGAAGATCGTGATGAGGTGCTCCCGGGGTTCCTTGGTTTTCTGGTCCAATCTGCTAGTGGCGATGATTTCCTCTGCGTCTTGGGTTCCACGGCTAAGAGTTCGGGAATCAGCAACACTCAGCTCCTTCTGCAACTGTTGATGGCTTAATGTCTGTGGTTTTAACTGCTGCAACGGCGTCAGGCCCCTCGGTCCGGTATACGCTGCACTCCTGGTGTGTGTATCTCGCCTTGGGTTGCACTCCGCTTCGTCAATTCTTCAGCTTGTACCACGTACTAGACGGCCTCGTTCTGTTGTACTCTCGATGTGTCTTCACGTATTATATAACTGATCTCTTTACATGCGTAAATCAACAGGTTAATGTTTTGAGCTGTACGCTTATTTGTTGAAAAAAAGTAAGAGTATCGTAAGTATATGTCTTCACAGGTCGAGTCGTTACAGTTGAGTGCCTGTGTTCAGCCCGAATCTAACGGTTCGTTCAAATTTTTAGAATAATTTGATTGGCTGAGACACCCCCCTTCTCCTTGTAATTCAACTCACCTCACTTGTGTGAACAAAAATAATTCTCAGTTTGAGAATTGTTATTAGTCTTAATATTCTGAAAAAAAAACACCGGATTTCAAATGTCGGACAGGATGTCCTGTTGCAATTTGTATTGCGATTATCTTGGCTGCAAGCCAAGTTATGCTTATTCTAGAATATACATCTGATTGGTAATTTTTATAACTATGACATATTCAAAGCTCTACCCCATAGCTCACTCACTAGGGGAGTTATTAAATAAAATTAATTATCTCTTTTAATCTTTAATTATATGAACTGAAATTTGCACACCCTATTACTAATATTTCGGCAAACATTTTGGCTATTTTGGTTTTTGCCTATATTTATCGGTTTCCGAAATATTAATAATTTAAAATTAGGGCGTGTCCCTAATTGTTATAACTGTATGTGGTTACGTAATGCCACCGGACGCTGCCGTTGGTCGCTATACAATTCATTTGAACGCTCGCTACTGCACGTGGCATGATTGTAACGGTTTAAATTTATTTTAACATTGATTTTCAAAACTCTTTACATATAACTCCAAATCTTTGAGATTCGGTTAAGTTATAATATATATGGTTGTCTCAATGTGACTGTATCTCCTCCCCAACATCTACCTGCCACTGCTTTCAACAAGTTAATTCCCTTCAGGCTTCTATCTGTCACAGTTTCAATGTGTTTTTTCCAAATAAGTTTCTCATCCATAGTCACTCCCAAAATTTTTGGATGTGGATTGTACTTAATATTTTTACTAAACAAGAGAATTTCGGGTTTATATTCTTTAAGAGAGTACTTTTTAGTGAATAAGGTACATTCAGTTTTTTCAGAAGAGATCTTCATACTCCATTTTTGAGCCTAGATTGATATTGATGTGATTGCTTTTTGTATTAATTGAGTAGCCAATTTTGGATCTGCTTCAACTGTCCAGACAGTCAGATCATCAGCATACATGCTATATTTAACTTCAACTGGCAATAATTTTCCTATATCGTGCATCATTATGTTAAAAAGTGTAGGGCTCAGGACTGAACCCTGTGGAACTCCATTATTGATTTTGATCTCCTCAGATGTTGTATTATTTATCTTTGTTTTTATTGTTCTGTCCTGAAGAAAAGAATCTATGAATCTAAGCATTCTTCCTTTAATTCCTATTTTCATTGCTTGTAGTATCAAAGAAGCTGGAGGTATCTTGTCAAAGGCTGCTTTGAAGTCCACCATAACAGCAACTGTAACCTTCTTGTAGGTTATAATATAATATAACAAGTAGTAGGGAACACTACAATTGCACATGAACTTCAGTATTATCTTTTAACATTATCGTACAGATGTCCCTCATGAAAAAACTTTGAATAAGAAGAGACTACTGGATAGAGGATCCAGTTTTGGAACCTTTATTTGTTAGTAAACTCCTTACACATAACAAATATTTGGCAATACTAACTATGTTACATATTACAGCAATGCTTTGTGAGTGTCTGATAATCAACCTGGGCATGACCATTGATATGAATTTAGACTAGTGTTTCCCTTTTTTGTGCAAAAACGTCAGCAAGTTTTCTTATTATGTCCTCAAAATCTAATTTTAGATGAAAGGATGTGTCCATTTTGTGGACGAGTGAGTTTACCCATCTTTACAAAAAAGTTAACCTAACAAATATGATTTGAAGTTTTACATCCTTAGTGATGCAACAACTGGTTATATTCTGAACACCAAGGTGTACACATGATCTCGAGGCAACAACAATATACCAGAATTTCATCATAGATACTTCAACTCTGTATGAGTATCTGGCACAAGAATACACAATTTACATGGACCAGTTTTACACCAGTATACCTGTATTTCTTGCCTCCTGGGAAAAGTTTAGCTAATTGCACTACTATGACAAATCCTCAGCAATGATGACGGAGGTTTCACATGTAAATTGAAGAAAGGTGAGTGCATATTCCAGTATAAAAACCATTTGTTCTTGCTTTAATGGAAGAACAAAAGGAATATATATATGCTATCAACAAAATACAAAATAACAGCTTCTAATATAAATGTACGCATTTGACAGGGTCAACTAGAAGTTATGAAATCTAATGTAGTTTTTCATTACAACCTCAACAAAAGTAAAGCTGAACAATGCAAGAATTTTAATGTGTTACTACATGTCTGACAGGAAAAGTATGAAGTGGTGGACAGTAATTCTTCATTTAGTTATAATTGGTGTAATGGATGTTGTAAATTCATTTATAATTTATAGACAGTCAAGAAAGAATAATCACTGTCAGTTAGCTGACTTTGTACGAAGTCTTGCTAAGCAGCTAGTTGAATAAGGAGGAATGGAGCCACTACAGACTCAATATTCATCAATCAACTGTCTCTTGGCTCACCATTTCCCTAAAAAATTCTAGTAACTGATAAACATGTAATCCGACGAGGAAGTGCATAGTGTGTACAGACAAGGGCAAAACCGATGGAAAAATACAGTACCGTTTACCAAATGGTAAAAGCTTAAGAGCATGATAATGTCTTTCAGCCACCAACTAAACGCAACATTGGAACAGCAGCGCGCTGTTCACTTAAATCCGCCATGACAAAAAACGAGGAGCAAGCAAAACTGCTTTTACAAAACGAATTACTGTGACCAGACACAACCTTCCCAGGCGACAACAATGACGGCACTGAACTCAGAACGAGTTGCTCTACGCTCGGCTAGCGGGAGAAATGCGTACTACGTAAGCTCCGTCAATCGCAGCGCTATTCTGGTTATTTTTGGGTACCCCCTCGTATAGTCGCGACCATAACCGAAGATAAAACAAATAATAAAAATAATAATAAAAAAGGTACCAGTCAGAGTCATAAATTCAATGAAAACATAGCAAGAAATAACATGAGTATGACCTACTGCGTATCTGGTGTATACCCTGATGATGTACGAAATGAACTTATAAATGACAGTAATGACGATGTAACTAATATGCATAGGAATAGTAATAAGTTAGATAGTAGATATAATGTATTAAAGCTAGGATAAATAACTGTAAGGGAAATGTTTTAACAGACAGTGGTGCTCAGATCTCATTGATCAGTGAAAATTTTGTCAATGAGAACATAGTAGAGTTTAAGAAAGTACCAATATTACCGATTAATAATACAACTATTAAGACAGCCACCAACGAATTTCAGAAAGTAAATAAACAAGCGTACATAACCATTTCATCGCAAGCTTGAAACACCAGTATTAGTTGTTAAGGATTTAATTTACGATGTCATCATAGGAACAAATGCCATCATTGATTGTAGTAAAAATGAATTAGTGTGTACGGTTAATAATAATCAATGAATTAGGAAATAATGACGTTGGTAAGCAATCTGAAGCGAAGTATATTCACATAACCAAGCCGGTGGCTAAGCTAGTTGTAAACAATAACAAAGCTAAGAATGAAATACAAATCTTGGCGATAAAATATGCTTTATCTAATGAGATTAAAACTTTATTAAAGAACATAAATGTTGAACAACAACGTGATGACAAAATTAGAAAAATAATAAATGACATACACGTTACAGAAAGTCCAAAGTTCCAGATTGTTAACAATATTTTGTACAAGCTGATTGACGGACAATCGAAGATTATGGTTCCCGACCATCTCATAGAGGACCTAACATGGGCATGCCATGAAAGTCTTGCTCATGCTGGTGCTTACAAATTCTACCTGACACTGCGGGAAGATTTTATATGGATGAACATGGCCAGAAAAGTCAAATCAGTACTTCGTACCTGCCACACCTGCCATACAGCCAAACATCCTAACCAACACACATATGTGGGAATGGGAAACATCGTTATGCATGGGAAAAATGAGTTACTATGTATCGATTTTCTTGGACCAATACCACGGGCGGCTAGGGGGATGAGAAACCTAGTGGTGTGTACGGATGCCTTCACAAAGAATGTAAGTCTTTATGCGGTGGGTAGACCCACAACAGATGCGGTACTGAGGATAATTTTAGAAAAGTACATCCCAAAGTATGGTCATGTAAAGAAGATCCTGTCTGATCACGGCACGCAGTTCCAGAATAAAAAATGGAAAGCCGAATTAGAGAAGAGGGGCATTCAAGCAGTCCTGACAGCCATTCGTAGACCTCAAGGGAATCTCGCCGAGAGGGTGAATAGAGAGCTTGGTCGTTTATTCAGGACTTATTGTAACAATAACCAAAGCAAGTGGCCAGAGTATCTGGAATTTTTCGAGAATGCCATAAATGGGTGTTACAATACCACGTCTGGATATACACCATCAGAACTGCAGTCAGATGTCCAACCAAAGCGTGTCTGGAGTGATTATATAAAAAGGGTAGCCACTCAAAATTTGCCGATGCCAAACGAAGTTAAGCATTTGGATGCAAAGGAGAGGATAAGGAAGTTTGCCAAACAGCGGTCAGAAAAATTTAATTCTGATCATAAGCTGCAATCGTTCAGAGTAGGCGAGTTAATTTTACTAAAAGCTTTAAATGTAAGTAGTAGTATTGATAATACCACAGCTAAATTCAATAGACTTTATAATGGTCCATTTATGTTATCAGAACAGGTGGGAAAACAAACCTACATTATTACGAATCAAAATACTAACAAAACTATTGGGAAATTTCATGCATCGTCACTAAGGTCTGGGTATATCTGGGTAACGTATATCTGGGTATATAAAGAATGAATGTCATAAGGTAATTGGTAAATTAAATACATTGTGTAAGTTCATGTATGTTTGAACCATGTTGGTAAATGTGTTGAGAAGTGTTTGACTGAACAGCTGAACAGTAGGTATTATGATGTCATGAACTGTTTATACTAGCTTATCTCTCTACCTCTTGATAACAGAGATTATCAACCACACGCTTATGTTTATTTACATTGGAACTGACAGATTTCAAAAATTATTGGAAGAAAATATTTTTAGTTTAAAGGAGTATTTATTTATTTATTTTGAGTTTGGTTATATGTTTAAAAAAAAGGAAATGATATTATTTTATGTTTAAAGAAAAAAAATCTGTGTTGTGTAAACAAATTTTTTTTATCCGAGGAGGGGATATTCCTGCAATAGAACATTGCAGTAAAAGAAACTGTAGCCCGGACTACATGCTGATATATCATTTTATGACGTTATAGACATGTTAAAATTTGATTTTTGTTTGATTCTGTTATTAGAGATAAGTTTTGAATTATGAATTGGGTAAAAGACTATTATGTATCAAAATGCCCATAAATTTATTTGTGATCATGTCATGTGCGAGTGTGCGCGTCATTCATATTTTATGAATAACTCTGTTAGAAATGAACGTAATGAACTGAGATGTGGACAGCGCAAGCATCTTAAATAGCGCTATACGAGGTGCTATCAGAAAGTTCCCGGACTAGGTCTAATAAATTCTTTTTGCTTACCTAGGCCATTAATGGCTCCCATCTCCTTCAAAGTAGTCTCCCTGCGAATTGATACAACGAATCCAGTGTTGTTTCCATGCCTGGAAAGTGTCAAAAAAAGTCTTTTGCTGAAGGCTGTCAAGCACCTCCTGCGTTTTTTTCTTAATGTCTTCTACAGTGTCAAAATGGTGACCTTTCATGTGAATTTTTATTTTCGGGAACAGAGCAAAATCACAGGGGGCTAAATCTGGTGAATATGGAGGGTGTGGGACGGTGGCCATATTGTTTTTGGTCAAAAACTCTGTTGTTTTCAGTGAAGCGTGAGCAGGTGCATTGTCGTGATGCAACAGCCAGTTTTGGTCTTCCCACAATTTGGGCCTTTTTCATCGCACATTTTGTCTCAGCCGCCTCAAAACATCACAATAAAATCTGAGTTCACTGTAACACCAGCTGGCACGAACTTGCGATGGACAATGCCTTTGATGTCGAAAAACACAATGAGCATGGTTTTTGTTGCACTTCTGACCTGCCGTGCTTTTTTTGGTCTCAGTGATTGTGGACTTTTCCACTGTGACGACTGCTGTTTTGTTTCTGGATCATAACCATAAAACCAGCTTTCATCACTGGTTATGACCCTGGAGATGAAGGTAGGGTCATTTTCAGACGTTTCTCTGAGTTCACTGCACACATCAACACGGTGCTGTTTCTGATCCACAGACAAAAGCCGAGGGACGAATTTCGCAGCAACATGACGCATGCCTAAATTTTCAGTTAGAATTTCTTGACAGCTTCCATAGCTTATTCCGGCACTTGTACACAACTCATGGATTGTTTGACGATGGTCTTCGTGAATGAGTTGTCGAATTCTTTCAACATTTTCATCCGTTTTGCTCGTGGAAGGTCGTCCTGAACAGTGATCATCTTCAAGTGACATTCTGCCGGCCTTGAAACGAGCGTACCACTCAAAAACCTGTGTTCTGTGTAGGGAATGTTCTTCAAAAGCTTCTCGAAGCATTGCAAAAGTTTCAGTAGGTGATTTACCAAGTTTAAAACAAAACTTAATGCACGCGCGTTGCTCGAATCGAATTTATCAGCCATCATAAAATTAGCAAATGAACGATAACACACGATTACAAAACACAACGCGTAGACCGAACACAACCTCACAATGCAACGAAACTCGGCAGACTGACTCATTACGTATTATGGAATCGGACACTGGGACGCCAGGTTGTACAGTCACGTCCAACAGCCGTGTTAAGTACAGTCCGGGAACTTTCCGATAGCACCTCGTATTTTCTGGGTGTCACAGACTTGTTACATACTATTTTAATAGGGATTTGTTTAGTAAAAATCAGCTTCTATAAATTCCTTATCTTTTAGAAATCAGAAAATTTATAGATAAAATCTATACCTGCTTCTGCAGAAATCTGCCAATCTGTTCAAGAAGTTTGTCTATCAGTTCTACCCATCAATCACGTGATAGGTGTTTCGACCAATCACCAGCCCCAATTTTTATTAAGATTGGGTCTCCGGCAACGTAAGGCTAGTTAGTTCCATCCAGCAGCTCGAATATTATGGACATGCTCTCTGTGCGAGATTTTCGAACAGAAACGTTCTTATGTAAGAGTTGTCAAGGACAATTTAGTGACGAGTTACGTAGTTAGCTAATACCTTGTATTGGTACGAACTCAATATTTCTCAAATAATAAAATATTTATATTAAACAGTGCTAGTCTCGCGTGACTCAAGATTTCCGCATAGGGAAGGTTAATCCATCTGGGATACTCCTGTGTTGCCGGAAGGTGCAAGCTTAAAGCACCATAGTAAATAAATATTAAATTACAGCCCAGTTCAGTACCTTGAGATAAAGAATAAACTGTTATCGCGTGTGTCAGTGTGCATACGTGCAAGAGGGGTGTCAGCGAAGCATCAGTGTGCAGAGAGTAGCAGACGATGAGGGAGGAGATTTCGACGGATCTCAGGACCAGCAGTGAGACGAATCAACGTATTTGGATACAACGTTCTAAGTAACAACTGACATTTTAAACAGATCCTAATAATTCAAACACAATTATCAAATTAGAATAAATTACTTGTGAATTACAGAACATTTTAAAAATTTGTTTCAAAATATACAACCTTGCTCCAGATAACTGACTATATCGTTCAATTATGCCTAATATATGTTTTGTCGCAATATATATATACATATATATTGCAACAGAACATAGGATGATAAGATATGCTGTTTATATCAGAGTACATGAATGACAAGCATTTTCTTGTTTAAATTTGTTCTATGTAATATTTTTATTTTTAGTCATAAGTTTTGCGGTAAGAATCAAGAAGGAATAGAGGAATATTTTATATAAAGTACACTGTAAACCTTGTAATTCTTAACGAAGTTTTGCAGTAAGAATCAAGAGGATAAATCATTAAGTAAAATTTAAAATAAAATTCAGTGCTGTGTCGTGTAAGTTAAGATATCCGCATAGGGAACTTAAAGACACTACAAGATATCGTGGAAGCAATTAAACATAACTACGAGACTCTGAAATATCGCCGCTGGAGCTGCTTGCTGTACAAGGACGACGAGACGAAGAGGACACCAGGAAGGAGTGAAGCTGTAGAAGAGGACGACGAGACGAGAGGAGGACGTTGCAGCAAACAAGTAAAAGCGATTTATATTAATCGAACAATACAAACAATTTAATATACTATCAATACATGACAATTTAAAAAACATTATACATCTTTATAAACAATATTTGTATGTAATAAATAATATTTCATCTCCTCCATAATAGACTTTTATCGATTTCTACACACTCACAATATCCTTATTAGAATAATAAAGTTTGATCTGTTGCATAAGGATATTTGGCACTTGCCAACGTTGGGCTCGATTAATGAATTAATTTTAAAAAAAGAAATATTTATTTGAGTGTGTAGAGACTAAATTCATTGAACTATTTATAGGTGCTGTTCTATGTTGTCAGGGAGTGTAGATAAAAGTTGGTATACTCTCTCTTATCAGATATTTGAACAATAGAGTTATTATCTGTATGGAGGTTGAATTATTATTGTTATCTGTGTTAGATTAAGTGTTTACATTTGATTGTGAGACTGGGCTATAATAATAATAACATAAACGGACATTATTAGAAATAATATGTATAAAAAAATATTGCCGTTACTATAAATAAAACTATAATATTTTATTAAATTTATAAAAATAAATAATCAATATGGCCGAATCACTAGAATTACAAAATACATTAGCGGCTTTAATGGTCAATATGCAAAAGATGTCCGAAGACAGTAAGGCCAATATGCAAAAGCTATCGGAGAGGGAGGGAGGGAGAGAGAGAGAGAGAGAGAGAGAGAGAGAGAGAGAGAGAGAGAGAGAGAGAGAGAGAGAGAGAGAGAGAGAGAGAGAGAGAGAGAGAGAGAGAGAGAGAGAGAGAGAGAGAGAATAGAACGCGCAGTACGTGCATTAGCGTTCCTACAGAGACGCCTGAGGAGGGGGAGAGGCTAGTGAATGAATATGCGACTATGCTACGTTTACACTGCCAGAAAATTTCGACAGGAAATACGCAAGCAGTGTCCAGTACGGTAGGTGTTTGCACTAAGACGCAGTTTCTACCGCGAGAGATAGTCCAAGTGTTCACTACGTGCTTGCGCGAGCTATTATCGTAATTTATTCCAACAGATGTATGAAACTCCGTTTACACTAGACTGTAAGTTTGGGCAAGTAGTCCTGTCGCAACTTTTCCCGCTGAGCACTCTTCAGAGAGGTGTCAGCCATGGCATGACGTTTATTAAAACAGTAAATTAAAAATAAATAACTATTATATGTATTTGTTTATTTCCCATTTAAATGATTGTCGAATTAGATTTATTACAGTATTGATTTAGTAAAAGAGAGTATGGTTTTACGTGCAAAAATATATGATTTTCTTTTTGAGAGACAAGGTTGAATTTTCATAATGTTTTTTATGTATCATCATGTCAAACATATATAGCTGCTTGGTGACTGAACAAACTAAACAAATGAAATATCATGGCTTCATAATACACAGTAATCTCTCATAGAAAAGTTTTATTTGTAACCTGAAGAAATAGTTGCATACATTCTTACGTAAATTCTACTTGTTATGAGATTTTTGTCCCGAAAGTAACAATTGCTTACTACAATTGTCATGTGTAAAAGTTTTCGTATTGATGACTAACAAAATTGTTTTATGAAGGTATGCAGCAATAAATTGTTGTCAGCTGTGGTACTATCAAGGAGAACTATCTAATAACAGACATCAGCTGTCTTGTGTATACGCACACGAGGCAGCTGAAGACATAATATGCAATCCTGTTCAAACAAACAAACTCGTATTCTCTCAGCGTGCGATCTTGCATAAGTAGTCATAACTAACTGTTACGTGATTATAAACACCAGACAGGTTGATGAATGAAAGAAGCCATGCTTTATATTCTCATAAAAAAGAGTGATATTTGTAACCCCTCTTTAAGTATTTTACTGACTTATAAAAATTTTTTTTTTTAAGAGGGGCCACAAGATAATTAAAACTAGGCCAAAAGCCTAGAGAAGCCAAAAATGCGCTGGATCCAGTGAGACGGGACTTGCAATTAAAACTCACAAAATTAACAACCAATAAATTTTTATTATAACCAAACTTTAAATATCTATCTCGTGTTGAGCTGTACTGATTTGTTTCTTCTGAATTAGAATCAAGGCAACTTACCTGACTACTTCTACCCCGATTTGGATTATCCTCAACCTCTAACTCCTCTGCTTCTACCTCCCCTGGTTCTCTTTCTTCCACCTCTTCCTTTTCCTCCTCTACATAATCCAAATCACCATCACGACACTGCACATCTTTATCCTCTAGTTGCTCACCTGGTCCGCATGAAACTTCTTACCATTCCTCGGAATCCTCAACACTACTTACAGAAGCCATCCGCAAATCTGCCTCTTCCTTCGATTCCTCTTCTTCACCACTCTCAGCAACTACAACTTCCTCAACATTTCCCAACCTGGAATCCAGCTGTCCAGGTCCATGTGCAATGTCTAAATTAAATTCTACTGACGATGGTAAAGCTCCACCATCAAGTGACTTCTCATCTCCCGGCGTAGGCGATGATGATGTTACCGGATCTGGATCCGTCATGAACCGAGATGGAGATACCGGAACAAATTCTGCGGCATCTGGATTCAACCATGACGTCCTCTCAGAGTCCTGTAATTCAATATCAACAGACGTGTTCTTGTCGTCTTGTATTGATCCACAGAAGTTACTTCGCTTTTCTTCTTTCTCCTCACCTTCTTCATCCACTACTCTATTAGGCACTGGTAATTCCTCTGGAAGCTTTAAAGTTTCCTTTCTCTCCAAATAGGAATAAAGACTTCCTACAGGGTCCCTACTTGCCGATGTTTGTTCTCTAATATAGCTTCTTCTTTCCCTGTTAATTTCGTACTTATTTCTTTTCTCTGCTGTAACCGTTGCTACCGTCTTCTCACTTGTCACCCCCTTGTAGCCTCCATTACTTCTGGAATATTCAGTTTTTCTGACAGTCTCTTGTGTTCTTCTCCAACCACCATGTTTGTCCTTTTTAGCTCTTCCTAACAGACCACTGGAGTATTGGACATTCGTAGCAGCTCTTCCCCGGGACTCGTCCCCTGCCTGGACAGTATTAGAAACCACACACAACCGGTACAGATCCGCAAAACAACGGGGACGGTCTGCGAATATCAAACGAGATCTCTCTTGGGGATTCAGTCCTTCCAGGATTGCTTGTATCACTTCCGTCTCGGGCAACCCTACTCTTAATACCTGGGCAGCTTTCCGTATGTCGTGCAGGAAGTCCCCCAACGCCTTTCCGTTGGCCTGTAGGCGATAGAATAAATCTAACTTAAGCTGGGAACGTCGTCGATGGGGTATGAAGAAATCCAACACTTCCCCATGAAAAGCGTCTACACTGCCGCCCCGACGCAGAGTGTTGGTGACCAACCCTGCCAATGAACCCCGGCAATACGGGTATATAAGGGACAAGACCTCCCCATCGGACACACCCGGGAAATCTGCCAACTGCAGGACAAGATCCAAGAAGACCAGCAACCCGTCCTCATCTATTCCATCTACCACCGAAAGTTTCTGGAGAACTCCTGAAAGGGGGTGGGGCTGTTCCTCGACGTGAAGCGAGGGACCCTAAGCATACAAATATTATCAGCGAGAAGCTCCAACACTTATTCCCCCAGGACCCTCACACGCACCAAAATATATTTATAATTAAACACTGCTTTAGGCCTACTTGAAATGAAAGTTTGACACACTCTACAACACGTTATACGGGCATGTGGCCCTATCTTTGAAAACATTAAGTTTGGCTAAAGTACATATTATTTTGCGTTAACATTATTCAATTACGGGGCCTTAGTTAAGACTTCAATTACTGTTATACAATTAACTCATTTTGGATACTCTAATTCGCCACGTGGCGTGAGTGTAATAGGTTAACCAATTTCATTAATTCCTGTACTTATTAAACAAAACTCCCTTTTACATGACTTCAAATTAATATATATAAGTATACTGCACTCACTTAACGCAGATCTGTTTTAATTTAGCCTGCCATAGGTGGAAGATGGTACAATTAAAAAAACTTCTCTCTGTCGGAGCACGAGGCGAGGTGATTAGTTGTAGGACCGGAATCAGACAAGCACGGAAACGTTTATTCTGGCATTTTCAACTCGCGCTGTAACCCGTCCGCAAGGGAGCAGCACCGATCAGGCGCAGCATTATTACCTCCTGTAGTTTGTGTGCTAAACGCTAAACACAGTACGGGAGAATGCCACCGCTAAATACCGAAACCTATTTTTCTTTAGCGTATTCGTTAAATGCAGTATAAGATTTTTGTATAAGCGCCGATTTTATTCACTCGGCACATATTTTAAAATAATAATGTCCATTTTAGATCATTTATTTACATTTTCTGATAAACCTATACGTAAATTATACGTAACAGTCTAACAAGTATTTACATTACTACTCCTACTTTATTAGATATTTACACAAATACTCTAGAAATATTTCAGTGTTCACGTAAGTTTTATAAGAACAAAAGTAATGTTCTCTTAATTTAGTGTTTATTAGTTTAAAATGCTTTAAGCATAGCAAATAAAACAGTATTGTATTCTTGCTATTAATTGTATGACGTGGCATAAAGGCGCGAATACAAACACGCGCACCCGCACGCATGCACACGTATTAACTCATGAGATTTCGACAATCTGATGTTGAAAACTCCAATCGTGGATATTTTATAGATCCAACCTTTTTTAGACTTTGGTTATTGTGGGAACATATTGAATAGAATACTGTAACGTTAAACGAAATGTATTTACTTTATTCAGCTGTTAAAATAAGATACTTAAATTCGACTGAGTTTTTTAATGTATTTGTATTTGTATTAAGAATGAACTACAAAGTTGTAATTTAAATTAAGATTGAAAGTGCCTTTGATTCACAAGAATTTACTGTCATGTGTTCTTCTCTGATACGCTTTAAATAACGACAACTCACAATTTTTAATTTACAATTCACGTCAAATCACGTAGTAATCCAGTCCAGTGTGTCACTATTAAAGAAGGAACATAATTCCTATTACAAATAATGAAGCTTTTTAGACCTGGTATTACTAGATAGTAAGTAAATAATCAAAATGTTTTATACAATGTGTAGGTTCCTTGTCATTCAGTTCATACTATTTATAATCAAGTTAAAAACATTCGCTAACATTTTGTATTTAATTCCTTCAAAAAAAAGAACACTCGCGAGGAAGTTTTTAAAACGGTTCGAGTAGTTGTCAATACTGTTCTTTCAAAAAATAAGGGCATTACAGTCTGTGTTATGAATGCCAATTTGTTTACGTTCTCAAAAATATCGGTATGGAGAACCATACATGACTTCCATCTTCTAAGTTTATTTAAAATCATTTACGAAATGAAATGTTTCCATAGAAACTACTTCTTTCCACTTATTGCTTCAGCCTTAACCACAGTACTGTGGTCACTAACGTATACCACCACACGTTATCGCACTCGATTCTCACTGATGATGGAAGTCGATGGCACTGCCAAAACGTCTGGTTTTGCAGAAAACTTTGGTCTACGGCCAAACAGGATGGGAAGGAATTTTAACAACAAACTACTTCTTTGTTGCCGATAACGTAGTACATATATAGAAAATTATCCCCTCCCCCTTCAACTATAATTTACATTTATAGAAAATTACCCCCACCCCGTTCAACTAGCCTCATCATTTATAGATATTTCATCTACGTTTCTACAGTGGATTATTAAGATCTTCTTATCAGGCTACTTTATTTTTCAAAATTAAGTACTTTACTCTTGTTACAACAAAAAATGTTTCAGGTAAACTACCTTTTCCCCCTAACCGATCTTCACCAAAATCAATAGGCCTTGAGTCCTCTACAACTCAGGCACATATGTAAAAAATTATTTGATTCTGTCTGAATTTACGGCAGTTATCGTTCGTCATGAAAAAATGTCTCTTCTTACAACATAAAATGTTGCAGGTAAACTACCCCTTTCCTCTTAACCGATCTTCACAAAAATCAACAGGCCTTGAGTACTCTATAATTTAGGGATACATGCAAAACATTATTTGATTCTGTTTCAATGTGCAGCAGTTATCGTTCGTCATACAAACAATTACTCTTGTTAAAACATTAAAAGTGGCAGGTAAACTACACCTTTCCCTTAACCAATATTCACCAAAATCAATAGTCCTCTACAACTTAGGCACATATGTAAAAACTTAATTGATTCTGTTTGAATTTGCGGCAGTTATCGTTATTTATGGAAAATGTTCTCTTGTTACAACATAAAATGTTGATCTTCAACAAAATCAACAGACACTGAGTTATCTACAATTGAGGAAGGTATCCACAAAATTATTTGATTCTGTTTAAATATGCGGCAGTTATCGTTTGTCATAGAAACAATTACTCTTGTTAAAACATAAAATTGTTGCAGGTAAACTACCCCTTTTCCTTAACCGATCTTCACCAAAATCAACAGGCCTTCAGTCTTTTACAATTGATGAACGTATGCAAACAAATATTTGATTCTGTTTGAATGTGTGGCAGTTATCGTTCGTCATAGAAAAAATTACCGCTGTTAAAACATAAAATGTTGCAGGTAAACTACTCCTTTCCCTTAACCGATCTTCACCAAAATCAACAGACATTGAGTTATCTATAGGTCAGGAAGGTGTGCAAAACATTATTTGATTCTGATTGTATTTACGGCAGTTATCATTCGTCATAGAAAAAACCCTTGTTAAAAGATAATATGTTGCAGGTAAACTACCCCTTTCCTTTAAACGATCTTCACCAAAAACAATAGGTCTTGAGTACTCTACAAATAAGGGCTATATGCAAAAAATTATTTGATTCTGTTTGAATTTGCGACTGTTATCGTTTGCCATAGAAAAAAATTACCCTTGATTTTAAAAAAATGTTGCAGGTAAACTATCCCTTTCCCTTAACTGATCTTCACCAAAAACAATAGGTCTTGAGTACTCTACAAATAAGGACTGTATGCAAAAATTATTTGATTCTGTTTGAATTTGCGGCTGTTATCGTTTGCCATAGAAAAAATCTACACACACACACACACACACACACACACACACACACACACACACACACACACACACACACACTTTTCGAAAAATGATTTTTTTTCATGTTTTGAGTGTAGTACAATCAGAATCTGCAATAATCTCAAAAACGATTTTTTTTGCCATCACCATACTTCCAGTTCCTTAAGGAACATGGAAGTAAAATCAATACTGTGCATTCACTAGATGTGGCTGTAGTACTCGTTTGAGCAGAAGCATGACAATCAGAAGCCTTTCATGTAATAACTTGTATTTAATTACGCAGCACTTTCCGACACTATATCTGTGCACCAATCAGATTAGACCTTTAGTAAGATTAGATTACCGTATTGAGTGCACGTTGACGCTGTGTAGTCACAATTAGTATTCATGAAACGCAGCTTTCGGCCTATCGTGTCATCGTCATTTTGCTGTCGGTATAGTAGTTGTTTATTAATGTACAGAAACATGACAAAAATGAACTACACATATAAATTAATAACCACTGATGACGACTCCCATCCTTTTGATTGAGGGTGTATTAGATTTTTAACTGTTTACACATACACAACGATCTTTTTTACATACCGATTTGGCAATGAAAGTACTGCAATTGATAATTATGTCTTTGTTTGGGATTAGATTGTAATTTTGTGTAGACCTAATTACGTAGCTGTTCCCTCTAATAATATATGTCCAAAATTTTTTATTACAAAATATGTAGCATGCACAGAATTAGCACCAAATAAATACCAGAACTGTTAGCTTATTATAACTTTATATTTTGTAACAATTTGTTACTGTACTTGTTATGTCCCAACATTAAAAGTTATAAATACATTTTTAAAACATTCCGTTTTTACACTGAGCATTTTATTACGACTTGCACTTTTTGTGTAGAGTGTGATAATTGATAAGTGTACTGAAAACGTATATTAAAGAAACCGTAAATCAGTATTTGACAGTACTGACACTACTGAAGTATATATATCTGAACAGTGTATAAAGCCTCAGTTTTTAATATATTTTATTACAAATTTTATGTCTGTTTGGACATCCAAATATTCTTGTACCCGAATGACTCTCGATCCCAATTTATTTATGATACTGATGCTCTACTTTGATGCAGATCACTATCAAGACATGTGCATAACTTATTTTTTCCGCCTTATGATTTTTTTATTGAAAAAGGTTTTTACTCTGTTGTTTTCTTATTATTACCTGTAACACCACTCTTAGGCTTTAAAATTCTAACTTGAATGTGCCCATAAGATTTTTAAATTTCAAAAGATTAACGCTACTGATTAACCAAATTATCGTAATTATTAACATTTTATAATTCTCAAATAGATAAAAAATGCTGACTTATTCAATCAGTTTAACGTTTAATTAGCTACCTTTATTTTGAACTTTTGGATACTTCATTTTAAAATTCTGAATTTAAAAATTTTTCATTTATAATTCTTTTTAATCACAAAGTTTATCATTGATTCCTTTCTGAAAATAAATATTTTTGTTTAAAATTGATATAATTATGTACTCTGCTTGTAATGATCTAAATTGAAATGTTCTCTCTACACTTAATTTAGCTTTCTAATAATTCATCAAATCAAGGACAACATTTCAGTAACTATTTTTTATTAATACGGTATATTAATAAGAACCATATTGGATATCTTCACTAAACTCATTTACCACTCCATAAATTTGAGGGAAAGCAAATAAATGAAAACGTCAAAAGTAGTCTACTACTCATCATCATCGTCATCATCAGCAAGGGTTATACAATAGTGGTTTGTTCCGGGCCTAAGCAGATAGACTAGAACTGGTCATTCTAATGCTTCTTGGGACGCCCCATACCTCTCCGTCGATTTCGGCTTATAGTTCAATAGGTGTTTGAGAATGCTTCAGTCCATCGTTTCGGCTAAAAGTTCCAAACATTTTAGCCTATAATGGGCAGTCCTATCAAATGTTCACATAACATTCAGTTTCTTCCGTACATGGAGATTTCTTTTGGGATCAGTATTTGTGAAGAGTATATCATATTATGCTTCCGAGACCTCATGAAAATGACTGCTATGCGATTTCGTCCTTAGAAGTCGGACTTCTCTAACCTATAGACAAGGAAGAACTTCAAGCGTGTTTCTTTACTCGTTGAGTAAAAAAATGGGTTGGGTACTCATTGTACCAGGTTAACTAGGCACTGGTCCTCATATTCTTAGTGTTGGATGAAGTAATGCTAGCTTTCAAAGAAGCCTTCACCACTCTCCAGCCATGACGGTTCTGCGGGGTAAAGTGCCATATCTTATAAGATGTTACCCTTTTGATGTTGAACAGTATAGATTTAGACCGGAAAGTCGATAAATATTCTTTGGAGATCAGTAGTAGCCAACAGTACCAAGTTGAGGCGTAAGAGAAATGATTCTGGACTGTCTTATCGTTGGAATATTACAGGCGCAAAATAAGTTGGATTTAATGGGTTGTACTATTGTGTACAGGGAAATTTGGTCTCTTTAGTATGATAAGATAGTCAGTTTATGGGAGACAACCTATAGAAATCAGACTGGACGTTAAGCCCAAAGGTGGCAACCCCACTATCACATTGCCGTGCGATATGCAAGTAACGTATTCAGGAGACATATTAGTTATCAAACGGTCGCAAGCAAGATGTAGCCGGAGGGAAAACATCAAAAGTACCTTCCAAAAAATTTTAATTTTGCGTATTTATTAAGTAAGGAAATTAGAATAAATTTGTAATGGAATGCTCTAACAGAAAACCTATATTTCACATTGTTTATAACATTTCTCTCATTGTGTTCGCAAACCGTAATTCGTATTTAAAAAAATCTCAATTAGCCTATAATGACATTGCACATTTAGTTGCCATGGAAATTTGTAAACAAAGATATGATGAAAGAGAAATGTGTATTTTAATGTGTCTAAAAAACAATGTTGTTTCTATGACATTTTTAAATATTTGTTTTCCTATAAATAATAGTTTTATATAATTGAAAGTATATTAACAAAACAGAAAGAAAAATACAAGACAATACAAAATTATGGGCGTGACAAGATGTAAAACGAGCAGGCAAAAGGCTAAAACAAATGTTGAAGGTAGATGAGAAATAAAGCAAAGATAAATAAGGAGGACCGATTCGAAGATACAAACATAGATGGGAGAAGGTAGTATATTATTTACTATCAGGGAATAACACACGAAACTGCATCAAACACAATAAAACTAACAATTTTTTTTTTAATTATAAGTGAGGTCTTGTATTAGGCAACAATAAAAACGAAAGAGCGGATTCTTCAGTACAAAACGTGTTACCCCAGAGAGTCCTCTTTAGTTAGGAAATTTTAGACTAGTTATACTTTTTGTGGTTCAAATCCTCTAATTGACACCATATCTAGAAGATTCATGTCCCCGTTTGTTTAACACAATCCGCTACGTGAAGCTATTCAGTAATATGTTTTTTGAATTCAACGTTAATTACTACATTTTAATTTATAGTCATTATTAATGAAACTTTGATTTACTTTCACAAATTTACAAAATATTGTTAATGCTTTTATTTCAACAGCTATTTGTGAGCGGTATGACAGTTGCATTTGATACATGCAGCAGGCTCAGATATTGGCCTGTGTTGAGTGAAAAACTAATTACTAGCTTTGGAGAGGGAATTGATCCCTTGACATTGCCCGTAGATATGCCACTGCCTAATTTTATTTTAAGAAGTACCGAGGATTCCCATGCCGTACCCCCTTGCAAACCAATGTTCACGTGTGTTAGTCTCGTCTATACAACGATTCTATAGATAATAATGCTTATTTATGAAATTTAAAATGCTCAAGAACTGGTGTAGCTATCATGGAAAATAAAAGCATAAGTAACGCAGTATTAAGTTAGCAGCGGGAGTTTAGTAGTTATTGAACTACGCCCTCTCAACTCTTTAACATGAATACATACAGAGCAAGTAAATGACTCATTTTCGGAGTTTGATGACACACATTAAGAAGAATTGTATGCAATACTGGAAAGAGACAGTAAAAAAACTGTTAACGCAAAGAGTAACTATACTTACAGACTTAAATAAAAAAATAAAAGAACGGCTAGAGAATCAGAATTATGGAAAAATGGATTAAGGTCACGAAATGAATAGGTGAACAATAAATTTACTTCAGTTCTGATAACAATCTTTATTACTTGTAAGCCAGAAGTCATCATTACGTAAGGTAATATGTTCATGACGTTCCCCTACTGATAGTTTTCGCAATCAAGTAGACTACATCTTAATTATCGCTAGGTGGACTCTACGACCTTTCCAAACAATTACAGACTCTACGAGCTCCCCAGAGAAAGATTTTCACAGTAATCAGATTCTTGCACCTAAAGTAGAACTAACCTGGAAAGGCATACATCAAGAGAAAGTCAACATACATGATGGTGTTAAAAATAGACATGTCATATAAGCAAAATGCGGATATAAGAGTGAAGAGGAAAATTGTTGGTCGGCAATGGACCTATGAGGCATGCAGATTTTCAGATAGTGCCTAGCTAAAAGTAAAAATTATATTACAAGAAGAAACTTCTAGAGTAACCACAAACCTGTAATTTCAGTAAAAATAGTGTAAAAATGGATAAATAAAGATACATTTAACACATACAAACAGCAAATGGGACTACACAATTAGGAGACAAGTATCCTCAAATAAGCAAAGCCAGAATACAGCAATGTACGTACGACACGAATAAATACATAAATAAAATCTAGAAAGATTAAAAACAAATAGAAACAAATATCAATTATAATGTCTTCAAATTTAAAACAGTACAAGAAAATTTGTAACAAATTAAAGAACATATGATGCCAATATAAATGAACGACGGAGAAGCTACTGCATAAAAACCTATTGAAAGATAAATGTATAGAGAGAGAATACAGGCAACTTTGCATTTGACTTGGAAGTCAACATTACCATGCAATATTAATAACCACGTTAGAAAAAATTGTAACGGTACAGAATTGTGTGCTACCATAGTTTAAATTTAAATCAGTACATTTTTTAATTGTCAGTATTCACCTGTGAGGTGCCCCTTTGTAACCAGCACCTGTTTCACTGGCGCCCGAACAGGGACTTTAATAGAGTCAGGCGTTACTGTGGCGGGCGCCTATCTGATTTTATGGTGTTGGGATCTCGAACAGAGAAGTCCAGTAAGGTCGGACGGGTGCGGCCACAGTCGCCGGACTAGGGGGGGGGGTAAGTACCCATGATTTTAGTAAAGAATCTAAGGGGGGTTGTGGCGTCATATCCTCACTGATCCTCTTAGGTTTTAGGCAATGAGAGTTTGTATGCTTCGGCATACAACCTCTCATTGGGGGGGGGGGTATTGTAACGGTACAGAATTGTGTGCTACCATAGTTTCAATTTAAATCAGTAAATTTTTTAATTGTCAGTATTCACCTGTGAGGTGCCCCTTTGTAACCAGCAACATACAGTGTTATTGTTGATGTCTAGACAGCCCAGCCCAGACATATTACGCAACAGCTCTCCAGCAGTCTTTGTGTGTGAATCACAGTAAGCACACTTCTTCACCAGTGTCTGCATCAGACAGTAAAGAGCAGTTTGATAAGTTCGTTAAAAACAGTGGCCTCGGGTGTACAAGATAGGCCGTAAAATAAATTCGGCCTATCTAGTAAAGTGTTAAAACATTTATAAAAAGATCCACTGCAACTCATGGCCGCGTGGCGAGAAAAGTAACCATCCAAGTGCTCGAGCAAAGTTATGTCGGCCGACTATAAATTATAATGTGTATATTCGTTAAACCAATTTAACAAAAAGGTGATAAAAAAAACAAACAACAATTAAACTCAATGTAAACTAGTGTCAGAGTGCGTCAAAATGAAGAAAGTGGTTAACACGATGTGGCGCAACAACCCATATGAACATGTGGCGGATGGGTAACTAAACGCACAGAATATTAATACTTAAACCAATTTTAAACAAGTGGTGATTGTCCATTATAAAATGAAAATTTAAAACATAAACCCATAAATAGAGATCTCTAAGGGAAAGGGGTTTTTATAAAAGAAAATAGTAAGGGGAAAAGATGTAAATAAGTATTGGTTCATACAAAAAATAAATAATTTGTCATAGGTTAGAAGTAAGAAAGATTTCATTTGTTAATCTGTTTGATTTTAGGTTATTTGTTACTGATTCGTTGTATTACTAATACAACATAATATACTAGTATTTTATTGTTATCAAAGTAAGACGAAGTAATTAATGTGTTTAATAAACCAGAAGCATTTGTTTTAACATAAACTGTGTATTTATATTTGTACCGTTCATCTCAAATAATCCTTTCTGCAGCTGTGTTCGTCTGTAAAACCTTGGAGAAGAACCCTAAGGTAAGACTTAATTAATATGAAGTAATAAATATTGTTTCAGTGATGCCCGAGAACAGGGACTCGATTATATTAATTTAGTAATTGATAGAATATATATTGTTTCAAAATAAAACAAAAGAAAGCTGCTGAGAAAGACTGCATAGTAATAGAAATGATTATGTCTCGGTGAAATGGAAATCTAAGTGGTGTTAACAATTTTGATACAAACAGTGAAATTCTGAACAGGCTACATGATTGAAGAAGTTCAGTATATGTCCCAATACATAAAAGTACTTAAAGATCACTGTGACAGAATAATCTTATTTTTCACCTACTACTAAAGTTTAGTTACAAGAATTCTACAACAATTAAAGTATACCTACTACCCCAAATACAACGTAAGCTAGCAAACGTTTTGCCATATTATTGAATACTAGCAAGATTTAAAAAAAATGTAGGAAATCACACATTATTTTTCAAAATACAATAAAACTTAGATTATTTTAGAAGCTAGGAAATTTGGATAATTCTAGCCGACATTAGGACACCGTAACACATAATAACTTTACATAAACATGTTACAAGACATCAGTATCACTATCATCACAACAGGAAAGGTAAATCAGGGTTAACTCCCTGCTCACGGAATTTCTCATCGTAAAGAAGGGGATGACAAGGATGCATTCTCAATCTTATACGACTTAAATTCTTAGGGTTTAAATAGACAGGAGCCATGGATGATGGGAAGGAGGTATCGAAATGTTAAGTAAGAAGGTTTGCAATCTATAATATCATGATGACATAGTACTTCCAGATGCAAGTAAAGAATTTCATTTCTCCGCAGAATGAAAAAGCCAACAACGATGCAATGTTACAAAATAAAGGAATATAAGACAAAGTAACGACTGCAGACAGATCAGATAACAAACAGCTAATCTACTTCAGACATATACAGTGAGTGGGCAGAGATTCCAAAAACAAGTGTTAAAGTGGAAACACAAGGGAAGAAGGAACCAGGCTGACCAAGAAGTAGCTGCAAAGGTAGTATAGACTGAAAACTGAAAGGGGCCTTGAGGACCACCGCGATAGGTGATTGATCATTGGACACCACACAATAATGTAGTCTAATACATATTTTATTTGTGTGTGTGTGTGTGTGTGTGTGTGTGTGTGTGTGTGTGTGTGTGCGTGTCTTAGGTGGGAGAGGGGAGAATGGAACTTTAAAAAACTGCTTTATGTTATGAATGGTTAAGCCTACAAATTGTTATTGTTATTACTATTGTTGTTATGTTTTTACTATAAAATATTAATATTATTTTCTTAAGGAGTACGAACACATCAGCCTACCAACATGTTTGGTGGAAACGTAAAAACAGACAGATGTACATATAAATAAGAGGTTGCATTAGTTCAGACATAGATCTGTTTATATGTGTCAGCCAAAACAGTAGTACGTTTTGTAAACAAACGCTGCTGAGCTATTAAAAATTAGGAATGTTATTTGACCTTGAATACTTTGTTGGCGGGATTCTGATAAATGACAAATCTCTGTGCTGGTGACCTGTGGTGTTACGCTGAATAGACACAAGACGTTATCACGCTACACAGCAATGGCTGACATGTATTAACCATTTATGAGTTCGCGATACAACAGCTCAGCCTAAATGTGCACAATGTTTGTAGAAAAGACTGACGTGTGAGACGTAGACGCCAGTTTGCAAAATGCATCTTTCATTCCCGCCAGAAATTTAATCACGTTTCTTGCTTATTTTGTCCCATCAAAATAAACATTACTGTGCGTTTACCAGTTCCAGTGTCCTTCATACTTCATAAACACTTGAGAAATTTTATTGTTTCTTACAGAGGTACCCTTAGGGGTCTCCGGCAGGTGTAAATGCACATAAGCTCCTTGGCTCATCTTTAACAAAAATGAGGACAAAAATAAAATGAATTAAGGAAAGAAAGAGAGAGAGAGAGAGAGATGGCGAGGGGGAGAGTAAGAAAATGAGAGAGGTACACAGACAGAGGTTAGCTGTATACATCTGTCACCATACTTCATTTAGAAGTCGCATGACATAATTTGCATAGATCATCAATTAAACGAGCGGCCAGCACGTCGCACTCTACATATAAAGCGACACCAGTGGCGTAGCTAGGCTTTTTGGCGCCCGGAGCAAGGAGATCGTCGGCCGTCTCGCCTTCACAATTAATAGGGGACAAAAGAACAAAAATGAAGGCCCATCCACTGAACAAAGTACTTAATAAATGCAAATATGTAATTTTTTTATGAAAACCCGTCCAGCAAACGTCTTAAGAATATTTGTTAAGTCAAAATTAAGAAATTACATATTATAATATTACCGGTATTCAGTTTCTAACATTTATTAATTAGACTATAAAAAATGTAGTAATATAACAAATTTATAACATAAAAATGTTCTAATGAACATACAAATTCCTTATAGGTATAAATCGCATCTTCAAAACAATATTCTAAAGCAACATAAAGTTAAACAAAGAACTACATTAAAAGTAATCAAATAAATCACTTACCATTACAGGTTTATGGTTCCGTCTTCTATCAATAAAGACTTAATATTTATTTGTAATATTTAATAAATATTTAAAACGAGACATTTTAAAATGTAACTTTCCAGGTCTTAATTGCTGCAAAGTTGGTTATTAAATTAGTATAACCTAAAGATGGAGCAATGTCGTTTTCAACTAAGAGTATCCGTAGATTTGATACCCTGTCTTGCGATATTGTTAATCGTAGGTATGATTTTTAAGTTTACTAAATGATCTTTCACAAAAAGGCACAGTCACTGGTAAAGTAAGAAAATCTTTAAAATCTATCGCTAGTGTTTTGTAGGCTTCTAATCCCATTGAAGAAATGTACTGTAGCAGTCCCTGAGTGTAAAGTCCATTTGTTCTCCTTTAACCTTTGCCGTTTTTAATAAAAGTATGACGTCTTTTAAATCACTGAACAATTCTTCACTGTTTAGGTCATGTTCATACAGTTTTGCAAGCACTGTGCACTTAATATTGATTTGGGAAAGCTGTTTCTTAAAATGTATATCCCCATCATTTACGTACGCCTCAAATTTATAGAGGAACACACAGCGTTTTTCTAACTCTTTTTAATGTAGAGAAACGCCTTGAAATTTTAACTGACAGTTTGTCCAAAATTTCTATTAGAGAACGTAGCATTTCTTGCTGAACGTTTAAGGCAGAATTGTCTGGATACTCCCCTGGCATCATGTGCTTCATTCTTATTCTTTTTGTGATACTGACATCCCATTCATTACATACCTGCTCTGCCTTAGAAATGACATTGTCACACAGCTCATTCCTCCAAATGTTTAAATTGTCCGTTAGCTTCTCCAGACGTGTTAATGCTTGACTAAAGCTTATTTCTTTGGTCTGCAAGATTTTGTTTTTGTCTATAGAAGAAAGAATATACGTCCAGAAAAAGAGTAAGGTCACAAAATTAAAGTTTTCTCTCACATTAATTATTATTGCTGCATCTTCCCTCGTATCAATTGTTTCAGACGGTGTATTCCTTTCTCCAGTGCAGCGATCATTTCATTCAGCTGAGTGGATATTGCTTTCACCACATCTGCTTCTGAACTCCACCTGGTATCACAATGTCTTTTAAGAGTAATATATACGAAGTCTTTAAGAACACTCAATTTATAAATGGAACAGGAAAAGAAGGTAATAGACGTTCTACTGTCCCAAAAAATGTCACTGCCTGAACATTTACATGAGCTGCTGAACTCGAACCAAGTTAAGTGAATGGTTGTCACAAGGAACAAACATAGTTAGTGGATTCAAATCTAATATTCTCTTTTGAACTCCTGAATGGATACTAGCAATTGTTGTTTGATTGCCATACGACAGGGTCTCTGCAATCGCTAAGATTCAATCCATCACTCTCAAGTTTACTTGTAATAGATTGTGTGATCCCCTCTGCTGTTTTCACTTTTAAAGAAATAAAATCTATGAAGTATTAGTATGATGTCATACACGTGAAGTATTATAGATATACCATAAGACACACAAACCAAAAACAAACCGCACATTCAAGATACTCATCGATGATCAACACGTTCGCTGCGTCGAACCGGGAAAAATTCCACATACCTAGCCCACATAACGTTTTTTTTGCAAATAATATATTCGTCTGTATACGAACAGCAATTAACATTATCTATACAAAGCTAATACTGTATGATTATCAGTTCTCCTTTCTAGCATAACAACTCACTACAAAATCACCACAAATTTGTTACCATAATGAACCGTAATTACGATGCTTCAGCATAAATAGATTAGTACTGTTTATCACGCAACGTTTATGACAACAGAGAAAGGTGGCTGGTTATGCTTCTTTTATGAAAGGAATAGTCATATCAAAGAAACAAGTTGTTTGTAGTTTTATAAACTGAAAACAATTTTTTCAAGACTATGCTCACTTTGCCGCCCTCCTTGCTATGCCGCCCGGGGTGGCTGGCCCCTTGGCCCCCCTTCATACGCCTCTGTGCAACACAATACGTTAGGTTTGTACAGTTCACATAAGTTTCTTTTTGGTAACTACTGTATTACTTTTTATAATATTTACTTGAGTACTTTATAATTTATAACAAATGTGTTATATTGCGTTATAATCGTTTATTTAAGTACTAAATAGGCCTGTAATGCGAGCGCTGATGTTGCTTACTATAGACCTAAGTATATGTAGACCTACCTGTGCTTCGTATTAGGTTACTAATTAATGATTTTACTCCATGTTCATAATAGTTATGTTATATCTTATAATGTGTATTTTATAATCGTTCAAAGAATTTCGTATTCTGTTAAATAACCGTATTTATTTACTTTTGTACGAAAATTGTGTGTTAATGCTTGTTAGTTTGTTTGTTCCCTTGTAACCATAAAACGGCTGGACCAGTTTGATGCACGAGATATGAAGTCACTTGTCTTGATTTTAGAAGAGTCAGCAAAGATATAAAATTTTGGAAAACAAAATGGCGGACGCTACAAACCATATTATGTAAAATTTAGGCAAACGTGTCAGGCTGCGAGTTATTTTTATTAATAAAGAACGTATTAAAAGATGGTTACAACAAATGTGTTGCGTTCAGTAATGTGTGTTACACTGATTTTCGTAAGTATTTTACAATTTTTGGACTATGTCTTCATGTCAATGACCTTTACGTTAGTAATTTATTGTTTAAATTGCACAAGAAGAATCCATACACAACAGGTTATACGAATAATTCTTGCTACAGGTTGCATTACGGTACTCAGTACTAATTCATTCTATCGGGTTGACTTCACAGAAGTATTGATGGAATAAGCCAGCGCACAAGACACTCATTTTCTTCAGTTACATTATCATCGTATTCACTGAATATTGCCTAATACGCCCCCCTATAAATGCAATAATTGACTATTCAGGCCGTCCTCTAGAAAATTTATTCCTTTTTCCTCAAACCAATTCATACTTTTTTACCGTATGAGATATCATTGGTACTGCTTTACATTGAAACGAGACATTGCCCATAACAAGAACAGAATTGTTTTTAAGATGCGGTGTCTCTACACTATTGTTCAAATTCTGGATCATCCGTACCATCACTGTATTCGCAAAATTTTTTTGGCAGAAAATTGTTAGAAAAGAAGCTTTCTTAAATTCATATCCTTCAGTCCTATTACGGCTACAAGACTAGCTTTTAGTGCAGCTTGAGGTGCTTTGATAATCCTCTCCCTCCACATATTCGTCTGAAAGACTCCCGTTATCAGTTGTGTTAAATTTATTATGCAGGCTATTATGCTGCCATTCATTGAATACTGATGTAGAAATATCCACATGTTTCTACTGTGCCCACTACGGCCATCATTAGTAGTGTAGGAACAAAGACAAAATACACGTTATAAGATGTAACATAACTATTATGAACATGTAGCCATCATTAATTAGTTACCTAATACGAAGCACAAGTAGGCCTACATAGACTTATACCAACCAACATCAGCGTTCACATTACAGGCCTACTTAGTACTTAAATAAACGATTATAACGCGATGTAACACATTTGTTATAAATTATAAAGTATTATACAATATAAAGTGCCCTGAGATTGTGTGACAGTTGTGATGAAACAAGACCTTCGCTTTAAACTAAGAAAAAAAAGGGAAACTTTTTCTCTTTTGCTCTCTTTCTATCTATCTATTCACCTACTTATCACTTATGTAACTACTTGTATAATTACTCGTATTATAAAGAAACATTTGGTTTGAAGGTATTAGAAGTCGCCGCATACCTGTACTGGTTGTAAATCCAGGAAAAGGTTATTTCCTGACATGTCTATTGTTATATAGGCTTGTGGTTTCTCCAAAGGTTATAAATGTAAGTGGCTACCAACAGTCTCTTGAGAGACATTTTCATGCAGCCCGATATTTTTATTCAGAGAATGACGCAAATGATAAGCGAGAAATGTTTGTTACTTGTTTCAACAATTGCTTCACTTACTAAAAGCGGCCATAAGGCCTTGTCGTTTTTAACATGTATGTTTATATCTTTAAATCTATTTAATTTTGTTTAACATTCATTCATCAGCGTTGTTCACATCCATATCTTACTGAAATCTACGCCTGCAAATCAAACCTCGTAATACAAAATTGTTAATAATTTTCGGTGTTTCATTAAAAAAAAAGTATCAGAAAATGTGTTTGTGACTGAAATATTCTTCTTTTTTCAAAACAATGTGTAAAGTGTGATGGTAATATGTTAACAAATGTAAAAGGACAAATAAACGTCATCTTCAGATGTGGTAGACGGAATTGCAGAGCTACAAAAAACATATATGATGACACTTTTTTCGAAATAGCGCGTGTTCCTGCATTATCTGTATTATGTGTGTTAGTCGCTTGTATTTTGAAATATCAAATTTCAGTCATTTCGAAAGAGATCGACATAAACAGGAAAACTACACAAAAATTAATAAATGAGTTTAGGGAGATCCTTACTGTCTGGCTGATGGATAACAGCTCAAAAATTGACGGCCTGGGAGATACTGAAATTGATGAAAGTGCGTTCGCTTGAAGGAAGTACAACAGGGGTCGAATAATCAAAACTCATTGGGTACTTGAGGGAACTGGCAGGAGAATAAAGAAGTGTATCCTAAAGGTGGTGGACCCACTAAATTGTGTAATTTTAAATAACATGGAACCAGGAACCACTATAGTTGCAGATATGTGGCGCGGGTACAACTCGCGAGTACCCATACATACCCAAATGTACGGGTATATAGGCCTACTTCTGTCTGTGAACCATTCGCTTAATTTTGTATGTCCTCGCAATTCTGCTGTTCACACCCAAACGATCCAGAACTAATGGTCTGAAATTAAGCGTGTTATGCGGAGAAGAGTCAGCAGAATGTCTGTTAGTACATTTCAGACGCATTTAATTGAATACGTTTGGAGAAAACTGTTTTTCTGCAGAAGAATTGTTTAATGATTTTTTAGCGGCTATTTATTATTTTTACACGTAATTTTTAAATTGAATATACAGTAATTTGTAGTCAATAAATTTAGCTAAAGTAGAAATAAATTAGAACAAATCTAAAAAATACATAAAATTAAAATATAAAAATAGATGTAAAGATATAAACATAGAGGTAAAAAACGACAAGGCCTCACTGACCGCTTCTAGTAAGTGAAGCAATTGTTGTTGAAATAAGTATCAGCATTTCTCTGATACAAGTATTAGCGGCCATGAGCATTCTCTGTAAGAAAATGCCTCTCAAGCCACTGGATGTAGCCACTACGTTTATAATTCGTGGAGAAACCACAAGCCTATATAACAATAGACATGTCAGTGAACAGTATAATAAAATAACCTTTTCCTGGTCTTACAAAAAGTGCAGGTATCCGACGACTTCTAGTACCCTCAGCCCAAAACATTTTAATATTGTGTGTATCTCTCTCCCTTTCCCTGCCTCCATATCGCATCATCTAGCTATTATCTCTAACACAAATAGAACTAATATTATAACAATTTTTATATAAAAATTTATGCTATCTCACAACCCTCTGTCTCTCTCCTTCCTTCTATCTTCCTCTCTTTTCTCCCCCTTTTTTATATTTCTTAATAATAAAAATAGAACTCTTATTAACAAAAAAATACGTACAGTAGCTTTCTGTGTTTTTCTGTGTATCTGACTCTTTACTCCCATTTAGCTTTCTCTCTCTTTCTCTCTCTCTCATACTCTCTTACTCTCTTAATTACACACTTTTATCATTTTACTATTTCCCTCCCTTTCTCTCTCTCTCTCTCTCTCTCTCTCTCTCTCTCCCTACTCATCCTCTCTCTCCTACTCTCTTAATTACGCACTTTTATCATTTCTCTCTCTCTCTCTCTCTCTCTCACTATCTATCTATTTACCAATCTCAATCCCAATCAGAACTATAGACTATTAAGAGCTACAGAACTACAAACTAAAATTATACAATTTTGTTAACCGCAAAACTGATACAAATATAGCATTATAGCATTACTTCAAAATACTGTATGTATAATGATGAACACTGACCAGAAATATAACTGATTATACTTTTTATATAACTAGTATAAGTTCATAACGAATGGCATTACATTTATTATTTCTGACTGCCAATATGCACAGGAAATTTCTTTAGTAAAAGAAATCGAAGTTACATTATCGCCCGTTGTCAATGCATGTGAGAAAATACTAACATGCCCGTTAATTACGTTATTTGATCCGACGAGAAGTGGTCAATCTTTACATAATTCGAAAGGCCAGTACGCTACGTTGGCATGCTTCGTAAAACACAATAATTATATTACCACGGTTAATAGAATTGGATAGTGAAGTTTAAAAATTGTTGATAAATATTTAGTTAAAATTATGATGTAAAGTTGGCGCGTGAACGAAGGAAAAGAATAATTTTCATTCGCCTGGAGTTAGTCACTCTTTCGTACAAACAAATAAGCGCCAACGTAAACTGTGGAATACCCGGGGTTGAAATCTGGCAACGTCGCTGGAAGCAAAAACGGCAAAATTCGAAAAAAGTATACATTTCAGATGCTTAATTGTTGGGAAATTGAAAAGACCTATTGACGTAATTATGAAAAGATGCCATAATGACAGCGTTTTGTACAAAAAAAATTATTTGCTTATTTTAAGAGTATATTGAAATATAAAATGCAAAACACAAATAACATAATCACAAGAACGTAATGTTACAATAAAATTTCAATAAACTCTTCGTTTTCGGGTAGACGCTGTAACTTTTATCTTTTTCGGTAAAATTATTTATTCAGATTAATTTAACAACTTCCACTTACCTTACGACTTGGATCTGGCCAGATCTCGTGTAGTGGAGGTAAACCCATTTTGTTCAACGAACTATGACAGCACATAAAACGAACTAAGGTTTTGAAAGAATTTCAACTCGCAATTTTGTGGAAGAGAAATTAGATTTTTCTTTAATTAGTCTGAATTATTGACATTACAAATCTTCGTGCGACATGTTACGCAATTATTATACCTTACTAACTATAGCTTACCTTGTAATGGACAATTTTATAACTTCATAATTATACACACATAAACAAAAAACACAGCCCAGCTTTGCACACTCTCTACTCACATTCCGTTTTCAAACCCCAATTACCAGATTGAATACATAATTTTTTTTTTATAGCACTACCGATAACGCTTTCTTCGGTGACCTCGTGGCCAGCCCGCGGTAGATTGAAGATGTCTATGAAAAAGACGACAAGGAATTCCAAATTTACATGTTAGTGTTCTACACTCCTCCCATCCTATCACTGCTTTTAAAAGAACTGCTTTACTTTCATTATTGAAAATTAACGATATTATACGAGCGTATTGAGCTCGCGTGTCGGCGCCGACACAGTCAGAGACGAACTGGGCAATGTGCTTCGTTGAGTCGCGGGAAATGAGCAGTCACGGCCATCAGGTTTTAGTCGCCGTTTGTGCTTAATTGTGGTGGCATAACCATTTTATGCCTGGATTATAGCTGGTATATGTGTGGTACCA
Source organism: Magicicada septendecula (assembly GCA_034769895.1). Classification (NCBI taxonomy): domain Eukaryota; kingdom Metazoa; phylum Arthropoda; class Insecta; order Hemiptera; family Cicadidae; genus Magicicada; species Magicicada septendecula. The sequence goes on from CM068367.1 coordinate 493,047,680, forward strand.
GAGTACAATATTGGCGTCTGCTCTGCTGATGTCATTGGAAAGACCGGATTTAGCCATGACTTCCTGCCGCTCAAAAAGCACGTTTCTGGATTTTGTTCGTCCCAGGACATCCTGTTTTGTGGCTGGCTGCGTCACTCAAACTTATGTTGGGGCAGTTGCGTCTGTATGCCGTTACACAAGTACAGATTTCTGAGAAGTTTGAAGGGGGTAAATACTTCGCTTGCCGACTTACACAATAACACCTACGTATCGCTTTTGTCTCACTGTTTCTCAACATCGTGCTGTTGCATAGAAAATAACGTTGCACTGCGTTCTATTATAACGGAATGAATTTTGTTACCCAATAATTTTCACAACTTCTTTTTTACAAACCCGCACCAAAATGAAAGAAATAAAAATGTACTTGCCCCATACGGTAAAAATAAAAACACCCAAAAATTGACCCGCTACAATACCCCCTCGATGAGAATTCTGCTGTTCATGACAGAAGAAATCTCATCGATAACCCCAAAGAGGACCGGTGAGGAACTGGTGCCAACAACCCCCTGGTTCTTAATCTCATGGGTACACGACCCCCCTGGCTCAGCGACCATGGACTCATCTGGACGAGATCACTGGACTTCTCCGTAAGAGATCCCAACACCGAGAAATCGAACAGCCTCGTACCACAGAGCACCTCACCTTCTAACATGCTACCCCCCAAAATCCTCAACCCCTGGCTAAAATTACTCCAGCTCCTCCGCCGATATGGATCCCCTTTTTGCAAGCTGGGCTGCCTTTAGCAAATACTGGGCTCACACACACTAACATTATATGTGACCATAACACATTAAAAATCAAAAATTTCTTTTAAAATTTATTAAAATTAAAAAGATTCAAAATTCAAAAAAATCTTTTATCAAAAAATTCTCTTCCTGGTTTTTTTTTTAATTTTTGTTTCAAATGACAACCTAGACATTTCCAATAATATACCCACATCCTTAATCTAACATGAGAACCACTTATAGTCTACCAATATAATGCAATACAATAAAATAAACATGGTTAATGCACCCATAATAAAATAATCATTACTCAAAAATATTCACTCGCTGGCAGGCGAAAAATCTTTTTTTTTTTTTCCCCCCCCAACAAAATTTAAAAATTTTCAAAATTTTAAAATTCAAAAAAAATTATTCATTAAATATTTATTAAATAACATTTATTAAAATTATTCAAATATTGGTTTGAATTAATCAAACAAACAAATTAAAATTGGATTCCTACTATACAAGCTTAGTAGGTGTATGACCTCATCAGCTGATCGTAACTAGGTCAAGTCCAAAACCCTTGAACTACATATGTTATGTATGATTTCTGAAAATACATTGAACATCTGTAATATCCTACCTTGAAATACAAACATAGTAGCATAAAATATTTAAAATTACAAAATATTAATATAAATGATCATCAGCTTGATATTTAAATTATTTAAAATTACCACCTTAATTTTACATTAACTTCAATTCTATCAAAATTCTGTCACTGGTTGAAAAAATAAACAATTGTATATTCTTTATCATGAATCTCTCTTTTTGCTTAACAATCCTACTCTTCATTTAACAATCTCACTATACTTTACTGTGGGTGATATAAATTATTCATTCTCGTTTTTCTGTATTAGATCTGTATACATATATGAACTTTCTCCCTCTGACTCTAATATTACTCTTCAACTCCTATGACACCCATCTCTACCAAAACGTCTATCCCATTCATAACCTTTTACCATTTGACTTTCTTAAAATTTTCAAAATTTATTATTAATAATCATTGTATATCATTGTTCATTTATTATTAAAATTTTTGATTATCATTTTTATTAAACAAAATTATTTCCAATAATCTCATTATTGAATTAACATCTCAATCACACCTATGAACATTTTTATTATACATGATTATAAAATTTTTCTACTTACAATCCCTTTAACATGACATACACCCAAAACATAATCACTACCATCTCTGAAACATTTCACAAAATTTCTTAATTTAAATTAAATAATTTATCATTCATTACCAAATTTCCATCTCGTAAAATGAATTCAATTCATAAAAAATTAATTAATTAACATTTACATAATCAATTAAAATATTTAAAATATATCAAATTGGTTTAATTACTGACAACATAAATTATATAGTTATCGAAACAATCACCATTAGTCACTTACTGTTTTCAAAATTAATTCTGATATTTATTTACTTGCAAATATTTCAATATTATTATCACAACAATCATCTTACATACACACATATGAATTCACTATATTTTATTTACAAACTCTTATTTATTGTTCAGTTTTTCCGCACTTCATTTGTCCAGATTTGCCATGTCAGAACCATTAAAACAAAATATTTATACTGTCTTTTATTGTTTTAATAGTTTAACCTCCATCGTTCCAAATCAACCTTGGTTCTACATAACATCGTTCAATTTTATCAGCACACAAATGACTGTTTTGTGTGTTGTAACCAGAAAAACTAACTTCAATCAACTTATTCAAATACTCATTAAACCAGTCTACGTTAGGTATTTTTGTTAAGTCTCCATCATTAAATTCATTAACTATCGGGTTAATCATTTTTATTAAATCATTGTAGTCGTTATCATTCACATATATTTCTAAACTTTCCTTCCATTCATCATACTTTCTATTTAAGTTATATATTTCTGTTTCTTTATTAACACACAATTCTCTGTTTACATCTCTCTCTTCATAACCCCAAATCACACTCTCAAAAGTATTACAGGCAGAGGGTATAAATTCAATTAAATCTTTCCTGACTTTTCCAGGAAAAACAAAAAACTTCAAAAAACAATTATTTGTAGCACATTTGTCTACACAATATATACGTGAAGGTCTTCCTTCACCCCCCATTCTACCTCGTAAACAATTTACCCCGTTTCATACCTGTAATATAGCTCTCTTCCCACTCTCTCTCCAACTCACTAACACACATTAACATTTCATTATCACATTCTACAACTTCATTGGTACTCTCAGATACCAACTTTTCGACTACATTATTATTCTCATTATTCTCAACATCATTATTATTTATTAATTCATTATCTAATACAACGTTGTCATTACGACTTTCATTTATATTATTCGTACTTGATTCTACTTTATTCACACTGTTTCTTGTCATTACATTGGCATTTTCAAGACATACATTCTTGTCTTGTATACTATTTATTAAACCATCGAATTTTACGCTAATATTCTGTTGCAATTGAACATTCTGGTCTTTAATTGCTTTAAAATTAATTTCGTTTTGAATATTTTGCTGTTCGCATTTTATTTTCTGCTCTTTGAATTCGTTACTTAAAATCTCAAGTTTCTCGTCATTTCTATCAAGACGCTTATTTAATTCATTATTCTGCATGTCAAATTTGTTGTCCATTTTTCGTAAAAAACTCATTATATCTAGTTCCTCTGATTGTTTACTTTTATTAGTTGAAACGGGGGTCAATTGAATCCCCGAATCAACATCTGTTTCGCTTGGTTGTGCTCGAGTCGCAAACGGAGTGGAATGAACTATTACATCACTGCCGACAGCTGTTTCTGTAACAGTACCCGTCTCCCCCCTCAACATACCACTTTCATCAAACGATTGCGACTCAAGGCCACTTTCACTCATAATTGAATTTACTATACTACTTTTTTCTGTATTCTCGGACATTTTTACTTTATCTATTTTGTCTTACGTAACAACTACCAATGATTAGTCTTTTTTCAAAACTGATATTACAGCATCAATTTACTTTCACAACCGTATTCCGTTCAATGTACTGTCACATGTAGGCCGTTGTAATAACTTTTTTGTTATATTACATCCTGGTCACGCGGTACCAATTGTAACTTTTATCTTTTTTTGGTAAAATTATTTATTCAGATTAATTTAACAACTTCCACTTACCTTACGACTTGGATCTGGCCGGATCTCGTGTAGTGGAGGTAAACCCATTTCGTTCGACGAACTATGACAGCACATAAAACGAACTAAGGTTTTGAAAGAATTTCAACTCGCAATTTTGTGGAAGAGAAATTAGATTTTTCTTTAATTAGTCTGAATTATTGACATTACAAATCTTCGTGCGACATGTTACGCAATTATTATACCTTACTAACTATAGCTTACCTTGTAATGGACAATTTTATAACTTCATAATTATACACACATAAACAAAAAACACAGCCCAGCTTTGCACACTCTCTACTCACATTCCGTTTTCAAACCCCAATTACCAGATTGAATACATAATTTTTTTTTTATAGCACTACCGATAACGCTTTCTTCGGTGACCTCGTGGCCAGCCCGCGGTAGATTGAAGATGTCTATGAAAAAGACGACAAGGAATTCCAAATTTACATGTTAGTGTTCTACACTCCTCCCATCCTATCACTGCTTTTAAAAGAACTGCTTTACTTTCATTATTGAAAATTAACGATATTATACGAGCGTATTGAGCTCGCGTGTCGGCGCCGACACAGTCAGAGACGAACTGGGCAATGTGCTTCGTTGAGTCGCGGGAAATGAGCAGTCACGGCCATCAGGTTTTAGTCGCCGTTTGTGCTTAATTGTGGTGGCATAACCATTTTATGCCTGGATTATAGCTGGTATATGTGTGGTACCAGAGTACAATATTGGCGTCTGCTCTGCTGATGTCATTGGAAAGACCGGATTTAGCCATGACTTCCTGCCGCTCAAAAAGCACGTTTCTGGATTTTGTTCGTCCCAGGACATCCTGTTTTGTGGCTGGCTGCGTCACTCAAACTTATGTTGGGGCAGTTGCGTCTGTATGCCGTTACACAAGTACAGATTTCTGAGAAGTTTGAAGGGGGTAAATACTTCGCTTGCCGACTTACACAATAACACCTACGTATCGCTTTTGTCTCACTGTTTCTCAACATCGTGCTGTTGCATAGAAAATAACGTTGCACTGCGTTCTATTATAACGGAATGAATTTTGTTACCCAATAATTTTCACAACTTCTTTTTTACAAACCCGCACCAAAATGAAAGAAATAAAAATGTACTTGCCCCATACGGTAAAAATAAAAACACCCAAAAATTGACCCGCTACAACGCCAAAACGTATACATTTTGAAAAGACGCCAAAATGTTAGAAAAATGTGTGTATATATATATTGCGACGTATCAAAACAAACCTTTATTTACAACAATTCCAATGACGTCATGCAATGATGACGTCATACAGTGTGACGGTAAATAAAATGTTACAGAAAGTTTCAAACGATGTCCAGCTAAAAGACATTATCATGTCAATAAGAAGGGAACATGGTACTACTGTCACACTATGTCTCCTGCACTGTTTCTCTATATATTTTTCACACTAAAGTATCATATATTAAACAATAATTAATCCCTTAAAAGATAATGTAATTATGTTTTTATCATATTATTTTTAGTTATGATTTTGTTGTTTTTATGTGTTAAACTGTATTGATTAAAAATATCAACACAAATACTGATATGAAAATATTTTTTTGTAAGACACTGAAAATGGTATATTTTGCATGCCTACAATGGATTACAGTTAACATGTTTCTGGACATAATTTATGTCACAGGAAAGAGGACAATTTGAGTTTTTATGTCGTACATGTATACTAGAGGAAGTAACAAGAGTGTTTTGCATTATGTTTAAAGTTATGCAAGAACACTCCGAATACAGCAGTAAGTAGACTTTTCAAGGAGACTGTGACTCAATGGATTAAAAATTGTATTTTATATACAGGGTCTGGCATAAAGACCTCCCCTATTGAAATATTACAAACAAACTTACAAACAAACAGAGAAAGACACAGAAAAAATATTTTTGTTTATGAATAACATAAACTATGCCATTTTACATTAATGATTTTTAAAAATTATGTCCATTAAATGGCGGCCCCCATTATTGACACACTGATGAAGCCATTCCCGAAAGTTTTCCATAGCTCTTCATGTCATTTCTGGCGGAATGTTAGCAACTTCCTGGGTGATTACCTCCTTAAGACCTTCCATGGTCCTAGGGCGATGTTTGTACACTTGTGCCTTTAAATATCCCCAAAGAAAATAATCACAAGGCGCCAAATCTGGCGACCTTGGGGGCCAGGCAATGTCACCGTGCAAGGAGAGCAGACGCCCAGGAAACAATTCTCTCAGAATTTCTCAAGAACGCCGAGCAATGTGGGCTGTAGCTCCGTCTTGTTGGAACCAGACTTCTCCTTCATGGTCCTCAATGAATTAGTTAAACTTGGTCCGGAGGAAAGTTTCTAACATGTGACAGTAGCAATTGGAATTAATCGTTACTGCCTGGCCATCTTCTTCAAAAAAGTACGGATCCCACACACCAAATTCGGCAACGCCACACCAAACAGTAACATGAGGGCTATGAAGTGGTCGCTGGTGAAGTTCTCGAGGGTTACCTTCAGCCCAGTACCGAAAATTTTGCTTGTTTACAGTGCCTGCCAAGTGGAAGTGAGCCTCGTCAGAAAAAATCACAACAGCTGTAGGGGGAATGTTCTGAAGAATGTCTTCACACAAAGCTCTGCGAGTTTCAAAATCTCTTATGCTTAGTTCTTGTGTAACCATCATTTTGTAGGGATGCATGTTGAGATTGCTGTGCAGGATTCTTCTTACACTCCGATCAGACAGGCCCAGGGAAGCTGCGTGTTTCACTGCTGAACGCTTTGGAGATTGCAGGACGGAAGCTCTCACACGTGCCACATTGTCCGGCGTTGTTACGGTCTGAGGTCAGCCAGGAGATTTTCTTTTTAATGCTGAAACTGTTGCTCAAAAGTTCGATACCCAAACACGAACTGATTTTCTATCCGGAACAGACTCATGTCGGCCACGTGCGAACCGAATACGAAATGCTCGCTGTGTAGTAATCACAGAACCACCATTACGAATAAATTCCTCCACAACAAAAGCGCGATGCTCACCAAGCCAAGCCATTGCACTCACTGAAAACGGCATGTACACCACTATCGATCGATACCCCCTCCACAGCCGTACCCCCACCACCGCTCGTCCAGTAGCCTCTCCAAATGGGGGAGGTCTTTATGCCGGACCCTGTACTACCAACTACAATACAATTCTTTGAGGATATTAAGGGTACTAGCAGCTAACGCATTTTTTATGAATTCTAAAGATATTTAATCTGGTGAACATAACTTCCTTTAACATCAGATATTGTGTAGGTTGTCATATGTAATATGGTAAGACTGATATAACTGTTTCACCAACATCACAAGCTACAAATGATACTTGAAGCTATATGAGACAAAACTTTGTGCCTCTGTCAAATTTCCCATCAAGTCTTGTGCCCGTCTGCACTGACCTCAGTTACTCATACTTTGACATAATCCTTCCAAAGTCGTTTCACATCTTACTTTTAAGATTCATTCAGATTACCATCAACATATATTTAGATTATTACAATTAAGTTTTGGTAGCTATTCTGGTCGCTAATTACTTGGTATTAATTGACTATCATTTACAAACTAACATGTCATAATTGTACCCATGTCTCGTCATAAGTAAGAATGCGGTTGAAAACTGCATCCTCTTCAGGTTCATATTCAGTCAAAAGTCTGTGACAAATTTCAGTTAGCTCAGTTTTTTGAATGGCATTCAAAATGCACGGAACCCATCACACTGAAATTTTCCAATACTTCTACTCATTTTTAATAATGGACTGCACACTGAAATGGCTTATTCATCTTATTAAGTTCATCTACTGTTACGTGTCAGTCCCCTTTAATGATGTTGTGAATGTCATTAATTTTTTGAAGCATTATGTTGGTTTTTGGCTGACGCAGATTAGTGAAATTTTGTATAAAATTTCAACCACTAAAAAAGGACTTATATCAAGTAAACACTTGTGTTTTTGATAACGTCACATCACCAAACATTGAGTGTAAACTTTACATCATTTCATTTGGTTTAATGTTTTTATTTGTTAAAAATTTAATATAATACGTTGTGCAATAGTATTAGGTACTTATCTTTTAATGACTAAGAGAACGATAGCATGGGGATGCGAACTACAACAATGAGTCCAGGACACACCCACTGCTCACACCTGCATTGTCTCAACACCACATGTTTACACATCCCGCTGTTACTAAGAATTTCTGCTTTATATTTGACTGACCCTTATACATTACCATCACATAATGCATTAAGCTTGTGATTCCTAAAATATATTCACTGCAGCATACTTTAACGAATCAGTAGTATAAAAATTTACAAAACAACAAATGTAATCATTTTATTTAAAGATATCATACCATATAGACTGTGACAGAAAAGACACAAACCGTGTCTTCTGTCTATTATACAGTGTATATAATTAAACAATTAAATATGGCAATATAAACACCATTGAAATATTAGTTTTAATTCACATACTATAATAGACTGTACCTGTGGAAAAGCTTTCACTAATGATTCTATCATTAACATTGCACTTTTACGTCCTGGCTGTAATTCATAATTAAGTTGTGAAAGGTAGAAAGCCAAGTGATCACTAATATTTTTTGCAACAGGATAATCCAACAAAAATTGTTGAAATATCTGAAAAAAAAAACAAAACAACTGGTTGTAACTGATTACCACTTACATTTAAATTGGAATAACATACACAATCAAGTTGGTGCTTGCATTCACATTGTTTGGCAGAACTTATATAATGAAAAATCTAATGATGACTCTTGGCAAAAGTCTATAAAACTGAATTACACCACTGGCTAATTGCAGCTCTTCATGATGCATGACCTACGCAACTAAAGTTTTGGCAACAACTGTCTGAACATCTATAACTAGTTGGAATAACAAAAAATCTGAAATTTTCAGTTTGTTAATGCCATTTTTTTCAAGGACGGGGAAATATCAAACATTTGAACATTCGTTGCATGTTAATTATATTTCAAGTAATTCATGCTTCAACCATCATTGTCTTAGAATCCACTGTTTGCAACACATTCAGTTACATTTTGTAAAAAATTAATACTTATTACCAACAAATAAATAAAACGTTTTCACCAACTGATGTCCACAGTAGATTTAAATTTTTCATAGAGTTAGGTTAATAATACAGTCAAACCTCTTTATAACGAACCTCGATATTACGAAAACCTCAATTTTACGAATTTTTTTACTGCACCGTGATGTTGTAATAAAACTATGTATAAATTTACCTCTATTTAAAGTATTCATACCTCTATATAACGAAATGGTGACACATACTGCATATCAACATACAGTAATTTTTACTCAATGTTTTGTAAAAATAATGCCATTAAATTTAGTGCAAGACATCTCTGTGAGTTTAAAGGTAGTTATTCTTTTGATTTCTGTACCTAAATTGTACTTTTATACAAACACAAAGTATTCTTGACCACAGCCGAAAATGACAGGTTATTTTTATTGAAATTGTAAAGCGTAAATTCCCTAAATTGTCTTACATTTGTACTGTATCACCCATAACAATAAAATCCTAAGAAAAGATTTAAACACGTGTTCTGCCGTTACCTGTTGGCGACGGGCTTGGCCTGGTCGGAAAGGGAGTTATTGTAAACCTATACATAAGAGTAGCGGAATTCCCCAAAATCCATTAACTAACACAGAACACTGAAAATAGACATAACAAACAGAATTCTTAGAATTCACTTGGCCCAGACATCCTCTATTGTTCAGTGCATACATACAGTTCAGCAATAACTTTTCCTGGGATTAACTCAGTTTGTCTCTGTCTTTGGATTGCGTTAGTCATGTTATACAGGTTAGTCATGTACTGTTTCTGTAGTGTGCCGTACGCAATGTCAAAACGGAAGTGCCTTAGTGTTTCGGAAAAAATTAGCATTATACACGAAGTTGACAAAGGTGTTAAAAAAAAAGATATCGCGCATAAAATTTGGAATCCCACCAAGTTCATTGTCGACAATTTTAAAAAATCGGGACGTGATACTACAGGAAGCAGACCAACGTAAAGAAAGTCTAGTGAGGAAAAAGTTAAAAAGTAGCATGTATGATGATATCGACGAAGCCATTTTAAAATGGATGACGGTGATACGCGAAAAAAAGCTTCCATTATCCGGGACATTAATTAAAGAAAAAGCCCTGGAATTTGGTGCTGCATTGGGACACAAGGATTTCCAGGCCAGCAATGGGTGGTTAGAGAAGTTTAGAAAAAGGCATGGTGTAATTCATAAAGTAATTTGTGGAGAAAGTGCAAGTGCCAGCGTAAGTAACTGTGAAACTTGGAAGCAGACTGTGTTAAAACCGATTTTAAAATAATATCCGCGAAAAGACATTTTCAACGCGGACGAGACGGGTCTATTTTTTAAATGTTTACCCAACAAAACGCTAACTTTTAAAAATGATCCGTGCTTTGGTGGTAAACAAAGTAAACTAAGAATTACGGTGTTAGTGGCTGCAAACATGCTAGGGACTGAAAGACTTAAAATGTTGGTAATTGGCAAAAGTAAAACTCCGCGTTGTTTTCAAGGAGTTAAATCTCTAGAGGTAGACTACACATTTAACAAAAAGGCGTGGATGATTACTGACATTTTTACAGGTTGGGTAAAAAAGCTGGACAAACAAATGACCATACAAAAAAGAAAAATTGTGCTTTTTATTGATAATTGTACGGCTCATCCTGGAGACATTAATTCTGTATTAAATAATGTAAAAGTCGTATTTTTCCCACCAAACTTAACGTCAATTGTACATTCAATGGATCAGGGGGTAATTAAAAATCTTAAATTGCACTACCGGAAAAGAATACTGAAAAAAATTTTTACCATTGTAGAGAACAAGCAGACTGTCCCTGTTAATATTGTTGATCTCCGGGAGTGCATTTCTGAATTATCAAAAGTATGGACCAATGATGTTAGCGATGAAACAATATTCCATTGTTTTTGTAAAGCTGGTTTCAGTACCGCCACGACAGAATGGAATGAAGAAGATGATATGACACTAGTACAGTTAAGAAGTCACTGGAATTTTCTACAAACAACTGGAAATGTCAGTAACGAAGTTACACTGGAAGATTTCATCACTGCTGATGAACAGGTTACTGTTTCTGATTTTCCGGATGATGACGACATACTCCATAGTGTTAGCAAGTCCTCTGAACCGGTAGATGATGATGATGATGACGACGAAAATTTTGAAGACCAGCAAGACAAAAGAAAACCTACCGACGACGAGGTTTTACAGTCATTTAAAGCAATTAGGCTTACACTACATCTCAAGGACGAAGTACCTGACAGTATTTTTGAGTATTTAAATAGATGTGAAACTTTTTTTGAACGTAGTATCTTATTCAAACACAGAAAACAACAGAAAATTACCCACTTTTTCAAGTAACGAATTAAAACTATATCAAAAATTATATAGCCTACTGTCAACATTACCGATCAACATCTATCAAAGACTAAAGAATGCATTAGGATTAGTGCTTTTTAACATTTTAAATAAAGTTAGTGTATTCATTTTTTTGTATTATTGTTGTGAAAAAATTATGTGCTACAAATAAAAATACAGTGTTAACCTAAAACTCAGTTCAACATGCTTTTACGTATAGCCTACAACCATGTACAAGGTAAGTCTTTACATGAAATACACACTCTTTATTCAGTACGTACTTATTATGTATTAGATTAATATGTAAAGCATGACATAAAAAATACATTTACTTTTTTAAGTATGCGCTATTAAGAAAAATAACGGTACATAATATTAATTCATTATAGAACGTGAAACAACATTCATAAAAAAATTAGACGGGGAATTCTTGTTATAAATGGTTTATACCTCTATATAACGAAAACCTCTATTTAACGAATTTTTTTCTGGGATTCTCAATTTCGTTATATAGAGGTTCGACTGTAGTAAAAACAAATTTACAAACACACTTATAAAAACCAATACCTGGCGGGCTTGCAATCGAACATGATCCAGTTCTGACGTAATACTGATTTCTGCAACTTTCTTCATAACATCATGTAATTCTGGTGCAATCAATTTACGAGACACAATAGCTTTTAACAAAGTAAATGCTGTCACTTGACGAGTAAAATCTTGTATATCTTGTTCACAGTAAAGTAATAATGTTCTCAATTCATCAGTGGATATTACATGACATTTTACATCTCTCACAATAACAGCAACTGCCTGAAACCATACATTACACATACTTCCAGAAAAAGTATTATTTCTATTTCCATTTCCATTTTGTGTATACAGTGTTTGTGGTATTATGTTTTTACAAATTACTTTTACTTTATAGTTTACTAGCTGTTACCCGATGCTTCACACGTGAATATTGACTTTTAATAAGTATTTTAATATAATTTTTATTGTCTATGTCTATTTGGCATTCTGTCAGCTCGTATAACAATTTTGTACTCATTAGTCAAATTCTCGCCAAAGCTGTTTTCAACACTTGTACTATTTTAACTTGTACTAAATTATTATGTCGGTACAACAGCATTTGGAGATTTAAAAGTGCCCGTTTATAAAGCCTTTGTAGATATTTATAAAGTACCTGTGTAACGGGACAGATCAGGGGCATAAATAATTTTCAGAAGTTTCAAAGCAGACAGTGTATACAACCTCGTGGGAACCCCTGCATACAATGTTATGAGAGACCAGTCTGTTTATGTCTAGACATTTCGTCTAGACGAATTACGTAATCACTGGCAACCCAGGCTATCTGTGAATTACGGAAAAATACATAATTACCACAAGCCAGGAGGCAACAGTCAGTCATCGTTGGACCAGTGAAGTAGACACAGCAGAGCCGCACACGGCAGTAAAGGAGTGCGCGGTTCCAGTATCTAGTAAAGTGTGCGAGTAATTAGCAGTCGAATCACATTTTCCAGACCGCGCGGTCAACAAATATTAGTGCTTGAGCAAATACAGCGTCGGCCGGCTAAATAATGAGTATTATTTTAATTCAAAACAACAGTGAAGTACGAGTTAAGGAACGATAACGATATTGGTGTAAGTTGACTATAAAATCAGAATATTCGGAGTGCATTAAATGACGACAGTGGTGAAACAACAATAGGAACACCGGATGGATAGGTAACTGTACTGAACAATTCATTGATAAAAATAAATACAAAATTTTACTTAAAGCATAAATCCCATTTATAATTTAATATTCCAAAATTAAAATACTTTGTTAATGAGATCTCAGTAAGGGAATTAAAAGAGTATGTAAGAGAGAGAGTGGATGCAAAGTGTTGGTTGCATAAATAACGCTATTGTTAAGTCATTCTTTGTAGTAGTTTATACTGAGTGATTAAATATCCATGTATTCTTGTTTTGTATTGAAATTTTAGTGTGAAGATAAAGAGAAAGAAAATAATTCATTTTAATAAAAGAAAACTAATTTATTAGAATCAAAAAAATTTGTGTTAGAGTAATTATTTCGCAACTCAAACCCAAATAATCCCTCTGCAACTGTTTCGTCTATAGGACCTTGGAGGTAACCCAAAGGTAAGAAAAGACGTAATTTTTTTTAAATTTGTAAAAATTTATTATTTGCATAAAAGCGTAGAGTAACAAGTGGCCCCCGAACTGGGATAGTGTGTATAATTTATTAATTATATAATTTGTGATGTTTTCAATTTGTTTCTTCTGCAAGTAGATAATATTGTATATTCTTTTTAACACCTGACGCACGTTTCACTGAAAAATATCAGTATCATCAGAAGTTTCTAAGTGAATTAATAACAATCGAAATAATTCTATTAATATAAAAGTAACGAATAATCGAATTTGTATCGATTTTAATGTAAAATAAAATAACTGATAATCGATTTAGGTCGATTAGTTAACGATTGTTTTAATGTTTATTTCTTCAGCAGCTGTTTTCTCAGTTATATTTGAAATTTTGTTTATATAGTATTTTATTCACATTTATTTTTATTTTTTAGTAAATTTATAATTTTAAATAGATCGTCTTGTTTTGTTTTTATTTGGGTTTGTTCTTTAATTAATAAATTATTGTTATTGTGTTTGTAAATGTTAAGATTTTCCCAAATATTCATTTTTTGACCTTTTTGTATGTTTTTAATTAATTTTTAAAATATACAATAAAAATATTACAATAACAATAATTTATTAATTAAAGAACAAACCCAAATAAAAACAAAACAAGACGATCTATTTAAAATTATAAATTTACTAAAAAATAAAAATAAATGTGAATAAAATACTATATAAACAAAATTTCAAATATAACCGAGAAAACAGCTGCTGAAGAAATAAACATTAAAACAATCGTTAACTAATCGACCTAAATCGATTATCAGTTATTTTATTTTACATTAAAATCGATACAAATTCGATTATTCGTTACTTTTATATTAATAGAATTATTTCGATTGTTATTAATTCACTTAGAAACCTCTGATGATACTGATATTTTTCAGTGAAACGTGCGTCAGGTGTTAAAAAGAATATACAATATTATCTACTTGCAGAAGAAACAAATTGAAAACATCACAAATTATATAATTACTGCAAGAAACATCGAGTTACTTATATAGAAAATGATGAATTTATTAATTATACAAACTAGACCTAACTTGAGTTGCAGAGAAGGATTATTTGGGAGTGAGGGCGGTTGTGTAGGTTAGAAAGCATAGTTGTATATTGTAAGCGGACCCTGTATGCCGGTCTTTACAAAAATAAAATAGTAGAGAAAAATTTTATAAAAAATAAAATTTTCAATAAAAAAAAATAATTTTGTAAAAATTTAGAGAATTAGGAAGGTATTTATTAACTATCGAGCACTTCTGGAAGATTTTAACCAAGTCTGGAGTTAAATAGATTAACTCCAGTCAGCAATCGATCGATGATTTTTCTTGCTGGTCCAATATCTCACTCAAATAAAATATTTTCTTCTTCTTGAAGTCCCTTAGCCTTAATAAATAACCTTAAATTAGCCTGTGAAATAATAACAGATCAAAAACAATTGAAATATATGGATTTATTGAACAATTTAATAAATAATCGATTTTTTATCGATTGAGAACAATTATCGACTCCGTCTCAGGGAATTATCGATTGTGCATACAGTATAAAAATTATTATAGGTATTATATAAAGGACAGGTTCTTTGAGCGATTAAATTAATAGTCAGAGAAGGGTGACGAGAAAGTATAACATTAACAATTAAAATAAATTCAATAATTATTATTTAACAGTATTTAAATAATTCTGATATATAATGTTTAATAAATTGTTTTGTCAGACCATATGGAGCTTCTATGACGTCACTCGAGGTAGGAAGCAGATGTGTAAATTTCAAAGATGGCCGCTACTCGATCTGGATATGTTACTGCAAAAGTCGTCTTGTTAAAAACTCAACAAAATTATCTTTATGAATGTTTGAAATGTTCCCGCACTGGTGTAATCTGTCTATTAGGTAGTTTGATGTGTTCTGAAGAAGTGTTCCGTGTATATTGGTGTTAATTAAGTTATTTGGTATGTGTTCACTTCTGTTGGTTAGGTTGTCTGTCAAAGTGATTATGCGTTGTAGCGTGAATTATGTCAAATATATTGTTTTACTGTTTTATATCACTCGTATCATGAAGTTAGGTGTTATTTTTCACTATTGTCGTTAATGTTTTGGTAAATTTAGCTAGGAAAGTGTTCAATTCATCTAACTCTCGATGCACTAACATTAATGGCAATTTGTCGTACCATTTTCTACTCAGTTTTAAGGAACGTTTTTTCACACAACTATTCAGCTTGATATTCAACAAAAGACTAATTAACTTGGTCAAAATTTGGCCCAGTTAATCTTTGAAAAAGTATTGTTAACATATTTCGATTACCCATACACATGATACAATATTACATTATATATGGAATTTATTTATTTTATTCATCACTTTCATGAATTATGAACCTTATCATTGGTTTAATCATCTCATTCCTTTTAAATTGATATATTATAGTCCATATCTGTAGACATTTTGTGGAAATTAACAAATTTCTTTCCCTTTTTGAAATATAGGCTCAAAATTGGATTTCTGTCTTTATACAAATTTTCTTCCATTTTAATTATCATTAATCCTATTATAATAAATTTTAATTAGTCATATTCCTCTTCCTTTCCTTAAATACATATAAATTAAACCTTTGAACTGGTTTTTTGTGTTAATCTCTGAATTTGACATTGCTCTTTAAAATTAATTAATTTATATATTTTGAGAATTTACAATATTTTAAGGTATATTTCCTTATTATCATTTTAACTCATAGGATCATTCCCAGTAGTGGTTAACTGATTTACCTTATCTAAATCTTGCTAGTTTACAGGATTTATAAGTGAATTATACTGGTTTATTTGGTTTCTGTGAATTCACCAAATGGCCTAGAGTTTAGAATTTTACATTTCTGTCTTTCTCAAATAAATTTAATCTTACCACTCCTCTGACTTTACATAGTTACTATTACATGAAAATAAAATGGTTTATAACTTATTGTGAGGTGTAGTATTTAATTAACACTACAGTTATACAAAATAATTATGAACATTATTTAGCAATCTGCACAATTGAACATATTGCTGACATGGTTTGAACATATACTTTTAACTCTTTTTGAGTTAACATAGCATACCTATTGAAACATTATTAATGGTATGTATGCTGTTATTTAGCAAACATTATTCATTTTAAACACATAATATAAATCTTATTTTATAATAACTCCTACAAACACATTGATTTTATGGCTGTGAACAAACAGTTTATTTAAACATTTTAAACCTATGAATACTAAATTAATGCCAGTCCTTTCTGGTCTAAACCATTATTATTTATGATCCCCTTCATCAGTAAACATGATCACCCATACTCTAGTTATGATGCATTTTTTACAAATGTCTTGTAAATAAAGAGTTACATTAAAATAATAAAATACTGGAAATCTTCCATTTTATTATGCTGTTTATTATTGGATATTAAAGTTGTTATATAGCATATTGATAAGTCATAGTATCACTAACTTTAAGTTTATTGCATTTCCAAAAAACACTTACACAAATTCACTTTCACAGGTGGTTCTGATATTTTGAGTCTTATTATCTCAGACCAGACCTTTAGCAATCATGGACTGTTAAGACTTGTTTATTTTCTTATCACACAATAGCTTTAGTCGGTTCACTTCTTATAATACTATACAGCACTTTAGTTTTCTAAATAATTACATTTTTATAGGATTTTGGTATGTTATACTTTCTTTTGAATCGTTTTTGTGGGTTTGGGGTTGATGGTAGTTAATAATAATAATAGGTTTTACAACGGTGTTTCTTTCATACTATTTCTTCCTCTCCTCCTGTCTTCTTTCTTGTCCTTCTTCTAGTCTTCATTCTACTGGTCTTCTTGTCTTCCTTCTTCATTCTTGGGTAAACCAAGGTACTTTGTGTTATCTCGACTGATGTTTAGTTTGGAGCATCTAATTTATTTACTGATACAGACCTTGTTCTTCTCTAAAGGTTTCAGGGTATTGTTTTCTTCCTGATCACAAATTTTATTCTTCCTTCTTCTTGTTTTTGGGGTATTTTGGTATTCACCACTCTTAAACTGATTCTCTTTCTTCTTGATATGGTGTTATTTAATTTGTTTTCTGCTCCTAGCTTCCTGGGTAAATTACTGATCTTATAATATGAGTTGCCTTCAATACTTTCTTTGATATTTAAACAGTGGTTTTTATATAATGTAATGAGGATTTTTATTTTATCGTGGTTCATTCCTTTGATTTCCTTAAATCTCATTCAATATTATTTTAACATATGTGGTGTAATTAAACTTTATAATTTTATATGGCTTAATAAGTAGTGGATTTTCTGTCACGCTACAAATATGTAAACACAATAATACAAAAAATGGAAAATAAAAGTGACAAAGTCAGCAGAATTGACTTAACTAACACTAGTACAGACAATCAAGTAAATATGGTAATAACCGAAACGGTAGTGAATGAAATAAGCCTAACCGAGTCCGTAACAATGGGAGAGGCGACGATTCATTCAACGCCTATCCAAAATAAATGAGTTGACAACAATGATAAGGTAATGGATATGATCCAATTACTGTTGCATAAAGATGTACAGAATAATAAATTCGAAACCAATTTTAATGAACAGAATAAGAAATTTGATGCCTTAAATAACCGTTTGGACAATAGTGATGAAAGATTTGAGACTAAATTCAATGAAATAAGTAGCGACATAAATAGTCGTTTTGACATAAACGAGACTAAATTTGATGAATTAAATAAACGTTTCGACACAGATGATGTTAAATTTAATGAAATAAAGGGGGAGGTAAAACAATATAAAGAACAAAATGTAAAATTTGAGAATAGTATAAATGTAAAATGTGATGAATTAATTAAACGGTGTGATGAGATAAAAAACGACAAGGTAGGTGCTGTTAATACAAGTAATAATCAGAAGCTGATACTTTAAATGCAAATCAGGCGACTGTAGACAAGGTGAGTAGTAATGTTAATTATAATGAGGAAATAATTAACCAGAGTAAAATAATGGTGAATAACAATAACAAAGTAGTTGATAATGAGGTATTTATGCATGATACATTAAGTAATAATAGTGGTGATGATCAGAGTAGAAAATTATTTGGGGTTAGTAACAGAGTAGCATTTAGTGTTTATGAGTTAGAAAGGGAGTATGAAGACAGTTTAAATGTAGAGTGTGAACAGAGGGCAAAATTTTCCCACGATGTAGAGTGTGAAGCAGAGACTTCACGAGTGTTTTTGGAGGACGAGAGTTCCTCGATAGTTTTTGTAGAAGATAAAAGATCTTCAAAATGTCCCTTGGTTTTTGGTGTATCTGGTACGGCCAGATGGTGTTTAAATAATTTTGCTGTATTGCCCTTTGTGTGGAGTGAGAATGTGAAATTGGGTTGGGAAAGTGATCATGAAGAGAGTGATAGAGTGTGTTTAAGGTAAAGAGAGGTTATAGAAAATTTGTAGAGAGAATAAGTAATATGAACTATTTACCTTATGAAGCAAACAGTGAAGTGGTAAACAATGATTATATTGATGATGATGATAAACATTTACCTGTTGGGAGAATTAGTGTACTTGTAGTAGCAGATAATTGTGATAATGTTGTAACTCACCTAGGTTTAACAATAAATACTAATGGAGACTGGACAAAAAATACTAAAGTAGACATGGCTTATGATAAAATTATAATGGGGTATAACCCTAGAAATTATTATTATGGGAAAATGTATAACAAAGATTTAAATGGTTATTACATAAATAGTAATAATATGATGTATGAAAATACGAATGAAAATTGTTATGTGATAATTACACTAATTTTCGACAATGGTGGTTAGATAAATAGTGAATGAACATTTAATTATTTGAGTTAATGGTATAGTTACTTGGCTGATTTAGGTAATGATGTGTGGTAAATAGATATGACAAATATTGTAAATAAATTTGTATTGGTGTTAAATGGATCGTGTTAAGGTTATGTTGATAGTCTGGTAGCGCATCAGCTGATATGTTGTTGACATGTGCTTTGTATTTTGTATGATCCATGTTTACAGTTATGATTGTGTTGGTAACAATAATAATATTTTATTTTGATGAATAATTGCCACGAATGAATTTCATGATGAAATAAAATAATGCAAGAAGTAATTAAATAGAGTTAACTTTTTGTGAATAATATAATGAAGTACTATTTCTTTTATGAATTTGCTAACTGCTATAATTTTTTTATTGTTCGACTAAGCTTTTCGTCATTACTGACATCTTCAGGTCTTAAACAACCTAAGACCTGAGGTTGTTTAAGACCTGAAGATGTCAGTAATGACGAAAAGCTTAGTCGAACAATAAAAAAATTATAGCAGTTAGCAAATTCATAAAAGAAATAGTAAGGATGGCTGCTAATTTAAACAATACGAAGAATATAATGAAGTAACTTAGTGTTGTGATTATAATGTAGTTAAAATTATGGGAGAGGGTTTTATTAATGTAGAATCATTTTGAATAATGTAATTAAAGTAACTGACATTGTTTTGAACAAATGAGGTAATTAAATTAAATTTGAGTAGGAATGAAATTAATTTAAAATGTAAATTTTAGTAATGAATTTAAATTTATTTTGATTTGAATTTCGATTGGAATTGTAAAATAAATGGTAACTGATTAAAACGTAATGACTAAAATATTTATTCAAATGGAAAATGGAAGCTAGTGGTCATTTTTGTAAACTCTATGTAAATTCAAAAAGGAAATGTTTGTGTCAATATCATCCGGGTAATGTTTATGTTGAGATAAGGTATTTATGAAAAACCTATATTGTAAGTTTAACAGTAGATTCCCCGTTTAAATGCGGTCACGGCCTCACCAAACCGTGACCGTGGAGTAGTTAATTTATGGCAGACCGTGAATAGAATTATTGTAACTGGATCATGGTTTGTCTTTTGCCAACCTGGTGTATTGTGAATGTTAATTGGGGGGTAGTTTAGGGGAAGCTACTAAAAAAAATTTTTTTGTATCCAAGGCTAGGCACCGAAAGAGGTGATAGACCGCCCTAGGGCTCATTAATAATTACTGAAGTAGGATTACTGGTGCTAAATAGACCAGCCATACCGAATTTTATTGTAACTCTGAAGCAAGGACGGGGTGAGATAAAAGAAAAAAATGTTCACCCCTTCCGCCTCAGTCCTCTTGTGGAGGCAACTGGGCGCTACAGTCCAGGGGGGGTAATAGTGTGTGTGGAAGGGTGCTTGCCATGTTACTGCCAAGGCATAAAATGAAATGTTTATGCAACCGTGTTAATACCAAAACCGGCGTAAAGGTAGAGTGGTGACTATGATATTTGGCCATTGTAAGTTGGTAACATGTATTTTGTAGTAAGGTGATTGTTATTTACTTGTATTTTATGTAATCAATTTGTAATTTTGGAGGGGAATAGTGTTTTGTTAGGGGAGTAATTAACAGGATATAATTTGTATGGGATTTATATGTATTAGATGTTTAGATGTAAGTGTATAATAAGTTTATATTGCCAGGTGGACGTTGTATTTTATGCAGTCCAGTTACAGGGTTGTTCAAAACTAATGTAAAATGTTTAAAAGCCAGAAACCTTGGTAGCCAATTAGACTATGCTGAATTGAAATTGTTATGATAGTGTATGAGTATGAATTTAAATAATTGGAGTTGAATTAATTAATTTAACAGAATTTATTTTTAATTTGAAGTGCATAAGGAGGCAATGTTTTGTTGGTAATTTCGAAGTAAATCCAAAGGTAAAAATGGTAATGTTTATTTGGAATGTTCATTCAGTTGCATCCTGTTTGAGGGTGAACCATAAAGGGTTGAACTGAATGTTATGTAACTGCATATGAATGTAGAACGGAGATATTTGTATATTACCACAATAAATAAGCAACCAGTACTTTGAAAACAGTCAACCAATACTTTGTTAATGACATACCAGTATGACTAAGAGGAAACAAATCAGTTGGGGATATGGAGTAATGGAAGCCCGGGTATTGATATTGTAATTGAATGTTTCAGAGTCAGGTGATACTGTGGTGACGTGCCTGTCTGATTTTATGGTGTTGGGATCTCAAGCCGAGAAGTCCAGTAAGGTCGGATAGGTGCAGCACAGTCACCGGTCTAGGGGGGTAAGTACCCATGATTTTAGGAAAGATTTAAGGAGGGTTGCGGCGCTATACCTTCACTGATCCTCTTAGGTTTTATACAATAAGAGTTTTTATGCTTCGGCATAAAACCTGTCATTGGGGGGTATTGTAACGGGACAGATCAGGGGCATAAATAATTTTCAGAAGTTTCAAAGCAGACAGTGTATACAACCTCGTGGGAACCCCTGCATACAATGTTATGAGAGACCAGTCTGTTTATGTCTAGACATTTCGTCTAGATGAATTGCGTAATCACTGGCAACCCAGGCTATCTGTGAATTACGGAAAAATACATAATTACCACAAGCCAGGAAGCAACAGTCAGTCATCGTTGGACCAGTGAAATAGACACAGCAGAGCCGCACAGGGCAGTAAAGGAGTGCGCGGTTCCAGTATCTAGTAAAGTGTGTGAGTAATTAGCAGTCGAATCACATTTTCCAGACCGCGCGGTCAACAAATATTAGTTCTTGAGCAAATACAGCGTCGGCCGGCTAAATAATGAGTATTATTTTAATTCAAAACAACAGTGAAGTACGAGTTAAGGAACGATAACGATATTGGTGTAAGTTGACTATAAAATCAGAATATTCGGACTGCATTAAATGACGACAGTGGTGAAACAACAATAGGAACACCGGATGGATAGGTAACTGTACTGAACAATTCATTGATAAAAATAAATAAAAAATTTTACTTAAAGCATAAATCCCATCTATAATTTAATATTCCAAAATTAAAATACTTTGTTAATGAGATCTCAGTAAGGGAATTAAAAGAGTATTTAAGAGAGAGAGTGGACGCAAAGTGTTGGTTGCATAAATAACGCTATTGTTAAGTCATTCTTTGTAGTAGTTTATACTGAGTGATTAAATATCCATGTATTCTTGTTTTGTATTGAAATTTTAGTATGAAGATAAAGTGAAAGAAAATAATTCATTTTAATAAAAGAAAACTAATTTATTAGACTCCAAAAAATTTGTGTTAGAGTAATTATTTCGCAACTCAAACCCAAATAATCCCTCTGCAACTGTTTCGTCTATAGGACCTTGGAGGTAACCCGAAGGTAAGAAAAGACGTAATTTTTTTTAAATTTGTAAAAATTTATTATTTGCATAAAAGCGTAGAGTAACACCTGTTAAATAAAAAATGCTAAATTCTTTACTTTAAGTGTTACTGTGTTAGAAGCATTGTATAACACAAAGCATTGTATAACACATTAAACGTTGTTTTCCTCAACCATGGCTTTTATTTGTTTCAGCAGTAAACTAAAAACCAGAAACCATTGACACCTAACCTCACAAATGAAAACAACACGTATTTTCGATTTGCATTAAATAATAGGACAATTTACAATTAGTACACTTTCCACATCGTAATATATCGATACAATCGCATATTATATAAAACATAAAAAATGTACTGCAAGAACGGATAAATGTACAGTTCCAATGCCGCTAAATAGCTTTTGTTTATTTATTTGTTACTATGGTAATTCATTCTGGTCTCCATGGTGTTGTTGACATCTTTAGTAGTAGTATTTAATATATTTCATTACTTATTCATTGCATCATCAGAAATATGTATAAACATAAATTGTATAATTGTTTTAAAACAATTACAAAAATATAGACATATCTATATACAAAATATATCGATACAATTGCATATTAAAAACTGCAGGAACGGATAAATGTACAGTTCCGATGCCGCTAAATATCATTTGTTTATTTACTTGTTACTATGGTAATTAATTCTGGTCTCCATGGCGTTGTTGACATCTTTATATGCATCAATGAAAAGACATAATTAAAAGGGCCTAAATCGTGCGAACGGGGCAAAATATCAAATTCCAAGTTAGACAGTATTTTGCGCCTTGTAACAAAGGTTACCTGTGCACAATTTGGTGATAATCGGTGTAACGGTGTGGATTTGTATTCAGTACCCATAAATCCTCAGACTTTGAGTTTTATATTATATAGATAGTAGAGTAAGTTCACATTACATTTACTATAAGCTTACATTAAGCAAAAGAGAAAGTCAACTACCAAATGTGCGTGCGCGCGCGCACACACACACACACACACACCAAAAGTAATTTATTTATTTTTGTCATCATAGATTGTAGCCATTACTGAGCATATTACCTCTGGTTGAAATTCCTTCCTTTCTTTAGATTGTAAAACGAATGAAAACAACAAGTAACAATCATCGATTGATATTATAAACTTGAAAGAATGTACCATTAAACATGAATATGAATAAGAATTGTAGATCATTACACCAAACTGTAAATAACTGACTCATAAGGCTTCAAGAACACTTACAATTAATAACAGTATTTTCTCACAAATACATCTTGCAATACTTAAGCATATCATTCACAAAATGTTGATAAAATTCTGACCAATAACTTTAGTCACTATGAAACATGTCTAATCAACTAATCTATTAATCATTTATTAAATACAAATTTAGGAAATTAAATGTTTAAATCATGTTACTTTTTTACATATTGAATGTAAGACATATGTTGTTGTTGCTTATGGCTGGCCTGGACATCTATCTCCACTATTTTTCTGACATCCCAATAAAGCTGACTGACATTATTTGACCATGTAAAATGACATGATATGCTTCTATAAAAGTCGAAACATATACATATATATTAATTAATTTAATACTAGTTTACAATCAAAATGTTTTTTTTCTTACTTGGAACAGACTTCAGCATTAAGCAGTAAGTTCATCTTCAGCCATGTTTGTTTAAAGTCTTGTAAAATATTTGTGTCACAGTTGGCTGCTGCTGTTGTTCTCTGTTGGCTTTTCATTTGTTGTATTGGTGCTGTTGTTGCTGTGTTACTTTAAAGAACAACCAAACGCCAGCAGAAAGCAACAGCAGCGACTAACCAGGAAACAGACATTTCACAAAACTTAAAACAAACATGGCTGACAATGAGAATAATGCTCACAATAACATCGAGTTAATGTTTGAAACATGTTCCAATTAAGAAAAAAACATCGTGATTGTTAACCAGTATTAAATTAAGTAATTTATTTACCAAGAAAACAACTGTAGCAACACATGTTTGAACATATACATATATATATATGATCGTGCATACATACAATTGTTTAAGGTTAAACAACTCACTTTAAGGAAAAAGAAAAATATGGAATTTACCTTGAAAGCAGCCATTACAAGATCAAAGTTATCGCCCTTGCAAAGGCCTGCAGCAGCATATTTATATAAAATATCAAACACACTCTTAGTTATTTCCTGGATATTATTCCTCAGTGAAGGTAAATCAAATTTAAGCACCCAACACAAGCACTGGAGAGCCAGTGTGGTCAACTGAAACACATTTTTTCATCTAAATTATTAAAACCAATCAATCCTATTTTTAAAAAACCATGAATTTACTGCATCACTAAATAATCAAAGAATCCTCAAATGTAAATTTTGTTATCAATAAAAACAAGTATATTAATTTAAACAAATAATATACATAAACAAATATATGAATTTAAAGCTACAAAATTAATTTTTAGATTTTTATTTTCAAAATTACTGTTGCTGAGTCACGGGTAACTTAATAGATATAACATTCATAGACGTTAAAATTATGAGCAGTAATACTGAAAGAAAGCAGTCACATGGAAAAACGTATCCATCTGCTTAGTGACGGTATTGTGACAGTGACCTCAATATGAGATTTGGGGGTGTTTAATAACTGTAATCAACAAATATTTAATATGACAAGCCAAGCTATATTGTTACTTAATACCACAACCAACAGTTTCAGCCAACATTAATTTTTGTTTGTTTGTTTGTTAAATATCACCTTAACATGCTGGGATGTAAGGCAATCTTTTAATACCACTGCAAGTGGATCTAAGTGAGGTCTACAGCCGTCACCCTTCATTTTTTCACGTTTCAAGAGGAAATAATACAGCCGCAATCCAAATTCAACCAGCACATGTGCATTTGTTTTCACAAATTGTTTTCCATCCACCTGAGGCCTTCTTTTTGGTTCTGAAACAAGAAAAAATCTTAATCCATTTATCACGCATGCATGTGTCCACATACACACACCTCAAGTTTATACTGCTTCATCCACAATTTATCACAAGATAATCTACGAGGCTTATCCAGAAAGTAAGTGCCATCTGCACATCTATCCCGCGCATATTGTAGTACGAAGGTCGCGCATGCGTAATTACTTCCTTCTATTCGACAACGAAGTAGCCAAGCTATATTGTTTGTTTACGTTCTGATTTACGTTTACTACACATCGGTAATCATGTTTAAAAAAAATCGATCGGCCCGCCAGTTGTGAAATAAGAACATTTATTAGGTTTTTGAACGCGAGAAATCTTCGTCCTTATGAAATTCATCGTCATATTTGTGAAGTTTATGGACAGAATGTGATTAGTGAAGGTATGGTGAGAAAGTGGGTTAGGATGTTTAATGATGGAAGAGAAAATGTTCACGACGAGGAGTGTAGTGGTCGCCCGTCCTTAGTCAACGAAGAATTGCTGAGCAGTGTTGACGAGAAGGTTCATTCCAATAGGGGATTCATAATTTCTGATTTGTCAATGGATCTTTCAAACATTTCTAGATCTTTATTACACGAAATTGTGACTGAACATTTACGCTACAAAAAACTGTGGTCGATACGGGTGCCGAAAATGCTAACGGACAGTCACAAAACGAAATGCATGGGAGCAGCCTTGGAATTTTTGCAGCGTTATGAAAGAGATGGAAATTGTTTTTTGAAAAGAATTGTCACTGGTGATTAAACATGGGTTTCTTACGAGACACCAGAAACTAAACGACAGTCACTACAATGGCGGTATACTGGTTCACCGAAAGCCAAGAAAGCAAAGCCACCTCTTTCTACAAAAAAAATCATGTGCACCGTTTTTTGGGACTGTCAGGGAATTTTGTTAGTTGAATTTATGGAACGAGGCACAATAATCAACACAGAAGATTACTGTGAAACACTCAAAAAGTTACGGCGAGCAATACAAAACAAAAGGCGTGGACTACTGACTTCGGGAGTGGTGTTTGTGCAAGACAAGCGCGACTGCATACCACACGTGTAATGATGGCGCTTGTTGATTCATTTCACTGGGAACAATTCAGTCATCCTTCTTACAGTCCAGATTTGGCTCCCAGCGATTTCCATTTGTTTTTGCTTCTGAAGAAATTTCTTGCCGGCCAGAAGTTTGAAAGTGATGATGAGATAAAGGGAAACGTTATAACGAAAAGAAGTAGTGGGTATTGGTACGTCCTTCTTCAAGCCCCGCGATGGAAGCCAATTTATAGTAAAACAAGTAGTGGGTGTTGTTTAAATGTTTATGTTGTAATTTGTCGGGCGTTACCTCCGCGCACTTTTGTTACTTACTCTGTTGACTGGATCCTCTGCAGTGATGTAGTCCTGTAACACAACTTAAAACTATGCTTTTTGTGGGCGCCACTTGGAAACGTTTGTTCCAAGAAAAAAATAAATGTGATTGATAAAATTTTTAAATCTACGAAAAAATTTAAACAAGCCAGTTTAGCTTGGAAAAATCAGTTAAGTTTAATGATTCTTTAAAAACAACAAACAAATCGTCTGAAGGACTAACATTCATAAAAAGAAAAAATTATAAAATTGCAGAGAAAAAATTTTACAAGTTATTATTATTGACAATTTTTTATATATCCAATCAAGTATCGGCTAGTATATTTCAGATTTTGACTCAGTTGAAAAGCATGAGTTTAATATGTGAAAAATCTTTACTCTCAGGACGTGACTCCTTTGAACTACCAAGACATATCAATTAGATGCCTTACAAGAAAAAACTAAGTGATTTGAAGGTGTATGTGTGGCGTGTAAAGTACAACTGTGTGATAAATGTAACCAGGTAACAAATGACTTTAATTTTGGTAACTCACGTTCCAATGGTCGTTTATTCTCGCACTGGACACTTCCTTCGGGTAGTTTCTCAATCTCGCCTCTTCGGGTGTACACTGAATCTATTTAAAGCCAAATTTTGCGATCATTACTTTTTCCGCACTTTTTGTCAAAACGTTTGGCAGTAGAATCTCGTTCAAACGCCGCCGCTACGAATCATCTGTTTAGCGTTGATTCAGAAATCTGCCACCGCAGCGCTGATTCCCATGCAGTGTCGAGGAAGGCTTAGTGTATTGTTTGTTTACGTTCGGGGGAATTATTTGTCACGTTAGTCAGTCAATGCGAACACAGCAGAATTCGTTCTCTATTTAAATGTTTGGTCCCTCCTGGGCCGTCGACGTTCTGGCTGCGTGATTTCTATTAAAATTTGCCGTATCGCTGCTCTATTTCAGCGATACTTTCTGGCGTAGACTCTCATTGAGGTTAAGTCAGTCGGTTATGTCTATGTACGGGAAAAGCCTTCCTGCCGTGTCTTGTCGATTTCTCGCCTCTTTGGTTTCGCCTTAGCTGCGTTGATCAGTGTTGTGTGAGATGCATCAGTTCTGGAGTTCAATCTTCAAGTGTTTTTTGGGTCGAATTTGGTCTCGCTTTTATACTAATTCAGCATGACTGTTTTCATCGACTTCCGGTATATTTGTGTAAAAATTCTTTCTAGATTGTTCGAGAATAAACGAAATGGAATGTCATAGAACAATTTTCACTTCCGTAGAAGCTTTTAGAACGAATTTCTTATTCTTCATACAAAGGATATTTCAAAATTTACACTGGTATTTATCAAACAGTTTTACATTAGTACTCACAATTTGTATGCCATTAATGCATTTAGATTCCTTGTTTTTAACTGAATCTAGCGATACTAAATATGATTGGTATCTAATTAACTTAAGTCTAATAAACAATACAATATACAACCCTCACCTTGAGTTGTTGTCATTGAAAACTCAATTTTTATAACAAAAATTGTTGTGGAGTTACAAAGTTCCTTCCACAAGCTGAACATCTACTACTACTACTACTTTCCTACAACAAAATAAACAAATTTTAACATAAATAAAACACAAATAAATACAATTTTATATGGCCTCTGCTCATGGCCTAGATTCTTGTCAGTTTTCTAATACAATGATTAGTCTTTTTCTTTAATATATGTATTATTTCACTACTATACACACAGAGTTTATTATTTTGTCTATCTTTTGTGATACCTGGTTACTCTGTACATATATTATATTTATCACAAGATGACATAGCATCATTGATTGGTCTTGAGATGTCATTTTTTATGGTGTGACAAATCTCACTCTAATTAGTTAAATTCTTTTAGAATTGACTTTACTTTCAACTGAGTTTGTTTCTTATTAAGGTATTCTGATGTATTGTACCTTTCTATCTTATTTTTGTTAGTATTATGTAAGTATTTAGCCAGATATGATTATTTTTGTACTGGATGATTGGCTTCAGCCATACATGGTATAAGTAAATATTTTGCTGACTTGACTATTACAATGTTAAAGTTGGTCAGGTATATTAGCATAGTTGCTTTATATCATATTACAGCTTTCTAATACAGTTTGGTTGCATTTTGGCAACATTAAATTCATAAATTATACAATATTAGATGCCTATTACATGTTTTTAGTTAACACTGTTTTTGGCTATTTTGACTGCTTTTTATTCATTTGACAGCTTCCTTTATTTAAGATAAATTGTTCACTATTGTCTGCTTGACAATTACATATAGTTTTTATTTAAATCTGATAATAATTAATTTTTTCATGAAATCTTGGTGTATGGTCTCAAATCCAACACATTAATATTTTTTGTCATTGCAAATATACAATTTTTATTTTAACTTAAACTCTTTCTAATAATGTATTTAAGTCATTTAATACATTTATTTTATTTACATCATATAATATAATGATGGATCATGTCCATTTATTCACAAAAAATAGTTTTTAATACTATATTCATAGTTATAAAACTTAACAATTATTGACTTCATTTTGGTGGATTCTGACATTATTTCTCTCTCTTATAGTGTCTTATGGTTTTTTCACTCTTATTCACTTTAATAATATATATGGGGTTTTGTCTTAGTCATAGTTTGGTCGTTTTTTCAAGTTGATAGAAATAATTATTATACAAAATTACACAATTTTTTGGGACTACTTGGGTTCAATACTGTTCACTTCACTTTCCTCTTATGCTAACTTCCTATATAAATGATTTCTTTTATGGAACGTTCTGTGACGTTACATATGCCTCTTCGTTAAAGTTGATAATTTTGGAAAAACATATCTTTGGTTTTGATGAAATTATCATCTCTATAATAACCCTTTATTATTAGCTTCTTTATATTTCATTCTTTTATCTTATAATTAAATTCCTGTACTACTCCTTTAATATATTAATCCAACTCAATATTCCTAGTTCGTTCTTTGTCATATCACCTATTCCTTTCCTTTTTACCTTGATGTTTTATAATTAATCTTTGATATAATTCCCTATCAATTCCCTAACTTACATAGAGGGTTGGGAGTCAGAGTGGCTCGCTATGGCATACATTCTCTGTCCCTTCCTGTCTATAACTACTGAAATCAGAGGCAACACATCCCTGTTCAGAAAATAATAATTGCACCTTTGCAACAAATAATAATAATAATAAAAAAAATACAATATTCACAGATCATAGGCTCCTACACATAAATTCCCTTTCTTAAACTCTTCTGATTAATTCACAATTATATTAATATATCGTTCTCCGCAGGTTAAAATTATTGTTTAAAATCATTCAATGTTAATAGCTATATTCATATTCATCATTACCTCCTTATGTAACACACTGTTTTCCCTTTTTTTTTTCATTTATCATTTCCATTTAGTATCAAATATATGACAGCATTTCTTCCTCTTTTCTCCTTTACTAAGTGTCCTCGTAATATTTATTAATAACAATCTCTCTCCTTCTCTAAGTACGGGTAAGCTGGTAAATATACGTTGACTTGGCTATTGGAAATAAATCTTGCCTATGGTGGAATGTGTCCATCTCGTAGTATTTATTTATAACAATCTCTCTACAATAATATTTATATTTATTTAAAAATCTCTACCTCCTTTCTAATTATGGCTAAGTTAAAAAATTCACGTTGACATGTTTAGTCAAGGTACCTTCTCTATGATGCTGTATTTGACTTGGGTCTTTGGTCATGGTACTTGGTCACTGATTGCGTATTCGACTTGCGATTTTTTAATCATGGTACTTTTTTAATGAAGTCTGGTTATACGTACCTTTTACCTTGTTCCTAATTGTGTCAGTTACCTCGTAGGTATTGTTTTTATTGTCTCTGGTTATCGTGAAAGGCCCTGTATATAAGAGTAGCAATTTCCTCGTTATGCCTTGTATAGCACTGGGCAATTCTCTATTTTTAACTAACACCTTTTCACCTACCTCATATTTAATTGCCTTAGGCTGTGATTTGATATATTTTTTCCGCTGCTGTTCCGTTTTTTCTAACACCTTATTATAAAATTTTGCCCCTTCAAATTGGTATGTGGGCTCGTCGGGAAAATTAATAATTTCTTTTATTTCTCGTGGTGGGGGTCTTTCGAACATAACCGTGTATGGCGACATCTCGATGGTATTGTGATGCGAGAAATTGAGAAAATCCTCGGTAGAGGCTACATATTCATGCCATCTTTTCTGCTCGTTATGGCAGTATGTTCTTAGTAACCGTCCTACCTCCCTTAACACTCTCTCGGCTGGGTTACTATTCGGGTGATATACGGACGTCTTGTACGTTTTTATTCCGTGTTCTCCCAAGCTTTCCTTCCAAAGTTTTCCCCTAAACTGAGTACCGTGGTCCGTAATTATAGAATACGGTCGGCCCACTTCCATTATATAACGCTTGATTATTATGTCTATTATTTTCCTGGTCGTTGCCCTAGTTATTGGGTATAGCTTTGTATACTTGCTAAAGTGGTCGAAAATGATTACGATAAATTTATATCGGTGTCTCCCACCGCTGCGTGAAAAGGGTCCGCAGATATCGAGAAATACCTTTTCCACTTTTTCGGTAGATAATATGGGTATCATGACCCCTTCCTTCCTCTCGTTATCACACTTTACCTTTTGACAAATATCGCACGACCGTATCGCCAGTTGCACCTTCTTATTCATCCCCTTGATGTATGTTTGCTCTTCCAATGCCTTCCTTACTTTAAGGGCACCCATATGTCCGTACCTCTCGTGATAGTCGATTATTAGCGGTCTCTCTATCGCTGGTGGAATCACTAATTTCCAATTCTCTTGTTGCGGGGTATTCCTAATAAACAAAGTGTCATCGTGTATACAATAAAATCTGTTTATGACCTCATCGCCTTCCTGTACCCTTTTTCTAATATCTCCTAATTTCGGATCGGCCTCTTGTTGTGACTTTATTTCGTGCAAAATATCTTTTAAATCCTCCCTGCTCTTAATAATGTGGTAAACCTTGGCTAATTGTTCCTTTTCGCCGTCAAAGGTTTGGTCTGGTATATTGACGCGAGATAAGACGTCGGCAGCTACGTTCTGTTTGCCGGGTATATATTCCCATGTGATATTGTACTCTTGCAAGGCCAAAACCCATCTAGTCAGCCTTCCGTGGTTCAGTTTACAATGCTTTAAAAATGATATAGATTTGTGGTCGCTTCTAACTGTTATGGGGTACCCTAATATATATGTCCTAAATTTACCGCATGCGAAAACTACACTCAACAGTTCTTTTTCGGTAGTATTGTAGTTTCGTTCGCAACTGTTCAGCACGCGGCTAGCAAAGCTAATTACTAAATGGTTACCGTCCTGATCTTCCTGATAGAGGGCTGCACCTAAACTCACGTTACTGGCATCGCAGTTTAGAAAAAATGGTTTTGTAAAGTCGGGATGATGCAACGTTACGGTTTCTAAAAACGTTTCCTTTATGATATTGAGCACTCCATCTTGCTCTGGTCCCCAAGTCCATTTGTCTTTAGCTGATAACTGCTTTTGGAACCTGGCAGTTAGTTCTGAGTAATTGGACCGAAACTTTCTGTAATAGTTGCAGATTCCTAAAAATGACTGCAGCTGTTTCCTATTCTTTGGGGTGGGGAACTTCTGTATGGCCTCTACCTTTTCCTTGGATGGAGTAATCCCTTGTTCTGTTAAATTAAATCCTAAAAATTTCACCTCATTTGCAATGAATTGGGACTTGTCTAATTTGAGGGTGATATTATTCTCTGATAATTTCTCTAGCACCTGTTCAACCCTATTACAATGGTCGTCCCAATTCGCTGAAGTCACCAGTAGGTCGTCGACGTACACTGTCGTAAACTTCAGTACTTCCTGCCCCAATATTCTGTCCATTATCTTTACAAACACCGCCACAGAATTTATTAAGCCAAAAGGTAACCGCTTAAACTGATAGTTTCTGCCCTCGAATATGAATGCCATATATCTCCTACTATCAGGGTGGAGTTCTATCTGCCAGTATCCGCATACCGTATCCCATGAGCTTATATATCTGATTCCGTGGAACTTTTTTAATATCTCCTCTATCTCCCCAGGTGAAGTGCGGTCGTTAACAATCATTTTGTTAATCTCCCTAGCATCGAGACAAATACGTACCTTTCCGTTCTTTTTTGGCACCGCTATGATTGGGCTGGTAAAGGGCGAATGACTATACTCGATTATGTCGTCCTCTATCATCCTGTTCAATTCTTCCCTGACTTCGTTCTTTAGCGAGTATGCGATCGGGTACGATTTCCTGTTAAATTCCACCGGAGTTTTGAATTTTATGGTGCACTGATAATCTCTGGCTTTACCTGGAGCGTTCGAGAATATGTGTTTATAATGGTTGTATACCTCGATTAATTGTTCCGCCTGTTTTTCGCTGATCAAACCCCTTGCTTTCGTCCTTTGGAAATCCCGTATTTCTTCTAACTTTTCTAACCACAACTCTGGGTTTTCCTCCTGATATAATGGCATATTGATTGGACGATCGGTACAATAATAATGGTTCACTATCGCTTGATAAGGTGTATTGTCTGTACCACTTCCTTGGACATCGATTAAATTATTGGTCCAAATCCCCTTGTTAGTCTTAAAAGTTATCACCTTACTTTCCAAATCTATTACAGCATTGTATGGCCTAAGTATATCGCAGCCTATTAGTATACTCATGGGTAAATTACTCGCCACTAATAACCCTATTGGTATTGTTACCCCATTACTAGTCATCTCTAATGACACCTGTTTCTTTATTGATTTATTTTGCCTCCCCGTTGCTCCGACTAAAATAATGTTATTTATCGGTAGAGTGGGTATTGGTAAATTACTATTTTGTTTAATCCGCTCTAACTCAATACTATCGATAAGTGACACATTTGACCCCGTGTCAATGAGTAGTATCGCTTCTATGCCATTGATATATGCTTTAATCTGCACGATACTATTATTCCCTTGTTTACTATTTTTAATGATATCGTCACCTTCTTCTAATAACTCCTCTCTAATATCCTTAAGGTAATTATTTATTCTTAATATAGTCCCGTCTTTGCCCTGTCTATGTTCGTCGTTTGTCACCCCATAATATTGGTTCAGTGAAGGGCGGTTTTCCTTTTTCACTGCCGCGTTTAGTTTAAATGAGCCACTGTCTCATTGGCCCGGTCTCCCGGAACATTGGGTTGCTGACCCGTCTGTGTTTCCTGCCTGACCTCGGGATTACCGTTAATAGGTTGGCTATTCGCCGTGTTACCCTGGCTACCTGGCGCCTGTTGTGGGTAAAACATGTAAGTGGGTACATTAGGTGGATATGGCCGTCGGTTATTGGCCATTGTATAATTTACCTGGGGTCTATATTCATTTTGGTTTCTCCTATCGCCTCCTCCTTGGTTTCCCCCGTTGCGATAACCATTACGTTGACCATACTTACTTCCTCTATAATTATTCCCGCGATAACCGTTTCCCTGGTAGGAGTTCCTACCGTAGTTATTCCCGGTGTAATTACCTCTGTTTGGTCCCGGATAGTTGCGGTTAATTGGGCCCTGAGTGGTATCATTTCGGCCATTTGGTGGGATATTATTATTCTGATTATTGGTGCTTAGATTATTACCGTTCCCACCTCCATTCCGGTTTGGTCCGTTATTATTGTTGTTGTACTCTACCTTACGATTGGGGGGTTGGTAATCCTGGAACCTTCCTGTGGATTCGCAATTTTCCAATAATTTGGCCAGATTGGCTATTTTGCTAATTTGTTGGTATAATTGGGCATCCTTGATCCCATAGCTGTAATGTCCAGCTAACTGCCTTACCAAACATTCTTCTGGGAAAGGCGGTATCAGCTTCCGTGCTAAACATACCTTTCCCAGGAAATAAGACGTCGGGGACTGTCCATAGGACGCGTCGTATTTGCCATAGAAAATGTCCATTCTTACCCTGTTTTGTGCGGTCTCTGACCAATACTTTTCCTTAAACTGGCGTTTAAACTCTGCTAAATTCGTTATTTCTGGTCGTACCGCTATCCACCAGTTATCCTTAGTATTTTTAAACGTCTCGTCAAGCATCTCTCTTATCCTGTCCCACCTTGTTTCTCTACTCCTCCCAATAACCTCCTCCATTCTTTCCAAAAATTCCATTGGGTTTCGTCGGTAGTCCTGGAAGTTGATTACTTCCCTGTTTTCACCATGACACGTATGAGTGTTTAGTATTGGTGTGTCTCTCAGCGCCCCTAATCTTTCCTGCAGGTTTTTCTCTCTCTGGTCTATTTCCAGTATACTATTTTTGTTAGATTTTATCTGTTCGTCCAGCCTGTTAGCGATGTCATATGTTTCCTGCCTCCTCTCGCTAACGTCTTTCTGGACTTCTCCCACCTCCTGCATGATGGCGTCTTGGTTCTGCCTTACCTTGTTTTCGAGATTCCTAACATCTTGTTTGGTCTCTACTGTTTGCTCCTCTATACTTTCGAAACGTGTATTGTTTCCCTCCCGTAACCTTTCCAACTGTTTCTCCATATTCTCGACCTTCCTGTCACTATCAATTTTATTATCATCGATTTTTTTGTTTACTGTTTCGTACTTTATGCTAATTTCTTTTTTCAGGGACTCTATACATTTTTTATTCTCCTCCTTCAGGGATTCTGTATTTTTGTTCATATCCTCCTTCAGGGATTTTATTATTTCCTCCTTATCTTCCCGTCTCTTTTTATTACTCTCCTCCTTATCTTCCTGTCTATTTTTATTCATATTTTCTTCCATTTTTTGGAGCATCATCATTAATATATTCGTGTCAGCACTCCCTGTTATTTTTTCTGGTTCGGGTTTCTCTGTCTGTTCTACCATTTGTATGGGTTCTTCTCCCGTTTGTTCTTCTAATTCCTCTGCCGTTTGTACCGGTCTTTCCACTTCTAGTGTGGGCGGTTCTAATTCCGTTTCCTCCATTTGTACTGCCTCTCCGTCTTCCACACTTAACTCGGGTTCCACAGTCTTCTTCACCTTTTTTCCCTTTGGTTGCGGCATTTTGATCTGTTGGTAGTTGCCGGGCTTGTTCCGTCTTTTTCAAGCCTCACTAGTTGGGCTGCCAATTTATAACGAAAAGAAAGAAGTATGAGTGAGTACGTCCTTCTTCAAGCCCCGCGATGGAAGCCAATTTATAGTAAAACAAGTAGTGGGTGTTGTTTAAATGTTTATGTTGTAATTTGTCGGGCGTTACCTCCGCGCACTTTTGTTACTTACTCTGTTGACTGGATCCTCTGCAGTGATGTAGTCCTGTAACACAACTTAAAACTATGCTTTTTGTGGGCGCCACTTGGAAACGTTTGTTCCAAGAAAAAAATAAATGTGATTGATAAAATTTTTAAATCTACGAAAAAATTTAAACAAGTCAGTTTAGCTTGGAAAAATCAGTTAAGTTTAATGATTCTTTAAAAACAACAAACAAATCGTCTGAAATACTAACATTCATAAAAAGAAAAAATTATAAAATTGCAGAGAAAAAATTTTACAAGTTATTATTATTGACAATTTTTTATATATCCAATCAAGTATCGGCTAGTATATTTCAGATTTTGACTCAGTTGAAAAGCATGAGTTTAATATGTGAAAAATCTTTACTCTCAGGACGTGGCTCCTTTGAACTACCAAGACATATCAATTAGATGCCTTACAAGAAAAAACTAAGTGATTTGAAGGTGTATGTGTGGCGTGTAAAGTACAACTGTGTGATAAATGTAACCAGGTAACAAATGACTTTAATTTTGGTAACTCACGTTCCAATGGTCGTTTATTCTCGCACTGGACACTTCCTTCGGGTAGTTTCTCAATCTCGCCTCTTCGGGTGTACACTGAATCTATTTAAAGTCAAATTTTGCGATCATTACTTTTTCCGCACTTTTTGTCAAAACGTTTGGCAGTAGAATCTCGTTCAAACGCCGCCGCTACGAATCATCTGTTTAGCGTTGATTCAGAAATCTGCCACCGCAGCGCTGATTCCCATGCAGTGTCGAGGAAGGCTTAGTGTATTGTTTGTTTACGTTCGGGGGAATTATTTGTCACGTTAGTCAGTCAATGCGAACACAGCAGAATTCGTTCTCTATTTAAATGTTTGGTCCCTCCTGGGCCGTCGACGTTCTGGCTGCGTGATTTCTATTAAAATTTGCCGTATCGCTGCTCTATTTCAGCGATACTTTTTGGCGTAGACTCTCGTTGAGGTTAAGTCAGTCGGTTATGTCTATGTACGGGAAAAGCCTTCCTGCCGTGTCTTGTCGATTTCTCGCCTCTTTGGTTTCGCCTTAGCTGCGTTGATCAGTGTTGTGTGAGATGCATCAGTTCTGGAGTTCAATCTTCAAGTGTTTTTTGGGTCGAATTTGGTCTCGCTTTTATACTAATTCAGCATGACTGTTTTCATCGACTTCCGGTATATTTGTGTAAAAATTCTTTCTAGATTGTTCGAGAATAAACGAAATGGAATGTCATAGAACAATTTTCACTTCCGTAGAAGCTTTTAGAACGAATTTCTTATTCTTCATACAAAGGATATTTCAAAATTTACACTGGTATTTATCAAACAGTTTTACATTAGTACTCACAATTTGTATGCCATTAATGCATTTAGATTCCTTGTTTTTAACTGAATCTAGCGATACTAAATATGATTGGTATCTAATTAACTTAAGTCTAATAAACAATAC
Source organism: Magicicada septendecula (assembly GCA_034769895.1). Taxonomy (NCBI): domain Eukaryota; kingdom Metazoa; phylum Arthropoda; class Insecta; order Hemiptera; family Cicadidae; genus Magicicada; species Magicicada septendecula. Next base: position 493,085,632 of record CM068367.1, read on the forward strand.
AATATACAACCCTCACCTTGAGTTGTTGTCATTGAAAACTCAATTTTTATAACAAAAATTGTTGTGGAGTTACAAAGTTCCTTCCACAAGCTGAACATCTACTACTACTACTTTCCTACAACAAAATAAACAAATTTTAACATAAATAAAACACAAATAAATACAATTTTATATGGCCTCTGCTCATGGCCTAGATTCTTGTCAGTTTTCTAATACAATGATTAGTCTTTTTCTTTAATATATGTATTATTTCACTACTATACACACAGAGTTTATTATTTTGTCTATCTTTTGTGATAACTGGTTACTCTGTACATATATTATATTTATCACAAGATGACATAGCACCATTGATTGGTCTTGAGATGTCATTTTTTATGGTGTGACAAATCTCACTCTAATTAGTTAAATTCTTTTAGAATTGACTTTACTTTCAACTGAGTTTGTTTCTTATTAAGGTATTCTGATGTATTGTACCTTTCTATCTTATTTTTGTTAGTATTATGTAAGTATTTAGCCAGATATGATTATTTTTGTACTGGATGATTGGCTTCAGCCATACATGGTATAAGTAAATATTTTGCTGACTTGACTATTACAATGTTAAAGTTGGTCAGGTATATTAGCATAGTTGCTTTATATCATATTACAGCTTTCTAATACAGTTTGGTTGCATTTTGGCAACATTAAATTCATAAATTATACAATATTAGATGCCTATTACATGTTTTTAGTTAACACTGTTTTTGGCTATGTTGACTGCTTTTTATTCATTTGACAGCTTCCTTTATTTAAGATAAATTGTTCACTATTGTCTGCTTGACAATTACATATAGTTTTTATTTAAATCTGATAATAATTAATTTTTTCATGAAATCTTGGTGTATGGTCTCAAATCCAACACATTAATATTTTTTGTCATTGCAAATATACAATTTTTATTTTAACTTAAACTCTTTCTAATAATGTATTTAAGTCATTTAATACATTTATTTTATTTACATCATATAATATAATGATGGATCATGTCCATTTATTCACAAAAAATAGTTTTTAATACTATATTCATAGTTATAAAACTTAATAATTATTGACTTCATTTTGGTGGATTCTGACATTATTTCTCTCTCTTATAGTGTCTTATGGTTTTTTCACTCTTATTCACTTTAATAATATATATGGGGTTTTGTCTTAGTCATAGTTTGGTCGTTTTTTCAAGTTGATAGAAATAATTATTATACAAAATTACACAATTTTTTGGGACTACTTGGGTTCGATACTGTTCACTTCACTTTCCTCTTATGCTAACTTCCTATATAAATGATTTCTTTTATGGAACGTTCTGTGACGTTACAACGTCCAGCAGTGGTTGAAGTCGCAGGCGGCCGAATTCTTTGAAGCGGGCATATTAAAATTAGTGCCAAGATACGACAAACTTGCATGGTGACTATGTAGAAACGTAGATTAAGGTATGTAGAATTTTTGAAAAATAAATTAATTTTAAAATAATTTGTATCATTTTCTTAATGTATCATTTTCTTACTTTCTGGATAAGCCTCGTATTAAAATAAAAATCAGTCAAAGTAATAGAGAAAAGAATGTTACCTTTTGGAACTATAAAAGAATCTGGTCGTTCCCTCTCTTTTAGCTGCAGTTCATGTTCACTTAACAGCTTTTTTGGCTTATAAACAAGTGAAGGTATACTTTCAGACGTTATTCCATATGCAAATATCATTAATGACTCCACAGTGACAAACTGGTTGTCAACAAGGCCTAGGACAATATTCCTCAAACATTCACTTACTTTATATACTATCTTATGGGACAGTGAATGTGACAATTCCTAAAACATTCAGAATATTGACAAAATTAATAACATATATTGTTGATTACTATCTATGATCTCATGACTCACAACAAATCATATAAGATAGTTGTATACATTATTTTCACATTAGGAACATGTTTATAAATTGACCGGTATCAAATTAAAATTATGAAGAAGATGCATCAGATAAAAGAAAATGAAGGATGTTTTTAAAATAAATACTAAATATCCAATATAATAATATAATATAATATACAGACATCATTTTAAAAAGGTAAAAAAATAAAAGCATATGTTACTTGATGTTATCTACGAACTGTTCATTGTGGACAACACAAAAAAAAAGACAAGACAAAATAACAATTTTCTATGGAACATGCATCCTAGCAATTAAACCAATAGATTTTCCACATATACACTCAAATATTTTATTGTTAGAAGATGTAAGAAAAAAAAAAACTGGTCCTCAGTAGTCCTCAATTGACTAGCTACTTCCACAATAGGAAAGAGATACTCATCAGATCAGTGGCTGAGAATTTACACAGATGGATCAAAGGATGAAGAGACAGTACTGGGGTGAGAATCTACTAATCCGTGGTTTCACACTACTTACTTGTGGGTTTGAACAGAACACATTTTGATACAGAGATCGAAGCCATACAGTAGGCTCATCTGGCCATATTATATTATATCATATCAACAACTACCAAAATGATGTTATACTGATGGATTCCAAGGCAGCAATACAATACGTATATTTGTACAGAACTACCAGCGAAGCTCTCAGAGATGCACAAGATGGAAAACACTCTATAAAAGCCCGATAAAAACATCATATTGGAATTGATCCCTTCATATGTGGGAATATGAGGCAATGAGGCAGCAGACAACTTAGTAAAGAAAGGTACCTCTTTTCCCCAACCCAGATGTATACCTGCGGTCCCCTACAAAACCATACTCAGAAAAAAACTTCGAAAAACAAGACAGGCCAAGGACAACAGTAGTAAAAACCCTGAAAATACATATATATGCAACTTGGAGAAAAACAAAAATAAACCTAGAAATACACTGTAGCTTCATTTCATCTCAACATGACTGCCTTGCTGCCCACTTTGACTGAATCAAAATCTTCTCCTCTGAAGAATGCACACTGCCCCTTGGAACCAACTCCAAGATGGGTAGTGAACACCTCCTTCACTGCCAAAAACTGGAAATAAATTTGCAAGATTTATGCAACACCATGCTGTTGTACTGGGATGCCAGAAGGCTGATGGACTAGAGTGCAGGCTAGCCTTAAGGAACAGCGTTTTTATAGTCAACTTTAAACATAATTATGACATTTCATTTATAAGAAACTGTAACTCTGTGTTTGTGTGTTCACTCACATGCAAACATGCATGCAGAGATGTTTTTAAAGTAGTATAAACAAAAATATGCTAATCAGTCAAGGCAGAAATGCAGAGTTACTAAGTTACAATTATCAATTACTTCTTAACTTACTTCTTTCAGTGGTAATATGAGATCCACAAGACATTTATCGGTGACATACTGTGCCATTATGAGAAAGGTATCATAACTTTTGTTGGCTTTGGCTTCCATTAATTTTCCAGTAATGTGTGCAACTTCTTTTTCTTCTGCAACAGATCCAAAGAGGTCCATGCAACACACCTGTAATTATATATTATAAGAAGCATAAGCTTTTATATATTGTAGTTTTACAAAAAATCCAGTAAACCTTCTATTTCTGTTTTACCAAAAATACAGTAAAACTTCATTTTGTTTCGAAAACTGGTTGTGAGAAATGATTATGGTGAAGAAATTATGTTCTCTTCATATTAAAGAGCAACAATTGTAACACACAACACACATAAGATGCATAAGGCAATTTCTCTACCATCCCTATATTTCCCTGTCCAAATATTGTCTGTAAGTGCAGTATCATGGTTTCACCATGACACAAATGAATACCTCTCCCAACACATCTGAGTTTAACAAGAAAGTTCATGTAGATTAAAACAAAAAAAACTCAAGATATTTTGCTGAATGTGGTTGTTGACACTATTCTAGCAAATTTACTATACCCTATGAATTTAATTTTTCCTTTACAAGTCTTTTCTTTAAATTTCCTATTAAAGAACTTCAAATTTTTGGAAACGAAATCTCCTCATCAACCTACATTTTGTAAGTGCCAGTGAGCACAAAACACAGTCAAACCAAACTTTCAAATTACTCAGTGTATCTTTGCTATATGAGGTTAATGAAAGAAAATATTGTAAATTACAACACAGTGATCTGTTTTTTGTTAACGCTTGGTCTCACAGCTTAACATGCTACAAGGAGTCAAGCAACACTTCTACAATAATGATATGATAACTTTATACTTTTCTGCATTCATTTATAATGTATTTGCTTCTGTCAGACTGGGACATGATAATAATTTGTGTTCTTTTTTAGGCTGGAGGGGGACATTGAACAATTATTTATTGCTTAGCATGAACTTACATGAAATTGAAGATCTTTGGATGGACAGGCAGCAGTGGAAGATGAGAATTCAATCACTTCTGTAATCTTTAGTTCCAGAAAATGTGTAAATATTGTACAGCCAGGATAATAATAATGATCTTACATAATTTGCTTAATAAATATATAAAATAAAAACTACTTTTATTGCAGAAACTTCTCCATTATGCTGCAAAACGATCTTACATTTTCATTACTGGTCAACGGTTTTGCTTTTTCCATTTTTAATATACGATTGCAGAATATTATATTTATGGACAACTGCACGGCTACACACTTCCTTTCATAAGTAATTTTTAGATTTTCTCTGTCGTTAACAAACAAATTTTTACAGAAGTCTTTAAAATATTGGTTAGTCTAAAATAAATTACTTAGCTTTACCTTAATTCACACCACACTACTACTGGATATGTTTGTTATTACTAATACCCAGTTGTGTAGTAGATAGTTGGACCTTGTTTACAGAACTTAATGGCAACCAGATTTCATTTAATATTTCATTGCTTCATTGCACTTCATTTATTAACAGAGCTTAGACTCATAACATTTGGATATTAAATGTGTACACTACAAAGGCAAATGTTAACTTCAAGATTGTTCTCCATTACCAAATGAATAGTTTACACACACACACTTTTTTCAGTTGATCTTACACAATTCTCTTCCCCCAATTGTATGAAAGACACTACTTTTTTGCAGGAATCAACAAGAGGCTCATTTTAGTAACTAAATTTACTCAGTTTTCACAAGGTAAAAAGAAACTGTCTGTTTCCCTCTGTTTAGTACTTCTAACACTGCAGTTTTACCTGTCCTTTCTCAGCTTTGTTTTGCCTTCATTGACACCTTAAAAAAAGTGGGTGATTGTCCAAATCCAAGGAGAAACAACTCAATTATGAAGTTTGATTCTATCTTGATAAGTTCAATAACCGGAGATCTGTCATCCAGTTTTAGCTTTCCTGTTCTAGTTCTTCTAAGAATGTGACGGTGACCATACATAACCGTTTTTGTACGTACCCATAAGTATTCTGCAGAATCTGATGTGGCCTCTCTCTCATATCAATTTCCCTAAGATTCCATAATGCCCATCCAATGGAGATAAATACTGATTAACTAGTCATCCTTGCTTTCTGGTAATTTATTACTTCAGTCTTCAAAATTTAGTTTTTTAAAACATAAGTTTGAATGGATGGAAAATTTCCTTCTACAATTCTTATGAGTGCCTTTGACCCACAAAACTGTAACAAAAATAGGCCTACTATCTTTTCATAGTAATCATATAATTTCATATTCTATTTCTAAGCCTATACTGTAACATATGTAACCACTTTTAACACTTCAGCATCTTCTATGCAATGACTAAATATTTGTCCTTTATTTGCTTGCTGATATTACTTTTTGATTTTCTGGTTGTACTGCTGTATTCTGAACAGTTACAGATCCAATCGTAACATCTTTATTACCAGATTTATCACAATAGCTATGTCTCAGTTTGAAAGAATTCAAACAATCCTGATTTTCTCTAGCAACTCCCTTTGTCTTTTCTCTGATTCTGGGGAGTGGTTTTAGAGAATCTATCCTCAAACTTTCAAAGACTCAATCTGTGAGTTACAAGTTTATCTAAATACCAGAAATTTAAATGTTATTATACACACATATATTAGATAGTTTTTTATGTTTCACTGCTGATGAATAAGCAGAAATAGTGAGTTTTATTTATTTTAAGACTACACACTCATGTGTGTATATAACTATATACAATCCTTTTGGATCAATGGTGTATTAGATTTGAACTTCCAAAGGACCTTAAGTTTTTTTTTTATCATGTAAATGGCGAAACACAGAATTCGTGGAACTGAACTGAACACAATGTAAACAAGTCCTTTATAATGGATTCACATCATAAGTGATTTTGTGGATCTTTTTATGAAGTTTGAACAACCTGAAAAATAGCAATATGATGAACAAATTATACTTACAGCATACCCTGTGATACTGCTTAACATATATCTAATTTTCCTGTTACCTAAATAGTAAATGATCCCATCTCCACTCAAATAAATTCTGCTTTAACCTACACATGGGTTGAAGAGAAATTTATTGTTTAAATAGGGTTAGTGTGGCAAAAAGTACTTTATGGAAACTCAAAAGTTTAGAAACATAACATTTCCAAATTATGACATACTGAAGTCATCTTCATTAGTTAATAAAGTCTTACACTGTCCATTTATGTTTATTCTTCATTGTGTTGTACTATCAAAAATTCCTAAATTTGTACTTTCTATCCACACCATTGTATTGGTATACTACTGTTACAAATGTCTTGTTCTTAATAAGATTACTTGAAAGACAAATAGTATGTATACATTATGCATTACTGTGATTCAAGAAAAATCAAATAATACTGACTATTTTGATATCCCTTTTATGTACTTACGTAAGATAATTACAAAAATTGTTCTAATAACAACACTGTTTTTTGTTTAACACACATGGTTTCATTCATGTTAAAACCAAACATTTTGCCCATACTACGATGAGGCATCCTCAGTGGTTTGGTTTTAAAAATCCGAGGTTTGGCTTAAGAAAAATAAATAAATAGATAAAACTATGTGCATTACACTGAAAAACAGTGTTGTCATTCTTAGCGAAAACCATAAAACTGGACGAGCAAGATTACAAAAATGTTTTTGACCACCTTTACATACCTTTAAAAGTGACTCAATGCAAGCATCTATGTCTCCAGGCTGATATAATTCTTTAAGAGCAACAAGAACACTATGTAATGAATAAACTAGGACATGAACATGAAAACCTCGTGTCAGAAGAGCAGTCATTACTTCTACAAGCTGAGATAAATATTTAGCTCCTAGAGCTATCATTATGTTTTGTAAGGTTTCCCTTGTAATTCTCCTTACACTATCCAATCGTGACTTCAAAAATACACACAGCCTCATTAGGATTCTGTAAATTTCACAAAAGGTGTTCATTATAATAAAGTATTACTAACAGATGTTATGTGATGTTTTATGTATAACCATAAAACTAAGTCAATGTAATAGTGATGCAAATTCATGACTAAAACTAGGTTGGAAATTAAGTATAACAATGGTAACTGGGTTTGAACCCATGTTTTACAAAATGTCAAGCACCAGTGTACCACTATTTAATGAAACCACTTGGCTATGGTGCTCCTATATATTATTCATGTACTTCACATATTCCATGTGCATGACAATGTGTCACAAGATGTTTGTGTTTTAGCACGATTGTGCACATACATCAGAAATCTTCAAGGACTATGCATAAATTTAATCCATACAGGTGCATAACATACATATAAAGTTTACACACAAATCCTTCTTCAATTACAACTTTGTTTCCATTGAAATTAAACAAATATATTTAAAATACAGATTTCAAATTTGTCTCTATAATTACGTTAAGCAGTTTCACACACACACGTGTACATGCGCATGTGCACGCACATACATATTGTCACAGGACAAATGGCGCCAATCGTACACAATATCGTTTTTGTGGTCCTTAAAAGGACCGTTTGTCGAGGACGCTACATCATTTGCGTACACCGCCCGAGCCGCGCTGTGATGTTCGGCGGCTGCGTCTGTTGTTCCGGGCGTACTGCTGTCCTCTTCTTTCAGCAGCGGTATGTAGAGCCCGCTGCTGTCCCAGTCGATTTCCATCACTGGCTCTCCTGTGCTCTCCATTCTTCCTTCTTCCTTTTCTTCCGGCTGGCCTCAAGGCGTCCAATGGAGTGCCCAAAATTTTCTAGCGGCGCTCTTTTTATGCCCTGATAGGTCGTGTGCCATGAACCTATCAGAGTGCCACTGGTCCCTGGTTGGCTCGCCTCGAGCACGTTAGATGGTCACGTCGAGGCCAATCAAGCTGCTGCTGATCCTTGATTGGCTCGCCTCGCCTTCTCGTGTCAAGTCTCGGCTGGTGCTGAGAGCAGATCTTCGCCTCGCTACGTCACAACTCCCCCGGGTCTTGAATGCTCTCCGGTGGCCAGCCCATTGTTCTTCTCCGGCGGGTTTGAGCCGTTGGCGGTGAACCTTGTATGGGCGTCCGTCCTTCTCCACTGTGTAAATCTGCCCGCCGAGGGTTGCGGCAATGCTAAAGGGACCTTCCCAGGCTGGCTCCCATCCAGGGTACTGCCGTCCTTTGGCTGGTCTGGCGTGGCTCTTGACGTACACCAGCTGCCCTATGGCCAGTGTAGGGTCCTGTGTCCTCCGTTCCGGATACCGCCGCTGCTGATACTGCATCTGGTGTGACCTAGCCGCCTCTTCTCGTTCCTCAATTGGCCGGACATCATGTTCCGCGTGTGGTCGGCTCCAGTCGCCGGGTCGGCATAGGTCTCTGCCCAGCAGAAGCTTGCTCGGTGTCACTCCAGTGGCGGCATTTGCACGACTCCGCAGCGAGAACAGAACCGCCGGCAAACGCTTGTCCCAGTCGCCATGGTCCTTGCAGTCATGGAGCTGGATCCGCAGCGCCTTCTTGATCTCACCGTTGCGCCACTTGGTCGGGTTCGCCTTGGGATGGAAGTTGGCTGTAGTCCACGGTCGTATGTACAGCTTGTCGCACATCTGCTTCCACTTGTGGCCCGTGAGCGGCTTCCTGTTGTCGGTGAGCAACGCCTCTGGGTATCCCCAACGAGGGAACACTTCTTCCTCCAGGTAGGGATAATGGTGTCGGCGTCCGCCTTGCGCACGGCCTTTGCTTCCACCCATCTCGACATCATATCTGTGACCACTACGATGTACTGGTTGCCAGCTCGAGTCAGCGGATATGTCCCATGACTTCCAGGGTGACAGTATTCCAACATCTCCTGGGTCGGTGAGGTCGCTGTTGGTCCTGTTCGGGATTTGCGCCGCGCTTGTGTAGGGCGCATATTCTGCAACTCCGGACGTATCTGCGCGGACATCAATGGTTAGGCCAGTCCAGACGAAGTCCTTGCCGATGGCCCGAAACGTTTCTTCGGCCCCCGGATGACCGGCTTCAGGGGAGTCGTGGAAGTGCCTGATGACCTCCATGCGGACACTCGGCGGCACGTACAATCCTGGTTCCTGGTTGCGTCTGTCCTTCCAAACCAGGCCCTTGTCTACCCGGTATCCTCTCGCTGTAGCTGCTGCAGGGTCGTTTCTCAATGCTTGGCACTCCTGGTCGCCTTCTTGCACCTCCTGCTGCACTGCCTGATGGATGCCGACAGCCGTGATTTCTTGTAGTCGCGATGCAGCTGCCCCAACACTGCGAAGTGGCCTCTCTTCAGGCTGCATCCGTGGTTCTTCTTGGACGCCAGCGGTATCTTCAAGCCCAGGTTCCCTCGAGAGGAAGTCCGGCAACTCGTTCTTCTTGCCCAGGCAGTGGACGACAGTGAATTTGAAGCTCTGTACCAGTAGAGCCCAGCGAGCGTACTTCGTCTTCTGCCCGGTCGCTTGCTTCAGCCAGGTTAGCGCCTTGTTGTCGGTCCTCAGGGTGAAATGGCGATCCTCCAAGTATGGCCGGTATTTCTTGATGCCCCAGACGACTGCTAAGCACTCCAGTTCGTTGGAGTGGTAATTCTTCTCCGCCTCGTGGAGCCTGGCACTGGCATATGAGATAATACGCCTTTCTCCGGCTTCGGTGCATTGATAAAGCACCGCTCCAAGTCCCTTTTGGCTGGCGTCGGTCTGCAGAAACATCGGCAAGTCCTGATCCAGTCGTGAGAGTTTTAATGGCTGCCGAAAAGCGGCCTTAACCTCTTCAAAGGCTCGCTGCGTTGTCTCGTCCCAATGCCACTTTCTTGTCCGCAGCAAGTCCGTTAACGGTTCCGAAACCATGGTGAAGCAGGGGATGTACTCTCGTAGCCAGTTGCAAGTTCCCAGGAAGCATTGTAGCTCTTTCTTGTTGCTGGGAGCCGGCTGGTCTTCGATCGCTCTGAGATGTTGCTGCTGCGGGAGGTTGCCGTCCGGAGTAATCTCGTGGCCCAGAAAGGCGACTTCTTCCCGGCTGAAGTGACACTTGTTGAGCAAGCAGGTCAGCTGGTGCATCTGCGGCCTTTCCAAGACTTGATCCAGGTGTCGCAGGTGCGTTTCCCAGTCGGGGGAGTAGACAATGATGTCGTCCAGATATTCGAGGCAGCACTCTCGTAATAGTCCCATGAGAACATCCTGCATCAGCCGTTGGAAGGTGCTGGGCGCGTTCTTCAGCCCAAAGCACATCACCCGGAACTGGTAGCGACCTCCGTCGGGCACCGAGAATGCTGTGTACTTCTTTGCTTCTTCCTCCAGCGGGATTTGCCAGTAGCCGCTCTTCAGATCTAGGGTCGAGAAGACTTTGGCCCCGCTGAGGTCTTTGATTGTTTCGTATATCAGCAGAAGTTGTGAGTCCACATCCTCGGTCTGATCGTTCAGCCTCCGGAAGTCCACGCAGAACCGGGGTGTGCTGTCAATCTTCTTCACAATCACCACCGGAGAGCTGTATGGCGAGGTGGCCGGTTCAATGATACGCTGCCTCAGCATCTCTTCTACCTGTTCCTGGATGGTGCGTTTCTTCACATCGGAGTACCGGTACATTGGGAGCCGGAATGGCTGGCTACCTTCTTTCAGCCGGATCTCGTGCTTGGCCGCAGATGTGGTGCGGAGCGGGCCACGGGAGAACAAACTGCGATGACGGTGTAACATTTCCAGAAGCCGTTTATGGTGTTGGCCACCTGCTGACGTTTGAAGGCTAGCTTCCTCAATGTCCTCTTCCTCGGGCTCCGCGTGGTCATTCCAGAAGTCCGTCTGTCGGTTCTCGCTGCCAATGTGAAGGCAGCCCCGTCGGTAGTCCACAACTGCTTGGTTGGCCATTAGCCAGTGGTGGCCCAGTAAAACTTCTTCTTGCAGTCCGGGCACTTCTAGCAGACTGGTGGTGGTCGCGTGACTTCCAATTATAATGTCTGCGATGACGGCGGCCGTTGAGAGACATTGCTGACCGTGTAGCGCTAGCTGGACAACTCGGGGCTCCGTCTTCCTTCCTCCGGGCAGCAGACTGGCTCGTACGAAATCGTAGTTTGCGGTGGAGTCCAAGGCTGCGGTCAGTTTTCGGCCGGCGATCTCTATTGGAATGCGCGGTATATCCACACCTAGTTGATTCACGCGCCCCGGTGGGCTTTTTACCGGGGCGCTTGGTCGTATCCCTGCCGGTTGTTCACAGGGCAGTCCCGATGGAAGTGTCTTCCCGGGCAGTAGCGGCACTTGGGTGTTAGGCTGTTCACTCTTTGTTCCTCTTTCGTGCTTGAGGCCGATCGACACTGCTTCGACCCCCCTACTCGATCCAGGGAGTTTTCAGCAGAGTCATCCCGACCTCGCTCACAACTATCTTGATCCAAGTCCGCCTCGATGCTCATTACCCGTTGTAAAAGTTCCTCTAAAGTTGTAGGTGGCGGGAACCTCAGCGCAGGTCGAAGGCGTGGCTGCAGCTGTTGTGTAAGCACGGTTATGCTCGTCCTCTCGTCACCTCCGGGATACAGATGGCGAAACAGCTTGATTTTTCTCAGGATGAAGATTTCCGCCGATTCCTGCCACTGCGTTTGTCCGTACAGCTCGGCCAGCAGCTCTGCGTCACGTTGCATCCCGCATAAGTGATGCCGGAAGTGGTCGCAAAACTCGGACCAATTTATCTGCAATCCCATGTATCTCTCTGCCCACGTGGCAGCTTCTCCTCGGAGCTGCTGCACTGCGTAATCTGCCTACTGCTCAGGTGGGACCCTGTAGTCCCGCAGCTGTCGCTCTAGCTGTTGAAGATATCGTTCTGGATCCTCGTACTTGAGGCTATGGTATGTAGCGGTGATCACCAGTGGCAACGTGCACCTCATAGCTGCGGCGAATTGCGCAAAGCCTTGCTCTACCTCGAACCCGGTGTCCCGCTGGGTGTAGCTGTTGGGCGCCATGTTGTTTTGTGTGCGGCTGGTAGCTCTCTGGCGTGGCTAGATCTTGCATCCCCAAGATGATCGTCGCCCCACGTTGGGCGCCACTTGTCACAGGAAAAATGGCGCCAATCGTACACACTATCGTTTTTGTGGTCCTTAAAAGAACCATTTGTCGAGGACGCTACATCATTTGTGTACGCTGCCCGAGCCGCGCTGTGATGTTCGGCGGCTGCGTCCGCTGTTCCGGGCGTACTGCTGTCCTCTTCTTTCAGCAGCGGTATGTAGAGCCCGCAGCTGTCCCAGTCGATTTCCATCACTGGCTCTCCTGTGCTCTCCATTCTTCCTTCTTCCTTTTCTTCCGGCGGGCCTAAAGGCGTCCAATGGAGTGCCCAAAATTTTCTAGCGGCACTCTTTTTATGCCCTGACAGGTCGTGTGCCATGAACCTATCAGAGTGCCGCTGGTTCCTGGTTGGCTCGCCTCGAGCACGTTAGATGGTCACGTCGAGGCCAATCAAGCTGCTGCTGATCCTTGATTGGCTCGCCTCGCCTTCTCGTGTCACGTCTCGACTGGTGCCGAGAGCAGATCTTCGCCTCGCTACGTCACAATATATATACATGAAAAAAATTTGTCTAGTAAAGTGTTACCTGTATGTAAAGTTATAGTTTTTGCTGTACAAATAAACTACCTTCTAATACTTCACTGAAACTGGCAGGGATTAAAACAATTTCTACTAATTCATGTCAGGCAACAATGAAACAATCATAAATCTCTCATCATTCAGTAACTGGACAGTCAGTTTATAAAATACACAGTATTATAATTCACTATTTCTGCTGTCACACAAGACTCAGAAATAATAAATATGTGTATATGTAAATATATATGATTATATAATAAATTGGTGGATTATATAATAAACTGTTCTCAAAAAAGTATAAAAATAAAGTAACCTACCCATTTAAATTCTGCATCAGTATCACCTCAGGCAATCGCTGGAGAAGTTTTACAACAGCCAAAGCAATCTGAAATTGTAAAAATGAGTTTGGTATTCAAAGCTGATAACACTAGTTACATTAACAGAAACAAAAATGGATGTGAAGACTACATCACGAGGGGAAACTACATGACAGAAATGAGGAAAGTCAAGAAAAGAGAAACAGAGAAGAGTTGATAATCCTGGAGGGCAACTGCACAAAATAAATATATAGCTAACGAGGATATTCTGTGAATTTAATGTTATTAGTTTCTTTACTACCACTCTAATGTACAACTGAATAATAATAAATTAAGTATTTAAACCACCCCCCACACATACACACACTAATACAATACACATAATATAACATGACTTTTACATGTTTATTAATCAATAACTCTTACTAGCACTTAAAATCATACAAATTAATCAAATTACTGTCAAAGAATTCATACTTATTTACATCATACTTACTGGTACTCTAAGGATGTCTTCCTCATCTTGCTCTGTTCCTGCCATTTTCTTATTAACTTTATGAAGTTTTTCACTTTCAGATCTCATGTATATGGTGTTCTGTAACTGCGGTAGCAAAGCAGTTCTAATTGCATGAACCACACGGCTTGCTGCTGCTTTAGTTAGACAAACTGTATAGTCATTACCACTTCTTTCATCTATACCTTCATCAACCTCACTTGTCTTATCTAATTCCTTTCCCAGTGTTTCATCATCATCAACATCAAGTTCACTACCACTACCACCATCACCATCATCATCATCATCATTGTCATCTCCTTCATTTTGATTACCACCTTTTTGTTCACCTTCTTCCAACTTGTTATCCTTCTGTGTAACAGTTTCATCACTTTTCTTTAAATCATCTGCTGCGTTATTGTTATCCTTGCCATCACTATCATCCGGATAAATTCTTTTCAATTCAACATCAGCTTTTGAAAGGTCAAAATGAAAAGAATTTATAACCGCAACTACTAACCGGACCAACTGTTTCTGGAATTCAAATGAATGACGGAGTTTTCCTAAGTAATATCGCAGAATTGTGTAATAATGATGCCAAGGTAATAACTGACATATTGTTGCCAAGGCCTGAAAAAGAATTATAAGGAATTACTTCTAGTGTGATATTTACAATTAAAATGTATACTTTAGGTAATTGTTCGATCTCAACGACCACACCTTTTTCCAAATTTTTGTGTGAAATTGATCGAAACGAAAACATTTTGGTCGAAACGAAATTTTTTAGACAGACACTAACTGGGAGTCGAGGTATTGAATCCCCCTTTATAATGAGTCAAAAAGAGGGACATAAATTTTCAATTAGCAAAACAAATGTTTGAAATAAAATCGATCCCAGTGTGAGAATCGAGTCAGCTGTGGTGACGGCGAGTCATTATTATTTTCGTGTATTCCAGCAGTGACACTACTTGTTATCAAAATAAGGGGAAATAATCCAGGGACTGTCAATAATAACCGTATACAGACATCAATACGTATTGAACCATTAATTTGTCGTATTATATTATGATGTGAACGACGGAAATCTAGTGGGCCATGCAGGGCGTAAACGGCAAAGTGAAACGCCTTGTTTCCGGCATCTGCCCAGTCAACGAGTCTTCTTCAACCCGGCCGGGTGGCATATTAACAAGTTTGTGAAAAAAGACTCAATTCACAGTATAATGTAGCTATTAACAGCAGCTATTCAAATATAAGTCAACGTAGACAGTGCGTGACCGAGTAAAAACATCGTAACCCGATTTTGGACAGTTTTATCGACCACCGATAAACCGATCGACCATGGAGGTGCCACGTGCTACGAACGAGAACTAAAATATTGTGAAGACATCGGCCAGGTACCTATGTCGAACATTAGATATGTACCTATCGGACATATCACCTTAAATTTTATTGTTTTTTAATAGTAGAGCTCTAATACAAGATTGGGTGGGAAAGAAATTATGTATGCCTTTGGCTTTGATTATTATATAATGAAATATGAGGGGAACAAAAAAAAAAAATGTAACAGTATGAAAGCGTGTGTGTAATTGTGTGAATGAAGAATATATGTAAGAAGTGTTGGGGTTTGCGGAGTATAGTTAACTGCACTGATGATGTAGTATAAGTTGATGTGGATATAATAATTTTTTTGTAACTTGTTTTACGCCTCCGGGCAGAATAGTAATCTATTTTGGATATAATAACTTCTTGTAATTTGTTTTACGCCTCAGGGCAAAATAGTTGTATTCATTTTGAATGAAAGTCAATATAAAGAAAATAAGACATTAAACCGAATTTCTAAATAACCAAAAGGTGTTGTGCAATTTGTTTGCTAGCGCGCACCTATGCGTTCTGAATCACTGTTTCCGACGTTTCGCATAAACGACCCTGGGAACTTCTGAAGATGATTTCAATAAGGCAGATGCCTAATTTAGTTGTGTGTTAGCTTCAAATATTCTGGCGACCCTGGGCATTTACGAAGGTAAGCGGGTGAGTATTTTACAGGTACCATATCTGCAGGTGGGAATTAAAGGTAAGATCACATTTGAAGAAAGCCTGCTACGATTTTTAAGTTGAAAGGAAGGTAAGTTTACACCTTCAAGTGAAGGAGCATATTAGAAATCACATGTTATATGTTAAGTTTTCTTGGATTAGCACATGTAATATCCTCTTAGCTGCAAGCAGAGCAAGGAGAAATGGCTTATTAAAGGGCTAAGAATTTCAATTTAATGCTTCAATATTGTAATATAACTAATTAGTGAATGTGCTCTTCCAATCCTTATCCACGTTGTGGTGCCAATATGTAATGGAATAATAATTTAATTTAGCCTCATGCTGTAAGCGTCAATTGGTAATATAAATAAAAGATGAATGTGTTGTATTTTCACTGTCTATAGGGTTTATTTATAAAAAGTCGTTAATAAAAGGGTGTTCAGAGAGATTTTCGGAGATACAAGTTTAATTCTCCCAAAACAATTTGATTGGTGGTATATTATTATGTTGCAAGAGTCTAGCGTTGTTGAAGTTAATCTCTAATATATTATAACAAGTAAATCAGCCCTGAACGAGTAGCGTGTAATATTAGTTTAGTATATTTGGTGGTTAGATCGTTCACATTAAGGCCTAGACGGTACAACAACGTTAAGAGAGGGGAGTATAAGCCGTAAATTGCTTTTCTCTTCTCTCGCAGTTCGACTACCGTATGAGTGCTTGTGCTGTGTTTATTGTCAGCCAATTATTTGAGGTTAAGTTTTACCAATCGCAGTATATCTCTCGTTTCTCTCTCTCTGTAAACTACAAATTATCTAAAACGCACTAACTAGTCAGCAAATAATAAGTCATAATTTTCATGAAGGATTCTTTATTTTTTCTTTTACAAAACAGACGTTCTCTCTTCGCTTGGTTTCAACAGATCGACCACACTTAAGTGAATCGACTATGTTACAGCATTCGATTCTCAGATATTAAATTTTAACTATATTATTATTTTTTCTTAATCTCAGGATTCGAAAGGTTCTTGTGACTATTAGGAAGGTCAGAAAATGCCAAATAAAAGTACAAGGTATTACAAATTTAAATATAAAATCTTATTAACTAATATCTTTAAACGTAAGTTGGTTTCACCGTCTAACGACGAGGTTCACTCGTAATGGCAGAGTACTGATATTTCCGTGATGGCCGCTTAACCAGCCTACAGATGTCTGCGTCGTATTGTCGCCAATATCCAGTTCCGAAAATAAAAGTTTGGTGTATTTGTCCCTGGATGGAGTAGAATTTCCAATTCTTAATCTTCACTAATGTTGAAGTTTCTCGTGGTTATGGATTACCATGGATTTTGTGTAGTTTTTTTTCACTTGGTTGTAAGAAAATGAGGTTTACCATTCGATTTTAATTTTTCTTTTTACTTTAATTTATTGCATTAATTTCTTTATATCATTCATCCTCTTCATTTTATTTATAGTTTAGTACTTTCATTTTGAATCAATAGTTATTTGAATTATCTTGAAAATTAGTTCTTTTAGATCTTTTTTTTTCTTTACTCATAAAGCTGAACTATCCTCTTTCACCATTAACAATGGAATCAACAAACTTTCTTGCCTTTATGTGGTCCTTGACAACCAATCTCTGTTCTGTTATTGGTTAATATTTGTAATCCTTGAGCCATCTAATACCGGCCATCATTAAAAAATGTTCTTGCACTTACTTAATAAAATACTCCTTTACAAAAGTCACGTTATACGTATCATATTGAATTTTCACAGATTCTTTGTTATAAAATTACATACATTTTGCTACCTTTCTCATCTTAATCTTATCATTCTAACAAGTACTATCTCCTCATTACTAAATACTAATTTTGGGACCTATTCTCCTATTACATATATTATGTTTTTATTGTTATTCATGGCACTTATCTGCTATTAATAACTACTATTACTTTCTTCTAATTTATTAATATAAAATTTAGTGTCTTTACATTGGTCGGTTGCCTAACTTTTCTGACATGGCTTCCTGTACAATTTGTCACTGGCTTAGGGCCAATAATTCAATTTTTACTCCATTCTGGTTTTTAATTTATCATTACATAGTTTTTTTAGTATAGAACCCTTCATCTGTCCACAACATAGTTACAGTAAAACCCTTTGGCATATTATCACCAATTATTGCCTTCCTGGCCAAGTTTACAATTATAATCTAACAACACAACCATTATCTATTCAATGTAGTTATAAAATATTTACTCTATATAAATTGTAACATAAATGCCATGATGACATGTTCATTTTTATAAATTAACTAAACATCAATTAACTAATACACTCTTAATGTAGTTATTTAACACCTCCTACATATAAAACTCCAACATAAATGCCATGATGACATGTTCATTTTTATAAATTAACTAAACATCAATTATTTAAAACTGCACTTATCACTCACTCTTTGCACTGACCCCTTCATAGTTTGTATTTCTATACATTTGTCTTTGGCTCTACTACCTTGTATTTTTATTTAATATCGTTTATTTTTACTCAATAAGGGTTTACACTTACCTGACCTTCGTTACAATGAATAACTCTAGTGTTTTTTATTATAATTTTTATGTAACGTAGGTGACCTTGGTTTTGATACGTTACAATATCTGTGACACGTGAGTGATGGTTTTTTAATATGAAAATCAAAAGGCAGTCAAAGGCCGCCATTTCGATGCCTATGTAGAGCAAGTGAAGCGAGCAGTAAGGTATGTCACATACGGTATGTATCGATACATAGGTATGAATAAGGTAGCATGATGACTGACATATTACAACAAATTTTGTTTTGATTACAGTGCTAGAGATGTGTATTTAAGGTCGTTTTCACAAAACTTTTGGCAAAAGGTGTGGTTCGTTGAGATCAACCATAGGTAAATTTTGTTAGCAGTTTTTTAATCACAAATATGTCATAGATTACTGTTGAACTACTAATCATTTTGTATTGAATGAGACCTTTCAAATCTCCACCATTATCCAGTCATAAACAACAAATAATATCATGGTTTACGACTCTGTAATGATGACAGACTTATCCAGTATGAAACTATTAGCAGTTTAGCACTAACATACGACTGAGTCTGTAAAATGTATGAATAGAAAAAAAATCATCAGTTTGCCTAAAATATTAATTTTCTGCATCTGTACACAATGTTTTTAAAACTAAAGTTGACAGGACACTAACAAAGGAAGAACAAAATTTAATAAAGATAATATATACGACTGATGTGCAGAATACTAGTTGATGTAGGTTTTTGCTTATATCAAATGTGTGCATGTGCCACTTATATTAGATTTCATTTGTTAATATACAAATTAGTCACAATAAAGGCTTACACTTACCTCTACAGCCGCGTCAATTATAGTGTTTTTATTTACGAACTTCTCATTACACACAAACTGAGACACAAGTGGAAGTATAAACTGTGTTAAAGTACGAGGTAATGGAGTTTTCTTTAAACCCTTAGTGATCTCTGAAAATCTAAGTAACAATATACAATTAAGCACAGGTTGTTGACAAATATTGTAATAATGAAATATTTGAAAAATTGTTCAACATCTACATTAGAATTTAGACCTAAATAAGTGTGATACTTAAATAATTTTAATACTAAATTAAACCATAAATTATATTGACTAATTGACAGTCAGATATTTGTGAGATTAGGCATATGCCAACCTAAATTTTTTATTTCTAGTTTTTCTTGTTGAGACCATAAGCTAAACAGCTTTTCCAACAAACTATCTACTGAACTCATTTTTAAATAGTAATAAATTATATTAGTAATAAATATTGGATTAGATGGAAAAGACCTCAGGAACCTGTATTGGAACCAATCTGCAGTGATTAGAGTAGATAAAGAGAAAACTGAAGAGATACAGATTCTGTATGGAGTAAGACAAGGATGTATACTATCTCCGCTTTTATTCAACATCTACTCGGATTGTATTTTTTAGAGAAGCTTTAGATGAATGTGTTGGTTGTGGGAATGATGAAAGAATAAATAACATATGTTATATGGATGATACTGTCATATTCGCAGATAGCTTAGAGGGGCTGCAACAAGTAATGAATAGAGTGATAGAAAGCAGCCGTAGATATGGTCTAGACATCAATGTTAATAAAACGAAGCTAATGATTGTATCTAAGAATAAGTTCACAAACTGCACCCTTAATATAAACCTGTAACGAGCAAAAATTTAAAAATTTCAAATTTTCTCCTTAACGGATTTTGTTCACACGAAGTTGTGTCAACGACTTCTAGTCGACGCAATAAATAAAACGTAATGTGAAGATGTCAGAGCAGCGTCACTAACAAGACAATAGGAAGACGTTAAGTTCTACTCAACTATAGAAATTGGATGTACAAGATGACAGGGGAAGTTTAGTTAAAAATTATTACCCTCAACAGTCGAGACAAAGCAGGCGAGGACACTCACACGTGTACTGGGAATTAAGGCATACGTTCAGTCAGGTTACGTCAGAACACGAGGTACTGCAAAAAAAGGAAACAAGATGTTTACAAAGGAGCGTACGTACAGCACTTTCAGAAACAATGTGTGAAGTGGAGAATGGACAGGACTCCAACCAAGCTACACAGCTGGAGGTAACGTCTAAGTGTCAGACGCAATTTACGAGTAGAAAGTCAGGGTGACTTCACCAGCTAACATATGTCCAGAATTATTATTAGTTACAAAAAAGGGGTGTAAGAGAGAACAATACTTCGGAAGGACCCAAGAACAGATGAAGGCAACTTAGAAAAACACTGCGTATACCTCACACAAAAGAGTGATCGACAGGCGTATAATAGCTAGAAATTCTGCGAAATAGGTCAACGTTCGAACAGGACAAATCTGGGGATGTCTGGCAACCTATCAGAATACAACTCTTGCGAAGAACACTGGTGGAGAGGACAGTTTCTATAGCAACCAAAAGCAAAAGGCGTATCAGGAGATAGATACCAAAAAGCCCTGGTGTAGTGGGACAAAGTATTCCGAGAAAACTATGAGCTGACCTATCATGAGTAAGAAAAGGCGTGGACAGTGCAGAAGACAAAATTTGAGTAGGGATGAACTGACAAAAACTATGTGTATAACACAGGGACGGAGCCAGTATATCTAAACTTTCAAGCCAGTATATCTCAATTTTCAAGCTAGTATATTTTAAACTTACAAGTCAGTATATATTAGTAAATTTCAGTTTTATGTAAAGTAACAGACTTAGTGAAATCATCATGTCATAATATTCAGAATTACTGATTTTCTAATACTGGAATTCAATGTGCGATTTAACGGACTCATGTAGTAATCAATCAAAGTGAACAATACAATCTCGACACGTACAAATATCATCACTTGTGTATTGTACAAAATAGACGAACTTACAATTAGTCTGTGCTACTAAATCACATTAAACATAATAGAACATGAACCATTTGAACGAACTAATCTAATCATATATACATTGATAGAAAGTGAACTAAGTGTCGAACGGACATAAACATTAATGTTGCAAAATGAACATACAACACTCATTTTAGAATGAATTATTCAAACTAACACAAAATCCATTACTTATTTACACAACTCTACTTCGACGCGAGTGATCGTGGGTGTATACAAGTGTTTGTGCTATTGACGGCAGTCAACAAGATGTGTCTTTCTGTCTTCATCACCACAAGGACCGGACATCGCTGGACACTAAACGGATATTCTGTAAACTCAAGTAACCATTATTAATTTATTACTTTAAGTAACTGCTACTGACCTGATTCTTTCAAAGAATTCCTACCCTGGGAAGTTATAAATAAATGTAATGAATACAATTAGAGTTAAAAGTTATAAATAACGAATATGTTAACAAAAACTATCTGGGATTAATGAACGCATCAAAAATTAGTATTTGAATTGTTGTATTCTATGATTTATGTATGTATGTCTTTTCAGCGAATATTTAAACTAGAACTTGTTTATTTGAGATATGTATGTATTCACAGGTGCAACGATGTTTTTATACGTATGATTATAAATTTATAAATGAATAATAAATTAGTTATTTAAGTTGATTTTATACATGCGTTCATTATTACAGATAACCCACATATTAAATTAATCTTTAAAACATAATTTAATTTTCTAAGAGTCTTTTTGCTCAGTGATTTAATTGAATTCACAATATTAATTGTTAACTGATATCAATATAAATGGCGATACCAATCGCGAGGCTTATCAAGGATATCATTTGTTAATCTATAAATAATTATAGTAATTATTCAAAGGCAAACACAATTAAATAATTAATTGCCACAAATGTAAATTACATTTACATTTATTCATTATGTATTAATGGCGCCCAACCGCACGGCATGATACGTAGTAATAAAAGTAATTGATACGTACAAGTTTGGCAAAGATCAGGCAGTAGTAGAAGTAGACAAAGTAGCATTATAGAATAAGAAATAAAAATAAGTATTAGTGTCATAAGTCAGTTTGAATGATTATGCGTAGGAAGGCAAAGATGGCAAGCAATTCCGATAGCGTAGAGTTCGACGTTAATAACCAGTTAGGTATGGTAAATACAGAAGATAATACCACACCTAGCGACCCAAATAGCGCTGTAGAGAGTCCAGAGGATAGGGCGCGAGGATAGACGTCAAAACCAGAAGACGTGAGTCTACAAATGTCGATGGAGTTCATCCGACAACAGAGCGAGAAACAAGAAGAAAATATCAGAGTAATTTGCGAGAAACAAGAAGAAAACAGTAAATTAATTAGCGAAAAACTAGAGAAACAAGAAGAAAATAGTAGATTAATTAGCGAAAAGATAGAAAAACAAAATGAAAAGCTCGACCAGCATAAGGAAGAGATGAAACGACAGTCAGCAGAACAGCTTACGCAGATACGGTCCGAGATACGAGAATACCAGCAGGCCTGGGAAGGGAAGATCAATGAATTACAAAAGAAACAAGATGATATAGTAAGAGAGTTGAGGGAAGATGCGAACAAGAAATACGAAGAGATACAGGAAGCACGAGAAACCGATCGTCAAGAATGGATGGTAGCGATCCACAATACCCAAACAACTGTTAAAAAGATCCATAATAAATTTGACGCTCACGTCAAAGACACCAACAAGAAGCATGAAGAGTTAAAGGCCGAAATACATGATACCATACGGCAGAAACAACAAGAACAAGGCGAAACAAACAATAACATGATGCAGAAATTGGAAGAAGTCGACGGGAGACAGCGTTCAACGGAACAGAAGTTGGACGAAACCACAAAAGAGAAGACGACGCGAATAGGAGAATTGAAATGCCATTTAACAAAAGTAAAGGAGAACCAGGAGAGACTACAGAGACAATTAATGGAAGGTGAGTGTGGCCCGATGCACCGAATTAATGGACCTAACCACAACGACCTCAAATATAACGGTACTGAGATTCCCCATGGAATTTCTTAAGGAGCTGTCTGAGGTACAGGAACTATACTACCCCACTGATAATATTAAGTGGATAGGTAGACATTTAGAGTTAGACGCCGGAATTTGGTGGAGAGTTATACGAAGCCAAATATCCAATTTTGATGAGTTTAAAGAAGCGTTCTCGCAAAAATACTGGGGACAAGAACGGCAAGACAGCATACGAGATCATCTTGAATATGGGAGATTTGATTGGCGTGGTCCAATTAATGCGATCCAATATATAGAGCACATATTATTGGAAAGTAGACAATTATCACCTACTCTGACAGATAGACAGTTGATCCGGAAAATCGCGCGTCATTTTGGGCGTGAGATCCAGCTCGCTGTTATCACGAGAGGAATTACAATTCCAAACTTTGAGTCTTTAATTATAGAATATACACAAATTCATCCAAGAAATAACAGAGAATCGAGTTATGTGACGACGAACGAGGGGAGAAATTCATACAAGGAAAGTGAAAGTGTTACAAACAAAGCAACTGGAGTGCAGAAGAAGGCTTGGGGTGATAGACCACCCGTAAACACGCAACAGCACCGCACTGGGGAGAGGCGTTCTGTGAATACAATAGAGTTTGTCAATAAGGGTGCTTCGACTTCGAGCAATGAACCCAAAGCGGCTCGCCAAGAAGAAAAAAAAAATTCATTTGTACAGTAAAGGAGATAGCCAACAATACGGATGCTTATCAAACTAACGTAATACTACCTGACTTAAGAAACGAATTGTTATGCGATGTTGACGAGGAGATTGTCCAACGAATAATAAAATGTCCAGAAATAACTATAAAATTTAACAATGATATTATGGTACAAGCCCTGCTTGACACGGGATCCATTATTAACGGATTATTGGAATCTTGGTTTAATCAAAATAAGCAAAACATAGCACCTTATGAAATTTTACCTATGACCAATACTTTAATAATTAGCGCAGTAGGCAATAAATCAAAATTAATAAGAAAGCAGATATTATGTGATATTTATATCGAAGGGATTAAGAATGAATGTGTGTTCCTCATTATACCAGACCTGATAAAACCATGTATTTTAGGAATTAGTTTTCTCCAGGAAGCAGGATGTCTCACTGACATG
This sequence comes from Magicicada septendecula, assembly GCA_034769895.1. Lineage (NCBI taxonomy): Eukaryota > Metazoa > Arthropoda > Insecta > Hemiptera > Cicadidae > Magicicada > Magicicada septendecula. The sequence continues at coordinate 493,109,978 of CM068367.1, forward strand.
GGAAAAAGGGTCATCGAATTAAAAGGAAAGGCTGACGAAGCAGCGTGCACTGTGCCAATTATGCATATGGAGGTGGTGGACATAGAAGAAGACGAAGATATCATGCGAAACATCGATAAGAAGGTGGAGAGTATTGACTGCGGAGATAAAAGGATATTGATGAGTTTAAGAGAGATTCTTGTAAGAAATAAGTTTATTCAGGGAGTGCCCCGGAAGGATCAAAGGATACATTCACGAGTTCCAAGTCACAGACCGGACACCGTACTTCCAGAGAGGATGGCCTGTCCCATTAGCATATAAAGGGAAGGTGGATGATGAGATTAGACGAATGTTACGGTATGGGGTCATTGAGCGATGCAACAGCGCCTATATCAACCCACTCGTTACTGTTATTAAGAAAGATGGAAGAGTACGATTATGTCTGGATGCGAGGAAGGTGAACAGCGTGACGTTCCGGATTATGAAGGAGCCTCACCGATAAACGATATTTTGGCTAGATGTTGTGAAATGAAGTATTTATCCACCATAGACTTGACAAGTAGTTTCTGGCAAGTACCACTGAAGCCAGAGTGCTGGAATTTCACCGCTTTTATGTATGAAGGCAAATGTTATCGCTTCACAGTTACGCCGTTTGGACTGAGTACCAGTTCTGCTGCACTAACCAGGGGATTTGACACAGTATTGGAGGAAGAAGTTAAGAAAAACACCATCATTTATGTAGACGATTGCTTATGTTATTCCGGAGATCTAGAAACACATTTATCACATTTGGATTTATTGTTGACTAACTTAAGAAGAGCGAATTTGACCATCAATTTAGATAAGTCGCAATTTTTTAGGCAAGAAATTGCATACCTTGGATATCGTCTAACCACGCAAGGAATACAGGTGACGGATGAGAAGACTGACGCAATTATGAAGTTTCCAACACCTCGAAACCAAAAGCAACTAAAGGGTTTCTTGGGCTTAACAAATTTTTATAACCGCTTTACGGATAAATACGCCGAAACCACCAGACCGTTACTTGAATTATTACGAAAAGGACATAGATTCACATGGACACCGGAACTAAACAAATGTTTCCAACAAGTTAAAGAATTATTTGTAGAAACAGTGATCTTGATGTTTCCTCGAATAAACCAACGATACTACATGCAGTGCGACGCCAGCAACTTTGCATATGGCGGGCAGCTATATCAACTCGACGAGGAAGGAAAAATCGGAGTTATAGCATTTACTAGCAAAACATTCAAGGGTGCAGAAAGAAATTACTACACCACTGAAAAGGAGCTCTTGAGTATTGAGAGATGTCTCAAAAAATTCCGTATATATATATATTAGGGCAACCTTTAACCGTTATCACGGATTGACATTTATGAACAAATGCCATTTAAATAATTCACGAATAACGCGCTGGATTTTAAGTATCCAAGAGTACAAGTTCGATATCGTCCATTGCAAGGGCAAAGACAACATTGTTGCTGATCTTCTAAGCTGAAACCCAGGAGACGCCACGTTAGAAGAAATTAGCGATAATACGTGCGAATATTTAATTAATCACATAATGATCAAGATGGATAAAAAAGTAAGCAAAATAATTATGGATATTGGAAAATATCAACTTGAAGATACTAAACTTAGGACTATTATAGATAAGATAAATAAAGAGTGTTTAGATAAGGAAGTAAGTAAATTTTATACATATGTTAACGAGAAATTATATAGACTACGTAGGAGGGAATGGAAACTGTACATACCGAACAGTGTATCCGGAGAAGTAATCGCCGAAATACACAGGATGTATGGACACCCAGGATCGAAGAAATGTACACAATTGTTACAAGAACATTTTACTATAGACGGAGTGTTGAAGAAAGTGAAGAATTACGTAAGGACGTGCGACGTGTGTCAAAAATGCAAAGACGCAGGTAACAAGGTCCTGTTTGGCGGAACTAAAGCTATTGTCCCGTTAGGTAAGGGTGACCTAGTGAGCGCCGACTACTTTGGACCGCTACCCGTCTCGTCCGCAGGGGTAAGATATTTGTTCGTTACTGTAGACAATTTCACAAAATACGTACGACTGTTTACACTTAGGAGGGCAACGACCGCTGCCACGTTAAGGAGGGTACACCAGTATTGTGAAGAGTTTGGGAGTCCGAAAATAATTCTCACTGACAATGGGACGCAGTTCACATCAAAAAAATGGTTGAACGGCTTAAATGAGTTAAACATTCAACCAAGATACACCGCAATTAGAAACCCATGTGTGAATCTGGCTGAAAGGATTAATAGACAGCTCGGAAATTTATTCAGGATATTCGTGTGTGACCAACATACTAAGTGGTCGCGTTATGTACCTATAATTGAAAGTTGCATTAACGAGACGTACCACGAGACTATAGAGATAACACCCTATGAGGCACATCTCGGCAAAAAACCGACAAGAGTTTGGGAAAAATACCTAGACAAAGACATACTTCAAGTTAAAGGAGCTGACCACAACCAAATATTTGTAAAGATGAAAGAGAAGAGGGAAAAGCAAGCTAAGTTGTGTAATGAATCCAAAATCATTACTAAGTTCCAGATTGGCGAGAAGGTTTTAATAAGGACCTATTATCAGTCAGACGCGATCCAGAAAAGGATTGATAAATTTTGTGAACTATACTGTGGGCCATACAAGGTACATCGAATTCTTGGGGATGCTACATACCAGCTCGTCGACTGCGATGACGAAAGCAAGATCCGAGGGAAATTCAATGTGAGACAACTGAAGAAATATTATGAGCCAGAGAACAAAATATGATATGGGAAAGGAGAAAGTGGTAGAACATGTCTTAATAAGTTAGCTGAGGGAGATAAGTCATCTACGTTAGGGTTAATGACGCGCTTATCTCATTCAAGCTGGCTTAATCAAAAGAAAATATGTAATCTAAATGTCAATTGTAACTTAAGAACCTACTTAGTTATTAGATCACTGATGATATGTTAGATAATAAGTGTGAGTTAATATTTTGATTGACATTCTTTATGAATTATTGTAGTGAATACAAAGAACATTTTAGTTACGACAACTTGTTTGTATAGCAATAAATTTTTGAAACAAAGTGAAAAAAAAAGGGACACTTAAAAGTAAATAAGTGATATTGAATTAATTAACTCTATATTGCAAATAAATCTTGTTAAAGTGAATGTACATCATTGATAGGTTAGGAATTTGAATTGATGTTAGAACAAAGCAAATAACTCGTTATCAAAAAATTATTATACGTATGTATATAGATGATCAAACAATATGAATATAGATAAAACTAGTGTAACGGATATGTTAGCCATCAATCTAATTATAATTAAAATTTTGAAGAACAAATTATTGGTAGGATTATTTATACTGCATAAGATGTATATCGTAGGAGATTTTCTTTAATTCTATGTAAAGCGTTACATTAAATCTATTGATTTGTTTGATATTATATTGCGTGAATAGTATTCTAGAAGGTAAAGGAATTATTTGGTTAATTACTGTACATATCACCCATTGAATTTATGATTTGTTTTGTGATTAGAGAGATAAGGTACTTATACGTAATCAATATGTAAATACGATGATGTTAAATGCGTTCAACCATTCCAGATAGTTAGCAATAAATTCGTAGATGCAATTAAAACTAAAAGGGGGTACACCAATTGTAATACAAGTCACGAAAAGTAGGTAAACATGTTATATCCCTCCCGGAGGAAGATGAACATGGTGAGGCGACGTACAGGGCGCAGAATTTGGATTTGAATCGTTCCTTAAGGTCACGTCATCAAATCAAAATTGAGGACGCTGTAACGAGCAAAATTTAAAAATTTAAAATTTTCTCCTTAACGGATTTTGTTCACACGAAGTTGTGTCAACGACTTCTAGTCGACGCAATAAATAAAACGTAATGTGAAGATGTCAGAGCAGCGTCACTAACAAGACAATAGGAAGACGTTAAGTTCTACTCAACTATAGAAATTGGATGTACAAGATGACAGGGGAAGTTTAGTTAAAAATTATTACCCTCAACAGTCGAGACAAAGCAGGCGAGGACACTCACACGTGTACTGGGAATTAAGGCATACGTTCAGTCAGGTTCCGTCAGAATATGAGGTACTGCAAAAAAAGGAAACAAGATGTTTACAAAGAGCGTACGTACAGCACTTTCAGAAACAATGTGTGAAGTGGAGAATGGACAGGACTCCAACCAAGCTACACAGCTGGAGGTAACGTCTAAGTGTCAGACGCAATTTACGAGTAGAAAGTCAGGGTGACTTCACCAGCTAACATATATCCAGAATTATTAATAGTTACAAAAAAGGGGTGTAAGAGAGAACAATACTTCGGAAGGACCCGAGAACAGATGAAGGCAACTTAGAAAAACACTGCGTATACCTCACACAAAAGAGTGATCGACAGGCGTATAATAGCTAGAAATTCTGCGAAATAGGTCAACGTTCGAACAGGACAAATCTGGGGATGTCTGGCAACTTATCAGAATACAACTCTTGCGAAGAACACTGGTGGAGAGGACAGTTTCTATAGCAACCAAAAGCAAAAGGTGTATCAGGAGATAGATACCAAAAAGCCCTGGTGTAGTGGGACAAAGTATTCCGAGAAAACTATGAGCTGACCTATCACGAGTAAGAAAAGGCGTGGACAGTGCAGAAGACAAAATTTGAGTAGGGATGAACTGATAAAAACTATGTGTATAACACAGGGACGGAGCCAGTATATCTAAACTTTCAAGCCAGTGTATCTCAATTTTCAAGCTAGTATATTTTAAACTTTCAAGTCAGTATATATTAGTAAATTTCAGTTTAATGTAAAGTAACAGACTTAGTGAAATCGTCATGTCATAATATTCAGACTTACTGATTTTCTAATACTGGAATTCAATGTGCGATTTAACGGACTCATGTAGTAATCAATCAAAGTGAACAATACAATCTCGACATGTACAAATATCATCACTTGTGTATTGTACAAAATAGACGAACTTACAATTAGTCTGTGCTACTAAATCACATTAAACATAATAGAACATGAACCATTTGAACGAACTAATCTAATCATATATACATTGATAGAAAGTGAACTAAGTGTCGAACGGACATAAACATTAATGTTGCAAAATGAACATACAACACTCATTTTAGAATGAATTATTCAAACTAACACAAAATCCATTACTTATTTACACAACTCTACTTCGACGCGAGTGATCGTGGGTGTATACAAGTGTTTGTGCTATTGACGGCAGTCAACAAGATGTGTCTTTCTGTCTTCATCACCACAAGGACCGGACATCGCTGGACACTAAACGGATATTCTGTAAACTCAAGTAACCATTATTAATTTATTACTTTAAGTAACTGCTACTGACCTGATTCTTTCAAAGAATTCCTACCCTGGGAAGTTATAAATAAATGTAATGAATACAATTAGAGTTAAAAGTTATAAATAACGAATATGTTAACAAAAACTATCTGGGATTAATGAACGCATCAATAATTAGTATTTGAATTGTTGTATTCTATGATTTATGTATGTATGTCTTTTCTGCGAATATTTAAACTAGAACTTGTTTATTTGAGATATGTATGTACTCACAGGTGCAACGATGTTTTTATACGTATGATTATAAATTTATAAATGAATAATAAATTAGTTATTTAAGTTGATTTTATACATGCGTTCATTATTACAGATAACCCACATATTAAATTAATCTTTAAAACATAATTTAGTTTTCTAAGAATCTTTTTGCTCAGTGATTTAATTGAATTCACAATATTAATTGTTAACTGATATCAATATAAATGGCGATACCAATCGCGAGGCTTTACAAGGATATCATTTGTTAATCGATAAATAATTATAGTATTATTCAAACGCAAACACAATTAAATAATTAATTGCCACAAATGTAAATTACATTTAAATTTATTCATTATGAACCAAAGGCCAGTTGAACGTGTAAGCAAATTTACATATCTTGGTACTATAGTCAATGAACAATGGGAGCACTCTCAAGAAATAAAGATCAGAATTGAAACGGCAAGAGCAGTGTACACTAGCATGAGCAGTTTATTCAAAAGTCACGATTTGAAAATAAACACAAAGATGAGACTTTTATGCTGCTATGTATTCTCGGTCCTCTTCTTCGGTGTAGACTTGGACTTTAACTGAAGCCACAACTAAAAAATTGGAATCTTTCGAAATGTGGCTTTACCGTAGAATGTTGAGCATTTCATGGACAGCACATATAACTAATGTTGAAGTTCTTAGAAGGATGAAGAAAGAATGGGAAGTTTTTAACACAGTGAAGATAAGAAAGCTTCAGTATCTGGGGCATCTCATGAGAAATGAACAGAGATTTTATTTATTGCAGTCCATACTACAGGGAAAAGTACTTGGAAAGAGAGGAGTTGGGCGACCGGGAATGTCAAACAAGGAAATCGTGGGTGCGGGTGTGTGTTTGAGACAGACTAAATAATTTATAACTAAAAAGGTACATTTTTTTAATTTTTCATAAACTCATTTTTCAAATTGAAGTTCATGGTATTAATGAAAATAGATCTAGTACATACTACTGAATACAATGTGTGCGGATGACAAAATGGGTAAACAGCGTTTTATTGCTTCAATAGCAGCATCTTTTATTGTTCTGAATGGTTGTAACATTGCAAAACCAAGTTAATGATACTGATATGAAGAAAACGTTGTTAGCACATATTTGCTCAAATCACTCAAACGTACCTTAACAAAGCTCTAACTTTACGATGAAGTTGCAGATGCTGTAAGTTTTCAAAAAAATCTACTTCTAAGTCTGTCTTATTGCTCAACATAGAGAGATCACGTAATACTGGATTCAAATGTGAACATTCTCTTGCCTAAAAAAAGAACCAATTATAAGTTAAGCTCAAATCAAACTTATAAAATGCTGATAATAAAAACATTATTGACATACCAGTGTAATGAACTTACCATACACCCAAGAATGGCAATGGACTCTTGTTGAACAACTTCATTCTTTTTATTACGAATGCCAGCAGATAAAGCAGTCAGTATAGTCTGGTTTATAACAAAATCACTTTGTTTCTCATACATCTGAGCTAAAACAGGGCACAATTTGCGTAGACATTGTCCTGCTGCATCACGTAATGACATATCTTTTTCCTGCAAATAAAATAAGTCACTCTCAACAAAGGGCTGCACAACTATTTTATAGCTACAATAAATGTCTCTACAAACAAACATTACTTTCACTGAATGAATTTCATTCTTCTCTCGCCCTCTATATAACATTTACTATCAACATATAATTAAATAAATTCACTCTAAAATAGTCCCAATATGAAAATATTTCAAAATTCATGATACACAAGGTTGGCAGCCACTATAATGTAAAATAATTATAGTGGATGAGTATTATGATAATAATACTGTAACGGTACAAACTGATGAGGGTCTGTAGTTTGAAGCTTTTCATTTTTTATTTAACAAGAATATTTTTTGGTCAGCGACTATAGCTCCATGACTGGTACGGTGAGGTACAAAAATGCAGACTATCAGCAAGGTGCGTATTCATGCGTATGAGCGCACGAGTGGGCCAACGTTCACACGGAAAAGTCACGTCTAAAAAATTCCTTCTCGCCAAGTGCGTAGAGAACCAAAGTCAGTCGGCATCCAACCTCCAGACCGCGCATTTGCGTGTGCGCGCGGTTCGCCTAAAATACATTAAAAAGTAAACCGACCGACAGTAAAAGCATATTCAATCGACCGGAACTACTTAGCGTCAGTCAGCTAAACCGGTCGGTTTACCATAACCGGCTCTCGAGCCGAAAATTTATTAAAAGTATGAAAATGTGAGTTAAACTATAAATTAAAATGATATAAAGTTGTGAGACATCAAATAATCTTTAGTGGTCAAAATTAAACAGTGAGAACTCAATTCGGACAAACAAGTGACTTAAATGGACTGATTTCAACACACGCTCTGCATTACTACAACAGGGAAGTAAACCTACCATTTCCATTAAAATAAAAAATAAAATTCGAAACTAGAATGGATAAAGAGATCTCTTATTTTAAATAAATAGGGTATAAGTGTGAAAGAAGTGTGTCAGCAAATGCTGGGTTGCCTTTATATACTATAATTAATAATTTACTTTAATTATAAGAAAAAAATACTAACTTTTGAGTGTCTTTGTTAAATGGGGCGTATGCCTAAATAGTAAAATCTGTCAGATTCGAATTCTGAATATTATACAAAAAAGAAGTTATATCGTTATTTTATGCATAAAAGGAGAATATTAAGCAGAATGTTCAATAAAAGTTGAGTTAGTTAACAAGAAATGAGAGTTGAATTTCTTAGTAACATAAACCCTAAATCACGTTTATAGGCCACGAGTTCGAGTGAAGAACCCTGGGACCCGATGAAGGTAAGAAGTGTGGATTATGAGTATTTTTTATTAAATATTATTTTGTAAAGTGATTGTAATTTCACAATACTAATAATAATAATTAGTTTTATGAGTATTCAAAAATCAATAATTATGAGTAAATGAATTATGTGTATATAAACAAAGAACAATCACAGAAGCTGTCTACATACAGGCAAATAACATTTGAAGGCATAACAAATTATATGAATAACATTCTAAATAATAGATCTTATTAAAAATATACTACATTTTATGTCAATAAAATAATATAATAGTACTATTAATAAATAATAAACAACCTATTAATAAATAATAAACAACATATGAATAATTTAGTTAAAAGTGGAATTTAGAAATTGGTAGTGCATACACTAATTTTTAAAGAAGATACAAGTTTGGCAGAAAATAAATAACATCTCAAAAGCACCCCATTATCCATTAAAAGCTAGTTGTGTATGGCAAAAAGCGTACTGCTAAATCTTCAACCAACAATGTCAATTGTCTTTGTATGTAATCTGTCACAAAAGCAGGAAGAGAGAAAATATATTACCTGTAGCATTGTACGAAAGTTATTCTCATTTTTGCTACCCGAATTACTGATAAATCTACTCAGCAATTTTGTACAGTTTCTGTGCAAACTGTTATTAAAAAAAAAAAATAACCATGTCAATCTACTTTATAATATTCAGTGTAATACAGCATATAGATCTTGAAGCGAAATAATATGTAACATAAGTAGACTGTATGCCAATTTGTGGACAAGTCATAATACTTTTACTATACAAAGTTGAATTTAAATTATTTAAGCATTAATAAAATGTTTTTTTAATTTTTAATCTTTTAAATACATTTGTAATTTGAAAGTACTTACTGTGCGTATGAAGAAAAAGCTGTTATAAATAATTATTACTCCCATTTCTAAGCTTATCCGTTTATCTGATACTAGTTTCTGAATTTCCATATAAGCATCAAGTCTACGGTTAAAATCTGGCTGACCAACCCATTTGGCATCCCATGCATTTAAATCATCTAGGAGGTTACCATCAACAGAACAATCCTGACTAAAACATTATTTGGAAAATTATAATGCAAACAAAGATATTTTGCAAGTATTTAAAACATAATTGTATAGACATTTTCCTACTTTTAGTTGTAATCTAATCATGTCCACTAAAATTGAACCTACCTACAGTGTCAGTAATCCAAAAAATCAATATTTTACCCTATTTGTCTAGTTTCATTTTTAAAGTTTTGTTCACTTAAATAAACCATGCAAAACTGTGTTTAACCATATTTTTGTCATGTTTTCACAATTATAAGCATTTTTAAATGAAACTTATAAAATTTTTATTAGACATGAAGTGTTTTTAGATAGAAATGAGTCGCAACACTTCATGAACCATTTAAAATATACGAGGGCTATTCCGAAAGTAAGTTCCGATAGCGTATTAAATGAAACTAAGAATATATTTACAAAACTTCTTTTTCTATTTGAAGTACACACCTTAAACTACGTCTCTATACAGTTTTCGTCATTTTTGAAACACTTTTCACAGCGAGGCACCAAATGTATACTTTAGTTGTATAAATTTTCCGCCTGTGATTTGAACCATGTATTAACAGCTTGTTTGACATCGTTCGCCACCAATGAAGGATTTCTCATGCTTGAAAATGTGATATTTGCTTGGTGTAAGGTCTAGGTTGTAAGGCAGATGATCAAACTTGCCACCAAAACTTTGTGAGAGTTGCGTTTAAGCGGCAGTGTGTGTTGCGGCCATGATTCATTGCAATGTCCTGGGTAAGCATCCTACGAGGGTGGTCTGAAAAGTTCTCGGCCTAACAATGAAAACACAAATTTATAATTTCAAAATGGTTTTTATTTTTCAACATAATCTCCCTTAAGCCTAATACACTTGTTCCAGCGATGCTCTAATGCCATTATCCCATCTCTGTAGTGATTCTCTGGAAGGTCTGCAAATACCCCTGTACAGCTGCAACCACATCTTCATTAGAAGAAAATCGCTCTCCTGCGAGGAAGTGCTTGAGTTTCAGAAAGAGATGAAAGTCAGGGGGAGCCAGATCTGGAGAATAGGGTGGATGCTCCAGCAATTCATAGTGCAGATCTCTCAATTTTCCCATTGCCAAAACACTTTTGTGGGCGGGTGCATTGTCGTGATGAAAGATGATTTTTGTTTCTCCAAACCGGGTCTTTTCTTACGAATTTGTTTGTCTAGTTTGGTTAAAAGATTAGAATTATATTCTCCGGTTATTATTCTACCCTTTTCGAGGTAATCGATTAACAAAATGGCTTTAGCATCCCAAAACACCAATGCCATGACCTTTCCAGCTGGTGGGACTGACTTTGCTTTCTTTGGCACTGAACAGCCAGCTTCTGTCCACTGTTTACTGCTGTTTAGATTCTGGTGTGCAACGGTGAATCCACGTTTCATCCATAGTAATAAACCGACACACAAAATCAGTTTTATTTTTGTAAAAACGCTCCAAGCACTGTTCACAGATTTTCATGCGAATGCGTTTTTGATCTGCTGTGAGCATGTGCGGCACCCATCTTGCGCAAAGCTTTTTCATATGCAATTCTTCATACAAAACGTAACTTTCACATTCTTTCGAAATACCCACAGCCTCAGTAATTTCACGGACTTTAATCCGTCGGTCATCCAATACTAAATCGTATATTTGTTCGATGATTTCTGATGTTGTTGCACTTTTTGGGCGTTCCTTATGTGGATCATCTTCAAGACTCGTACGGCCATGTTTAAACTCGGCAGCCCGTTTCTTAATTGTCAAAAATGAAGGAGAAGATTCCCCCATACATTTTTGTGAACTTCGAATGAATTTCATTTGGCATCAAACCTTCTTTAACAAAAAATGTTATCACTGCACGATATTCAATTTTATCCATTGTACAAAATATACACAATTACGCTAATTCAAATAGCTGTATACAAAAAACTACGTGATAGATTGATTCACAATGTCCCATCAATTGTTGTGACAGGCATACCAACCTAAGAAAAAAAATCTTGCTCATAGAGTTGATGTCTATGACCGAGGCCAAGAACTTTTCAGACCACCCTCGTACATTACTTACTCAATATAGGACTAAGCAAAAATGTCGTATCCGTCTTGGTACCATTGAGTCACTCAATGCTTCTTCCCCATAAATATTTAAAATCTGATGGTAAACTCAAATTGTTTTAACACGTCCAATGAAGCTTACCCGGTGCACAGTTGTTTACAAATAGTGTTGTTGCCAATGAATCAACAAACTGGCCGCACATGCGCAACAGCGTGACGGCATCGATACCGCAGCAGTATTTAAAAATGGAACTTACTTTCTGAATAACCCTCATATTATACCTCCACTTACCTCCTACAGCCCACAAAACAAAAAAATATATACAGTGGAGCCTCGAAAGTTCGGACCTCAAAAATCTGGAACCTCGAAAATCCAGATCCGACAAAAACGAATATAAATTATTTTACCAAGTCCGGACTGAGTGTAGTTTCAGCACTCGCCAGTACTGTAACCACAGCATTGTGGCTAGTTTCGAGAAGGGTAATGAGTCACACTACCCATCCGCACTCACTAGACTCGAGGACTTACCTGCACCTGTCACACGTTCAGTCAGTTACTTCTGACTTCGCATGATTGTGTTACTGTGCAGTGTTGTTTATGTTTATATAAATGTACATGTATATACAAAATGTATGTGTTTATACATTTTTTTATACTATTAATTTAAATACACCATAAATATTCGTTTGAGTACAGATATTTTAGTGTTGTTCAAAATGGTTAGTATGTCTGTTAGTAAAGCTAATGGAAAGCAAAAACGTGTGTTTTTGACAACTGAAACTAAGTTAGAAATTTGAAATGATTATCTGATGGTGAAAGTGGGGCATCTCTTTCTAAAATCTATAATGTGAGGACTTCAACCATAAGTGGCATTAAAGCACAAAAAAGATAAACTAGAAAAATATGCCGAAAAATTTGATTCTGAAGAGGGTTCCAAAACAGAAAAACATTGCAGACGGCCAATAACACAGCTTTGGAAGATGCCGTTTACACAGAGAAGCTTGGGTGAATCTATTTCAGACCCTATGCTGTGTGAAAAGGCACTAGAATTCAATAAATCTTTCAATGGGCCCATCGATTTCAAAGCTAGTCCAGTGTGGTTACATTATTTTAAAAAACAGCACGGGATCAGAGAATTAGAAATTCAACAAGAAAAGTTATCTTCAGACAATGATGTTGCCCAAACATTCAAAATAAAATTTCTTGATATGGTTGTTAAAAATGGTTTCAGCAAAGATGATGTGTACAGTGCTGATGAAAAGAGTGACTGCATCCCACGCAACTCGCAGAAAATTGGAACGTAAACAAAAATCGAAAAATCGGAACAAAAAAATTAGAGCCTGCTGATCGGCCACGGCGAATGCACCTCGATACACTCCCTGTGGTGTTTTAGTAATTTGGTTATTTTATTATCATTAAAACAGCACTATTGTCTATGCACGCGGGAGGTCTTTGCGGAATTTCAAACTGTTCTTTTTTATTTTTTAAGTACCGGTACTTCATTTCACAACCTTATCCATTAAAGAGGAATAAAATATAGATTATAATGCTTTCTGACATAAAATTCTAACAGTTTAAAGTATGTTTCGAAAATCCAGACAAATTGAAAATCCGGGTGGGATCCAGTCCCAATTGATCCGAATTTTCAAGGTTCCACTGTATATAAATTATACTTACGTCATACTGCAAACTCACCTTCCAATAGACTGCACTAAGCCAATCAGTGCTTTCCTGGGAACATAACCTGACACTTGGCCAAACACTGGAGCAAGATTACGAATATAATTCTGTGGTTTTTTGACATTCCCAAGTAAGTTAGTAATTGTTGCAAGTAATGGGCATACAATGTCTTCGCTTGCACCTGCTTTCTTAAAAAGTATAGGTATAACAAGTGAAATCAGTGTCTCACTGTTCGCAGGATCATTAATGAGTTCAGTAGCTTTAGAAAGTACAGTAAGTTCTCCATGTGACAGACCACGTTTTCCTTTATTTCGACTCAATTTCTGCTTCATATACTGTAGGATTACTGGCATATGAGGTAATACAAGTTTACAGCCGTAAGATAGTTTCTCTAAAAATGATAACAAGACTAAATGTTATAACAATAATTAACTAAAAAGTAACCATAACAAAATTGAATTACAACACATTAAATTAAATTTAACACATGAACAATTAAACAAGTAATGAGATTAGCTACATTAAAATAAAATACAACCTATTTACAAGAACATTCTGAATATCTGTAATAAAAAAGAGTATTTTATAAATACAAAGTAGATTTCCCACAAAATTATGGAAATAATGTAATATATAAATATGCTAGAAACGTAATGGTAATGACAATAAAAGGAAGGAAATATAAGTAAGCCTGGCAGAAGAGTTGACAAAATAGGTTGGTAGCTCCAAGTAAATGGATTATGCTGGAAGCAACATGAAAACAAGAGAGTATGGTGAACAATAGAACAGGGAAGGCAAAGTAATTTCCCCATGTAGATACCTGGGGTTCATATGCAAGAAAGATTTAATAGTATAAACAACGACGAAAACCTATAAAGCAATATTCAGTAAACAAATGTACACCTACACATAAGGTTTTAATCATGGATATAATTAAGCACAAGAAAGATTAGCACAGCAGAAACAAGAAACCTAAGGAAAATAGTAGTTGTCAATAGGATTCAAAACTGTCTAATAATAGAAGAATTTACTGTACAAGGATAACACATAAAATAATTTTAGTGGGTGCTGGGATCATTTACAAAGAACAAGTAGCATAGAAGCACAGTACAGGTTCTAGAGGGTTTTGGAAGCATGAATAGAAATGAAGAAACCTGAGGAAGACCAAAGGGGACACAGACAATGTGCTGAGTAGAACTGTAAAGAAAAGGAAATAACATTGTTGGATGGATACACAGAAGATTGCACAAAAATAGAAGAAATGGAACAAGTTCAAAAAAAAAAAACAGACTTTAGTTTAAATTGCTTCTTTCACCTTACAGAAAAAACGAGAACTTCATGTGTGTGTGTGTGTGTGTGTGTGTGTGTGTGTGTGTGTGTGTGTGTGTGTGTGTGTGTGTGTGTGTGTGTGTGTGTGTGTGTGTGTGTGTGTGTGTGTGTGTGTGTGTGTGATCAGATAATATACAGACACACATGTACACATGTATCTATATGTACAGTATCAAATTACAGATGTAGATGAACTAATAGCTATATCAAAACATTTATGAAACCAGAAATTTTTTTCAAAAAACACGAATAATACATAAAATGTAAATAAAAATTGAAGAAAACTTGAAAAGTTTTTTCCATGGGTTTAGTGAAGTTCAATTTGGACTTTGTAGGTCTCAAAAATGTTTTATTGTATTTGCTGTTTTAAGTTCAAGTGTTATAAATTGGTTAACTATCTTTTGTTGATAGAACCCCAAAAATCCAAAAATAAAAATTATATAAGTGTTAACTCCAGAGAATGTGGAAGCTTCCATCCACCTATCCCAATCCAGTGGCATATAAATGTCTCATCATGAAAGTTCCTAAAGTTAGCATAATGTGCAGGAGCAGCATTTCATTGGAAGATCACGTTGTCATCATTTGTTCTGTTGTAAGGCAAACAGTGTAAGCATGCCAAGATAGTTTTTGTATGTTACTGTGCATTATGAAAAGAAAAAAACTGATCAAACACGTGACTTTTAGCCAGAGTGAACCACGCATTAACTTATGGCTATCATGCTCAAGTTCAGGAAAGACAATGGGGATATATCGACCCAAATTCTTACTATGTGTCAATGAACATGACCTGAAACATGACAGTTAGCCTCATCACTCAAATATTATATGGTCTAGAAACTATTCATCATTGTTAATCTTATTCACCGTATTAACTGCAAAATCATTTGCAGTTATCTATTGCAGTTATCATTTGGGAGTATCTTATGTAACACCTTAAATTTATAAACAACAAAATGTAAGTATTTCTTCAAAATCTTACGGACTTTAGTTCCTAATGTTTTCAAAATGATTTCTTATGATTGTGAATAAACCTATTTCTACTGAATTGTCACTAATAGTAGTCTACCATGCTTTCTGTCATGTAGGCTTCTTGTACTGTTAAACTGTTTATAACAAGGACAAAGGTTGGTTTGTGAGGTGGATCCTTAATAAATATTTGACCATCCTCACACTGCACAAGAGTCACAGATAAAAATTTATAGGCATTGCACAAATGCAATGCACAGAGAAGGGCATTGAAAATGCTTCAATAAATCTAAAAAATATATATCTATGTTCATTCACCAATCAATGAATTCATTCTTCATTCACCAATCAATGAATTCATTCTTCATTTAACAATGTACAGATTATAAGTTAAATGTAGTCGCATTCATAAGCGAAGTTTTATATGTGTACTGTGTTATTGACAACAAATAAGTAGTTTCTATGGAAACTCACTGGTTCCATTTTCGAGCACGCACCAGCAATCGGCCGCAAATGTGCGACACGTCCTTATAAACATTTTCAATGTTAAAATTTCACATGCTACAAAATGCATTGGGGTTATTCTTACTAAAGTTTCATCTTTGTTAAGACATATGTTTGGTAGCTTTGTTTCATTTATTATGTAATAATCCCAACCCCCTGAAATTACATACAAAGAAATTACCTCTTGCAAACAAATTCTTTGATTTAATAAATGTTCTTTGTTAAAGCTGTTCCAAGACTTTACAGACATACCATATACAGATTATACAGGCCTATATGGCAAGACAATTATGCGCGCGCGCGCGCACACACACACACACACACACACACATGTGCGTGTGCACGCGCACGCACACACAATCGATAAACTACAACATGTACTTCAAACACACATCTGTCAGTTTTCTGCATGACTTCTTGCAAATAACCATTTATCAATATTAAAAAGAAGACATGTTTTTCTGTCATTAATTTAATTTTATATTAACTGACAAATGCAAAGGTTTGTACATGATGAGCAATCATGGGTATAAAAATCTGAACTTTCAATACAAATATTATTATCATCTCATTTGACATGGTAGGGTACAACTAGTTGGTTTGGTTAAAGTCTCTAACACCTGCAGCATTGACATCTATGATACACTCTTCATAGAAGCGAGTGCACAGCTGACAAAGCCACCCCTCAATTTCCTCAAAAAGGTGTTACTACCAATAACCAATTTACAAAACAAAAAAAATCAACACCAATATATTTTAGTTTTACTAAACATTATTAGAATATAGACTGCACAACAGGATAAAACATATTCCTGTCATATGTGAGAAATTATTCTAATCGATGAATGTAAAAATAACATTTTGATAATGTTCTATAAGTGCCTGATCATGAATAAATGAAGATTAAAGATTACTTCATAAAAGATTACCATAAAAACACATATGAAAAAGAAAATATGGAATAACCAAAACTTAATCTCAATATTTTATATCTGAAAATGTAAATGTGTCCTGATTAATGATTAAATGTTAACAATATCTTGAACCCAGACAACCATTCATTATGTAGGATAAGTGTATAATCACTTGAAAATTTTACCTTATCGTTGAGAGGCTGTTAAAAAACACTATAGAAAATTGCAATATGAATATGGACCAATGGAAGACAATATTTATTAGTTTATACTCCACAAAACAAAACATTTTAATTATATCTGTAACTTTTATAATTTTTGAAATAATGTTATGAACTAACAATGAAGTAAACAACTATATAATATATTAATATAATATATTAATATAATATATAATATATTAATTAACATCCTACAAATCAGTTGATCTAAAAATTAAGAGCAAAACTACAATACCTTGTATTTCTTGTTCTAGCACTGTATTGTCCAGTGGCAATGTATTTGTGACTGGAATATTTGGTGGAGGTTTTTCGATGTCTTCATCACATTCAACATCTCCATTTCGTTCTTGAATTGTGAGAAGTCGCTCAATAAATTCTATAATAGAGTTTGTAACAGATCCATGGGTCTTGTTGTTACCCAACAATTCCATTATATATGGCAGAGGTGTCATAGTTTCATCATCTCCACAGTATTTTGCTAGTAGAGGGAAATATCTGATGGCACGTAAATGTAAAATTATCAAGAGCTCTTACCTGGTATGCAAAAACTCGTCCTCAAATCTCACTTTAAAAAACCAATATAAACTATAAAACTAATATGAAAAATTATGATTTTAAAGAATTGATTTCTCCAATTCAGAAATAGCTAAAACAATTAATTATGAAAAATTTGGGTGCTGAATGAGCCTTGCACGTGTAAGTCTTCAGTGCACAATAACAAGATTTTATTAAAACTTGCTGAATTGTTAGCAATTATCTATTAACACAATTTACATTTATATTTGTAACCAACCTTCTAATTAATTTTAAACTATTAAACTAATCTACTTAGTTTATTAATTAATCTACTTATTAATTAATCAATAACTATCAGTGCTTCTTCAGTTTATACTATTTCAGTGGTGTGGCGTGAGTATATAACAGCTGTTGCAGGTTGCTGTTCGGCCTAACATGTAGCCAAAAAATTAATTATTTGTACCTTATCTTAGAGTTGTATTTGTAGTCTACTTGTACTGCAGCTCGATTCGGCAAACTTCTCTATAATGAGGTTTATAAAAGAGTCATAAAATGCAGGCATTTTCTTTACGTTTTGTAGAAAAGATTTTCGATTGAGATAATGGGTAGTCCAGATAGTGTGTTCTGGTAAGTATGTATTCACTGCAGGGCTGAAAAATGACAGTTTTGCAGAGGCACTTTTCACAGGAATTGTAAGTAACAAGGTGCAGAATTTTGTAATTTTCTATAATACTTTAGTAAGTCTACTGGCATGTATTTATAGATTTACATCATATATCAACTTGTCTCTAAATTGTCGGAAACGTGTACATACAAAAGAGCATTTTTCAAACAGGCCATATTAAATATTCTTAGTTTTTTTTAATAACACTTGAAATGCTTTGTTTAGAAATTGTTTTTTAAATATCACCGTATTTTTTTGCAAACCTACTACTACAAGAGATTCTAGTATATCAATATATGAAAATTTAACAGTAATCTGGTCTTTCAGAATGGTAATTATTTCAAAGAAAAGCCATCTGGAGGAAACTGTCATAAGTAAAAATGCTAATTTCATGAACTCAAGTCCTGTTTGTGTATGATTCTTCATCCAATTCATTTACTAAAGTATTTACTCTCTGATATAATGAATTTTATTTTCTTTCATTTCCTGTACTGGTGCCGCCAGCAACAGCGGTTACATGGATGCCACGCTACTGCACTATTTAAAATATATCTAGCCATTTTTTTTGTAAATTAATAATACAAAATAACTAGGATTAAAATAGCTATGGGGTAGTGTCAATCAAGTCATTGAATCTCCTATCTTAAGTAGTCTACGATTACAACAGGTTATCCAATACCCTGTCACATTACAACAGAGTAGTCCAACCAAAACGCCTGTGGAAGTCATAACTTGACATATTTGGTATACGAACAAAGAAATAATCTAAATAATCTGCTTTTTTCTTTTGGAATTTTTTTGAAGATTCAACACTTTCAATGTTGTGTGACAGATCTACAGTGAATTTGAAGTTAACGGGCAATAATTTAAATATACTGTCACCGAAAAAAATTAAAAACATAATTGTTATGGTTTGTTAATGTTTATAAACAGTCACTTTATATTCAAATGTGACAGTATATTCTGATATTTTTCTAATTAACTGTCAGTTATAGAAAACTGACATACTGCATGTAACATAGACTGATTAATATAATTAGAATCTTTACAATGGTAATAAAGGTATTAATGAATTAATTACCATACAGCAAAGTTCTTATAATTTTCCACATTATAATAAACATGTACACTAGTTTCATCAACCATTTATTCAATAATGTTCAGAATATTTCAACACTAATAATACAACAATACCTTATGTCATGACTCCAAATTGAGAACAGTTTCATTAAAGCTGTTGGGCTATGAATACCTTCAACTGGTAATCTATGTAACCATGGCCAAACAAAAACCTGTAATTTATATTTTTGTAATTAATTGCAAAAAGCAAAGTTAGTGAAAATAATGGCAACACATGTAATAATAACATTAAATTAAAACTACACTTCTATGTTTGCAGTTTGTTATATACTCAAATGTTATTAATAACTACAAGTATGACACCAAACCAATACAATATATACTGTTATACACATAAATGTTATAAAAATATAATTTAAATTATAAAACATAACATAATTATAATTATTTTACATAACAGTTTATAATTTATTTTAAAACATAACAATGTAATTATAATAGCAAACTAAGCAATACACAATCTCCAGTTTATAAACTGAGTACTGACACTTCCAGTACTCTGTGGTTATCAATATAAAGTTGGTACTATCAGTGAATGATTGGTTACCTTAATTCTTAGTTACATAATTCAACCTTAGTATTTTACAATATGCCATTAATTTCTGTCCATCAGTTTTTATAGATACTTTTATATTAATCTTTTACCTTTCAGGTAGTGGAGAGCAGTTACTCATGCTTCATATACAGTAAAATGTATCACACTGACAAGGCTGTAAATTTTCTACAACCTATACAACTTTATGTTACAGTTGCTTTTATTTTTGTGTTATAATTGTGTATTGTGGATCCTAATGTCTAACTGAATTTTTTCTGAATATTTTCACACCACAGTGCAGAAAATTGAGATAATGAATCCATGTCACAAGGCCATTACGGTCATGAGAAATAATCAGAATAATAATGTCCCATCCACAGCATGTTAGATAGTCACTTTTAGTTGTAACGGGACAAAACTGGTGTAACCAAATATATGTAATAATTTTATAAAACCTATTGTTAGAGATGTGTTGGAAGTTATAACAAAGCATAGGTGAGTCATACTGTGCAGCGTGAAAGTCAAACAAGACGATGCCAAAAAAGGCGAGGAAAGTTGCTAATTACCATCACGTTATTGGTGAATCATAAAAGCACCACGTGTTTCAAATGACACAGCGAGTTTCTGGTGACAAACAACAACGAAAAGCTTCCAGGCTCCAGGACAGGACAAGGTGTGGAATACCACCTCAAACAAGTTTCCAAAGACAAAAATATAATGAAGATCGGACGTGGTGATGCTCAGATCGCGGCAGTCCAGCACACACCACCAGACCAAACGGACGTAATACAATAGTGGCCTCGGGCGTTTTTGGTAGGCCGAAATAATCACAGTAGGCCTATCAACGAGTGTACTGAAATGTAATACAGCAGTAAACAGTTTTAAGTTAACAACAGTGAACAGTTTTTAAAACGAGTATTGTGGTAGTTCAGTGAAAAAGGCTCGACCAACATAGTGCACAACATCTGGGAACACATGGCAGATAAGTACAGTGCAAAAACAAATTAATTGGCCAAAAGTGAAGTAAAGTTTATATAGTAAAACATCAATAACCAAATGCGAGCTCAATAAAAAGACGGTTAAATAGACAGAGAAAGCGTGAGAGAGCATGTGAGAAAGAAAAAGGGGGTTAAGAGAAAGAGAAAGAGACAAGTAAGTACTGATTTGTAGTAAAATAATTTCTGTATAATGACTTGCAGTATAATAATTTTTGTCTGATAATATTTTTATTATTTTATAAAAGAAAGAGCGAAAGATTAATAGGATAAAATAAAACAAGATTTGTTTTGGATCTAACCATGTGTTAGTGTAATTATTACGCCTAAACCCATAACCTATATTCTGTACCAAAAGCTCATCTGAATGAACTCTGGAGATTTCTGTATAAGGGATTTTTGTATATCTAAATTATTTCTCTTGGGGAGAGTGTAATTGGTTTCTGCATTTGAACCACAAGATGCAGTGGCGGCCCTGGAAGCTTTGTGGGATTTTCTGTTTTTAAGGTAAGTCGAGAAAAGATCGCAGAAATCAGGGTAAGTATTCATTCCTTTTCTTTGTCTTATTATTGGTAAAGTTACATAGTTCAAATTAAATGGCACCCCTTAAATTTTATACGGGACATACAACTGTTTTCAGAATTCCTAGACAAACCAGAAAACTTACAAAAATGATTTTATAAACTACTAATGAATGTTTCCTGTTTTAACTTCATATTCATATTTGATAAGTTTGCTGATTTCTATTTAAAACTTTGAAAATTATATAGCCCTATGCCATCAACATATACAGCCAAATCTTATGTACACATATAAAATTAGGAATATTTACATGATTGAGTTTATAATTTATTATCATCAAATAACTGTACCATCTAACAAATTTATAAATACAGTTACCTTAAAAATAGCATCAATTTCAGCACTGCTCCAAACGTACAACTGAAAATAGGAAAAAAATTTTCCTGCAATGTCTATTGACAAATTTCGAACGTTTTTAAGCATACTCAAATATCCAATGTGAACATCGTCACGCGAATTAAGTGCAGATGCTGTGATTTGTCCTACACAGAGCACAACTTGTAGCAAAAACTTCACAGATGCATCTCCCATTAAGCTACCACATTGTACCATTATGACATTTAAAAGGTTAATTGCTGATAGTAATCGTTTTGGTGGAATCATCTGTTCCAAATTTAAGGATGCGCTGATGTCATCCAGCATAAGTACCACATCATCTAGAAAAATTACACATACAATTTCAGACGAATAATATTGAGTCAGTTACTTAAGTCTGTTTCAAGCTTATCTTTTTGTACACACACATTCTCTCTCTCTCTCTCTCTCTCTCTCTCTCTCTCTCTCTCTCTCTCTCTCTCTCTCACCCTCCATCCCTCTCCCTCTCACTTTCTTTCTTTTCTAGCTCTGCATCCTAATGCAAGTCTTTGCCTCTTCTTTAATGACTAATATCACTCTTTTTAAATGTTTCCTAACAAACTTATAATCCAGTTTCCTCTATGTATGTTACCATAGGAATATTTTAAATTCATAGTATAAAAGTGTATAAGTTATAATTTATATAATTATATAAGTAAATGCTCAAACAATAATTTATAAATATGAATCACAGCCTGTAAGTGCAGATAAAAGTCAAGTTAACACTGTTAAAAATTGTGGTGATGACTGTTTACTGTATCTTCCTATTTTAAAAACACACATCTGAAAACAAGGAAACAACGAGATGCAATTAAAGAGCTATCTAGTGTGCAATTCTAGCTGACACAGTATATGAAGAATTACCCATTAATCCCTGATCAAAAAAATTATGCTTTGGGAAAGCTTATAAAACAACTGAGCTATAAATTAATAAATTCTCACCTTTCACCATTGGTTGATAATGTCGAAAAGCCATTTTCAAATACTGTAATAACTCCTCCTCATGACAACCCATAAGAAAACGAAATACTACTGAACGACGTAACTGTCCTGTATGTCTACCACCGGTACGAACCCCACTATGATTCAACATCTTACTATACACTATCCTGTAACAATTTTAAATTAAAAAAAAAATAAATAAATAAAATTATGATTAAAATGTATACCATAAAACAATCAAACTGTAATAGTATTACTGTTTCCTCACCTCATAATTATAGGCATTAGGTCACACCTGTGTTCAGGACGAATAAGATTTGTTTCACTGTCAATACGGAATAGCACAACTTCATCTTTGAATGATCTGTCATCTATAAGTTTGTAGAGATGATCACTGTAACATTTTATTACAAAGTTTAATAAAAATATTTAATGAATTATACACTACTCTGCTCACAAGCCTGACTAAATATTTTGTCTCTTGTGACATATTACACTATACGTGGTTATTGTCCTTATGTTAATGTTATGAATATACAAATGATGGTAATGGATTACTTATCAAATAGAATCAAGTGCACTTACTTACTTTAATCAATATTAACTAGCACTGAATACGCTACCTTTTTCTCTAGGCTTTTGTTGGATACTTTTTGAACGTACCTCATAATTTATTGATTTGGAGATTGTCTGTATACATAAAATGTAGAAATTTAAATTTTGATCCCTATCCTTAAGAAGTAATTACATTCTGAATATTTTTTGTTAATGCTATACGTTTTGATGATTCTACATTGAGATATAAGCCTACTCAGTGACTGAATGATATGTATATCTGAGTCATGTACATACCACTTCTGTGACCATTTCCATAAAACGGTATTGTTCTTAATAATGAAAATATAAAAGATCATGAGTGAGACTGCCACCTACTGTGCTCATTGTTAACAGAAAAATTGATCTACTGTATAATCTGTTTAATTGTTATACAGTAGTATTTAAATCTGTTAATTAGAAAATTACATAATATAAAGACATGAAAGTCACACAAAACATAATAATTATCATTTTATATGAAGCTTTTCATTTAACTATGAGTGAACACGATGTTACTTGTACAAAAAACTATTACGTGAACTGAACACTAACTTTATCAGATTCTGGCCCACACTTACGTAGTCATGATATTTTGCTGAACAATACAAAACTGATAATTTTGCTTATATAATATCAATAATAAAAATCACTAAACAAGAACCAGAGTATAACAATCATTATAGACAACAAACATTATCAATAATCGCTATAGTTCACTGAGTAAATACAAGTAACTTGTAATGTTTAGTATTTAATTATCAAACATGCATAACAAGGCATATTTCATATTGTATACATAAATTAATTACCTGTATGGAATAAGATATTTATATTTATAAGTCATTATACATTTCAGAGCAGCTCTTTGGATATCTGAATTTTTATGTGCAAGTAGTTCATTATAAATTTTCATGAGCTCAGGCTCTCTGTATACATTCCGTGGGTTGCGCAGAAGTCCAAAAACATCCAAGTGTGCTAACAAGCTCCTGGAAAAAATGTTGTTACTTTAAAATCTTATCTAAAATAGTAAGAGAAAGTTACAATTGCTACCAAAATGTTGTGAAATCATGACCAGAATCTAAGCACTGATCTTCAGTACCTAATTAATTTTTCCTGAATATCCTAAAGTATTTGTGGCTCCAATTATACTAAAAAATCTACTGTGTATCAATATCTGTTCAAAAAAGTGGTGTGACAACTAAAAACAATTCTATAAAACTCCTAAGTAATGAATGATTTCTATCAAGTTATCCTTCTACTTGGACTACCTCCGTCACAGCATTTTTACACTTGCCAGTGTTAGGTCTTTCAGCCACCACTCATAGCTTCAGAAGTCAGTCCCAGAATCTGGCAACTGAAATATCACACGTAAAAATACTATGATGGAGGCAACCCCAGTATAGGGTCACCTGAAAGCAATTGTTAGATTTACTGGTCTGGACAAACCAGGTTTTGTGAACTTTCTTAAAATTTTATGTTTATATATCTATTACTTGTTAGGCCAGCAAGTTACTTTAGTCAGTATCATCCAAAGATTTTCTCAGGGAGATTTTTTTTTTATGATTTACAGTATACTACGATTTTCTAATGCTTTATATTACTTAATATTAGTATTATTCTGTAAACATTCATGTTGTTTTCCTCATGCTTATAAATCATAATTTTCAACACAGACTCATAAAGACATTTATCTGACTCTGTATTTACTAAGTATTTAAGCTGGTTTTAATTCTAAAAATGCTAAAATAACAAGTGACATTTACACATAAGCATTATTATTCAGTTTATGGATATTAATTCGTACAAAAACAAATACTAAGGTGGAGTGCCTGAGAACCACACATCACACACAAATTTAATCTGTGTTACATTTGATACACTTTATTTAATACACAGACATAGAGAAAGCATCACGATTATGTCATCACCACAAAATTTAATTAGTTGTCTAGGCACATAATTTAATTAGTTTTTTTTTAAATTACTACTCCACCAAAATCAGGAAATGGTTGGATTGAACCATCCATGTTAATTAAAAAGACCGTACCTGAAGAAATATTCGAGACACTACATTGTAAACAGTGTGGGTCTGAAACTAGGGTAAGTGCTGTATGACCTTTATGTTTAACTTTTTGCATGAATTTGTACCAAACAATATTTAAGTATGCAAAAAAGTTATGTTTATCCATTGTATATTTAAAAGTTAAATAGATTCCAATATTGTGTAAGGTCTTTATCTTATTATTTCCTTAGCTGCAGTCCTTAGATTTTTGGTTTTGAAAATGTCAGTTACATAAATCATCACAAAAATACTGTTTACATTGTGAACAATTACATAAACTTCAGTCCCCATGGGGGCAAATGAACAGACTAGTACAGCTTTAGCAGAGAAGCTCCCATAGTGGCTGGTTCCATTGGCAATATAAGACATGAGGACACTACTCTAATTTTACAACAAGAAATTCATAATATTCACAAGTTTGCAAACTGCAATTTTACAAATTTATAAAAAGTAGACAAAGCGCAAACAAGAGTGGAGCATAACGCTACAAGGATGCATAAACAGAATGCCAGCAGCAACAGTTACCACTTCCTTATCACATATTATGCACACACTGGCCTGGATGCAGCTTCTCACTCAGTGTGTAACGGTACAGAATTGTGTGCTACAATAGTTTCAATTCAATTCAGTTTTAATTTGAAAGTAGTCAGCATTCACCTGTGAGGTGCCCCATTGTAACATACAATGTTATGGCAGACTATTTATATTTATGTTTATGTCTGAAGCCTGTAGCCTGCCCAACCAGACGGATTACGCAATAGCTTGCCAGCAGCAGTCTTTGTGAATTACAGTAAGAACTTTGTCACCCTAGAGTTTACATCAGACAGCAGTGGAGTGCGGTGCATTGATAAGTTAAACGAATAACAGTGGCCTCGGGTGTGTAAGATAGGCCGACATTATAAACGGCCTATCTAATAAAATACGTAAAAGTGTACAAACAGTGTAGTGCGGCCAGAAAAAATTAACCATCTAAGTGCTCGAGCAAGTTAACGTCGGCCGACTATGCATTACCATAGATAGAAATATTAAATCAAAGCAGTGAAAATTTAATTAAAAACAGTAAACACAGTATAAACAGTTGCGTGAGTGCGCTCGAACCAAGAAAGCGGTCAACACGAGACAGTGCAACAAATCACATGGACACACACACGGCGGACAGGTAACTAACAACCCTGAATATGCATATTAAAATCAGTCTAAAATGAATGTTGATAGTTTATTTTAAAAGAAAAAGTTTACAGGTAAACCTAAACAATCGAGATCTCTAAGGGAAAGGGGCTTTTATAAAAGAAAATAGCAAGGGGAAAAGATAGAAATTACGTACTGGTTCATTTAAAACTAAATAATTTGTCATAGGTTAGTTAAGTAAGAAAGATTTCATTTGTTAATTTGTTTGATTTTATGTTATTTGTTACTAATTCAATGCATTACTAATACAACATAACATACAAGAAAAGAAATATGAACTTTAATTGACATCAAAGTGAACTGGAGTAATTGCCTTATATAATAAACCAGAAGCAATTTGTTTTAACACAAACTGTGTATTTATATTTGTACCGCTCACCCCAAATAATCCTTTCTGCAGCTGTTTTCGTCTGTAGGACTATGGAGAAGGCACCCAAAGGTAAGAGTCTGTTTAATTCGAATAATATATAGTGAAGTCCTAAATTTGAAGTAATTTATATAGTTTCAAGTGGGCCAAACTTTCACATACTTATGAACCAATTCGTCTTCCCTGCTTTTTCATAGTACCACTGAATACTCTGATAAATAATTATTTTATCCCCTTCTGGGAAACTCACTATAAATATTCAAGGGTTAATATAAAAATTTGCTGTCTGCAACATTAACATACACATTACAGCAATGCCTTTGCAAAAAAAGGACAAAGGAAGATAACAGAACACAATATATGACAGACAGAATTTTTAGAAAACAGTGTAAAGAATGCAAATCCTGAAAATGGTACGAGTAAAAATTCCAAATGATTTATTGTAACTACTTATGTTGACTCAGACATGAAAGTCTAAAAAAGAAAACCTGTGTCTAGTCTGAAAAGGATGTGGATGATCCTTTAAAAGGATAGATAATAATGAGAAAAGGGACTAGAACAGATGGATGTAAAATCACAAAACATCCAGGCAAGACCCATTTTCATAGAACACGCTTTCAAAATTCATAATTATTCCTTTATATGTGAATAGTTCTTCAAATGTTAAGTATTTCTCCAAGTAAAATTATATTGTATTATCACCATACACATGTTTCACTGATTAAATCACCATTATCAGAGGTTTAACCTTCTCTGCTGTTCATGACATATTAAAATAAATAACTATATAATCTTACTAGCTAAACAGACATGTTAAACAAATTGTAAGGAAATAAAACTCTTATAAATTTA
This sequence comes from Magicicada septendecula, assembly GCA_034769895.1. Classification (NCBI taxonomy): domain Eukaryota; kingdom Metazoa; phylum Arthropoda; class Insecta; order Hemiptera; family Cicadidae; genus Magicicada; species Magicicada septendecula. The sequence goes on from CM068367.1 coordinate 493,137,958, forward strand.
ATACTCTAGAATTCTTACCTGTCTTGCGATCTCTATCTCATAACTTACCTTCAAACACCAGAAAACTTCAGGGCCACCAATATATTAATTCAGGCTAATATATAAACCTTGTAGACACTTTCTCTTAGAAACTTGGATAAATTTTGCTACCTGACTTCCTTTATCTCAGAAAATTCCAAGAGTCGTTAGACGAGTTTTGAGCACAAAGCACAGGAAATGGTCACAGGCAAAATAACTAAGTTGATGCATTGTTATCGATAAATCAAATAGTAGTTTCTTTTGTTGAAAAATTACTTTCTCTCTACTTTTAAAATTTCATTTTGATTATTTTACAAGTGGTTGGACAACATGATGTTGCGTCACCCCAAAATTTAAATCTTACAATTTTTTATCTGCCAATAATTCTAAAACATTATCTTATGTAACTAGTTTTTATGAATATTCTTTCTATAGACAAACCAGTATTTCTAGCTCTCTCACTCTCTCTAAACCCCTTAATTTCGAATTCTCATTCTAATTGATTTAGGTTGCATTGTTTCAGAAAAAAGGAAAATTGATAGTAGTTGAAAGTCAGTCGATACTTAACATTCGCTGCACTCCTCTGTGTTGTACCATCACTACGACTTCACGCCGTGCTGTTTAACAGTCCGAAACTTGGTTAGAAACTGTTGAATTGTGACACTGTTACGGATTGTTCATTATTATTTGTTGTACTGTTATTTTGAGTTAAATCACATTAATTAAAACAACATTTTTTGTCGGTTGACCTTAATTTAGTAGAGTACTCTTTTTACACAACCACGCGGTTGGGGTGAATCTCAACGACTGACGCGTCCAAGATGGTTAGATGTCCCTCTGCGTTACTCTGCTTCGTGGTTCACAACAGGAAGCAGGTCCCATACTCGATTTTTGATTGGTTTATTCTGTTGGCGGAAACGTTTCGCATTTAACGCGTGATGAACTTTGGGTTGGAGTCTAAGTATGTATCTAATGACCTTAGTCGTTCTCTGCTAAATTTCCAGCCGTGCATGGTGCGAACTGACACCGTACCCAGCCACAGGGTGTCTAATAAGAAAATTTTATACAAGTTGATCACAAATATGGTTGTGCTCCATTTGTACCGTCACAAAATTATCTAAACCCTTTTTATTTCAGTGTGTCTGACTTTTACTCCAATTTTTAAATAATAATAGCAACTCATATACAAACAAAAATAATATTAAACTCAAGAATAAAATTACTTGTTGCTATAAACAAAATAAAATAATAACATTTACTTTCAATCTATTATTTAATGCTACGGACACACCCAGATTTTAACATAACAGAAGATTAGTATTTTTTTTTCTTATTCAATTACATTATTTACTTTAACTACTATTTAAATTTAAAACTTTAAGTCTTTATTGTTCATGTATAATTTTCTTTTTGAAAGTTCTTTCCACAAAAAATAGAATTGTTTATTCATCACCTGTGTACTGCTGCCGACGTTACCGTTGCGTGTGTGTATGTGTCCTGAATCCTGAGAATTTGATGATGATGATGATGATGATTATGCTGATGCTGTGTTCTCTGTCTCTAAGGGTTGTGGTTTGTGATGGCCCAGAGTTCCTCCATAAGTCTTGGTGTGTGTGGTAACAATGATCGGTCGATCAGCAGACCAGCAGCGTGATGTTGTGTGAAGATATCTTGAGTCTCTGAGACCGCCCCACAATTGCTGCTGGTATTTATACTGGACAGCAATCTGACAAGTCCAGGACTGTTTTCGACCTGTTAGATATTGTCACTTCGTGCAAAGCGTCCTTTTAATTACAAATCACTTTTTGGTTCATTTTCGCAATTTCGTAAACATACTCGTAGCACGAGCGATATCATTTGCATAATATTTTTCTGGTCTCACATATAACACAATTATTAATTACTATTTAATTACACTAGTAATTAACATTAAATTACCTGGCGTCTTTATTATTGCACATTTTGCAATACTTTTTATATCACCATATTCATTAAAAATTCCTTAATGTAATGGTGTCTTTATAATTTGGGTAAGTCTTCATTCACAGGTTTAAAATATATTAATTAGTTTATTTTTATCCGGTTAAAACTTGATTACAGCCGTACGCATCACCCCATCTTTTCCTGTCATAGCTTGCGTTCACACACACAAACACACATGCACTGTATTCACGCGGGGCAGGTGTACACTATCTGACAATTCTGAGCCTGCATAATATTGTTAAAAACTGTTCATCATATACTTTCTATGCTAAATATTTACAAACATACCGCCCTGGGCAAATATGCAAATATATGTATTGCTGCAGTATATAAACAAATATAATTTATTTAATATTTATACATCCTTTACCTCAAGATGTTTTATTCCATTATTTGGTACATGTTTCGGGAAGAGCATTGTTCCCATCCACAGCCTTCCTGATAAAATCAGGAGGAAGGGAACAATATGCTTCCCGAAACATGTACCAAATAAGGGAATAAAACATCTTAAGGTAAAGAATTTATAAATATTAAATAAATTATATATGCATCAAGAAATATAATGTAGCAAAAAGTGTTTAAATTAAAATTTAAAAAAAAATATATATTATATAACAAAACTTGTACCGTACATGAACTAATAAACTGTACTACTTACTTATTGAGAACTTTGTTACTCTTCCCTTTAAGTAATTCCTCTGATGTTTCTACAAGTACTTTTTTAATCTGTTCATCTTCATCAGGTGCATAATCTGTTTCCATTTTTTCTTCTTTCTCATTACATTCTATACTCTTTATATTCCATGTTGCAGCCACATCCGGATTAGCTTTATAATATTCCTCCCTAACAAAAATTGCAAAATGAAAGCATAAAAAATCAAGCAAATACTGTTACTTTTTGTGTATCCATACAGTCTTGTCTCAACACACACACACACACACACACACACACGTGATTATTTTAAGGAACAAATTTCAATGGGCTTTAATTACTGAGAACATAATTATTGAAAACATGCCCACTACAATGAATACAATGCTACTAGATACATTTTAATTTTCTAAGTCTGATAATATAATTCAAATACAGTACACACATCATAAGTGTCTGTCTATGAATTTTCAATCATCCTGTTTTCCTAACCAAACACATTGAAAACACTGTACTATTGAATATTATTACACTATTGAAAATATACTACATTAATACACTACATACACTGTATACTATACTACTGAAAATACAAACATATATCACACACTATATTACTAAGAATAAAGTTGAACTTGTTTGCTATCATTTATAAATGGTACATCATCAACATGTTTTAATATAAGAGTATGGTCAATAATATTATATCAATGTTTCCAACATTCTTCTTTGTCTTTATTTTTATTTAATTATTAAATGTTTACCAAACATACTTTTGAATTATCTGTTATTCTGCCAAAATATATTTCTTTAAAGTTGCTATATTTTATTTTTTATACACTATTATTGTATGTATGTTGTTCAGTCTACAGTTATTTTCAATTTTCCATTTTTGATATTCTCAATTAATCAAAAGATCAAATGTTTATATTCATATTTATATAAGAAACTACCTTTGCAAGCAACACACACACACAATGCAAATGTGAACTGACTAAAATTTTTTTAAATTTTGTTGTATCACTACGAAAAATTGTCTTCAATTCTGTTTAACATTTATCAATTTTTAATTTAAAAAACTTCATAACAGTTTTTATCTTCAACTAAATTTAACTTGGTTTTTGATCTCTAAATACATTACCCTGAGTTTAGAGAAAATTACAAGAGCACTGGAGATTTCAGCATTCTTAGTGGCAGCCAACAGACTAAATACTCGTGTTTTCCTAATTTAAAATTTGTTTGCTATGAGAAACATCTGAAGCTTCCTTTTCATTATTTCTTTACAAACTATGAGATGGTAGAAACAATGAGAGACAAAATGGACACCACAGAAATTACAGAAGAGCTCCACATTAGGCCTATACTAGAGTAAACTGGAGATAGATAGCTTGTTAGAACATATGAAAAGAACAATTGAAAACATACTGCTGTGTAGTAATTTTAATTTTTACCATATAAATATTTAACTAAAAGGGCAAAACTGAAAAAATTATCCTTAAAAAGGCAGTACCAATTACTTACACAGTTTCTCTACATACATCTCTTGGTTTCTACAATATGTACTGTGCCAAAAAATGTTATTTCATCTTTGTCCTTCTTTTGTACACTGTTTACCACAGTACACGCAAAATGCAAAATAGTGCTTTGAAACAGAGTTACAGAACTGATGATAATTATTATGAGTAATGCTTTTTTAGTTAACTATATTAAATACATACATTTTTCATACCAACCATCCTCACTTAGTTATAATCAGATATTTACGAGAAGAAAACATTAATAATTAGTGAACTTGTAACAGTATAGTTAGGCCCATACCGGGGTAACTTGGGGAGAAATAATAATTGTGAATTTTGTTTCAAATTATAACGACGTATGCAATGTGAGTGAATTAGTGTCAAGGTCACCATCAGGACGCAAGAAAAGCAGTTATTTTTAGCCGCATGACATTTGAACTTTGTAAAACGAGATCATAACATATGACGTCATGGCCGAACCTTTAAATACGTCACTTGGAATGCAGGGCGATGCCAACCATCTGCGCTGAGAACAAAGCCAGTCGGCAATTAACATCTAACAACTACGGACATGGGCCGTTCACTCGCCCGCTGGCTGAGTACAGTTTTTCGTCTCGCCCACATCAGAAAAATGTGAATTTTACATTTTGAATCTGAAACCAGTATTTTGAATAACGAGGTAAATGCAGTGACAAATTTAAGGTGGAGTGAAAGTTCGGCTACCAAATAAAAAGTGAAAACGAGGAGACAGCAATGTAGTGCGCGTGCACGAGGAGACCTCTTATGGACGTACATCCAAGGATTATATAAGGGAAGTAAATTATACCAAATTACAAATAAAATCAATCAAAATCATGCAAATTTAAGCAATAAAAATAAAATGAGCTCTAAAGGGCAATCTAAATTATGTACTGGGTGAGAGTATGTGTACGTATGGGCGAGTGGAAATTACGTAATTAATGGCACTGGTTAGCGTTAAGAGAATTTAGTCTAATGTTTTCAAAGTCTGTTTTATTGTGTCTTAATGAAATTTAACGTTTGTAACCTCATAAAAGAAGGGTAAATTTTAAATAAAATGTACCAAGTTAGCATTCACAGAGTAGATGTATAGAAGAGGGAGAGAAAATATTGTTCGTAATAATACAAAGTAAGTCAATTTAATGGGTTCCATTAACCATACAGAATCTAAAATAATGTGTTGAATAAAACAAAGTTCATTTTAAAAAACAAGGAGAGTTGAATCATTTATTTGAATAAACCATATCTGTTCTCCAAAATACGCTCAAAAGAACTCTGGACCTGGTAAGTAAATTACACAATGTTGGTAGTCAGCAAAGATGGCGACCATCAGCGTCTAAAACTAAAATTGTAAACAAAAGTGCAATAATAAAGTAAAGTAGAGTTTGCAATAGAAAAAAATCGTAACAATCTGGGTATTTTTTTTACACACATCAACTATAGTTTGGTAACGAACAAGTATTTCATTATTCTTTATAAAATTAATGACTAGTTAAAATATGAAATTAATAGTAATAACTGAAATCTATGTCTAATGAACATTATAGAATTCATGGTCTACCATCCACTGATCAACGATCAACATGAAAATATTGTTTTTAAAAGCAAATGCAGTATATTAGGTATATTATAGTAAAAAATAAAACCATAAAATAGTTTTAGTGATTTTCACTCGTCGTCGTCACTCACTAGATGAGTAAAAATCACTAAAAATATTTTAGGGTTTTATTTTTTACTATAATTTACAATGGATTTTCACCAAGTAAAGGCATCAAGCATTAATTATTAGGTATACTATGAAACCTTTCTTTTCCATTTTCCAAAAAGTTGTTCCTGGAACTTCCTAAGCCTTTATTCCTGAAATATTATATTTGCTTTACTTTGGAATTGGCATATCAATTAGTTTCTGTTACTATTGTAGAAAAAAGTTTATTAGTACAAAACAAAATAGGAAAGACTGATATTTTATATACTGGAGGCTATATACTCCACTCCATTCTTGAACATTAAAGAGAAGTAAACAGCATTCTGCTGTAAAGGCAAAATGAGTCCGCTAAAATGTTGACAATTGAATATAAATATATAATATTTAATACAGATAACATATTATTATATAATTATTAAAATACTAGCAGACATTAAAAATGGAAATTTTAAAAATTAGTAATGATAGAGTTGAAGATTTATTTGTTGTAAACTGTAATGGTAATACATACTCCATGAATGTCAGAAACAGTGGTGACAAATCTCTATTCTTAGCTTCACAAATGTCTGAAAAACTGGTCAATGTTTTCCACAGAAGAGTCCGGTAATTTTCATAATCTGGTTTGCTTGAAATACGACTCATTCTGTTGAACAAGTCAGTTATAGGTTCAACTGTAAAAATTACAAAACAAAATCTGTGAATTAAAAGATCAATAACGTTCACATTTTTAAAATGACTACCTTTATAACACACACACACACACACACACACACACACACACACACACACACACACACACACACACACACATGAACGGACCAAAAACTCTTAAAATTTCTTTATACTGTTACGAGTATGGTATCGAACCGCGTAGAACAGCTGAGAACATTCACCACTCCCCCCCCATCCAGTGTGGAAGGTGTTGCGTCATTCAAGTAGGTGTTCTACTGTGTTCCAAAAACACTTGAGATACACATTAAGCCGACAGCGTGCAGTAAGGAGGGAAAGCTGTACTGGACCTCTGCGTGACCTATATAAAGCCATAGCACGTAACGGGACAAACTATTGGGATTTATTTCTTCTAAAATAATTGTAAAATGTAGTGGCCACTCCCGCCGAACAACGTTTGAATCATAAACGCTGGACAGTTTTTTAACACCTTACAATCAGTGCGGTACCAAGCCAAGCCGTACGTACGTGTTGCTGTTGCAAAAAGCAATTAACGAGTCTGAGAATGTGAAAGCTATCAGCGAGGGGGGCGTATTCGCGCATGAGTGTGACGCTGAGAACTGAGTGAGAGGCACGTACGAAACATTCCAGGGCCAAAAGGGTGATGAAAACAAAGAACGCAATGCAGTACAATCTGCCCAGTTGCAATTACGCTCTAAAACCGGCCGGTTGTAAAGAACAGTTCCGGAACAAAAATGCGGGCCCGCAGTTCAAAAATGTGAGTAAAATCAAAATTATTTCCATACAAATAATATAAATAGACTGTGTTGTGACAAACAAAAATGTAATAACTGTTCGGCAATAAGAACCGTGCAAAACGAAAGGTGCAAGATGGCAATAAGGAGGGGACGATTCCAGATCAACTCTTCGAACAGCTAAGTAATCTGCGGAGTACTACCATATATTTGAAATCCAGTATTTAAAAAAATTACTAAAATACTCTAAATCAGTATAAATGAGATCTCAAGGACCAGGGGTGTGTATAAAAGGGGATAAATGTCTTTTTTGTAATATTCTAGAAGCGCTGGTTTGTGTTCTAGGAAATAGATTTTATGTTTTTCAGTATCTCTAATTTACGCTAATCTTTAAAATCAGGCATTATAAATATTGTTATTGTATATCTAACAAGTTGTATCAAAAAAAAAAAAAATTTTGTGTAGAAAATGGGAATTGAATGACTTGTAGTAATGACTTTGTAGTGTAGTAGAAATGAGTTTGGGGCATATGCATAATAAACGAGATCATGAGAGGACTACAAGTATTTAGTATATTTTATTCAAATAACCATAATCTGTTCTCCTGTTCGCTGAAAAGAATCCTGGTAAGTAACAATTTATATATATATTTGGCAAACCTTAAAGATGGCGTCGGAATTATACAGACATCAACAAGTGTTTATGTACAAACCAATAAATGATTAAATTAACAATGTAATAAGTAAAATCACAATTGGCGCTTCCGAACAGTGACTTTATATAAATTATTTATATAAATACAAGCCTACTGGGAGGAGCAGAATGGTTATTTGAAATAACATAAAAAAATTTTTTTTTGAGGTACGTGAAAACAGATGTACAAGGATAAGGTTATGTTATGATTATGTGTAGTATGGGTAAATAGAATATCTTTTTGATAATAAGTATATGTTATATATAGTAATATTTTGAAAAGAAATATATGTAAAAGATTTTTTTTTTAAATGGCAGATAATAACGAGAATGTCAGCTTAACTGACATTGAAAACGAAAGCCAAATGAATTATGGATGAAGGAATTCATTCAACGCCAGTCCAAAGTAAAAAATCTGATACAGATGAAATGTTAACACATTTATATAGCATGATGTGTAGCATGAATAATAAGTTCAATGAACAACAAAGTGATTCCAATGTTAAATATGATAAAATAAATGCTAGACTTGACGTTAGTGACACTAAAATGAATGATAAATTTGAGATGCAAAATAATGAGATAAAGTTGATGAGGGGGGGGAGATAAAACGACAAAATTTTAAAGAAAAAATAGTAGCGTTAGTAAATGAGAAGTTCGATAGACCAAAGAATAAAGTAGACGAGAATTACGAGAATAAAAGGGGGGTAGAGAATAGTGGAGAAACAGGTAAACTAAATGTAAATAAAGACGGTCAGATGACAAATAATAAGGTAAGTGGTGTTGAGAATTATGACAATACAAATAAAAACATGGTGTTAGAAAATAATTGTGTGGATATTGATAGTGATAACGAAATTTTAGAGAGAGTAGAAGATGATAATGATGGGATGTTAGTGTGCGTTGAGTCAGAGAGAAAGTGGAGAAAGAATTTACAGGTAAAAGGGTTACAGGGGGTAAATTTTTCCCTTGATATAGTAGTTGGGAGTGAAGTAAAGGCTTCACATGTGTTTAGCAAGGACAAGAGTTCCTTCAGAGTATATTTGGAAGACGATATGTCTGCAAATAGATTTCCCTGGATGTTTTGTGCCTTCATAGGTGGTGCAGTAATTATGAGTTAGTGTCCCCTGCATATTTTGAGAGTGAGAGATATATTGAGAGAAAGAGAGAGATAGAGATTTTAAAAGTACATAGAAAATATGAAGAGTTTGTAGAGAGGTTAGGTGGAGAGAGAAGTAATAATAATAATAAGTACTTACCTTATAGTGAAACTGAGATAGTAGAGATGAGGTATAATTATAATGAATACTTACCTTGGATTAAAGATGCTGTTATTAGAGATGATGTTATAAACGATGATAATATGACTTCCATGATTATGACAAATTATACTAAGGGCGACAGGACCATACTCTATTATGACATGTTACATGATGAAATAATATGGGATAAGCCTATTAATTCAAACGACATTGTGGAAAGATATAAAAATTTAAATAAGTATTATATTGATAATAATAATATCATATATTTAATAAAAAATAATGTATGTAGACCTAAGATTCGACTGTTGTTCGATGATGGTGGATAAAGTGTTTTATAGTTTATGAACATTTAATTATGTGACTAGTGTGGTTTTGAGATGGATTGTTTTATGAACTGATTTTTGGTCAACAGTAACAAATAATAAGTTGGATTGTATATTTTTTGTGTGTATTAATGGCAATGTATTTGTGTATTCTTGATGTTGTGTATTACATGTATTTTTATGTAAACCATGTATGTAACAGGAAGTTATAGTTTAATTGATTTAATAATAACAATTAACATTTTTTGACTAAATAAGTGATGAAAGTAATGGTGAAATTTTAAATAACTGAATTAAAATAAATCGTAGATGAATCAATCGATTAATGATTGTTATACAAATAAATTTTGATAATGAAGTTAAATGATTTTATGAAATTAAGATTCTATAATGATTCGTAAATGATTACACATATAATATGTGTGAATATGGAATATAATCGACCTTGCGTGTCGTTACTATCTCTGTAAAATGTAGAAGTGTCAGAGTGTAACTTGTGTATGTGTGTCTTACCAATTCATCCTCACTCGGTAACGTAACTTACGATGCTTGAGTCCATCGTGAACGTACGGATAACCAGGTATCGTAGTCCTGACCTGAGGTTCACTAGGAGTGTATGATTCCCGGGTGGCGCCAAATTGTTTATTTAAAACAATTAAAAATGTATTATTATCAGCGGTTCCGCTCAGGCGGTGTGGAGAATTCAATTTGTCCCGCCACTTATCGATTTGTATGATCAAGCCAGCAGTTTGCTGTATTCGCTGCTTGAGCGCTAGTCACCACTTCATAGACGTCCGCTATAATTTATAATATTAAGAATACACCTTCCTACTGAAAATAAAACACATTTGATATACACAGTATTGATTTATTAACGATTGGTTATTTCTTAAATGTTATTGTTCACTATCAAACCTTAAGTGTTTGTTACTTTTACTAAGTGTTTGTCTTAGCCTTCCCTATTTTCCCTATTACTATCATTGACAATATTTTTATTTATTCATCACTTGCCCTTTTAAATTATTTTGTGTTTATTATAATTTACTTAGTGCTTCTTTTTCTATCATTTCACTTTAGGGTAACTTCACTTTCACTATGTTAACTTCCGTTTACTTCTCACTATTTCAATATCTTTCTCTTTCTCTACACATATTATATATACTTATTAATATCATGTCTTTCTCTATTAACAACTTACATGTACTTCTAATTCTTTGGCTAGTGTATTTTTAGTTATCGTTTTTTATTAATGACTAATTACAATTGTCACTCAATCAATACTAACATTCATTATTTATTTTGGTTCTTTACCGGTTTCATTTTCTTTATTATATTTGATTACATTATTTCTCCCTTCTCTATTCTCTATGCCTTGTCTGTGTTTTCTTGACGTGTTTCATTTTATTTTCTTCATCATTGGTTTGTTCCCTCTTTGTTCTCATTTTTCTTCTCCTTCACTTCTCATCTTGTTTACTTTCATATTGGTTCTTAGCTGGCCAATCTCTGAGGTTGGGTCAATGTCGTTTGTCTGTCAGTCTAATCGGTGAGTTTCTTTATTAATCACTTTTAGTTTATAACTCTTTCTCCTTCTTTCTTAATTAAATTTTATCGCCTTATTCTCTTCATTATTTATTTATTAAAATATATTACTTTTTAGCATTTTTTATACATACTTATAGTCATCAAATGTGATCTGATTTTGGCGATGTTATATAATGCCCTTACACCAAAATTGATCATTTTATAAAACGTGTTTCTAAGTTTGATGAAATTACCAATTGTATTGTATCATTTTCTTCTTAAATTCTCCTGCTTCTTGTTCATTTTTATGTTTAATCCTGTATCTTTTATTTCCTTTCTTCTGAGTCTTTTCTTCATTATTTTCTCATATTACGAACTGGCTTATTGATTTTTTATTATAAATTATTCCCTATAAATCTTATTTTCCCTAACTATCCCTACTTTGTAGCTGAAATCGATTCGGATGGGCTCTATTGGCTTACCTAACTCCGTCGTTCAAAACTACTCTTTTTCTGAGATCAGGGGAACATCATCCCTGCTCAGTTAAATGATTGCTGGACTTATTCAACAGTCAATCTCAATTAATGAATCTTCAATACAGTCATCTTGTGACTCATAATAATAATAATAATAATAATCATAATATTTGTTCGGGAATCTTTTACTTTTGTCTTTCATTATTGCTCAGTTCGAGTCATATATTTTTCATCTTTCTTTAGTGATACTATTTGATGATACTTGAAGCATGGTTTTTATTGATACAATTCACATTTTTTAATTACTCTTTGTTTCATCTCATTTCATATTATAACTCTTACAATGTTTATTTTATTTATTTCGTTTTTTGATCATTGGTTTGTTTAATTTTACTTCCCACCCTTTTTCTAAATAGTTGTGGAAGTTGATCATTTTGATTGATATTTTTTTTCATAATTTTTTAAATATCATAGTAAGTTAGTACTTCTTACTAGTTAGGAATTTTTTGTAGCTTATTCCTTTATAGTATGATTTGCTTTTTATGCCTCATATGTTGGCTAAAGATTATTGTAACTTAATCTTATTTTGTAGGAATTTTCTGTAACTTCATTCCTTTATTATTATTTTTTATTTAAATATTACAGTAAGTTTGTGGTCCTTACTTTATATGGATTCTCTGTAACTTTATTTCTCCATTTTATAATTGGTCTAAAATATTATCGAAATATTTGCGTAAGTTGTCCTTACATAACTTTTTTGAATTTTGAAATTCATCTTATACTTTTCTTTATTATTTATTAGCGAACTTATTCGTTTGTCTTGTTATCTCCTTTCATTGCAAGTAATTTGGTTGGTTTTTCAATTTTAAGTTTTTTCAGTCATGTTTGGCTGTCATAATATTTTTTAATTGATGCCTGATTGTATACCCCCTTTATTTTCTTAGTGATGGGGTTAGTGATTTCATGAGTGTTATTGCCCTTGTCTCTTGTGATAGTGTACGGTCCTACGTATAATAATAGTAACTTTTTTGTAATGCCTTCTATTGAGCTGGGTAATTCTCTGTTTTTTATCAGTACACTTTCTCCTATCTGGTATATGATAGTATTTTGATGTTCTTAGAGTATTTATTCTTTTGTTGCTCTACCTTCTCTGCAATTCTGTTATAAACTCTTCTTTTTTCGAATTGGTATTCGGTGTTTGTGGGAAATTGAATCAGATCGTTTATCTCTCTAGGTGGTGGTCGCTCAAACATCATTGAGTATGGTGTGGCTTCAGTGAAGTTGTGGTAAGCCAGGTTTATAAATTCTTCAGTGGATTTTACGTAATTGTGCCATTCCTTTTGTTTATCATGGCAGTAGGTCCTTAGAATTCGACCCACTTCTCTAAGTACTCTCTCAGCTGGGTTACTGCTGGGTTGATAAACGGATGTTTTGTAGGTTTTAATACCCTGTTCCCAGAGTTTGCTTTTCCATAGAGTTCCTTTAAACTGAGTCCCATGATCGGTTATGATGGCCATAGGTTTCCCCACTTCTGGTATAAAGTTGTTTAATATGATTTCAATAATTTTCTTGGTAGTAGGACGGTTAATAGAGTACAATTTAGTATATTTGGTGAAGTGATCGAATATGATTATAATGAATCTAAATCGGTGTCTTCCTCCACTGCGAGGAAATGGACCACAAATATCAAGGAATATTCTTTCTAATTTTTGACTTGATATTATGGGTATCATCATACCCTCTTTTTTAGAATTATTGCACTTTACCATTTGACAGATATGGCATTTTTGTATAGTTTTGCTCACCTTTCGATAAATATTCTTGATATACACTTGTTCCTCTAGTGCTTTTATTACTTTCATGGCACCCATATGGCCGTACCGAATGTGGTAGTCCAAGATCAGTTGTTCTTCTACAATAGACGGAATTACTAGTTTCCATTCTCCAATGTTAGGGTTATTTTTAATGAATAATAAGTTATTGTGTACTTTATAATACTGTACAATGGGTTCTTCTTCTTTCAATATTCTCTCTCGGATACTCACTATTTTTGGGTCCACATTTTGATGTTTGCTTATTTCCAGCGTTATTTTTTCCAGATCTGTTCTATCCTTGATTATGTTATATACCTTGACTAGCTGTTCTTTCTCTCCCTCGAATGTTTGTTGCTGGATGTTGATACGGGATAATATATCAGCAGCTGCGTTTTTCTTCCCTGGTATGTATTCCCAGTTAATATGGTATTCTTGTAGTAATAAAATCCATCGGGTTAGTCTTCCATGACTGAGCTTGCATTGCTTAAGGAAATATATGGATCTATGGTCACTTCTCACGGTTATGTTGTATCCTAAAGTGTACGTCCTGAATTTGTTGCATGCGAACACAACACTAAGTAATTCTTTCTCCGTGACGTGGTAGTTTCTTTCACATACATTTAAGGTTCTACTTGCAAAGCTTATGATCATATGTTGCCCCTTATCATCTTCTTGATATAATACAGCACCGACACTCACGTCGTTCGCATCACAGTTCATCATCCTTCCATTCATTTACTATCCTTCCATGTGATTGTTGGCAATAATTGTTTTGTAACATGGTGCAACAGTTGGTTATTGAAGGTAAGTTACTACCCTTCACTATATTTGTTGTACATATTCCATGTTCAGTGTTTAGTGATACTTCACCTTGCCGCAGATCAATTATGGCAGAGTATTGTCGGAGTACATCACAGCCAACAAGTATTGATAGGGCTGTTCACAGTTTTCACTGACCTTAGGCGTTTAAATGAGGGCTGGCCTCATTGTCCCTAACTTCATTAGTGTTTAATGGTTGGTTAGTGATTGGCTCCTGTCGATTATTCCTGTTATCTACGACGTTCCTGGTATTTTCCTCGAATGTGTGGCTTCTTGTGTCAGGTGCCTGGTTAAAGTACGCTCGTCGGTAATTAGCTTGGGAATAGTTTCTTCCTGGACTCCGTTGTGTTTGTCCTCTTACGTAATTTACCTGTGGTCGGTACCCTTGGTTGTTGTTATTATTATTACCGTTTCCAGGGCGATAATAGTTATTAGGACCATTTTGTGGGTAGTTACCCCTGTAGTTGTTTCTGAAATTGTTATTATTGTTCCCATTTCGGTTGAAGTTTCTGGGTGTATTATTGGTTGGTTGGTTCCCTTGATAATTATTAGGGTTGTTTTGTGGTGGCTTGTTATCACCCTGTTGGTTTGGTGATGATGGTCCTTCGTTTACTCTACTACTTCTGAAGCTCGAGACCCTGTTTTTCCTGTATTGCCACTCGTGCTCATGGCTCTCTAACAAACTAGCCATGTCTTGAATGGTCTTTACCTGACTGTACATCCGGGCTTTCTGTATGGCGTCGTCGTAATGGTAAGACAATTGTATCACAAGACACTCTTCCGGGATGCGTGGTTCCAAATTTCTTGCCATGCAGATCTTTCCCAGGAAGTAGGATGTGAGAGATTGTCCATTTTGACTCTCATACCTCCCATTGCTTAGGTTGTTGCGGACCATGTTCTGGGTCGATTCAGACCAGTATTTCGCCTTGAATTGGGTCTTAAATTCTTGAATGCTCTGGATGTCTGGTCTTGTGGCGGTCCACCAGTTGTCGTATGTTTCTTTGAACATTTCGTCCAGCATTCCTCTCACCGTTGTCCATCGGGTCTCTCAATTTTTTATTATCAACTCTTCCACCCTCTTCAGGAATTCAATAGGGTTCCTTTTATAATTACTGAAGTTGATCGTATCCCTATTGTCAGTGTTAATGATATGGTTACTGTTACATGGCCGGTCACGCCAGGTGTCCACTTCTTCCCATAATGATTCTTCTAGTCTGTGCATCTTGTCAATCCTTTGTTTGTTTTTGTCTACATTGCTGTCTATTTTATTTAATTTGCTGTATACTCCTTCCATTCTTTCTCCCAGGTCTGTTCGTACAGCTGCTAACACCTTCTGGTTTTCTTCCCGGACTTGATGCATGTCCTGGTTCACCCGTTCACATCTCCTGGCTGTTTCTTCATGATATTCCTCAATTCTCCTTTTATTTTCTCCTTCGAGGTTGTTTATTTTTTTGATTACGTCCTCACGGATTTCTGAAACATTTTCGTTGGTCTTCTCTAGTCTCTCCAACGTCTCCTCTAATTTCTCATTTGTTTCGGTGATCTGTTGTATGGTTTCTTCTCGATACTCCCTTAATTGTTGGATCACCTGCTGCTTCATCTCTTCCTTAGTTATTTCATTGATTTCCTTCAGCTGTTGTTGGAGGGTTTCGTTATTTTTGTTAATGGTTTGCCTCAATTCTTCTTTAGTACTTTCATTTGTACTCACTATTTTTTCATTGATTTGTTTCAAACTTTCCTCACTCTTGTAAAATTTCTCCTCCTGTTTCTTAAAATTTTCATTGGTTTCTTCCTTCTGTTTCTTAAAATTTTCATTAATCAATTCCCATAATTGTTATAAGTCCATGCCTCCTCTGGCTTCCTCTCTGTCAACCGCCTGTGGTTCCCTTTCTTTGTCTTTGGTTGGTTCCGTTGTGGTTATTGTTGTCTCCACTTCTTCGATCGATGTTCCTTCCTCTTCTTCCCCTCTATTTTCATCCATCTCCTTGTCCTTCGCTAACTTTTTCGTCACTCCTCTAGTATGCATCTTGATCTCCTTTCGTGACCGCCGCTAGAATTTCATATCTTCCTTTCTTCTAGTCCCACCAGTTGGTCGCCAATTTTATAATCGACCTTGCGTGTCATCGTTATTATCTCTGTAAAATGTAGAAGTGTCAGAGTGTAACTTGTGTATGTGTGTCTTACCAATTCGTCCTCGCTCGGTAACGTAACTTACGATGCTTGAGTCCGTCACGAACGTACGGATAACCAGGTATCGTAGTCCTGACCTGAGGTTCACTAGGAGTGTATGATTCCCGGGTGGCACCAAATTGTTTATTTAAAACAATTAAAAATGTATTATTATCAGCGGTTCCGCTCAGGCGGTGTGGAGAATTCAATTTGTCCCGCCACTTACCGATTTGTATGATCAAGCCAGCAGTTTGCTGTATTCGCTGCTTGAGCCCTAGTCACCACTTCATAGACGTCCGCTATAATTTATAATATTAAGAATACACCTTCCTACTGAAAATAAGACACATTTGATATACACAGTATTGATTTATTAACGATTGGTTATTACTGTTTTCATTGACACAAGCTATATTTGATTTCTTATATAATTTTGCACCGGTTATTTATTTATGAGACAATCTCTCTCTGGGTTTAACAAATCGATTTTGAACGTAACAAATATACAGTATGGCGTTCTACCAAAGTAGTCAACAAATAATTTCATTCTATCATTTGGATCTTTTTCATCACGATGAAAGGCTTAGATGCAATTACAATAATAAAAAATACACAACCTTACAATGTTTCTACTTAAATCTTATAACGTGTAGCTATAAGTGGTTTGTTGGAGTGTATTAAAAGTGTTTTAAAGGTTCGTAAACTAATACTAGGTTAACTTTATAATTTGACAAATTTTTAGTGTCTTAATATTTTTATTTAATCTTTGAAAGAGAATAAAATTGGTTCAGTGATATTTCAGAATATAGTGAGAAATATTCAAAGTGCGTTATTTCGGAAGTTTAGATAATTTATAGGATAGCTTCGTAGCATGTGATTAATCTGTTGGTCTGGAACAAAGGACTGGAACCGCAATAGAATTCAGTTTTCAATTATTCGGGGTTCTGGCATCTTTTTCAAAGTACTTGGATCAATTTATTCACTTCGTCTTGAATTAAAAAGTCTTCTCCATCAGTTAATTAAGTTCAGTGATAGTCAGCCTCTTTCTCGTTCAATTTTGACAATTTGTTTAACTTTTAAAACATTTTAAATAAGAAAATTGGTTGTTCCAAATTTTGGCTTCCGTTTTTCATGAGCGCCACTTTTTGAGTAATGATATTCCACGATAATTTTCGCTACCAGTCCCGTTTCTATGGTTACCAAAGAATTCTGATTGGACTAGCTTGATATAAATCCATTGTTATCAAAATTTGAATTCTTTTCAAATCTTCATATATCTTCTGACTTTCTTCCTTCCATTATCTTCCTTCTTATGTATTAATTATTAGCACTGTCATTTGTATTTTCTTACAAAGATTATTTTGGTATCCCACAATATTGGGTTATTTCATGTTTTCTAAGTTTACAATTAATTTAATATTTACTAATTACATTTCTCTGTTTATATAACTCCTTATTTTAATATTTTGTTTTTAATAAAATTTACCATTTATCCTTGGTTAATTAGTCACCTTGGATTTGTTAATTACTTGGCTATTGTCATGCAATTAGTATTTGTTGGTGTTTGACCGTTAGGCCTGTCTCAAGTCTAAGTAGCCATTACTGATTTTTGATTATTTCATATACATTATATCTCATTTTGTCCTAGAGCTTTATTTTGTTCTTATAATTTTGTTTATTATCTATGGATGTGTTTTGGTTCAGTCTTTGTGTGATTTTTGTGTGTTACTACTGTTTTATTCATTATTTATTGCTAATTATTTACTAACTGGTTTTCTCTTTTCTAACTCAGACATTGCTTTCTTTTCTTATTTATTTACTCTGCCAATGTCAACAATATGGCTATTAATTACTATTTTTTCATCATATAACATATAACATTTAGGTCTATGTTTGGGATAATTACCCAATCCATATCCTATTCATAAGTTTGTTTAGACAATTATTTAACACTTATTATCTAATATTGGTGTACAATTCATTACCTTTGATTTATTGTTCAGGTGATAAACAACCTCACCTCTATTGAACTTGTTTCATTAATCTTCCCTTATAACATGGGTGTTTAATGGTTTTAAACTACTTATTTTATAAAAAACTCTTTGCTTTCTTTTCCATGTTAACACTATCTTATTACTTTGTCATGTGGTTCTCACCTTTAAATTCTACAATACACTTTTAAGCTCTACAATAATATTCTTTTATAATCACTACAGTTAATATCACTCTTCAGTGTTCATTATTACTGAATCAATGGTTTATTTTAAATATTATTCTTAACAACTTTCTTAAATGTTATTGTTCACTATCAAACCTTAAGTGTTTGTTACTTTTACTAAGTGTTTATCTTAGCCTTCCCTATTTTCCCTATTACTATCATTGACAATATTTTTATTTATTCATCACTTGCGCTTTTAAATTATTTTGTGTTTATTATAATTTACTTAGTGTTTCTTTTTCTATCATTTCACTTTAGGGTAATTTCACTTTCACTATGTTAACTTCCGTTTACTTCTCACTATTTCAATATCTTTCTCTTTCTCTACACATATTATATATACTTATTAATATCATGTCTTTCTCTATTAACAACTTACATGTACTTCTAATTCTTTGGCTAGTGTATTTTTAGTTATCGTTTTTTATTAATGACTAATTACAATTGTCACTCAATCAATACTAACATTCATTATTTATTTTGGTTCTTTACCGGTTTCATTTTCTTTATTATATTTGATTACATTATTTCTCCCTTCTCTATTCTCTATGCCTTGTCTGTGTTTTCTTGACGTGTTTCATTTTATTTTCTTCATCATTGGTTTGTTCCCTCTTTGTTCTCATTTTTCTTCTCCTTCACTTCTCATCTTGTTTACTTTCATATTGGTTCTTAGCTGGCCAATCTCTGGGGTTGGGTCAATGTCGTTTGTCTGTCAGTCTAATCGGTGAGTTTCTTTATTAATCACTTTTAGTTTATAACTCTTTCTCCTTCTTTCTTAATTAAATTTTATCGCCTTATTCTCTTCATTATTTATTTATTAAAATATATTACTTTTTAGCATTTTTTATACATACTTATAGTCATCAAATATGATCTGATTTTGGCGATGTTATATAATGCCCTTACACCAAAATTGATCATTTTATAAAACGTGTTTCTAAGTTTGATGAAATTACCAATTGTATTGTATCATTTTCTTCTTAAATTCTCCTGCTTCTTGTTCATTTTTATGTTTAATCCTGTATCTTTTATTTCCTTTCTTCTGAGTCTTTTCTTCATTATTTTCTCATATTACGAACTGGCTTATTGATTTTTTATTATAAATTATTCCCTATAAATCTTATTTTCCCTAACTATCCCTACTTTGTAGCTGAAATCGATTCGGATGGGCTCTATTGGCTTACCTAACTCCGTCGTTCAAAACTACTCTTTTTCTGAGATCAGGGGAACATCATCCCTGCTCAGTTAAATGATTGCTGGACTTATTCAACAGTCAATCTCAATTAATGAATCTTCAATACAGTCATCTTGTGACTCATAATAATAATAATAATAATAATAATCATAATATTTGTTCGGGAATCTTTTACTTTTGTCTTTCATTATTGCTCAGTTCGAGTCATATATTTTTCATCTTTCTTTAGTGATACTATTTGATGATACTTGAAGCATGGTTTTTATTGATACAATTCACATTTTTTAATTACTCTTTGTTTCATCTCATTTCATATTATAACTCTTACAATGTTTATTTTATTTATTTCGTTTTTTGATCATTGGTTTGTTTAATTTTACTTCCCACCCTTTTTCTAAATAGTTGTGGAAGTTGATCATTTTGATTGATATTTTTTTTCATAATTTTTTAAATATCATAGTAAGTTAGTACTTCTTACTAGTTAGGAATTTTTTGTAGCTTATTCCTTTATAGTATGATTTGCTTTTTATGCCTCATATGTTGGCTAAAGATTATTGTAACTTAATCTTATTTTGTAGGAATTTTCTGTAACTTCATTCCTTTATTATTATTTTTTATTTAAATATTACAGTAAGTTTGTGGTCCTTACTTTATATGGATTCTCTGTAACTTTATTTCTCCATTTTATAATTGGTCTAAAATATTATCGAAATATTTGCGTAAGTTGTCCTTACATAACTTTTTTGAATTTTGAAATTCATCTTATACTTTTCTTTATTATTTATTAGCGAACTTATTCGTTTGTCTTGTTATCTCCTTTCATTGCAAGTAATTTGGTTGGTTTTTCAATTTTAAGTTTTTTCAGTCATGTTTGGCTGTCATAATATTTTTTAATTGATGCCTGATTGTATACCCCCTTTATTTTCTTAGTGATGGGGTTAGTGATTTCATGAGTGTTATTGCCCTTGTCTCTTGTGATAGTGTACGGTCCTACGTATAATAATAGTAACTTTTTTGTAATGCCTTCTATTGAGCTGGGTAATTCTCTGTTTTTTATCAGTACACTTTCTCCTATCTGGTATATGATAGTATTTTGATGTTCTTAGAGTATTTATTCTTTTGTTGCTCTACCTTCTCTGCAATTCTGTTATAAACTCTTCTTTTTTCGAATTGGTATTCGGTGTTTGTGGGAAATTGAATCAGATCGTTTATCTCTCTAGGTGGTGGTCGCTCAAACATCATTGAGTATGGTGTGGCTTCAGTGAAGTTGTGGTAAGCCAGGTTTATAAATTCTTCAGTGGATTTTACGTAATTGTGCCATTCCTTTTGTTTATCATGGCAGTAGGTCCTTAGAATTCGACCCACTTCTCTAAGTACTCTCTCAGCTGGGTTACTGCTGGGTTGATAAACGGATGTTTTGTAGGTTTTAATACCCTGTTCCCAGAGTTTGCTTTTCCATAGAGTTCCTTTAAACTGAGTCCCATGATCGGTTATGATGGCCATAGGTTTCCCCACTTCTGGTATAAAGTTGTTTAATATGATTTCAATAATTTTCTTGGTAGTAGGACGGTTAATAGAGTACAATTTAGTATATTTGGTGAAGTGATCGAATATGATTATAATGAATCTAAATCGGTGTCTTCCTCCACTGCGAGGAAATGGACCACAAATATCAAGGAATATTCTTTCTAATTTTTGACTTGATATTATGGGTATCATCATACCCTCTTTTTTAGAATTATTGCACTTTACCATTTGACAGATATGGCATTTTTGTATAGTTTTGCTCACCTTTCGATAAATATTCTTGATATACACTTGTTCCTCTAGTGCTTTTATTACTTTCATGGCACCCATATGGCCGTACCGAATGTGGTAGTCCAAGATCAGTTGTTCTTCTACAATAGACGGAATTACTAGTTTCCATTCTCCAATGTTAGGGTTATTTTTAATGAATAATAAGTTATTGTGTACTTTATAATACTGTACAATGGGTTCTTCTTCTTTCAATATTCTCTCTCGGATACTCACTATTTTTGGGTCCACATTTTGATGTTTGCTTATTTCCAGCGTTATTTTTTCCAGATCTGTTCTATCCTTGATTATGTTATATACCTTGACTAGCTGTTCTTTCTCTCCCTCGAATGTTTGTTGCTGGATGTTGATACGGGATAATATATCAGCAGCTGCGTTTTTCTTCCCTGGTATGTATTCCCAGTTAATATGGTATTCTTGTAGTAATAAAATCCATCGGGTTAGTCTTCCATGACTGAGCTTGCATTGCTTAAGGAAATATATGGATCTATGGTCACTTCTCACGGTTATGTTGTATCCTAAAGTGTACGTCCTGAATTTGTTGCATGCGAACACAACACTAAGTAATTCTTTCTCCGTGACGTGGTAGTTTCTTTCACATACATTTAAGGTTCTACTTGCAAAGCTTATGATCATATGTTGCCCCTTATCATCTTCTTGATATAATACAGCACCGACACTCACGTCGTTCGCATCACAGTTCATCATCCTTCCATTCATTTACTATCCTTCCATGTGATTGTTGGCAATAATTGTTTTGTAACATGGTGCAACAGTTGGTTATTGAAGGTAAGTTACTACCCTTCACTATATTTGTTGTACATATTCCATGTTCAGTGTTTAGTGATACTTCACCTTGCCGCAGATCAATTATGGCAGAGTATTGTCGGAGTACATCACAGCCAACAAGTATTGATAGGGCTGTTCACAGTTTTCACTGACCTTAGGCGTTTAAATGAGGGCTGGCCTCATTGTCCCTAACTTCATTAGTGTTTAATGGTTGGTTAGTGATTGGCTCCTGTCGATTATTCCTGTTATCTACGACGTTCCTGGTATTTTCCTCGAATGTGTGGCTTCTTGTGTCAGGTGCCTGGTTAAAGTACGCTCGTCGGTAATTAGCTTGGGAATAGTTTCTTCCTGGACTCCGTTGTGTTTGTCCTCTTACGTAATTTACCTGTGGTCGGTACCCTTGGTTGTTGTTATTATTATTACCGTTTCCAGGGCGATAATAGTTATTAGGACCATTTTGTGGGTAGTTACCCCTGTA
This sequence comes from Magicicada septendecula, assembly GCA_034769895.1. NCBI lineage: Eukaryota > Metazoa > Arthropoda > Insecta > Hemiptera > Cicadidae > Magicicada > Magicicada septendecula. Next base: position 493,160,850 of record CM068367.1, read on the forward strand.
GTTGTTTCTGAAATTGTTATTATTGTTCCCATTTCGGTTGAAGTTTCTGGGTGTATTATTGGTTGGTTGGTTCCCTTGATAATTATTAGGGTTGTTTTGTGGTGGCTTGTTATCACCCTGTTGGTTTGGTGATGATGGTCCTTCGTTTACTCTACTACTTCTGAAGCTCGAGACCCTGTTTTTCCTGTATTGCCACTCGTGCTCATGGCTCTCTAACAAACTAGCCATGTCTTGAATGGTCTTTACCTGACTGTACATCCGGGCTTTCTGTATGGCGTCGTCGTAATGGTAAGACAATTGTATCACAAGACACTCTTCCGGGATGCGTGGTTCCAAATTTCTTGCCATGCAGATCTTTCCCAGGAAGTAGGATGTGAGAGATTGTCCATTTTGACTCTCATACCTCCCATTGCTTAGGTTGTTGCGGACCATGTTCTGGGTCGATTCAGACCAGTATTTCGCCTTGAATTGGGTCTTAAATTCTTGAATGCTCTGGATGTCTGGTCTTGTGGCGGTCCACCAGTTGTCGTATGTTTCTTTGAACATTTCGTCCAGCATTCCTCTCACCGTTGTCCATCGGGTCTCTCAATTTTTTATTATCAACTCTTCCACCCTCTTCAGGAATTCAATAGGGTTCCTTTTATAATTACTGAAGTTGATCGTATCCCTATTGTCAGTGTTAATGATATGGTTACTGTTACATGGCCGGTCACGCCAGGTGTCCACTTCTTCCCATAATGATTCTTCTAGTCTGTGCATCTTGTCAATCCTTTGTTTGTTTTTGTCTACATTGCTGTCTATTTTATTTAATTTGCTGTATACTCCTTCCATTCTTTCTCCCAGGTCTGTTCGTACAGCTGCTAACACCTTCTGGTTTTCTTCCCGGACTTGATGCATGTCCTGGTTCACCCGTTCACATCTCCTGGCTGTTTCTTCATGATATTCCTCAATTCTCCTTTTATTTTCTCCTTCGAGGTTGTTTATTTTTTTGATTACGTCCTCACGGATTTCTGAAACATTTTCGTTGGTCTTCTCTAGTCTCTCCAACGTCTCCTCTAATTTCTCATTTGTTTCGGTGATCTGTTGTATGGTTTCTTCTCGATACTCCCTTAATTGTTGGATCACCTGCTGCTTCATCTCTTCCTTAGTTATTTCATTGATTTCCTTCAGCTGTTGTTGGAGGGTTTCGTTATTTTTGTTAATGGTTTGCCTCAATTCTTCTTTAGTACTTTCATTTGTACTCACTATTTTTTCATTGATTTGTTTCAAACTTTCCTCACTCTTGTAAAATTTCTCCTCCTGTTTCTTAAAATTTTCATTGGTTTCTTCCTTCTGTTTCTTAAAATTTTCATTAATCAATTCCCATAATTGTTATAAGTCCATGCCTCCTCTGGCTTCCTCTCTGTCACCCGCCTGTGGTTCCCTTTCTTTGTCTTTGGTTGGTTCCGTTGTGGTTATTGTTGTCTCCACTTCTTCGATCGATGTTCCTTCCTCTTCTTCCCCTCTATTTTCATCCATCTCCTTGTCCTTCGCTAACTTTTTCGTCACTCCTCTAGTATGCATCTTGATCTCCTTTCGTGACCGCCGCTAGAATTTCATATCTTCCTTTCTTCTAGTCCCACCAGTTGGTCGCCAATTTTATAATCGACCTTGCGTGTCATCGTTATTATCTCTGTAAAATGTAGAAGTGTCAGAGTGTAACTTGTGTATGTGTGTCTTACCAATTCGTCCTCGCTCGGTAACGTAACTTACGATGCTTGAGTCCGTCACGAACGTACGGATAACCAGGTATCGTAGTCCTGACCTGAGGTTCACTAGGAGTGTATGATTCCCGGGTGGCGCCAAATTGTTTATTTAAAACAATTAAAAATGTATTATTATCAGCGGTTCCGCTCAGGCGGTGTGGAGAATTCAATTTGTCCCGCCACTTACCGATTTGTATGATCAAGCCAGCAGTTTGCTGTATTCGCTGCTTGAGCCCTAGTCACCACTTCATAGACGTCCGCTATAATTTATAATATTAAGAATACACCTTCCTACTGAAAATAAGACACATTTGATATACACAGTATTGATTTATTAACGATTGGTTATTACTGTTTTCATTGACACAAGCTATATTTGATTTCTTATATAATTTTGCACCGGTTATTTATTTATGAGACAATCTCTCTCTGGGTTTAACAAATCGATTTTGAACGTAACAAATATACAGTATGGCGTTCTACCAAAGTAGTCAACAAATAATTTCATTCTATCATTTGGATCTTTTTCATCACGATGAAAGGCTTAGATCCAATTACAATAATAAAAAATACACAACCTTACAATGTTTCTACTTAAATCTTATAACGTGTAGCTATAAGTGGTTTGTTGGAGTGTATTAAAAGTGTTTTAAAGGTTCGTAAACTAATACTAGGTTAACTTTATAATTTGACAAATTTTTAGTGTCTTAATATTTTTATTTAATCTTTGAAAGAGAATAAAATTGGTTCAGTGATATTTCAGAATATAGTGAGAAATATTCAAAGTGCGTTATTTCGGAAGTTTAGATAATTTATAGGATAGCTTCGTAGCATGTGATTAATCTGTTGGTCTGGAACAAAGGACTGGAACCGCAATAGAATTCAGTTTTCAATTATTCGGGGTTCTGGCATCTTTTTCAAAGTACTTGGATCAATTTATTCACTTCGTCTTGAATTAAAAAGTCTTCTCCATCAGTTAATTAAGTTCAGTGATAGTCAGCCTCTTTCTCGTTCAATTTTGACAATTTGTTTAACTTTTAAAACATTTTAAATAAGAAAATTGGTTGTTCCAAATTTTGGCTTCCGTTTTTCATGAGCGCCACTTTTTGAGTAATGATATTCCACGATAATTTTCGCTACCAGTCCCGTTTCTATGGTTACCAAAGAATTCTGATTGGACTAGCTTGATATAAATCCATTGTTATCAAAATTTGAATTCTTTTCAAATCTTCATATATCTTCTGACTTTCTTCCTTCCATTATCTTCCTTCTTATGTATTAATTATTAGCACTGTCATTTGTATTTTCTTACAAAGATTATTTTGGTATCCCACAATATTGGGTTATTTCATGTTTTCTAAGTTTACAATTAATTTAATATTTACTAATTACATTTCTCTGTTTATATAACTCCTTATTTTAATATTTTGTTTTTAATAAAATTTACCATTTATCCTTGGTTAATTAGTCACCTTGGATTTGTTAATTACTTGGCTATTGTCATGCAATTAGTATTTGTTGGTGTTTGACCGTTAGGCCTGTCTCAAGTCTAAGTAGCCATTACTGATTTTTGATTATTTCATATACATTATATCTCATTTTGTCCTAGAGCTTTATTTTGTTCTTATAATTTTGTTTATTATCTATGGATGTGTTTTGGTTCAGTCTTTGTGTGATTTTTGTGTGTTACTACTGTTTTATTCATTATTTATTGCTAATTATTTACTAACTGGTTTTCTCTTTTCTAACTCAGACATTGCTTTCTTTTCTTATTTATTTACTCTGCCAATGTCAACAATATGGCTATTAATTACTATTTTTTCATCATATAACATATAACATTTAGGTCTATGTTTGGGATAATTACCCAATCCATATCCTATTCATAAGTTTGTTTAGACAATTATTTAACACTTATTATCTAATATTGGTGTACAATTCATTACCTTTGATTTATTGTTCAGGTGATAAACAACCTCACCTCTATTGAACTTGTTTCATTAATCTTCCCTTATAACATGGGTGTTTAATGGTTTTAAACTACTTATTTTATAAAAAACTCTTTGCTTTCTTTTCCATGTTAACACTATCTTATTACTTTGTCATGTGGTTCTCACCTTTAAATTCTACAATACACTTTTAAGCTCTACAATAATATTCTTTTATAATCACTACAGTTAATATCACTCTTCAGTGTTCATTATTACTGAATCAATGGTTTATTTTAAATATTATTCTTAACAACTTTCTTAAATGTTATTGTTCACTATCAAACCTTAAGTGTTTGTTACTTTTACTAAGTGTTTATCTTAGCCTTCCCTATTTTCCCTATTACTATCATTGACAATATTTTTATTTATTCATCACTTGCGCTTTTAAATTATTTTGTGTTTATTATAATTTACTTAGTGTTTCTTTTTCTATCATTTCACTTTAGGGTAATTTCACTTTCACTATGTTAACTTCCGTTTACTTCTCACTATTTCAATATCTTTCTCTTTCTCTACACATATTATATATACTTATTAATATCATGTCTTTCTCTATTAACAACTTACATGTACTTCTAATTCTTTGGCTAGTGTATTTTTAGTTATCGTTTTTTATTAATGACTAATTACAATTGTCACTCAATCAATACTAACATTCATTATTTATTTTGGTTCTTTACCGGTTTCATTTTCTTTATTATATTTGATTACATTATTTCTCCCTTCTCTATTCTTTATGCCTTGTCTGTGTTTTCTTGACGTGTTTCATTTTATTTTCTTCATCGTTGGTTTGTTCCCTCTTTGTTCTCATTTTTCTTCTCCTTCACTTCTCATCTTGTTTACTTTCATATTGGTTCTTAGCTGGCCAATCTCTGGGGTTGGGTCAATGTCGTTTGTCTGTCAGTCTAGTCGGTGAGTTTCTTTATTAATCACTTTTAGTTTATAACTCTTTCTCCTTCTTTCTTAATTACATTTTATCTCTTTATTCTCTTCATTATTTATTTATTAAAATATATTACTTTTTAGCATTTTTTTATACATACTTATAGTCATCAAATATAATCTGATTTTGGCAATATTATAGGAATTACATTGTTATTACGAGGTAAGTGATGAATTTTCCAGGGTAATGTTTAATGATCATAAGGTGAAAATGTTGTAAAGGGGTTTGGGTGATAATGATAAATAAGGCATGTGAGTTAATCAGAGTTAATTTTAATGGGAGTTAGAGAGAATTAGAAGTTGAAATACCAGTAATACACAAAGAGAGTATTAGATATTTTAGGGACGCAGTGGTGTTAGTGATTATACGTAGAGAAAGTGAGTAATATGTAATTAAAGAGTAAATAGTTGATGGTGATATTTTGTAGTAAGGATAGTGGTGTAAGGAGTGATCAGCATGCGGCATTATGTCAAGTGGACCAGCGTGCGGCGTTGGGCAGTTCCCAAAATTAGAGAAGGGTTAGAGTGTTTGCCGATATTTGGTACAGGTTACGAACGTGTATATTGCCAGGTTGGGAACACACATTCTAGTACAAAGAGGAGAATAAATTGAGGTAAGTGGAATTAGTGAAGGGGGTTATTATGGAGAGATTGGTGTCATAATTTGTAAATCTGGTTGTTAGTAGTGGTTGTTAGTAGGAAAGAAGGTGAGTAAGGCTATAGATGTTAATGCCAATATAATAAATCAAGTAATAGTGAATAATGGAGAATCGCCCAAACTAATAGGGATGAAAAGGTGAAATAAAAGAAAATTCATAGTTTGTAATAATAACTGAGGGGTAATGTAAAATGAAGGTTAATATTAAATTTGAAATTGTGAAGAATTAAATGGTAGTAAATGATAAATAGTAAATGATTAAATAGTAAATAATTGATGGCTAATTAATAAAAGTTCAATTGAAATTAAAATGTAATGTTTATAATTTTATATGCAAATTTAAAGATGTAGGGTATGTAGATTTTGATCAAAGTTAAATGTGATTTGGTTATTTTAATGTAATATCGCAATGTTAATTATGAGTGTATTATTATGTATTATGTTTATTATGTATTAGCATAGGAATTTAAACATGAATTGTATGTATGTATAACATGTTTCAAATGCGATTCCCTACATTTCGGGCGATCTCGGCCTTACCAACCCAGATCGTGGTTTTGGATGACAATCAGCTGTGGGCAGAAATTGTAAAACTGACCACAGTTGGTTGCCTTTGAAATTGGTCAAACGTAGAAATTTAATGGGGTTTAATAAGGGAGTCTAAGATTATTTTTGAACACAGGCTATTTTCACCCAAATAGGGGTGGTAGACCTTGGGGGCATATATTAAGAAAATGAGTAGGGGTACTTACCCTGAAGGTTTTGTAACGCTGAAGCAAGGATGGGAGTGAGAGAAAAGAAAAAAGTGCTCACTCCTTCCGCCTCAGTCCTTGTGGAGGCAACTGGATGCAACAGTCCAGGGGGGCAATAGTGTGTGTGGAGGAGAAAAGGGGATGCTTATTATTAACAGCGCCGGATAAATAGACTTTCTGTTAATAATAATATTTTATAACTGTTAAAAGATATTTGTAATATTGTAAGGGGAAATGTTTATTTGAATCCTGATGGGAATCAGGGCAATAATTTTGATTTTTGGGAAAAAGAGTTAACAAGAGAAGGGTATACAGAATGATGTTAAGGAAGTTTATAAATGTATCATGTTAGTTTAAGGGTTCATATATACCTGTGTTAGGAATTAAGAAAAACCAGTGCTTCTTAACACAAACCAGCACACAGCTAAGGGGAAACAGATCAGTTAGGGATGTGGTAATATACAAGGCCACTGTTTGATATGTTGATTTGATGTTTCAGTGTCTGGTGATGCTGTGGCGGCGGTCGTGAGCTGGCCAGTGCGTCAGAGCAGGAGTGTAAAGTGCTTGATTGGCCTTGCGGTGTTGGGATCTCAAGAGAGAAGTCCAGTAAGGTCATTCAGGTACGGTCATAGCCACTGGACCAAGGGTGAGTTAACTATATTTTTATATAAACAATACAGGGGATTGTGGCGACATATCCCAACTGATCCCTTTAGGGAGTATGAATGTATCAATGGAGTTTTTATGCTTCGGCATAAAACCTCTCATTGAGGGGGTTTTGTAACGGGACAAACTATTGGGATTTATTTCTTCTAAAATAATTGTAAAATGTAATGGCCACTCCCGCCGAACAACGTTTGAATCATAAACGCTGGACAGTTTTTTAACACCTTACAATCAGTGCGGTACCAAGCCAAGCCGTACGTACGTGTTGCTGTTGCAAAAAGCAATTAACGAGTCTGAGAATGTGAAAGCTATCAGCGAGGGGGGCGTATTCGCGCATGAGTGTGACGCTGAGAACTGAGTGAGAGGCACTTACGAAACATTCCAGGGCCAAAAGGGTGATGAAAACAAAGAACGCAATGCAGTACAATCTGCCCAGTTGCAATTACGCTCTAAAACCGGCCGGTTGTAAAGAACAGTTCCGGAACAAAAATGCGGGCCCGCAGTTCAAAAATGTGAGTAAAATCAAAATTATTTCCATACAAATAATATAAATAGACTGTGTTGTGACAAACAAAAATGTAATAACTGTTCGGCAATAAGAACCGTGCAAAACGAAAGGTGCAAGATGGCAATAAGGAGGGGACGATTCCACATCAACTCTTCGAACAGCTAAGTAATCTGCGGAGTACTACCATATATTTGAAATCCAGTATTTAAAAAAATTACTAAAATACTCTAAATCAGTATAAATGAGATCTCAAGGACCAGGGGTGTGTATAAAAGGGGATAAATGTCTTTTTTGTAATATTCTAGAAGCGCTGGTTTGTGTTCTAGGAAATAGATTTTATGTTTTTCAGTATCTCTAATTTACGCTAATCTTTAAAATCAGGCATTATAAATATTGTTATTGTATATCTAACAAGTTGTATCAAAAAAAAAAAAAAAAAAAATTTGTGTAGAAAATGGGAATTGAATGACTTGTAGTAATGACTTTGTAGTGTAGTAGAAATGAGTTTGGGGCATATGCATAATAAACGAGATCATGAGAGGAATACAAGTATTTAGTATATTTTATTCAAATAACCATAATCTGTTCTCCTGTTCGCTGAAAAGAATCCTGGTAAGTAACAATTTATATATATATTTGGCAAACCTTAAAGATGGCGTCGGAATTATACAGACGTCAACAAGTGTTTATGTACAAACCGATAAATGATTAAATTCACAATGTAATAAGTAAAATCGCAAGCAGTCAAGTTGTAAGTTCAGTTAAAAGTTATGTGAGCGATTTTTGTTAGCCCGGATCGAGTGTTTGTCGAAGTGAAGAATTATTGTGTTAATAATTGTGTGGAACTCTAGTAATTGACATTGGTATTGCATGTGGACAAATCTAACTGGAATTATTGTACAAGTTGATTATAAACTGTTATTTGTGATAATTAAAGCTGGTGATTAGTGACTTAATTGGTGTCTTCCAATTCTTAGTGACTGTATTTTGTTTTCCATTGTACCATATGGCGATCAGTAGACCATTGTAACAGTGGGTCAGAAGTGGGACAGAACCAGTAACAGTGGAAACAGTAGACACTTTGTACAAGACTAGTGTAATTTGTAATTATTCAGTAAACAATGGATGCCAGTCAGATGATGGAAAATTCCCAGGCACCGCTGTTACAGACTGAGGAACGACAATGACAGGCGGCATAAGAAGCAGAGAAAAAGACTCCAAGAAGAGGCGGACAAAGCAGAGAAATGACATTGACAAGAGGTGGAAGAAGCAGAAAAACAACAGGATGAGAAACGCAGACAAGAGGCTGAAGAAGCAGAAAAAATTCAGGATGAAAAACGTAAGCAAGAAGCAAGTAAAACGCAAGCTCTTTTTGAAGCTATGCAAAAACAATTGCAAGAACATACTACTGCAGAGTTGGGTCTCCTACGTGGTGACCTAGGGGAATTACGCTGTGATCTGAATGGTCAAGAGGTAAAATTGTCTACAGTTGAAAAATCTGTTTCAAATATAGAACAAACAATGTCAGAAAAAATATCTGCACTGGAAGACTCAATTACAAACATAAAGGAACAAATTAAAAATGAAGTCAAGCAGTTCATGAAGACACAACCAAAACAAATTTCTAAGCAGACTATACCAATGATAAAGACAGAAAAAGACACAGAAAAAAAGACAACAGAGAAAGTCACTTCACCTGCAGTAAGGACAGTTCGTGTCAAGGCTCCAACCTTTGACAGAAGCAGTCACTGGGTGAAGTATCTACACCAATTTGAAGCTGCTGCATGCGGAAATAATTGGACAGAGAAAGGCAAGGTAGTTTCACTAGTTCTTGCATTAACAGGACCTGCGGCAGAACAACTACAGAAAGTTTCACCTGACAGCCAGAACACCTATGCTGAATTGATAAAAGCTCTAGAATTATGGTATGGTGATAAACATTTGAGAGATGTGTACTACGCTCAGTTAAGAACAAGACAACAATGTTCCGAGGAGAGTCTTCAAGAGTTTGAAGCAAGTATTGACATACTGATTAGATTGGCCTATCCTGAAGCAGACATTTATTGATGGCATCGGAGATTGTGGACTTCAGCAAGTATTATGAATGGCAAGACACCGAAATAGCTCAGAAGCTCTTGTTCATGCCCTAGAGTTTCAAGCTGCCAAGTCAGCGTCCCACTACATTAATGAGTTTATGACATCACATTGTAGTCAGAAGATCCCAGTATCACATTGCCATTACGATGGGTACAGTAAAACAATGTTATCGGACAAACAATTCAGAAGTTCAGGAATGCCACAATGATTTGAACGATAGGAAAAAGACAGAAGACCGAAGTGTTACAACGGTGGAAAACGTGGTCATCTACAAGTAGACTGTTGGGAGAAGAAAATACCGTGAGAAGAGAGTGATCATACCAATTGGAGAAATAAAGCCCCAGAACAGCAAAGAGTTTCTACGCTACATAAGACCAGTGGAAACCTGATTGTTAATGGATTTGCGGAAGGTAAAGCAACATCATTTACAGCTGACACAGGCGCAACAGTGTCCACCGTGCGCCCTGACTTAGTCAGCAACTACCAGCCTCTAATTAGCTCTTGTATAATACAGACTCTGACTGGAAGCCTCGTCAAAGTGTTAGGAAAGGTAGACATACATGTACACCTGAGTCTTCTCGAGTTTAGTCACCAAATGCTCATTGCAGACATTGCCGATGAAGTGATTCTTGGCACGGACATCATAAAAGCCTACAGATTCGTTGTGGACTTAAGAGAGAATTTCCTGGGGGTTACCCAAGAGAAGAAAAGCTTTGCATGGCTAAAATGACAGCTGCCAAGCATTCGATTAAGCAAGTGGCATTGGCCGAAGAAAAAGTCAACAGGTCTGGTCAAGAGGAACCTTTCCTGTTGCAGGCAGAAATGGAAGAAGAACTAGCAGAGAAAGTACAAATAAGTGTAACGACAAAAGAAGTGATTGGAAAGCCAACTATGGGTGTCGAGACAAGACTCTTGCTTGTTCCTGAGTTAATGGAAGCGCCGGGGGAAACGTTGCTGAAGATGAAGTCACAAAAGAGGTTGTTGATGCGAACCAATCAGACTTAGCCAATGGTGTATAGGTCATCAGTGCATGACGTAATGGGAGTGATTCCCACAAAACTAGTGGTTGAGCGGAAGATTCAAATTCCTGGGAACTTTATGTTCAGATCACACGAGACTGAATTCGAAGAACCAGAGAATTATCCTTCGCAAGGTCATCCACCTAGACCGCCTGGCCAAGTATTACTTCAGAGACGATTTGCCAGTTCGGGGCGAACAGGCTTAAGGAGGGGGCAGTGTTACGAGTATGGTATCCAACTACATAGAACAGCTGAGAACATTCTCCACTCCCCCCATCCAGTGTGGCAGGTGTTGCATCATTCAAGTAGGTGTTCTACTGTGTTCCAAAAACACTTGATACACATTAAGCCGCCGGCATGCAGTAAGGAGAGTACGCTGTACTGGACCTCTGCGTGACCTATGTAAAGCCATAGTAGTTGGGTTGTCAGTTCAGTTACGTAAGCGATTTTCGTTAGCGCGGATCGAGTTTTTGTCGAAGAGAAGAATTATTGTGTTAATAATTAAGTGGAACTCTATTAATTGACATTGTTATTGCGTGTGGACAAATCTAACTGGAATTCTTGTACGAGTTGATTATAAACTGTTAGTTGTGATAATTAAAGCTGGTGATTAGTGACATCATTGGTGTCTTGTATTTTGTTTTCCACTGTACCATATAGCGATCAAGTAGACTGTCAATACCTACAATATAAGGAAAAATTACTTCTTCAGTATCTTCTAACAGTAATACATTTTTAATTTAAAAAAAAAACCTAATTTAAATAAATGCATTTATTTAATTTGGAGAACATAACATTATTAAATAGGCACTAAAGGGGGTGCACAACAAATACGTGATTCCATTGAAGAGAAAATTCTGATCCTACCTCAATTCCAATATTACCTACTAGAGAATTAGCTTATTCCAATGTGATGGTAACCAAGTCTGTGAAGAACAGGTCACCTGTAAAACAACAGGTGACCTGACAAAAGGAGACCAGCATAGGAGGTTTACCCTGGTAGATGGTAAGACTTGGCAGCTTGATTTCTTCCTAGTACGATGGTGGATGTGCCTTAGGTAGCTCAAGTAAGTTAGATAGGTTAAAGAAAGGTAAGATTTACAGTATCAGCTACTGCAAATGGGGAGATAGTGTACAATTGCCAAAGCATAGGTGGTGGAATGTAAACCAACATGGATACTTGACCCTCATAAATTTTGGGAGTTTTTAGAAAGTCAGCTCCTCATCTATATGGAAAAATATGGTTACAAAAACTCAGCCATAGTTTTTGGATAGTTGGATTTGGAAAAACAACGTATCTTTCTGAAACTGATTTTTTAAATTGTACTTGGAATGTGCACTTCTCGAGGAAGAGAGAATAGAACAAGTGAGTGAGCGTGTTAGTAAGTGAGTGAGTGAGAGACAAGGAGGGGGAGAGACAGATAGTGTAACGGGACATTTTGGCCTACCTGGGGTAATATAAAAAATCATTGTATTTTGATAAGAAATAATATTGGTAATGTAACATTAAATTTGGGAAACATAAAAGTAATATGAAATAATAATTTTGGGAGACATAAACGTAAATTGATCAGACAAAATTAGGAAAGTGATTGTAAAATATTGTTCATGAATTATAACGATGTAGTAGACAAACGGGCGAAATTGTGTCAAGGTCAGCTCCAGATGCTAGTAGAACAGTTATTTTGAGAAACAGTGAGTAACCGATGATGTAACATCAGGTCGGACGATATTACGTCAGTACTTACATAACGCTGGAATGCGGGAGTGTCAGACGAACCTCATGCTGGCGTAGTAATACAAGAACTTAGAACAATAGAAATTAGTAAAACAGTCGTGGCCGTTTCACAAAGTAGTGCCGTTCATCTCAGCCCAGTCTGAAATAACCACTCGCGCGAGTGACACCTACAAAGTTCTGGAACGTACATCGTGCGCGCCCGCAATTAAATAAAACGTGATATAAAATTGAAATTCATACATAAAATGTAAATAACAGTTTTCTTTATACAATAACAGTCTCGGAGATTATTAATTAAAACAAAAGTGTGTGCGTGGAGCAAAGTGGCGTCTTCTGAACTCACTCACTGAACAGCTAAGTAACCAATGAGTACCTAAATTTTAACAAGGGTTAAACCAAAATTTGCAATGTAATTAATTTTCTAAACTTTTAAACAAAAAATGAGATCTCTAAGGGTATAAGGTAACTGTGTGTGAATGTGCGTGAGTGAAAGTATGTAGACAAAGAAGGCTGGTTTGTGTTTAAAGATAGTTTATATTTAATTTCTTGATTTTTTGTTATTTGGAAATTTTATACCATGTTTCAATTTTATTTGTATCAGGATAATTATATAACCAATACATATCGTAAATGTGAATTTTATAATAGATAAGGAAGGGGAAGAGATAGTTTGTCAATGATGAAAATATATTAATGAAAGAAAATTAATTAAATGTCAATAAAACTCAATTAATGGGAACAAATAAAGCTTTCTTTATTTTGAATAACCATAATTCTGTTCTCCTGTGTTCGCCGAAAAGAACCTGACTTGGTAAGTAGCAATTTTTTTTCATACGTAGTTGGCTAACTTTAAAGATGGCGTCTGAATACAGACGTAAACAAGTGGTTATGTACAGATAGATAGATATTAAATAATTAAAGTATAAATTGAAAGTAACAATGGCGCCCGTAACTGAGGGACATTTTTATATAAAAACAGGTCTACTTGGGAGAACAGAAATGGTTGTTCGAAGTAACTAGAAATGTGTAAACATAAGTAGTAAGGTTATGTTACGATCATATGCAATATAAGTAAGTATAATCCTTTGTTAGAGAAGGAATTGTGTAATACTATATGTTAGTATTTTGATATAAAAGTAATAATTTCACCATTACAAAATGGAAAATAAAGAAACAAATTTAGAAAACACTCTTACAGAGTCAATGATAATCGATCATGTAGCAGCACAGTCTACTCCAATGACAGCTACAGTAAAAGAGTTGTCGATGGACGATATGTTTAACCTAATAAGAACAATGTCTGAAAATATAAATAGCAACTTAAATGCAAAATTTGATAAAGTCAGTAAAGAGTTTGAGGAACAAAAAAGTGTTTCCAATGTTAAATATGACAAAATAAATGCTAAATTTGATGAAATGAATACACAAAATGTTAAATTTGAAATTAACATAAATAAACATCTGAATGAGATTGATGAACGTTTTAGTACAATCAAAGACCAAGTATTACAATCAGTAGACTATAAGTTAGAGAAACAAATCAATGAATTAACAGAAAATCTTGAGAGTAAGATAAATAATGTGAATGAACAAATAACAAATCAAATTAAAATTCAAGTTACAGAACAGAGTGTAGAGATAGAAAGTAAGTGTATTAGTAAGATTAATGAAAATAATGATGACATAAAAATTAAAATAATGGAGGTAGAAAGTGTATGTAAACAATCAATACAAGAGAGTGTAGGGGTTATGAATAAACATAACCTTCAATATGCAAGTAAATATGATAACAAATTTAGCATGATAGAACAAGATATAGTAGAAATCAAAGACGAATTACATGTGGCAGTGAGCCAAAATTTAAATAATGTTGTGGAGCGAATATTATATACTCATGAAGCAAAAGATGATATTGAACTTGAACAATTTTGTTGTGATAACCGGAGAGTACACCCGATGCAGTTCTTGAGTAGGGTAAGGGAATTTAACCGTTTTAACAGCAGTAGTTGGGAAGTAAAATTATTAAAGATTTTAAAATGTTTTAAGGGCAGTTCTGAAATATGGGCTGAAGTACATAGAACAGAGTGTGGTAGTTATGAGAATTTCGAGACAGCATTCCGAAATAAATATTGGTCAGAAGAAGACCAGGAAATTTTACGTAGTAAAATCATGGGAACTGGGAATTTCAGGAGAATAAACAACCACCTAACCATGTACGTAATGAAAATATTTAATGAAGCAAAGTACCTAGAACCGCCGTTGCCGTTCCGGTCATTCGTTAGACATATTAGTAAACACCTGCCCAGAGAAGTACAGATAACTTTAATGACAAGAGAGATAGTAGATATAAACGAACTGGAAAATATGTTAGATGTATTACAAAACATTGGGGAACGCGAAGTAGGGAGGCGTCCAAATCCACCAGCGGTACTAAATAACGAAAATTATCATCAGTATAGGGGAACACCAAACTCTTATAGAGGAATGAGGGGAAATAATAACCCTAATTTTAGAGGCAGAATGTGGAAATGTTTAAGTTGCGAATACGAGAATTATGCTATCCGAACAGTATGTTACAGATGCAACAAAGCACGAGATTGCCAACGGAGCAACGTGGCAACGAATCAACATCATCAACAACAACGAGGAGGAGGTAACGACAGAGGAGGTGGACGTGCGACGAGAGGGAGAGGAGGATATAACCAAGGCGTGGCGGGTACGTCAACGGAAAACTGAGGCCGACAATGGAAGCAAGGACCCCACCATTGTCCACGGAGAACAAGAGGGTCCAGGTAACCGACGAATATCATAATAATGTGATACAAATGGACATGACGAAGGAGTTGTTGGAGGAAGCTGACACGAAAGTTATAGAAAACAAAACCAGATTGACGGAGGTAATCGTCACCATAGAAGGTAAGAATTTTAAAACATTAATTGATACAGGGAGTGAAATATCAGTAGTTTCAGAAAATGTAATAGGAGAATTAAAAGAAATAAATAAAAATATACCATCATTACCAGTTGCGGGTGTAACAGTAGTGGGGGTAACCGGAGTACGAAGTAAAAGAGTTACTAAACAAGTACAGTTAAATATATTCCTTAATGGAACTGAATTTGAAAATACCTTTCTAGTAGTTAAGGGACTGAGTTTAGATGTAATATTGGGAAATGATTTTTTGGAGAGAAATGGGGCAGTAATAGATTTTAATAAACGAATAGTAGAATTTAAAAATGGGAGTGAACCAGTCAGGGTTAATTTTAAGAGGATGTTAGATGAAGTTAGAGTTACAGGGGTAAAAATGATACAAAAGCGAGTAGGCGATGGAGATATAGAAACTAAAGTGAATATATGTCGAAAGAGTGAGATTGTAGAAAATGAGGAGAGAGAGAGGTATGTAAGTGAGGAGAGAGTATGGGAAAATAGGGCTGATAAATTTTTTAATGAGGGTGGAGTTGTAGGGAATCCCCAAGGACAGGAGTTGTGGGCAGTTGTGTAGCGTTATAGAGATGTTTGCGGAGTTGCCTGGAAAAGCCAGGGACTATGTATGTGAGCTGAAGGTTCGAGAACACTCACCCTACATGCAGAGGAGTTATCCAGTACCATTTTCAAAGAGGAGAGCAGTGCAAGAGGAGTTGGATCGAATGATGGAGGGAGATATTATTGAGAAATCGATATCGCCTTACTCGAACCCATTAGTGGTAGTGATAAAGAAGGACGGAAAGGTAAGGTTATGCTTAGATGCTAAAAAAATAAATCAGATTATAATACCTGACAGGGAGTCACCGGAACCTATTAATGAGATTTTCCAGAAATTCAGTGGGGTCAAGTACATGACATCTTTGGATTTAACCGCAGGATACTGGCAGGTGCCGTTAGCAGCAGAGAGTCGGAGATATACTGCATTTCTTTTCAATGGTAAGAATTATCAGTTTAAACGTTTGCCATTTGGGCTTAACACTAGTGTAGCGAGTTTTATAAAGTGTTTAGACATGATATTACAACCAAAGGACTTAGATTTTCTGACTGTATACGTTGATGATATATTAATAGCGTCCAGAACATTCGCGGAACATTTAGAACATATTGAGTATGTGTTGGATAAATTACAGAATGGGGGTTTAACCGTTAATTGGGAGAAGTCGAAATTTTTACAAACTGAAATATATTTTTTAGGTTTTATTATAACTCCCGAAGGAATTTTAGCTAACCCTGATAAAGTAGAAGCTATAATGCGCTTTCCAGAACCTAAGAATATTAAACAGCTACAGAGTTTTTTGGGTCTGTGTAATTTCTATAGAAAATTCCAGATAAATTACGCGCAGACGACAGCAAGGTTAAGTGCTGTACTACAGAAAAATAAACAATGGAAATGGGGAGAGAAGGAAAGGGATGCATTCGAGGAGAGAAAGAGAAAATTTTCAAATATGATAATGATGAATCACCCTGATTTCTTAAAAACTTTTTACTTACAGACTGACGCCAGTAACGTCGCCCTGGGAGCGGAGTTGTATCAGGAGGATAGCGACAAAGAACACCACACGATAGCTTTTGCCAGCAGATCTCTTTTGGCAGCTGAAAGAAACTATACAACTACGGAGAAGGAGTTGCTGAGTATCGTGTTTGCGTTAGGAAAGTTTCGCACCTACATCTTGGGGAATAAGACAGTTATCAGGACGGATCACAAGGCTCTATCATTTTTGAACTCCTGCAGATTAACCCATAGCCGTCTAACCAGGTGGGTACTAACCTTACAGGAATACAATTTTTCATGGGAATATATTAAGGGGACAGACAATAAAGTACCACACACTCTTTCCAGGGTAGATATCATAGAAAATAAGACAGGGAGGGATCTTAAGGAGATAGAAATTTTTCGATTAACAAGGGAAGATAGAGTTTTTAGTGAGGAGTTAAGAGATATTAAGAGCATGCAAAGATCTGAAAATAAATCAGGTAAAATAATTGCTAGTTTAGAAGCGGATGTAGATGGGTTGGAATATAATGCACGTTTCCAAATATATCAGGGAATTCTATTCAAAAAAGTAGAAGGGGTGAACGTGATTGTAGATTAGTTGTACCAGAAGGGTTGATAGATAAAATTATTTGGGATTGCCATATAAGGTATGGGCATTTTGGGGCAAAAAAGTGTACGAATGTTTTAAAAGAATCATGTGTTTTTAAGAATATGGAGAGGCGAGTACGGAGGTTGTTATGGGTATGTGATTTGTGTCAGAGGTCTAAGGTAGTGAATTATAGGGTGGAAGGGGAATTGAATTATATTAAGGTAGAGAGACCATTTGATTTAGTTGCTGTAGATTTGTATGGGCCATTACCCAAAGGCAGGGGTGGAGTAATGTATGTTTTTGTTGTTTTAGACACGTTTTCTAAGTTTGTTAGGTTATATAGTATTAAGAGAGCGACGAGCAGAGTGCTGAGCGAAAAGATAACGAGAGATTATATGGTAAATGTAGGCAAGCCAAAGGTAATTTTATCCGATCATGGACCCCAATTTATAAGTGGTAGGTGGAGACAAACTCTTGGATGGGAAGGCATCATACCCACGCATACGGCAGTATACCAGCCACAGTCCAACCAGGGAGAACGGGTGATGAGAGAGATTGGTAGGATATTTCGGGCGTATTGTCACGCCAAGCATACAGAATGGCCATTCTACGTTAAGAAAGTAGAAGAATGGTTGAATAGTACTACCCATGAATCCACCGGGTTTATGCCGTACGAATTAATAAAGGGAACAAGGCCACCTAGGATATTGGAACAACTTTTTGACTATCCACCAGAAAATCAAACTATAGACGTGAATATGAAAATCCGACTAGCGAATGAAAATTTACTCACAAAAGGAGAAAGGAGAAAGCAGAGACATGATGCTAAAGGTAAGTGGACTAAATATGAGGTAGGGCAATTAGTACTGGTAAGTAGACACGATTTGTCTAGCGCACAAGATAAAGAGATAAAGAAGTTTTTTCTATTATATGAGGGACCATATGAAATTGTAGAAGTAAAGATGAATAATGCGTATTACAATAATTTCACCATAGATAAGGTGCACCATATCACGTACCAGCATTGCCTTAGAGTGAATGTAAATAGTTATTGAGGCTATATTTTAACAAGGCAGTGCGTTCACATTAAAATTTTCTAGTGTCATTGCTGAAAATAAATTTAGCCAATGGCTGTAGGTACAGAGTATTTAAAATGATGAGTTTTGTAGCAAGGGGAATGGGGATAGGGTAGACGGTGGGTTAGAATAAATGGGAGAATAAAAGTAATAGATCTGGTGTTAAAGGTAGTAAAAAGGGGACGTGAATTCACGTAGTATGTCTACCGCGTCCCTATTCTCTTTGCGGCAAAACCCCCGTCTTTTTGGGCGATTACTGAGTTATCAGCTAAGGAGAAAATTAGCCTCCAATGTAAATACTTATCAAAATATAATTTGGAATGTTTATAATTTTAAATTTATGTCAGTAGCTATATTTTATTTAAGTAAATAAGTGACCATATATAATTATGAAGTTTGTAGTATGAGCTAAGAAAAGTTAAAGGTTTGTTGTTTAAAAGATAAAAATGTAGACGAGTCTAAAAAAAAAATATGAAACGTAATTAATAAATACCCAAACTTATAAGAGTTGACCTTCCGTGAATTTCAGTAACGGTGTCAGAGTGAGCCTTATATGTCTTTTGGTAGTTTCCCCACATTTCGGGCAGTCACGGTTTCACCAGACCCTGGCCGTGGAATTATGTAAGTAGATATTAAGGGTGTGTGAATCATTTTAGTAGGATTACTGGTGTCCTCGGACATCAGTAATACCGAATTTTTTATATAACGCTGAACCAAGAACGGTATAGACAGCGTCTATACCTTATATATGTAACTTCAGTTCTTGGGGATGCAAATGGACGCCACAGTCCACCATTAGAAAACAATAGTGTGTGTGGAAAAGGAGCTGGCAATTATAAGCCAGGGGTATAAGGGGGGATTTTAAGTAAATGATGAGGTAGAAGGGTAGCTGAAAATTCAGTGAGAGGGTGACGACCTCTGTAAACAGCGGGCGGTCAGCTTATAACACGACTCTATATAGAGAGTTGGGGGTTGACAATCTAAAGAGCTGTTCAGTAACTGTTGCTATAACTATGACTCAATGAGTAGCGATGTATGTCCCTATGAGAGCAAAAAGATTTTAAGTACTAGATTTAATGGTAAGCATTCTAAATCCAACAATTTTTTATGATGACTGTATAATTTTGTGTATTTGTGTTAATTGTATGCAGTATGTTAGGGATAAGGATTATAAAAATGTATACTTTATATAATTGTTGAAATGTATCTATAGAAAGGTCATTCACCTGACCAGGAACATCGGTTGATTACTAGAGTTATATATGTAATATGTCATTTATAAGTGCTTTGCAGATTTTTAAATAGTTAATTGTTTCAATAATAAACTTGTAATGTTTTAAGCAAATTATGAGATGTATCTGAGATAGTCTTGAATTTTCAATGGTTGATGTAATGTAAACTGTGGTAAATGTTAGAATTTGGGTGACAAGCATAAAGAAAGCAGTTGAATTAGCCAATCAAATCAATTTTGAAGGGGTGTTAGAGAGAACAATATTATTGTGAATAAAAATAAGGTAGAATTTGAATATTGTTAGTGACACAGTAGCTATGGGGAAAATATGTAGAGTAATGAGTAATGTTGTTAGAGAATAAATAGTAAATGGGGATATTTTGTAGATGAAAGTGATGTAATGGGAGAGTAATTAGTTGAAAGGGGAATTTTGTAAGGGGGGTGGTGTGATAAGGAATCCTCAACGAAAAGCGTTGTGGCGGGAGGGGAACCGATATGCGCCGGAAAGGGTTACCTAGGGAGGGTCCGGGAACCAGATAAGGGAATGAGCATTGGGAGGGAACACATCCAGAGTACAAAGGGGTAGAGAGTATTTTGTTATAAGGGTAGAATGATGCGAAATGAATTAGAGTAGTAAGTTAGAGGTAGAGAAGGGTTGGTAGATGTTCTGGTAGATGGGTGTCATACTAGATAAAGAATTTGTAAGTGAGCATTAGAGTCAGAAAGGGGTTAAGGTTATATGTAAATACCAAGTTAGTAAAGTGAAATGTTATGAATAACTAAGAGTCATCCAAACTAAATGATGAAAAATAAACAATAGAAAATTCATAGTTAAAATGTAATAATAATAAATAAAATGTTGTGTAACAAAAAAAAATTTGGGAAATGATTAATTAATAAAAATTCAATTGAGATTAAAATGTAATTTTTATAATTTTATATGCAAATTTAAAGATGTAAAGTGTGTAATTTTTGGTCAAACTTAAATGCGAATTGTTTATTTTAAGGTAATAATGACAATGTGAATTATGAATATACTATGTTGTTAAGGTACTTCTCTTTTACCTTTATTTAAAAAATACTACACTCATCATATAATACTCACCGCTGCCAGAATTTTACTTACCGTCATCGTCCCCGTGAAACTTACCTTAAAAGAAACTGCCCTGGTCGCCATGATATTTTTTAAAGGTTATATATCGAAACCTACTACACTCTTGCCCTTATAAAAATCCCGCTATCTGACTGCATTTTAAAATTTCAGAAAACCCCCGAGAACGTTAAACGAGTTTGCCAGCACAGAATAGTAGGAAGTGGTTATGGCGCAATAACTACACTAACACATGGTTATGCTACGAAACAAATATTTTACTGTTATCTTGCTTCAACTCAGTTAACATCTTAGCAACTTTAACATCTTACAGGATAATTTACTTTTTCTTCGATCAATACAACAATAGAAAATACAAATAATTAACGTTTACTTATATTGTATAGATATATTTTTTAAAACAGAACAAAACAAAACAGCCCAGTATTTGCATACACACATTCATTCATTCAATCTTTAAAATTTCCCTTATTTAGAGCTCTGTACATAAAAATTAAAAGTTCATTATTGTCTGGTAATTGATTTACTCACGGCGCCTCCCTGGCTACGTCGCACTGTGCACATGTTTGTATATTTACACTATTAATAACTTTTCGGCCCGCCAGCCCGTTATGTTCCAAACGGCCGCTGCCGCCTCGCAACCACGCCACTACCAATTTACATTTTGTTATATAGAGAAGATGAAAATTTGTGTCCAGTCGGCGGACGCCCACTATTCACGTCCGGCGCTTTAAGATGTTATTGTCCGACTGCTTTTCATGCGGGCGGACATCACTGCCTTGCTTGCGAACAAATTTCGTCGCTGTTCACAGCCTTCGTTCTCAAAGTCTTAGTAGCTGCACACATGACACATGGGATTTTCGTGTGTTGGACGTTGACGAAATTTGGTGTTCACTAGTTGACGTCATTGGAAAGGCGTGTCCTTATTCTTATATCCGCCTTGCCCCAAGCACGTGGTTGAACAAAATTCGCCCAAGGCATTTTCGTGCGACTAGAGTTTAGCGTGGGTTCTGCGCTCCACCGATGTTAGTGCGTTTGGGCGCATTACACTGTTTTACCGTTCTGAGAATTACAAAGTTGTGTGCAACACGCACATTCCATTGTACTGACTTCACCTTACCGTTCTTTGTTTGAGTAAAGTTTTTATTCAACACGTGGCTGGCCACACCGATGAAAACAATTTAAAATATTTTAATAAAATAAAAAACCCCTCCCTTTTAGACCCGTTACAATGTTTTATTATGTTGTATTATGTTTGTTAGTGTTTAAGAGAATTTTATGAATTTAAATATTTTAGATGTAAATTGGGGATGAGAGAGATGTGTAATATTGTAATGGGAAATGTTTATTTAAATTCTGATAGAATCAGAGGAATGTATTTTGAATTTTGGGATCAAAGTTAACAAGAGAAAGTAGACAGAATGAGATTATGAAGTTTTAAAATATGTATCATGTTATGTTATGTATTCATATATGTTAGAGGTTAAGAGAAAAAAACCAGTGCTTCTTAATGCAAGCCAGCACAGCTAAGGGGAAACAGATCAGTTAGGGATATAGTAATATAAGGCCACTAGTTGATCTTTTGATTTGTTGTTTCAGTGTCTGGTGATGCTGTGGCGGCGGTCCTGAGCTGGCCAGCGCGTCAGAGCAGGAGCGTTAAGTACCTGGCTGACTTTATGGTGTTGGGATCTCGAGAGAGAAGTCCAGTAAGGTCATTCAGGTGCGGTCACAGTCACTGGACCAAGGGCGAGTTAATTATGTTTTTTGTTTGTAAACCGTAAAGGGGGTTGTGGCGACATATCCTGGCTGATCCCTTTAGCAAGTATGAGTGTGTCAATGAGAGTTTTTATGCTTCGGCGTAAAACCTCTCATTGAGGGGGTATTGTAACGGGACATTTTGGCCTACCTGGGGTAATATAAAAAATCATTGTATTTTGATAAGAAATAATATTGGTAATGTAACATTAAATTTGGGAAACATAAAAGTAATATGAAATAATAATTTTGGGAGACATAAACGTAAATTGATCATATGGTAAATTTTGTTGGGACATAATTAGAAAAGTGATTGTAAAATATTGTTCATGAATTATAACGACGTAGTAGACAAACGGGCGAAATTGTGTCAAGGTCAGCTCCAGATGCTAGTAGAACAGTTATTTTGAGAAACAGTGACTAACCGATGATGTAACATCAGGTCGGACGATATTACGTCAGTACTTACATAACGCTGGAATGCGGGAGTGTCAGACGAACCTCACTCTTGCATAGTGATACAAGAACTTAGAACAATAGAAATTAGTAAAACAGTCGCGGCCGTTTCACAAAGTAGTGCCGTTCGTCTCAGCCCAGTCTGAAATAACCACTCGCGCGAGTGACACCTACAAAGTTCCGGAACGTACATCGTGCGCGCCCGCAATTAAATAAAACGTGATATAAAATTGAAATTCATACATAAAATGTAAATAACAGTTTTCTTTATACAATAACAGTCTCAGAGATTATTAATTAAAACAAAAGTGTGTGCGTGGAGCAAAGTGGCGTCTTCTGAACTCACTCACTGAACAGCTAAGTAACCAATGAGTACCTAAATTTTAACAAGGGTTAAACCAAAATTTGCAATGTAATTAATTTTCTAAACTTTTAAACAAAAAATGAGATCTCTAAGGGTATAAGGTAACTGTGTGTGAGTGTGCGTGAGTGAAAGTATGTAGACAAAGAAGGCTGGTTTGTGTTTAAAGATAGTTTATATTTAATTTCTTGATTTGTTTGTTATTTGGAAATTTTATACCATGTTTCAATTTTATTTGTATCAGGATAATTATATAACCAA
Source organism: Magicicada septendecula (assembly GCA_034769895.1). NCBI lineage: Eukaryota > Metazoa > Arthropoda > Insecta > Hemiptera > Cicadidae > Magicicada > Magicicada septendecula. Next base: position 493,184,284 of record CM068367.1, read on the forward strand.
TACATATCGTAAATGTGAATTTTATAATAGATAAGGGAGGGGAAGAGATAGTTTGTCAATGATGAAAATATATTAATGAAAGAAAATTAATTAAATGTCAATAAAACTCAATTAATGGAAACAAATAAAGCTTTCTTTAATTTGAATAACCATAATTCTGTTCTCCTGTGTTCACCGAAAAGAACCTGACTTGGTAAGTAGCAATTTTTTTTCATACGTAGTTGGCTAACTTTAAAGATGGCGTCTGAATACAGACGTAAACAAGTGGTTATGTACAGATAGATAGATATTAAATAATTAAAGTATAAATTGAAAGTAACAATGGCGCCCGTAACTGAGGGACATTTTTATATAAAAACAGGTCTACTTGGGAGAACAGAAATGGTTGTTCGAAGTAACTAGAAATGTGTAAACATAAGTAGTAAGGTTATGTTACGATCATATGCAATATAAGTAAGTATAATCCTTTGTTAGAGAAGGAATTGTGTAATACTATATGTTAGTATTTTAATATAAAAGTAATAATTTCACCATTACAAAATGGAAAATAAAGAAACAAATTTAGAAAACACTCTTACAGAGTCAATGATAATCGATCATGTAGCAGCACAGTCTACTCCAATGACAGCTACAGTAAAAGAGTTGTCGATGGACGATATGTTTAACCTAATAAGAACAATGTCTGAAAATATAAATAGCAACTTAAATGCAAAATTTGATAAAGTGAGTAAAGAGTTTGAGGAACAAAAAAGTGATTCCAATGTTAAATATGACAAAATAAATGCTAAATTTGATGAAATGAATACACAAAATGTTAAATTTGAAATTAACATAAATAAACATCTGAATGAGATTGATGAACGTTTTAGTACAATCAAAGACCAAGTATTACAATCAGTAGACTATAAGTTAGAGAAACAAATCAATGAATTAACAGAAAATCTTGAGAGTAAGATAAATAATGTGAATGAACAAATAACAAATCAAATTAAAATTCAAGTTACAGAACAGAGTGTAGAGATAGAAAGTAAGTGTATTAGTAAGATTAATGAAAATAATGATGACATAAAAATTAAAATAATGGAGGTAGAAAGTGTATGTAAACAATCAATACAAGAGAGTGTAGGGGTTATGAATAAACATAACCTTCAATATGCAAGTAAATATGATAACAAATTTAGCATGATAGAACAAGATATAGTAGAAATCAAAGACGAATTACATGTGGTAGTGAGCCAAAATTTAAATAATGTTGTGGAGCGAATATTATATACTCATGAAGCAAAAGATGATATTGAACTTGAACAACTTTGTTGTGATAACCGGAGAGTACACCCGATGCAGTTCTTGAGTAGGGTAAGGGAATTTAACCGTTTTAATAGCAGTAGTTGGGAAGTAAAATTATTAAAGATTTTAAAATGTTTTAAGGGCAGTTCTGAAATATGGGCTGAAGTACATAGAACAGAGTGTGGTAGTTATGAGAATTTCGAGACAGCATTCCGAAATAAATATTGGTCAGAAGAAGACCAGGAAATTTTACGTAGTAAAATCATGGGAACTGGGAATTTCAGGAGAATAAACAACCACCTAACCATGTACGTAATGAAAATATTTAATGAAGCAAAGTACCTAGAACCGCCGTTGCCGTTCCGGTCATTCGTTAGACATATTAGTAAACACCTGCCCAGAGAAGTACAGATAACTTTAATGACAAGAGAGATAGTAGATATAAACGAACTGGAAAATATGTTAGATGTATTACAAAACATTGGGGAACGCGAAGTAGGGAGGCGTCCAAATCCACCAGCGGTACTAAATAACGAAAATTATCATCAGTATAGGGGAACACCAAACTCTTATAGAGGAATGAGGGGAAATAATAACCCTAATTTTAGAGGCAGAATGTGGAAATGTTTAAGTTGCGAATACGAGAATTATGCTATCCGAACAGTATGTTACAGATGCAACAAAGCACGAGATTGCCAACGGAGCAACGTGGCAATGAATCAACATCATCAACAACAACGAGGAGGAGGTAACGACAGAGGAGGTGGACGTGCGACGAGAGGGAGAGGAGGATATAACCAAGGCGTGGCGGGTACGTCAACGGAAAACTGAGGCCGACAATGGAAGCAAGGACCCCACCATTGTCCACGGAGAACAAGAGGGTCCAGGTAACCGACGAATATCATAATAATGTGATACAAATGGACATGACGAAGGAGTTGTTGGAGGAAGCTGACACGAAAGTTATAGAAAACAAAACCAGATTGACGGAGGTAATCGTCACCATAGAAGGTAAGAATTTTAAAACATTAATTGATACAGGGAGTGAAATATCAGTAGTTTCAGAAAATGTAATAGGAGAATTAAAAGAAATAAATAAAAATATACCATCATTACCAGTTGCGGGTGTAACAGTAGTGAGGGTAACCGGAGTACGAAGTAAAAGAGTTACTAAACAAGTACAGTTAAATATATTCCTTAATGGAACTGAATTTGAAAATACCTTTCTAGTAGTTAAGGGACTGAGTTTAGATGTAATATTGGGAAATGATTTTTTGGAGAGAAATGGGGCAGTAATAGATTTTAATAAACGAATAGTAGAATTTAAAAATGGGAGTGAACCAGTCAGGGTTAATTTTAAGAGGATGTTAGATGAAGTTAGAGTTACAGGGGTAAAAATGATACAAAAGCGAGTAGGCGATGGAGATATAGAAACTAAAGTGAATATATGTCGAAAGAGTGAGATTGTAGAAAATGAGGAGAGAGAGAGGTATGTACGTGAGGAGAGAGTATGGGAAAATAGGGCTGATAAATTTTTTAATGAGGGTGGAGTTGTAGGGAATCCCCAACGATAGGAGTTGTGGGCAGTTGTGTAGCGTTATAGAGATGTTTGCGGAGTTGCCTGGAAAAGCCAGGGACTATGTATGTGAGCTGAAGGTTCGAGAACACTCACCCTACATGCAGAGGAGTTATCCAGTACCATTTTCAAAGAGGAGAGCAGTGCAAGAGGAGTTGGATCGAATGATGGAGGGAGATATTATTGAGAAATCGATATCGCCTTACTCGAACCCATTAGTGGTAGTGATAAAGAAGGACGGAAAGGTAAGGTTATGCTTAGATGCTAAAAAAATAAATCAGATTATAATACCTGACAGGGAGTCACCGGAACCTATTAATGAGATTTTCCAGAAATTCAGTGGGGTCAAGTACATGACATCTTTGGATTTAACCGCAGGATACTGGCAGGTGCCGTTAGCAGCAGAGAGTCGGAGATATACTGCATTTCTTTTCAATGGTAAGAATTATCAGTTTAAACGTTTGCCATTTGGGCTTAACACTAGTGTAGCGAGTTTTATAAAGTGTTTAGACATGATATTACAACCAAAGGACTTAGATTTTCTGACTGTATACGTTGATGATATATTAATAGCGTCCAGAACATTCGCGGAACATTTAGAACATATTGAGTATGTGTTGGATAAATTACAGAATGGGGGTTTAACCGTTAATTGGGAGAAGTCGAAATTTTTACAAACTGAAATATATTTTTTAGGTTTTATTATAACTCCCGAAGGAATTTTAGCTAACCCTGATAAAGTAGAAGCTATAATGCGCTTTCCAGAACCTAAGAATATTAAACAGCTACAGAGTTTTTTGGGTCTGTGTAATTTCTATAGAAAATTCCAGATAAATTACGCGCAGACGACAGCAAGGTTAAGTGCTGTACTACAGAAAAATAAACAATGGAAATGGGGAGAGAAGGAAAGGGATGTAGTCGAGGAGATAAAGAGAAAATTTTCAAATATGATAATGATGAATCACCCTGATTTCTTAAAAACTTTTTACTTACAGACTGACGCCAGTAACGTCGCCCTGGGAGCGGAGTTGTATCAGGAGGATAGCGACAAAGAACACCACACGATAGCTTTTGCCAGCAGATCTCTTTTGGCAGCTGAAAGAAACTATACAACTACGGAGAAGGAGTTGCTGAGTATCGTGTTTGCGTTAGGAAAGTTTTGCACCTACATCTTGGGGAATAAGACAGTTATCAGGACGGATCACAAGGCTCTATCATTTTTGAACTCCTGCAGATTAACCCATAGCCGTCTAACCAGGTGGGTACTAACCTTACAGGAATACAATTTTTCATGGGAATATATTAAGGGGACAGACAATAAAGTACCACACACTCTTTCCAGGGTAGATATCATAGAAAATAAGACAGGGAGGGATCTTAAGGAGATAGAAATTTTTCGATTAACAAGGGAAGATAGAGTTTTTAGTGAGGAGTTAAGAGATATTAAGAGCATGCAAAGATCTGAAAATAAATCAGGTAAAATAATTGTTAGTTTAGAAGCGGATGTAGATGGGTTGGAATATAATGCACGTTTCCAAATATATCAGGGAATTCTATTCAAAAAAGTAGAAGGGGTGAACGTGATTGTAGATTAGTTGTACCAGAAGGGTTGATAGATAAAATTATTTGGGATTGCCATATAAGGTATGGGCATTTTGGGGCAAAAAAGTGTATGAATGTTTTAAAAGAATCATGTGTTTTTAAGAATATGGAGAGGCGAGTACGGAGGTTGTTACGGGTATGTGATTTGTGTCAGAGGTCTAAGGTAGTGAATTATAGGGTGGAAGGGGAATTGAATTATATTAAGGTAGAGAGACCATTTGATTTAGTTGCTGTAGATTTGTATGGGCCATTACCCAAAGGTAGGGGTGGAGTAATGTATGTTTTTGTTGTTTTAGACACGTTTTCTAAGTTTGTTAGGTTATATAGTATTAAGAGAGCGACGAGCAGAGTGCTGAGCGAAAAGATAACGAGAGATTATATGGTAAATGTAGGCAAGCCAAAGGTAATTTTATCCGATCATGGACCCCAATTTATAAGTGGTAGGTGGAGACAAACTCTTGGATGGGAAGGCATCATACCCACGCATACGGCAGTATACCAGCCACAGTCCAACCAGGGAGAACGGGTGATGAGAGAGATTGGTAGGATATTTCGGGCGTATTGTCACGCCAAGCATACAGAATGGCCATTCTACGTTAAGAAAGTAGAAGAATGGTTGAATAGTACTACCCATGAATCCACCGGGTTTATGCCGTACGAATTAATAAAGGGAACAAGGCCACCTAGGATATTGGAACAACTTTTTGACTATCCACCAGAAAATCAAACTATAGACGTGAATATGAAAATCCGACTAGCGAATGAAAATTTACTCACAAAAGGAGAAAGGAGAAAGCAGAGACATGATGCTAAAGGTAAGTGGACTAAATATGAGGTAGGGCAATTAGTACTGGTAAGTAGACACGATTTGTCTAGCGCACAAGATAAAGAGATAAAGAAGTTTTTTCTATTATATGAGGGACCATATGAAATTGTAGAAGTAAAGATGAATAATGCGTATTACAATAATTTCACCATAGATAAGGTGCACCATATCACGTACCAGCATTGCCTTAGAGTGAATGTAAATAGTTATTGAGGCTATATTTTAACAAGGCAGTGCGTTCACATTAAAATTTTCTAGTATCATTGCTGAAAATAAATTTAGCCAATGGCTGTAGGTACAGAGTATTTAAAATGATGAGTTTTGTAGCAAGGGGAATGGGGATAGGGTAGACGGTGGGTTAGAATAAATGGGAGAATAAAAGTAATAGATCTGGTGTTAAAGGTAGTAAAAAGGGGACGTGAATTCACGTAGTATGTCTACCGCGTCCCTATTCTCTTTGCGGCAAAACCCCCGTCTTTTTGGGCGATTACTGAGTTATCAGCTAAGGAGAAAATTAGCCTCCAATGTAAATACTTATCAAAATATAATTTGGAATGTTTATAATTTTAAATTTATGTCAGTAGCTATATTTTATTTAAGTAAATAAGTGACCATATATAATTATGAAGTTTGTAGTATGAGCTAAGAAAAGTTAAAGGTTTGTTGTTTAAAAGATAAAAATGTAGACGAGTCTAAAAAAAAAAATATGAAACGTAATTAATAAATACCCAAACTTATAAGAGTTGACCTTCCGTGAATTTCAGTAACGGTGTCAGAGTGAGCCTTATATGTCTTTTGGTAGTTTCCCCACATTTCGGGCAGTCACGGTTTCACCAGACCCTGGCCGTGGAATTATGTAAGTAGATATTAAGGGTGTGTGAATCATTTTAGTAGATTACTGGTGTCCTCGGACATCAGTAATACCGAATTTTTTTATATAACGCTGAACCAAGAACGGTATAGACAGCGTCTATACCTTATATATGTAACTTCAGTTCTTGGGGATGCAAATGGACGCCACAGTCCACCATTAGAAAACAATAGTGTGTGTGGAAAAGGAGCTGGCAATTATAAGCCAGGGGTATAAGGGGGGATTTTAAGTAAATGATGAGGTAGAAGGGTAGCTGAAAATTCAGTGAGAGGGTGACGACCTCTGTAAACAGCGGGCGGTCAGCTTATAACACGACTCTATATAGAGAGTTGGGGGTTGACAATCTAAAGAGCTGTTCAGTAACTGTTGCTATAACTATGACTCAATGAGTAGCGATGTATGTCCCTATGAGAGCAAAAAGATTTTAAGTACTAGATTTAATGGTAAGCATTCTAAATCCAACAATTTTTTATGATGACTGTATAATTTTGTGTATTTGTGTTAATTGTATGCAGTATGTTAGGGATAAGGATTATAAAAATGTATACTTTATATAATTGTTGAAATGTATCTATAGAAAAGGTCATTCACCTGACCAGGAACATCGGTTGATTACTAGAGTTATATATGTAATATGTCATTTATAAGTGCTTTGCAGATTTTTAAATAGTTAATTGTTTCAATAATAAACTTGTAATGTTTTAAGCAAATTATGAGATGTATCTGAGATAGTCTTGAATTTTCAATGGTTGATGTAATGTAAACTGTGGTAAATGTTAGAATTTGGGTGACAAGCATAAAGAAAGCAGTTGAATTAGCCAATCAAATCAATTTTGAAGGGGTGTTAGAGAGAACAATATTATTGTGAATAAAAATAAGGTAGAATTTGAATATTGTTAGTGACACAGTAGCTATGGGGAAAATATGTAGAGTAATGAGTAATGTTGTTAGAGAATAAATAGTAAATGGGGATATTTTGTAGATGAAAGTGATGTAATGGGAGAGTAATTAGTTGAAAGGGGAATTTTGTAAGGGGGGTGGTGTGATAAGGAATCCTCAACGAAAAGCGTTGTGGCGGGAGGGGAACCGATATGCGCCGGAAAGGGTTACCTAGGGAGGGTCCGGGAACCAGATAAGGGAATGAGCATTGGGAGGAACACATCCAGAGTACAAAGGGGTAGAGAGTATTTTGTTATAAGGGTAGAATGATGCGAAATGAATTAGAGTAGTAAGTTAGAGGTAGAGAAGGGTTGGTAGATGTTCTGGTAGATGGGTGTCATACTAGATAAAGAATTTGTAAGTGAGCATTAGAGTCAGAAAGGGGTTAAGGTTATATGTAAATACCAAGTTAGTAAAGTGAAATGTTATGAATAACTAAGAGTCATCCAAACTAAATGATGAAAAATAAACAATAGAAAATTCATAGTTAAAATGTAATAATAATAAATAAAAGTTGTGTAACAAAAAAAAATTTGGGAAATGATTAATTAATAAAAATTCAATTGAGATTAAAATGTAATTTTTATAATTTTATATGCAAATTTAAAGATGTAAAGTGTGTAATTTTTGGTCAAACTTAAATGCGAATTGTTTATTTTAAGGTAATAATGACAATGTGAATTATGAATATACTATGTTGTTAAGGTACTCTCTTTTACCTTTATTTAAAAAAATACTACACTCATCATATAATACTCACCGCTGCCAGAATTTTACTTACCGTCATCGTCCCCTGTGAAACTTTACCTGTAAAGAAACTGCCCTGGTCGCCATGATATTTTTTAAAGGTTATATATCGAAACCTACTACAACTCTTGCCCTTATAAAAATCCCGCTATCTGACTGCATTTTAAAATTTCAGAAAACCCCCGAGAACGTTAAACGAGTTTGCCAGCACAGAATAGTAGGAAGTGGTTATGGCGCAATAACTACACTAACACATGGTTATGCTACGAAACAATATTTTACTGTTATCTTGCTTCAACTCAGTTAACATCTTAGCAACTTTAACATCTTACAGGATAATTTACTTTTTCTTCGATCAATACAACAATAGAAAATACAAATAATTAACGTTTACTTATATTGTATAGATATATTTTTTAAAACAGAACAAAACAAAACAGCCCAGTATTTGCATACACACATTCATTCATTCAATCTTTAAAATTTCCCTTATTTAGAGCTCTGTACATAAAAATTAAAAGTTCATTATTGTCTGGTAATTGATTTACTCACGGCGCCTCCCTGGCTACGTCGCACTGTGCACATGTTTGTATATTTACACTATTAATAACTTTTCGGCCCGCCAGCCCGTTATGTTCCAAACGGCCGCTGCCGCCTCGCAACCACGCCACTACCAATTTACATTTTGTTATATAGTGAAGACGAAAATTTGTGTCCAGTCGGCGGACGCCCACTATTCACGTCCGGCGCTTTAAGATGTTATTGTCCGACTGCTTTTCATGCGGGCGGACATCACTGCCTTGCTTGCGAACAAATTTCGTCGCTGTTCACAGCCTTCGTTCTCAAAGTCTTAGTAGCTGCACACATGACACATGGGATTTTCGTGTGTTGGACGTTGACGAAATTTGGTGTTCACTAGTTGACGTCATTGGAAAGGCGTGTCCTTATTCTTATATCCGCCTTGCCCCAAGCACGTGGTTGAACAAAATTCGTCCAAGCCATTTTCGTGCGACTTGAGTTTAGCGTGGGTTCTGCGCTCCACCGATGTTATGTGCGTTTGGGCGCATTACACTGTTTTACCGTTCTGAGAATTACAAAGTTGTGTGCAACACGCACATTCCATTGTACTGACTTCACCTTACCGTTCTTTGTTTGAGTAAAGTTTTTATTCAACACGTGGCTGGCCACACCGATGAAAACAATTTAAAATATTTTAATAAAATAAAAAACCCCTCCCTTTTAGACCCGTTACAATGTTTTATTATGTTGTATTATGTTTGTTAGTGTTTAAGAGAATTTTATGAATTTAAATATTTTAGATGTAAATTGGGGATGAGAGAGATGTGTAATATTGTAATGGGAAATGTTTATTTAAATTCTGATAGAATCAGAGGAATGTATTTTGAATTTTGGGATCAAAGTTAACAAGAGAAAGTAGACAGAATGAGATTATGAAGTTTTAAAATATGTATCATGTTATGTTATGTATTCATATATGTTAGAGGTTAAGAGAAAAAAACCAGTGCTTCTTAATGCAAGCCAGCACAGCTAAGGGGAAACAGATCAGTTAGGGATATAGTAATATAAGGCCACTAGTTGATCTTTTGATTTGTTGTTTCAGTGTCTGGTGATGCTGTGGCGGCGGTCCTGAGCTGGCCAGCGCGTCAGAGCAGGAGCGTTAAGTACCTGGCTGACTTTATGGTGTTGGGATCTCGAGAGAGAAGTCCAGTAAGGTCATTCAGGTGCGGTCACAGTCACTGGACCAAGGGCGAGTTAATTATGTTTTTTGTTTGTAAACCGTAAAGGGGGTTGTGGCGACATATCCTGGCTGATCCCTTTAGCAAGTATGAGTGTGTCAATGAGAGTTTTTATGCTTCGGCGTAAAACCTCTCATTGAGGGGGTATTGTAACGGGACATTTTGGCCTACCTGGGGTAATATAAAAAATCATTGTATTTTGATAAGAAATAATATTGGTAATGTAACATTAAATTTGGGAAACATAAAAGTAATATGAAATAATAATTTTGGGAGACATAAACGTAAATTGATCATATGGTAAATTTTGTTGGGACATAATTAGAAAAGTGATTGTAAAATATTGTTCATGAATTATAACGACGTAGTAGACAAACGGGCGAAATTGTGTCAAGGTCAGCTCCAGATGCTAGTAGAACAGTTATTTTGAGAAACAGTGACTAACCGATGATGTAACATCAGGTCGGACGATATTACGTCAGTACTTACATAACGCTGGAATGCGGGAGTGTCAGACGAACCTCACTCTTGCATAGTGATACAAGAACTTAGAACAATAGAAATTAGTAAAACAGTCGCGGCCGTTTCACAAAGTAGTGCCGTTCGTCTCAGCCCAGTCTGAAATAACCACTCGCGCGAGTGACACCTACAAAGTTCCGGAACGTACATCGTGCGCGCCCGCAATTAAATAAAACGTGATATAAAATTGAAATTCATACATAAAATGTAAATAACAGTTTTCTTTATACAATAACAGTCTCAGAGATTATTAATTAAAACAAAAGTGTGTGCGTGGAGCAAAGTGGCGTCTTCTGAACTCACTCACTGAACAGCTAAGTAACCAATGAGTACCTAAATTTTAACAAGGGTTAAACCAAAATTTGCAATGTAATTAATTTTCTAAACTTTTAAACAAAAAATGAGATCTCTAAGGGTATAAGGTAACTGTGTGTGAGTGTGCGTGAGTGAAAGTATGTAGACAAAGAAGGCTGGTTTGTGTTTAAAGATAGTTTATATTTAATTTCTTGATTTGTTTGTTATTTGGAAATTTTATACCATGTTTCAATTTTATTTGTATCAGGATAATTATATAACCAATACATATCGTAAATGTGAATTTTATAATAGATAAGGGAGGGGAAGAGATAGTTTGTCAATGATGAAAATATATTAATGAAAGAAAATTAATTAAATGTCAATAAAACTCAATTAATGGAAACAAATAAAGCTTTCTTTAATTTGAATAACCATAATTCTGTTCTCCTGTGTTCGCCGAAAAGAACCTGACTTGGTAAGTAGCAATTTTTTTCATACGTAGTTGGCTAACTTTAAAGATGGCGTCTGAATACAGACGTAAACAAGTGGTTATGTACAGATAGATAGATATTAAATAATTAAAGTATAAATTGAAAGTAACAATGGCGCCCGTAACTGAGGGACATTTTTATATAAAAACAGGTCTACTTGGGAGAACAGAAATGGTTGTTCGAAGTAACTAGAAATGTGTAAACATAAGTAGTAAGGTTATGTTACGATCATATGCAATATAAGTAAGTATAATCCTTTGTTAGAGAAGGAATTGTGTAATACTATATGTTAGTATTTTAATATAAAAGTAATAATTTCACCATTACAAAATGGAAAATAAAGAAACAAATTTAGAAAACACTCTTACAGAGTCAATGATAATCGATCATGTAGCAGCACAGTCTACTCCAATGACAGCTACAGTAAAAGAGTTGTCGATGGACGATATGTTTAACCTAATAAGAACAATGTCTGAAAATATAAATAGCAACTTAAATGCAAAATTTGATAAAGTGAGTAAAGAGTTTGAGGAACAAAAAAGTGATTCCAATGTTAAATATGACAAAATAAATGCTAAATTTGATGAAATGAATACACAAAATGTTAAATTTGAAATTAACATAAATAAACATCTGAATGAGATTGATGAACGTTTTAGTACAATCAAAGACCAAGTATTACAATCAGTAGACTATAAGTTAGAGAAACAAATCAATGAATTAACAGAAAATCTTGAGAGTAAGATAAATAATGTGAATGAACAAATAACAAATCAAATTAAAATTCAAGTTACAGAACAGAGTGTAGAGATAGAAAGTAAGTGTATTAGTAAGATTAATGAAAATAATGATGACATAAAAATTAAAATAATGGAGGTAGAAAGTGTATGTAAACAATCAATACAAGAGAGTGTAGGGGTTATGAATAAACATAACCTTCAATATGCAAGTAAATATGATAACAAATTTAGCATGATAGAACAAGATATAGTAGAAATCAAAGACGAATTACATGTGGTAGTGAGCCAAAATTTAAATAATGTTGTGGAGCGAATATTATATACTCATGAAGCAAAAGATGATATTGAACTTGAACAACTTTGTTGTGATAACCGGAGAGTACACCCGATGCAGTTCTTGAGTAGGGTAAGGGAATTTAACCGTTTTAATAGCAGTAGTTGGGAAGTAAAATTATTAAAGATTTTAAAATGTTTTAAGGGCAGTTCTGAAATATGGGCTGAAGTACATAGAACAGAGTGTGGTAGTTATGAGAATTTCGAGACAGCATTCCGAAATAAATATTGGTCAGAAGAAGACCAGGAAATTTTACGTAGTAAAATCATGGGAACTGGGAATTTCAGGAGAATAAACAACCACCTAACCATGTACGTAATGAAAATATTTAATGAAGCAAAGTACCTAGAACCGCCGTTGCCGTTCCGGTCATTCGTTAGACATATTAGTAAACACCTGCCCAGAGAAGTACAGATAACTTTAATGACAAGAGAGATAGTAGATATAAACGAACTGGAAAATATGTTAGATGTATTACAAAACATTGGGGAACGCGAAGTAGGGAGGCGTCCAAATCCACCAGCGGTACTAAATAACGAAAATTATCATCAGTATAGGGGAACACCAAACTCTTATAGAGGAATGAGGGGAAATAATAACCCTAATTTTAGAGGCAGAATGTGGAAATGTTTAAGTTGCGAATACGAGAATTATGCTATCCGAACAGTATGTTACAGATGCAACAAAGCACGAGATTGCCAACGGAGCAACGTGGCAACGAATCAACATCATCAACAACAACGAGGAGGAGGTAACGACAGAGGAGGTGGACGTGCGACGAGAGGGAGAGGAGGATATAACCAAGGCGTGGCGGGTACGTCAACGGAAAACTGAGGCCGACAATGGAAGCAAGGACCCCACCATTGTCCACGGAGAACAAGAGGGTCCAGGTAACCGACGAATATCATAATAATGTGATACAAATGGACATGACGAAGGAGTTGTTGGAGGAAGCTGACACGAAAGTTATAGAAAACAAAACCAGATTGACGGAGGTAATCGTCACCATAGAAGGTAAGAATTTTAAAACATTAATTGATACAGGGAGTGAAATATCAGTAGTTTCAGAAAATGTAATAGGAGAATTAAAAGAAATAAATAAAAATATACCATCATTACCAGTTGCGGGTGTAACAGTAGTGAGGGTAACCGGAGTACGAAGTAAAAGAGTTACTAAACAAGTACAGTTAAATATATTCCTTAATGGAACTGAATTTGAAAATACCTTTCTAGTAGTTAAGGGACTGAGTTTAGATGTAATATTGGGAAATGATTTTTTGGAGAGAAATGGGGCAGTAATAGATTTTAATAAACGAATAGTAGAATTTAAAAATGGGAGTGAACCAGTCAGGGTTAATTTTAAGAGGATGTTAGATGAAGTTAGAGTTACAGGGGTAAAAATGATACAAAAGCGAGTAGGCGATGGAGATATAGAAACTAAAGTGAATATATGTCGAAAGAGTGAGATTGTAGAAAATGAGGAGAGAGAGAGGTATGTAAGTGAGGAGAGAGTATGGGAAAATAGGGCTGATAAATTTTTTAATGAGGGTGGAGTTGTAGGGAATCCCCAACGATAGGAGTTGTGGGCAGTTGTGTAGCGTTATAGAGATGTTTGCGGAGTTGCCTGGAAAAGCCAGGGACTATGTATGTGAGCTGAAGGTTCGAGAACACTCACCCTACATGCAGAGGAGTTATCCAGTACCATTTTCAAAGAGGAGAGCAGTGCAAGAGGAGTTGGATCGAATGATGGAGGGAGATATTATTGAGAAATCGATATCGCCTTACTCGAACCCATTAGTGGTAGTGATAAAGAAGGACGGAAAGGTAAGGTTATGCTTAGATGCTAAAAAAATAAATCAGATTATAATACCTGACAGGGAGTCACCGGAACCTATTAATGAGATTTTCCAGAAATTCAGTGGGGTCAAGTACATGACATCTTTGGATTTAACCGCAGGATACTGGCAGGTGCCGTTAGCAGCAGAGAGTCGGAGATATACTGCATTTCTTTTCAATGGTAAGAATTATCAGTTTAAACGTTTGCCATTTGGGCTTAACACTAGTGTAGCGAGTTTTATAAAGTGTTTAGACATGATATTACAACCAAAGGACTTAGATTTTCTGACTGTATACGTTGATGATATATTAATAGCGTCCAGAACATTCGCGGAACATTTAGAACATATTGAGTATGTGTTGGATAAATTACAGAATGGGGGTTTAACCGTTAATTGGGAGAAGTCGAAATTTTTACAAACTGAAATATATTTTTTAGGTTTTATTATAACTCCCGAAGGAATTTTAGCTAACCCTGATAAAGTAGAAGCTATAATGCGCTTTCCAGAACCTAAGAATATTAAACAGCTACAGAGTTTTTTGGGTCTGTGTAATTTCTATAGAAAATTCCAGATAAATTACGCGCAGACGACAGCAAGGTTAAGTGCTGTACTACAGAAAAATAAACAATGGAAATGGGGAGAGAAGGAAAGGGATGTAGTCGAGGAGATAAAGAGAAAATTTTCAAATATGATAATGATGAATCACCCTGATTTCTTAAAAACTTTTTACTTACAGACTGACGCCAGTAACGTCGCCCTGGGAGCGGAGTTGTATCAGGAGGATAGCGACAAAGAACACCACACGATAGCTTTTGCCAGCAGATCTCTTTTGGCAGCTGAAAGAAACTATACAACTACGGAGAAGGAGTTGCTGAGTATCGTGTTTGCGTTAGGAAAGTTTTGCACCTACATCTTGGGGAATAAGACAGTTATCAGGACGGATCACAAGGCTCTATCATTTTTGAACTCCTGCAGATTAACCCATAGCCGTCTAACCAGGTGGGTACTAACCTTACAGGAATACAATTTTTCATGGGAATATATTAAGGGGACAGACAATAAAGTACCACACACTCTTTCCAGGGTAGATATCATAGAAAATAAGACAGGGAGGGATCTTAAGGAGATAGAAATTTTTCGATTAACAAGGGAAGATAGAGTTTTTAGTGAGGAGTTAAGAGATATTAAGAGCATGCAAAGATCTGAAAATAAATCAGGTAAAATAATTGCTAGTTTAGAAGCGGATGTAGATGGGTTGGAATATAATGCACGTTTCCAAATATATCAGGGAATTCTATTCAAAAAAGTAGAAGGGGTGAACGTGATTGTAGATTAGTTGTACCAGAAGGGTTGATAGATAAAATTATTTGGGATTGCCATATAAGGTATGGGCATTTTGGGGCAAAAAAGTGTACGAATGTTTTAAAAGAATCATGTGTTTTTAAGAATATGGAGAGGCGAGTACGGAGGTTGTTACGGGTATGTGATTTGTGTCAGAGGTCTAAGGTAGTGAATTATAGGGTGGAAGGGGAATTGAATTATATTAAGGTAGAGAGACCATTTGATTTAGTTGCTGTAGATTTGTATGGGCCATTACCCAAAGGCAGGGGTGGAGTAATGTATGTTTTTGTTGTTTTAGACACGTTTTCTAAGTTTGTTAGGTTATATAGTATTAAGAGAGCGACGAGCAGAGTGCTGAGCGAAAAGATAACGAGAGATTATATGGTAAATGTAGGCAAGCCAAAGGTAATTTTATCCGATCATGGACCCCAATTTATAAGTGGTAGGTGGAGACAAACTCTTGGATGGGAAGGCATCATACCCACGCATACGGCAGTATACCAGCCACAGTCCAACCAGGGAGAACGGGTGATGAGAGAGATTGGTAGGATATTTCGGGCGTATTGTCACGCCAAGCATACAGAATGGCCATTCTACGTTAAGAAAGTAGAAGAATGGTTGAATAGTACTACCCATGAATCCACCGGGTTTATGCCGTACGAATTAATAAAGGGAACAAGGCCACCTAGGATATTGGAACAACTTTTTGACTATCCACCAGAAAATCAAACTATAGACGTGAATATGAAAATCCGACTAGCGAATGAAAATTTACTCACAAAAGGAGAAAGGAGAAAGCAGAGACATGATGCTAAAGGTAAGTGGACTAAATATGAGGTAGGGCAATTAGTACTGTTAAGTAGACACGATTTGTCTAGCGCACAAGATAAAGAGATAAAGAAGTTTTTTCTATTATATGAGGGACCATATGAAATTGTAGAAGTAAAGATGAATAATGCGTATTACAATAATTTCACCATAGATAAGGTGCACCATATCACGTACCAGCATTGCCTTAGAGTGAATGTAAATAGTTATTGAGGCTATATTTTAACAAGGCAGTGCGTTCACATTAAAATTTTCTAGTGTCATTGCTGAAAATAAATTTAGCCAATGGCTGTAGGTACAGAGTATTTAAAATGATGAGTTTTGTAGCAAGGGGAATGGGGATAGGGTAGACGGTGGGTTAGAATAAATGGGAGAATAAAAGTAATAGATCTGGTGTTAAAGGTAGTAAAAAGGGGACGTGAATTCACGTAGTATGTCTACCGCGTCCCTATTCTCTTTGCGGCAAAACCCCCGTCTTTTTGGGCGATTACTGAGTTATCAGCTAAGGAGAAAATTAGCCTCCAATGTAAATACTTATCAAAATATAATTTGGAATGTTTATAATTTTAAATTTATGTCAGTAGCTATATTTTATTTAAGTAAATAAGTGACCATATATAATTATGAAGTTTGTAGTATGAGCTAAGAAAAGTGAAAGGTTTGTTGTTTAAAAGATAAAAATGTAGACGAGTCTAAAAAAAAAATATGAAACGTAATTAATAAATACCCAAACTTATAAGAGTTGACCTTCCGTGAATTTCAGTAACGGTGTCAGAGTGAGCCTTATATGTCTTTTGGTAGTTTCCCCACATTTCGGGCAGTCACGGTTTCACCAGACCCTGGCCGTGGAATTATGTAAGTAGATATTAAGGGTGTGTGAATCATTTTAGTAGGATTACTGGTGTCCTCGGACATCAGTAATACCGAATTTTTTATATAACGCTGAACCAAGAACGGTATAGACAGCGTCTATACCTTATATATGTAACTTCAGTTCTTGGGGATGCAAATGGACGCCACAGTCCACCATTAGAAAACAATAGTGTGTGTGGAAAAGGAGCTGGCAGTTATAAGCCAGGGGTATAAGGGGGGATTTTAAGTAAATGATGAGGTAGAAGGGTAGCTGAAAATTCAGTGAGAGGGTGACGACCTCTGTAAACAGCGGGCGGTCAGCTTATAACACGACTCTATATAGAGAGTTGGGGGTTGACAATCTAAAGAGCTGTTCAGTAACTGTTGCTATAACTATGACTCAATGAGTAGCGATGTATGTCCCTATGAGAGCAAAAAGATTTTAAGTACTAGATTTAATGGTAAGCATTCTAAATCCAACAATTTTTTCTGATGACTGTATAATTTTGTGTATTTGTGTTAATTGTATGCAGTATGTTAGGGATAAGGATTATAAAAATGTATACTTTATATAATTGTTGAAATGTATCTATAGAAAGGTCATTCACCTGACCAGGAACATCGGTTGATTACTAGAGTTATATATGTAATATGTCATTTATAAGTGCTTTGCAGATTTTTAAATAGTTAATTGTTTCAATAATAAACTTGTAATGTTTTAAGCAAATTATGAGATGTATCTGAGATAGTCTTGAATTTTCAATGGTTGATGTAATGTAAACTGTGGTAAATGTTAGAATTTGGGTGACAAGCATAAAGAAAGCAGTTGAATTAGCCAATCAAATCAATTTTGAAGGGGTGTTAGAGAGAACAATATTATTGTGAATAAAAATAAGGTAGAATTTGAATATTGTTAGTGACACAGTAGCTATGGGGAAAATATGTAGAGTAATGAGTAATGTTGTTAGAGAATAAATAGTAAATGGGGATATTTTGTAGATGAAAGTGATGTAATGGGAGAGTAATTAGTTGAAAGGGGAATTTTGTAAGGGGGGTGGTGTGATAAGGAATCCTCAACGAAAAGCGTTGTGGCGGGAGGGGAACCGATATGCGCCGGAAAGGGTTACCTAGGGAGGGTCCGGGAACCAGATAAGGGAATGAGCATTGGGAGGGAACACATCCAGAGTACAAAGGGGTAGAGAGTATTTTGTTATAAGGGTAGAATGATGCGAAATGAATTAGAGTAGTAAGTTAGAGGTAGAGAAGGGTTGGTAGATGTTCTGGTAGATGGGTGTCATACTAGATAAAGAATTTGTAAGTGAGCGTTAGAGTCAGAAAGAGGTTAAGGTTATATGTAAATACCAAGTTAGTAAAGTGAAATGTTATGAATAACTAAGAGTCATCCAAACTAAATGATGAAAAATAAACAATAGAAAATTCATAGTTAAAATGTAATAATAATAAATAAAATGTTGTGTAACAAAAAAAAAATTTGGGAAATGATTAATTAATAAAAATTCAATTGAGATTAAAATGTAATTTTTATAATTTTATATGCAAATTTAAAGATGTAAAGTGTGTAATTTTTGGTCAAACTTAAATGCGAATTGTTTATTTTAAGGTAATAATGACAATGTGAATTATGAATATACTATGTTGTTAAGGTACTTCTCTTTTACCTTTATTTAAAAAATACTACACTCATCATATAATACTCACCGCTGCCAGAATTTTACTTACCGTCATCGTCCCCGTGAAACTTACCTTAAAAGAAACTGCCCTGGTCGCCATGATATTTTTTAAAGGTTATATATCGAAACCTACTACACTCTTGCCCTTATAAAAATCCCGCTATCTGACTGCATTTTAAAATTTCAGAAAACCCCCGAGAACGTTAAACGAGTTTGCCAGCACAGAATAGTAGGAAGTGGTTATGGCGCAATAACTACACTAACACATGGTTATGCTACGAAACAAATATTTTACTGTTATCTTGCTTCAACTCAGTTAACATCTTAGCAACTTTAACATCTTACAGGATAATTTACTTTTTCTTCGATCAATACAACAATAGAAAATACAAATAATTAACGTTTACTTATATTGTATAGATATATTTTTTAAAACAGAACAAAACAAAACAGCCCAGTATTTGCATACACACATTCATTCATTCAATCTTTAAAATTTCCCTTATTTAGAGCTCTGTACATAAAAATTAAAAGTTCATTATTGTCTGGTAATTGATTTACTCACGGCGCCTCCCTGGCTACGTCGCACTGTGCACATGTTTGTATATTTACACTATTAATAACTTTTCGGCCCGCCAGCCCGTTATGTTCCAAACGGCCGCTGCCGCCTCGCAACCACGCCACTACCAATTTACATTTTGTTATATAGTGAAGACGAAAATTTGTGTCCAGTCGGCGGACGCCCACTATTCACGTCCGGCGCTTTAAGATGTTATTGTCCGACTGCTTTTCATGCGGGCGGACATCACTGCCTTGCTTGCGAACAAATTTCGTCGCTGTTCACAGCCTTCGTTCTCAAAGTCTTAGTAGCTGCACACATGACACATGGGATTTTCGTGTGTTGGACGTTGACGAAATTTGGTGTTCACTAGTTGACGTCATTGGAAAGGCGTGTCCTTATTCTTATATCCACCTTGCCCCAAGCACGTGGTTGAACAAAATTCGCCCAAGCCATTTTCGTGCGACTTGAGTTTAGCGTGGGTTCTGCGCTCCACCGATGTTAGTGCGTTTGGGCGCATTACACTGTTTTACCGTTCTGAGAATTACAAAGTTGTGTGCAACACGCACATTCCATTGTACTGACTTCACCTTACCGTTCTTTGTTTGAGTAAAGTTTTTATTCAACACGTGGCTGGCCACACCGATGAAAACAATTTAAAATATTTTAATAAAATAAAAAACCCCTCCCTTTTAGACCCGTTACAATGTTTTATTATGTTGTATTATGTTTGTTAGTGTTTAAGAGAATTTTATGAATTTAAATATTTTAGATGTAAATTGGGGATGAGAGAGATGTGTAATATTGTAATGGGAAATGTTTATTTAAATTCTGATAGAATCAGAGGAATGTATTTTGAATTTTGGGATCAAAGTTAACAAGAGAAAGTAGACAGAATGAGATTATGAAGTTTTAAAATATGTATCATGTTATGTTATGTATTCATATATGTTAGAGGTTAAGAGAAAAAAACCAGTGCTTCTTAATGCAAGCCAGCACAGCTAAGGGGAAACAGATCAGTTAGGGATATAGTAATATAAGGCCACTAGTTGATCTTTTGATTTGTTGTTTCAGTGTCTGGTGATGCTGTGGCGGCGGTCCTGAGCTGGCCAGCGCGTCAGAGCAGGAGCGTTAAGTACCTGGCTGACTTTATGGTGTTGGGATCTCGAGAGAGAAGTCCAGTAAGGTCATTCAGGTGCGGTCACAGTCACTGGACCAAGGGCGAGTTAATTATATTTTTTGTTTGTAAACCGTAAAGGGGGTTGTGGCGACATATCCTGGCTGATCCCTTTAGCAAGTATGAGTGTGTCAATGAGAGTTTTTATGCTTCGGCGTAAAACCTCTCATTGAGGGGGTATTGTAACGGGACATTTTGGCCTACCTGGGGTAATATAAAAAATCATTGTATTTTGATAAGAAATAATATTGGTAATGTAACATTAAATTTGGGAAACATAAAAGTAATATGAAATAATAATTTTGGGAGACATAAACGTAAATTGATCATATGGTAAATTTTGTTGGGACATAATTAGAAAAGTGATTGTAAAATATTGTTCATGAATTATAACGACGTAGTAGACAAACGGGCGAAATTGTGTCAAGGTCAGCTCCAGATGCTAGTAGAACAGTTATTTTGAGAAACAGTGACTAACCGATGATGTAACATCAGGTCGGACGATATTACGTCAGTACTTACATAACGCTGGAATGCGGGAGTGTCAGACGAACCTCACTCTTGCATAGTGATACAAGAACTTAGAACAATAGAAATTAGTAAAACAGTCGCGGCCGTTTCACAAAGTAGTGCCGTTCGTCTCAGCCCAGTCTGAAATAACCACTCGCGCGAGTGACACCTACAAAGTTCCGGAACGTACATCGTGCGCGCCCGCAATTAAATAAAACGTGATATAAAATCGAAATTCATACATAAAATGTAAATAACAGTTTTCTTTATACAATAACAGTCTCAGAGATTATTAATTAAAACAAAAGTGTGTGCGTGGAGCAAAGTGGCGTCTTCTGAACTCACTCACTGAACAGCTAAGTAACCAATGAGTACCTAAATTTTAACAAGGGTTAAACCAAAATTTGCAATGTAATTAATTTTCTAAACTTTTAAACAAAAAATGAGATCTCTAAGGGTATAAGGTAACTGTGTGTGAGTGTGCGTGAGTGAAAGTATGTAGACAAAGAAGGCTGGTTTGTGTTTAAAGATAGTTTATATTTAATTTCTTGATTTGTTTGTTATTTGGAAATTTTATACCATGTTTCAATTTTATTTGTATCAGGATAATTATATAACCAATACATATCGTAAATGTGAATTTTATAATAGATAAGGGAGGGGAAGAGATAGTTTGTCAATGATGAAAATATATTAATGAAAGAAAATTAATTAAATGTCAATAAAACTCAATTAATGGGAACAAATAAAGCTTTCTTTAATTTGAATAACCATAATTCTGTTCTCCTGTGTTCGCCGAAAAGAACCTGACTTGGTAAGTAGCAATTTTTTTTCATACGTAGTTGGCTAACTTTAAAGATGGCGTCTGAATACAGACGTAAACAAGTGGTTATGTACAGATAGATAGATATTAAATAATTAAAGTATAAATTGAAAGTAACAATGGCGCCCGTAACTGAGGGACATTTTTATATAAAAACAGGTCTACTTGGGAGAACAGAAATGGTTGTTCGAAGTAACTAGAAATGTGTAAACATAAGTAGTAAGGTTATGTTACGATCATATGCAATATAAGTAAGTATAATCCTTTGTTAGAGAAGGAATTGTGTAATACTATATGTTAGTATTTTGATATAAAGTAATAATTTCACCATTACAAAATGGAAAATAAAGAAACAAATTTAGAAAACACTCTTACAGAGTCAATGATAATCGATCATGTAGCAGCACAGTCTACTCCAATGACAGCTACAGTAAAAGAGTTGTCGATGGACGATATGTTTAACCTAATAAGAACAATGTCTGAAAATATAAATAGCAACTTAAATGCAAAATTTGATAAAGTGAGTAAAGAGTTTGAGGAACAAAAAAGTGATTCCAATGTTAAATATGACAAAATAAATGCTAAATTTGATGAAATGAATACACAAAATGTTAAATTTGAAATTAACATAAATAAACATCTGAATGAGATTGATGAACGTTTTAGTACAATCAAAGACCAAGTATTACAATCAGTAGACTATAAGTTAGAGAAACAAATCAATGAATTAACAGAAAATCTTGAGAGTAAGATAAATAATGTGAATGAACAAATAACAAATCAAATTAAAATTCAAGTTACAGAACAGAGTGTAGAGATAGAAAGTAAGCGTATTAGTAAGATTAATGAAAATAATGATGACATAAAAATTAAAATAATGGAGGTAGAAAGTGTATGTAAACAATCAATACAAGAGAGTGTAGGGGTTATGAATAAACATAACCTTCAATATGCAAGTAAATATGATAACAAATTTAGCATGATAGAACAAGATATAGTAGAAATCAAAGACGAATTACATGTGGTAGTGAGCCAAAATTTAAATAATGTTGTGGAGCGAATATTATATACTCATGAAGCAAAAGATGATATTGAACTTGAACAACTTTGTTGTGATAACCGGAGAGTACACCCGATGCAGTTCTTGAGTAGGGTAAGGGAATTTAACCGTTTTAATAGCAGTAGTTGGGAAGTAAAATTATTAAAGATTTTAAAATGTTTTAAGGGCAGTTCTGAAATATGGGCTGAAGTACATAGAACAGAGTGTGGTAGTTATGAGAATTTCGAGACAGCATTCCGAAATAAATATTGGTCAGAAGAAGACCAGGAAATTTTACGTAGTAAAATCATGGGAACTGGGAATTTCAGGAGAATAAACAACCACCTAACCATGTACGTAATGAAAATATTTAATGAAGCAAAGTACCTAGAACCGCCGTTGCCGTTCCGGTCATTCGTTAGACATATTAGTAAACACCTGCCCAGAGAAGTACAGATAACTTTAATGACAAGAGAGATAGTAGATATAAACGAACTGGAAAATATGTTAGATGTATTACAAAACATTGGGGAACGCGAAGTAGGGAGGCGTCCAAATCCACCAGCGGTACTAAATAACGAAAATTATCATCAGTATAGGGGAACACCAAACTCTTATAGAGGAATGAGGGGAAATAATAACCCTAATTTTAGAGGCAGAATGTGGAAATGTTTAAGTTGCGAATACGAGAATTATGCTATCCGAACAGTATGTTACAGATGCAACAAAGCACGAGATTGCCAACGGAGCAACGTGGCAACGAATCAACATCATCAACAACAACGAGGAGGAGGTAACGACAGAGGAGGTGGACGTGCGACGAGAGGGAGAGGAGGATATAACCAAGGCGTGGCGGGTACGTCAACGGAAAACTGAGGCCGACAATGGAAGCAAGGACCCCACCATTGTCCACGGAGAACAAGAGGGTCCAGGTAACCGACGAATATCATAATAATGTGATACAAATGGACATGACGAAGGAGTTGTTGGAGGAAGCTGACACGAAAGTTATAGAAAACAAAACCAGATTGACGGAGGTAATCGTCACCATAGAAGGTAAGAATTTTAAAACATTAATTGATACAGGGAGTGAAATATCAGTAGTTTCAGAAAATGTAATAGGAGAATTAAAAGAAATAAATAAAAATATACCATCATTACCAGTTGCGGGTGTAACAGTAGTGAGGGTAACCGGAGTACGAAGTAAAAGAGTTACTAAACAAGTACAGTTAAATATATTCCTTAATGGAACTGAATTTGAAAATACCTTTCTAGTAGTTAAGGGACTGAGTTTAGATGTAATATTGGGAAATGATTTTTTGGAGAGAAATGGGGCAGTAATAGATTTTAATAAACGAATAGTAGAATTTAAAAATGGGAGTGAAACAGTCAGGGTTAATTTTAAGAGGATGTTAGATGAAGTTAGAGTTACAGGGGTAAAAATGATACAAAAGCGAGTAGGCGATGGAGATATAGAAACTAAAGTGAATATATGTCGAAAGAGTGAGATTGTAGAAAATGAGGAGAGAGAGAGGTATGTAAGTGAGGAGAGAGTATGGGAAAATAGGGCTGATAAATTTTTTAATGAGGGTGGAGTTGTAGGGAATCCCCAACGATAGGAGTTGTGGGCAGTTGTGTAGCGTTATAGAGATGTTTGCGGAGTTGCCTGGAAAAGCCAGGGACTATGTATGTGAGCTGAAGGTTCGAGAACACTCACCCTACATGCAGAGGAGTTATCCAGTACCATTTTCAAAGAGGAGAGCAGTGCAAGAGGAGTTGGATCGAATGATGGAGGGAGATATTATTGAGAAATCGATATCGCCTTACTCGAACCCATTAGTGGTAGTGATAAAGAAGGACGGAAAGGTAAGGTTATGCTTAGATGCTAAAAAAATAAATCAGATTATAATACCTGACAGGGAGTCACCGGAACCTATTAATGAGATTTTCCAGAAATTCAGTGGGGTCAAGTACATGACATCTTTGGATTTAACCGCAGGATACTGGCAGGTGCCGTTAGCAGCAGAGAGTCGGAGATATACTGCATTTCTTTTCAATGGTAAGAATTATCAGTTTAAACGTTTGCCATTTGGGCTTAACACTAGTGTAGCGAGTTTTATAAAGTGTTTAGACATGATATTACAACCAAAGGACTTAGATTTTCTGACTGTATACGTTGATGATATATTAATAGCGTCCAGAACATTCGCGGAACATTTAGAACATATTGAGTATGTGTTGGATAAATTACAGAATGGGGGTTTAACCGTTAATTGGGAGAAGTCGAAATTTTTACAAACTGAAATATATTTTTTAGGTTTTATTATAACTCCCGAAGGAATTTTAGCTAACCCTGATAAAGTAGAAGCTATAATGCGCTTTCCAGAACCTAAGAATATTAAACAGCTACAGAGTTTTTTGGGTCTGTGTAATTTCTATAGAAAATTCCAGATAAATTACGCGCAGACGACAGCAAGGTTAAGTGCTGTACTACAGAAAAATAAACAATGGAAATGGGGAGAGAAGGAAAGGGATGTAGTCGAGGAGATAAAGAGAAAATTTTCAAATATGATAATGATGAATCACCCTGATTTCTTAAAAACTTTTTACTTACAGACTGACGCCAGTAACGTCGCCCTGGGAGCGGAGTTGTATCAGGAGGATAGCGACAAAGAACACCACACGATAGCTTTTGCCAGCAGATCTCTTTTGGCAGCTGAAAGAAACTATACAACTACGGAGAAGGAGTTGCTGAGTATCGTGTTTGCGTTAGGAAAGTTTTGCACCTACATCTTGGGGAATAAGACAGTTATCAGGACGGATCACAAGGCTCTATCATTTTTGAACTCCTGCAGATTAACCCATAGCCGTCTAACAGGTGGGTACTAACCTTACAGGAATACAATTTTTCATGGGAATATATTAAGGGGACAGACAATAAAGTACCACACACTCTTTCCAGGGTAGATATCATAGAAAATAAGACAGGGAGGGATCTTAAGGAGATAGAAATTTTTCGATTAACAAGGGAAGATAGAGTTTTTAGTGAGGAGTTAAGAGATATTAAGAGCATGCAAAGATCTGAAAATAAATCAGGTAAAATAATTGCTAGTTTAGAAGCGGATGTAGATGGGTTGGAATATAATGCACGTTTCCAAATATATCAGGGAATTCTATTCAAAAAAGTAGAAGGGGTGAACGTGATTGTAGATTAGTTGTACCAGAAGGGTTGATAGATAAAATTATTTGGGATTGCCATATAAGGTATGGGCATTTTGGGGCAAAAAAGTGTACGAATGTTTTAAAAGAATCATGTGTTTTTAAGAATATGGAGAGGCGAGTACGGAGGTTGTTACGGGTATGTGATTTGTGTCAGAGGTCTAAGGTAGTGAATTATAGGGTGGAAGGGGAATTGAATTATATTAAGGTAGAGAGACCATTTGATTTAGTTGCTGTAGATTTGTATGGGCCATTACCCAAAGGTAGGGGTGGAGTAATGTATGTTTTTGTTGTTTTAGACACGTTTTCTAAGTTTGTTAGGTTATATAGTATTAAGAGAGCGACGAGCAGAGTGCTGAGCGAAAAGATAACGAGAGATTATATGGTAAATGTAGGCAAGCCAAAGGTAATTTTATCCGATCATGGACCCCAATTTATAAGTGGTAGGTGGAGACAAACTCTTGGATGGGAAGGCATCATACCCACGCATACGGCAGTATACCAGCCACAGTCCAACCAGGGAGAACGGGTGATGAGAGAGATTGGTAGGATATTTCGGGCGTATTGTCACGCCAAGCATACAGAATGGCCATTCTACGTTAAGAAAGTAGAAGAATGGTTGAATAGTACTACCCATGAATCCACCGGGTTTATGCCGTACGAATTAATAAAGGGAACAAGGCCACCTAGGATATTGGAACAACTTTTTGACTATCCACCAGAAAATCAAACTATAGACGTGAATATGAAAATCCGACTAGCGAATGAAAATTTACTCACAAAAGGAGAAAGGAGAAAGCAGAGACATGATGCTAAAGGTAAGTGGACTAAATATGAGGTAGGGCAATTAGTACTGGTAAGTAGACACGATTTGTCTAGCGCACAAGATAAAGAGATAAAGAAGTTTTTTCTATTATATGAGGGACCATATGAAATTGTAGAAGTAAAGATGAATAATGCGTATTACAATAATTTCACCATAGATAAGGTGCACCATATCACGTACCAGCATTGCCTTAGAGTGAATGTAAATAGTTATTGAGGCTATATTTTAACAAGGCAGTGCGTTCACATTAAAATTTTCTAGTGTCATTGCTGAAAATAAATTTAGCCAATGGCTGTAGGTACAGAGTATTTAAAATGATGAGTTTTGTAGCAAGGGGAATGGGGATAGGGTAGACGGTGGGTTAGAATAAATGGGAGAATAAAAGTAATAGATCTGGTGTTAAAGGTAGTAAAAAGGGGACGTGAATTCACGTAGTATGTCTACCGCGTCCCTATTCTCTTTGCGGCAAAACCCCCGTCTTTTTGGGCGATTACTGAGTTATCAGCTAAGGAGAAAATTAGCCTCCAATGTAAATACTTATCAAAATATAATTTGGAATGTTTATAATTTTAAATTTATGTCAGTAGCTATATTTTATTTAAGTAAATAAGTGACCATATATAATTATGAAGTTTGTAGTATGAGCTAAGAAAAGTGAAAGGTTTGTTGTTTAAAAGATAAAAATGTAGACGAGTCTAAAAAAAAAATATGAAACGTAATTAATAAATACCCAAACTTATAAGAGTTGACCTTCCGTGAATTTCAGTAACGGTGTCAGAGTGAGCCTTATATGTCTTTTGGTAGTTTCCCCACATTTCGGGCAGTCACGGTTTCACCAGACCCTGGCCGTGGAATTATGTAAGTAGATATTAAGGGTGTGTGAATCATTTTAGTAGGATTACTGGTGTCCTCGGACATCAGTAATACCGAATTTTTTTATATAACGCTGAACCAAGAACGGTATAGACAGCGTCTATACCTTATATATGTAACTTCAGTTCTTGGGGATGCAAATGGACGCCACAGTCCACCATTAGAAAACAATAGTGTGTGTGGAAAAGGAGCTGGCAGTTATAAGCCAGGGGTATAAGGGGGGATTTTAAGTAAATGATGAGGTAGAAGGGTAGCTGAAAATTCAGTGAGAGGGTGACGACCTCTGTAAACAGCGGGCGGTCAGCTTATAACACGACTCTATATAGAGAGTTGGGGGTTGACAATCTAAAGAGCTGTTCAGTAACTGTTGCTATAACTATGACTCAATGAGTAGCGATGTATGTCCCTATGAGAGCAAAAAGATTTTAAGTACTAGATTTAATGGTAAGCATTCTAAATCCAACAATTTTTTCTGATGACTGTATAATTTTGTGTATTTGTGTTAATTGTATGCAGTATGTTAGGGATAAGGATTATAAAAATGTATACTTTATATAATTGTTGAAATGTATCTATAGAAAGGTCATTCACCTGACCAGGAACATCGGTTGATTACTAGAGTTATATATGTAATATGTCATTTATAAGTGCTTTGCAAATTTTTAAATAGTTAATTGTTTCAATAATAAACTTGTAATGTTTTAAGCAAATTATGAGATGTATCTGAGATAGTCTTGAATTTTCAATGGTTGATGTAATGTAAACTGTGGTAAATGTTAGAATTTGGGTGACAAGCATAAAGAAAGCAGTTGAATTAGCCAATCAAATCAATTTTGAAGGGGTGTTAGAGAGAACAATATTATTGTGAATAAAAATAAGGTAGAATTTGAATATTGTTAGTGACACAGTAGCTATGGGGAAAATATGTAGAGTAATGAGTAATGTTGTTAGAGAATAAATAGTAAATGGGGATATTTTGTAGATGAAAGTGATGTAATGGGAGAGTAATTAGTTGAAAGGGGAATTTTGTAAGGGGGGTGGTGTGATAAGGAATCCTCAACGAAAAGCGTTGTGGCGGGAGGGGAACCGATATGCGCCGGAAAGGGTTACCTAGGGAGGGTCCGGGAACCAGATAAGGGAATGAGCATTGGGAGGGAACACATCCAGAGTACAAAGGGGTAGAGAGTATTTTGTTATAAGGGTAGAATGATGCGAAATGAATTAGAGTAGTAAGTTAGAGGTAGAGAAGGGTTGGTAGATGTTCTGGTAGATGGGTGTCATACTAGATAAAGAATTTGTAAGTGAGCGTTAGAGTCAGAAAGGGGTTAAGGTTATATGTAAATACCAAGTTAGTAAAGTGAAATGTTATGAATAACTAAGAGTCATCCAAACTAAATGATGAAAAATAAACAATAGAAAATTCATAGTTAAAATGTAATAATAATAAATAAAATGTTGTGTAACAAAAAAAAAATTTGGGAAATGATTAATTAATAAAAATTCAATTGAGATTAAAATGTAATTTTTATAATTTTATATGCAAATTTAAAGATGTAAAGTGTGTAATTTTTGGTCAAACTTAAATGCGAATTGTTTATTTTAAGGTAATAATGACAATGTGAATTATGAATATACTATGTTGTTAAGGTACTTCTCTTTTACCTTTATTTAAAAAATACTACACTCATCATATAATACTCACCGCTGCCAGAATTTTACTTACCGTCATCGTCCCCGTGAAACTTACCTTAAAAGAAACTGCCCTGGTCGCCATGATATTTTTTAAAGGTTATATATCGAAACCTACTACACTCTTGCCCTTATAAAAATCCCGCTATCTGACTGCATTTTAAAATTTCAGAAAACCCCCGAGAACGTTAAACGAGTTTGCCAGCACAGAATAGTAGGAAGTGGTTATGGCGCAATAACTACACTAACACATGGTTATGCTACGAAACAAATATTTTACTGTTATCTTGTTCAACTCAGTTAACATCTTAGCAACTTTAACATCTTACAGGATAATTTACTTTTTCTTCGATCAATACAACAATAGAAAATACAAATAATTAACGTTTACTTATATTGTATAGATATATTTTTTAAAACAGAACAAAACAAAACAGCCCAGTATTTGCATACACACATTCATTCATTCACTCTTTAAAATTTCCCTTATTTAGAGCTCTGTACATAAAAATTAAAAGTTCATTATTGTCTGGTAATTGATTTACTCACGGCGCCTCCCTGGCTACGTCGCACTGTGCACATGTTTGTATATTTACACTATTAATAACTTTTCGGCCCGCCAGCCCGTTATGTTCCAAACGGCCGCTGCCGCCTCGCAGCCACGCCACTACCAATTTACATTTTGTTATATAGTGAAGACGAAAATTTGTGTCCAGTCGGCGGACGCCCACTATTCACGTCCGGCGCTTTAAGATGTTATTGTCCGACTGCTTTTCATGCGGGCGGACATCACTGCCTTGCTTGCGAACAAATTTCGTCGCTGTTCACAGCCTTCGTTCTCAAAGTCTTAGTAGCTGCACACATGACACATGGGATTTTCGTGTGTTGGACGTTGACGAAATTTGGTGTTCACTAGTTGACGTCATTGGAAAGGCGTGTCCTTATTCTTATATCCGCCTTGCCCCAAGCACGTGGTTGAACAAAATTCGCCCAAGCCATTTTCGTGCGACTTGAGTTTAGCGTGGGTTCTGCGCTCCACCGATGTTAGTGCGTTTGGGCGCATTACACTGTTTTACCGTTCTGAGAATTACAAAGTTGTGTGCAACACGCACATTCCATTGTACTGACTTCACCTTACCGTTCTTTGTTTGAGTAAAGTTTTTATTCAACACGTGGCTGGCCACACCGATGAAAACAATTTAAAATATTTTAATAAAATAAAAAACCCCTCCCTTTTAGACCCGTTACAATGTTTTATTATGTTGTATTATGTTTGTTAGTGTTTAAGAGAATTTTATGAATTTAAATATTTTAGATGTAAATTGGGGATGAGAGAGATGTGTAATATTGTAATGGGAAATGTTTATTTAAATTCTGATAGAATCAGAGGAATGTATTTTGAATTTTGGGATCAAAGTTAACAAGAGAAAGTAGACAGAATGAGATTATGAAGTTTTAAAATATGTATCATGTTATGTTATGTATTCATATATGTTAGAGGTTAAGAGAAAAAAAACCAGTGCTTCTTAATGCAAGCCAGCACAGCTAAGGGGAAACAGATCAGTTAGGGATATAGTAATATAAGGCCACTAGTTGATCTTTTGATTTGTTGTTTCAGTGTCTGGTGATGCTGTGGCGGCGGTCCTGAGCTGGCCAGCGCGTCAGAGCAGGAGCGTTAAGTACCTGGCTGACTTTATGGTGTTGGGATCTCGAGAGAGAAGTCCAGTAAGGTCATTCAGGTGCGGTCACAGTCACTGGACCAAGGGCGAGTTAATTATATTTTTTGTTTGTAAACCGTAAAGGGGGTTGTGGCGACATATCCTGGCTGATCCCTTTAGCAAGTATGAGTGTGTCAATGAGAGTTTTTATGCTTCGGCGTAAAACCTCTCATTGAGGGGGTATTGTAACGGGACATTTTGGCCTACCTGGGGTAATATAAAAAATCATTGTATTTTGATAAGAAATAATATTGGTAATGTAACATTAAATTTGGGAAACATAAAAGTAATATGAAATAATAATTTTGGGAGACATAAACGTAAATTGATCATATGGTAAATTTTGTTGGGACATAATTAGAAAAGTGATTGTAAAATATTGTTATATTAATAAGTAATTGTCTTTTGTATTTAAATTTATTATTACACTTTGTTGGTTCAGGTAGTCGCCATGTGGTTGTTACCAACATAAAATTTTTACCTACGGGTTCCAAGATTCTATAAACGAGCGAAGAAACACTATGGTTGTAGAGAAATAATAGACTTTGACTGCATTAGATAAAACTTGTGTTTATTAATGATCGGAATTTTTCATATTTTATAACAAAATGAAATCATTCTGCTTCTACAAATCCAAGATAGCTGCGGGACATTTTCCCTACATCAGCCTTTATGCATGATACATTTACGCAATATATATTTTGACTTCGAATTACTCTTGTTACATATGGAAATGAAATATATGAATACAAGCAATTACTGCTGTTTTAATAATTCAAATTACTTAGTTATGTAAATCACTTAACGTAAACCAATGCTTTTATGTGATTTATATAGGTACCTACACACCCTCACGCATACCCACACACACGCTATTTGACACAGTACATTTTATGTATTAATTACTGAACTCGAATTAATTAGGGGCAGCATTTTATCTAATTTAGAAAAGGTTTACTTTCCTGTGTTCAGGTGTCGAAAATCGACCCAGGCGTCACTCATGGTTTACACTGTTACTCGGCCGAACTATTAAAATGTTTCTTCTTCCAATTTTGCTCACTGCCTCTATTTATTTATAAAAGACTGTTTAAATATAGTAATATATCAAAATTCACATTTTTACTTGTTTTGCGGGCCCGGCGGCGAACACAATAACTTCGCCCGAAAAAACCGGCGAGAGCCGGGCAGACGCACAGTGGTTAGCGTCTGGTCCGCTGAGATGTTGATAGCTGACTACTTTGTTCTGTTGGTGCGTCACACAGCTGCTGGCTCGACACACCCTGCATTCATGTTATAATATAATGCATCCCATTATATTATCATCCTTAACATTAGGCCTATTTGCTGCCTTATTTACTACTACTATCGCTTCAACGATCTTACCTCTATTACTTGGCACCTCACTATCAATATCATCACTGTGCTTCTTAATTTCCGCGAATATTCCCTCTTCCATTTCTTCCATGCGTGTTAAACTATCTTCTAAACTCCCCCATTCCTCGTCCGTCATTTCACCTACAACCCCTTTAAATTCGCTTTCCCACTCCTTCCATACGAAGCCACTATCATTTTCTTGTATCTTAGCCATATTAAAAAATTTTATTATAATACCCTTTATATAATATAATTCATCTCATACACACTAATTACCCTCACAATACTCATAAACACATAAACAAATAATGCACTACATACATAACCCTATAAAAACATAACCCCAGATTTGCGTTTATTTTACGTACATACGTAAATACACATTCCAAACAACCATATTATTTCTTCAACAGGTCCACATTTGCATAATTTAATTTATGCAAACGGTCCCTGTTCGGGCGCCACTGTTATATTAATAAGTAATTGTCTTTTGTATTTAAATTTATTATTACACTTTGTTGGTTCAGGTAGTCGCCATGTGGTTGTTACCAACATAAAATTTTTACCTACGGGTTCCAAGATTCTATAAACGAGCGAAGAAACACTATGGTTGTAGAGAAATAATAGACTTTGCCTGCATTAGATAAAACTTGTGTTTATTAATGATCGGAATTTTTCATATTTTATAACAAAATGAAATCATTCTGCTTCTACAAATCCAAGATAGCTGCGGGACATTTTCCCTACATCAGCCTTTATGCATGATACATTTACGCAATATATATTTTGACTTCGAATTACTCTTGTTACATATGGAAATGAAATATATGAATACAAGCAATTACTGCTGTTTTAATAATTCAAATTACTTAGTTATGTAAATCACTTAACGTAAACCAATGCTTTTATGTGATTTATATAGGTACCTACACACCCTCACGCATACCCACACACACGCTATTTGACACAGTACATTTTATGTATTAATTACTGAACTCGAATTAATTAGGGGCAGCATTTTATCTAATTTAGAAAAGGTTTACTTTCCTGTGTTCAGGTGTCGAAAATCGACCCAGGCGTCACTCATGGTTTACACTGTTACTCGGCCGAACTATTAAAATGTTTCTTCTTCCAATTTTGCTCACTGCCTCTATTTATTTATAAAAGACTGTTTAAATATAGTAATATATCAAAATTCACATTTTTACTTGTTTTGCGGGCCCGGCGGCGAACACAATAACTTCGCCCGAAAAAACCGGCGAGAGCCGGGCAGACGCACAGTGGTTAGCGTCTGGTCCGCTGAGATGTTGATAGCTGACTACTTTGTTCTGTTGGTGCGTCACACAGCTGCTGGCTCGACACACCCTGCATTCATGTTATGTAAAGCGCTGACGCAACACATCGCCTGATGTCTCATTGTGTAACGTTGACAGATTTTGTTACATAACGTTTTCGTGTTCGTCATTGTCCTTGAATAGCCCTTGGCACAGTTTGCCGGGCTATTAAAACTGTTTATATGAATATTATTAAACAAGTCTGTATTCATAAGGTTAACAGCAGTGCAGCCACGTTGCGATCGTTTCAAAATAACAAATTTACCCAAGTCTATAAAATTTTTCCCTATCACTCAACAAGTTAATTATTATTTATTTATGAAAAAATACAAATTATGTTATTACCCCAGGTATGCCCAAAAATGCCCCGCTACAATATTGTTCATGAATTATAACGACGTAGTAGACAAACGGGCGAAATTGTGTCAAGGTCAGCTCCAGATGCTAGTAGAACAGTTATTTTGAGAAACAGTGACTAACCGATGATGTAACATCAGGTCGGACGATATTACGTCAGTACTTACATAACGCTGGAATGCGGGAGTGTCAGACGAACCTCACTCTGGCGTAGTGATACAAGAACTTAGAACAATAGAAATTAGTAAAACAGTCACGGCCGTTTCACAAAGTAGTGCCGTTCGTCTCAGCCCAGTCTGAAATAACCACTCGCGCGAGTGACACCTACAAAGTTCCGGAACGTAAATCGCGGGCGCCCGCAATTAAATAAAATGTGATATAAAATCGAAATTCGTACATAAAATGTAAATAACAGTTTTCTTTATACAATAACAGTCTCGGAGATTATTAATTAAAATAAAAGTGTGTGCGTGGAGCAAAGTGGCGTCTTCTGAACTCACTCACTGAACAGCTAAGTAACCAATGAGTACCTAAATTTTAACAAGGGTTAAACCAAAATTTGCAATGTAATTAATTTTCTAAACTTTTAAACAAAAAATGAGATCTCTAAAGGTATAAGGTAACTGTGTGTGAGTGTGCGTGAGTGAAAGTATGTAGACAAAGAAGGCTGGTTTGTGTTTAAAGATAGTTTATATTTAATTTCTTGATTTTTTTGTTATTTGGAAATTTTATACCATGTTTCAATTTTATTTGTATCAGGATAATTATATAACCAATACATATCGTAAAATGTGAATTTTATAATAGATAAGGGAGAGGAAGAGATAGTTTGTCAATGATGAAAATATATTAATGAAAGAAAATGAATTAAATGTCAATAAAACTCAATTAATGGGAACAAATAAAGCTTTCTTTATTTTGAATAACCATAATTCTGTTCTCCTGTGTTCGCCGAAAAGAACCTGACTTGGTAAGTAGCAATTTTTTTTCATACGTAGTTGGCTAACTTTAAAGATGGCGTCTGAATACAGACGTAAACAAGTGGTTATGTACAGATAGATAGATATTAAATAATTAAAGTATAAATTGAAAGTAACAATAGACACAGAGTATGTTTCCCAGGCAGGAATATTCTGGTATAAGTTCCTCCTAACGTAGATATATATTACTCTAGATACAAATACATTTCACTATAAGAATATTCGTGCTTTGCCAAATAAGATGCTAAAACTGAATGGCGAAAGATGCGTCGGCGGAAAACAGTCGAAGGAAAGACCATTTTGATTTGCAGATGGAAAACTTGAAAAACCATTAGCGACTGGAAAAGCTCGTAAGCCAAGATGCTTCAAAAATGTTTAGATGTCCGTCCAACCTACAGTTGTGTGGCATTCTAACAGAAAAGTGTGGATGAATTCAGAAATAATGGAGGAATGGTTGAAGACACTCAATCAGAAGATGAAGATGCAAAAACAGTGCATCTTGTTGTTTTTAGACAATGCAACGTGTCATCCCGATCTAAAGCTGTCAAACATAAAACTCTGTTTTCTACCGCTGAATACAACTAGCATTACTCAACCAATGGATCAAGGTGTGATTAAAAATTTTAAAGTGCACTACCAAAAATACATTCTGCAGTTGGTTGTCGCGAACATACAGCAGTGTCAGTCTGCGGATGAATTAGCAAAGAAAATATCCGTTCTCAAGCCGTAAGACAGATTTGCAGTGCCTTTAATGACATTAGCCAGAAATGTGTAAAGAAATCCTTCTGGAAAAGTGGCATTAAAAGGAACACGGAAGAAGAAAACCCATTTCTAGCTTACGTGCCTTAATTACCAACGGAACCGAAACACAGGATTACGTCAATATCGATGAGAATGTACCAACTGAAGCCGGATTTCAGACCTTGAACGAAATTATTTCTTTTATAAAATTGCTAAACTGCTATAATTTTTATTGTTTAGACAAAGCTTTTCGTCATCACTGACATCTTGAGGTCTTAAACAACGTCTAAGAAAAGCTTTGTCTAAACAATAAAAATTATAGCAGTTTAGCAATTTTATAAAAGAAATAGTAACGATGGCTGCTAATTTAAACAATACGAAGAACTTGAACGAAATTATTAAAGAGAGAGTAAATGTGGCCGAAGGAGGCGGTGGCGATGAAGAAGGAGGCGAAAGTGCAGGAATTGGTAAGTTTGAAACAGTTGTAGTTATACAGTAATTGTTAATACAGTACAGTATAATCAACATGCTAAAATTTTATTTTTCTATTATTGCATAGGTAGCGTAGCTGTTGAACCTCACTTAAAAATTCAAGACTGCAGAGATGCATTACAGAGACTGATGTCATTTGAAGAATTCGTGGAAAAGTCAAACTGTAAAGAAATGATGAAACCCATCCTTGAACTACAAACTTTGATTGAGAAACAGTCAGTTCCAAAATTAAAGCAAAAAACTTTTAGATTTGTAGATAAAGTAAAACTAGAATAATCAAGAGTGCCATATAGGTGTGTAATACAGTAATTAATTTTAAAATGTTAGTTTATATCCTTTATTTACCTGGTTTATGTAAGATTACCCATGCACAGTACATAAAAAAATTACATAGTACTCCAGTTGAATTTGCGTTCGTGTTTATTTGAACCTGTCCAACACGGAAATCTTTACAAACCGGAAGATTCCGGCTTACAGTTTTCATTGTATTACAAAAACTATGTGTGAATAGTTTTCCTGTTTATGTTTATTATAAAACTTAAAATGAATCTTACTAAATCAAGTATTACTGGGTATTACTGAAAGAACTATAGACAGGACTTAAAACATTGTAAAGAACTTGAGGATTTTAACATGAGGATAAACAACACCAAAATGATGTGAGGTAAGACAAGAATATACATAAATAAATAGAATATGATCCGTAAAAACCAGTAAAATGATGTGTTATGTTGCCAATGAAATTGGTAGGTGTGAACAGCAGATATAGTGAAGGCTAACCAATTCAAAGACAAAACACATAACTTCAAATGTATAAAGAGTATAAATAGTATTCCATAATGATATAAATCTACTTACAGTTAAAACTGATTCCACTAGTACTATCATCACTGGTGGATTTGCAGTTCTCAGCAGCAACACATAGATGTTCCCTAAATATTGACCAAAACTGCTTAACTGGTAACTTTAAAGCATATGACGTAATAATGTTCTGAACTGGCTCCCACAATAGTTGAAAATTAACATACAGATTACTAAGTAGGAATCTCAATGAAGTTTCTGATACCAATTCTTGCATAACTGCATCTCTGCATTCTAGTAATTGTAACTGATGTAATTTTTTTCTGTATCTAGAGATAGTCGCAGGTTCAGATTCAGCAGCAATTATAATTGACAGTACATTGCTTAGCTCATTTTCATCTTGTACACAGCTTTGTAGTTGCAATAGCAAATGGGATGTAAGCATCCTTACCTTTAACAGAAATTAACAATTCAGAAAAGTTTCTTAATTTCTTTGCACTGACAAATATTGGTATAATACAAATGTATACATTATTAGTAAAGATAAGGACACAGACACACACACAAATTTATTTATTTACATAAAACAATAACAATAATATGAGAATTAAGAATAATATGAATTAAAACTAAACAAGACAATATATTTAAAATTTGTAAATTTAAAATTATTAATTCAAAATACCTATAAAATATACAACTCATTTCCAAAATAACCACAAAACAACTGATTGCATAAACTAATGGTTCCCAACTTTAAGAAAACCGCAGACCACTGAGTCAAAAAAGGTACACGAAAGCCAGATCTCCTCCTCCTACCAAGTACTTCAGGCCACTAACAAAAGTATACAATATATGTTTTAAATGTATTTACTAAAGTGATTTAATTTAATTGATTAAATCAACCATTAAATCAGATTAAAAATCAACTGAAATTGTACCCATTTTACTTGAGATTAATCAGTTTGATTTTTAGCTTCATTTGTTTCACCAGTTGTAGAATTTTTGGGCTTTTATTGCTGTTCAGAGTCAGTTGCCTATCATGACTTGCATCCAGCTTATTTCTTTGCTTTTTGCTAGCAGCGTGCTTTCATTTTGAAATGAGCAGATTGTTTAAACTGTATTTTATAAGCTACACTAAATGCTTTTTTAACCTATACCTTGGTAGCCATATGGGTCACTGGGAAACTAATGTAAACATTACAACAATAAAAACAATCTTAATCGTTAAAACAGATTATTAATTTAAATGCTGATACTCTGAAGATGTAGAATGTGATTCAATAAAACATACATCACACCACAAATTGTAATTGGTGGTGTAAGAAAATAAAAGATAATAGTAGCTCAGCACTGACTTACTATTTTTATCTAGCAAAGTTTCTTGCATTATCATACAAAACAAGGTATTTACAGACTGAAACTTACATAGTACCAATAATTGCAAACAGAGATAATATTTACACATATATTTTAATAAAATAATGTAATTCTTTTGTTGAAATCATCAATTGAATCATCTTCCATGTTATTTCTTGTTATTCAATTATTCATCACTCTTGATCTGATATACTTGTTTCCTTCTATAATCGTTCTATCCCTGGAACGTTTTACCTCCCTAACTACATGCTTTTAATAATATTAATTGGAACTGGTCGGATGGGCAACTTTGGCTCCACTTACCCGCCGTCCATACATAATCTCTGAGTTCAGCGGGACCTACAGTCTGCTCAGTAAAAATGATTGCTGGAACTATCTCTACAGTCAATCACATTCAATAATAAATAGTCTATTCACGACTAAATCAAATAAAATAATACAATAAAATACTCGTGGGATTATTCACTCTGTTCAATTTCAGATCTAATTATCTTTCCTTTTTCATTGATTTATTCAGATGTTCAGCTTTCTTTGGGGCAACATTGTTAACATATATTCTAATTGGTAACATTTCATCTTCTTCTTTGCGATGAATGTTTGACATATCTATTCTTCCTTCAACATTTTTAATTTACAAAATTCTAACTTGTAGCTGTATCAATGGTTACCATATTAAATCTTTTCATTATAATGATAGTTGTTAAGTCATTCATGGTCATTTTTATTTTACGGTCTCGTCTGATTATTTCACTGTCAATTGTCTTGTTTGTTTCTTCTTATTTACATCACAATATTTTAATTATCTTGTTGATCCATCCTCTTCGTTCACTTTATAAAATATTATTATATATATAAACTTTCACAATATGAACTTACTTTCTTTACACTTTCCCAAACATTTCGAGGTGTTGTTCCTCTTCCTCAGTGGGATTAATACTGTAAAGAAAGTGGGGAAAGTGTAAAGAAAGTAAGTTCATATTGTGAAAGTTTATATATTGTAATATACCATCTTGTGTGGGGGTTTTGAATTTTAAATCGTCACCCAATCTTGTACTTGTATCGTAAATATGTGTGACGAGCGTTTTTAATTCGCTCGTTGCGTTCGTAGTATAATATAAGCGTGTAATTATGGGTATTAACAGTTAAGTTACTTCTGTGAATGTTATTCGTATATAGCGAGTCGGGTTGTACTTTTTCTTAATACTTACGGGCAAACCGTATCTCTCGGCATTCAGTTTGAATATTACCGCCTCGTCACCTGATTGGCTCACGCCGTCTTGCAGTGTTGACTTCGCTAACTGCGGTGTTTTGTTGTTTTCAATTTAATAATTCACTATA
The DNA here is from genome assembly GCA_034769895.1 of Magicicada septendecula. Taxonomy (NCBI): domain Eukaryota; kingdom Metazoa; phylum Arthropoda; class Insecta; order Hemiptera; family Cicadidae; genus Magicicada; species Magicicada septendecula. The sequence continues at coordinate 493,224,050 of CM068367.1, forward strand.
TATTACTTTATTTTATATGAATCAAACATACAGCGTTGAAGAACAATAAGATTTATTAAACCCATTCAATTTCAGTTATTCAATAGTACATAAATTTATATTAATGCCGGCTTTTACAATTGCTCAGTTGGTATGCTCAGTCGTTTGTAGAGAAGCCAGTATGGTTGATATTGTTTATGTTTACAATGATTATTTTGTCACAAGGCGTGTTAAAGTCCTTTTGACTACAGAAGTTGGATTATCGGTTAAAATGCACAAAATTATAATATTTCTTAAAACTAGGTACACAATATTTAATACACTAATACATACAAGTAAGTTATCAGCAATGAGAATTAGAATAGTGTTTGGTTAGAATTTTGACAAGTTATGTTCATTAATAATTTATTATAAATCAGTTTCAAAGGTTGTTAATTGATTAAGTTTTATTAATAGTGATATTTTAATTACCTTCAGTTCTTGTTCAAAATTGTGATCAGTGAAGTGAAAATTTTAACTCGTTATTATGGATAAAAAGGGGAATTCATTATGAAGTGAAATTATTAGCTTATACTCATCGGGTTCTCGTTGGGGCTTCTTCGATGTTCGTCTACTTCTTCCGGATAGGTTTAGTCGTCTTCTCCTCCTCGGATGTTTCTCAATTCCCGTTCAGATGGTTTTCAATAAAGTTCGGCTTCCCTCTTGTTCCGCAGTCGTTCGTATTCTCACGTTGAAGTAGGTCGATCCCCTTCTTCCTTCGGGATGAGTCGTCTGTTACATTCCTTCGAAGTCTTCTTATTTTTACTGTTATTTTTATGTTGTGAATATTTTAATACTGGTTAATTCATCAGGTGTTCTATGGAATGCTTTTACAATACTTCTTCCTTCTTGGTTTTATTAAAATTTACGTTTTTATAGTTAAATTCGGATTGAGAGCTGCATACATCCGCCCTCCGCGTCGGTCAATAATGGATTAATTAGAATTCCAACGGTTTTTTGGTAATAAATTTCTGTTGCTATGGTTACCTATTAAATTATGCTAATTCTCGTTGGTCGTTATTTTATGTCATAGGTATATTCTAACGTTTTATTTTGGGTTAAATCTATAAAATATCTTCAAATTAAGATTTCTTTCTTATATTAGTAGTTATGTTAATTACATGAATACCATTGTTCTTATTTTTTGTTAAGGATTATTTTGATACCCCTCATGGTTACTTTTGAGTAGTTAATCACATTTTCATTATTTTCTTATTTATATTTCTTATATATTTAATCTAAAACTGGATGTTATTTATACATTTTTGTATTAGGTATACCTACTTAACTGTTTAAACATTTGGTATATTCTGATTGATACTGGACTATTGTTTTGCTTTTAAATTTACAAAGTTCCTTCATTAAATGTTAAGCCTAGAGCCTAGATTTCCCCATACTACTATTTAACATTCTTTGTAACTTATTAACATTATATCTGGTACATTAAAACAATTTTTTAATAGAAACAAATAATAACACATTGGTGACACTAGCCACATCACTTATCATAAGAATAAACATTTTCTTGCCAGGTTCAAGCCTGAAATTAAACTTCTAACTAATTTTCTGTTTCTTACTACTATCTGGTTTAACTTATAATTTATTACATTATATGGTTTTTTAAACAATAACAAAACTCTTATAATACTACTGTTAAACTGTACCTTGCACAATATACTTTACTCACTAATTCCTTCACTAGAATACAGTGTCTATCTTCCTTATTTACCATTCATTCTAATGACTTAATTTTATCTTATTTTATAATTCTTACTAACTATCACTTAAATTAATCACAGTACAATTAGTTCATCTTACTTGCTAACATAAAGTTTATCACAGGTTGTTTAGATATTTTATTACAGTCTACTTTTAAAATACCTTTTTCTGTTCACCCACTACACTTTTTCCTTCATAGAAGGTTTTTTTTATTTATTCACTTTCACTTTTTTTATAACATGCTATACCTGGCATGTCACCACTTATTTATATTGGTACACTCTTTATTTCACTCACTTGATATTATTCACTATGGTGTCTAATTATTTTAACATCATCGTGTGGTTATTGGTTATGAGTAATTAATTTATTTTCCATTCACTTTGATCACTTTTGATTATTAACTATGGCCTTTATTTGCCTCAGAGTATGGTTTACTGGTTTTGACTATGTTTATCACTATTCATTTGGGTATGTTTATTTTTAACTCCCTACCTTATATTTATAGGTACATTTTCTTCATTCATATAATATGCATAATATTACTATCTTATTTGTTATTACTAACATAGGTACATCTCATTCATGCCCTAACTATTTTAGTGCATTGCTTACATACATTTTGTAGTCATAATTTGGGGATTACAATGTTCGTTATTATTTTCTTGATTACATCTGGTTTCTGGTTCCTTCTTCCTTGTTCCATTTTATTTTCCTTGTGTTTATCCAATCTACTGGGTCAAGTCATCGTCAGTTTATTAGTCATTTGTCATTTTGTAATTTGGTTATTAATCTCTGAGTTATAAGTTTCTTGACCTGTCTTCTTGTCTTCAGCTTCTTTGTTTTATTATTAATTATCAATGTATTTTCACTATCTTATGTCATGTTACAATACATAATAACACAATATTTTGTTTATCAATTCATCTAAAACTCTGTCATTTAGATTTTTATTTACCCTATTCTTACTTTTTCTTGGATTCCATTGTTTATCTCTGTTTCTAATTATTTTTATTATCATTTCCTTCAATATTAAATTATTCAAATCTTTTGTGTAATCTACCCTTACTTCTTCTTGGATTTTGATAACTATTTTATTCTTTTATTATTTTGTTCAAAATAATGTTACTAAAATATTCTGGGTAAGTTGACCTTACTTCTTTTTTGAATTTTGACAATTATTTTTTATTTATTGTCTTACTTAGCCTCATAATATCTCTTTAATGAAGCCTGGTTGTACGTGCCCTTAACCCTTTTTTAGTTACATCACTAATTATGTAAGTGTTGTTATTATTGTTTTTGGTTATTATACATGGTCCATTATAAAGCAATAATAGCTTTTTGGTTATCCCTTCCCTAGAGCTGGGCAATTCACGGTTTTTTAATAATACTTTATCACCGACCTGGTATTGGATTACCTTCTGTTGAACCATCTTATATTTCTTCCTCCTCTTCTCTACTTGTTCCGCCAATCTGCTGTAGAATCTCATGTTATCAAACTGGTAATCAGGATTATTTGGGAAGTTAATCAACTCAGTAATTTCTCGGGGTGGTGGCCTTTCATACATTATTGTATAAGGAGTATCTCTTATTGATTCATGATAAGCTAAATTAATTAAGTTTTCTGTTACAGCAATATAGTCACTCCACTTCTGTTGTTTATTGAAGCAATAAGTCCTGAGGATCCTTCCGACTTCCATCAGTACCCTTTCCGCTGGGTTGCTATTCGGATGGTATATGGAGGTTTTAAATGTTTTGACACCTAAGTCTATCAAGGTTTCCTTCCATTTCCTTCCCCGGAATTGGGTACCGTGGTCTGTGATGATTGACCTTGGAGTTCCTATTTCTGGTATGTATTGTTGTGTAACTATGTGTAATATTTTCTTGGTAGTTGACTGATTAATGGGGTATAGTTTTGTAAATTTGGAGTAATGGTTGAATATTATTGTTATGAACTTGTATTGTCTTCTTCCCCCACTGCGAGATAAGGGTTCACATATATCAAGAAATACTCTTTCCAACTTACTGGTCAATGTAATAGGCTGCATGATCCCTTCTTTTCTGTCGTTATTGCATTTCACTAGCTGACAGATGTGACACTGTCGAATATAGTCTCTAACTCTTCTGTTGATATTCTTGATATAGGTGTGTTCTTCGAGCGCTTTCATCACCTTTAGTGCCCCCATGTGACCATATCTAATATGGTAATCAAGTACTAGTTCTTTTTCCATTGCTTTGGGTATCACTAGTTTCCATGACCTTTGGTTATTACTTGGTTTGACAAATAGTAGGTTTTCATGTAAACAATAGAACGATGTAATCCTCTCATCCTGTTGGATCAATCTTTGTCTGAGATTGTTGATTCTTGGGTCCTCTATTTGGTGCTGTAAAAATGATTTCATTATATTTTCTAAGTCGGATTTACTTTTTAGAATGGAATACACCTTGGCTATGGTCTCCTTTTCCCCTTCAAATGTTTGTTGTTATTGTTATTATTATTGTTATGGGGACCATTACCGTTGGCGTTATATCGGTTATCTCGGTGACCATCATTCCTATTACTACCATTGTTCCTCTGCCTGTTCTGAAGGTAATTCCTTTCCCATTCGATCTCTTCCAATAATTCGGCCATGTCCTGTGTGGTTTTAATTCGTCCATTCATTCGGCCCTTCGTGACTTCTTCCTCATAATGTTAGGCTAATTGTGTCACCAAACATTCTTCGGGAATCTCGGGCTCCAGGTGCCTTGCAACACTAATCTTGCCCACAAAATATGTGTTCGAAGATTGTCCGGAGCGTGGGTCATATCGGCCATGACCTAGGTTGCTCCTTATCATATGTTGGGTGGCCTCTGACCAGTATTTCGACTTAAACTGGTTTTTAAATTCCTGGAAACTTTGAATGTCTGGTCACATCGCCGTCCACCAGTTGTCATAAACATCCTTAAACATCTCGTCCAACATATTTCTAATTACCGTCCATCTGGTCTCCCTGGTTCTCAATAGATTTTCCTCTACCCGCTTAAGGAATTCCATGGGATTGCGTTTATAATTCCGGAAGCTGATGACCTCTCTGTTTTCATTGCATGATATATGGGAGCTAAGACATTGTCTATCTCTCCATGAATTAATTTCTTCTTGGAGATGTAGTCGGAATCCTTCTAGTTTTTCTTCATGGGTAGTTGTTTGACCTTTTATCTGATTAATGTTGGTATCTATGCCTTCCAACCTTTCTCCCATCTCTGCTTGTACTCTCATAATGTTCCCTTGGTTTATTTGTACAGCTTCGATTCGTACATTAGTGTCTTCCTGGACTCTCTGTATCTCCTGATTCATCCGTTCACATTTTCCTTCGGTCTCGGACATTACCCTCCTAATTTCGGTCAATGGTTCTTTCAACTTCTTGTCCCCTTCTTCCCTCAATTGCTGATTATTGTCCTCCATCTTCTTATCCCACTCTTCTTTTAATAACTCCCAATGTTCATTCAATTTTTCCATGGTTTTCTGGTTATTTTCTTTTAATTCCTCTTTTAATGTTCTATTATTTTCGTCTATTTTCTCCTCCATCTTCTTACTGTTCTCCTTGAACTCTTCCTTTAACTGTTGATTGTCACTTTTTAATTCTTCCATTTTCTCCTCCATTTTCTTACTGTTCTCTTTGAACTCTCCCTTTATAGCTTTATTAGTCCCTTCTATCTTCTGGCTTAATTCTTCCTTCAATATTTCAAAGTTCTTATTATTATTCTCATTTAATTCTTCCATTTTCTTACTGTTCTCATTCATTTTCTTATTTAAATCTTCATGACTCTGTTTTAAGTATTCCATAATGCTCTTCATGTCAACACTCTCTGTGACTCTATTCGGTTCTGGTTTGTCTCCTTGGGCCTCCCTTATTATTGCTTCCACTTCCTCAACTGGTGTTGCTTCCTTGTCTTCCATGTTTAATTCGCTTTCTTTCTCGGTCTCTGCCGCCCGTTTGCGTGACAGTTCTCTTTTCTTCATTGTTCCTATTCTCTGTAGCTGCTATTAGAAATTAGTTAGTCCAATAATGTAGTTTCTTCTACTAATTAAGGCCCTACTACGTTGGTGCGCCAATTTTGTAACAATCTCATGGATCACGTATTATATTTGCCACATGTTGGTAGCGTCAAATCTATAACAATTTAAAAAGGTCCCGTAATGATAATAACTATTACTGTGCAACTCATCTTTTTTCCGCCGTTCATTTCAAAAATTCTGCTGAAACCGGCATTGCCAACTCTTCTTCGTAACTCGAAATAGGTTATGTTTATTATATCAAAATCAATTCTATTTTTAAAACTATCAGAAACCAAACATACAGTATTACAGATAATAATGGTTTAATTATCCATTTCTCAAACCCTTTAGTTACACAATAATGTTCCAGATTATTTAAGTCAAATTGCCTGGCTTACTTTATTTATTGCCGGTTGGCTATTCTGTTTATCAACCGGTGATAGTAGTAAAACGATGGTCGATTTCGTTTAATCTCAGGGTGTGTAAATGTCCTTTTGGCTACAGAAAAAAGTATTGAAACACACAAATAAAAGTAGTAGCTTTACAATAAATATACAAATATTATATATTTAAAAAAAATATGGACGACTATGGTCACAAACTACGTTCAAAAGAATTAGTGTTTCTAGGTTAAGTTGGTTAATACAGTATTGAATTAACTTACAGTTTTCGCACAAGAAATAACTAGAATCGTGGTTTTAGTTTGTTCATTATCAAAATAAGTCCACAATTTTAATTAGTGAGTGTGAAATCAGTGTTATTAGTGTAATTCACGTTGTCTGTCTTCGTTACGTGATAATTCAAAAATAGTTTATACTTAGCGACTGTTTCCTCATCTCAGGTCCAGTTAAATTGTCTTGGGTATACAGTAGTTGGTTTTCCTTTTAGTGATTTATCCACTTCTATGGTCCGCTTGGAACTGTTTTTTGGATTACTATTATTAATCTCTGATGCTATATTCAGATTTGTATTAGTTTGTTCGTTTTCTATTACTGTTTTTTTTTTTAATCTCAAGCTCTGTAATTTCTTCAGTCGTTACTCATTAATGGTTACTAAAGAACTCCCCAGATTATTTACCTAAATTTGTTGTTGCTAGGGTTAAAATACGAAATTTGATTAGTGAACATGATGAGATATTGTCACTGAAATACATTGTCTTTCTGTACAAAATTGGTCAAATATCTTTAAATTGGTCTAATTCCCTTATACTAACTGTGAATCTAAATCTAATAACATCACTGTCTTGCTTTTAACTTGTACATCAATTTGAAACCAAACAAGGTTACTTTTAGTTAACAAATAATGATTTTACATTTTTACCACCTAATTTTCTTACTAATTAATTTTAAACTACTTATTTCGAATACATTTTTGTTGTGCAGACTAATATCATTAAACCTATTCATATTGCATTCATTATTTCACTAAACCTTGCTGTTATACCTTAAAATTTACAATTTTCTAGTTTTTTATATAGGCCTAGCAGCTAACATGTCTGAAATCGTATACCTACACTTATTCTAACAAATGATATTTATGTTGTTACTTAAAAACATCTTCTACATAAACAAACTAACATAATTACTTAAAATACAACATTTGTTGGTTTCTAAACCTTATAAAACAATATAATCCTTTACTTATAGACAAAATACATAATTTCCTTGGTCTAACTTTAGTACAACAGATTATGTTTTGTCTATTAGTCTTAAAACTTCACACATAACTTCATGAACATAAATAATTAAATATTACAATATATCTTAGCAGTTTTAAACAATAATAATGAACCTAATACTTATAAATGACCTATGATTATTTTAAAATCATCACATAATAATGCAACTTAATATTTTACATTCATCAGTATTCTCCCCTTGACCTACTGATAATAAACATTTTATCTTTATTTATTTGTCACTTTATCACTTCTCACTACTTTAATTCACTTGTAATAATGTTTCTGGGTTCCACACTAATTATACATTTATGATTATTACCATCACTTTAAATCAATTGTAATAGTGTTTTTGGTTTTACAATAAATATACTCTTATTTTATTATTATTATACTGGTTCATTTACACTTTCTATATCATTTCATTACATGTTTACTTACTACTACTTATTATATAATTCCATACTCATTAGTTTGTACTTTTAGATGGTCATTACAAATTATAATTTACTTGGAATAGGGTATTTGGCCTCAAATATTCCTTCATCGTTCATTTTATGTTGCATTTATTGTTCCCCATCACCTTACCTAAACATTTGGGTATAGTCAGTCATAGTTAGAGTCTGTCAAATATAGTCATTAGTGTTATGCGATCATTCTTTTATTTATTACATTTTTTTTTATTGTACAGCTTCTCATTCGTTTACTCTTGCAAATCTTACATGGTTTGATGTCATACCATTTGTCACGTTACAATATTTAGAATCCATAATATTAATTAGAGACAGTACTTATTCTTTTACCTACTTTGAGTTATTAAAGTAATGTCATTAGAAGAATCTCCACCAATTTTCAAATATAAGATTTGCCTACACCAAAAGAAAGTTTTCAGAGTCAAGACTAAGTTATTTACCAATTTTCATCATTTGAATGATCATTAAACATTACTTTTATGATAGTTTAATTAATTTAGTGAAATATGTATTAAGACTCTACAAATACACAAAAAATACTATAAACACAATTACAAATAATTATTATAACTATTTCCCGAGCTATCAGGCTGTGGTCATATGTTGTTTTTCACAAGACGTTTCAACCTCGCCACTGGAGGCCACCTTCAGTGTCTGAAGGACTTAAACTGTCCTCAGTGAGTCCGCAGTGAACTGGCAGGGACAAAGCCTGTCATTAAGTAGTATTTGGACACATGCTATGGCTAACCCATAGTGTCATGCTTTCTTCTGATTGGCTGGACATGGTTTGCGACTACACTGTGCAGACTCTGTGAAAAGTTATTATAGGGACCTTATTAGGGCCACCAGCCTTTGCCACAGTACTGTGGTGTTACTGACGGACACCGAGTCAGTAAAAGTTTAAGTCCTTCAGACACTGAAGTTTGGACTCCAATGGCGAGGTTGAAATGTCTGTGAAAACAAGATAAGACCATGGCCTGATAGCCAGCCATGAAACTTAAGAAATCAACAAACACAAATACTACAACTAGTATTCTACTTTAAACAAACTGGAATACTGATGGACAATAATAATAATAATAATGGCTCCTTTCTTAACACCTAAGCAATCTTGGGGTAAGGCAGAGAAGAGTGCCTTATATGAGCCATTTGGCATGAAAGGAAAGTAGTGTGGGTAGCATTACACTTCAGCCACCCGCTACCACTCCAGAATGTTACAATGGGTACTTCTCACTTCCACAGGCTGAGTACCCTGTGGGCTGAAAAATGCACCCTGATTTTATTCTGTACTAGTTAATTCAACCCAGGACATCTAGATTTGTGACCAGGCACCATACCCACTGGTCTACTGAGCCCCACAGACATTACTATTGAATTACTACTACTACTACTACTACTACTACTATTATTATTATTATTATTATTATTATTATTATTATTATTATTATTATTACCATTACTGGTGGGGTAAATTATTCATTACTATCTATCTGTGGTATGTGTGTGTGCACGTGCGCGCACACACACACACACACACACACACACACATCAGTGTATATAAATACAAAAGTGTAAAAGACAGTCATAAATTATTAAATGTATGACCTTATAACTATGACTCTAACAGTTTGAAGAACTGTGCCAACTGTATGGTGCATTATTTTAGAGTGTAACACAAATTCAGCTGAAAGATTAAAATGTTGGAAAACATTAAAACATTTTATTGAAACCGTAAATGACTACTAAGTTTTATGAACTTATAAAGTAAGTTGTGAGCTCTAAGTGTATCATACGCATACACAATGTACACACAAAAAAAAGTATTCACAATGTGTGACATAAGGGCTACTGTAGTAATGTACAGTTTCCTTAAACAACTGACAGTAAAAATATTTCATTTTTAAATGTTAATGAAAATACTTGAAATATACCTATGTTTACCAGTCATTTATTATTATGTTAGTTTCACATACTAGAAAAATTATAAAATGTTTTAATAAATACGGAGTAGATATAGCTATTAAAAAATGTGAAATGGTATTTGATAGGATAAGGAATGAAAATATAGAAAAAATCCCAGTATTACAGAAAAGCGGTTTATAAATTAAAATGTAAAGACTGCAACAAAGTGTACCTAGGTGAGACAGGACGAAAATTCGTATGCAGGTTGTCTGACCACAAATGTGGAGAAGGTAATAGAACAACGAATTCGTTATATGCAAGACATTTCATAGAAGACAACCATAAGTTTGTTAATCCATTGGAAGACTACGAAATTGTAAAAGTAGTAAATAACACAGTTGAAAGGAAGCTTAGGGAGGAGTTAGAAATATTGAAAGAAAGGGGAAAAGGGTTAGACAATTTAATTAATACTAAAATTAAATTTGATAATGAAGAAATATTTTATAACATAATTAAGAAGTAAATGATAGAGGACAGATAGATAAGATTAAGAATTAAATTGCACAGAACTAATTGGAACGGTTTTAAAGTAAGGGTGTGTGACTGGCCCACATGTGTGGATGAGAAAGACGGTTAGATTTAAAAGGAATGTACACACACACTGAAACAAGGAATTTGATAGAAAAATATGTAACTGTCCAGATGGAGGGACAGAGCTCAGAGGGTGGGGAAGGGACATTTGAATTATAGCTTGTTGTGTGTGAGCAGGGTGGGGTGGGTGGGGGTGAAGGGGTTGTTTTCAGGTTATTTTGTTCATTTCCAATCTGACGATGAGCTGTGAAGCTTGAAAGCACTAATCGGAATAATTTTTATATAGTGGTGTCCAACAGTGATAATTCTGCTTGATGGTTAAAATATAATAACATACATTATTTATAATGTCTTCCTGTGAATTTACAATTAAATATGAAAGTGTTTTTGTTAAATAACAACAAACAAGCTGTGAGGGAAGAACTCGTACATAAAACGAACCATTAAAACAAACATTATTACTGACTTTTTATAAAATCAACATACCACTTCATAAATAAGTACCATCTTTTATAATGATCCTCCAATTCTGAGGTTTTACTACAGCCAAATTTATAAAACAAGCTGAGTACAGAAGTTTAACAATGCATAACAGTTTAAACATAGCTATACAGTTTAAAAAAATTCCCTGATCAAGAATTTCTCTGTCTTCTGCACCTTCATCCACTTGCCTGAATTTTTCCATTGTTTGTTCCATATTATGATCCCACATAGTTACAAGTCATTCTCTACTATTCCTTCTTGCAGTATTCTAATCTGAACTGCGTGAGGTACTGTTCCATCCCCAAGGACCTTACCCATTATACCATCTTAATCTCCTTACTTAGTAGTATTTCTGCTTCCATCTGTCTTCTTATCTAGTTACTTATAGTCTTATCTTTAGTTTTATAAGTGTATGGATGTAAGCATGAACAGTAGACAATGAATAACCAATAAGAGTTTATTCTTAGCACAGTATGAGTACATGAGATAATTCTTCCTGTTAAGTAGTTTGGAATCAGATGACTCAACTGACAATTTTTGTGAACAAAACATTTTTTCTCACTAAAATTTACTGATGAATAATGTTCATGATAATGGTATATCCCATTACTGTTTATGTTTAAGGTTCTACCAATACTAATTGTAAAAGAATTCACTTCATTAGGGTAAACATAAATAAAAAAATTTTCAGAATGACTCTTTTTGCTTACGACAATAACCACACAATCTTACAAATCAGAACACTGCCTTTTCAGTCATTACTCATAATTACTCCAATATGCAATAATTAAAATAACTTAACTAAAAAGAACATATACCACTAAACTATTAACTAAAAATATAATCCTACTAATTGGTTTGACTACTGAAAAAAAGAACTTACCTCTACAAAAGGTGAAGATAGATTATTTACTAATAATGTAATGATGTCCTTTATTGATAATATTTGCAAATTATGCTTTTGTGAACTAATGTATAGATCAAACAAACGTAATGCTGTAATGTTACAAGGTTGTTTGCAGTAAGGCAATATTTCATTTACTAACAATTGTTCACTATACAAACTGTTTACATCTACACCACTAGAGAGATGAAGAAGAGACTCTGTGATCACAGACAATAAATAAACAAATTTATCTCTTGTAACACTGTCACATTCTTCATTGGATTTAACAACTCTGCGAACAACCTCAAAAATCTTGTCAAGTTGAGGTTTTATACTATCCAGGTCTGAGTCATTGGCACTGACTACATGAGGCAACAGTAGCATCACACACAATATGTTTTCCATGTTTAACTTTACGTCATCCACACTTTTGACATCCAAAAATGAGAGAAAGTTATTTTGAAACATCTGAATAAGTTGGTACCTATATAACAAAACAATTATAACAGTTACCAACATTGTATATAATAACAGAAACATGCATACAAATACTGAAATCTACAAGTGTATACATATTTAATGTTATTATAAAGGCAGTTTATTTGTGAATGTTTCTGTCAATGCTATTTATAAACTCAAAAATATACTAATCAAAAATAGATGGAACAGATTGTTAAAAAAAGTAGTAAAAATAACATACCTTACTGAAAATATTGAGAGACAGGAATTTTATATGAAGATGTAAGTGTGTATGTTGTAAATACTTTCGCATATTAACATTAAACAGGGTACTAATTTACAGACCAATCCCCTTAATCCTACTTTATTTCAAAACACCCCGTAATACAAAACAATTTTTGAACAAAGACTATAAGGTAGTTCTCAAAATTACAATACTTATTTTATATATTGTAAAACATAAAAGTCTCAGGTCTAATATTAAATTAGAATTATTTAAATTGGGCATGTTAAACAAATTAAAAGAAAAGCATTAGCCTGTAGAATAAAAATGTCTCTTGAAGTACACTTCAAATTTCATTTTTCAAATTAGAAAAACTGAAATATTGAAAATAATTTGCTATTTTTAATGATATATTTATAAAAACTATAGCCCTCATTATTTTCCCAGAGAGGGGGCTGAGATTGGGTTGTATTTCAAAGTCTCTAAGTATGTTACTAGAGTTATGTACAAAAAATTATGTATATAATTAGTAAAATAGTTTACCTTTTTCTTGTCCGTCTGGTGGCCTTTTCTCTATATTTCATTCAACGTGTTTCAGGACATATGCCCCATCATCAGGATATCCCTTGTTGAAGTTCGTCGATTGTTAAAATATTAAAAACACTGTATATACAATTCTACACATAACAATAAATATAATATAAACATAAAAACACATAAAATACCCAGATTTTAGACACACACGATATCGGTGGTGCGCACCACGACATGCTATAGTCGACTGCAGTGTTCATGTTGTTATATGTCGTGCACTATGGACCTTGTTCTGTATTCTTATCGCTGTGTCGTATAATAGATTGGACTGGAAATTCAGCTGATCGTTAAGGATGACTTCTTCTGTTTTTTTATTTTTGTAAGCCTTATATATTTCGTATTCTTCGATAGCATTCATATAATTTCCTTTTCTGCATATATGGAGGGGTTGAAAGTTCGTTGTGAAATCAGTATAACTATGGTTGTTGTCCATCAGATGGCGCGCGTAATTTGACACTGTTTTACTAAATTCTTTTTTAGGTAAATGTTCTTTGAATCGTTTTTTAAAAGGTCTACCAGTTTGGCCAATGTAAAAGCTGTCGCAGTCATTGCATATTATCTTATAAACGCCCGTCCTGTCTTCAATTGATTTTGAATGTTTAGGTAAGAGTATCTTATTAATGTTATTATTAGTTCGGTAAGCCATTTTTATATTTATCCCACCGAATACTTTGTTTAAAATTTTGGGTAGGGTGTTACCATTTCTGATGCTATATACCTAATTTTATTTCTATTATTTTCTTGTAATTCTATGTTGTTTTTCTTTTTTCTGTGTTTCTTGACTAAATTATCTATGATTGATCTTTTATAACCATTGGCCTTAGCTATGTATTTGATCGTGTTCAGTTCTTCGTGAAAATCTTTGTCTTCCAATGGTATGGAAAGTAACCTATGTATTAAACTATGATAAGCTGCCATTTTCTGAGAAAAGGGATGATGTGATTCAGCATTTATCGTGAGATCCGTGGTTGTCGGTTTTTGGTATATTTGATATTGGAATTTTTCATCTAGTCTTGTAGTTGTCAGGTCGAGGAAGTTAAGTTTATTATTTATCTCCGTCTCAAGTGTGAACTGTATGTTCTTATTGACACTATTCATGTATAATTTCATATTTTCTATTTGTCGTATTGTGCCATTAAAAATTATAAACGTATCATCAACATAACGTGTATATGATATTATTTTCTTGGAAAGTTTATTTACGTTATTGAGCAAATATGTATTCTCATAGTGGTTTAAGTATATGTCAGCCAATAAACCAGATAAAGGTGACCCCATGGCTAGGCCCTTTTTTTGGATGTAATAATTATTATTAAATGTAAAATAATTTTGGTCAAGTACAACTTCCAGTAAATTAACTAAATCATTGATTTCTTCAGAATTACATATTTTGGCGTTAATAAGATTTTCTTTAAGGATAGTGAGAGTTTCTTGAACAGGGACATTCGTATACAAGTCAACAATATCAAAAGATGCTATTTTATAATTAGGTCGTAATTTCATGCTTTTCAATTTGTTAACAAGGTCAATGTTATTTCTTATACTATGGTTATTACTTATCTTTATACTGTTTTTTATTTTCACTGCAAGTTTTTTGCTGACATTGTAGCTCGGCGCAGTTGTGAAATTTATCAATGGCCTAATTTTAGTGCACGGCGTGTGGCGTTGATAATGCAACGCCGTGCACTAAAACCCATTAACGCAGAAGCAACACAATTTGTTGGCCTACCAAAAATCCATAAGACCAATATACCGATTAGGCAATGATATGCGATAATATGAAATGACTGCGACAGCTTTTACATTGGCCAAACTGGTAGACCTTTTAAAAAACGATTCAAAGAACATTTACCTAAAAAAGAATTTAGTAAAACAGTGTCAAATTACGCGCGCCATCTGATGGACAACAACCATAGTTATACTGATTTCACAACGAACTTTCAACCCTTCCATATATGCAGAAAAGGAAATTATATGAATGCTATCGAAGAATACGAAATATATAAGGCTTACAAAAATAAAAAAACAGAAGAAGTCATCCTTAACGATCAGCTGAATTTCCAGTCCAATCTATTATACGACACAGCGATAAGAATACAGAACAAGGTCCATAGTGCACGACATATAACAACATGAACACTGCAGTCGACTATAGCATGTCGTGGTGCGCACCACCGATATCATGTGTGTCTAAAATCTGGGTATTTTATGTGTTTTTATGTTTATATTATATTTATTGTTATGTGTAGAATTGTATATGCAGTGTTTTTAATATTTTAACGATCGACGAACTTCAACAAGGGATATCCTGATGATGGGGCATATGTCCTGAAACGCGTTGAATGAAATATAGAGAAAAGGCCACCAGACGGACAAGAAAAAGGTAAACTATTTTACTAATTATATACTATAAGTGGCTTGGATACCGAAAAACATGGATCTAAAAAAAAAAAATTATGTACTTGTATTTAAAAACCATACACACATCTGTAAAAGATTTTAATAAAAGCAAAATCCTGTCTAATATAGAAATTTTTATAATTGCTGTGAAATAAATGACTGCACTATAAATATCATAAACGGAGTTGGATACACTACAGACTAAATAAACATTCAAAGGCTACCGGATCAATCCATTACAAATCACCCAATTTAAACTAAATTTGCTGCTCAAGATTTTTTATTTTTATAATTTTTTTACCAGTTGTTCCTTATAACAATGTGAGTTCAAAACTACACTTAAAAAATTTGTATGTCCATTACTTTTTTTTAGCAGCCATTTTTAATCGGCCACTTAGTCGATTTTTGGCTCAAAACAAGTTTTGCAAAAAATCATCTAACTCAGTCATTTTTACAGATATCAAGATAAATCAAAAACCAAAATTTTCAGCGCAATATGTTTTAAATTTTATGTCTTCACCATATTTCATCTAAGTAGTGAGGAAAATGACAAAAAATCACTACTATGGAATAAAAATAAACGTAAAAAGCATGATTTTTAGGGCTGTAAAATTTTATGAAAGAAAAGAGACTCACCTTTAATTTTTTTTTCTTGCATAGATTTATCATAGTACTACTTGCTATAGGAGTTTCAATCTTGAGAACTTTATCCTTTTTTTATATGGAATTTCAAAGATGGCCGAAAGCTCATCACCAGCTTTCAAGGTTTAATATTCAAAAGGGACTGAGTGAAAGACTGTGAAAATTTTACAGTATATACTTCTTTCTAAGAAGAAACTATCGTATAAATTTGATGACTGAGACTCAACTGGTTTCAGAATTATACTGCATCACAGTTGGCAAAAAATTTCTGGTATTTGTGTGCTGTCGAGCAGTGGAAAGTGAAAAAAATTTGTTTCACTAATATTTGTGAGTAACAAAAAATGTTTGTCACTGAAGATTCATCATTGACCTAAGCAAACATGGCTTAAGCTCTTAAAAAACAAGGAGAGTAATACAGTAGCGTGCAAATTAATCCGAACACAGGGACATATCTGTTTAATGCAGGGAAATTTCAGTTTATTTCTTCACGATGGTAAAACTGTTTAACCAAAACAAAGTCATTTTTCGAAAAGTGTCCGTGTGTATCTGTCTGTCTATGTGTAGAATTTTTTCTATGGCAAACAATAACAACCACAACTTCAAACAGAATCAAATAAATTTTTCCATACAGTTCTAAATTGTAGAGGACTCGAGGCCTATTGATTTTGGTGAAGATCGGTTAACCTGGGGAAGGGGTAGTTTACCTGCAACCTTTTACGTTTTAACAAGAGTAAAGTGCTTAATTTTGATAAAGAAAGTATCCTTAAAAGAAGGTCATAATAATCCACTGTAGAAAGGTAGATGAAATATCTATAAATGAAAAGGGTAGTTGATGAGGGAGGAGATATTACTTCCATGTTCGATAAGGAAAGGGAAGTATGGTCATGGCGAAAAAAATCGTGTTCGAGATAACGGCAGATTCTGATTGTACTACCATCAAAACATGAAAAAGTCATTTTACCTCCATATTCCATAGATTTTTTTTCTATGGCAAACGATAACAGCCGCAAATTCAAACAAAATCAAATAATTTTTTACATACAGCCCTGATTTGTAGAGTACTCAAGACCTATTGTTTTTGGTGAAGATCGGTTGATGGGAAGGGGTAGTTTACCTCCAACATTTTTTTATCAAGTGTATTTTCTATGGCAAACGATAACAGCCGCAAATTCAAACAGAATCAAATAATTTTTTGCATACGTCCCTGAATTGTAGAGATCTCAAGGACTTTCGATTTTGGTGAAGATCGTTTAAGGGGAAGGGGTAGTTTACCTGCAACCTTTTACGTTTTAACAACAGTAAAGTACTTGAAAATTCATTTAAACTTTTTCAAACAATGGTAATTGTTAAAAATAAAATAATTTTGTTGCCAGGCAATAAAATTATAAATTTTTCATTTTAATGTTAATTATGTATGAGATAATATCCATGTATAAAATAATATATCGTTCGTGGCAGGTAAGCATATCTCAGTTATGTAATGTTTACGTTTCCATTTTATTATTATGACTACAGCAATAAAAAGGCTGGGAAGACACACACACACACACAAAATTCGCGTTATTTCTGGCCTCACTTATGTTTATTTTCTTACATTTGCACGCTTTTTAAATGGAAAGTGCCGAAACCCCCACCAACATAACGCGTACAAGCCGAAAAAATGGACATCAATTTGCTTCCTGTGGATCGCTGGGCAGTGTAACTGCACGTGTTTACAGGGGAACGATTCATAGACAGACTTTTCGTCTTTAGGGAACGAACCCTCTGCAAGATGCTGAGGGTCTATGAGTAACTTCGGAGCGCTCCTTCTTTTTCGCGTGTTTGTTCTGTGAAACATACACTGTAGATTCGCAGCTTTACTCTAAGCAACGCTCAATAGGAAATATTGAAAATTTTTGTCCACGGTGTACCCTCATTCACACTAAACCTGCTCTGATGTTTTAATTACGGACATCATAATATTAAAACTTTGGAAACATGAGCACTACTTAATGGAGATCAATCATTAACTTATACAAGCCATTAATTTTATGCATATATAAATTTTTTATATATATGTGTACAACATTATCGGCAACAAAGAAGTAGTTTTTGTTAAACTTCCTTCCCGGGATATTTGGCCGTAGTCCAATGTTTTCTACAAAACCAGACGTTTCGGCAATGCCATCGACTTCCATCATCAGTGAAAATCGAGTGCGATAACGTGAGGTGGTATACGTTAGAGTTAACTGCATGGAAGTAGTACCGTCAAGGTCACTCACTTTCACTGCTTCTCCCTGTCACCTCCACACCCCTCGCCCAGCGTTGTTGCCGGCTAGTACAGTGTGTAGCGTTTTAGCAGTGTTACGAAAGCAAATTTCATACATCCACCTTATATTGCTCGTTTCAAATTTATTTATGCGTATGGCGTAAATGAGTTTTTTTTATCAGGAATAATTAGTTGTGGGTAACATTATTCAGTTAAATTCTGGGCGCCAGTATTTGAGCTATAAAAATTTGTGTGAGTCGGCAACATATTTTTTGTTGTCGCGTAAATATCTACAGAACTTCTATCTTTGCGTTTCTTCTCTTTCTTTGGCTTCTTTTGTTACAATTTGCAGTTCTCTGAATCTACGATTTATACTCCGCTGGTTTTTCTTATGTTAGAATCTAAAGCTTTTAGCAATACACACCCTAACTTTACGAAGTACCATTAGGTCAGTTATTTTGTGTTTTCCGTACAGTGAACTTACGTATTTAAAGTTTTACTGTTTTCTTCATGGGTGGTTATCCTACAGACTGACAGTTGTCTGAGAACACTGAACTTACCTGCTGTTGTCACTTTAATTTTTTCATACTCACGGTCTTTTCCCTTTTGTAAATGAATCTGCTTTTGTTCTCTGCATGGTCGTTCCTTAGCCATATGGTTCGTAAGTTCTGTTAGGTATATGTACACATTTGGTATGCAAATTGCGTATACCCTGTCGGCATGTCTTTTCGGTAAATATTGCTGTCTGACACTTTTATGAATGCCTTTGTCATTTTACACTCCCCTCAAAAATGTGTATGTTTACTGGCCGCGCTACTACCATTCTTCCGTTGCACAAAGATAAATAGGACTAAGCAATTTCTGTAAACAAATTTGTCGCTGTTGTGGCAAAAGCCAATCCCATTTCAGTTACAGTACTGACTATTATTTATAATACTCACAAGGAATTCTATAGTTTATAAAATAAGGAAAATTTTAATTATAAAATTTGTAAGGATAATTCATAAAATATAGAATTATAAATTGAATTTCTGTATTTAAAGATTTATAATATATTAATAAGGAATTTTAAATTTATTTAATGAGGCATTTGTATTTGTTGTTTATAAAATTATCCTTATTTTCTTAAGACATCCAACTCGTTTCACGTTTATACATACGATTATTTTTATGCTATTTGTGCATGTAACGTCTTATAGTATAGTTCTAATTTTTTTACTTAAGTATTAATAAGCAGTGCAGGAAATAAAAATAGAATATTTTTCAGAGTCACGAATAGTGCGGTGTCTCTTCAATAATTAAATGGGGCAAGCGTAAGACACAGGATGCGTATGAAAATTCGTTCAAACAAACTATAGCTGACGCATCGCATTGAATGTTATGTATAAGTTACGGAAATTCATTGTTAATTAATTATTAACTATGTATTAATTGTGATGTAATTATTATTAAGAATTATTGACAATGTATTCTAATGTATGTATTAAAAACTTTCTCCCTGTAAAATTTTACTTAAAAAAATACAGTAAAACAAGTTAACCTTACATTACACTATCTTACAAAACCAGAACAACTGTGTGATACTTGTAAGATTTTAAAATGTTTTTTACTTCAAATAACATTAAATTTTATCTATAAAATTTCTGCAGTAGGCATTTATGAACCTTCAAAATGTATCATTGTTTTTTCAGTCTTCTATTTTCATTGATTTTAGAATGTTCAACCGTTTAAAGCACAAAAAATGATTTTAATGGAAGCCTTATTGATAACAAAGTAAATATTTAATTTAAAAATCACGTTGTTATATTCTTTACATTAAGTAGGCCTACTTACTAGTGTAGAATTTTTCGGAAGAAAGGGAATCTGTTGCTCAGTGGCAACGCTGTAAGTAAGCGGTTTGACCTTGATGATACTACTTCCATGCAGTTAACTATAGTGACCACAGTATTGTGGTTAAGGCTAAAGCAGTAAGTAGAAAGAAGTAGTTTCTATGGTAATATTTCATTTCGAAAATGATTTTAAATATAAATCTTAGAATATGGAAGTCATGTATGGTTCTCCATACCGATATTTATAGTTTTGTTTAAGAATTTTATTCCAGTAATTGTAGGCCTACTTATTAATACGTATTACAGTGGTTAGTATTATTTTCTACTGATTTTGCAAAATGTATTAGAAATGTAATGAAATCATTTGTCACTTCATGAAATCTTCAGTTGTTTTTATAGCTTTCCTTGCCTATTTGGTTCCTGGAGGTGGTTCGGATTATCCGGAATTTCGGACTAGCGGGGTTCGGACTAACGGGGTTCTACTGTACTTCTTTCTATGCATAAAATTTCTTTTTTATGCATAAAATTAATGGCTTGTATAAGTTAATGTTTGATCTCCATTAAGTAGTGCTCAAGTTTCCAAAGTTTTAATATTATGATGTCCGTAATTAAAACATCAGAGAAGGTTTAGTGTGTATGAGGGTACACCGTGGACAAAAATTTCCAACATTTCCTATTGAGCGTTGCTTAGAGTAAAGCTGCGAATCTACAGTGTACGTTTCACAGATCAAACACGCGGAAAAGAAGGAGCGCTCCGAAGTCACTCATGGACCCTCAGCATTTTGCAGAGGGTTCATTCCCTAAAGACAAAAATTCTGTATATGAATCGTTCCTCTGTAAACACGTGCAGTTACACTGCCCAGTGATCCACAGGAAGCAAATCGCTACCCACGCTGGACAATTTTTCGGCTTGCACGCATTATGTTGGTGTGGGTTTCGGCACTTTCCATTTAAAAAGCGTGCAAATGTAAGAAAATAAACATGAGTGAGGCCACAATTGTGTGTGTGTGTGTGTGTGTGTGTGTGTGTGTGTGTGTGTGTGTGTGTGTGTGTGTGTGTGTGTGTGTGTGTGTGTGTGTGTGTGTGTGTGTGTGTGTGTGTGTGTGTGTGGGTGTGTGTGTGTGTGTGTGTGTGTGTGTGTGTGTGTGTGTGTGTGTGTGTGTGTGTGACCTGCCTTTTTATTGCAGTAATCATTATAATAATATGGAAACGCAAACATTACATAATTGAGATATGCTTGCCTGCCACGAACGATATATTTTCTCTCATACATGATTTACATTAAAATGAAAAAATTATAATTTTATTGCCTGGCAACAAAATTATTTTATTTTTAACAATTACCATTGTTTGAAAAAGTTTAAATGAATTATCAAGTACTTTACTGTTGTTAAAACGTAAAAGGTTGCAGGTAAACTACCCCTTCCCCTTAACCGATCTTCACCAAAATCAAAAGGCCTTGAGATCACTACAATTCAGGGATGTATGCAAAAAATTATTTGATTCTGTTTGAATATGCGGCAGTTACCATTCGTCATAGAAAAAATTACCCTTGTTAAAACATAAAATGTTGCAGGTAAACTACCCTATTCCCTTAACCGATCTTCACCAAAACCAAAAGGTCTTGAGAACTCTACAATTCAGGGCTGTGTGCAAAACATTATTTGATTCTAGTACGTAGGCTTTCACGGCCGGTGTCATTAGAATTATTTAAAACTTCCGGGCTGAAAGGCCGTGGTCGAATGCTTGATCTTCTACAGCTAGACGTTTTGGCCACACCACCGGTGGCCATCTTCAGTAGCAAAAAGTGTTCGAAATAGATGGTACGCCGAACACGTCTCCCAATGAACTGGGAACAAGCAACAGTGAGAGAAGGCTACGCTGTTTCTATTTATAACTTTTTGGCCGCTTAAGGTGTATAACACGGACCAATGAGAAGCCAGCTCATCATTCTCCATTCTGATTGGCCATGGAAAATAAACCATGTCAGACACTATTTAAGGCGATGCTTTCACCTCGGCGGTTCATAGCGACGGACGCATTCTTATGAATATGGATGGACTCCAGATGCAGGCGAGTGAAGTAACCCCAGACAGAAGACAACACCTGGGCTTCATCAAACATTACCCGGTGATCGTTGTGGGAAAGAGCGTGTTCAGCAACTGCGGACTTCTCCGGCTGGCCCAGGCGGCAGTATCTCCGATGTTCAGAGAGGCGCATCCGGACACTACGCTTCGTGGTGCCTATGTATAGCTGGCCACACGTACAAGGAATACTGTACACCCCGCACGACGAGAGCAGATCCCTGGCGTCTTTTACCGGTCGCAGGAACTGTTGGATCTTTTTGGTTGGCTTAAAGATCGTCCTGACGCCCCGTTTACTCAGCAACTTGCCGATGCGGTCAGTCACACCACGGATGTAGGGCAAGACAGCGGAGCCAACAACCTCAGGCAACACCGACTCATCCGGCCTACCAGATCTTCTTGGCCGGGCAGCTCTCCTTACCTCCGCAGCAGAGTAGCCGTTGGACTGCAGTGCTTCCTCGAGATGCCGAAACTCATCTTCGAGATACCGGGGCTCACAGATCCTCTTTGCCCGGTCAACCAGAGTCTTCAGCACCGCCCTCTTCTGCCTAGGATGATGATTGGAGGACTTATGCAGATATCTGTCAGTGTGCATTGGCTTCCTATAAACTTTGTGCCCCAATCTGCCATCGGTCCTTTTCAGGACCAACACATCCAGAAATGCCAATTGATCACCGCTCTCGTGCTCCATCGTAAACTGTATGCGCGGGTGCACAGCGTTCAGATGTCCAAGGAAGCGTTCCAACTCTTCATCCCCATGGCTCCAGACCACGAAAGTATCGTCAACATACCGCAGCCAACACTTCGGCTTCAGTGGCGCAGATGAAATTGCCAACTCTTCAAATTTTTCCATGTAGAAGTTTGCAACCACAGGGCTGAGCGGACTTCCCATCGCGACGCCATCCAACTGTGCATAAAAGCCGCCGTTCCACTGGAAGTTTGTCGTTGTTAGGACCTGCCAGAACAAAGTAGTGACGTCCGCCAGGAACAGTTCACCTATATACCCCAAGACCTACTGGACAGGGACCATCGTGAAAAGAGAGACCACATCAAAACTCACTAGCATGTCGCCAGGCTCCAGCATCAACTCCCGGATCCTCCGGAGGAAATGAGAAGAGTCCCGGACAAAAGAATCCGTCTGCCCGATGTGCGGCTTGAGCAATCCAGTGAGGTGCTTAGCCAAGTTATACGTAGGCGAGCCAATAGCACTAACGATGGGCCTCAGCGGAACGTCCTCCTTATGGATCTTTGGTAATCCATAGAGACGAGGGGGAAGGGCCTCCGAACACCGGACGGCCGTCTTCACATCAGACGCTAGAGAAGATTGCTTCACTAAAGAATTTGTTTTTCTTAAAACCGTAGCAGTCGGATCTTTGTTCAGCATCCGATAAGTGGCCGGATCTAACAAACCCTCAATCTTCCGCTGGTAGTCTTCGGTGTTCAAGACCACCGTTGCGCTCCCCTTATCCACCGGCACAATGACAATGGAGTCATCCCTTCTCAAATCCCTCAAGGCTCGCAGTTCCGCCGACAGAAGATTGCATTTTGGCGGAGCGGCCCTTCTAAGGGCCCTGGAAGCTTCCAACCGTATCTCATCTGCCTGGTCTCAGGGTAGTCCTCGGATACCTGCTTCCATGCTCGCAACTATTTCCTCCACCGGTACTGTCTTCGGGGTAACCGCAAACTTCTCACCTTTGGCTAACACCAAGGTCTCGTGTGGTGTCAACTGACGGTTCGAGAGATTAACGACCATCCTGTCCATCCTGTCGCGATCTTGTACTCGTTCCCTGATGTTCTGGGAACCATAGCATTCGAATTTTTCACGCTGTCTCTGGCTGGTACTGGTATAACACGCCTCGATAGCACTGTACGTGAGACCATCCAACATCTCCCAATACTGTAGTTGGAGGGAACTGCTGAGTTGTAAGTGCAGCTTCAACAGGTTCTGATCATTTAACGCCAACTCCTTCCGCGTATGGTGTATGCGCTCACGCAGCATGGCATTTTCCGTACTCCTGTAGATCCTATTGGCCTGTGGCGTGCTAAAAATCTGTCTATGTCGTAGGAACCTAGGAACGGTTCCTGAGTCTCTGCAACGAAGGAAAAAGGCCAAGGAACACAGCAGACTGGCTTCCTTCTTTCGTAGCGTCTCCAGCTTTCTAATTTTGTTTAAAACCTCCTCCCCGTAGAGGTTCTTAATTTTAGTACGTAGGCTTTCACGGCCGGTGTCATTAGAATTATTTAAAACTTCCGGGCTGAAAGGCCGTGGTCGAATGCTTGATCTTCTACAGCTAGACGTTTCGGCCAAAACGTCTAGTTGTAGGGCGGTGCTGAAGACTCTGGTTGACCGGGCAAAGAGGATCTGTGAGCCCCGGTATCTCGAAGATGAGTTTCGGCATCTCGAGGAAGCACTGCAGTCCAACGGCTACTCTGCTGCGGAGGTAAGGAGAGCTGCCCGGCCGAGAAGATCTGGTAGGCCGGACGAGTCGGTGTTGCCTGAGGTCGTTGGCTCCGCTGTCTTGCCCTACATCCGTGGTGTGACTGACCGCATCGGCAAGTTGCTGAGTAAACGGAGCGTCAGGACGATCTTTAAGCCAACCAAAAAGATCCAACAGTTCCTGCGACCGGTAAAAGATGCCAGGGATCCGCTCTCGTCGTGCGGGGTGTACAGTATTCCTTGTACGTGTGGCCAGCTATACATAGGCACCACAAAGTGTAGTGTCTGGACGCGCCTCTCTGAACATCGGAGATACTGCCGCCTGGGCCAGCCGGAGAAGTCCGCAGTTGCTGAACATGCTCTTTCCCACGACGATCACCAGGTAATGTTTGATGAAGCCCGGGTGTTGTCTTCTGTCCGGAGTTACTTCACTCGCCTGCATCTGGAGTCCATCCATATTAATAAGAATGCGTCCGTCGCTATGAACCGCCGAGGTGAAAGCATCGCCTTAAATAGTGTCTGGCATGGTTTATTTTCCATGGCCAATCAGAATGGAGAATGATGAGCTGGCTTCTCATTGGTCCGCGTTATACACCTTAAGCGGCCAAAAAGTTATAAATAGAAACAGCGTAGCCTTCTCTCACTGTTGCTTGTTCCCAGTTCATTGGGAGACGTGTTCGGCATACCATCTATTTCGAACACTTTTTGCTACTGAAGATGGCCACCGGTGGTGTGGCCGAAACGTCTAGCTGTAGAAGATCAAGCATTCTACCACGGCCTTTCAGCCCGGAAGTTTTAAATAATTCTAATTATTTGATTCTGTTTGAATTTGCGGCTGTTATCGTTTGCCATATAAAATACCCTTGTTAAAACAAAACGTAGCAGGTAAACTACCCCTTTCCCTTAACCGATCTTCACCAAAAACAATAGGTCTTGAGTACTCTACAAATCAGGGCTGTATGCAAAAACGTATTTTATTCTGTTTGAATTTGCGGCTGTTATCGTTTGCCATAGAAAATACCCTTTTTAAAACATAAAACGTTGCAGGTAAACTACCCCTTTCCCTTAACCGATCTTCACCAAAAACAATAGGTCTTGAGTACTCTACAAATCAGGGCTGCATGCAAAAAATTATTTGATTCTGTTTGAATTTGCGGCTGTTATTGTTTGCCATAGAAAAAACATCTACAGGCAGACAGCAGACACACAGACACACACACACACACATACAGACACTTTTCGAAAAATGACTTTTTTTCATGTTTTGAGTGTAGTACAATCAGAATCTGCAATAATCTCGAACACTTTTTTTTTGCCATCACCATACTTCCATTTCCTTAAGGAACATGGAGTAAAAAAATTTAGTTATTATTAAAAAAAATACTTTTCGAAATGAACTATTTCCATAGAAACTACTTCTTTCTTCAGCCTTAATCACTTAGCGTCTATCACATATCTTACTATAAAAGTAAGTTGATCAATATGAGTCACATCCGGAGTGGAATCTACAGAAATAGCATAGTATTTTGCTTTTTGAATTTCAGAGATGATTACTGAAAGAACTTTAGTCCCCATTATTTCTACGAACTCTTCACAAATGGTGGCTGACAAGTATGATGGAATCCCTTTCCCTGGATTGCCATATTTCTTTATGTGTGCGTGTAAGAATGGGTCAAACTGACTTATAAGTTCCAAAATACCCAAATAATTTCCATTTTTTACTGAACCAATTCTTTGGTCAGAACCTCTTAAAGAGAGTCCTCTCGATGCTAAGAATTTAATTACCGCAGTAACTCTTTTCAACATCTCTTTCCAGTATTGTCGCTCATTATTGAATTGGGTGACCAACTGTGTATCTATTTGCCCAAGTGTTTTTGAGCGACTACAATAAGCTACCATGCAGTTTCTATGTTCTTGACTATTTTCATGTTCTGATGCAGCTTTCAGAGCATGTTTCCAGTCATTAAATCCATCTCCGCTAAATGGAAATTTGGAGTGAGAAAATAATTTACATGCAAAACAATAAACTTTTCCCTTCGCAGGTGAATAAATGAGCCATTCTCTTTGTACGATTTCTTTGTTTGGCAATTGTCGCGAGAACATTGCTTGAGTAAGGCATCTTTCTTCCATATTATCCCCAGTTTTATATACATGGGCTGATTTATCAAAATTATTTTCTTTATTTAGACAAGCGGATGGTCCCTTTTCTACCCAATAATCCCGTAAGATGTCATCAGTATGTGGCCAAAGACCGGGGTCTGATGTTGTATAGTGACTGTTTTCTGAAATAATGGTAGTTACATAGTTTCCTGAAGCACAGTCTGTCACCTGATCTTGAATATCTTCTTCACTGTACGTTATCAAATCTTTACGTTCTAGCATACGGTTTGTTGCTTCCGCTTGTTTCTGCAAATCGTTTTTCTCTTAACTCGAAGCTGAGGGGCCAGGAATGTGATTTATCGGTACATTATCATATGCAGTATTATCCTTTTTGTTGACAGTATAATTGAAATAATTAATTAGTTTCGGAATTCCCTTAATATTTTCTCCTCGTTCTTTGACTTTCTTACGCTTAGCACAACCACTTTCAAAACGCCTCATTATAAATGATAGTAATTGATACGTTAACTGGGAAGAGTGTTAAATTAGAAAACTTAGGCGAATAGACTCTCACTGACACGATCACTTTGAAAGAAAAATGAATACTGTCGGATATTGTGTAGCATAAACATAACATCGGTAAGTCAAACACATTTTTATCGTTCCCCACTCGTTTGTTACTCGATCGGTATGTATACAAAACAGCAACTGAAATTCTTGGAACTAATAGGTTGGGAATTGAATCAATTTCCAAGAATTTCAGTTGCTGCTTTTGTATATGTACCGATCAAGTAACAAGGGAGTGGGGAACGATGACAATTCAATTGAATGTGTACGAATTTTATAAGTGCGGGTGCTTACAGAAATTAGGGTCATAGTTTAAGAAATGAGTGTATGGTTTCGGCAAGCCTGTGCCGGTGTTTGCATAACCCGGCGATCGAAGGTATAAACAAATTTTTGCAATTATAATATCGGATATCAATGTCGATTAGAACGCCGATATCTAGACTGCACTGTTGAAACTGCCCGCGCCATCTCGCGGCGCCGTTAGCCATTCGTTGTGTTACTGATGTAGCTCTCAGTCCCACGCAGTCTTTAAAGGAATCAACAGACTCCCGACCATCGGACAGACAGTGATTGCGTAGTTTCTTCTCAACCTAATGGCAAACTAGATTTTCGAGACTTCCCGGGTTCTCGCTCCCACTCGGAGATTTTGGTCTCTGCTGGTGTACCGACACCTTCACCAGCCATGAACCATCCAACACGCACCTGTTCGGAGGAGGGATTTTGTTGACCAGCCATAAGATGCATACTACGCCTGCTATTAAGGTGATATAAACTCTTATTATTTTTCGTTGGCCTGGCCCGCCGTTCATCTGAGTTACAAATTGTTTTCTTTTAAACCATGTGCCCACGCTGCTAGACAGTCCGATCTGGGGTGTGTCAACTGAACATTCATTATGAACATTATTTGACTTTTATAATATTACTCCATAACTCTAAAGTACTATGATTGTAATTGTGTGCTGCACTGGGGGAGCGTGCCAGAGTTTTTTTTTACTCTTATATATATTTTTTAATATATACAAGGGCCTTAGTGTCATTATACTTTCGATATAAAAAACTAAGTCATATGTTATTGGTTCTGTTCCGGCTGGTTCAGAACGGGGTTCATGTATTATTCTCATTTTGGTTTAACATTTAAGGGCTGGGAGTTTCGTTTTTCAGGCTGTTTTCGGGTGTAAAATGGACATAGTTTTTTCCTCAAGTTAGGCACATGTTGATACAGTTTTAGGCAGGTCTGATACCTGTCTCATATAGTCTGGCACATGCTGGCGCGCTTCCACATCTGCTAGGATACAACAGGCTGTTATTGTAAAATCAATTATACACAGATGTGTGACCTTAAGAGAAAAGAAATTTTATATTTTGTGGGCATATACTGATAATTTTGACATTGTAAAAGCATACTGATGCTACTGATTATTGTAACTTAGGTTCTGACTTGCTTGCTGGACCTGTCTGTTGAATTAAATCATTTTCATTCAGGAACAATTTCCTGATACATGTATACATCTGTATTTGTAACACAAGAATTAACATTTTAGAAAATTATGCCGATTGCTTAAACTTAGGTGATAAGGGTTTTTCCCACTTGTATACAGTTCAAGAAACTTAAAGATTTTCATATGCTCATAATGGGCGATTTATTAGATGTTATCAATTCATATGGGCTGTCCGGCCTATCATTATGCTTTTATTAGTCATGATCATCCTTTCAGGTTTTTAAAATTTTTTTGGGTTTCATTTAATGGAGTAAATGAATTATGGGTCTTAAAGGATTAATTCCAATTGTGGCTGGAAGTTAAATATTTATGATTGCTGGTTTTGGGGCTTTATAGAAATACTGCCTGTCTGCCAGGTCGAACATGAGTATTGTGATGCTATTATGGGTCTATGTGTCTTTGTGTTTCTATATGTGATGTTAATGTTAAGTGTTATTTAAAGGGGGGGAAATTTATATAATTTATGGGATGTTGCTCGATATATATATTGTCTATTTATACAATTTAAGGAACATGTGGACACTACTTATTTATTATGTATTTTGTTATTTATTGCTGATTGTGATACTTGCATGTAATGAATTATGGGGGCAACAATAAAAATTGTTATTGTTGATTAACAACCGAGTTTAATGCAAGTCCCGTCATACTGGACCCAGCGCATTTTTGGCTTCTCTAGGCTCTTGCCTAGTTTTAAATAACGAGTGGCCTCTCTTTCAAAAAAAATACAAAAAAAAAGGATTATTTTTTTATAAAGCATAAAAGAGAAAGAGGGGTTACAAGCCTTTGATATAGTATTTCAGAACTATGGCTATGGCTGTTATCGTCTGCCATAGAAAAAAATCTAAAAACACAGACACACAGACAGACAGACACACAGACACTTTTCGGAAAACGACTTTTTTTCATGTTTTGAGTGTAGTACAATAAGAATCTGCAATAATCTCGAACACGATTTTTTTTGCCATCACCATACTTCCATTTCCTTAAGGAACGTGGAAGTAAAAGTCATTTTTCAAAACGTGTATATGTGTCTATCTGTAGATTTGTTTTCTATGGCAAACGATAACACACAAAAAATTCAAACAGAAACAAATAATTTTTTGCATACAGCCCTAAATTGTAGAGTTCTCAAGACCTACTGTATTTGGTGAAGATCGGTTAAGGGAAAGGGGTAGTTTACCTGCAAGGTTTTTTTTATCAAGGGTAATTTTTTTCTATGCCAAACGATAACAGCCGCAAATTCAAACAGAATCAAATAATGTTTCGTATACAGTCCTGAATTGTAGAGTTCTCAAGACTTATTGTTTTTGGTGAAAATCGGTTAAGGGATAGGGGTAGTTTACCTGCAACGTTTTATGTATTAACAAGGGTAATTTTTTTCTAGGGCAAATGATAACAGCCGTAACTTCAAACAGAATCAAATAATGTTTCGCATTTAGCCATGAATTGTAGAGTTCTCAAGACCTATTGTTTTTGGTGAAGATCGGTTAAGGGAAAGGGGTAGTTTACCTGCCACATTTTATGTGTTAACAAGGGTAATATTTTCTATGAAGAACGATAACTGCTGCAAATTCAAACAGAATCATATAATGTTTTGCATGCATCTGAATTGTAGAGGACTGAAGGCCTTTTGATTTTGGTGAAGATCGGTTAAGGGAAAGCCGCAAATTCAAACAGAATCAAGTAATGTTTCGCATACAGCCCTGAATTGTAGAGTTCTCAAAATCTGTTGATTTTGGTAAAGATCGGTTAAGGGAAAGGGTTAGTTTACCTGCAAAGTTTTATGTTTTAAGAAGGGTATTTTTTATGGCAAACGATAACAGCCGCAAATTCAAACATAATCAAATAAGTTTTTGCATACACGCCTCATTTGTTGAGTACTAAAGACCTATTGTTTTTGGTGACGATCGGTTAAGGGAAAGGGGTAGTTTACCTGCCACGTTTTTTGTTTTATCAAGGGTATTTTGTATGGCAAACGATAACAGCCGCAAATTCAAACAGAATCATATAATATTTTGCATACAGCCCTGAATTGTAGAGTTCTCAAGACCTATCGTTTTTGGTGAAGATCGGTTAAGGGAAAGGGGTAGTTTACCTGCAACAGTTTTTTATCAAGGGTAATTTTACTTCCATATTCCTTAAGGAATGGAAGTATGGTGATGGCAAAAAAAATCGTGTTCGAGATTATTGCAGATTCTGATTCTACTACACTCAAAACATGAAAAAAAGTCGTTTTCCGAAAAGTGTCTGTGTGTGTGTCTGTCTGTCTATCTGTCTGTCTGTCTGTCTGTCTGTCTGTCTGTCTGTAGATTTTTTTTTCTATGGCAAACGATAACTGCCGCAAATTCAAACAGAATCAAATAATTTTTTGCATACAGCCCGGTTTTGCAGAGTTCTCACGACCTATTGTTTTTGGTGAAGATCGGTTGAGGGAAAGGGGTAGTTTACCTGCAACGGTTTTTTTTTAGCAAGGGTAATTTTGTTTGTTTGGCAAACGATAACAGCCGCAAATTCAAACAGAATCAAATAATGTTTCGCATACAGCCCTGACTTGTAGAGTTCTCAAGACCTATTGTTTTTGGTGAAGATCGGTTAAGGGAAAGGGGTAGTTTACCTGTAACGTTTTATGTTTTAACAAGGGTATTTCCTATGGCAAACGATAACAGCCGCAAATTCAAACAGAATGAAAAGATTATTTGCATACAGCCCTAAATTGAAGAGTTCTCAAGACCTTTTGTTTTTGGTGAAGATCGGTTAAGGGAAAGGGGTAGTTTACCTACAACGTTTTTTTAACAAGGGTATTTTCTATGGCAAACGATAACAGCCGCAAATTCAAACAGAATCAAATAATTTTCTGCATACAGCCCTGATTTGTAGAGTACTCAAGACCTATTGTTTTTGGTGAAGATCGGTTGAGGGGAAGGGGTAGTTTACCAGCAACGTTTTTTATCATGCGTATTTTCTATGGCAAACGACAACTGCCGCAAATTCAAACAGAATCAAATAATTTTTTGCATACAGCCCTGATTTGTAGAGTACTCGCGACCTATTGTTTTTGTGAAGATCGGTTGAGGGGAAGGGGTAGTTTACCTGCAACGGTTTTTTTTATCAAGGGAAATTTTTTTTTTTTTGGCAAACGATAACAGCCGCAAATTCAAACAGAATCAAATAATGTTTCGCATACAGCCCTGAATTGTAGATTTCTCAAGACCTATTGTTTTTGGTGAAGATCGGTTGAGGGAAAGGGGTAGTTTACCTGCAACGTTTTTTTAACAAGGGTATTTTCTATGGCAAACGATAACAGCCGCAAATTCAAACAGAATCAAATAATGTTTTGCATACAGTCCTGATTTGTAGAGTACTCAAGACCTATTGTTTTTGGTGAAGATCGGTTAAGGGGAAGGGGTAGTTTACCTGCAACGTTTTTTTATCAAGCGTATTTTCTATGGCAAACGATAACAGCCGCAAATTCAAACAGAATCAAATAATTTTTTGCATACGTCCCTGAATTGTAGAGGTCTCAATGACTTTCGATTTTGGTGAAGATCGGTTAAGGGGAAGGGGTAGTTTACCTGCAACCTTATACGTTTTAACAAGAGTAAAGTACTTGAAAATTTATTTAAACTTTTTGAAACAATGGTAATTGTTAAAAATAAAATAATTTTGTTGCCAGGCAATAAAATTATAATTTTTTCATTTTAATGTAATATAATATTTTTCATTTAATACAGCAATAAAAAGGCAGGTAAGACACAGCCTGGCTGTTTGGCTGAAAATGATTTTAAATATAAATCTTAGAATATGGAAGTCATGTATGGTTCTCCATACCGATATTTATTTATGGATTGTAAAATTAACATTTACACTAACCTGAAAGTATACATAGTAGCATTTAACTAGATGCAGAAACTACACGTTTTTGAACACTACGCCCCGAATTTGGTGACAATTTCAACTCAGTTTTCCGAAAAGTGTCTGTGTGTGTGTGTGTCTGTGTGTCTGTGTGTCTATAGATTTTTTTTCTATGGCAAACGATAACTGCCGCAAATTCAAACAGAATCAAATAATTTTTTGCATACAGCCCTGATTTGTAGAGGACTCGCGACCTATTGTTTTTGGTGAAGATCGGTTGATGGAAAGGGGTAGTTTACCTGCAACGGTTTTTTTTTATCAAGAGAAATTTTTTTTTTTGGCAAACGATAACAGCCGCAAATTCAAACAGAATCAAATAATGTTTCGTATACAGCCCTGAATTGTAGAGTTCTCAAGATCTTTTGTTTTTGGTGAAGATCGGTTAAGGGAAAGGGGTAGTTTACTTGTAACGTTTTATGTTTTAACAAGGGTATTTCCTATGGCAAACGATAACAGCCGCAAATTCAAACAGAATCAAAAGATTATTTGCATACAGCCCTAAATTGTAGAGTTCTCAAGACCTATTATTTTTGGTGAAGATCGGTGAAGGAAAAGGGGTAGTTTACCTGCAACGTTTTATGTTTTAAAAGGGTATTTTCTATGGCAAACGATAAGAGCCACAAATTCAAACAGAATCAAATAATTTTCTGCATACAGCCCTGATTTGTAGAGTACTCAAGACCTATTGTTTTTGGTAAAGATCGGTTGAGGGGAAGGGGTAGTTTACCTGCAACGTTTTTTATCAAGCGTATTTTCTATGGCAAACGATAACTGCCGCAAATTCAAACAGAATCAAATAATTTTTTGCATACAGCCCTGATTTGTAGAGTACTCGCGACCTATTGTTTTTGGTGAAGATCGGTTGAGGGGAAGGGGTAGTTTACCTGCAACGGTTTTTTTTATCAAGGGAAATTTTTTTTTTTTGGCAAACGATAACAGCCGCAAATTCAAACAGACTTAAATAATGTTTCGTATACAGCCCTGAATTGTAGAGTTTTCACGACCTATTGTTTTTGGTGAAGATCGGTTAAGGGAAAGGGGTAGTTTACCTGTAACGTTTTATGTTTTAACAAGGGTATTTCCTATGGCAAACGATAACAGCCGCAAATTCAAACAGAATCAAACGATTATTTGCATACAGCCCTAAATTGTAGAGTTCTCAAGACCTGTTGTTTTTTGTGAAGATCGGTTGAGGGGAAGGGGTAGTTTACTTGCAACATTTTTTTAACAAGGGTATTTTCTATGGCAAACGATAACAGCCGCAAATTCAAACAGAATCAAATAATGTTTTGCATACAGCCCTGATTTGTAGAGTACTCCAGATCTGTTGGTTTTGGTGAAGATCGGTTAAGGGGGAGGGGTAGTTTACCTGCACCGTTTTTTTATCAAGCGTATTTTCTATGGCAAACGATAACAGCCGCAAATTCAAACAGAATCAAATAATCTTTTGCATACATCCCTGAATTGTAGAGGTCTCAAGGACTTTCGATTTTGGTGAAGATCGGTTAAGGGGAAGGGGTAGTTTACCTGCAACCTTTTACGTTTTAACAAGAGTAAAGTACTTGCAAATTTATTTAAACTTTTTGAAACAATGGTAATTGTTAAAAATAAAATAATTTTGTTGCCAGGCCATAAAATTAAAATTTTTTAATTTTAATGTAATATAATATTTTTCATTTAATACGGCAATAAAAAGGCAGGTAAGACCCAAACACACAATTCACGTTATTTCTGGCCTCACTCATGTTTATTTTCTTACGTTTGCACGCTTTTTAAATGGAAAGTGCCGAAACCCACACCAACATAACGCGTGCAAGCCGAAAAAATGGACATCAATTTGCTTACTGGCGAAGCTAGTAGTTAATGAATGGGTAGGCAAAAATCTTATCTTAAATTTTTTTTAAGGAATCACTAAAAGGACGGTGGGTCAAATCGGACGCTGAGGTAGAGTTGCTGTAACCGAATGGTTCCACAAACAGCCGTAAGAATTTTACTAGCAGGGAATCTACAGGTTAGCGCAACAGTGGAACTCATGTCTTAATGTTATTGGAGACTTCTTTTAAAATCGTTGAATAAAAAATGCTTTACAGCTCTATACGTGTGTCTATTGAACAATCCTTGTATTAGTCATACACAATAATACAACTGATTGAACTTCAAATTTTTAAACTTGGTTAGTTTCTATACATATGTTTAATGTTACAAATAATTCAAATAACAATCTTGATCATCTGTTAGTTCAGCGGAATAACAGTGACACTTTTAATAACCGCATAAAATAAACACTTAGAAACAACACAGGCGCTTTAACTTAACTGTTTGGACCACAGAAGTGAGGCATGCCTCAACGCTCTATGTGTACAGCGCGGGACAATCCCCCCTCCCTACACTTCCCTATCACACCACTACATTGCTTACATACGATGTATACAAAAAACGCTGAGGCAAGTTCAGGTTGCCTCATTCGCTTTAAACGAACTATGCCGAATCTCACCTGTCACCATCTAGCGGTCGCTCAATAAAGCACGTTTCGGTTTAATAAATTTGACAGTCACAGTAACAATGTATAATCTTTACGTTATGTAGTTCATACGTATTTATAATTTTTATTCTACAGAATTTGTTAGGGTAGGCATTGCCTCAATTGCCTCCATATAACTTCGCCACTGATATATATGTGTACAACGTTATCGGCAACAAAGAAGTAGTTTTTGTTAAAATTCCTTCCCGGGATATTTGGCCGTAGTCCAATGTTTTCTACAAAACCAGACGTTTCGGCAATGCCATCGACTTCCATCATCAGTGAAAATCGAGTGCGATAACGTGAGGTGGTATACGTTAGTGACCACAGTACTGTGGTTAAGGCTGAAGCAGTAAGTAGAAAGAACTAGTTTCTATGGTAATATTTCATTTCGAAAATGATTTTAAATATAAATCTTAGAATATGGAAGTCATGTATGGTTCTCCATACCGATATTTTACTTCCATATTCCTTAAGGAAATGGAAGTATGGTGATGGCAAAAAAAATCGTGTTCGAGATTATTGCAGATTCTGATTGTACTATACTCAAAACATGAAAAAAAGTCATTTTCCGAAAAGTGTCTGTGTGTGTGTCTGTCTGTCTGTGTGTGTAGATTTTTTTTCTATGGCAAACGATAACTGCCGCAAATTCAAACAGAATCAAATAATTTTTTGCACACAGCCCTGATTTGTAGAGTACTCACGACCTATTGTTTTTGGTGAAGATCGGTTGAGGGAAAGGGGTAGTTTACCTGCAACGGTTTTTTTTTATCAAGGGAAATTTTTTTTTTTTGGCAAACGATAACAGCCGAAAATTCAAACAGAATCAAATAATGTTTCGCATACAGCCCTGAATTGTAGAGTTCTCAAGACCTATTGTTTTTGGTGAAGATCGGTTAAGGGAAAGGGGTAGTTTACCTGTAACGTTTTATGTTTTAACAAGGGTATTTCCTATGGCAAACAATAACAGCCGGAAATTCAAACAGAATCAAAAGATTATTTGCATACAGCCCTAAATTGCAGAGTTTTCAAGACCTATTGTTTTTGGTGAAGATCGGTTAAGGGAAATGGGTAGTTTACCTGCAGCGTTTTTTTATCAAGGGTATTTTCTATGGCAAACGATAACAGCCGCAAATTCAAACAGAATCAAATAATTTTTTGCATACAGCCGTCGTTTGTAGAGTACTCAAGACCTATTGTTTTTGGTGAAGATCGGTTGAGGGGAAGGGGTAGTTTACCTGCAACCTTTTACGTTTTAACAAGAGTAAAGTACTTGAAAATTCATTTAAACTTTTTCAATGGTAATTGTTAAAAATAAAATAATTTTGTTGCCAGGCAATAAAATTATAATTTTTTCATTTTAATGTAAATCTGTACTTAGTATAAAGTAAAGTCGGTCCGTTTTCTCTCTGTGTTTGAAATCGCTAATCTCAGGAAGTACTGAACGGATTTTATTCAAGTTTTCGCCAATAGATAAAGCGTCTATCGAGGAACATTTATGTGTATAATTAATACATATATGTTGTACATTAGCTTAGCTATCACGGTTTATGTCAAGTAAGTGGTATAGTTTACATCTTCTTATATATAAAAATGAATGTTTCTTTGTTTGTCCCGTATGCGTTCCTATACCATTCATCCGATTGCGATGAAACTTCGGTGAGTTGTTGTGCGCACGTCCGCGAATGTTTCTTCCACATCTCCTCGTAAACCACTGTACCGATTTCAACCAAACTTGGCACAAATATTTTACGCAATGGGAGAACCAACAAAGGATAGGTGTTTTTTTGATGGGGTCCTTTTGGGGGTTCTCTGGGGGTCCTTTTGGTGGTTCTCTGGGTTCTTCCACATCGCCTCCTAAACCACTGGACCGATTTCAACCAAACTTGGCACAAATATTTTACGCAAAGGGAGAACCAACATAGGACAAGTGTTTTTTCGATACGATCCTTTGGGGGGGTCCTATGGGGTCTTCCACGTCTCCACCTAAACCATTGGACCGATTTCAACCAAACTTGGCACAAATATTTTACGCAACGGGAGAACCAACATAGGATAGGTGTTTTTTTCGATACGATCCTCTGGGGGGTCCTTTGCGGTCTTAAAAAACTATTAGATCTGGTTACTATGGCAACCCAATAGAATAGATTCTGTTCTAAATATATTATCGCATTAAATTGAAGACCACGCGAACGAAGTTGTGGGCAACAGCTATTTATTTTTAAGAAGCCTACTTTAATTAAACTTTATTAATTAAACTAACATTTTCATTACGTACAACGTGAAACTCCGTAGCGAAGCACAGGTATTCTGCTAGTCATGTATAAGAGAAAATATATCGTGCGTGGCAGGCAAGCATATCTCAGTTATGTACTGTTTACGTTTCCATTTTATTATTATCGCTACCGCAATAAAAAGGCAGGGAAGACACACACACACACACATACAATTCGCGTTATTTCTGGCCTCATTCATGTTTATTTTCTTACATTTGCACGGTTTTTAAATGGAAAGTGCCGAACCCATACCAACATAACGCATGCAAGCCGAAAAAGTGTCCAGCGTGGATAGCGATTTGCTTCCTGTGGATCGCTGGGCAGTGTAACTGCACGTGTTTACAGAGGAACGATTCATAGACAGACTTTTCGTCTTTAGGGAATGAACCCTCTGCAAGATGCTGAGGGTCCATGAGTGACTTCGGAGCGCTCCTTCTTTTCCGCGTGTTTGTTCTGTGAAACGTACACTGTAGATTCGCAGATTTATTCTAAGCAACGCTCAATAGGAAATGTTGAAAATTTTTGTCCACGGTGAACCCTCATACACACTAAACCTGCTCTGATGTTTTAATTACGGACATCATAATATTAAAACTTTGGAAACTTGAGCACTACTTAATGGAGATCAATCATTAACTTATACAAGCCATTAATTTTATGCATATTTTTTATATATATGTGTACAACGTTATCGGCAACAAAGAAGTAGTTTTTGTTAAAATTCCTTCCCGGGATATTTGGCCGTAGTCCAATGTTTTCTACAAAACCAGACGTTCCGACAATGCCATTTACTTCCATCATCAGTGAAAATCGAGTGCGATAACATGAGGTGGTATATGTTAGTGACCACAGTACTGTGGTTAAGGCTGAAGCAGTAAGTAGAAAGAAGTAGTTTCTATGGTAATATTTCATTTCGAAAATGATTTTAAAAATAAATCTTAGAATATGGAAGTCATGTATGGTTCTCCATACCGATATTTTTCTATGGTAAACGATAACAGCCGCAAATTCAAACAGAATCAAATGATGTTTTGCATACAGCCCTGTATTGTAGAGTTGTTGGTTTTGGTGAAGATCGGTTAAGGGAATAGGGTAGTTTACCTGCAACATTTTATGTTTTAACAAGGGTAATTTTTTTCTATGGCAAACGATAACAGCTGCAACTTCAAACAGAATCAAATAATGTTTCGCATTTAGCCCTGAATTGTAGAGTTCTCAAGACCTACTGTTTTTGGTGAAGATCGGTTCAGGGAAAGGGGTAGTTTACCTGCCACATTTTATGTTTTAACAAGGGTAATATTTTCTATGACGAACATAACTGCCGCACATTCAAACAGAATCATATAATGTTTTGCGTGCATCCCTGAATTGTAGTGGACTGAAGGCATTTTGATTTAGGTGAAGATCGGTTAAGGGAAAGGGGTAGTTTACCTGTAAGTCTTATGTTTTAACAAGGGTAATTACTTCCATGTTCCGTAAAGAAATGGAAGTATGGTGATGGCAAAAAAATCATGGTCGAGATTATTTCAGATTCTGATTGTAATATCCTAAAAACATGAAAAAAATTCATGCACATTCAAACAGAATCAAATAATGTTTTGCATACAGTCCTGAATTGTACAGTTCTCAAGGTATATTGTTTTTTTCTTCGTATTGTTTAAATTAGCAGCCATCCTTACTATTTCTTTTATGAATTTGCTAACTGCTATAATTTTTTTATTGTTCGACTAAGCTTTTCGTCATTACTGACATCTTCGTTGTTTAAAACCTGAAGATGTCAGTAATGACGAAAAGCTTAGTCGAACAATAAAAAAATTATAGCAGTTAGCAAATTCATAAAAGAAATAGTATATTGTTTTTGGTGAAGATCGGTTAAGGGAAAGGGGTAGTTTACCTGCAACGTTTTATGTTTTAACAATGGTATTTTATATGGCAAACGATTACAGCCGCAAATTCAAACAGAATCAAATAATTTTTTGCATACAGCCCTGAATTGTAGAGTTCTCAAGACCTTTTGTTTTTGGTGAAGATCGGTTAAGGGAAGGGGTAGTTTACATGCAACATTTTGTTTTAACAAGGGTATTTTCAATGGCAAACAATAACAGCCGCAATTCAAACATAATCAAATTATTTTACTTCCATGTTCCTTAAGGAAATGGAAGTATGGTGATGGCAAAAAAAATCGTGTTCGAGATTATTGCAGATTCTGACTGTACTACACTCAAAACATAAAAAAAAGTCATTTTTTGAAATGTGCGTGTGTGCGTGTGTGTGTGTGTGTGTGTGTGTGTGTGCGTGGATTTTTTTCTATGGAAAACGATAACAGCCGCAAATTCAAACAGAATCAAATAATTTTTTGCATGCAGCTCTGACTTGTAGAGTACTCAAGACCTATTGTTTTTGCTGAAGATCGGTTAAGGGAAATGGGTAGTTTACCTGCAACGTTTTTTGTTTTAACAAGGGTACTTTCTATGGCAAACGATAGCAGCCGCAAACAAACAGAATCAAATAATGATCAGCATACAGTCCTGAATTGTAGAGTTCTCACGACATATTGTTTTTGTTGAAGATCAGTTTAGGGATAGGGGTAGTTTACCTGCAACGTTTTTTTTTAATCAAGGGCAATTTTTTTCTATGGCAAACGATAACAGCCGAAAATTCAAACAGAATCAAATAATGTTTTGCATACAGTCCTGAATTGTAGAGTTCTCAAGACCTATTGTTTTTGGTGAAGATCGGTTAAGGGAAAGGGGTAGTTTACATGCAACTTTTATATCTGTTTTAACAAGGGTATTTTCTATGGCAAATGATAACAGCCGCAAATTCAAACATAATCAAATAATTTTATTTCCATGTTCCTTAAGGAAATGGAAGTATGGTGATGGCAAAAAAAAAATCGTGTTCGAGATTATTGGAGATTCTGATTGTACTACACTCAAAATATGAAAAGAAGTCATTTTTTGAAATGTGTGTGTGTGTGTGTGTGTGTGTGTGTGTGTGTGTGTGTGTGTGTGTGTGTGTGTGTGTGTGTGTGTGTGTGTGTGTGTGTGTGTGTGTGTGTGTGTGTGTGTGTGTGTGTGTGTGTGTGTGTGTGTGTGTGTGTGTGTGTGTGTGTGTGTGTGTGTGTGTGTGTGTGTGTGTGTGTGTGTGTGTGTGTCAAGACCTATTGTTTTTGGTGAAGATCGGTTAAGGGAAAGGGGTAGTTTACCTGCAACGGTTTTTTTTTATGAAGGGTAATTTTTTTTATGGCAAACGATAACAGCCGCATATTCAAACAGAATCAACTACTCTTTTGCATACAGCCCTGAATTGTAGAGTTCTCAAGACCTGTTGTTTTTGGTGAAGATCGGTTAAGGTAAAGGGGTAGTTTACCTGTCACGTTTTATGTTTTAACAAGAGTATTTTCTATGGCAAACGATAACAGCCGCAAATTCAACCAGAATCAAATGATTATTTACATACAGACCTAAATTGTAGAGTTCTCAGACCTATTGTTTTTGCTGAATATCGGTTATGGGAAAGGGGTAGTTTACCTGCAACGGTTTTTTTTTATGAAGGGTAATTTTTTTTATGGCAAACGATAACAGCCGCATATTCAAACAGAATCAACTACTCTTTTGCATACAGCCCTGAATTGTAGAGTTCTCAAGACCTGTTGTTTTTGGTGAAGATCGGTTAAGGTAAAGGGGTAGTTTACCTGTCACGTTTTATGTTTTAACAAGAGTATTTTCTATGGCAAACGATAACAGCCGCAAATTCAACCAGAATCAAATGATTATTTACATACAGACCTAAATTGTAGAGTTCTCAGACCTATTGTTTTTGCTGAATATCGGTTATGGGAAAGGGGTAGTTTACCTGCAACGTTTTGTTTTAACAAGGGTATTTTCTATGGCAAATGATAACAGCCGCAAATTCAAACAGAATCAAATAATTTTTAGCATACAGCCCTGATTTGCAGAGTACTCAAGACCTATTGTTTTTGGTGAAGATCGGTTAAGTGAAAGGGGTAGTTTACCTGCAACTTTTTTTATCAAGGGTAATTTTTTCTATGGTAAACGATAACAGCCGCAAATTCAAACAGAATCAAATAATGTTTTGCATACAGCCCTGAATTGTAGAGTACTCAAGACCTGTTGGTTTTGGTGAAGATCGGTTAAGGGAATAGAGTAGTTTACCTGCAACATTTTATGTTTCAACAATGGTAATTTTTTCTATGACGAACGATAACTGCCGTACATTAAAACAGAATCAACTACTCTTTTGCATACCTTTTTGAATTATACAGAACTCAAGGTCTGTTGATTCTGTTAATATCGGTTAAGGGAAAGGGGTAGTTTACCTGCAACATTTTATGTTTTAACAAGGGTAATTTTTTATATGACGAATGATAACTGCCGTAAAGTCAAACAGAATCAACTACGGTTTTGCATAC
Organism: Magicicada septendecula; assembly: GCA_034769895.1. Lineage (NCBI taxonomy): Eukaryota > Metazoa > Arthropoda > Insecta > Hemiptera > Cicadidae > Magicicada > Magicicada septendecula. The sequence continues at coordinate 493,266,065 of CM068367.1, forward strand.
CTTTTTGAATTAAAGAGAACTCATGGTCTGTCGATTTTGTTGAAGATCAGTTAAGGGAAAGGGGTAGTTTACCTGCCACTTTTCATGTTTTAACAAGAGTAATTGTTTCTATGACGATTATAACTGCCGCACATTCAAACAGAATCAAATAACATTTTGCATGCATGCCTGAATTATAGAGAACTCAAGGCCTGTTGATTTTGGTAAAGATCGGTTAAGGGAAAGGGGTAGTTTACCTGCAACATTTTATGTTGTAACAAGAGAAATGTTTCTGAGACGAACGATAACAGCTGCACATTCATACAGAATCAAATATTTTTTGGCATGCATCCCTGCATTGTAGAGGACTGAAGGTCTATTGATTTTGGTGAAGATCGGTTTAGAGAAAGGGGTAGTTTACCTGCAACGTTTAATGTTTTAACAAGAGTAAAGTACTTAATTTTGATAAATAAAGTATCCTGATAAGAAGATCTTAATAATGTAGAAACGTAGATGAAATATCTATAAATGAAGAGGCTAGTTGAACGGGGTGGGGGTAATTTTCTATAAATGAAAATTATAGTTGAAGGGGGAGGTGTATAATTTTTATGTGTACTACGTTATCGGCAACAAAGTAGTAGTTTGTTGTTAAAATTCCTTCCTGGTATGTGTGGCCATAGTCCAATGTTTTCTGCAAAACCAGACGGTTTCAGTAGTGCCGTCGACTGTCATCATCATTGAAAATCGAGTGTGATAACGTGTGGTGGTATACGTTAGTGACCACAGTAATGTGGTTAAGGCTGAAGCAATAAATGGAAAGAAGTAGTTTCTATGGAAACATTTCATTTCGTAAATGATTTTAAATATAAATCTTAGAACATGGAAGTCATGTATGGTTCTCCATACCGATATTTATTTATGGATTGTAAAATTAACATTTACACTAACCTGAAAGTATACATAGTAGCATTTAACTAGATGCAGAAACTACACGTTTTTGAACACTACGCCCCGAATTTGGTGACAATTTCAACTCACACACTGTTGAAGTCGAGTTTTTACGTTTTCGATTACACGGTGTAACATGTGAACAGAAATTATATCAACTTTGAGTGTTTCGATGTTTCATGGGTGTGGATCATTATACACCTTACTCTCAAAATATCCCCAGTAGAATAAGTAGCACGTTGGCAATCTCGTGGGCTACGGAATGTTGCTACTCCTTAAGGTAACTGGTTAAACTGCGTCCATTGATCGCCTAGCCCTATGGGTGATTGCTACCCATACTGTTTGGTGTTTATTAATAAGATTTCTAGACGGTTATTTATATGTGTACTATGTTATCGGCAACAAAGAAGTATTTTGTTGTTATGTTTTCTGCAAAACCAGATGTTTCGGCAGTTCCTTTGACTTCCATCATCAGTGAAAATCGAGTGCGATAATTTGAGGTGACGTTAGTGACCACAGTACTGTGGTTAAGGCTGAAGCAGTAAGTAGAAAGTAGTTTCTATAGAAATATTTCATTTTGAAAATGATTTTAAATATAAATCTTAAAACATGGAAGTCATGTATGGTTCTCCATACCGATTTTTTATAATAAGTTTTATATGTGTACTACATTATTGATAACAAAGAAGTAGTTTCTATGGAAACATTTTATTTCACTTTGACAAAATTCTATACTTTTTTAGGAATTATCGAACCGAATTCAAGTAAATGATTGGAACTGTACGAGGACCCGCAATGCATTTCGATGTTTTTAATATGCGATTGTATCGATATATTACGGTGTGGAAAAGAAGAAGTGTACTAACTGTAAATTGCCCTATTTCTTAATGTAAAGCAAAAATACGTGTTGTTTTCATTTGGTAGTTAGGTAATAATGGTTTTGGGTTTTTAGTTTACTGCTAAAATAAATAAAAGCTTTGGTTGAGAAAACATAACATTAAACGTGTAATACAATGCGTATAACAGAGTAACACTTAAAATAAAGAACCTAACGTTTTTAAGTTTACAAATTGGAAAAAACAACAGCAAATACAAAATGAAAAATACAAATATTTATGGTTAATAAACAAACAAAAAACACTGTATTAAGGAATGACAACATATGCTCTACAAATTGTACATAATGGATGTTTGTTTTTTTGTTAGTCACAAAAATAGTACTTGTCGGAAAACGAATTTTACCAAAAAACGAGTTCTGCCACAAAAAAGTGACATGTAGGCCTATAATAATATGCAAGGGGTTGACCCTTGGGCCACTCCCGCCTTACTTCGAGTTGGGTTTTTCGTGGTTTTAGAAAAAAAAATAGTTTTACATTACACATGTATTGGTTTCCATGTATAATTTCAGTTTTTATGTTAACCTAACAATCAATTTTTGGTGTCACAGCCACGACCCGGTGACAAATTACTACTACAGTCATTTACCATTAAAAAATGACAAACGAAATCAACTGCAATCACCAGCCAACTATTTTGCAACATACAAAATTAAAATTTGTATAATTCTTTCACTACATAAAATTATGTCCGATATTCACTACATATCTAAGCCCAAAAATCGCATTATCGAAATAACTGCGGGTACGCATAAAGGATACGCTATATATAAGTACCAAATGATTTTATATATAATCTAAGAACATGGAAGTCATGTATGGTTCTCCATACCGATTTTTCTAAATGTACTTGTGAAGTTTTATTTGTGAATAAAGTAGTTTTTTATGGAAAAACATCTGTGTTCAGATTGATTTGCACGCTACTGTAAATCAATGGTTTTTACCTGAAGTGACAAAAGAAAATTTACTTAGAAATATCATGACAATAAACTTTTTCATTAGTGTCTTTTCATAAAAAAAATTCTTTAAATTTAAATTTAAGAATTATATATTTTCTTTTGTAGCATATTAGAATCACAGGTTTTAATCCAAGTGTCTCAAAACTTTCTTATCAGGAACAGCACTTGACCTGTTGCCCCAAAAGAGCTGCAAGTTTTGATGGAGATTTGATGGAATTTCTTGTGTGTGATACTGACAATGAAAGTTGTATGCTAGGTGAGTGTTCAGAATTTCCTGGATCAGAAGCACTTCTGGAAGTTTTAATTAATGAAACTTGCCTGAGAAAATAGCTTTTAAACAGTGGTTAAAAACAGATAGAGCAGAACTTATAAGACAACTGTTACCAAATGATGTGTTTTTATATTCTCCTGTGGAAAAACTTGTAGCTCTTAAGTCTAACCACTTCATTTAAAAAGTGTAGTCACAACATTTAAAAGAATCAAAAGAAAATGTAAAAGATGGGAATGTTCAGTCATTGTAGATTTTTCAGAAAACTACACATTTACTGTTCAAGATGAAATACTGTACGAATTTCAAAAATACTGCACATGTCTGCTGAACACAAACCTGACCTGAAAAAATACTGGATCCAAAGAACATTCACTCATACTCCATTTGCTGGGAAAATAATGTCGTGCAACAGATTTTCATCCATTTTGACAGATGTCAATGCTCCATCTAAACAACAATGAAAAATACATGCCCCATAATGAATCAAGTCATGACCCCTTATTCAAAATAAGACCACATCTAGATTACCTATACAACAAATTCAGAAATTTTTTGGCTCCTTCAAAAAACCTGACTGTACATGGAGACATGTGTCCTTCCATTGGACACATAAATATTTAAATATTCTATTTTCTCAGGCAAGTTTCATTAATTAAAACTTCCAGAAGTGCTTCTGATCCAGGACATTCTGAACACTCGCCTAGCATACAACTTTCATTTGAAATTCCATCAAAACTTGCAGCTCTTTTGGGGCAACAGGTCAAGTGCTGTTCCTGATAAGAAAGTTTTGAGACACTTGGATTAAAACCTGTGATTCTAATATGCTACAAAAGAAAATATATAATTCTTAAATTTAAATTTAAAGAATTTTTTTATGAAAAGACACTAATGAAAAAGTTTATTGTCATGATATTTCTAAGTAAATTTTCTTTTGTCACTTCGGGTAAAAACCATTGATTTACAGTAGCGTGCAAATCAATCTGAACACAGATGTTTTCCATAAAAAACTACTTTATTCACAAACAAAACCCCACAAGTACATTTAGAAAAATCGGTATGGAGAACCATACATGACTTCCATGTTCTCAGATTATATATAAAATCATTTGGTACTTATATATAGTGTATCCTTTATGCGTACCCGCAGTTATTTCGATAATGCGATTTTTGGGCTTAGATATGTAGTGAATATCGGACATAATTTTATGTAGTGAAAGAATTATACAAATTTTAATTTTGTATGTTGCAAAATAGTTGGCTGGTGATTGCAATTGATTTCGTTTGTCATTTTTTAATGGTAAATGACTGTAGTAGTAATTTGTCACCGGGTCGTGGCTGTGACACCAAAAATTGATTGTTAGGTTAACATGAAAACTGAAATTATACATGGACACCAATACATGTGTAATGTAAAATTATATTTTTTTTCTAAAACCACGAAAAACCCAACTCGAAGTAAGGCGGGAGTGACCCAAGGGTCAACCCCTTGCCTATTATTATAGGCCTACTGTGCCGGTGTGAAACCGGCTATCGAAGATTTTAGTTAAAGTTTTTTTTTGTAATATAATGCGCACGAGAGTATGCTAGGCGACCCTTGCATTATGAGATAAAAGGACGGTTGCGTGCGCAGCTTATGGTTGGGGTCAGCTTGCTTTGTCGGGTGCAGCGGCAGACTACACTTCGCCTGGCTCAGAGAATTAACCGTCTCTCTCTCTTCGAATATTACGACGCAGTTTTCTGTCTCCTTATGACTGGCTAAGGCTTAAACGACTCCCGGTAAGAATTTCATTATTTTGTGTCTATAAGTAATTATATATATATGGATAATTAATAACATATGCATCCGAATAAAATACGTAATTAGGTGTGTGTGCGGCCCGACAGCTTTATATTAAGAGAGAACTTAGTATTCAGTGATTAACTTAATGCTCAGTATATAGCCCATTCTCTTTTATTATTACTGTAATAGTGTGAGAAGTTTTTCAAGTGTCATTGTCATAGTAGAAGTGTACAACATTCAAAAAATTAATGACTAAAAGTTAATGCATAGTCAGGTCGTGAACTGTGTCAATTCATGCAGTAGACTGTCGGGGGGAGCTCTTTAATTAGCTTAACAGTAGAGAATTATTTGTGAGAACTTCCCTAGATGATATTTTATTAATGTTAAAACATCCTTAGTGCTGTGAGTGCCTTGCAGTTGAAATTTTTGGTCAAATAATGATTATCGCTCACCACGTGGCCGTCTAACCTGCACATTTCTGTCGAAGCATGTAGATCTGCTGCTAATGATTTTATATTACGCCACGTTTAATAAAGTCTGTTCATTATTCAAATTTACTTATTCCATGGCTGATTTTTCTGCTCTTTAAGCTGGTTGCAAAACTTCATTAATGAAAATTGTGCTTTTATTGGGAGTTAGTTGGAGGCCCGTTATGAGGTTAATTACCTGAACTCGGGTGTACATTTTAGTGAACAGATCTCTAATTTATTTGAATGAACAGGGTTCTTGAACTAAGCCGGATTCCTGGCTCGCTGATGGCTGTACACCTGCCTAAGCCGTGAACCATGAACAAGATCCTGTCGGAAGAGGGAGATGGTGACTCGTTCTCAATGCTGCACTTGCCAGCTGTGATGAGGTGATATGCACTCTATTATTTTCTTACCAATTATCATTACATCTATGGGCCCACGTGTGCAGACTTTCTGCTAGATTGGGAAGCCGCTGTTCATGACTCAGAACTTTACTAGTTGAATTCAAGTACATTTTTTTAAATAATTGAATTACATAACGCTAAGTGCACTGCCTGTAAGTGGGTGATGCACTGCGGGAGCGTGCCAGAGATATTTTCACTTTGCACATTGTACAGGTTGCTGACCATTCTCATGTTAGTTTTTACAAAATTTATTGAACAGGTTAGTTGCTGTTCCGGCTGGAACAGAGATGAACATATTTAACTTCACTATGGTTTCACATTTAAGGGCTGGGGGTTTTCCTGAGGTTTTTTGGACCTTTTCTGGTGTTTAAAATGGGACTTAGATTTTCTCTGACTCATGCTGGTGCAACCTCAGACAGGTTGGAGGCCGGTCAAATTTTGTCAACTACATGCTGGCGCGCTGCCACAGATGCTAGAGCACCACCACATTATTATATTTTTTTATTTTTATTATATGTATATAGCCATTCGGGGTTAATAGAAATAATTCGCTATTTTTCTGGAAATATATTAGTTGATTTTGCTCCTTGCACAAGGGCTATACTGATTGTTTTTCTTAACTGGCAAAACACATATTGATTGACTTTCACTGGTAGTAACAGCTGTTTAATTTTCTTTAACTATAAAACATGTATTCATTATTTTTTGTAAAACATATATTGTCGAAATTCTCTGAAATTGTAAAGCCCCGAATGATTAATTTCTGATTGTTAAAATACATAAGGATTTTTGATTCCTTCGGAATTTGTGAAGTAAAATAACAGTTTAGAATTCTATCATCACTGTTTGAAATCAGGTGATGTAGTTCTGTCAATTTTTATTTAATACTGTGAAGGGAACTTAAGGTTCATACGCTCATGAGGGGTCTTTGATCAGGGGAATGCCACACAAATGGGCGGGCCGGTTTTATTTATGCGTCATGAATTATTATCATTCTTTCTGGGGTTTTGGCTTTTATGTGATTCTACAAAACGGGCCGTGGATGGGCGAATATGTTATCACTGCTGGGTTAGGAATATTGTAGTTGCACTGCCTGCAGGGCGGGTGCATTCTAGGGGCAGTCGTGTTCGAATTATGTAATTGTGAGTTTGTGTGCCTTAGGTTTCTGTGTGTGTTATGTTGTTCGGGTCTAGCTAGACACAAGATGGGGGAGAATTTCATAAATATATATATATGCATGTATAGTTACCTTGTAAACATTTATATACACTTGTTATGATGTACCATTTTTATATTTTTATATATGTACATGTATTTATCTTGTACACATTTATACACACTTGTTATGAGGTACACTTGTATGAATTCTAGGAATACAATAAATCTGTTATTGTTACATTACGGCGGAGTTCATTGCAAGTCCCGTCATACTGGACCCGGCACAATTTTTGCTTCCCTAGGCTCCTGCCTAGTCCTAATTGACTTGTGACTTCTCTTTCAAAAAAAAGCAATTAATTAGAATTAAAGAAGTCGTTTGATATTCAAAAATACATAAAAGGAAAGAGGGGTCACAAATGGTAGCAGAGCGTGGTTCATTCTAGGCTTGAACCCTTGGGTCCTGGGGTGTGACGGGGCTTGCAGACTCGGAAATATTAATGCGATTGTTGTAACATAGTTGATATAGGCCCGTGTAGGCTAGTTATAAGTTGTTTAATTTGTGAGTCGGGTCGCACCACTGAGGCGGTTATTTGTGTTTGGAAAATGTAATGGTTGTACGGCCGGGGAGTCGCAAGCGTGGTCTGGAATATGGAATGTTGATCCGGGGTCGGAGTTTAGCGTGTTATATTGACGGGATGCGGTATGGCCCGATCGGGAAATCGGTACCGGCACAGACTTGTGTCCGGTTGATGTCGAAGTATTAATTCCCAGATTATGACTTTTAGTTGTTAGTTGGTTGTTGTGAGTTATGTGTTGGTACGTCGTGTGTGTCGAGTTGCTGTTTGATGTTATGTGTGTTTAGTATTGTTGCTTGTCTCTTGTCTCCTTCTGTCGTGGATGTGTATGGTTCAGAATAGGCCAGGTTTCCGCAGCGCTAGAGAACCCGGGGGTCTACTCAAAGGAAGGACAGTACTTGAGTTTTTCCGATTCTTGTTAATATGTTTTGTAGGTTATGTTTGTGTTAGGTGTTTAGTGGGGATTTGTTTTATGATTGTTTGTTTTGAATTGTGCAATTCTGGCGGCGGTATGCTATCAGGAATTGCCCCACCCTCTTACAGGCGTTCTCCAGAAATTTCCGGTGGTGAATGGATTTGATGAGGACCAGCTGTTGGTTTTCTTGGACCTGGTCCTGCAGGTGGCAGATTTCCCGGGGGTGTCCGATGGGGAGGTCTTGTCTCTTATATACCCGTATTGCCGGAGTACGTTGGCTGATCTGGTCACCAAGGCTCTGCGTCGGGGTGACAGTGTTGATGCTTTCCATGGGGAGGTGTTGAACTTCTTCCTACCCATTCGACGACGCGCCAAGCTTGAGTTGGAAAGATTCTATCGCCCACAGGCCTACGGAGAGGCGTTAGGAGACTTCGTGCGCGATATACGGAAAGCTGCCGGGTGTTAAGATTGGGGTTGCCAGAGACGGAAGTTATACAAGCAATTCTAGAAGGACTGACTCCCCAGGAGAGATCTCGTTTGGCATTCGCAGACCGTCCACGTTGTTTTGCGGACCTTGAGCGACTGTGTGTGCTTTCAGGAACGGTCAAGGAGGTTGACGAGTACCGGGGAAAAGAGGCTACCGATGTCCAATACTCCAGCGGTTCATCAGGAAGAGCCAAAAGGGACAAACATGGTGGTTGGAGGAGAACCCAAGAGACGCTTAGAAAGCCAGAATATTCCGGAAGTGATGGAGGCTACAAGGGGGTGGCAAGGGTGAAGACAGTAACAACGGCTACAGCACAGAAAACAAAGAAACATGAAATTAACAGGGGAAAAAGAAATTATGTTAGGGAACAACCATCGGCAAGTAGGGAGCCTGTAGTTAGGCGTTATTCTTATTTGCAGAAAAATGAGAGTTTAAAGGTTCCAGAGGAAGTACAAGTGCCTAAGAGAGTAGTAGATGAAGAAGAGGAAGCAGAAGTAGAAGAGCGGAATTACTTCGTGGGAACAATACAAGAGGATAAGAACGCTTCAGTTAATACTGAACTACCGGACTCAAAGAGGACGTCATGGTTGAATCCAGAGGCCGCAGAATGTGTTCCGGTATTTCCATCTCGGTTCGTGAGGGATCCAGATCCTGTAACATCACCATCACCAGTAGAAATTAATTTAGTCATTGCACATGAACCTGGACAGCTGGAGTCCAGGGCGGAAGATGTGGAGGACGTTGTAGTTGCTGAGAGTGGTCAAGGAGTGGAATCGAAGCAAGAGTCAGAAGAGCGGTCTGCAGATGCTGCGCAGATGAGTATAGTTGTAGGTGTTAGGGAGACTGTAGAGTCTGAAGTTGCAGATGGACACAGGGATGTCCGGGCTGCGAGTGTTTCTGAGGTTGTGGATGGACAAGGGGATGTTCATGCCGCAAGTGTAGTAGAAGTAGATGAGGTAGAAGTTGAGGAGAAATTTGGTGGCAGCGTTGTAGAGTTTGTGAGTGAGAGTGATGTAGTGTGTGAAGATGTGCAGACGCCTTCTGTAAGTAGTGTTGAGGATTCCGAGGAACGGGGGGAAGTTTCAGGTGGACCAGGTGAGCAACCAGAGGATGAAGATGTGCAGTGTTCAGATGGTGGTAGTGGCGATGGTGTTGATGATAAATGTGTTGGGGAAAATGAGATTGGAGAAGAGGTCAGTGAAGAAGTTGGTGAAGCGCCTGGCGATGAGTGTCATGAAGAAATTGGTGAGGAGCTGAGGGAAGATGCGGTTGAAGATGGATCAGAGGAGCAACGGGAAGATGCTGAGGAGGTGCAGTGTCAGGAGGGTGGTTTGGATTATGTGGACGAAGAAGGGGAAATTGTAGAAAGGGAAGAAATTGTAGCAGAGGAGTTAGATGATGAGCATAATCCACAGCGGAGTCAAAGTAGTGAGGTAAGTTGCCTTGATTCTGATTCAGAGGAAACCAGCCAGTACAGCTCAACAAGAGATAATTTCTTAGAGAGTGGTGTCCGAAAGGAGCGAATACCTAAAGTGCGTCAGAGAAAGGTAAGAAGCAGAGGTTGACGGGTAGCGGGTAGATGTTCCCCACACTCCCAGTGGTGTTCATCTATTTCAGGGTTGCGCCCCTGCCCACGCGAGCCTTGGTTTCCTCCATTCATCCTTATTTTCGGAGGGAACCAGGTCCTTACCCTTAGTCCTAACTATTGACCCGTTAATGATCCTTGCCCCATTTCATCTTCCTGATTTTCCTAACCCTGCCCTTAGTAAAAAAAAAAAAAAAAAAAAAAAAAAAAAACTATCGAGAAGGAAGTGAGTAGATTGTGGTCCTCGAGATGGTCGTGGTCTTTGAGATCATCAGTTTCCCCTGTTTAAAGGTTAGATGGAGTGATGGTGTGCTGTTGCTGATTGTTAATAGTTGTTGATGTTGTTCATTATAGGGTCCGAGCCATGCCGCATTCTCCGGTTGTTTTCCTGGTGTTCTTTTGTTGAGAGATAAAGGTGTAGTAGGTGCGGTAGAAAGGTAAACCCCCTCTAGTTATGGTTTTTGTTGAAACGAGATGAGATTAATGTTCGTGTGCCCTTGGTGCGGTCCTCTCTGTCTAGCTGAGCGGGGCCGTCCGCACTTGTGTAGGGAAGTGGGCCAGCCATATGGCAAGGATGGAGATGCCTTGTGAGTGCATGTGGCTGGTCGGTCCAAGTGAGGGACGAGGAGTAGTACGGTCGCTCACATATCAAGGTGTGAGATACCTTGTTGAGTCTTAGGACAAGTATGTGAGTGGGACCGGTGGGAGTAGGTGATGGTCACCGGAGAGGGTGACGTGTTGGGGCGGTCCCATGGGGTTGGCGTGGCGGAGAGGGTCGCATGGGGATGGTGGTTCTCCTGGGAGCAAGGGCCGCCGGGCCACCTTATCCACGATGTCCACTGGAGTATTTAAGAGGGGGGGTACACTGCAGGGTACCTTCCCGAGTTTCGAAGTGGGGCAACCGAGTTGCCCTTTCGGGATGGGGGTGTGCCGGTGTGAAACCGGCTATCGAAGATTTTAGTTAAAGTTTTTTTTTGTAATATAATGCGCACGAGAGTATGCTAGGCGACCCGTGTATTATGAGATAAAAGGACGGTTGCGTGCGCAGCTTATGGTTGGGGTCAGCTTGCTTTGTCGGGTGCAGCGGCAGACTACACTTCGCCTGGCTCAGAGAATTAACCGTCTCTCTCTCTTCGAATATTACGACGCAGTTTTCTGTCTCCTTATGACTGGCTAAGGCTTAAACGACTCCCGGTAAGAATTTCATTATTTTGTGTCTATAAGTAATTATATATATATGGATAATTAATAACATATGCAACCGAATAAAATACGTAATTAGGTGTGTGTGCGGCCCGACAGCTTTATATTAAGGGAGAACTTAGTATTCAGTGATTAACTTAATGCTCAGTATATAGCCCATTCTCTTTTATTATTACTGTAATAGTGTGAGAAGTTTTTCAAGTGTCATTGTCATAGTAGAAGTGTACAACATTCAAAAAATTAATGACTAAAAGTTAATGCATAGTCAGGTCGTGAACTGTGTCAATTCATGCAGTAGACTGTCGGGGGGAGCTCTTTAATTAGCTTAACAGTAGAGAATTATTTGTGAGAACTTCCCTAGATGATATTTTATTAATGTTAAAACATCCTTAGTGCTGTGAGTGCCTTGCAGTTGAAATTTTTGGTCAAATAATGATTATCGCTCACCACGTGGCCGTCTAACCTGCAAATTTCTGTCGAAGCATGTAGATCTGCTGCTAATGATTTTATATTATGCCACGTTTAATAAAGTCTGTTCATTATTCAAATTTACTTATTCCATGGCTGATTTCTCTGCTCTTTAAGCTGGTTGCAAAACTTTATTAATGAAAATTGTATTTTTTTATTTTTATTATATGTATATAGCCATTCGGGGTTAATAGAAATAATTCGCTATTTTTCTGGAAATATATTAGTTGATTTTGCTCCTTGCACAAGGGCTACACTGATTGTTTTTCTTAACTGGCAAAACACATATTGATTGACTTTCACTGGTAGTAACAGCTGTTTAATTTTCTTTAACTATAAAACATATATTCATTATTTTTTGTAAAACATATATTGTCGAAATTCTCTGAAATTGTAAAGCCCCGAATGATTAATTTCTGATTGTTAAAATACATAAGGATTTTTGATTCCTTCGGAATTTGTGAAGTAAAATAACAGTTTAGAATTCTATCATCACTGTTTGAAATCAGGTGATGTAGTTCTGTCAATTTTTATTTAAACTGTGAAGGGAACTTAAGGTTCATACGCTCATGAGGGGTCTTTGATCAGGGGAATGCCACACAAATGGGCGGGCCGGTTTTATTTATGCGTCATGAATTATTATCATTCTTTCTGGGGTTTTGGCTTTTATGTGATTCTACAAAACGGGCCGTGGATGGGCGAATATGTTATCACTGCTGGGTTAGGAATATTGTAGTTGCACTGCCTGCAGGGCGGGTGCATTCTAGGGGCAGTCGTGTTCGAATTATGTAATTGTGAGTTTGTGTGCCTTAGGTTTCTGTGTGTGTTATGTTGTTCGGGTCTAGCTAGACACAAGATGGGGGAGAATTTCATAAATATATATATATGCATGTATAGTTACCTTGTAAACATTTATATACACTTGTTATGATGTACCATTTTTATATTTTTATATATGTATATGTATTTATCTTGGACACATTTATACACACTTGTTATGAGGTACACTTGTATGAATTCTAGGAATACAATAAATCTGTTATTGTTACATTACGGCGGAGTTCATTGCAAGACCCGGCACAATTTTTGCTTCCCTAAGCTCCTGCCTAGTCCTAATTGACTTGTGACTTCTCAAAAAAAAACAATTAATTAGAATTAAAGAAGTCGTTTGATATTCAAAAATATATAAAAGGAAAGAGGGGTCACACTACATGTAACTTTTTTGTGGCAGAACTCGTTTTTTGGTAAAATTCGTTTTCCGACAAGTACTATTTTTGTGACTAACAAAAAAACAAACATCCATTATGTACAATTTGTAGAGCATATGTTGTCATTCCTTAATACAGTGTTTTTTGTTTGTTTATTAACCATAAATATTTGTATTTTTTTGTATTTGCTGTTGTTTTTTCCAATTTGTAAACTTAAAAACGTTAGGTTCTTTATTTTAAGTGTTACTCTGTTATACGCATTGTATTACACGTTTAATGTTATGTTTTCTCAACCAAAGCTTTTATTTATTTTAGCAGTAAACTAAAAACCCAAAACCATTATTACCTAACTACCAAATGAAAACAACACGTATTTTTGCTTTACATTAAGAAATAGGGCAATTTACAGTTAGTACACTTCTTCTTTTCCACACCGTAATATATCGATACAATCGCATATTAAAAACATCGAAATGCATTGCGGGTCCTCATACAGTTCCAATCATTTACTTGAATTCGGTTCGATAATTCCTAAAAAAGTATAGAATTTTGTCAAAGTGAAATAAAATGTTTCCATAGAAACTACTTCTTTGTTATCAATAATGTAGTACACATATAAAACTTATTATAAAAAATCGGTATGGAGAACCATACATGACTTCCATGTTTTAAGATTTATATTTAAAATCATTTTCAAAATAAAATATTTCTATAGAAACTACTTTCTACTTACTGCTTCAGCCTTAACCACAGTACTGTGGTCACTAACGTCACCTCAAATTATCGCACTCGATTTTCACTGATGATGGAAGTCAAAGGAACTGCCGAAACATCTGGTTTTGCAGAAAACATAACAACAAAATACTTCTTTGTTGCCGATAACGTAGTACACATATAAATAACCGTCTAGAAATCTTATTAATAAACACCAAACAGTATGGGTAGCAATCACCCATAGGGCTAGGCGATCAATGGACGCAGTTTAACCAGTTACCTTAAGGAGTAGCAACATTCCGTAGCCCACGAGATTGCCAACGTGCTACTTATTCTACTGGGGATATTTTGAGAGTAAGGTGTATAATGATCCACACCCATGAAACATCGAAACACTCAAAGTTGATATAATTTCTGTTCACATGTTACACCGTGTAATCGAAAACGTAAAAACTCGACTTCAACAGTGTGTGAGTTGAAATTGTCACCAAATTCGGGGCATAGTGTTCAAAAACGTGTAGTTTCTGCATCTAGTTAAATGCTACTATGTATACTTTCAGGTTAGTTTAAATGTTAATTTTACAATCCATAAATAAATATCGGTATGGAGAACCATACATGACTTCCATGTTCTAAGATTTATATTTAAAATCATTTACGAAATGAAATGTTTCCATAGAAACTACTTCTTTCCATTTATTGCTTCAGCCTTAACCACATTACTGTGGTCACTAACGTATACCACCACACGTTATCACACTCGATTTTCAATGATGATGACAGTCGACGGCACTACTGAAACCGTCTGGTTTTGCAGAAAACATTGGACTATGGCCACACATACCAGGAAGGAATTTTAACAACAAACTACTACTTTGTTGCCGATAACGTAGTACACATATAAAAATTATACACCTCCCCCTTCAACTATAATTTTCATTTATAGAAAATTACCCCCACCCCGTTCAACTAGCCTCTTCATTTATAGATATTTCATCTACGTTTCTACAGTGGATTATTAAGATCTTCTTATCAGGATACTTTATTTATCAAAATTAAGTACTTTACTCTTGTTAAAACATTAAACGTTGCAGGTAAACTACCCCTTTCTCTAAACCGATCTTCACCAAAATCAATAGACCTTCAGTCCTCTACAATGCAGGGATGCATGCCAAAAAATATTTGATTCTGTATGAATGTGCAGCTGTTATCGTTCGTCACAGAAACATTTCTCTTGTTACAACATAAAATGTTGCAGGTAAACTACCCCTTTCCCTTAACCGATCTTTACCAAAATCAACAGGCCTTGAGTTCTCTATAATTCAGGCATGCATGCAAAATGTTATTTGATTCTGTTTGAATGTGCGGCAGTTATAATCGTCATAGAAACAATTACTCTTGTTAAAACATGAAAATTGGCAGGTAAACTACCCCTTTCCCTTAACTGATCTTCAACAAAATCGACAGACCATGAGTTCTCTTTAATTCAAAAAGGTATGCAAAACCGTAGTTGATTCTGTTTGAATTTAAGGCAGTTATCATTCGTCATATAAAAAATTACCCTTGTTAAAACATAAAATGTTGCAGGTAAACTACCCCTTTCCCTTAACCTATATTAACAAAATCAACAGACCTTGAGTTCTGTATAATTCAAAAAGGTATGCAAAAGAGTAGTTAATTCTGTTTTAATATACGGCAGTTACCGTTCGTCATAGAAAAAATTACCATTGTTAAAACATAAAATGTTGCAGGTAAACTACCCTATTCCCTTAACCGATCTTCACCAAAACCAACAGGTCTTGAGAACTCTACAATTCAGGGCTGTATGCAAAACATTATTTGATTCTGTTTGAATTTGTGGCTGTTATCGTTTACCATAGAATTACCCTTGATAAAAAAATTTGCAGGTAAACTACCCCATAGAAGCGGTCCATATGAATGGTATGCCCGTTACCAAGGTAACCAATCGGAAGTCTATACAACAATGAAACTACTGAAAAGTGAACTACAACAATGTTTTCATTTCTGCCTGTGTATGGGTCACAAACTAATACTAGAGCTAGATTCTGCAAAAATATATATTTCCATTTTGTACTTTCAGGCTTATTTTTCATATAAACTTTAAAATATTCATATTTACTCAAATTATTCTTGTTTTTCTAATTTATATAAATAATAATATTTTATATTTTTAAACAAGAATATATTAAGTAAATATATAAATATTTATATATTATGTGTCCAATATAAATATTTAAATATTTATATGTGTCCAATGGAAGGACACATGTCTTCATAATGTGATGTGGGACTCTGTGTACAAGACTGCTTTTATGCATTTCATACAAAAGCAGATTACACAAAAGAAACAAAACATTTTCATTTTTTGTTTCAATATAATGTTATAATGAATTGAAAAAGTGTTAGTGTTATGTTTTTTAATTGTAACAGAAAATTGAACAATATTAGAAGTGGCAAAAATCAAATTGTCATCATGTTTTACTTTACAGCTAAAATAACAAAAGTTAAAAAATTAATATTACAGTATATTTATTTTATAAGCTATAGTCAAATTGTACCAAGCTAAAGAAAAGCTTTGATTTATAATTTTAAATATTTGAAAATTACATAGTTTAGAAATACAGGCTTTTGAAAAAAAGTGTAAAGGAGCCAAGCCCATAAGGAAAATGAAAGCACGTTGCACATAGTCCTGAATCTGTTAGTCCCACAAACCCACTTACAGTGCCAATGTTAGTAGTGATAACAAGCTAGGGCAAGTTAATATAATCATGTCCTATAAGCTATAAGTAAACAAAAAATTACTGACAGCCCACAGGTATCCTTGTAAATAAACATGCTAGTTACCAAAAAAAAAATATATATATATATATATATATGACTTTTTTAAATTTAAATATGTGATTAGCAACACAAAATGTGTATAAAAAATTACTTTAGACTTCCCGTAGTTTCTAAATATTATTTGTGATTTTTCACAATAAAAAATTTAATAAACTCAATTTTTAGAAACTATTTTCTTCATCTTAAAAACAGAATACTGTAAAAAATTGACATATAGCTAAGCACAAGTATTTAATGCTTAATTATTATAATTATAATATTATAATTATGCTTAACATGTAAACATTAGATGTTAACTTACCTTAACGAACCCAAATCAGTAAAGTATGGAGACCATCGTTCAAATTCATCATATGAAAGAGCTGATGGTCTTTTGAAGAGAACAAGTTTTGTAAGCAATTGCAAAGCTTCAACTGCATCTAGCTGAGAGCACAGTGTTATCACACCAGGAAGAATTAACATTTCAAACCCTGGGTATCCTAGTATTTTCTCAACGAACAGTTTAATTATGGTTTTTTCTGATATGGCCATTACCTTGCAAATAAGAAATCAACACAATTAATATAAAAACTTAAATTGCTTCAAATGAAGTACTTCTTAATTAATTATATCAAACCTAAAACACCTGAATTACAAAACTATTTCTCTATATCTGAAGAATGGGCAAAACTGATAAACTACTGATGGGGTTTTAAATAATGAACAGAAAGATAAACAAAGAGCTACAAAGTTTTATTACAAGATTTTGAAATGAAACCAGATTTTGAAGACATGCCTATGGTTAGTTTTGCACCTCTGCATTGCATACCTCTGTGGATGCTTAAAATATGTTAGTAACTGTCTTGTTTATAGAAAATTTCATATATTGAAATTGCTGAATTTCAACTATCAACATACTGTTACTCGCAAATCGTCGTGTTGTACAGTGGAAACAAAATACACACACCAGTGAAGTCACTAATTACCTAGCTAATTACTAATTAACTAGTACCTGCCGGTTCTAATTAAACAACATTCAACAGATGCTGCTCAAATGTCCTATTGATCCTCTCAACTATTCAGTTGGACTGAGGCTGGAGAGGCGTCGTCCTGGTCTTTCGAATTCCGAGTAGATGGCATAATTCTTTAAACATTCCTGACTCAAAATTTCTCCCTTGAACCGTATGGATTTTCATAGGGACTCCATAACGGCAACAGAAGTTGTCAACTAACGCCTTTGCCACAGTGGTAACCTCCTGATTTGAAATTGCATAAGCTTCCACCCACTTAGTAAAATAGTAACCTATAACCATGATGTACAGGTTTCCATTGTCACTAACTGGGAAACGTCCAGTAATGTGTATGGCAATTCCCTCAAATAGCAGTCCGTTATAATGTCTCATTTTCCCCCTGCTCCTTGTTTGTGGGCCCTTGCTTGCAGCACATATTTCACACATGTGACACCATTAATCTATGTCGTGGTGAAGATGAAGCCAATAGAATCATTTTCATATTTTGTCAATGGTTTTATTAGCACCAAGGTGACCTCCAAACATTCCATCATGCATCTCCTTCAAAACAGACTGCACTTTACTTTGGGGAACTATCAGCTGCATGACCACATCTCATCCATCTCCACTTTCCCAAGACCTTTTCAGCAATCTGTTCTCCAAGGTTACAGATTCCCATTGTTCTCAGCAGCTCTTCAGCCTTTCAGAACCATGGCAGATATCTTGCCAATCCGGGCAGCAACCTTCCTCTTTTGCTGTCAAGATCGGTCCAATGTCTCTGTCAGTCATCTGTTCTTGTCAAAAATGTTGTGTCGTCCAGCCATCTGCCACGAAATCTATAGTGATGGCTTGAACATGTTCATTTATGTTCTGTTCTTCCTTTCTCTAGCAATGTTGGCTATCTTCCGAGCACAGTCTTCAGGATAAGCCATCTGCATTACCATGCAGACACACCCACCAATGTTGTACCTTGAAGTTGTACCCTTGCAGGCATTCAAGCCACCTTGCCAACTGTCCTTCCGGATTTTTAAATCTCAAGAGCCATGCAAGCGCAGCACGTTTGGTGCGTAGTGAAAACTCTTTCATAGAGATGTTTATAGAAGTGTTCCAAACCTCAGACAATACCCAGCAACTCTCTCCTTGTAACCCAATAATTCCTCTCTGGTTTAGAAAGCGTCTTGCTGTAATACGCTATTACTCATTCATCACTGTTTTGCACTTGAGACAAAATTCATTCTATTACCAGTATTGCTTGCATCTATGCCTACGATGCACTTCCCCTCGAAAGCTGGGAAAGCAAGAACTGGCTACGAACATAATGCCACTTTTAAAGTCCTGAATGCTTGCTTACACTCTTTCAACCACTGGAAGGTTCGTTTATTTTCTGTTAGCTCATATAGTGGTTTAGCAATAGTAGCAACACCTTTTACAAAATGTCAGTAATATGGCCACGAGGAAACTCTGAACTTCGTGTTTACTCTTCAGAACTGGCCAGTCTCTTATGCTGTCTACTTTATTGGAATCCATACTAACACCCACTGCCGAGATCAGATGGCCCAGATACTGTACTTCCTTCTGGAATAGAGAGCACTTCTTCAGGCTCAGCTTCAGTCATGCACCGTGAATTGTAGTTAGAACCTCCCTAAGGTTTTCAAAACGGTCTTCAAAAGCCCTTCCGATAACTATGACATAATATACATAAACAAGGCACGTTTTCGATGTCAGGTCTTGAATGACCAGATCCATCAATCATTCAAACGTTGTTGGTGCATTACAGAGTCCAAATGGCATGACTTTAAACTGGAAGAGGCCGCTTAGGGTCGAGAAAGCTGTCTTTTCCTTGTCTTCTTAATGAAGACCTACTTGCCAATACCCACTCTTCAGGTCCAATGTGGAAAACCACTGAGCTCCAGACAGCGTGGCAAGGAATGTATTGTCGACACAAGATAGTGGACAGCAATCTTTCTTTCTCACATAGTTCAACCTCCAGTAGTCTACACAGAAACATAACCCACTGTCCTTCTTCACTACCAGAGAAGATCAAGCACTTGACAAAGGCTCGTTTATTCCCTCTGTCAACATGTCCTATACTAACTGAGATCTCTTTCTTAGCTGATGGAGGTCATTCGAGGAGGTTGGCGTATCGGTGTTGTATTCCCAGAATTGATGTGATGTTTTACAAGAGAGGTTCTTCCCAATGACTGGCCTCGAACTGCAAAATCATTTTTAAATTCATGTAAAAACTGTTAATTCATTTACCTCACCACTTGAAAGACCGACAGATCTGGTCAACAATTCCTGAAGTTCCGCTGGTAATTTGAAGTGTACAAAGCACTGGATCTTCATTGTGTCAATGCAGCTACCCAGACCACAGGAGACACTTTACGTAGGTGCATACTGCTTTGTAGAGTGACAGCCTGATCTAAAATATTCGCCACTCTAATAGGTACGTTTCTGGTTTCATCTGGTTTTACTAAACTTCTGGCAATTAGTATGCCCAGTGTGCTGACTACCTGAGTTCAAATGTAGAGCACCGGTTCCCCCTAGTATCTACCTCGGTCTAACCATGATAATTTTTTCACAGTTAGGCAGGACTGTTACAACCACTTGATTTATCACATCTAATGATTTTTCTTATGTATTTGTTGTAGAGACCATGACCTCTTCTTTCCTGATTCTCAAGACATTGTTTTTGAAGTCAACTACAAAACCATGTGTTCATAATGTCCACACCAAAAATTGCTTCATCCACAATAACTGCAACAAGATGATCAAACTCAAACCGACCAAGGCTAGATGTATCTCCACTTTTCCAAGCCTTCCAGTAGCTGTTCGCAAGCTGCAAGAGCACCAGATTGGCTTGGGATTGTTTACCACATGAGGGTGCACAATGGCGACTGTGGCACCTGTGTCAACTGTAACTGAGATCAGCCTTTCTTGAACAAATCCGGTAACTACCAAGCTCCTGCTATTTTTATGAAGTGTTGAAATTGTGTATTTTCTAGAGGCTTCGTTCCTCCAGTTAGACAGCACACGACCTGTTGTACCATCTACTGCTCATTTCCCTACCGCTGAATTGTGAACCGACAATGTTGTTGTAGGTCTTTATGATTTGCCCAACTAGACACTGAATAGGCAGCCTCAAACTGAAAAGCATGTACTTGTGTGCCTGCACTATTCTGGTGTCTTTCCATTCGTAACACCTATTGTAGTTCACTATCTCTGACATCACCAGTAAACGTCTGAATCATAAACCTCATTTGAAAATCTTCTGGTTCTTCAGGATAAGCCAGTCGAATCAGTCTGTCAATGCTTACTTAAAACTCTTGAAAACCCTCTGCAGAATGCTGTTGCCTTGCTCTCAATTGAGTGCAGTACACACATCGCATGTTTTTCACCATACCATAATTCTAAAGCATTTATCACTTCAGCATAAGTGTTCTGACTATCAGCTGGCACTTTCTGTGTAGGTCTGCTGCATGTCCTTTTAAAGCAAGAAAGAGTGAAACTGCTTTGTCTTTCTATGTCCAATTATTTGCGCAAGCAACGGCTTCAACCCAAAAATACTTCGTCCAGTAAGTCCTTCCATCAAATGTTAGGCCCTTGACATGAACTATTCCAACTGAACGCAAAGTGCCTCTCTCTCTCCTGTCTTATTTTCTATGTATTTTTCTGCCTTTACAATGGGCACTGTCGCTTCAGCCATTTGTTTCAAAACGCATGGCTGTATTTTCATTAACTGCTCAACTTCACTTGTAACTTGCTCTTTTATGTTTGCAACTGACTCTTTTATAGTAGTTACAGACTCCTCTACTTCACATATTTTATTTGACATGGATTCTTCTATGACAGATATTTTTGTAGACATTGCTTCTTCTACGTCACATATCCTAGCAATATGGATGTTCAGCTCACCTCGTAATAGGCCCAGCTCTTCAGAGGTATGTTCTTGCATCTGTTTCTGCATAGTGTAACCAACTATAATTCTAACGTTTATAAATTTATTAAAACTGAGTTGTAAAATATTTAAATGTTGTAGTAGTTAGAAATTGAAAGTTACTAATTTTCTAAAATAATTAAAATGTAGTATTTGAAGTTATTAAAAGTGTGTTTACAATCGCAAAAATGATAAGTGTCTGAAAAGAACTCCTTTCGATAAAAAATAAAATAAATGCCTTAATATTATTTGAACAATAACGTTGCTTAAATTTAAAAATAAAGTATACTAGCTGGTCGCTTGATGACGGTGACCGTCGTGTTGATACTAGCAGCGAAACTCCTCCTCCTGGTTGACAGTTGTCTAAGTACGTAAAGTCTAGTAATGTCTGGACAATAAAATTAATAAAATACACTTCCACGTACCTGTTCGTGATTCTGGAAGTTCAGAAGTTCACTATTTCAATAAATCAATAAGCTGCCAAGACGGTTTACAAAACCAGCTTACTTTATCTACAAGGTTAGGTTACCTTGTTTAATAATGGGCGCCACACAGGTTTATTTCGGGAAAATCCCGTGGAAAACCCATTAATAGAATCAAATAATAATTTTAAAAAACTGAAATTGTGTTTATTGCCCTTATGGCAATTCAATTCAACAATATATGATTGCAATTAAAAGTTGTTTTGATTATTCTGAATGAATTATTTATCTATTTTTTAGAAATAAATCAAGTCAAGTTATGCTGCTAATAACTGGGTTTTATTTATACCCTTAATAATGAATTCAAACAAACATAGTTAAGAGAATACATTGATGTACAATTGCAAATATTTTGTTACATACCCTATATGACTGGCTCAGAGCATAAACAATAATTCTGGTTAAGTCCAGATACTCTTTACTTTAAACATTAATATTATTTATATCTCGGGCGTAAGTTCTTTGAAACACAAGAAAGAATGCTCGTGCCTACACAATAGCTAATTATTTTATAATACAATATCGACTAGTAATGCCTTTTAGTTTACTAATATAAAATCGAACCTATTTTATAGGTTAGGCGTTCGTCACGCTTGCTTAATTATTCACAAAGTTATATAGTGAGATCACTTACGACTAACATCATTCTTAAACAGGATTGACAAATCCATTAAATAAATTCAGACATGGTGTGATACAGAAAATGTTTTCGTGTTATGCGTCAGTACAGATTTTGTTTACAAAACATATAGGTTAGTGCACTCAGTGTAATGGAATAAATTGTCACGCAGTTACCTCTGTGTTTTAATCTTTCGATTAAAATTCAATTAAACACTTCAATGGTCGGATTGTAATGACCATTGTTATTCACTACACACGCACTTGAACAGAGAATATTGGTCCGCTTCTGACTAAAAAGGACCTTATATGATACTATTTAATTATTTTCTCCTGTTCGTTATGTTCCCGCACTAAATAAAATAATACTTCACTTCGATGCACTGATTTTATGTAGAGTATCTTGTAGTTACTTTTTGTTGTTGCCGAAATAATTCAATTGACGCACTATTACAATGAAGCTATCAGTTAACAAAAATTTTGATGAGACGAGCGTACCTTCCGCTCTGGATGAACGTTAAAAGTGTCTAACGGTAATTAGCCGCGTTTCTTTATATACCCTCTGTTTTGATAGGGCCTAGGCAATTGTTTCATTTATTAAGCTATTTTCTGATTGGCTTAGCCAGGCGTTACGAAAGTGACGTATTGTCTTTCCAACTGTCACTAACGGTTTTTAACCGACTTTTCGCCAGAATGATTGACAGCCGTCGTTGTTGTTAGTGTTGATAAACAGATTTTTTACTTTTTATTTACAAATAATGCTAACGTATGTCACGCACTTATTATAGTTGCGATCGGGGTCGTATCGCTATCAAATTAAAGGATATTTTTCCTCTTCAATTTGATATAGTTTGACACTGGTTTATTTACACTTTCACTGACATTTTTTTAATAAACAATGTTCAGGCATATGGCTTCGCGCTGTCGTCTGCTAACAAAGCCGGCAATGACTTTCTCTTATCAATACATTGTTTGTGTTCCACATCGCATTTTTCACTTAAACGTCTATGTTGGAACACTAATATATCCGTCTTTATACTTATTTAGTGAATATTATGATTAAACCTTAACTTATACATTGCTATGAACTATACTTACTCCCTATGACATTTTGTTTCACACTATTTTGCTCCATGCTATTAATTAATAATTGAACTATTACTTGTCTAACATATTAACAATGCTTATCGCTATGTTTGGGTATAAAGATTGTTCAGTGTACGTGATTTACACTCACAGTACTTTCTACTAATCACCTTATTGATGATTGTTTGTTTTAGGCATTGCCGAGGCATACCGTTTGCATCGGATTTATGCCTTAATAATGTTTATTAGTTTACATTTCGGTACCTTGATGAGGTAGCTTACTTATATAAGGTTCCCTCTTACAAATATTCTTACTTATCATAAGCACACTTGAGACTGTAATACAGCTTCAATCTTATATTGTGGCCATAGCTAATCTTAGTCCTTGGCATTAATAGTTACTAGTCATAGTTGATTTATTCTCAGCCAAATGCTGATGCTGGTATCACATTATTCGGATTCTTCTTTAATTGTTTTTATTAACATGTCAAATTCCATTTAAGTAATTCACTGACTCGCTTGACAGCTTAAAGTGAATTTAATTTGGCCATTAGTTTGTGTCAGTTATAGTATGGGTTGTAGTGTCAAGCAGTGTTTAGGTTTACTGCTTCTTGTGGCACTTCTTCTTCTTTCTTCTTCAATGGTTCCTCTCTTCTTTGCTACTCTTATCATTATATTATCTACTTACATTACCGTCATGTATTTATTAATTCTAAGGGCATATGTCTAGGTTATGTAACACCTGGTCATGTTACATATACTCCCCTCTCAAAATTGATAATTTGAGAGAAAATTTGATTTTTTGATAAAATTATCATTTCATTTCAGTTTTTAGTATATTACTACTGCTTTTTGTCTTGTACTCTTTACATTGACCTTTAACATACTATTAGTGTGTTACACTAGTTTGAGTTCTTGGCTAGTGATATAACTCTTAGCTTACTAGTATTTTTTCAAGTTTCTCACATTTTAAGTTATTTAATTACAATAGGTTTCACTTCTTAAATTAACGATTTCCTGTCTTACAATAATACATTTTTCTTTCTCATTACATATCTTTATTTTTGTGATAATCTCAATGGTTCTTTCATTTTTTACCTCACAGATTCTTTATTAATAGTCCTTGATATATTACTATATAATTCCCTAACATTTGTAGTGGGTTCGGAGTCAGAGGGGCTCTATTTGGCATCCATTCTCCGCCGTTCCTCAGCTACACGTACTCAGAATCAGAGGCATCCTCATCTCTGTCTGAGACAAAATAAAAATTGCACATAGCAATAGTTGCACTATCACAACACATAAAATATAACATATCATTCATTTTTCAATAATATAACATATTCAATATAACATTCAAGGTATTAGAGGTTTCATTTGTATCACATCTCATTCTTTTATACTTTCTAACATACTTCCTTTTCACAGGTAATCATTCCTTTTCAGACTTGACATTCTCGGCCATGCTCTTTATTAGCCGTATTGTTACCTTTTTATACTAGTTGACAATTTGTTTTGGTTTACTTGAGTATTCTTAAAATTACACACTTACATTGATTATCATATAATTATGCAGTTGTTTCTTACATATAGAGTTTACAATATTTCATTCTTACAATAGTTTACAAGTTTTTCTCTCGTCAATAATTTACACTTATCCTGAATTATCAGGGTTTACAGTATTCATATACTAAATGTTTTTCTTAGATGTTCTCTGACATATCTTGTTACATACAATATTTGGTAATTCAAGAACATTTTCTTTCTCTTCATTCCACAATAATAATAGCCATCTTTATAATTAACTCTCTTTGGTATTCTGCCTCTCTACTCCTTCAAGTGTCTGATAATTTACACTTATTCTGGATGATTTTATATAATATTTCTTAGTTTTGTGATGGGTATACAATATTTGACATTTAGATACAATATAACAATACAATTATAACACATTAGTAGTTAATACTTTTTCTCTTTTCCTCTTTAAATATAGCCATCTTCTTAAATTACTCGCTTTGGTATTCTGCCTCTCTACTCCTTCAAGTGTTTGATAATTTACACTTATTCTGGATGATTTTATATAATATTTCTTAGTTTTGTGAGGGGTACTTGATATCTGACATTTAGATACAATATAACGATACAATTATAACACATTAGTAGTTAATACTTTTTTTTTCTCTCCTCTTTAAATATAGCATAGTAATTTTAGTTATAAAGTAGTAGTATCTCCTCTCTAAATTAATCTAACATAGGAGTATTAGAGTAATTTTATGTCACTATCTTAGGTATATTTTTGTTATATGCTACTTTTGGTTCTATATGATATAATAGATATCTTTCTTCTCATTAAATTATTTGGTTTACAATACACATTTTTCTACCATTTAGTATGATAAATCTGGCTCTTATTTAATAGATAACAAATAGTTTGGCCTATACACTAATACTACACACTTTTTATAACACAATATGGCAAATAGGTTTGCTATAGGCAACTAGCCACTTTCAATACCTTGGGCATAATACATGATCCTCCTGATCACTAATTGAATCCTTTTATGGTAGATACCTTTAAAATTTTTTATACACTAAATATTCCGGTGGTAATTGTTGTATACCACTATAATTTATCCGTTTTTAATAATAATCACATTTATTGTCTATATATTTGGGGTTATATTGGGCTTTTCCATTCTATTGGGTTCATTGTTTGGGACAATTACGTTTCACAGGTACCCTTTTTCCTAGCTGTCTCTAGTACAACATGTTTGTGGTATTTGGCACCCTATCCCTATCATGCGGTTCTTCCACTTTGCGGCTACCAGATAGTCATTGGCTCCCCGTTTTCTCGCCTTCTTCCTCTCCTCATCTTCGATATCCATGTGTCCCGTGTACTCCGGGTCGTTGTTATTATTGACGTCTAGTACCTCTTCTAACTCGGGTTGACCGTCATTAGTTTCCTGGTTGGACTTTTCCATTGATTGGTCCCTCTTCTTCCGTAATTCTTTTATTTCTTGGGCATACCCTTCAATGATCCGGTCCAGCTGTTCTTGATACCCTTTCCTTTTCTTAGAATGCCTTATTCTCCCTTTGGAAATATTTGCTTTAAGTATTTTATTGGTTATAGTCTTCTTTGTTGTAGCACATTTCTTCTCTTCGTTCATCTTCATGAAGCTCCTTCGGTACTCCTTCCTATAGATTCCTTCTTCACGGTTGATGACTGGGAAATAAATCATATTAATTAGACCACTTCGAGTCATTTCGATTAATTCCTTTGTTACCCTAGTCTTCTTTGGGCGTATTATTCTCCTTATCTTCGCCTCCTTTTCTTCCGTTTTCTTAATTACATGAGTCTTCTCTACACTTCCGGTATTGATCTCCTTGTATTGAATATCTTCCTCGTTTCTGGCAAGCTCATTTTCAGATGATAATGTATTTATGTCTCTTTGCTTTTCTGCAAGTTCATTATCATTTTTCATTTCTTCCCTCCATTTCCAGTTATCCTTAATCATTGACTCGAGCTTTTTATTGTTGTCATCCATTTTTTTATGGGATTTCTTACTGTCTTCCTTTAATTCCATCATGATTTCCATGAATTCCATATACTGTGCTGTCGTGAGAGGCATGGTGGTTCTTTTGTGTCTGCCGGGCTGATTGTAAATATAAAAAATATTTTTATCTAATATTTTTTTCAGCCTCACGTTGCTGGTCGCCAATTTGTAACCAACTATAATTCTAACGTTTATAAATTGATTAAAACTGAGTTGTAAAATATTTAAATGTTGTAGTAGTTAGAAATTGAAAGTTACTAATTTTCTAAAATAATTAAAATGTAGTATTTGAAGTTATTAAAAGTGTGTTTACAATCGCAAAAATGATAAGTGTCTGAAAAGAACTCCTTTCGATAAAAAATAAAATAAATGCCTTAATATTATTTGAACAATAACGTTGCTTAAATTTAAAAATAAAGTATACTAGCTGGTCGCTTGATGACGGTGACCGTCGTGTTGATACTAGCAGCGAAACTCCTCCTCCTGGTTGACAGTTGTCTAAGTACGTAAAGTCTAGTAATGTCTGGACAATAAAATTAATAAAATACACTTCCACGTACCTGTTCGTGATTCTGGAAGTTCAGAAGTTCACTATTTCAATAAATCAATAAGCTGCCAAGACGGTTTACAAAACCAGCTTACTTTATCTACAAGGTTAGGTTACCTTGTTTAATAATGGGCGCCACACAGGTTTATTTCGGGAAAATCCCGTGGAAAACCCATTAATAGAATCAAATAATAATTTTAAAAAACTGAAATTGTGTTTATTGCCCTTATGGCAATTCAATTCAACAATATATGATTGCAATTAAAAGTTGTTTTGATTATTCTGAATGAATTATTTATCTATTTTTTAGAAATAAATCAAGTCAAGTTATGCTGCTAATAACTGGGTTTTATTTATACCCTTAATAATGAATTCAAACAAACATAGTTAAGAGAATACATTGATGTACAATTGCAAATATTTTGTTACATACCCTATATGACTGGCTCAGAGCATAAACAATAATTCTGGTTAAGTCCAGATACTCTTTACTTTAAACATTAATATTATTTATATCTCGGGCGTAAGTTCTTTGAAACACAAGAAAGAATGCTCATGCCTACACAATAGCTAATTATTTTATAATACAATATCGACTAGTAATGCCTTTTAGTTTACTAATATAAAATCGAACCTATTTTATAGGTTAGGCGTTCGTCACGCTTGCTTAATTATTCACAAAGTTATATAGTGAGATCACTTACGACTAACATCATTCTTAAACAGGATTGACAAATCCATTAAATAAATTCAGACATGGTGTGATACAGAAAATGTTTTCGTGTTATGCGTCAGTACAGATTTTGTTTACAAAACATATAGGTTAGTGCACTCAGTGTAATGGAATAAATTGTCACGCAGTTACCTCTGTGTTTTAATCTTTCGATTAAAATTCAATTAAACACTTCAATGGTCGGATTGTAATGACCATTGTTATTCACTACACACGCACTTGAACAGAGACTATTGGTCCGCTTCTGACTAAAAAGGACCTTATATGATACTATTTAATTATTTTCTCCTGTTCGTTATGTTCCCGCACTAAATAAAATAATACTTCACTTCGATGCACTGATTTTATGTAGAGTATCTTGTAGTTACTTTTTGTTGTTGCCGAAATAATTCAATTGACGCACTATTACAATGAAGCTATCAGTTAACAAAAATTTTGATGAGACGAGCGTACCTTCCGCTCTGGATGAACGTTAAAAGTGTCTAACGGTAATTAGCCGCGTTTCTTTATATACCCTCGTTTTGATAGGGCCTAGGCAATTGTTTCATTTATTAAGCTATTTTCTGATTGGCTTAGCCAGGCGTTACGAAAGTGACGTATTGTCTTTCCAACTGTCACTAACGGTTTTTAACCGACTTTTCGCCAGAATGATTGACAGCCGTCGTTGTTGTTAGTGTTGATAAACAGATTTTTTACTTTTTATTTACAAATAATGCTAACGCATGTCACGCACTTATTATAGTTGCGATCGGGGTCGTATCGCTATCAAATTAAAGGATATTTTTTCCTCTTCAATTTGATATAGTTTGACACTGGTTTATTTACACTTTCACTGACATTTTTTTAATAAACAATGTTCAGGTATATGGCTTTGCGCTGTCGTCTGCTAACAAAGCCGGCAATGACTTTCTCTTATCAATACATTGTTTGTGTTCCACATCGAATTTTTCACTTAAACGTCTATGTTGGAACACTAATATATCCGTCTTTATACTTATTTAGTGAATATTATGATTAAACCTTAACTTATACATTGCTATGAACTATACTTACTCCCTATGACATTTTGTTTCACACTATTTTGCTCCATGCTATTAATTAATAATTGAACTATTACTTGTCTAACATATTAACAATGCTTATCGCTATGTTTGGGTATAAAGATTGTTCAGTGTACGTGATTTACACTCACAGTACTTTCTACTAATCACCTTATTGATGATTGTTTGTTTTAGGCATTGCCGAGGCATACCGTTTGCATCGGATTTATGCCTTAATAATGTTTAATTAGTTTACATTTCGGTACCTTGATGAGGTAGCTTACTTATATAAGGTTCCCTCTTACAAATATTCTTACTTATCATAAGCACACTAGAGACTGTAATACAGCTTCAATCTTATATTGTGGCCATAGCTAATCTTAGTCCTTGGCATTAATAGTTACTAGTCACAGTTGATTTATTCTCAGCCAAATGCTGATGCTGGTATCACATTATTCGGATTCTTCTTTAATTGTTTTTATTAACATGTCAAATTCCATTTAAGTAATTCACTGACTCGCTTGACAGCTTAAAGTGAATTTAATTTGGCCATTAGTTTGTGTCAGTTATAGTATGGGTTGTAGTGTCAAGCAGTGTTTAGGTTTACTGCTTCTTGTGGCACTTCTTCTTCTTTCTTCTTCAATGCTTCCTCTCTTCTTTGCTACTCTTATCATTATATTATCTACTTACATTACCGTCATGTATTTATTAAATCTAAGGGCATATGTCTAGGTTATGTAACACCTGGTCATGTTACAATAGCTTCAAAAAGAGCTTGTGTTTTATCCACTTCCTTCTTACGTTTCTCATCTTGTCGTTCTTCCGACTCAAGCAAGAGTGCTTTTTGCCATTCTTCTGCCTCTTCTTGCTAGTAGCCAATGTTTTAATGCACTTCATTTATCATTAAAATTTAATAAATTTGATGACAAAGAATCTGAAATTTTAATTCAAGTAATGATCGCCAGTGATAAAAACAACACTGCAATTCGAAGATAAGCTTTTTTGCTGACTGAAACCACTAATTTGAAATTGTCATAAAACAAGAGAAAGTTGCACATCCACATTTAAGTGTACGAGGGGTTTTTGATAAGAACGTGCAAAAATAAAGAAGTCACAATTTTTTGAGAAAACTCTTTTATACTTCTCAACATAATCTCCTTTCAAGACTATACACTTAGTCCGATGCTCAAGCATTTCGATCCCATCCTTATAGTATGATTTATCGAAGTCTTCAAAATACGCAGATGTTTTGGCAATAACTTCATCATTTCGTGTAAATCTCCTTCCAGCAAGCCTCTTCTTCAAATTTGGAAACAGTTAATAGTCCAAATGTGTTAAGTCTGGTGAGTAGGGGGGATGCGGAAGAATTTCACAATGTAATTCAAAAAATTTTGCTGTCACAATCGCAGAAGAATGAGAAGGTGCATAGTGTCTTGGTGAAAAATAAGCTACCTTTTCGTCAGACGTGATTGTTTTTTCTTTACTTCCTCATTTAGACGATCCAGCAGAGATGCATAATATTGCCCAGTTATCGTTTTACCCTTCTCTAGAAAGTCAATTAAGATCATAGCATGAGCATCCCAAAAGACAGTGGCCATCAACTTACCTGCTGACGGAATGGTTTTTGCATTTTTTAGCAAATTCTCCTATTCCAACCCACTAATTTGACCGTTCCTTGGTTTCAGGTTGGTTGTGGTGACCACTACGAGAATAACCAAACCATTTGTAAACTGTTCTAGTCGATAGGGCTGACTCGCTATAATATTTATCCAGCTTGAATTTAGTTTCCTGTGCGGTTTTGCCTTTCAAAAAGTAATTTTCATCACCACACAAAATTCTCTTTCATCCACTTTTTACAAATAACAATACTTCAAATCACGTAAATTCAAACGACTGGCAACAATAGAATTATGAAAGTACGTGACTGAAACGTGGTGTACGCTCCTAGCGTAGATGCGGGAAACTAAAAATGGTGTCATTTACATACTACAAGCACCATCTCTTGACTTTGCATGAACTTATCAGATAAAAGACCCACAATAGCTATTAAAATAACTGTTAATTTTTTTTTAGTTTTCAAAAAGTATACACTTTGACATTTCCAATACATTTGCCATTACTTGTTAATTGTATAAAATAAAATTACAATATGGCATTGTGTGTGTGTGTGTGTGTGTGTGTGTGTGTGTGTGTGTGTGTGTGTGTGTGTGTGTGTGTGTGTGTGTGTGTGTGTGTGTGTGTGTGTGTGTGTGTGTGTGTGTGTGTGTGTGTGTGTGTGTGTGTGTGTGTGTGTGTGTGTGTGTGTGTGTGTGTGTGTGTGCACGTGTGTGGGCATAATGCATGTGTGAATATAAAATATAAATAAGAAATAAAATAAGAAGACATACTGCTTACCTTCCTTATTAATTTGGTAGCATCTTCCTGTAGAATGTGGACATGACACGAAAGTAAAACAATCCTGCTAATCTCAGTAACAACTACCAGTGCTGACTGTGGGAAAGCAACATCGGTTTTCAGTACTTCCAGGATTAAATTTATGAAACTTTTGGGATCATGTAAAAAAAGTGCATCCTTCTGCTCTAATGAAATAAGAATTAATTTTAGGAGATGACATATGGACTGACTGTTCTGATTTTCTTGACATTTCTTCCATGCCACAATTTTCTCTTGTACAGATTCCTGTAAAATTGTATTACTTTTAAAGAATCATAAATAAAACAATCTGTTACAGTAAAGTATTTCATATTATTTACTACATTCTGTTTTTGTTATCTTGACAGTGATATTAAATGGTTCATGAATATTACCATTACATTACATTTGAAGCATTAAATATTTCAAACACGTAAATACGGATGAGATGATTCTTCAAATACTTCTTCTTTAAAAGACGAGGTAAAGGTGTGTCTTTAACATATTAGAGTGTGAACTGAGATATGATCTGGTTGTAACGGGACAAACTGTTGGGATTTATTTTATTCTTTAATAATTGTAAAAAGTAGTAGCTACTCAAGCTGAACAACGTTTTGATCACAAACGCTTGACATTTTTGAACACCTTGCAGTCAGTGCGGTACCAAGCTGTACGTGTCGCACAAAAGCAATTAAAGAGTCTGGGAATGTAAAAGTTATCAGCAAGGGTGCGCATTCACGCATATGCGCGCACAGGTCGGCCAGCTTTCCCACAAAAATGTCACGTCCGTATAAATTCCTCCTCGCCTAGTGCGCAGAGAACAAACTCTGTCATCCTATAGCTGTGGCTCCGGCTGGTTCAGCATAACGAGGCTCGCGAACCGAAAATTTGTTTTAAAGTGAAAATGAGATTTAAACCATAAAATTGGCATGATATAAAGTAACAGTAAACAGTGAAATCTTCAAAAGTGAGAGAGCAAATAACCGCAAATGAACCAAATTTAATCAGTGCAACATCTTTCGGACGCAACCAGTGAACAAAAAATGTAATAAGAGTGACACGTGGTCTACAGGGAAGCCGCCAGACAAGTAACAGAAAAAACTTAAACCAATCAACATATTTAAATTCATAAAAGCGCTAAATTTAAATAAAGGGGTTTAAAAGATATGAGTGTGTGTGAAAAAATGCTGGGTTGCTTTTAATTAAAAAATTTAATAAATAAGTTAATTTAATTATAAGAAATAAGAGATAAGGTTGTTATTTTAATCAGATGGAGTCGTCACCTCAATATTGTAACGTTACATAACCCATGCCCAAAAATGATAACACAATCACCATCGTTAAAACCAGTAATCACCCCATTCTAAAAGTCAGAAATGGGTATTATGTACCAAGCTATAAAAAACTTTGTACTACAAAACACTGTAAACAATAACAAAGTGAAATATAGTGTACAAAGTGAAATATAGTGTACTTGGTGAGAGTGTAAACTTTTAAAAAGAGCATCTCACAGATTGGTACTGGAGATAAAAAACTATTAATATTGTAGCAGTGGACTATATTGCTGCTGACAAGTTTTGTATTTTTTGTATTTTGTGTAATTTTGTATTGTGTAGGCCACAAAGGTCTTGTACCTAGGAATAATCTTTGTGTTTAATATAATGATTTTGTTTAAATATAAGATAACCCAGGGTTAAATATAAAATAATAATAATATAAAATAATACTATGTTAGCAAGATGGCATAGGAAAATATCGGTATGGAGAACCATACATGACTTCCATATTCTAAGATTTATATTTAAAATCATTTTCGAAATGAAATATTACCATAGAAACTACTTCTTTCTACTTACTGCTTCAGCCTTAACCACAGTACTGTGGTCACTAACATATACCACCTCACGTTATCGCACTCGATTTTCACTGATGATGGAAGTCGATGGCATTGCCGAAACGTCTGGCTTTGTAGAAAACATTGGACTACGGCCAAATATCCCGGGAAGGAATTTTAACAAAAACTACTTCTTTGTTGCCGATAACGTTGTACACATATATATAAAAAATATGCATACAATTAATGGCTTGTATAAGTTAATGATTGATCTCCATTAAGTAGTGCTCAAGTTTCCAAAGTTTTAATATTATGATGTCTGTAATTAAAACATCAGAGCAGGTTTAGTGTGTATGAGGGTACACCGTGGACAAAAATTTTCAACATTTCCTATTGAGCGTTGATTTGAATAAACCTGTGAATCTACAGTGTACGTTTCACAGAACAAACACGCGGAAAAGAAGGAGCGCTCCGAAGTCACTCATGGACCCTCAGCATCTTGCAGAGGGTTCATTCCCTAAAGACGAAAAGTCTGTCTATGAATCGTTCCTCTGTAAACACGTGCAGTTACACTGCCCAGCGATACACAGGAAGCAAATCGCTATCCACGCTGGACACTTTTTCGGCTTGCATGCGTTATGTTGGTATAGGTTCGGCACTTTCCATTTAAAAACCGTGCAAATGTAAGAAAATAAACATGAATGAGGCCAGAAATAACGCGAATTGTGTGTGTGTGTGTGTGTGTGTGTGTGTGTGTGTGTGTGTGTGTGTGTGTGTGTGTGTGTGTGTGTGTGTGTGTGTGTGTGTGTGTGTGTGTGTGTGTGTGTGTGTGTGTGTGTGTGTGTGTGTGTGTGTGTGTGTGTGTGTGTGTGTGTGTGTGTTCCCTGCCTTTTCATTGCGGAGTCATAATAATAAAATGGAAACGTAAACAGTACATAACAGAAAAAATACATAAATGAAAAAACTATAATTTTATTGCCTGGCAACAAAATTATTTTATTTTTAACAATTACCATTGTTTCAAAAAGTTTAAATAAATTTTCAAGTACTTTACTCTTGTTAAAACGTAAAAGGTTGCAGGTAAACTACCCCTTCCCCTTAACCGATCTTCACCAAAATCAAAATTCCTTGAGTCCTCTACAATTCAGGGACGTATGCAAAAAATTATTTGATTCTGTTTGAATTTGCGGCTGTTATCGTTTGCCATAGAAAATATGCTTGATAAAAAAACGTTGCAGGTAAACTACCCCTTCCCCTTAACCGATCTTCACCAAAAACAATAGGTCTTGAGTACTCTACAAATCAGGGCTGTATGCAAAACATTATTTGATTCTGTTTGAATTTGCGGCTGTTATCGTTTGCCATAGAAAATACCCTTGTTAAAAAAACGTTGCAGGTAAACTACCCCTTTCCCTCAACCGATCTTCACCAAAAACAATAGGTCTTGAGAACTCTACAATTTAGGGATGTATGCAAATAATCTTTGGATTCTGTTTGAATTTGCGGCTGTTATCGTTTGCCATAGGAAATACCCTTGTTAAAACATAAAACGTTACAGGTAAACTATCCCTTTCCCTTAACCGATCTTCACCAAAAACAATAGGTCTTGAGAACTCTACAATTCAGGGCTGTATACGAAACATTATTTGATTCTGTTTGAATTTGCAGCTGTTATCGTTTGCCAAAAAAAAAAAATTCCCTTGATAAAAAAAAACCGTTGCAGGTAAACTACCCCTTTCCCTCAACTGATCTTCACCAAAAACAATAGGTCGTGAGTACTCTACAAATCAGGGCTGTATGCAAAAAATTATTTGATTCTGTTTGAATTTGCGGCTCTTATCGTTTGCCATAGAAAAAAAATCTACAGACACACAGACACAGACACACAGACAGACAGACACACACACAGACACTTTTTGGAAAACGACTTTTTTTCATGTTTTGAGCGTAGTAGAATCAGAATCTGCAATAATCTTGAACACGATTTTTTTTGCCATCACCATACTTCCATTCCTTAAGGAATATGGAAGTAAAATAGTTTAGAGTAAGGATACATTAAGTAAATAAATTATACATGAATCAAATTAAAAGGGATTATTTTATAAAATACCAATGTACAAGTTTAAGAAAAAATATAAAGAAAAACCTTAGATAAATTAAATTCGATTATAAATAAAATATAAAAAGGATTATTTTTATAAAAAGAAGAAATAAATTTATAATAATTAATAATAGCCTATATACTAAAAAGTATATAGATTCACCAATAAAAAACCATAAAAATTCTTGGTTACTAACAGTAACCAACTAACAAGATTTGAATTAATTGTTAAAACGATTTGGAAGTGAACATTTTGAAAAAGTGTAATCCCTATAAAAATTTGAGAAATTAACAAATACCATTTGGAATAAGTAGTGCAAAATTAATAAAATTGACAAGTGATGTCCACTACATATTAGAACTCCTTCGAATAGAACCATTCACGCCCTTAATTTGATGAAACTTCAAAAAATCAACCTCCGAGATCCAAGCCTAGTCCACAGAACGTCGACATTTTGGTGAGATCGTTACCAAGTAAAATTTAACTAAATTACATCTCAACTATAACTTTATATCACTAGAAACAGCACCATATCTTTAAATATTTCAGGAAAAGAGGTGAAAACAAACTTTATTATTTTAGTTAACCAAAAAACCAGCAGCACGGATTCCTGTGAATTTCTTGCCGCCATTAAATAAATTTCGTGTTTTTAGTGAAGAAACGTAATCTGTGCTCTGGCGGATAACCAAGGAACTACATAATCTAAATACTACAAATTATAATAAATTAATTTATGTAAAGCTTGGTATTAACCAATATTCATTTCTGACCGTCTCATAGTACAAAGAACTCAAAAATAACCCTGGGAAATTAATAAATTGTTTCTTTATTGTTATTGAAATAAAAAATAAAAATATTTGTTATATATTATATGTTTAAAAAATAAGATCGAACTAATGTTGTGTTGTCAGTAAGAATCGATTATACCTTTCTGTTTTGGGAGAAGATAAAACAAAAATTTGCTAAATAAATCCAATGAATACTTTGTTGTTTGAGTAAAAATGTGTATTATTTTCAGTAGATGGTAGTTGGTTACAGATTGTCTGGAGACAGAGAAGAGAACGGACAACCAGAAAATATTACATACCATTTGGGGTTAAATTAACCTCAAATGTGTTTGTAAAAGTCACAGTCAGCTGGTCTCATAAGCGGAGAAATTCAAATTAATTAATCGTATGCTAAGAGAGTAATTCTCTTTGCACTCTCTCTCCTAACTACGGTCAAACAACGGTATTGATTTCACCCAAATAAAATCTAAGGGAAATATTTGCATAATCACACACACTCGATTTTTGGAAACATTGAACATAAATTATAACAAATTCTGTGACTCTCATTAAAGCGAGATTTTTGAAGAGCATAAATAGACGATAAGATCAAACGATACTATTTGACTCTGAGAGAGTTTACCCGCGAGACGTTACAAGATGCCGCTAACAACGGGGGGGCAAATAAAACATAATTATTTTATTAAATAATTGCAGTGACGATCGCAAGGGAGACGATAAGAAACCTTTTCTAGGAAATGTATATTTATGACTCCGAGAGTATTACCCGCAAGACGTTACAATATTTAAATTGTGCGTAAGTGAAATGTTAGCGAATAGAGAAGGAGAAGACATGTTGTTTAATTGATTCATAAAGAAGGGAATGATAAAAAAGAATGTTAGATGAAAATACAATAAAGTAGTGTTTTATATGAATTATAACTATGTCTTGTTTATTTGCATTGACCTATTTTTCTCTGCCGAGTACACTAGACGACATCTTGGTTAACTTCTACGTCCAAACAAGGTAAAGTAACTCAAATTTAAATACTTTTAACCATTTAATTGCAGAGTACTACTGCAAATGGCGCCCGTAACAGCAACGTTGTGAATTAAATTAAATAATTTACAACCTAAGTCGAAATGGCAGAGAAAAATACGAATGCAAATTTATGTGAGAGTGTAGCGGGGGGGGTCAATATTAAACACTGCACAAGACAGTTCAGTGTCGACGAACGGAAATATTGACGCTAAGAATAGCAAAAGCAATAATGTAGATATATTTAATCAATTAGCGTTGATTATGGAAGTAATGAGAAAGAATAATGATAATTTAAATGAATTTAAAACTGAAATGAAGTCAGAAAATAAGAATTTGAACACGAGTTTAAATGAATTTAAGATTGAAATTAAGTCAGAGATAAATGCTAGTAACATAGAGCTGAAAACGGAAATAAACAAACAAAACAAAAAATTAAAAGAAATAAATAATAAATTAAAGGAACAAAATAAGACTATTGCGGGAATGAAAGGTGAGATAACGATAAATATAAATAAAATACAAGACGAAATGAACGAAAGTAGAACTCTGAAGGAGGTAGAAAATGATACAGTTACACGTGAGTGTAACGAGAACAAAAATAACGAAGGTACAAATACTAAGGTAAGTGACGAATTAAAACTAGTGGTAATTATGATGATATAATTAAAAATGTGGTGTTAGAAGCTAAAGCGAATAATAATAGTGGCAATGAAGTTTTAATGGAAATACGAAGTGATTATGATAGAGAGAGAGTGATAGAAACATTTAAGCTGAATAGAGGTTATAAAAGGTTAGTAGAGAAATTAGATATTGCAAGAGTAAACAATATTGAGTACTTATCTTGCAAAATAGGTAGTACAGCAAATGATGATAAGGTTGGGTATTGATTACTTACCTTATGAGATAACTGATGTAGTAGATGAATATAATGATTTAACTTACCTGATGTTAACGGAAAATACTACCATACCAAATGTCGACAGTAATTTTGAAATCATAGTATGCAATAAGGTTTGTAATTACTATATTGATACAATGGATGAAATAAATCATGATGATTATTATAATTATAATAGCTATATGTCTTTAATTGTAAATGAATGGTGTAATGTGAAAACCAGACTAATATACGATGATGGTGGTTAGACAAGCAGTAAATGAACATTTAAATATTTTAGTTTAAGGTAATGACTTGACTAAATGATGAAATGAAATGTGGTAGACAATAATATAATATGACGAAAAATTGTAGATAAATTTATAGTGAGGTTAATTGTGTTTGTATAATAGGTTATGTTGTACTTTATAGTTTATGTAAACAATGTAGGTATGCAAAGAGAATTGATTTTATAAGAATAATAATAATATTTTATTAGACTAAACAAATAATAAGAGTAATTATGAAGTTTATAATACAAGTAAATGAATTATAATTGTTTTGGAGCAAGTAACTTTGTGTTTTAAAAAACTGATTGAGTTAAATAATTTGAGATGAATTAATTAATTAATTAAGGTTGTATGAATAAATTTTGGTAATGAATTTAAATCATGTTTCTGAGATTTGAACTTTATAAGGAATAGTAAATGAGTGAAGGTAGAATGTGTTTAGTTGTTGAGTCATATGGTTGTTATAATGTTTCAGAAGGTACAATATATGGTTGTACGTTATATTTGTGGTGAGAATTGTTTATAGTTTGACTCTATAACAAGTGATTGATGGAGTGATTGACCATATGTAAGTATAAATTTGATAATGACTTTGAAGTAAAGTAAAATGTTTGAATAATAAATGTTAAATGAGATTAAAATGTTCTAAATTAGGTGATTAAATTAATTTGAGGTAGTTATGAATTTCTAGTGTAATTTTCAATGATTAACTTAATGTAAAATGTTGTAAAAGATGGAGTTTGGGTGATGAGTATTTCAATAAGGCATTAAAACAGTCAGAGTTAACTTTAAATGGGTGTTAGACAAAATAAGAATTTTGGAATAAAAGTAATACAGAAACGGGTCAGTAGTAGGGACACAGTAGCGAAAGTGCATGTATGTAGAGAAAGCAAGAGTGATGTAAATGCAGAGTAAATAGGGGAGAGCACGGTACATAAATTTTGTAGTGAGGGTGGAGGTGTAAGGAGTCCTCAATGCAAGGCGTTGTGGCGGGTAGTAGAGTGTTTTAGAGGAGTGTCTGCCGATATACCCGAGAGGGGCAAGAAATTATGAATGTGAATTAAGGGTGAGGGAACACACATCCTAGGTACAAAGAGGGTATCAGGTATTTAGTAATAAGAGGAGAATGATTTAAGTGAAGTTAGAGAATTTAGTGGAGGTAAATATTATTGAGAGATCGGTGTCACCCTATGCAAATCCGTTAGTGGTTGTTAAAAGGAAGAAGGGGGGTAAGGTTATATCTAAATGCCCATTCAATAAATCAAATCGTTGTGAATGACTGAGAATCACCCGAACAAATTAATGATGAAAATGCTTAATAGAAATTATTAGTTGAAATGTAATAATAAAATATAACAAGTGAAAGATTTAATAGAATTTGAAACTAAAGTAAAACCGTAAGGTGTGTAATTTTTGGTCAAATTTGAATTTGAAATGTGATGTAAAATGAATGTTAATAATAAATTTGAATTTTTGGAGAACTTAATGGCACAATAAATGATAAATAATTAAAGATTGAAAAAAAAAAAAAAGTTAATGGAAAGTTCAAGTTGTAATGTTTATAATTTTCTATACAAATTATTTAAAGGCGAATTGTTTAGTTTAATGTAGCAATGTTAATGTTCAAGGTTAAAGTCTATTATGTTTTCATGTTCTCTATTTGAGGTTATGCTACTTTGATAAGATATAAGCTGATTCATAGTGTTCTGTGTATATTATATTTTTGTAATCAGTTTATAGTTGCAATCGATTTTATGATGGTAATAAGTTTTTTATTTTTTAATAATTGTCAGTATATAATTATGAATGCTATAATAAAAATTAAATTCATTTGAAAATATATAAATTTTGGCAGTAAATTTAAAAGTTGGAAATACGAGGTTTGTTCAAAAAAAGACCTTTTGTCTTACAAACTTTATTACTGTAATTACAACATTACAAATGTTTGTCCCCTTCAAAGTACTCCCCCCTGCTTGCAACACACCGCTCCCATCGTTTCTGCCACTGTTGGAATGCTCCCTGGAACTCGTTTTGTGAGATGGTGCGTAGTTGTCTCTGCGAATTCTGTTGAATCTCGTCAACACTTTGAAAACGACGTCCTTTCAGGGTGGTTTCAATTTTTGAAACAGAAAAAAGTCCGCGGGGGCCAAGTCTGGAGAGTACGGAGGGTGAGGAAGGACAGCTATTTCGTTACCGGCCAAAAATTGGCTGACTACCAGGGACAAGTGGCTTGGTGCGTTGTCGTGATGCAACACCCAGCTCTTGTTTTTCCACAGCTCAGGCCTCTCCCGGCGCACATCTTCCCTCAAACGCCTTAAAACTTGTACGTAGAACTCCTTGTTAACAGTCTGACCCTGTGGCTCGAATTCGTGGTGGACTACTCCTCGATAATCAAAAAAAATAATCAACATCAACTTCAAGTTTGACCGACTCATGCGTGCTTTTTTTGGTCGGGGCGATATTTTTCCAATCCATTGTGACGACTGCGCCTTGGTTTCGATGTCGTAGCCATAAACCCATGTTTCGTCTCCTGTTATGATGGTTTTTATGAAGTTTTTGTCGGTACTGGCACGATCAAGCAGCTCTTGGCTTATCTTGACACGGTTC
Organism: Magicicada septendecula; assembly: GCA_034769895.1. Taxonomy (NCBI): domain Eukaryota; kingdom Metazoa; phylum Arthropoda; class Insecta; order Hemiptera; family Cicadidae; genus Magicicada; species Magicicada septendecula. Next base: position 493,307,364 of record CM068367.1, read on the forward strand.
TCCTTCTGGTCGTCGGTCAACAGACGTGGCACGAGTTTTGCAGAGACGCGATGCATGCCAAGTTTTACGGTCGAAATTTCGTAGCACGACCCGATGCTGATGCCGACTTCCTCAGCAACCTCTCCCACAGTCAAACGATAATTTGCACGAATCACGGAACGAACAGCATCGATGTTTTCATCGTTTGTTGACGTCGAAGGTCGTCCCGATCTTGACTCTTCCTCAATCGATGTTCTGCCCGATTTAAAATGTTTAAACCACTCGTGACACTGCGAACGGCTCATACAGTCTTCCTTATAGGTTTGCTGAAGCAAAGCCCACGTTTCAGTAAAAGTTTTGTCGGTCTTGCAGCAAAATTTCACACAAACGTGCTGCTCCATAAAATCTTTCATCTTTACTTCGCAGAACGGTGAATGCACGTGTTTACTTCGACAGTTTTATGCCGCCAACTAATACGAGTAGAACGACGCAACAATCGGGGTTAAGTTGCCGAAGGTGGCCGCTAGGCGGCACCACATGTCGGAACACGCTCCGTACACTGATCGGAGCGCTATTTCAAAAGTCCTGTCTTTATTTGAACAAACCTCGTATGTGTAATGGATTGGAATAGTTTATTTTTTGACTTGAAATGGATAATAAATAGTAGACAATTAAATTTAAATGATTAAAATATCTGAGAGAAATCCAAAATTGAAATGATAATGCAAGATATATAGTTAAAATGTTTAATTATTAAAAATAAAAAGATTATCCATGTTTATTTTGAATATAGGTTTTTGTGAACATAAATGTTTACTTGATTAGGAAAGTAATAAATTGTAATAAATAACAAATGTAATATGTTTATGTTAAGAAGGTACAGTAGAAGCCCGATATAGCGCGGTGAAGAGTATGTCGCCCGTTATTAGCGAAAATTCTTACTTGTAGAGAGTGAGTAAATTATGAATTGTTTATCGTGACTTCCGTAGCCACATTGGAATGCGTTGCGTTTATTGTAAACAAAGGCTTGTTGTTGGAAACGGCGTTGTAAACAACAGCCAGAATTGCCAGTTCAAGTGTACCTGTAGACATAAACAATTGCCCCGTATTTACAGTCTCTACGTTTCTAAGAATTCATGCCAAGGCAAGCAGCCAACTAAATCCCTTCTCTCCCTCATACTCTTATATTACAGTATAAGACCATACTCTGATATTATCTTATCAAAGTGTATAGTCTTTGTCATAAATTCGCATAGTGTAGAGTTTTGTGATGTCGCAGAAAAGAAAAGCATATTCTGTGAGTGATAAACTCAAAATAATTGATCGTGTGAAGAACGGAGAGTCAAAGGCAAGTTTATCACGTGAGTGTGGCATCCCAGAAGGAACAATTAGAGGGTGGATGAAGGAAGAAGATAAACTTAAAAGTTTTGTGAACACAGTTGAAAGTGAAGTGGGGTTGCAAAGAAAAAAGACTAAAGTAGGTAAGGATAGTGAACTAGATGAGTGTCTGTACAGGTGGTTTTTAATAAAACGAAAAGAAGGTGTGCCACTTTTAGGACCAGTTATTAGAGCTCAAGCTGTGAAATTCCATAGTGATTTACATGGCAACAGTGACTTTAATGCATCTGATAGGTGGTTTTCGCGATGGAAATCTCGTCATGGTATAAGCCAGATAAGCATTGAAGGGGATGCACGATCATGTGACAGTGAAGCTGCAGCACTTTTTCCTCAGGCATTAAACAAAGTAATGATCGATAACGATTTAAATGACCATCAAGTGTATAACTGTGATGAAACTGCTCTGTATTTTCGAATGCTTCCTACCAGAACTCTGGATGTGAATAATTCAATAAATAAATCTGGATTAAAAATAAATAAGGATAGAGTTACCCTCCTGTTTGCCACAAATAAATCAGGCAGCCACAAAGTTAAACCTCTCTGTATAGGGAAAAGCCGAAATCCTAGATGCTTTCAACATGTTAACATGACGTCATTACCCATCACATATCGTAATACAAAAAATGCTTGGATGACAAGTGATATTTTCGGTAAATGGTTCCATGAAGAATTTGTTCCATCTGTGAGAAGCCACCTGCGGTCACTCAACCTCAAAGAAAAAGCTGTACTGACCCTTGACCACTGTCCAGCACATCCACCTGCTGATATGCTACAGTCAAGAGATGGGAAAATCGGAGTCATGTTCTTGCCGAAAAACACTACAGCACTGATCCCGCCATTAGATCAAGGCATCATAAAAGCATTTAAAGCGCATTACCGCCGTGAACTTCTGAGTGCTATAGTGAATTCTGATGAGGAAATGGAAATTTACCTTAAGTCAATAAACCTGAAAACAGTTGCGTATTCAATAGGTCTTGCATGGGAAAGTATTAGTACGGCTACGATTCAGAATTGCTGGAAGAAATGTTCCTTTGAACAAAACATCGCCGATGGAAATTGCTCTGTTGCCGGATTCACTAATAGTGATGTACCGTCTGCGAGTAGTGCTCTGCATTGCAACTTCACTCTAGATGACTTGAATGACCGGGCAGAAGTTGACAACGGTGAGCCTGTTACAGAATGTATAGGAGATAAAGATATCATCGATGCAGTCCGAAATGCAAATTGCGAAGAAAAAGAAGACGATGACGATGATGGAAATGAAAATGGGGTGGAAGTGAAAGAAGTTATTCCACATGTTAGTGAAGTGATAATACACATAAACAAAGGAATTTCGTGGATGGAGAGGCAAAGTGAATCTAATAATGTTCATCTGCTGCACCTCGCGTTTATAAAACAATATGCGAAAAAGAAACGCTGTGCATTATCCCGTCAAACAACAATTATGGACTTTTTTAAGACCAACAATTAGGCCTACAGTAGGTCGAGTGAGCAATGTATAAATAGTGTATTTTATATTCCATTGGATTAAAATAGATTAAAATATTGGATTAAAATACAGTTTTCTTATTTTTTATTTCTACATTTGGTGACGTAATTTACGTACAGTATATAGTAGTGCATTATGCTGTAGCCTTTTTCCCGGTCCTCCCTCCCCATCATTTGTCACTATACAGGTCACCTTCCGATATACCGCGGTTACGCCTATAACGCGGGGGAAAGTATGTCACCCGACAACCGCGCTATATTGGGCTTCTACTGTACATATATATGCAACCAGTACTTTGCTAAAGGCAAACCAGCACGACTAAGAGGAAACAAGTCAGTTAAGGTTATGGTATGGTGAAGAGCCAGTTTGATATTTTTTTCTCGATTGCTATAGAGTTTGGTGATACTGTGGCGAGTACCTGTTTGACTTTGCGGTGTTGGGATCTCGACCAGAGAAGTCCAGTAATGTCATTCAGGTGCAGCCGCAGTCACCAGACTAGGAGGGTAAATTACCCACGATTTTAGTAAGGATTTAAGGGGGGGTTGTTGGCGCCATATCCTAGCTGGTCCTCTTAGGTTTCTAGGCAATGAGAGTTTTTCTGTTTCGACAGAAAACCTCTCATTGCGGGGGGTATTGTAATGGGACAAACTGTTGGGATTTATTTTATTCTTTAATAATTGTAAAAAGTAGTAGCTACTCAAGCTGAACAACGTTTTGATCACAAACACTTGACATTTTTGAACACCTTGCAGTCAGTGCGGTACCAAGCCGTACGTGTCGCACAAAAGCAATTAAAGAGTCTGGGAATGTAAAAGTTATCAGCAAGGGTGCGCATTCACGCATACGCGCGCGCAGGTCGGCCAGCTTTCCCATGAAAATGTCGCGTCCATATAAATTCCTTCTCGCCTAGTGCGCAGAGAACAAACTCTGTCGTCCTATAGCTGTGGCTCCGGCCGGTTCAACGTAACGAGGCTCGCGAACCAAAAATTTGTTTAAAAGTGAAAATGTGATTTAAACCATAAAATTGGCATGATATAAAGTAACAGTAAACAGTGAAATCTTCAAAAGTGAGAGAGCAAATAACCGCAAGTGAACCAAATTTAATCAGTCCAACATCTTTTGGACGGAACCAGTGAACAAAAAATGTAATAAGAGTGACACGTGGTCTGCAGGGACGCCGCCAGTCAAGTAACAGAAAAAATTTAAACCAATCAATATATTTAAATTCATAAAAGCGCTAAATTTAAATAAAGGGGTTTAAAAGATATGAGTGTGTGTGTGTGAGCGAAATGCTGGGTGCTTTTAATTAAAAAATTTAATAAATAAGTTAATTTAATTATAAGAAATAAGAGATAAGGTTGTTATTTTAATCAGATGGAGTCGTCACCTCAATATTTAAATTGTGCGTAAGTGAAATGTTAGCGAATAGAGAAGGAGAAGACATGTTGTTTAATTGATTCATAAAGAAGGGAATGATAAAAAAGAATTTTAGATGAAAACACAATAAAGTAGTGTTTTATATGAATTATAACTATGTACTTGTTTATTTGCATTGACCTATTTTTCTCTGCCGAGTACACTAGACGACATCTTGGTTAACTTCTACGTCCAAACAAGGTAAAGTAACTCAAATTTAAATACTTTTAATCATTTAATTGTGGAGTACTACTGCATGGTTTTATTGTAACATCAGCCAGAAAGCTTATAACAGAGAAAAACAAAGAAGGTAATCATTTTCTTATTGGTATATAAATGATAAGAGAAAAGGTTGATAATTTTATTGCTGCTATGTCCTCTGTAGTCTCAGGTAGTTCCATATACTTTTTGGACTGCTTTACCTATATCACTGATTTCAATTATGTGTAAGTGGAAATTATGGTGATGGATGGATATGAATTACGGTCCATTATCTGCATGGCTGCAGCAACTGCACATCAGGTGAAAACATGTGTAAGTATCAACTCAGTAATTATTCCAGTTTCTATATATCCATGTGCCACTCACATTAGTTTTCATTATTCCTAGGTGACCTGTTTGAAGTTTGCTAATAGTGGAGGTGGAGTATTGCTAATAATGTAACGGGCCAAATTTGAGGGTTATTTTATTTTATTAAATTTGGGGATTTATAAAAAATATTTGTAAAGTTTTAATTTCCAACGGTGACCAGGCCACGTGTTGTATTGTAGCAGTGGTATAACAAAGGCAGCAATGCGTTTCAACAATTGTGCAATCAGAACCAGGAATGTACCAAGTCGTCATTTCTAAGAACTTTGTGAATGTGTGGCAGTGCGCTCGTATGCATCACACGAGCATGCGCGCGGAGCGACGCCGTTTTGTGCAACTCAAGATGGCTAAGAAACAAATTTTGTTCACCTTCGTCTACCATGCGGCCGGACGTAAGACCTAAGTCCCGCCCATCTCGTGACGTCAGCCAGTGCCTAGCAAATATCCTAATATGAAGAACGCACCACCAACTGCATGTGTTGAATGGATATAACCAGCGACGAATAACTACAAGGCATTGGTTTCCACCTAAAACGAAGTAATTCAGTTGGCCGTGAACATATAGCGACTCCCCCCAGTTTCACATAGAAACCGTGTCTGGCCAGACACTGCCCTAAAGGGGCTCGTAAAAATTTTCTAAGTTCAGATATTAAAACTCGTGTTTCGGTTAACGATGAATATGTGACAGTGAGGTGAAACATATAGTCAACCACAGAACACCAACAGTGAATTCGGACATACTACTAAATACGAAATATGAGAAGTGGCGCGAGCGATCACCACGTGCCGGGAGGGAGGGGCATTTCTTTTAAAATGTTAAGGGTCTATTAATGGTCTGTGTGCGTGTGTGTGTAAAAAATTGCAGGCTGGGCTGTTTATGTTTATGTGTGATGTAATTAAGGTAAGCTATAGTATATAAGTCACTATGGTATAAGAACATATTTCACGGAAATTCCATTTAAAAGTAAATTTAAAATAATCGATGGTTTGTAAAAACACAGCAGATGAATAACAATTAATTTGAGACAGAGTATAAAGAATAAAAAAAATAAAGATCAATTAATTTCTCTTCATAAAAATGTGTAGAGTAAATCATTCACACAAACTAAAATCACGTTTGTATCCTAGCGTTCATATGACGACCCTGGACCAGAAATACATTCTGAAGGTAAGTGGGAGTGTATAAATTTATGTATTGGTAATTGTAAAATGAATAGAACTTAACAATTGGCGCCCGAACAGGGACGAATTTAATTAATTAAAAGTAAAATTCCATACCTACAAATAAGATACAAGCGTGGTTAAGGTTAGCGTAATAAAATAAAAGTGCGTCATTTACGCAAAACTGACATGAAACAGAAAGTGTAGTATAAAAAATAAAATTAATTAAAGTATTATAAGTATCAAGTATAAATAATAAGCGATGGCAGATAACGAAAGCAACATAAATGAAACGACTAGTGTCGAAAATTTTGATGAGTCAAATATGAGTAATTTTGAGATACATTCGACTCCAAGTGCGAGTCAAAATAAAACAGAGTTAAACGTAACTGATCAGAGTAATGTAACTGAAGATTCGGGCGTGCAATTGACCCCGACTTCAACAAAATGTAACGTCCAATTCAATAGTGACGTAATGAGTATGTTACAATTAATCTTAGAACAAAATAAAGAACAGAAAAACGAAATTCAAGAAATTAAAAGTAGTTTCAACAAGAAATTAGATGAACAAATTAAATTAAGCCATGTTTTTGACACCAAATTTGATATACAGACTAACAAGTTTGATGAATTAAAAAATGATATTCAAGAAATTAATAGACGTTGTAAAAATACCAATGAAGAATTTACCAATAAAATTAACCAATTAGATACCAAGCTAGAGAATTCAATTGAGAAGATAGATGTTAAATTTAATGAGATAGATAGTCAGATAGATAGAGTTGATAAACAAATAAATGAAAATAATGAGATGTTAATAAATTCACTGAATGAGTATAACAATGAAATAGAATATAAAATAAATAAGTGTAACACAGAAACTGAATGCAAGCTGAGTAGCGTAGTAATGACAATTGAAAAAATGAGTCAGAATATCGATGAACACAAAAATAACGTAGACATTAAGGTAAATGAGACAGAAAGTACTTGCAAAACAGATATTCAGTCAATCCAAGAAACAGTAAATGTTATTGAGCATGTAAATCACAGTAAATTCACAACAATTGAACAGAATATTAGTAGTGTGAAAGATGAGTTAAGCTTAGTAAGAAACCAAAATTTAAACAATGTTACTGAACGTATATTAATTACACGAGACACAAATAATGAAATTGAACTAGAAACTTTTAGTAGTGAGAATCGTAGAGTGCATCCGATGCAATTTTTGAACCGAACACGGGAGTTTAATCGATTTAATAGTAATAGTTGGGAGGTCAAACTGCTGAAAATTTTGAAATATTTTAAGGGTAGTGCCGAGATATGGGCAGAAGTACACAATACCGAATGGGGTAATTACGAGGAATTTGAGGTAGCTTTTCGAAACAAATATTGGTCAGAAGAGGACCAAGAAATCTTAAGGAGCAAAATAATGGGTACTGGGAATTTTGGTAGAATTAATAACCACCTAACCATATACGTGATGACTATATATAACGAGGCCAAGTATCTAGAACCGCCGCTGCCATTCCGGTCATTCGTGAGACATATTAGCAAACACCTGCCCAGAGAAGTGCAAATTACCTTAATGACCAGAGAAATTACGAATATAAACGAGCTAGAGAACATGTTAGACGTGCTACAGAATATAGGAGAACGCGACATAGGGCGGCGTCCAAACCTACCAGTAGTACCAAACCATAATAATAATTACCATCAGAATAGGGGTACACAGAATTTTTATAGAGGAGCGCGGGGAGGAAGTTTTGATAATAGGGGCGAGAGTTGGAGGTGTAGAGAATGTGATACAGATAATTATGCTAACAGAACCAATTGTTTTAGATGTCATCAAAACAGGGAGTGCGCAAGGAACGAGAGAATGCATCCACCGCCAAATCAGCAGTCAAGAGGAGGAGAATTTTATAGAGGAGCGCCAAGAGGAGGAGTCCATTACAACAGAAGGAGAGGAGGAAACCATCCAGCTGTAGCGGGTCCATCCACGGTAAACTAAGGAGGGCAATCGAGAAGCGGGCCCAACCATTGTCAACAGAGAACCGGGTCCAAGTAACCGACGAATATTCGAGCAACATTATTAAAGTAGACATGGCACAGGAGTTATTGGAAGAAGAGGACAACAAAGTGATGGAACACAAAACAGGATTGACGGAGGTGACAATCAACATCGAAGGTAAGAATTATAAAACTTTAATTGATACAGGTAGCGAGATCTCGGTAATTTCTGAAACTGTCATGGGAGAACTAAAAGAGATAAATAAAAATATACCATCATTACCAGTTGCGGGGGTTACAGTAGTGGGGGTAACTGGGGTGAGAAGTAAGAGAATAACCAGACAAGTACAATTAAATATTTTAATAAATGAAGTTGAATTTGAAAACACTTTCCTAGTAGTTAAAGGGTTGAGTCTAGATGTAATATTGGGAAATGATTTTTTGGAGAGAAATGGAGCAGTAATAGATTTTAATAAACAAATAGTAAAATTTGAAAAGGGGAATAAACCAGTCAGAGTAGAGTTTAAAAAAGTGGTAAATGAAGTTAAAGTAACGGGAATAAAAATGTTACATAAGCAAATAGGCGATGGAGAAATAGAGACTAAAATAAATTTGTGTCGAGAGAGTGATAGCATAGAAAAGGAGGAGGGAGAGATGCATGTGAGTGATGAGAGGGTGTGGGTAGATAGAGCCGACAAATTTTTTAATGAAGATGTAGTTGTAGGAAATACTCAGCGAGAGGAGTTGTGGGCAGTTGTGGAGCGTTTCAGAGAGGTGTTTGATGAATCGCCAGGGAAAGCGAAGGACTACATCTGTGAGCTGAAAGTTCGGGACCACGCACCATACATGCAGAGGAGTTACCCGGTGCCATTTTCAAAGAGGAGGGCTGTGCAGGAGGAATTAGACCGGATGATGCAGGGAGACATAATTGAACGCTCTATCTCACCTTACTCAAACCCTTTGGTCGTAGTGATTAAAAAGGATGGAAAGGTAAGACTATGTTTAGATGCCAGAAAGATTAACCAAATTATTATACCTGACCGGGAATCGCCGGAACCAATTAATGAGATTTTACAGAAATTTAGCGGAGTCAAATACATGACATCATTAGATTTGACAGCCGGATATTGGCAGGTGCCATTAGCAGTGGAGAGTAGAAGATATGCAGCTTTTCTTTTTAACGGTAAGAATTACCAATTCAAACGCTTACCTTTTGGATTAAACACCAGTGTTGCTAGCTTTATTAAATGCTTGGATAATATATTACAACCTAAAGATCTAGATTTTTTAACAGTATATGTAGATGACATCTTGATAGCTTCTAGAACATTCACTGAACATTTAGAGCATATAGAGTATGTGTTAGATAAGTTACAGAAAGGAGGTCTAACAGTTAATTGGGACAAATCTAAGTTTTTGCAAACAGAAATACATTTCTTAGGATTTATTATTACACAAGAGGGAATATTAGCTAACCCTGACAAAGTAGAAGCTATAATGCGATTCCCCGAACCAAAGAACATTAAACAATTACAAAGTTTTTTAGGTTTATGCAATTTCTACAGAAAGTTCCAGGAGAACTACGCACACACAACATCAAAACTAAGTGCTGTACTTCAGAAGAATAAACAGTGGAGATGGGGAGATACGGAACGAAATGCATTCAATGAAATTAAGAGAAAATTTAGCCACATGATTATGATGAATCATCCCGACTTTAATAAAACTTTTTATTTACAGACCGACGCCAGCAATGTAGTGCTAGGGGCGGAGCTCTACCAGGAGGGCTGCGATAAGGAGCATCTGACTATCGCCTTCGCCAGTAGGTCGTTGCTGTCTGCTGAGAAAAATTACACGACTACTGAAAAAGAACTTCTAAGCATTGTGTTCGCCGTGGGGAAATTCCGGACGTACATCCTGGGCAATGCAACAATAATCCGGACGGACCACAAAGCATTATCATTTCTCAATTCATGTAAATTGACACACAGTCGTCTGACCAGGTGGGTATTAGCTTTACAAGAATATAACTTTTCCTGGGAATACATAAAGGGGTCAGATAATAAAGTACCAGACACACTTTCTAGAGTAGATTTTATAGAAAACAAAACTGGTAGGGATCTTAAGGAGATAGAAATTTTTAGATTAACTAGAGAAGATGGAATTTTTGGTGAAGAGTTAAGTGATATTAAAAATATGCAAAGATCTGACAGTAAACTGGGTAAAGTAATTGTTAGTTTAGAAACGGAGGTAGAGGGATCTAAATATGGTGCACGATTCAAGTGTAACGGGACATTTTGGCCTATTTTTGGGGTAATAAAGAAATTTGTATTTTTTAATAAAAGCAAATAACATTTTTTCGATAATTGGGACAAAACGTAAACAAAGGTATATTTATTGGTAGCGACAGTGGTAGCACTGCTTGTGACATTATACAGGAAAATTATTGAAACGACAACATCAACAGACCGCAGAACTGTGCCAAGGTCAACCAATGACATACAAAAACAATGTAAACAAATTATGTAACTGAGCATCAGGCGATGTTACGTCAGCGCCTTATATAATGCTGGAATGTGGGTGTAGCAGCGCTAGCAGTATTCGTTGCACTGACAGAACAAAGGACAGTCGGAAAACAACATCTATAAGTGTCGGACGCGAGCCGTTTTGTGCGTCCGCCGGCTGGCCGGTTAGGCGAAGTTTTTGCGTCGCCCGCACATAAGATGTGAACACCGCATGCACGTATAACTTTTAAAATGTGAAATAACTAATTAAAACCTTGATCAGAGTTAATTAACAGTAAAATTGGTTTTTAAAAAACACATGAAAGCAGTGAAGTTGAAATAGTGGTGTGCGTAAGACAATGCGGCATCTTAAAAACTCTTCAGCAGCGGAGTACCAAATGGGGTAAAGTACAATAATTAAAAAGGGCTACACAAAAAATTATAATGTCATTATTGTCTTTTAAAAAAAAACAGAGATCTCTAAAGGTATGGGGTAATAGTGTGTGTGAGTGAGTGAGAAATATGTTAAACAAAGAAGGCTGGTTTGTGTTTAAATTTAATTTGCATTTAATTTTGGTTATAGAAATAAAACAATAATTTTATTTGTTCGAGAGGTCTACAAAATCAGATAAACAAGATATTGTTTAATGTTAAATTCATAACTGGTAATGAAGGGGAAGATTTGTGATGAAATGTTTGTGATGAAAGAATAAAAAATAAAATAATTAATGAATAAAACTGAATTCATGGGAACAAATAAAGGTTTCTTTATTTCGACAACCATAATCTGTTCTTCGGTGTTCGCCGAAAAGAACATGGCCCTGGTAAGTAGCAATTTTTTCATACGTAGTTGGCAAACTTTAAAGATGACGTCTGAAAGAAATAGACGTTAACCAGTGTTTCTGTGCAAATAGTAAACAAATAATTAAAGTTATAAACAAAACATAACAATGGGGCCCGGAACTGAGGGACAATTTTATATAAAGAAATTTATATAAAATATAGGCCTACTGGAAGAGCAGAATGGTTGTTCGAGGTAAAAAATAAATTACGTAGAAATAGACGTAGGTGACGAGTGTCACATAAGGTTATGTTACAGTGTTACTGAAGTGGATGTATAGTAAATAAGCCAGAATTACGCAAATAACAATGATGAATACTAATAATAATATTAACGATGAAGTCAGCTTCACTGACATTGAAACAGAGAGCCAAATAAATATAGAATTGACCGGAACTGAGTCGAAAATTATGGATGACGTACTGCATTCAACACCAGTCCCGATTAAAAAATCTGAGGATCAAGATACGATGAAAATGCTCCAATTTCTTTGTACCAGTTTCAATAAATTTGATGTAAAGTTAGACGAACGAAAAAACGAAATGCTCAATAAATTGGATGTAAAATTTGATGAACTTAAAACTGAAATTAATAAAGTAGAAATCAATTGTGAGAGTAACTATAACAAATTGAAATATGAATTAAATGAGACGTTGAGTCATTCAGTAAAGAGTATGACAAATATTAAAAATGACGAAATAGTGGAAGATGTAGTATTAAATAGTGAAGAAGATGATATTAATTACAATTCTGAGAGTATAGTGGGGGTAAAGAATAATGGAGAAACATATAATGAAGTTTTAGAATGTAATAATGGAATGTTATTGTGTGTTTATGAGTCAGAGAGAAAGTGGAAAGAGAGAGTAGATGAGTATGTGGGGCAGAGGGTAAATTTTCCCCTTATTTATGATGAACCAAGGTGTTCAAAAATGTTATTGTTGAAGGGCAAGAGTCCCTTGTTAATGGAAGATTTAAGTTGTTTTCCCTTTTTGTATGATTTAGTACCCTCTGCATGGAGTGAGAGAGAAAGTGAGATATGGTGTTATGGTGAGAGAGATTTAGATAGAGAGTTGTGTATTGAGAGAGAGATGGAGTTATATAAGTTAAAGAGAAATTATAATCAATTGAGAGAAATGTTAGAGGGGGTGAAGATAAACCATATAAAAACTACCTGTTGAAAGAGAGATAGAGAATTATTTTGATGATATCTTTATAAACAATAAACACTTACCTGATGTAATAGTAGAGGAATATAAAAATGATAAAATAACTTACCTGACGTTGACCAATAATACTGATGGAGACTGGACAATAATAACTTATGTTGACAGGGTTTATGAAATATTAATGGGGAATAACCCTATAAATTATAATGGCATAATGAATGAAATAAAGTTAATGGATTATTATAATAATGATAATGATAACAAATTGTGTGTGGATAACAATGATGTATGTTATAAATATGTTCGTTATATATATGATGATGGAGGTTGAAATTAAAATGAGTGTATGGACATTGTTAAATATTGTAAATTTTGGTAATGACCTTGCAGACTTGGACATATGAAGTGTGAAACAATTGAACAGTTAATGACGAATAATTTGTAAATAATGTAGTGAATTCAATTGTGTGTATTATAAAATGTTAGGTAAACAATGTGTATATGTAGTAGAAAATGTGATAATAATAATAATATTATTAATATTTTGCAGTCTAAATAAATAATAAAAATAATTATGAAGGCAATAATTAATTATTTGTAAAATTTTGATAATAATTGAAATATGTTGTGTTTTAATAATCAACTGAAGTAAATAATTTGAGATGTTTAGATATTGTGATTGAATGTTATGTGTTTGAATTTTTATAATGAATTTAAATTATTTGATGAGATTTCAATTTAATAACAATTAATGAATAAATAAATAAATGTTAAAAAAAATAGCATAATGGTAAAAAATATAGGTTAATAATAAATTTGAAATTTTGAGGAATCTAATTCCAGACAGGGATAAATAATGAAATGATGATATATAAAAGAGTTAATGAAATATTACAAGTAATAATGTTTATAAGTGTCTATACAAATTATATAAAAGAGAATTGTTTGTTTAATGTATGCTAATAATCAAGGTTAATGTCTATTTGTTTATTATGTTATGTAATGTATTATACAAGATGTGTGGGTAATTTTGGGGGGTAACGAATTAGAAATTTGTTGTATTTCCATAATGATGACTCGCTACTAAATAATTTTGTTTTGATTTGAAAAATAGGTGCACTACATACTTCCTATATTGTGTTTATTATGTCTTATTGTGTTAATTGCATGTAGTATGTTAGGAATAAGGATTATAAAAATATAATAATATGTTTTCAATGTGTTTATAGATTTTAAAATAAAATGAAATAAATTTGTGATAGTTAAAATTTTCAATGGGTTGCAAAAGATAGAAGTTGGGTGATAGTAATTGTTTGAGTAAAACGTTTGAGTCAGTCCAAGTTGAAGTTAGAATTGAAGTAGTAGAGAGAATAATGTTGTTGTGAGTTAATGTAATAGATATTGAGAAGTACTGATGTTGACACAGTAGTAATGGAGAATTTATGTAGAGTTTGGAGTGATATATTGATGTTTATAATTAATGATGTTATTTTGTTGTAGTTGAAGTGGGGTAATAAGATTGAGATTTTGGGGATGGCAATTTTGTAGTAGGGGGTAGTGTAATGTGGGAGTCCGCAACATGATGATAAGTTGGGACGGGATTGGGATCGATTTAGTGGGGACGGGGCCGCCTTAGGTAGAATCCAGGGGCCAGATAAGGGAAATGAGTTGTTTGGGGGGGAAACACTTATCCTAAGTACAAAGGGTTAGAGAGTATTTTTTTTTATATTGAGAGAAGGTGGCGAATTGAGTTAAAGTAGTAAGTAGTTAGAGGTAGAGAAGGGTTAGTAGATTTTTTGATAGAGGGGTGTCATACTAGTTAAAGATTTTGTAAGGGAGCGTTAGAGTAATAAAAGGGGTAAGATTATGAGTAAATGCCAAGTTGATAAAGTGAATTATAATGAATAACGTAGAATCACCCAAATTAATGAAAGGGAATAATAAATGAAATGATGTGTGAAACGGAAAAAAAAAAAAATTTTGAGAAACGAATTAATAAAAGTAAAGTGAGATTAAAAGGTAATTTTCTGATTTTATATGCAAATTTAATGATGTAAAGTGTGAACGTTTTAAATACAAATTGTTTACTTTAAGATAATGATAACAATGTGAATTATGAATGTACTATGTTTTCTTATGTTATATTGTGTTTGTTAGTGTAAGACAATTTTATGAATTTAAATATTTTAAATGCAAATTGGGGATGACAGAGATGTATAATATGGTAATGGGAAATGTTTATTTAAATTCTGATGGGAATCAGGGCAATAATTTTGAATTTTGGGATAAAAGTTAACAAGAGAAAGTAGATAGAATGAGATTATGGAATTTTAAAATGGGTATCATATTGTGTTGTTAGGCATTTTGATATATGTTAGAAGTAAGTGAAAAACAAAACCAGTGCTTCTTAGCGCAAACCAGCATCGCTAGGGGGAACAGATCAGTTGGGGATATGGTGTTGTATCAGGCCACTAGTTGATATTTGATTTGTTGTTTCAGTGTTTGGTGATGCTGTGGCGGCGGACCTGAGCTGGCCAGTGCGTCAGAGCAGGGGCGTTAAGTATCTGTCTGACTCTACGGTGTTGGGATCTCGATAGAGAAGTCCAGTATTGTCATTCAGGTGCGGTTACAGTCACCGGACCAAGGGTGAGTTAATTATATTTTTTTTTTGTAAACCATACAGGGGGTTGTGGCGACATATCCTGGCTGATCCCTTTAGCAAGTATGAATGTGTCAATGAGATTTTTTATGCTTCGGCATAAAATATCTCATTGAGGGGGTATTGTAACGGGACATTTTGGCCTATTTTTGGGGTAATAAAGAAATTTGTATTTTTTAATAAAAGCAAATAACATTTTTTCGATAATTGGGACAAAACGTAAACAAAGGTATATTTATTGGTAGCGACAGTGGTAGCACTGCTTGTGACATTATACAGGAAAATTATTGAAACGACAACATCAACAGACCGCAGAACTGTGCCAAGGTCAACCAATGACATACAAAAACAATGTAAACAAATTATGTAACTGAGAATCAGGCGATGTTATGTCAGCGCCTTATATAATGCTGGAATGTGGGTGTAGCAGCGCTAGCAGTATTCGTTGCACTGACAGAACAAAGGACAGTCGGAAAACAACATCTATAAGTGTCGGACGTGAGCCGTTTTGTGCGTCCGCCGGCTGGCCGGTTAGGCGAAGTTTTTGCGTCGCCCGCACATAAGATGTGAACACCGCATGCACGTATAACTTTTAAAATGTGAAATAACTAATTAAAACCTTGATCAGAGTTAATTAACAGTAAAATTGGTTTTTAAAAAACACATGAAAGCAGTGAAGTTGAAATAGTGGTGTGCGTAGGACAATGCGGCATCTTAAAAACTCTTCAGCAGCGGAGTACCAAATGGGGTAAAGTACAATAATTAAAAAGGGCTAGACAAAAAATTATAATGTCATTATTGTCTTTTAAAAAAAACTGAGATCTCTAAAGGTATGGGGTAATAGTGTGTGTGTATGGGAGAATATATTTAAACAAAGAAGGCTGGTTTGTGTTCCCTTAGTAAATGTATTTTAAGAACTTGTTATTGTATTGTGAGTAAGTAAATTCGTATATAAGAGATTCAAGGTAGAAACAATTATTATTCACAATTTTGTCTGTACGATTTTATTTTGTAATAAGTCTTAAGAATTATTTGGGTTGCAAGGGGTTGAGTAGAAGAAACATGAAAAATAATAAAGCATTAATAAAATTTAATTATTAATGAATATAAATGATTGTTGTTATTTCAGCAACCATATTCTGTTCTCCCGGTTCGCTGATTCGAACCTTGGTAAGTATCTTTCTTGTAGTTGGCAATACAAGATGGCGCCCGAAGAAATTATTTAGAAAGTAAACAATGAGTCAAAAGTAAAATCCCTTAGGTTTCATTAATATCAAATAAAAATAATAGTACACAAGTATATCAAGGTATTTTGTTTAAAAAAGTAGATAGTGGGGAGCGTGATTGGAGGTTAGTTATACCCGAGGAGTTAATAGATAAAATTGTTTGGGATTGTCATATAAGGTATGGTCATTTTGGGGCGAGAAAGTGTGCTAATGTTTTGAAAGAGTCATGTATATTTAAAAATATGGAGAGGAGAGTTAGAAGAGTGTTAAGAGTGTGTGATTTATGTCAGAAATCGAAAGTAGTGAATTATAAAGTAGAAGGGGAGATGAATTACGTAAAAGTTGAGAGACCATTTGATTTAGTTGCAGTTGATTTATATGGGCCATTACCCAGGGGTAGAGGGGGTGTATTATATGTATTTGTAGTTTTAGACACTTTTTCAAAATTTGTGAAGTTGTATAGCATTAAGAGAGCGACGAGCAAAGTGCTCAGTGAAAAAATAGTAAGAGACTACATGATTAATGTAGGAAAATCGAAAATCATATTATCTGACCATGGACCACAGTTTATAAGCGGCAAGTGGCGACAGACGCTTGGATGGGAAGACATCATACCCAAGCATACGGCAGTGTATCATCCTCAGTCGAACCAAGCAGAACGGGTGATGAGAGAGATTGGTAGGATATTTCGGGCGTATTGTCACGCCAAACACACAGAATGGCCATCCTACGTGAAGAAAGTAGAGGAGTGGCTGAATTGTACCACCCATGAATCCACAGGATTTATGCCGCATGAATTGATCAGGGGAACAAGGCCACCCAGGATATTGGAACAACTCTTTGAATACCCACCAGAAGGTCAAGTTTTGGACGTAAACATGAAAATTAGATTGGCGAATGAGAACTTACTTACGAAAGGAGAGCGGAGGAAACAGAAACATGATGCTAAGGGTAAGTGGACCAAATACGAGGTAGGTCAATTAGTGTTAGTAAAGAGGCATGATTTGTTCAGTGCCCAAGATAGGGAAATAAAGAAGTTTTTCTTGTTGTATGAAGGGCCCTATGAAGTTATAGAAATAAAGATGCAAAATGCGTATGTGTTAAGGAATCCAGCGACGCAGGAAATAGTAGGTACTCAAAATGCGAAGAACTTAAAATTATATCGGTCACTTTAACTATGTAATGTTTATGAATAGTATTTAAAATGTTGTTTATGATTCCAGAAGGGACGCTCCCCCATTTTCGGGCGGCCACGATCTTACCAGTCCTGGCCGTGGTATTCGGAACTTGGAGGCGGGCCATGGTTGGAGGATCTTCCTTCGGGCGGTGAACACAACGATGGTCTGGCTCCACCAAAATTGGTTGAAATTTGAAAACTAATTTCACATTTGAACGGGGAGGGGGACCCCAAAGGTACGTGACACACATTATTATTAACACACTCATGGTGCAGCGGTCTCGTGTACCTGTCACGTGCCTGCACTGCCTTAGAGTGTATGTATATAACGGAGGCTTTACCTAAATGCAAGGCAGTGCGTACAAATTTAAAATTTTAATGTCAATGGCGAGACTAAAATTTAGCCATTGGCAATAGTTTCTGTGAAGTCTGAAAAGACGAATTTTGTGGCAAAGGGGGTGGGGAACAGGTAGACGGCAGGGTAGAATAAATGGGAGATGGCAAGTAATGGGTTTTGTGTAAGTAAGAGGACGTAAAGTCACGAAGCAGATCTACCGCATCCCTATTCTCTTTGCAGCAAAACCACGGCTTTTCGGGCGATTACCGTCTACCAGCACTATTCTTGATTTTGGAATGTTAGTCAGCCTCCAATGTAAATAAAAAATCAAAATATTTTGGATGTTTATAATTTTAAATTTATATAAATTTTAGAATTAAGTGACCAAATGTCAAGTTTTAGTATCAGTGAGAATGGGAACGTTTTGAAGAGTGTATAATAAAGAAAAAACTTGTTGTCAATACAAGATGTGGGGATAGTTTTGGGGGGTAGATTGGTGCTCAAAGAAGTGATATAACAGTGGAGTGTGGAACTGAAAATGTAGAAGGTTTTAAATGTTATTATTTAGTTATTAAGGCGCTATTGCTGGGGTGGCCTGTGCCCCAGTAGATAGTGGAATGGGTTGGGGGTAACAGTGAGTGTTACCTCCATAGGAGGCCAACATGGCGAAAATGTGCGGCACACCTTTTTGTACAATTTTATTTGTACCTTGATAGACTCTCGTGCCGTACAGAATATTGATGGATAGAACAGGCATTAAAGTGAAGTTTGATTTCCCCGACTTTTCGGGCGATTACTGCCTCACCAGCACTAATCGTGGTTTTGGCTAGCGGTCAGCTATGGCCATAATCAAGTCCCTTGACTATAGCTGATTTGAAATTGGTTGATATTAGAAATTAATAGGGGGGTGAAACTAGAGGAAATCCCGGAACTATGGAACAGCGGCTGCCACTCTGTCTGCGTAGGGACAGCATAGCCAGGTGGTAGACCCGTTTTAAGGGCTTATTAATTATAAAACGAGGATATGTCGATATCCAAAATCTTTAAAATGTAAAGCCGAAGCAAAGACATGGAGATGTCCAATTCCTCCAATTATGCAGTCTTTGTGAACGCGAATGGGCGCTACAGTCCAACATAAAATGCAATAGCGTGTGTGGATGGGAGGTTGCTCAGACGAGCAACGAATTTAAATTTTGTAAATTAAAAATGATAAATCAATGTTGCGCTAATTAAACGCTTGTATTCTGCTTTGATAAATAGGGTTTCATACATTCAGTATACTGTGTTCATTCTATATTTTATTGTGTTCAATGTATTATTTTATTGTGTTAGAGGTAAGAATTGATAAAAATATGTGTTTTATATAATTTGTGTAATTTTGAAACTAAGTAAATAACTAGACCGACCGGCAGGCGGTTTACACAATAGTACCAGAGTCAGAAAGAGGGGAAACAATGATGTGTAGTATGGTAGATGTAAGGATTGATAACCATATGTATTTCATGGAATGTGTATAATTTTGGAATGTGTTTTCACTTGGCTAGGAATGTCAGCCGATCAGTAGTAAAATGTCACTGTTAAATTGTTTATTGATGTTCAAGGTAATTACTGTTAAAAATAATGTTTAAGGTGTTAAAGATGCTATTTCAAATGATGAGAAAAGTAATTTGATGTTTAAGAGTTTTAAATAATTTGTGAGAAATAATAAAAGATAGATTTTGGGTGATGAATATTTTGTGGGACATATAGATCAGTCCAAGTTAAAGTTAAAGTGGTAGTAGAGAGAATAATATTGTTTTGAAGTAATGTAATGTTGTTGTGAGTTAAGGTAATAGAATTTGAGAAGTATTGATGTTGACACAGTAGTTATGGGGAATATATGTAGAGTTTTGATTGACATATTGATGTTTATAAATGATGATGTTATTTTGTAGTTGAAGTGAGGTAATTAGAATGAGATTTGGGGATGGTAATTTTGTAAGAGGGGATAATGTAATGGTGGAGTCCGCAACAAAAGGGTTGGGACGGGAAGGGACCGTTTGGTGCCGGAAAGGGTTACCTTAGGTAGAATCCAGGGACCAACATAAGGGAATGAGCTTTTTGGGGGGGGAAACACTTATCCTAAGTGCAAAGGGTTAGAGAGTTTTTTTTTTTATATATCGAGAGAAGGTGGCGAATTGAGTTTAATAGTAAGTTGGGTTTAGAGATTGTTTGATAGATATTTTGATAGGGATGGGTGTCATGTTAGTTAAAGTTGTTAATGCTATTAGAGGCAAAGAGGGAAAGATTGTAGGTAGGCAAATCAAGCTATTATAAGTAATTAAATCACCCAAAGTAAGGGAAAGTGAGAATAATAAAGAAAGAGATTTATAATAAGAATATAAAAATTTTAATTGCAACCGGTGACAAATTTTGATAGAGTTTGAAAATAATGTAAAGCTATAAAGTGTTTATTGGAGTAATTTAAATATCAACTTGATTGTTAATTATAATAATATTTTGTTAATTTTAAATGTTTTCTTTTATTATGTTTTGTGTTGAAAGATAGACTTTTACAGATGTATAATGTATTTTCAGATGTAACTTGTGTATAATTTATGTAGGTCAAGGTTCTTGACTTGACCCAGTTTTGATCAGCTGATAGGTGAGGTTATATACTAGAGACGTTTAGCAAGGAAGTAAAGCCAATTTTGTTTTTAATCAATTTGAACAATTTTAAATAATTTCAAGATTGAAAAAAGAATATATATTTTAATAAATTTAAAATTTTGAATTTAAAATTTTTTGAAAAAAAAAATTTCTTGATGTTGCACCTGCCATCCAAATTGATATTTCTGGACTTTGATGATGTTATTGTTGGTGTATTATTAGTGTTCTTATTGAATTGTATTGTTTAGAACATAGGTAATCACATGTTAGGTTAAGGATGTTCCTATTTTAAGAAATGTTCAATTTGTTTATTTTCTAATAACAAAAAACTAATGAAGAGAATTTTTTTTTAGATAAAAGATTTTAGTTTGATTTTTTGGATTTTAACTTAAATGAAATGGTACAGCTAAGAATATATCAATGTTTACAGTATGTAGTATAAGTGTGTGTGAGCCCAGTAACTGCTAAAGGCATATAAGGGGGATCATATCGGTTGAGGATCTGGCATGATATAAGCCAGGGATTTGGATTTTTTGGGGTGGCATGTTAGAAGGCGAGGTGCGCTGCGGTGCGTGTCTGTTCGATTTTTCGGTGTTGGGATCTCAAAAAGAGAAGTCCAGTGATCTCGTTCAGATGCGTCCATAGCCGCCGAGCCAGGAGGGTCGCTTACCCATGAAGAGTAAGAGCAAAAGGGGGTTGTTGGCACCAGTTCCTCACCGGTCCTCTTAGGGGTTTTAGCAATGAGACTTCTTCTGTTTTGGCAGAAGACCTCTCATTGGGTGGGTATTGTAACGGGCCAAATTTGAGGGTTATTTTATTTTATTAAATTTGGGGATTTATAAAAAATATTTGTAAAGTTTTAATTTCCAACGGTGACCAGGCCACGTGTTGTATTGTAGCAGTGGTATAACAAAGGCAGCAATGCGTTTCAACAACTGTGCAATCAGAACCAGGAATGTACCAAGTCGTCATTTCTAAGAACTTTGTGAATGTGTAGCAGTGCGCTCGTATGCATCACACGAGCATGCGCGCGGAGCGACGCCGTTTTGTGCAACTCAAGATGGCTAAGAAACAAATTTTGTTCACCTTCGTCTACCATGCGGCCGGACGTAAGACCTAAGTCCCGCCCATCTCGTGACGTCAGCCAGTGCCTAGCAAATATCCTAATACGAAGAACGCACCACCAACTGCATGTGTTGAATGGAAATAACCAGCGACGAATAACTACAAGGCATTGGTTTCCACCTAAAACGAAGTAATTCAGTTGGCCGTGAACATATAGCGGCTCCCCCCAGTTTCACATAGAAACCGTGTCTGGCCAGACACTGCCCTAAAGGGGCTCGTAAAAATTTTCTAAGTTCAGATATTAAAACTCGAGTTTCGGTTAACGATGAATATGTGACAGTGAGGTGAAACATATAGTCAACCACAGAACACCAACAGTGAATTCGGACATACTACTAAATACGAAATATGAGAAGTGGCGCGAGCAATCACCACGTGCCGGCAGGGAGGGGCATTTCTTTTAAAATATTAAGGGTCTATTAATGGTGTGTGTGTGTGTGTGTGTGTGTGTGTGTGTGTGTGTGTGTGTGTGTGTGTGTGTGTGTGTGTGTGTGTGTGTGTGTGTGTGTGTGTGTGTGTGTGTGTGTGTGTGTGTGTGTGTGTGTGTGTGTGTGTGTGTGTGTGTGTGTGTGTGTGTGTGTGTGTGTGTGTGTGTGTGTGTGTGTGTGTGTGTGTGTGTGTGTGTGTGTGTGTGTGTGTGTGTGTGAAAAATTGCAGGCTGGGCTGTTTATGTTTATGTGTGATGTAATTAAGGTCAGCTATAGTATATAAGTCACTATGGTATAAGAACATATTTCACGGAAATTCCATTTAAAAGTAAATTTAAAATAATCGATGGTTTGTAAAAACACAGCAGATGAATAACAATTAATTTGAGACAGAGTATAAAGAATAAAAAAAATAAAGATCAATTAATTTCCCTTCATAAAAATGTGTAGAGTAAATCATTCACACAACCTCAAATCAAGTTTGTATCCTAACGCTCGTATGACGACCCTGGACCAGAAATACATTCTGAAGGTAAGTGGGAGTGTATAAATTTATGTATTGGTAATTGTAAAATGAATAGAACTTAACAATAATAATGGTGGAGGTTCTTCTGTCACCATTTATTTAGGAGATTTAATATTGTAACCGTGATTTTTTTGTGGAATTACTATAAATGCTGAGGGCACTGCCATCAGCAAGAGTTACCATATCAACTTCCTGATATAGTTTCCTAGCCTTTTTGCTAACTTGTCAAATGCTTCATTATACTTAATACACATACATGACACGGAATCCATTGCAAAGTGCAAATATTTCAATTGGTTCAGAAGTTTACGGATGACCTGTGTGAGTTTGGTGCTACCACAGTTGATTCCTTCTATAGCTGCTCTTGAATCACTATAGATTGTTATTCTCTTTAACTGCTGAGTTGGTTTAACCATGCTCAGAATGCCTTGTTTTTTGCATGAAGTTTGCTGGTAAAATTGGACACAACTCTCCCATATATCCAATGTGAAAAGAATCTGACCAGGTGGTCTAGTGCGGTCTGGCTGTTGATTAACCATCAGAACGATCATGAAAGAACTGCTTTTAACCCTCACCACTTTTTTCAAATTTTGATGAATGAATTGGGAATTAGAAGAGTTTGCCTGAAAATGGTCCCAAAAAAACTCACTCTTCAGCAGAAAGATAAGAGGAAGGCAGTATCTTTTGATCTGGGCCAGACTGAAAAAACCTTGATTTTCTAAAACATATTATTACTGGTGAACTTTGAGTACAATCTGAAAACAAAACACAAGAGCCAGGAGTGGCGTATACCAAACTCACCACATTCCATGAAATATC
Organism: Magicicada septendecula; assembly: GCA_034769895.1. Classification (NCBI taxonomy): domain Eukaryota; kingdom Metazoa; phylum Arthropoda; class Insecta; order Hemiptera; family Cicadidae; genus Magicicada; species Magicicada septendecula. The sequence goes on from CM068367.1 coordinate 493,330,859, forward strand.
GGTATGGAGAACCATACATGACTTCCATGTTCTAAGATTTATATTTAAAATCATACTCGAAATGAAATATTTCCATCGAAACTACGTCTTTCTACTTATTGCTTCAGCATTAACCACAGTACTGTGGTCACTAACGTATACCACCTCACGTTTTCGCACTCGATTTTCACTGATGATGGCAGTCGATGGCACTGCCGAAAAGTCTAGTTTTGCAGAAAACATTGGACTACGGCTAAACAGCCCGGGAAGCAATTTTAACAAAAAAAACTACTTCTTTGCTGCCGATAAAGTAGTACACATATAAAAAATTTCTCCCCTCCAACTTCAACTATAATTTTTAATAATAGAAAATTACCCCACCCCGTTCACCTAACCTCTTCATTTATAGATATTTCATCTACATTTTTTCAACAGTGGTTATTATGAGCTTCTTATCAGGATACTTTATTTATAAAAATTAAGTACTTTACTCTTGTTAAATCATAAAATGTTTTAGGTAAACTACCCCTTTCACTTAACCGATCTTCTCCAAAATCAATAGACCTTCAGTCCTCTACAACTCAGGAAAGTGAGCAAAAAATTATTTGATTCTCTTTGAATTTTCAGCAGTTATCGTTCGTCATAAAAAATTACCCTTTTTAAAACATAAAATGTTGCAGGTAAACTACACCTTTCCCTTAACCGATCTTCACCAAAATCAACAGACCTTGAGTTCTCTTTAGTACAAAAAGGTATACAAAACGTAGTTGATTCTGTTTGAATTTACGGCAGTCATCGTTCGTCATATAAAAAATTACCCTTCTTAAAACATAAAACGTTGCAGGTAAACTACCCCTTTCCCTCAACCGATCTTCACCAAAATCAGTAGGTCTTGAGAACTCTACAATTCTGGGCTGTATGCAACAAATTAGTTGATTATGTTTGAATTTGCATCTGTTATCGTTTGCCATAGAAAATACCCTTGTTAAAACATAAAATGTTGCAGGTAAACTACCCCTTTTTCTTAAACGATCTTCACCAAAAACAATAGGTCTTGAGAACTCTACAATTTAGGGCTGTATGCAAATAATCATTTGATTCTGTAAGAATTTGCGGCTGTTATCGTTTGCCATAGAAAATACCCTTGTTAAAACATAAAAAGTTACAGGTAAACTACCCCTTTCCCTTAACCGATCTTCACCAAAAACAATAGGTCTTCAGAACTCTACAATTTAGAGCTGTATGCCAATAACCATTTGTTTCTGTTTGAATTTGCAGCTGTTATCGTTTGCCATAGAAAATACCCTTGTTAAAACATAAAACATTGCAGGTAAACTACCCCTTCCCTTAACCGATCTTCAACAAAATGAACAGACCTTGAGTTCTGTATAATTCAAAAAGGTATGCAGAAGAGTAGTTGATTCTGTTTTAATATACGGCAGTTATCGTTCGTCATAAAAAAATTACCATCGTTAAAACATAAAATGTTGCAGGTAAACTACATTATTCCCTTAACCGATCTTCACCAAAACCAACAGGTCTTGAGAACTTTACAATTCAGGGCTGTATGCAAAACATTATTTGATTCTTTTTGAATTTGCGGCTATCATCGTTTACCATAGAAGAAGTAAAATATCGGTATGGAGAACCATACATGCCTTCCATGTTCTAAGATTTATATTTAAAATCATATTTGAAATGAAATATTTCCATAGAAACTACGTCTTTCTACTTATTGCTTCAGCATTAACCACAGTACTGTGGTCACTAACGTATACCACCTCACGTTTTCGCACTCGATTTTCACTGATGATGGCAGTCGATGGCACTGCCGAAAAGTCTGGTTTTGCAGAAAAAATTGGACTACAGCTAAACAGCCCGGGAAGCAACTTTAACAAAAAACTACTTCTTTGTTGCCGATAACGTAGTACACATATAAAAAATTCTCCCCTCCACCTTGAACTATAAATTTTAATTATAGAAAATTACCCCCACCCCGTTCACGTAACCTCTTCATTTATAGATATTTCATCTACGTTTCTACAGTGGATTATTATGAGCTTCTTATCAGGATACTATATTTATAAAAATTAAGTACTTTACTCTTGTTAAATCAAAAATGTTTCTGGTAAACTTCCCCTTTCTCTTAACCGATCTTCTTCAAAATCAATAGACCTTCCGTCCTCTACAATTCAGGGATGCATGCAAAAAAATATTTGATTCTGTTTGAATGTGCGGCTGTTATCGTTCGTCATGGAAACATTTCTCTTGTTACAACATAAAATGTTGCTAGTAAACTACCTCTTTCTCTTAACCGATCTTCACCAAAATCAACAAACCTTGAGCTCTCTGCAATTCAGGAAAGTGTGCAGAAAATTATTTGATTCTCTTTGAATGTACGGCAGTTATCGTTCGTCATAAAAAAATTACCCTTTTTAAAACATAAAACGTTGCTGATACACTACCCCTTCCCTTAACCGATCTTCAACAAAATAAACACACCTTGAGTTCTCTTTAGTTCAAAAAGGTATGCAAAAACATAGTTGATTCTGTTTTAATGTACGGCAGTTATCGTTCGTCATAAAAAAAATTACCCTTGTTAAAACATTAAATGTTGCAGGTAAACTACCCTATTCCCTTAACCGATCTTCAACAAAACCAACAGGTGTTGAGAACTCTACAATTCAGGGCTGTATGCAAAATATTATATGATTCTGTTTGAATTTGCGGCTGTTATCGTTTGCGATAGAAAATACCCTTGATAAAACAAAAAATGTGGCAGGTAAACTACCCCTTTCCCTTAACCGAACTTCACCAAAAGCAATAGGTCTTTAGTACTCAACAAAACAGGGCTGTATGCAAAAACGTATTTGATTCTGTTTGAATTTGCGGCTCTTATCGTTTGCCATAGAAAAAAATACCCTTGATAAAAAACCGTTCATGGTAAACTACCCCTTACCCTTAACCGATCTTCACCAAAAACGATAGGTCTTGAGAACTCTACAATTCAGAGCTGCATGCAATATATTATATGATTCTGTTTGAATTTGCGTCTGTTATCGTTTGCCATACAAAATACCCTTGATAAAACAAAAAACGTGGCAGGTAAACTACCCCTTTCCCTTAACCGATCTTCACCAAAAATAATAGGTCTTTAGTACTCAACAAATCAGGCCTGTATGCAAAAACATACTTGATTCTGTTTAAATTTGCGGCTCTTATCGTTTGCCATAGAAAATACCCTTTTAAAACATAAAACGTTGCAGGTAAACTACCCCTTTCCCTTAACCGATCTTCACCAAAAACAAAGGTTTTGACAACTCTACAATTCAGGGTAGTATGCAAAAAATTATTTGATTATGTTTGAATTTGCAGCCGTTATCGTTTGCCATAGAAAATACCCTTGTAAAACATAAAATGTTCCAGGTAAACTACACCTTTCCCTTAACCGATCTTTACCAAAATCAACAGATCTTGAGAACTCTACAATTCAGGGCTGTATGCGAAACATTATTTGATTCTGTTTGAATTTGCGGCTGTTATCGTTTGCCAAACAAACAAAATTACGCTTGATAAAAAAAAATGTTGCAGGTAAACTACCCCTTTCCGTCAACCGATCTTTACCAAAAACAATAGGTCGTGAGTACTCCACAAATCAGGGCTGTATGCAAAAAATTATTTGATTCTGTTTGCATTTGCTGCTGTTATCGTTTGCCATAGAAAAAAATCTACAGACACACACACAGACACTTTTCGAAAAACGACTTTTTTCATGTTTTGTGTGTAGTACAATCAGAATCTGCAATAATCTCGAACACGATTTTTTTGCCATCACCATAATACCATTTCCTTACGGAACATGGAAGTAAAATTACCCTTGATAAATATCGGTATGGAGAACCTTACATGACTTCCATGTTCTAAGATTTATATTTAAAATCATATTCGAAATGAAATATTTCCATAGAAACTACGTCCTTCTAATTATTGCTTCAGCATTAACCACAGTACTGTGGTCACTAACGTATACCACCTCACGTTTTCGCACTCGATTTTCACTGATGATGGCAGTCGATGGCACAGCCGAAAAGTCTGGTTTTACAGAAAACATTGGACTACGGCTAAACAGCCCGGGAACAACTTTTAACAAAAAACTACTTCTTTGTAGCCGATAACGTAGTACACGTACAAAAAATTCTCCCCTCCATGTTCAACTATAATTATTAGTAATAGGAAATTACCCCCACCCCGTTCACCTACCCTCTTCATTTATAGATATTTCATCTACGTTTCTACAGTGGATTATTATGAGCTTCTTACCAGGATACTATATTTATAAAAATTAAGTACTTTACTCTTGTTAAATCATAAAATGTTTCTGGTAAACTACCTCTTTCTCTTAACTGATCTTCTCCAAAATCGATAGACCTTCAGTCCTCTACAATTCAGGGATGCATGCAAAAAAATATTTGATTCTGTTTGAATGTGTGGCAGTTATCGTTCGTCATGGAAACATTTCTCTTGTTACAACTTAAAATGTTGCAGGTAAACTACCCCTTTCCCTTAACCGATCTTCAACAAAACCAACAGACCTTGAGTTCTCTAAAAATCAGGCAAGTTCGCAAAAACTTATTTGATTCTGTTTGAATTTGCGGCTGTTATCGTTTACTATAGAAAAAAATTACCCTTGATAAAAAACCGTTGCATGTAAACTACCCCTTTCCCTTAACCGATCTTCACCAACACCAACAGATATTCAGAACTCTACAATACAGGGCTGTATGCAAAACATCATTTGATTCTGTTTGAATGTGCGGCTGTTATCGTTTACCATAGAAAAAAAATACCCTTGATAAAAAACCGTTGCTGGTAAACTACCCCTTTCCCTTAACCGATCTTCACCAAAATCGATAGGTCTTGAGAACTCTACAATTCAGGGCTGTATGCAATATATTATATGATTCTGTTTGAATTTTCGGCTGTTATTGTTTGCCATACAAAATACACTTGATAAAACAAAAAACGTGGCAGGTAAACTACCCCTTTCCCTTAACCGATCTTCACCAAAAATAATAGGTCTTTAGTACTCAACAAATCAGGCCTGTATGCAAAAACATATTTGATTCTGTTTAAATATGCGGCTCTTATCGTTTGCCATAGAAAATACCCTTTTAAAACATAAAACGTTGCAGGTAAACTACCCCTTTCCCTTAACCGATCTTCACCAAAAACAACAGGTCTTGACAACTCTAAAATTCAGGGTAGTATGCAAAAAATTATTTGATTATCTTTGAATTTGCAGCTGTTATCGTTTGCCATAGAAAATACCCTTGTTAAAACATAAAATGTTGCAGGTAAACTACCCCTTTCCCTTAACCGATCTTTACCAAAATCAACAGATCTTGAGAACTCTACAATTCAGGGCTGTATGCGAAACATTATTTGATTCTGTTTGAATTTGCGGCTGTTATCGTTTGCCAAACAAACAAAATTTCCCATGATAAAAAAAAAAGTTGCAGGAAAACTACCCCTTTCCCTCAACCGATCTTTACCAAAAACAATAGGTCGTGAGTACTCCACAAATCAGGGCTGTATGCAAAAAATTATTTGATTCTGTTTAAATTTGCGGCTGTTACCGTTTGCCATAGAAAAAAATCTACACACAGACAGACACACACAGACACTTTTCGGAAAACGACTTTTTGTCATGTTTTGAGTGTAGTACAATCAGAATCTGCAATAATCTCGAACACGATTTTTTTTGCCATCACCATACTACCATTTCCTTAAGGAACATGAAAGTAAAATTACCCTTGATAAATATCGGTATGGAGAACCATACATGACTTCCATGTTCTAAGATTTATATTTAAAATCATATTCGAAATGAAATATCTCCATAGAAACTACGTCTTTCTACTTATTGCTTCAGCATTAACCACAGTACTGTGGTCACTAACCTATACCACCTCACGTTTTCGCACTCAATTTTCACTGATGATGGCAGTCGATGGCACAGCTGAAAAGTCTGGTTTTCCAGAAAACATTGGACTACGGCTAAACGGCCCGGGAAGCAATTTTAACAAAAAACCGCTTCTTTGTAGCCGATAACGCAGTACACGTATAAAAAATTCTCCACACCCTGTTCAACTATAATTTTTAGTAATAGAAAATTACGACCACCCCGTTCACCTAACCTCTTCATTTATATATATATTTCATCTACGTTTCTACAGTGGATTATTATGAGCTTCTTATCACGATACTATATATATAAAAATTAAGTACTTTACTCTTGTTAAATCATAAAATGTTTCTGGTAAACTACCCCTTTCTCTTAACCGATCTTCTCCAAAATCAATAGACCTTCAGTCCTCTACAATTCAGGGATGCATGCAAAAAAATATTTGATTCTGTTTGAATGTGCGGCAGTTATCGTTCGTCATAAAAAATTACCCTTTTTAAAACAAAACTTTGGTGATAAACTACCCCTTTCCCTTAACTGATCTTCACCAAAAACAATAGGTCTTGAGTACTCCATAAATCAGGGCTGTATGCAAAACATCATTTGATTCTGTTTGAATTTGCGGCTGTTATCGTTTACTATAGAAAAAAATTACCCTTGATAAAAAACCGTTGCATGTAAACTACCCCTTTCCCTTAACCGATCTTCACCAACACCAACAGATATTGAGAACTCTACAATACAGGGCTGTATGCAAAACATCATTTGATTCTGTCTGAATTTGCGGCTGTTATCGTTTACCATAGAAAAAAAATACCCTTGATAAAAAACCGTTGCTGGTAAACTACTCCTTTCCCTTAACCGATCTTCAACAAAACCAACAGGTGTTGAGAACTATACAATTCAGTTCTGTATGCAAAATATTATATGATTCTGTTTGAATTTGCGGCTGTTATCGTTTGCCATAGAAAATACCCTTGATAAAACAAAAAACGTGGCAGGTAAACTACCCCTTTCCCTTAACCGAACGTCACCAAAAACAATAGGTCTTTAGTACTCAACAAAACAGGGCTGTATGCAAAAACATATTTGATTCTGTTTGAATTTGCGGCTCTTATCATTTGCCATAACAAATACCCTTTTAAAACATAAAACGTGGCAGGTAAACTACCCCTTTCCCTTAACAGATCTTCACCAACACCAACAGATATTCAGAACTCTACAATACAGAGCTGTATGCAAAACATCATTTGATTCTGTTTGAATGTGCGGCTGTTATCGTTTACCATAGAAAAAAAATACCATTGATAAAAAACCGTTGCTGGTAAACTGCCCGTTTCCCTTAACCGATGTTCACCAAAAATAATAGGTCTTTAGTACTCAACAAATCAGGCCTCTATGCAAAAACATACTTGATTCTGATTAAATTTGCGGCTCTTATCGTTTGCCATAGAAAATACCCTTTTAAAACATAAAACGTTGCAGGTAAACTACCCCTTTCCCTTAACCGATCTTCACCAAAAACAACAGGTCTTGACAACTCTAAAATTCAGGGTAGTATGCAAAAAATTATTTGATTATCTTTGAATTTGCAGCTGTTATCGTTTGCCATAGAAAATACCCATGTTAAAACATAAAATGTTGCAGGTAAACTACCCCTTTCCCTTAACCGATCTTTACCAAAATCAACAGATCTTGAGAACTCTACAATTCAGGGCTGTATGCGAAACATTATTTGATTCTGTTTGAATTTGCGGCTGTTATCGTTTGCCAAACAAACAAAATTTCCCATGATAAAAAAAAAAAGTTCCAGGAAAACTACCCCTTTCCCTCAACAGATCTTTACCAAAAACAATAGGTCGTGAGTACTCCACAAATCAGGGCTGTATGCAAAAAATTATTTGATTCTGTTTAAATTTGCGGCTGTTACCGTTTGCCATAGAAAAAAATCTACACACAGACAGACACACACAGACACTTTTCGGAAAACGACTTTTTTTCATGTTTTGAGTGTAGTACAATCAGAATCTGCAATAATCTCGAACACGATTTTTTTTGCCATCACCATACTACCATTTCCTTAAGGAACATGAAAGTAAAATTACCTTTGATAAAAATCGGTATGGAGAACCATACATGACTTCCATGTTCTAAGATTTATATTTAAAATCATATTCGAAATGAAATATTTCCATAGAAACTACGTCTTTCTACTTATTGCTTCAGCATTAACCACAGTACTGTGGTCACTAACCTATACCACCTCACGTTTTCGCACTCGATTTTCACTGATGATGGCAGTCGATGGCACAGCCAAAAAGTCTGGTTTTCCAGAAAACATTGGACTACGGCTAAACGGCCCGGGAAGCAATTTTAACAAAAAACCGCTTCTTTGTAGCCGATAACGTAGTACACGTATAAAAAATTCTCCACACCCTGTTCAACTATAATTTTTAGTAATAGAAAATTACCCCCACCCCGTTCCCCTAACCTCTTCATTTATATATATATTTCATCTACGTTTCTACAGTGGATTATTATGAGCTTCTTATCACGATACTATATTTATAAAAATTAAGTACTTTACTCTTGTTAAATCATAAAATGCTTCTGGTAAACTACCCCTTTCTCTTAACCGATCTTCGCCAAAATCAATAGACCTTCAGTCCTCTACAATTCAGGGATGCATGCAAAAAAATATTTGATTCTGTTTGAATGTGCGGCAGTTATCGTTCGTCATAAAAAATTACCCTTTTTAAAACACAACTTTGGTGATAAACTACCCCTTTCCCTTAACCGATCTTCACCAAAAACAATAGGTCGTGAGTACTCTACAAATCATGGCTGCATCCAAAACATCATTTGATTCTGTTTGAATTTGCGGCTGTTATCGTTTACCATAGAAAAAAATACCCTTGATAAAAAACCGTTTCTGGTAAACTACTCCTTTCCCTTAACCGATCTTCAACAAAACCAACAGGTGTTGAGAACTCTACAATTCAGTTCTGTATGCAAAATATTATATGATTCTGTTTGAATTTGCGGCTGTTATCGTTTGCCATAGAAAATACCCTTGATAAAACAAAAAACGTGGCAGGTAAACTACCCCTTTCCCTTAACCAAACTTCACCAAAAACAATAGGTCTTTAGTACTCAACAAAACAGGGCTGTATGCAAAAACATATTTGATTCTGTTTGAATTTGCGGCTCTTATCGTTTCCCATAGAAAATACCCTTTTAAAACATAAAACGTTGCAGGTAAACTACCCCTTTCCCTTAACCGATCTTCACCAACACCAACAGATATTCAGAACTCTACAAATCATGGCTGTATCCAAAACAACACTTGATTCTGTTTGAATTTGCGGCTGTTATCGTTTACTATAGAAAAAAATTACCCTTGATAAAAAACCGTTGCAGGTAAACTACCCCTTTCTATTAAACCGATCTTCACCAACACCAACAGATATTGAGAACTCTACAACACAGGGCTGTATGCAAAACATCATTTGATTCTGTCTGAATTTGCGGCTGTTATCGTTTACCATAGAAAAAAAATACCCTTGACAAAAAACCGTTGCTGGTAAACTACTCCTTTCCCTTAACCGATCTTCAACAAAACCAACAGGTGTTGAGAACTCTACAATTCAGTTCTGTATGCAATATATTATATGATTCTGTTTGAATTTGCGGCTGTTATCGTTTGCCATAGAAAATACCCTTGATAAAACAAAAAACGTGGCAGGTAAACTACCCCTTTCCCTTAACCAAACTTCACCAAAAACAATAGGTCTTTAGTACTCAACAAAACAGGGCTGTATGCAAAAACATATTTGATTCTGTTTGAATTTGCGGCTCTTATCGTTTGCCATAGAAAATACCCTTTTAAAACATAAAACGTTGCAGGTAAACTACCCCTTTCCCTTAACCAATCTTCACCAACACCAACAGATATTCAGAACTCTACAATACAGGGCTGTATGCAAAACATCATTTGATTCTGTTTGAATGTGCGGCTGTTATCGTTTACCATAGAAAAAAAATACCCTTAATAAAAAACCGTTGCTGGTAAACTACCCCTTTCCATTAACCGATCTTCACCAAAAACGATAGGTCTTGAGAACTTTACAATTCAGGGCTGTATGCAATATATTATATGATTCTGTTTGAATTTTCGGCTGTTATTGTTTGCCATACAAAATACACTTGATAAAACAAAAAACGTGGCAAGTAAACTACCCCTTTCCCTTAACCGATCTTCACCAAAAATAATAGGTCTTTAGTACTCAACAAATCAGGCCTGTATGCAAAAACATACTTGATTCTGTTTAAATTTGCGGCTCTTATCGTTAGCCATAGAAAATACCCTTTTAAAACATAAAACGTTGCAGGTAAACTACCCCTTTCCCTTAACCGATCTTCACCAAAAACAACAGGTCTTGACAACTCTAAAATTCAGGGTAGTATGCAAAAAATTATTTGATTATCTTTGAATTTGCAGCTGTTATCGTTTGCCATAGAAAATACCCTTGTTAAAACATAAAATGTTGCAGGTAAACTACCCCTTTCCCTTAACCGATCTTTACCAAAATCAACAGATCTTGAGAACTCTACAATTCAGGGCTGTATGCGAAACATTATTTCATTCTGTTTGAATTTGCGGCTGTTATCGTTTGCCAAACAAACAAAATTTCCCATGATAAAAAAAAAAGTTGCAGGAAAACTCCCCATTTCCCTCAACCGATCTTTACCAAAAACAATAGGTCGTGATTTTATTCTTCGTATTGTTTAAATTAGCAGCCATCCTTACTTTTCTTTTATAGAATTGCTAAACTGCTATAATTGTTTTTATTATTTAGACAAAGCTTTTCGTCATTACTGACATCTTCAGGTCTTAAACAACCAATTCATTTATAATAAACGAAAAGCTTTGTCTAAATAATAAAAACAATTATAGCAGTTTAGCAATTCAATAAAAGAAAAATAGGTCGTGAGTACTCCACAAATCAGTGCTGTATGCAAAAAATTATTTGATTCTGTTTAAATTTGCGGCTGTTATCGTTTGCCATAGAAAAAAATCTACACACAGACAGACACACACAGACACTTTTCGGAAAACGACTTTTTTTCATGTTTTGAGTGTAGTACAATCAGAATCTGCAATAATCTCGAACACGATTTTTTTTGCCATCACCATACTACCATTTCCTTAAGGAACATGAAAGTAAAATTACCCTTGATAAAAATCGGTATGGAGAACCATACATGACTTCCATGTTCTAAGATTTATATTTAAAATCATATTCGAAATGAAATATTTCCATAGAAACTACGTCTTTCTACTTATTGCTTCAGCATTAACCACAGTACTGTGGTCACTAACCTATACCACCTCACGTTTTCGCACACGATTTTCACTGATGATGGCAGTCGATGGCACAGCCGAAAAGTCTGGTTTTCCAGAAAACATTGGACTACGGCTAAACGGCCCGGGAAGCAATTTTAACAAAAAACCGCTTCTTTGTAGCCGATAACGTAGTACACGTATAAAAAATTCTCCACACCCTGTTCAACTATAATTTTTAGTAATAGAAAATTACCCCCACCCCGTTCACCTTACCTCTTCATTTATATATATATTTCATCTACGTTTCTACAGTGGATTATTATGAGCTTCTTATCACGATACTATATTTATAAAAATTAAGTACTTTACTCTTGTTAAATCATAAAATGTTTCTGGTAAACTACCCCTTTCTCTTAACCGATCTTCTCCAAAATCAATAGACCTTCAGTCCTCTACAATTCAGGGATGCATGCAAAAAAATATTTGATTCTGTTTGAATGTGCGGCAGTTATCGTTCGTCATAAAAATTACCATTTTTAAAACAAAACTTTGGTGATAAACTACCCCTTTCCCTTAACCGATCTTCACCAAAAACAATAGGTCGTGAGTACTCTACAAATCATGGCTGTATCCAAAACATCATTTGATTCTGTTTGAATTTGCGGCTGTTATCGTTTACTATAGAAAAAAATTACTCTTGATAAAAAACCGTTGCAGGTAAACTACCCCTTTCCCTTAACCGATCTTCACCAAAAACGACAGGTCTTGGGTACTCTACAATTCAGGCGTGTATGCAAACAATTATTTGATTCTGTTTGAATTTGCGGCTGTTATCGTTTGCCATTAAAAACACCCTTGATAAAACATAAAATGTTGCTAGTAAACTACCCTATTCCATTAACCGATCTTCACCAAAAACAATAGGTCTTGAGAACTCTACAATTCAGAATGTATGCAAAACATTAGTTGATTCTCTATGAATTTACGGCAGTTGTCGTTAGTCATAGAAAAAATACCCTTGTTAAAACATAAAACGTTGCAGGTAAACTACCCCTTTCCCTTAACCGATCTTCTACAAAATCAACAGACCTTGAGATCTGTATAATTCTAAAAGGTATGCAGAAGAGTAGTTGATTCTGTTTTAATGTACGGCAGTTATCGTTCGTCATAAAAAAAATTACCCTTGATAAAACATAAAATGTTGCTGGTAAACAACCCTATTCCCTTAACCGATATCACCAAAACCAACAGGTCTTGAGAACTCTACACTTCAGGGCTGTATGCAAAATATTATATGATTCTGTTTGAATTTGCGGCTGTTATCGTTTTCCATATAAAATACCCTTGATAAAACAAAAAACAGGTAAACTACCCCTTTCCCTTAACCGATCTTCACCAAAAACAATAGGTCTTTCGTACTCAACAAAACAGGGCTGTATGCAAAAACGTATTTGATTCTGTTTGAATTTTCGGCTCTTATCGTTTGCCATAGAAAATACCCTTTTAAAACATAAAACGTTGCAGGTAAACTACCCCTTTCCCTTAACCGATCTTCACCAACACCAATAGGTATTGAGAACTCTACAATACAGGGCTGTATGCAAAATATCATTTGATTCTGTTTGAATTTGCTGCTGTTATCGTTTACCATAGAAAAAATTACTGTTGATAAAAAACCGTTGCAGGTAAACTACCCCTATCCCTTAACCGATCTTCACCAAAAACGATAGGTCTTGAGAACTCTACAATTCAGCGCAGTATGCAAAATATTATATGATTTTGTTTGAATTTGCGGCTGTTATCGTTTGCCATACAAAATACCCTTGATAAAACAAAAAACGTACAGGTAAACTACCCCTTCCCCTTAAACAATCTTCACCAAAAACAATAGGTCTTTAGTACTCAAGAAATCAGGGCTGTATGCAAAAACGTATTTGATTCTGTTTGAATTTGCAGCTCTTATCGTTTGCCATAGAAAATACCGTTTTAAAACATAAAACGTTGCAGGTAAACTACCCCTTTCCCTTAACCGATCTTCACCAAAAACAAAGGTTTTGAGAACTCTAAAATTCAGGGCAGTATGCAAAACATTATTTGATTATGTTTGAATTTGCGGCTGTTATCGTTTGCCATTAAAAATACCCTTGTTAAAACATAAGACGTTGCAGGTAAACTACCCAATTCCCTTAACCGATCTTTACCAAAATCAACAAACCTTGAGAACTCTACAATTCAGGGCTATATGCGAAACATTATATGATTCTGTTTGAATTTGCGCATGTTATCGTTTGCCAAACAAACAAAATTACCCTTGATAAAAAAAAACCGTTGCCGGTAAACTATCCCTTTCCCTCAACCGATCTTCGCCAAAAACATTAGGTCGCGAGTACTCTACAAATCAGGGCTGTATGCAAAAAATTATTTGATTCTGTTTGAATTTGCGGCTGTTATCGTTTGCCATAGAAAAAAATCTAAGACAGACACACACACAGACACTTTTCGAAAAATGACTTTTTTGCATGTTTTGAGTGTAGTACCATCATATTCTGCAATAATCTCAAACACGATTTTTTTTGCCATCACCATACTTCCATTTCCTTAAGGAACATGGAAGTAAAATACCGTTGCAGGTAAACTACCCCTTCGCCTTAACCGATCTTCACCAAAAACAATAGGTCTTGAGTACTCTACAAAACAGGGCTGCATGCTAACAATTATTTGATTCTGTTTCAATCTGCGGCTGTTATCGTTTGCCATAGAAAATACCCTTATTAAAACATAAAACGTTGCAGGTAAACTACCCCTTTCCTATAACCGATCTTCACCAAAAACAATAGGTCTTGAGACCTCTACAATTTAGGGTTGTATGCAACTAATCATTTGATTCTGTTTGAATTTGCGGCTGTTGTCGTTTGCCATAGAAAATACCCTTGTTACAATATAAAATGTTGCAGGTAAACTACCCCTTTCCCTTAACCGATCTTCACCAAAAACAACAGGTCTTGAGAACTCTACAATTCTGGGCTGTATGCAAAACAGTATTTGATTCGGTTTGAATTTGCGGCTGTTATCGTTTGCCATAGAAAATAATTACCCTTGATTAAAAAAAAAAGTTGCAAGTAAACTACCCCCTTCCCATAACTGCTCTTCACCAAAAACAATAGGTCTTGACTACTCTACAAATCTGGGATGTATGCAAAAAATTATTTGATTCTGTTTGAATTTGCGGCTGTTATCGTTTGCCATAGAAAAAAAACTACAGACAGACAGACACACACACAGACAGACAGACAGACACACAGAGACTTTTCAAAAAAAGACTTTTTATCATGTTTTGAGTGTAGTACAATCATAATCTGCAATAATCTCGAACACGATTTTTTTTGCCATCACCATACTTCCATTTCCTTAAGGAACATGGAAGTAAATATCAGTATGGAGAACCATACATGACTTCCATGTTCTAAGATTTATATTTAAAATCATATTCAAAATGAAATATATCCATAGAAACCACGTTTTTGTACTTATCGCTTCAGCATTAACCACAGTACTGTGGTCACTAACCACCTCACGTTTTCGCACTCAATTTTCACTGATGATGGCAGTCGATGGTACTGCAGAAAAGTCTGGTTTTACAGAAAACATTGGACTACGGCTACACAGCCCGGGAAGCAATTTTAACAAAAAACTACTTCTTTGTTACCGATAACGTAGTACACATAAAAAATTCTCCACTCCACCTTCAACTATAAATTTTAATTATAGAAAATTACCCCCACCCCGTTCACCAAACCTCTTCATTTATAGATATTTCATCTACGTTTCTACAGTGGATTATTAAGAGATTCTTAACAGGATATTTTATTTATAAAAATTAAGTACTTTACTCTTGTTAAATCAAAAATGTTTCTGGTAAACTACCCCTTTCTCGTAACCGATCTTCTCCAAAATCAATAGACCTTCCTTCCTCTACAATTCAGGGATGCATGCAAAAAAATATATGATTCTGTTTGAATGCGCGGCAGTTATCGTTCGTCATGGAAACATTTCTCTTGTTACAACATAAAATGTTGCAGGTAAACTACCTCTTTCTCTTAACCGATCTTCACCAAAATCAACAAACCTTGAGCTCTCTGCAATTCAGGAAAGTGAGCACAAAATTATTTGATTCTCTTTGAATTTTCGGCAGTTATCGTTCGTCATAAAAAAATTACCCTTTTTAAAACATAAAACGTTGCTGATACACTTCCCCTTCCCTTAACCGATCTTCAACAAAATAAACACACCTTGAGTTCTCTTTTGTTCAAAAAGGTATGCAAAAACATAGTTGATTCTGTTTTAATGTACGGCAGTTATCGTTCGTCATAAAAAAAATTACCCTTGTTAAAACATTAAATGTTGCAGGTAAACTACCCTATTCCCTTAACCGATCTTCAACAAAACCAACAGGTGTTGAGAACTCTACAATTCAGGGCTGTATGCAAAATATTATATGATTCTGTTTGCATTTGCGGCTGTTATCGTTTGCCATAGAAAATACCCTTGATACAACAAAAAATGTGGCAGGTAAACTACCCCTTTCCCTTAACCGAACTTCACCAAAAACAATAGGTCTTTAGTACTCAACAAAACAGGGCTGTATGCAAAAACGTATTTGATTCTGTTTGAATTTGCGGCTCTTATCGTTTGCCATAAAAAAAAAAAAAAAACCCTTGATAAAAAACCGTTGCTGGTAAACTACCCCTTTCCCTTAACCGATCTTCACCAAAAACGATAGGTCTTGAGAACTCTACAATTCAGAGCTGTATGCAATATATTATATGATTCTGTTTGAATTTGCGGCTGTTATCGTTTGCCATACAAAATACCCTTGATAAAACAAAAAACGTGGCAGGTAAACTACCCCTTTCCCTTAACCGATCTTCACCAAAAATAATAGGTCTTTAGTACTCAACAAATCAGGCCTGTATGCAAAAACATATTTGATTCTGTTTAAATTTGCGCCTCTTATCGTTTGCCATAGAAAATACCCTTTTAAAACATAAAACGTTGCAGGTAAACTACCCCTTTCCATTAACCGATCTTCACCAAAAACAAAGGTTTTGACAACTCTACAATTCAGGGTAGTATGCAAAAAATTATTTGATTATGTTTGAATTTGCAGCTGTTATCATTTGCCATAGAAAATACCCTTGTTAAAACATAAAATGTTGCAGGTAAACTACCCCTTTCCCTTAACCGATCTTTACCAAAATCAACAGATCTTGAGAACTCTACAATTCAGGGCTGTATGCGAAACATTATTTGATTCTGTTTGAATTTGCGGCTGTTATCGTTTGCCAAACAAACAAAATTACCCTTGATAAAAAAAACGTTGCAGGTAAACTACCCCTTTCCGTCAACCGATCTTTACCAAAAACAATAGGTCGTGAGTACTCCACAAATCAGGGCGGTATGCAAAAAATTATTTAATGAAGAAATTTGTGTTAGTGGTTGAAATCACAATCAAAATGATCAATATTGCACACCACTATATAAAAATTATTCCGATTAGCGCTTTCAAGCTTCACAGCTCATCGTCAGATCAGGAATAGGCAGAAAATATGTAATACCCAACCCTTCACCCCTCTCCCCCACCCTGCTCACCCGCAACAAACTAAAAATTAATGACCCTTCCCCACCCACTAAACTCTGTCTCACCATCTGTAAGTTACATATTTTTCTAGTAAATTCCTTGTGTTTCAGTGTGTGTGTGAATTTCACAAGGAATTTACTAGAAAAATATGTAACTTACAGATGGTGAGACAGAGTTTAGGGGGTGGGGAAGGGTCATTAATTTTTAGTTTGTTGTGGGTGAGCAGGGTGGGGGAGAGGGGTGAAGGGTTGGGTATTACATATTTTCTGCCTATTCCTGATCTGACGATGAGCTGTGAAGCTTGAAAGCGCTAATCGGAATAATTTTTATATAGTGGTGTGCAATATTGATCATTTTGAAAAAATTATTTGATTCTGTTTGCATTTGCTGCTGTTATCGTTTGCCATAGAAAAAAATCTACAGACACACACACAGACACTTTTCGAAATACGACTTTTTTCATGTTTTGAGTGTAGTACAATCAGAATCTGCAATAATCTCGAACACGATTTTTTTGCCATCACCATAATACCATTTCCTTAAGGAACACGGAAGTAAAATTACCCTTGATAAATATCGGTATGGAGAACCATACATGACTTCCATGTTCTAAGATTTATATTTAAAATCATATTCGAAATGAAATATTTCCATAGAAACTACGTCTTTCTACTTATTGCTTCAGCATTTACCACAGTACTGTGGTCACTAACGTATACCACCTCACGTTTTCGCACTCGATTTTTACTGATGATGGCAGTCGATGGCACAGCCGAAAAGTCTGGTTTTACAGAAAACATTGGACTACGGCTAAACAGCCCGGGAACAACTTTTAACAAAAAACTACTTCTTTGTAGCCGATAACGTAGTACACGTATAAAAAATTCTCCCCTCCCTGTTCAACTATAATTTTTAGTAATAGGAAATTACCCCACCCCGTTCACCTAACTCTTCATTTATAGATATTTCATCTACGTTTCTACAGTGGATTATTATGAGCTTCTTACCAGGATACTATATTTATAAAAATTAAGTACTTTACTCTTGTTAAATCATAAACTGTTTCTGGTAAACTACCCCTTTCTCTTAACCGATCTTCTCCAAAATCAATAGACCTTCAGTCCTCTACAATTCAGAGATGCATGCAAAAAAATATTTGATTCTGTTTGAATGTGCGGCAGTTATCGTTTGTCATGGAAACATTTCTCTTGTTACAACTTAAAATGTTGCAGGTAAACTACCCCTTTCCCTTAACCGATCTTCAACAAAATCAACAGACCATGAGTTCCCTAGAAATCAGGAAAGTTCGCAAAAACTTATTTGATTCTCTTTGAATTTTCGGCAGTTATCGTTCATCATAAAAAAATACCCTTTTTAAAACAAAACTTTGGTGATAAACTACCCCTTTCCCTTAACTGATCTTCACCAAAAACAATAGGTCGTGAGTACTCTACAAATCAGGGCTGTATGCAAAACATCATTTGATTCTGTTTGAATTTGCGGCTGTTATCGTTTACTATAGAAAAAAATTACCCTTGATAAAAAACCGTTGCAGGTAAACTACCCCTTTCCGTTAACCGATCTTCACCAACACCAACAGATATTGAGACCTCTACAATACAGGGCTGTATGCAAAACATCATTTGATTCTGTCTGAATTTGCGGCTGTTATCGTTTACCATAGAAAAAAAATACCCTTGATAAAAAACCGTTGCTGGTAAACTACCCCTTTCCCTTAACCGATCTTCAACAAAACCAACAGGTGTTGAGAACTCTACAATTCAGATCTGTATGGAAAATATTATATGCTTCTGTTTGAATTTGCGGCTGTTATCGTTTGCCATAGAAAATACCCTTGTTACAATATAAAATTTTGCAGGTAAACTACCCCTTTCCCTTAACCGATCTTCACCAAAAACAACACGTCTTGAGCACTCTACAATTCTGGGCTGTATGCAAAACAGTATTTGATTATGTTTGAATTTGCGGCTGTTATCGTTTGCCATAGAAAATAATTACAATCGATTAAAAAAAAAATGTTGCAGGTAAACTACCCCTTTCCCTTAACCGCTCTTCACCAAAAACAACAGGTCTTGACTACTCTACAAATCTGGGATGTATGCAAAAAATTATTTGATTCTGTTTGAATTTGCGGCTGTTATCGTTTGCCATAGAAAAAAAATCTACAGACAGACAGACAGCCACACAGATAGACAGGCACTTCTCAAAAAAAGACTTTTTTCGTGTTTTGAGTGTAGTACAATCATAATCTGCAATAATCTCAAACACGATTTTTTTTGCCATCACTATACTTCCATTTCCTTAAGGAACATGGAAGTAAATATCGGTATGGAGAACCATACATGACTTCCATTTTCTAAGATTTATATTTAAAATCATATTTGAAATGAAATATATCCATAGAAACTACGTCTTTCTACTTATTGCTTCAGCATTAACCACAGTACTGTGGTCACTAACGTATACCACCTCACGTTTTCGCACTCGATTTTCACTGATGATGGCAGTCGATGGCACTGCAGAAAAGTCTGGTTTTACAGAAAACATTGGACTACGGCTACACAGCCCGGGAAGCAATTTTAACAAAAAAAAAACATCTTTGTTGCCGATAACGTAGTACACATAAAAAATTCTCCCCTCCACCTTCAACTATAATTTTTATTAATAGAAAATTACCCCCACCCCGTTCACCTAACCTCTTCCTTTATAGATATTTCATCTACGTTTCTACAGTAGATTATTAAGAGCTTCTTAACAGGATATTTTATTTATAAAAATTAAGTACTTTACTCTTGTTAAATCATAAAAGGTTTCTGGTAAACTACCCCTTTCTCTTAATCGATCTTCTCCAAAATCTACAGACCTTCAGTCCTCTACAACTCAGGAAAGTGTGCAAAAAATTATTTGATTCTCTTTTATTTTTAAGCAGTTATCGTTCGTCATAAAAAATTACCCTTTTTAAAACATAAAATGTTGCAGGTAAACTACACCTTTCCCTTAACCGATCTTCGCCAAAATCAACAGACCTTGAGTTCTCTTTTGTTCAAAAAGGTATACAAAAACGTAGTTGATTCTGTTTGAATTTACGGCAGTCATCGTTCGTCATATAAAAAATTACCCTTCTTAAAACATAAAACGTTGCAGGTAAACTACCCCTTTCCCTCAACCGATCTTCACCAAAATCAGTAGGTCTTGAGAACTCTACAATTCAGAGCTGTATGCAACAAAATATTTGATTATGTTTGAATTTGCATCTGTTATCGTTAGCCGTAGAAAATACCCTTGTTAAAACATAAAATGTTGCAGGTAAACTACCCCTTTCTCTGAACCGATCTTCTCCAAAATCAATAGACCTTCCGTCCTCTACAATTCAGGGATGCGTGCAAAAAAATATATGATTCTGTTTGAATGTGCGGCAGTTATCGTTCGTCATGGAAACATTTCTCTTGTTACAACATAAAATGTTGCAGGTAAACCACCTCTTTCTCTTAACCGATCTTCACCAAAATCAACAAACCTTGAGCTCTCTGCAATTCAGGAAAGTGTGCACAAAATTATTTGATTCTCTTTGAATTTTCGGCAGTTATCGTTCGTCATAAAAAAATTACCCTTTTTAAAACATAAAACGTTGCTGATACACTACCCTTTCCCTTAACCGATCTTCAACAAAATAAACACACCTTGAGTTCTCTTTAGTTCAAAAAGGTATGCAAAAACATAGTTGATTCTGTTTTAATGTACGGCAGTTGTCATTCATCATAAAAAAAATTACCCTTGTTAAAACATTAAATGTTGCAGGTAAACTACCCTATTCCCTTAACCGATCTTCAACAAAACCAACAGATATTGAGAACTCTACAATTTAGAGCTGTATGCAATATATTATATGATTCTGTTTGAATTTGCGGCTGTTATCATTTGCCATACAAAATACCCTTGATAATTCACCAAAAATAATAGGTCTTTAGTACTCAACAAATCAGGCCTGTATGCAAAAACATATTTGATTCTGTTTAAATTTGCGGCTCTTATCGTTTGCCATAGAAAATACCCTTTTAAAACATAAAACGTTGCAGGTAAACTACCCCTTTCCCTTAACCGATCTTCACCAAAAACAAAGGTTTTGACAACTCTACAATTCAGGGTAGTATGCAAAAAATTATTTGATTATGTTTGAATTTGCAGCTGTTATCATTTGCCATAGAAAATACCCTTGTTAAAACATAAAATGTTGCAGGTAAACTACCCCTTTCCCTTAACCGATCTTCAACAAAATCAAAAGACCTTGAGTTCTCTAGAAATCAGGCAAGTTTGCAAAAACGTATTTGATTCTCTTTGAATTTTCGGTAGTTATCGTTCATCATAAAAAAATACCCTTTTTAAAACAAATCTTTGGTGATAAACTACCCCTTTCCCTTAACTGATCTTCACCAAAAACAATAGGTCGTGAGTACTCTACAAATCAGGGCTGTATGCAAAACATCATTTGATTCTGTTTGAATTTGCGGCTGTTATCGTTTACTATAGAAAAAAATTACCCTTGATAAAAAACCGTTGCAGGTAAACTACCCCTTTCCGTTAACCGATCTTCACCAACACCAACAGATATTGAGAACTCTACAATACAGGGCTGTATGCAAAACATCATTTGATTCTGTCTGAATTTGCGGCTGTTATCGTTTACCATAGAAAAAAAATACCCTTGATAAAAAACCGTTGCTGGTAAACTACCCCTTTCACTTAACCGATCTTCAACAAAACCAACAGGTGTTGAGAACTCTACAATTCAGTTCGGTATGCAAAATATTATATGCTTCTGTTTGAATTTGCGGCTGTTATCGTTTGCCATAGAAAATACCCTTGTTACAATATAAAATTTTGCAGGTAAACTACCCCTTTCCCTTAACCGATCTTCACCAAAAACAACACGTCTTGAGCACTCTACAATTCTGGGCTGTATGCAAAACAGTATTTGATT
The DNA here is from genome assembly GCA_034769895.1 of Magicicada septendecula. Taxonomy (NCBI): domain Eukaryota; kingdom Metazoa; phylum Arthropoda; class Insecta; order Hemiptera; family Cicadidae; genus Magicicada; species Magicicada septendecula. The sequence continues at coordinate 493,352,787 of CM068367.1, forward strand.
ATGTTTGAATTTGCGGCTGTTATCGTTTGCCATAGAAAAAAAATCTACAGACAGACAGACACACACACACAGACAGACAGACACACAGATAGACAGACACTTTTCAAAAAAAGAATTTTTTCGTGCTTTGAGTGTAGTACAATCATAATCTGCAATAATCTCGAACACGATTTTTTTTGCCATCACCATACTTCCATTTCCTTAAGGAACATGGAAGTAAATATCGGTATGGAGAACCATACATGACTTCCATTTTCTAAGATTTATATTTAAAATCATATTTGAAATGAAATATATCCATAGAAACTACGTCTTTCTACTTATTGCTTCAGCATTAACCACAGTACTGTGGTCACTAACGTATACCACCTCACGTTTTCGCACTCGATTTTCACTGATGATGGCAGTCGATGGCACTGCAGAAAAGTCTGGAATTACAGAAAACATTGGACTACGGCTACACAGCCCGGGAAGCAATTTTAACAAAAAAAAACATCTTTGTTGCCGATAACGTAGTACACATAAAAAATTCTCCCCTCCACCTTCAACTATAATTTTTATTAATAGAAAATTACCCCCACCCCGTTCACCTAACCTCTTCCTTTATAGATATTTCATCTACGTTTCTACAGTAGATTATTAAGAGCTTCTTAACAGGATATTTTATTTATAAAAATTAAGTACTTTACTCTTGTTAAATCATAAAAGGTTTCTGGTAAACTACCCCTTTCTCTTAATCGATCTTCTCCAAAATCTATAGACCTTCAGTCCTCTACAACTCAGGAAAGTGTGCAAAAAATTATTTGATTCTCTTTGAATTTTCAGCAGTTATCGTTCGTCATAAAAAATTACCCTTTTTAAAACATAAAATGTTGCAGCTAAACTACACCTTTCCCTTAACCGATCTTCGCCAAAATCAACAGACCTTGAGTTCTCTTTTGTTCAAAAAGGTATACAAAAACGTAGTTGATTCTGTTTGAATTTACGGCAGTCATCGTTCGTCACATAAAAAATTACCCTTCTTAAAACATAAAACGTTGCAGGTAAACTACCCCTTTCCCTCAACCGATCTTCACCAAAATCAGTAGGTCTTGAGAACTCTACAATTCAGGGCTGTATGCAACAAAATATTTGATTATGTTTGAATTTGCATCTGTTATCGTTAGCCATAGAAAATACCCTTGTTAAAACATAAAATGTTGCAGGTAAACTACCCCTTTCTCTTAACCGATCTTCACCAAAAACAATAGGTCTTGAGAACTCTACAATTTAGGGCTGTATGCAAATAATCATTTGATTCTGTAAGAATTTGCGGCTGTTATTGTTTGCCATAGAAAATACCCTTGTTAAAACATAAAAAGTTACAGGTAAACTACCCCTTTCCCTTAACCGATCTTCACCAAAAACAATAGGTCTTGAGAACTCTACAATTTAGAGCTGTATGCCAATAACCATTTGTTTCTGTTTGAATTCGCGGCTGTTATCGTTTGCCATAGAAAATACCCTTGTTAAAACATAAAACGTTGCAGGTAAACTACCCCCTTCCCTTAACCGACCTTCAACAAAACGAACAGACCTTGAGTTCTGTATAATTCAAAAAGGTATGCAGAAGAGTAGTTGATTCTGTTTTAATATACGGCAGTTATCGTTCGTCATAAAAAAATTACCGTTAAAACATAAAATGTTGCAGGTAAACTACCCTATTCCCTTAACCGATCTTCACCAAAACCAACAGGTCTTGAGAACTTTACAATTCAGGGCTGTATGCACAACATTATTTGATTCTTTTTGAATTTGCGCCTATTATCGTTTACCATAGAAGAAGTAAAATATCGGTATGGAGAACCATACATGACTTCCATGTTCTAAGATTTATATTTAAAATCATATTCGAAATGAAATATTTCCATAGAAACTACGTCTTTCTACTTATTGCTTCAGCATTAACCACAGTACTGTGGTCACTAACGTATACCACCTCACGTTTTCGCACTCGATTTTCACTGATGATGGCAGTCGATGGCACTGCCGAAAAGTCTGGTTTTGCAGAAAAAATTGGCCTACGGCTAAACAGCCCGCGAAGCAATTTTAACAAAAAACTACTTCTTTGTTGCCGATAACGTAGTACACATAAAAAATTCTCCCCTCCACCTTGAACTATAAATTTTAATTATAGAAAATTACCCCCACCCCGTTCACCTAACCTCTTCATTTATAGATATTTCATCTACGTTTCTACAGTGGATTATTAAGAGATTCTTAACAGGATATTTTATTTATAAAAATTAAGTACTTTACTCTTGTTAAATCAAAAATGTTTCTGGTAAACTACCCCTTTCTCTTAACCGATCTTCTCCAAAATCAATAGACCTTCCGTCCTCTACAATTCAGGGATGCATGCAAAAAAATATATGATTCTGTTTGAATGTGCGGCAGTTATCGTTCGTCATGGAAACATTTCTCTTGTTACAACATAAAATGTTGCAGGTAAACTACCTCTTTCTCTTAACCGATCTTCACCAAAATCAACAAACCTTGAGCTCTCTGCAATTCAGGAAAGTGTGCACAAAATTATTTGATTCTCTTTGAATTTTCGGCAGTTATCGTTCGTCATAAAAAAATTACCCTTTTTAAAAACATAAAACGTTGCTGATACACTACCCCTTCCTTTAACCGATCTTCAACAAAATAAACACACCTTGAGTTCTCTTTAGTTCAAAAAGGTATGCAAAAACATAGTTGATTCTGTTTTAATGTACGGCAGTTATCGTTCGTCATAAAAAAAATTACCCTTGTTAAAACATTAAATGTTGCAGGTAAACTACCCTGTTCCCTTAACCGATCTTCAACAAAACCAACAGGTGTTGAGAACTCTACAATTCAGGGCTGTATGCAAAATATTATATGATTCTGTTTGAATTTGCGGCTGTTATCGTTTGCCATAGAAAATACCCTTGATAAAACAAAAAATGTGGCAGGTAAACTACCCCTTTCCCTTAACCGAACTTCACCAAAAACAATTGGTCTTTAGTACTCAGCAAAACAGGGCTGTATGCAAAAACGTATTTGATTCTGTTTGAATTTGCGGCTCTTATCGTTTGCCATAGAAAAAAATACCCTTGTTAAAAAACCGTTGCTGGTAAACTACCCCTTTCCCTTAACCGATCTTCACCAAAAACGATAGGTCTTGAGAACTCTACAATTCAGAGCTGTATGCAATATATTATTTGATTCTGTTTGAATTTGCGGCTGTTATCGTTTGCCATACAAAATACCCTTGATAAAACAAAAAACGTGGCAGGTAAACTACCCCTTTCCCTTAACCGATCTTCACCAAAAATAATAGGTCTTTAGTACTCAACAAATCAGGCCTGTATGCAAAAACATATTTGATTCTGTTTAAATTTGCGGCTCTTATTGTTTGCCATAGAAAATACCCTTTTAAAACATAAAACGTTGCAGGTAAACTACCCCTTTCCCTTAACCAATCTTCACCAAAAACAAAGGTTTTGACAACTCTACAATTCAGGGTAGTATGCAAAAAATTATTTGATTATGTTTGAATTTGCAGCTGTTATCGTTTGCCATAGAAAATACCCTTGTTAAAACAAAATGTTGCAGGTAAACTACCCCTTTCCCTTAACCGATCTTTACCAAAATCAACAGATCTTGAGATCTCTACAATTCAGGGCTGTATGCGAAACATTATTTGATTCTGTTTGAATTTGCGGCTGTTATCGTTTGCCAAACAAACAAAATTTCCCATGATAAAAAAAAAGTTGCAGGAAAACTACCCCTTTCCCACAACCGATCTTTACCAAAAACAATAGGTCGTGAGTACTCCACAAATCAGGGCTGTATGCAAAAAATTATTTGATTCTGTTTAAATTTGCGGCTGTTACCGTTTGCCATAGAAAAAAATCTACACACAGACAGACACACACAGACACTTTTCGGAAAACGACTTTTTTTCATGTTTTGAGTGTAGTACAATCAGAATCTGCAATAATCTCGAACACGATTTTTTTTGCCATCACCATACTACCATTTCCTTAAGGAACATGAAAGTAAAATTACCTTTGATAAAAATCGGTATGGAGAACCATACATGACTTCCATGTTCTAAGATTTATATTTAAAATCATATTCGAAATGAAATATCTCCATAGAAACTACGTCTTTCTACTTATTGCTTCAGCATTAACCACAGTACTGTGGTCACTAACCTATACCACCTCACGTTTTCGCACTCGATTTTCACTGATGATGGCAGTCGATGGCACAGCCAAAAAGTCTGGTTTTCCAGAAAACATTGGACTACGGCTAAACGGCCCGGGAAGCAATTTTAACAAAAAACCGCTTCTTTGTAGCCGATAACGTAGTACACGTATAAAAAATTCTCCACACCCTGTTCAACTATAATTTTTAGTAATAGAAAATTACCCCCACCCCGTTCACCTAACCTCTTCATTTATATATATATTTCATCTACGTTTCTACAGTGGATTATTATGAGCTTCTTATCACGATACTATATTTATAAAAATTAAGTACTTTACTCTTGTTAAATCATAAAATGCTTCTGGTAAACTACCCCTTTCTCTTAACCGATCTTCGCCAAAATCAATAGACCTTCAGTCCTCTACAATTCAGGGATGCATGCAAAAAAATATTTGATTCTGTTTGAATGTGCGGCAGTTATCGTTCGTCATAAAAAATTACCCTTTTTAAAACACAACTTTGGTGATAAACTACCCCTTTCCCTTAACCGATCTTCACCAAAAACAATAGGTCGTGAGTACTCTACAAATCATGGCTGTATCCAAAACATCATTTGATTCTGTTTGAATTTGCGGCTGTTATCGTTTACCATAGAAAAAAATACCCTTGATAAAAAACCGTTTCTGGTAAACTACTCCTTTCCCTTAACCGATCTTCAACAAAACCAACAGGTGTTGAGAACTCTACAATTCAGTTCTGTATGCAAAATATTATATGATTCTGTTTGAATTTGCGGCTGTTATCGTTTGCCATAGAAAATACCCTTGATAAAACAAAAAACGTGGCAGGTAAACTACCCCTTTCCCTTAACCAAACTTCACCAAAAACAATAGGTCTTTAGTACTCAACAAAACAGGGCTGTATGCAAAAACATATTTGATTCTGTTTGAATTTGCGGCTCTTATCGTTTGCCATAGAAAATACCCTTTTAAAACATAAAACGTTGCAGGTAAACTACCCCTTTCCCTTAACCGATCTTCACCAACACCGACAGATATTCAGAACTCTACAAATCATGGCTGTATCCAAAACAACACGTGATTCTGTTTGAATTTGCGGCTGTTATCGTTTACTATAGAAAAAAATTACCCTTGATAAAAAACCGTTGCAGGTAAACTACCCCTTTCTATTAAACCGATCTTCACCAACACCAACAGATATTGAGAACTCTACAACACAGGGCTGTATGCAAAACATCATTTGATTCTGTCTGAATTTGCGGCTGTTATCGTTTACCATAGAAAAAAAATACCCTTGACAAAAAACCGTTGCTGGTAAACTACTCCTTTCCCTTAACCGATCTTCAACAAAACCAACAGGTGTTGAGAACTCTACAATTCAGTTCTGTATGCAATATATTATATGATTCTGTTTGAATTTGCGGCTGTTATCGTTTGCCATAGAAAATACCCTTGATAAAACAAAAAACGTGGCAGGTAAACTACCCCTTTCCCTTAACCAAACTTCACCAAAAACAATAGGTCTTTAGTACTCAACAAAACAGGGCTGTATGCAAAAACATATTTGATTCTGTTTGAATTTGCGGCTCTTATCGTTTGCCATAGAAAATACCCTTTTAAAACATAAAACGTTGCAGGTAAACTACCCCTTTCCCTTAACCAATCTTCACCAACACCAACAGATATTCAGAACTCTACAATACAGGGCTGTATGCAAAACATCATTTGATTCTGTTTGAATGTGCGGCTGTTATCGTTTACCATAGAAAAAAAATACCCTTAATAAAAAACCGTTGCTGGTAAACTACCCCTTTCCATTAACCGATCTTCACCAAAAACGATAGGTCTTGAGAACTTTACAATTCAGGGCTGTATGCAATATATTATATGATTCTGTTTGAATTTTCGGCTGTTATTGTTTGCCATACAAAATACACTTGATAAAACAAAAAACGTGGCAAGTAAACTACCCCTTTCCCTTAACCGATCTTCACCAAAAATAATAGGTCTTTAGTACTCAACAAATCAGGCCTGTATGCAAAAACATACTTGATTCTGTTTAAATTTGCGGCTCTTATCGTTAGCCATAGAAAATACCCTTTTAAAACATAAAACGTTGCAGGTAAACTACCCCTTTCCCTTAACCGATCTTCACCAAAAACAACAGGTCTTGACAACTCTAAAATTCAGGGTAGTATGCAAAAAATTATTTGATTATCTTTGAATTTGCAGCTGTTATCGTTTGCCATAGAAAATACCCTTGTTAAAACATAAAATGTTGCAGGTAAACTACCCCTTTCCCTTAACCGATCTTTACCAAAATCAACAGATCTTGAGAACTCTATAATTCAGGGCTGTATGCGAAACATTATTTCATTCTGTTTGAATTTGCGGCTGTTATCGTTTGCCAAACAAACAAAATTTCCCATGATAAAAAAAAAAGTTGCAGGAAAACTCCCCATTTCCCTCAACCGATCTTTACCAAAAACAATAGGTCGTGATTTTATTCTTCGTATTGTTTAAATTAGCAGCCATCCTTACTTTTCTTTTATAGAATTGCTAAACTGCTATAATTGTTTTTATTATTTAGACAAAGCTTTTCGTCATTACTGACATCTTCAGGTCTTAAACAACGAATTCATTTATAATAAACGAAAAGCTTTGTCTAAATAATAAAAACAATTATAGCAGTTTAGCAATTCTATAAAAGAAAAATAGGTCGTGAGTACTCCACAAATCAGTGCTGTATGCAAAAAATTATTTGATTCTGTTTAAAATTGCGGCTGTTATCGTTTGCCATAGAAAAAAATCTACACACAGACAGACACACACAGACAGACAGACACAGACACTTTTCGGAAAACGACTTTTTTTCATGTTTTGAGTGTAGTACAATCAGAATCTGCAATAATCTCGAACACGATTTTTTTTGCCATCACCATACTACCATTTCCTTAAGGAACATGAAAGTAAAATTACCCTTGATAAAAATCGGTATGGAGAACCATACATGACTTCCATGTTCTAAGATTTATATTTAAAATCATATTCGAAATGAAATATTTCCATAGAAACTACGTCTTTCTACTTATTGCTTCAGCATTAACCACAGTACTGTGGTCACTAACCTATACCACCTCACGTTTTCGCACACGATTTTCACTGATGATGGCAGTCGATGGCACAGCCGAAAAGTCTGGTTTTCCAGAAAACATTGGACTACGGCTAAACGGCCCGGGAAGCAATTTTAACAAAAAACCGCTTCTTTGTAGCCGATAACGTAGTACACGTATAAAAAATTCTCCACACCCTGTTCAACTATAATTTTTAGTAATAGAAAATTACCCCCACCCCGTTCACCTAACCTCTTCATTTATATATATATTTCATCTACGTTTCTACAGTGGATTATTATGAGCTTCTTATCACGATACTATATTTATAAAAATTAAGTACTTTACTCTTGTTAAATCATAAAATGTTTCTGGTAAACTACCCCTTTCTCTTAACCGATCTTCTCCAAAATCAATAGACCTTCAGTCCTCTACAATTCAGGGATGCATGCAAAAAAATATTTGATTCTGTTTGAATGTGCGGCAGTTATCGTTCGTCATAAAAAATTACCATTTTTAAAACAAAACTTTGGTGATAAACTACCCCTTTCCCTTAACCGATCTTCACCAAAAACAATAGGTCGTGAGTACTCTACAAATCATGGCTGTATCCAAAACATCATTTGATTCTGTTTGAATTTGCGGCTGTTATCGTTTACTATAGAAAAAAATTACTCTTGATAAAAAACCGTTGCAGGTAAACTACCCCTTTCCCTTAACCGATCTTCACCAAAAACGACAGGTCTTGGGTACTCTACAATTCAGGCCTGTATGCAAACAATTATTTGATTCTGTTTGAATTTGCGGCTGTTATCGTTTGCCATTAAAAACACCCTTGATAAAACATAAAATGTTGCTAGTAAACTACCCTATTCCATTAACCGATCTTCACCAAAAACAATAGGTCTTGAGAACTCTACAATTCAGAATGTATGCAAAACATTAGTTGATTCTCTTTGAATTTACGGCAGTTGTCGTTAGTCATAGAAAAAATACCCTTGTTAAAACATAAAACGTTGCAGGTAAACTACCCCTTTCCCTTAACCGATCTTCTACAAAATCAACAGACCTTGAGTTCTGTATAATTCTAAAAGGTATGCAGAAGAGTAGTTGATTCTGTTTTAATGTACGGCAGTTATCGTTCGTCATAAAAAAAATTACCCTTGATAAAACATAAAATGTTGCTGCTAAACAACCCTATTCCCTTAACCGATATCACCAAAACCAAAAGGTCTTGAGAACTCTACACTTCAGGGCAGTATGCAAAATATTATATGATTCTGTTTGAATTTGCGGCTGTTATCGTTTGCCATATAAAATACCCTTTTAAAACATAAAACGTTGCAGGTAAACTACCCCTTTCCCTTAACCGATCTTCACCAACACCAATAGGTATTGAGAACTCTACAATACAGGGCTGTATGCAAAATATCATTTGATTCTGTTTGAATTTGCGGCTGTTATCGTTTACCATAGAAAAAATTACCGTTGATAAAAAACCGTTGCAGGTATACTACCCCTATCCCTTAACCGATCTTCACCAAAAACGATAGGTCTTGAGAACTCTACAATTCAGCGCAGTATGCAAAATATTATATGATTTTGTTTGAATTTGCGGCTGTTATCGTTTGCCATACAAAATACCCTTGATAAAACAAAAAACGTACAGGTAAACTACCCCTTCCCCTTAAACAATCTTCACCAAAAACAATACGTCTTTAGTACTCAAGAAATCAGGGCTGTATGCAAAAACGTATTTGATTCTGTTTGAATTTGCAGCTCTTATCGTTTGCCATAGAAAATACCGTTTTAAAACATAAAACGTTGCAGGTAAACTACCCCTTTCCCTTAACCGATCTTCACCAAAAACAAAGGTTTTGAGAACTCTAAAATTCAGGGCAGTATGCAAAACATTATTTGATTATGTTTGAATTTGCGGCTGTTATCGTTTGCCATTAAAAATACCCTTGTTAAAACATAAGACGTTGCAGGTAAACTACCCAATTCCCTTAACCGATCTTTACCAAAATCAACAAACCTTGAGAACTCTACAATTCAGGGCTATATGCGAAACATTATATGATTCTGTTTGAATTTGCGCATGTTATCGTTTGCCAAACAAACAAAATTACCCTTGATAAAAAAAAACCGTTGCCGGTAAACTATCCCTTTCCCTCAACCGATCTACGCCAAAAACATTAGGTCGCGAGTACTCTACAAATCAGGGCTGTATGCAAAAAATTATTTGATTCTGTTTGAATTTGCGGCTGTTATCGTTTGCCATAGAAAAAAATCTAAGACAGACACACACACAGACACTTTTCGAAAAATGACTTTTTTGCATGTTTTGAGTGTAGTACAATCATATTCTGCAATAATCTCAAACACGATTTTTTTTGCCATCACCATACTTCCATTTCCTTAAGGAACATGGAAGTAAAATACCGTTGCAGGTAAACTACCCCTTCCCCTTAACCGATCTTCACCAAAAACAATAGGTCTTGAGTACTCTACAAAACAGGGCTGCATGCTAACAATTATTTGATTCTGTTTCAATCTGCGGCTGTTATCGTTTGCCATAGAAAATACCCTTATTAAAACATAAAACGTTGCAGGTAAACTACCCCTTTCCTATAACCGATCTTCACCAAAAACAATAGGTCTTGAGACCTCTACAATTTAGGGTTGTATGCAACTAATCATTTGATTCTGTTTGAATTTGCGGCTGTTGTCGTTTGCCATAGAAAATACCCTTGTTACAATATAAAATGTTGCAGGTAAACTACCCCTTTCCCTTAACCGATCTTCACCAAAAACAACAGGTCTTGAGAACTCTACAATTCTGGGCTGTATGCAAAACAGTATTTGATTCGGTTTGAATTTGCGGCTGTTATCGTTTGCCATAGAAAATAATTACCCTTGATTAAAAAAAAAAGTTGCAAGTAAACTACCCCCTTCCCATAACTGCTCTTCACCAAAAACAATAGGTCTTGACTACTCTACAAATCTGGGATGTATGCAAAAAATTATTTGATTCTGTTTGAATTTGCGGCTGTTATCGTTTGCCATAGAAAAAAAACTACAGACAGACAGACACACACACAGACAGACAGACAGACACACAGAGACTTTTCAAAAAAAGACTTTTTATCATGTTTTGAGTGTAGTACAATCATAATCTGCAATAATCTCGAACACGATTTTTTTTGCCATCACCATACTTCCATTTCCTTAAGGAACATGGAAGTAAATATCAGTATGGAGAACCATACATGACTTCCATGTTCTAAGATTTATATTTAAAATCATATTCAAAATGAAATATATCCATAGAAACCACGTTTTTGTACTTATCGCTTCAGCATTAACCACAGTACTGTGGTCACTAACCACCTCACGTTTTCGCACTCAATTTTCACTGATGATGGCAGTCGATGGTACTGCAGAAAAGTCTGGTTTTACAGAAAACATTGGACTACGGCTACACAGCCCGGGAAGCAATTTTAACAAAAAACTACTTCTTTGTTACCGATAACGTAGTACACATAAAAAATTCTCCACTCCACCTTCAACTATAAATTTTAATTATAGAAAATTACCCCCACCCCGTTCACCAAACCTCTTCATTTATAGATATTTCATCTACGTTTCTACAGTGGATTATTAAGAGATTCTTAACAGGATATTTTATTTATAAAAATTAAGTACTTTACTCTTGTTAAATCAAAAATGTTTCTGGTAAACTACCCCTTTCTCGTAACCGATCTTCTCCAAAATCAATAGACCTTCCTTCCTCTACAATTCAGGGATGCATGCAAAAAAATATATGATTCTGTTTGAATGCGCGGCAGTTATCGTTCGTCATGGAAACATTTCTCTTGTTACAACATAAAATGTTGCAGGTAAACTACCTCTTTCTCTTAACCGATCTTCACCAAAATCAACAAACCTTGAGCTCTCTGCAATTCAGGAAAGTGAGCACAAAATTATTTGATTCTCTTTGAATTTTCGGCAGTTATCGTTCGTCATAAAAAAATTACCCTTTTTAAAACATAAAACGTTGCTGATACACTACCCCTTCCTTTAACCGATCTTCAACAAAATAAACACACCTTGAGTTCTCTTTTGTTCAAAAAGGTATGCAAAAACATAGTTGATTCTGTTTTAATGTACGGCAGTTATCGTTCGTCATAAAAAAAATTACCCTTGTTAAAACATTAAATGTTGCAGGTAAACTACCCTATTCCCTTAACCGATCTTCAACAAAACCAACAGGTGTTGAGAACTCTACAATTCAGGGCTGTATGCAAAATATTATATGATTCTGTTTGCATTTGCGGCTGTTATCGTTTGCCATAGAATATACCCTTGATACAACAAAAAATGTGGCAGGTAAACTACCCCTTTCCCTTAACCGAACTTCACCAAAAACAATAGGTCTTTAGTACTCAACAAAACAGGGCTGTATGCAAAAACGTATTTGATTCTGTTTGAATTTGCGGCTCTTATCGTTTGCCATAGAAAAAAAATACCCTTGATAAAAAACCGTTGCTGGTAAACTACCCCTTTCCCTTACCGATCTTCACCAAAAACGATAGGTCTTGAGAACTCTACAATTCAGAGCTGTATGCAATATATTATATGATTCTGTTTGAATTTGCGGCTGTTATCGTTTGCCATACAAAATACCCTTGATAAAACAAAAAACGTGGCAGGTAAACTACCCCTTTCCCTTAACCGATCTTCACCAAAAATAATAGGTCTTTAGTACTCAACAAATCAGGCCTGTATGCAAAAACATATTTGATTCTGTTTAAATTTGCGCCTCTTATCGTTTGCCATAGAAAATACCCTTTTAAAACATAAAACGTTGCAGGTAAACTACCCCTTTCCATTAACCGATCTTCACCAAAAACAAAGGTTTTGACAACTCTACAATTCAGGGTAGTATGCAAAAAATTATTTGATTATGTTTGAATTTGCAGCTGTTATCATTTGCCATAGAAAATACCCTTGTTAAAACATAAAATGTTGCAGGTAAACTACCCCTTTCCCTTAACCGATCTTTACCAAAATCAACAGATCTTGAGAACTCTACAATTCAGGGCTGTATGCGAAACATTATTTGATTCTGTTTGAATTTGCGGCTGTTATCGTTTGCCAAACAAACAAAATTACCCTTGATAAAAAAAACGTTGCAGGTAAACTACCCCTTTCCGTCAACCGATCTTTACCAAAAACAATAGGTCGTGAGTACTCCACAAATCAGGGCGGTATGCAAAAAATTATTTAATGAAGAAATTTGTGTTAGTGGTTGAAATCACAATCAAAATGATCAATATTGCACACCACTATATAAAAATTATTCCGATTAGCGCTTTCAAGCTTCACAGCTCATCGTCAGATCAGGAATAGGCAGAAAATATGTAATACCCAACCCTTCACCCCTCTCCCCCACCCTGCTCACCCGCAACAAACTAAAAATTAATGACCCTTCCCCACCCACTAAACTCTGTCTCACCATCTGTAAGTTACATATTTTTCTAGTAAATTCCTTGTGTTTCAGTGTGTGTGTGAATTTCACAAGGAATTTACTAGAAAAATATGTAACTTACAGATGGTGAGACAGAGTTTAGGGGGTGGGGAAGGGTCATTAATTTTTAGTTTGTTGTGGGTGAGCAGGGTGGGGGAGAGGGGTGAAGGGTTGGGTATTACATATTTTCTGCCTATTCCTGATCTGACGATGAGCTGTGAAGCTTGAAAGCGCTAATCGGAATAATTTTTATATAGTGGTGTGCAATATTGATCATTTTGAAAAAATTATTTGATTCTGTTTGCATTTGCTGCTGTTATCGTTTGCCATAGAAAAAAATCTACAGACACACACACAGACACTTTTCGAAATACGACTTTTTTCATGTTTTGAGTGTAGTACAATCAGAATCTGCAATAATCTCGAACACGATTTTTTTGCCATCACCATAATACCATTTCCTTAAGGAACACGGAAGTAAAATTACCCTTGATAAATATCGGTATGGAGAACCATACATGACTTCCATGTTCTAAGATTTATATTTAAAATCATATTCGAAATGAAATATTTCCATAGAAACTACGTCTTTCTACTTATTGCTTCAGCATTTACCACAGTACTGTGGTCACTAACGTATACCACCTCACGTTTTCGCACTCGATTTTTACTGATGATGGCAGTCGATGGCACAGCCGAAAAGTCTGGTTTTACAGAAAACATTGGACTACGGCTAAACAGCCCGGGAACAACTTTTAACAAAAAACTACTTCTTTGTAGCCGATAACGTAGTACACGTATAAAAAATTCTCCCCTCCCTGTTCAACTATAATTTTTAGTAATAGGAAATTACCCCACCCCGTTCACCTAACTCTTCATTTATAGATATTTCATCTACGTTTCTACAGTGGATTATTATGAGCTTCTTACCAGGATACTATATTTATAAAAATTAAGTACTTTACTCTTGTTAAATCATAAACTGTTTCTGGTAAACTACCCCTTTCTCTTAACCGATCTTCTCCAAAATCAATAGACCTTCAGTCCTCTACAATTCAGAGATGCATGCAAAAAAATATTTGATTCTGTTTGAATGTGCGGCAGTTATCGTTTGTCATGGAAACATTTCTCTTGTTACAACTTAAAATGTTGCAGGTAAACTACCCCTTTCCCTTAACCGATCTTCAACAAAATCAACAGACCATGAGTTCTCTAGAAATCAGGAAAGTTCGCAAAAACTTATTTGATTCTCTTTGAATTTTCGGCAGTTATCGTTCATCATAAAAAAATACCCTTTTTAAAACAAAACTTTGGTGATAAACTACCCCTTTCCCTTAACTGATCTTCACCAAAAACAATAGGTCGTGAGTACTCTACAAATCAGGGCTGTATGCAAAACATCATTTGATTCTGTTTGAATTTGCGGCTGTTATCGTTTACTATAGAAAAAAATTACCCTTGATAAAAAACCGTTGCAGGTAAACTACCCCTTTCCGTTAACCGATCTTCACCAACACCAACAGATATTGAGACCTCTACAATACAGGGCTGTATGCAAAACATCATTTGATTCTGTCTGAATTTGCGGCTGTTATCGTTTACCATAGAAAAAAAATACCCTTGATAAAAAACCGTTGCTGGTAAACTACCCCTTTCCCTTAACCGATCTTCAACAAAACCAACAGGTGTTGAGAACTCTACAATTCAGATCTGTATGCAAAATATTATATGCTTCTGTTTGAATTTGCGGCTGTTATCGTTTGCCATAGAAAATACCCTTGTTACAATATAAAATTTTGCAGGTAAACTACCCCTTTCCCTTAACCGATCTTCACCAAAAACAACACGTCTTGAGCACTCTACAATTCTGGGCTGTATGCAAAACAGTATTTGATTATGTTTGAATTTGCGGCTGTTATCGTTTGCCATAGAAAATAATTACCCTCGATTAAAAAAAAAATGTTGCAGGTAAACTACCCCTTTCCCTTAACCGCTCTTCACCAAAAACAATAGGTCTTGACTACTCTACAAATCTGGGATGTATGCAAAAAATTATTTGATTCTGTTTGAATTTGCGGCTGTTATCGTTTGCCATAGAAAAAAAATCTACAGACAGACAGACAGCCACAAAGATAGACAGGCACTTCTCAAAAAAAGACTTTTTTCGTGTTTTGAGTGTAGTACAATCATAATCTGCAATAATCTCAAACACGATTTTTTTTGCCATCACTATACTTCCATTTCCTTAAGGAACATGGAAGTAAATATCGCTATGGAGAACCATACATGACTTCCATTTTCTAAGATTTATATTTAAAATCATATTTGAAATGAAATATATCCATAGAAACTACGTCTTTCTACTTATTGCTTCAGCATTAACCACAGTACTGTGGTCACTAACGTATACCACCTCACGTTTTCGCACTCGATTTTCACTGATGATGGCAGTCGATGGCACTGCAGAAAAGTCTGGTTTTACAGAAAACATTGGACTACGGCTACACAGCCCGGGAAGCAATTTTAACAAAAAAAAAACATCTTTGTTGCCGATAACGTAGTACACATAAAAAATTCTCCCCTCCACCTTCAACTATAATTTTTATTAATAGAAAATTACCCCCACCCCGTTCACCTAACCTCTTCCTTTATAGATATTTTATCTACGTTTCTACAGTAGATTATTAAGAGCTTCTTAACAGGATATTTTATTTATAAAAATTAAGTACTTTACTCTTGTTAAATCATAAAAGGTTTCTGGTAAACTACCCCTTTCTCTTAATCGATCTTCTCCAAAATCTATAGACCTTCAGTCCTCTACAACTCAGGAAAGTGTGCAAAAAATTATTTGATTCTCTTTTATTTTTAAGCAGTTATCGTTCGTCATAAAAAATTACCCTTTTTAAAACATAAAATGTTGCAGGTAAACTACACCTTTCCCTTAACCGATCTTCGCCAAAATCAACAGACCTTGAGTTCTCTTTTGTTCAAAAAGGTATACAAAAATGTAGTTGATTCTGTTTGAATTTACGGCAGTCATCGTTCGTCATATAAAAAATTACCCTTCTTAAAACATAAAACGTTGCAGGTAAACTACCCCTTTCCCTCAACCGATCTTCACCAAAATCAGTAGGTCTTGAGAACTCTACAATTCAGAGCTGTATGCAACAAAATATTTGATTATGTTTGAATTTGCATCTGTTATCGTTAGCCGTAGAAAATACCCTTGTTAAAACATAAAATGTTGCAGGTAAACTACCCCTTTCTCTGAACCGATCTTCTCCAAAATCAATAGACCTTCCGTCCTCTACAATTCAGGGATGCGTGCAAAAAAATATATGATTCTGTTTGAATGTGCGGCAGTTATCGTTCGTCATGGAAACATTTCTCTTGTTACAACATAAAATGTTGCAGGTAAACCACCTCTTTCTCTTAACCGATCTTCACCAAAATCAACAAACCTTGAGCTCTCTGCAATTCAGGAAAGTGTGCACAAAATTATTTGATTCTCTTTGAATTTTCGGCAGTTATCGTTCGTCATAAAAAAATTACCCTTTTTAAAACATAAAAAGTTGCTGATACACTACCCCTTCCCTTAACCGATCTTCAACAAAATAAACACACCTTGAGTTCTCTTTAGTTCAAAAAGGTATGCAAAAACATAGTTGATTCTGTTTTAATGTACGGCAGTTGTCGTTCATCATAAAAAAAATTACCCTTGTTAAAACATTAAATGTTGCAGGTAAACTACCCTATTCCCTTAACCGATCTTCAACAAAACCAACAGATATTGAGAACTCTACAATTTAGAGCTGTATGCAATATATTATATGATTCTGTTTGAATTTGCGGCTGTTATCATTTGCCATACAAAATACCCTTGATAATTCACCAAAAATAATAGGTCTTTAGTACTCAACAAATCAGGCCTGTATGCAAAAACATATTTGATTCTGTTTAAATTTGCGGCTCTTATCGTTTGCCATAGAAAATACCCTTTTAAAACATAAAACGTTGCAGGTAAACTACCCCTTTCCCTTAACCGATCTTCACCAAAAACAAAGGTTTTGACAACTCTACAATTCAGGGTAGTATGCAAAAAATTATTTGATTATGTTTGAATTTGCAGCTGTTATCATTTGCCATAGAAAATACCCTTGTTAAAACATAAAATGTTGCAGGTAAACTACCCCTTTCCCTTAACCGATCTTCAACAAAATCAAAAGACCTTGAGTTCTCTAGAAATCAGGCAAGTTTGCAAAAACGTATTTGATTCTCTTTGAATTTTCGGTAGTTATCGTTCATCATAAAAAAATACCCTTTTTAAAACAAAACTTTGGTGATAAACTACCCCTTTCCCTTAACTGATCTTCACCAAAAACAATAGGTCGTGAGTACTCTACAAATCAGGGCTGTATGCAAAACATCATTTGATTCTGTTTGAATTTGCGGCTGTTATCGTTTACTATAGAAAAAAATTACCCTTGATAAAAAACTGTTGCAGGTAAACTACCCCTTTCCGTTAACCGATCTTCACCAACACCAACAGATATTGAGAACTCTACAATACAGGGCTGTATGCAAAACATCATTTGATTCTGTCTGAATTTGCGGCTGTTATCGTTTACCATAGAAAAAAAATACCCTTGATAAAAAACCGTTGCTGGTAAACTACCCCTTTCACTTAACCGATCTTCAACAAAACCAACAGGTGTTGAGAACTCTACAATTCAGTTCGGTATGCAAAATATTATATGCTTCTGTTTGAATTTGCGGCTGTTATCGTTTGCCATAGAAAATACCCTTGTTACAATATAAAATTTTGCAGGTAAACTACCCCTTTCCCTTAACCGATCTTCACCAAAAACAACACGTCTTGAGCACTCTACAATTCTGGGCTGTATGCAAAACAGTATTTGATTATGTTTGAATTTGCGGCTGTTATCGTTTGCCATAGAAAAAAAATCTACAGACAGACAGACACACACACACAGACAGACAGACACACAGATAGACAGACACTTTTCAAAAAAAGAATTTTTTCGTGCTTTGAGTGTAGTACAATCATAATCTGCAATAATCTCGAACACAATTTTTTTTGCCATCACCATACTTCCATTTCCTTAAGGAACATGGAAGTAAATATCGGTATGGAGAACCATACATGACTTCCATTTTCTAAGATTTATATTTAAAATCATATTTGAAATGAAATATATCCATAGAAACTACGTCTTTCTACTTATTGCTTCAGCATTAACCACAGTACTGTGGTCA
This sequence comes from Magicicada septendecula, assembly GCA_034769895.1. Classification (NCBI taxonomy): domain Eukaryota; kingdom Metazoa; phylum Arthropoda; class Insecta; order Hemiptera; family Cicadidae; genus Magicicada; species Magicicada septendecula. Next base: position 493,370,951 of record CM068367.1, read on the forward strand.
CTAACGTATACCACCTCACGTTTTCGCACTCGATTTTCACTGATGATGGCAGTCGATGGCACTGCAGAAAAGTCTGGAATTACAGAAAACATTGGACTACGGCTACACAGCCCGGGAAGCAATTTTAACAAAAAAAAACATCTTTGTTGCCGATAACGTAGTACACATAAAAAATTCTCCCCTCCACCTTCAACTATAATTTTTATTAATAGAAAATTACCCCCACCCCGTTCACCTAACCTCTTCCTTTATAGATATTTCATCTACGTTTCTACAGTAGATTATTAAGAGCTTCTTAACAGGATATTTTATTTATAAAAATTAAGTACTTTACTCTTGTTAAATCATAAAAGGTTTCTGGTAAACTACCCCTTTCTCTTAATCGATCTTCTCCAAAATCTATAGACCTTCAGTCCTCTACAACTCAGGAAAGTGTGCAAAAAATTATTTGATTCTCTTTGAATTTTCAGCAGTTATCGTTCGTCATAAAAAATTACCCTTTTTAAAACATAAAATGTTGCAGCTAAACTACACCTTTCCCTTAACCGATCTTCGCCAAAATCAACAGACCTTGAGTTCTCTTTTGTTCAAAAAGGTATACAAAAACGTAGTTGATTCTGTTTGAATTTACGGCAGTCATCGTTCGTCATATAAAAAATTACCCTTCTTAAAACATAAAACGTTGCAGGTAAACTACCCCTTTCCCTCAACCGATCTTCACCAAAATCAGTAGGTCTTGAGAACTCTACAATTCAGGGCTGTATGCAACAAAATATTTGATTATGTTTGAATTTGCATCTGTTATCGTTAGCCATAGAAAATACCCTTGTTAAAACATAAAATGTTGCAGGTAAACTACCCCTTTTTCTTAACCGATCTTCACCAAAAACAATAGGTCTTGAGAACTCTACAATTTAGGGCTGTATGCAAATAATCATTTGATTCTGTAAGAATTTGCGGCTGTTATTGTTTGCCATAGAAAATACCCTTGTTAAAACATAAAAAGTTACAGGTAAACTACCCCTTTCCCTTAACCGATCTTCACCAAAAACAATAGGTCTTGAGAACTCTACAATTTAGAGCTGTATGCCAATAACCATTTGTTTCTGTTTGAATTCGCGGCTGTTATCGTTTGCCATAGAAAATACCCTTGTTAAAACATAAAACGTTGCAGGTAAACTACCCCCTTCCCTTAACCGATCTTCAACAAAACGAACAGACCTTGAGTTCTGTATAATTCAAAAAGGTATGCAGAAGAGTAGTTGATTCTGTTTTAATATACGGCAGTTATCGTTAGTCATAAAAAAATTACCGTTAAAACATAAAATGTTGCAGGTAAACTACCCTATTCCCTTAACCGATCTTCACCAAAACCAACAGGTCTTGAGAACTTTACAATTCAGGGCTGTATGCACAACATTATTTGATTCTTTTTGAATTTGCGCCTATTATCGTTTACCATAGAAGAAGTAAAATATCGGTATGGAGAACCATACATGACTTCCATGTTCTAAGATTTATATTTAAAATCATATTCGAAATGAAATATTTCCATAGAAACTACGTCTTTCTACTTATTGCTTCAGCATTAACCACAGTACTGTGGTCACTAACGTATACCACCTCACGTTTTCGCACTCGATTTTCACTGATGATGGCTGTCGATGGCACTGCCGAAAAGTCTGGTTTTGCAGAAAAAATTGGCCTACGGCTAAACAGCCCGCGAAGCAATTTTAACAAAAAACTACTTCTTTGTTGCCGATAACGTAGTACACATAAAAAATTCTCCCCTCCACCTTGAACTATAAATTTTAATTATAGAAAATTACCCCCACCCCGTTCACCTAACCTCTTCATTTATAGATATTTCATCTACGTTTCTACAGTGGATTATTAAGAGATTCTTAACAGGATATTTTATTTATAAAAATTAAGTACTTTACTCTTGTTAAATCAAAAATGTTTCTGGTAAACTACCCCTTTCTCTTAACCGATCTTCTCCAAAATCAATAGACCTTCCGTCCTCTACAATTCAGGGATGCATGCAAAAAAATATATGATTCTGTTTGAATGTGCGGCAGTTATCGTTCGTCATGGAAACATTTCTCTTGTTACAACATAAAATGTTGCAGGTAAACTACCTCTTTCTCTTAACCGATCTTCACCAAAATCAACAAACCTTGAGCTCTCTGCAATTCAGGAAAGTGTGCACAAAATTATTTGATTCTCTTTGAATTTTCGGCAGTTATCGTTCGTCATAAAAAAATTACCCTTTTTAAAAACATAAAACGTTGCTGATACACTACCCCTTCCTTTAACCGATCTTCAACAAAATAAACACACCTTGAGTTCTCTTTAGTTCAAAAAGGTATGCAAAAACATAGTTGATTCTGTTTTAATGTACGGCAGTTATCATTCGTCATAAAAAAAATTACCCTTGTTAAAACATTAAATGTTGCAGGTAAACTACCCTGTTCCCTTAACCGATCTTCAACAAAACCAACAGGTGTTGAGAACTCTACAATTCAGGGCTGTATGCAAAATATTATATGATTCTGTTTGAATTTGCGGCTGTTATCGTTTGCCATAGAAAATACCCTTGATAAAACAAAAAATGTGGCAGGTAAACTACCCCTTTCCCTTAACCGAACTTCACCAAAAACAATTGGTCTTTAGTACTCAGCAAAACAGGGCTGTATGCAAAAACGTATTTGATTCTGTTTGAATTTGCGGCTCTTATCGTTTGCCATAGAAAAAAATACCCTTGTTAAAAAACCGTTGCTGGTAAACTACCCCTTTCCCTTAACCGATCTTCACCAAAAACGATAGGTCTTGAGAACTCTACAATTCAGAGCTGTATGCAATATATTATTTGATTCTGTTTGAATTTGCGGCTGTTATCGTTTGCCATACAAAATACCCTTGATAAAACAAAAAACGTGGCAGGTAAACTACCCCTTTCCCTTAACCGATCTTCACCAAAAATAATAGGTCTTTAGTACTCAACAAATCAGGCCTGTATGCAAAAACATATTTGATTCTGTTTAAATTTGCGGCTCTTATTGTTTGCCATAGAAAATACCCTTTTAAAACATAAAACGTTGCAGGTAAACTACCCCTTTCCCTTAACCAATCTTCACCAAAAACAAAGGTTTTGACAACTCTACAATTCAGGGTAGTATGCAAAAAATTATTTGATTATGTTTGAATTTGCAGCTGTTATCGTTTGCCATAGAAAATACCCTTGTTAAAACAAAATGTTGCAGGTAAACTACCCCTTTCCCTTAACCGATCTTTACCAAAATCAACAGATCTTGAGATCTCTACAATTCAGGGCTGTATGCGAAACATTATTTGATTCTGTTTGAATTTGCGGCTGTTATCGTTTGCCAAACAAACAAAATTTCCCATGATAAAAAAAAAGTTGCAGGAAAACTACCCCTTTCCCTCAACCGATCTTTACCAAAAACAATAGGTCGTGAGTACTCCACAAATCAGGGCTGTATGCAAAAAATTATTTGATTCTGTTTAAATTTGCGGCTGTTATCGTTTGCCATAGAAAAAAATCTACACACAGACAGACACACACAGACACTTTTCGGAAAACGACTTTTTTTCATGTTTTGAGTGTAGTACAATCAGAATCTGCAATAATCTCGAACACGATTTTTTTTGCCATCACCATACTACCATTTCCTTAAGGAACATGAAAGTAAATATCGGTATGGAGAAACATACATGACTTCCATATTCTAAGATTTATATTTAAAATCATTTTCAGCCAAACAGCCAGGCTGTCTTACCTGCCTTTTTATTGCTGTATTAAATGAAAAATATTATATTACATTAAAATGAAAAAATTATAATTTTATTGCCTGCCAACAAAATTATTTTATTTTTAACAATTACCATTGTTTCAAAAAGTTTAAATAAATTTTCAAGTACTTTATTCTTGTTAAAACGTAAAAGGTTGCAGGTAAACTACCCCTTCCCCTTAACCGATCTTCACCAAAATCGAAAGTCATTGAGACCTCTACAATTCAGGGACGTATGCAAAAAATTATTTGATTCTGTTTGAATTTGCGGCTGTTATCGTTTGCCATAGGAAATACCCTTGTTAAAACATAAAACGTTACAGGTAAACTACCCCTTTCCCTTAACCGATCTTCACCAAAAACAATAGGTCTTGAGTACTCTACAAAACAGGGCTGTATGCAAAAACGTATTTGATTCTGTTTGAATTTTCGGCTCTTATCGTTTGCCATAGAAAATACCCTTTTAAAACATAAAACGCTGCAGGTAAACTACCCCTTTCCCTTAACCGATCTTCACCAACACCAATAGGTATTGAGAACTCTACAATACAGGGCTGTACGCAAAATATCATTTGATTCTGTTTGAATTGGCGGCTGTTATCGTTTACCATAGAAAAAATTACCGTTGATAAAAAACCATTGCAGGTAAACTACCCCTTTCCCTTAACCGATCTTCACCAACACCAATAGGTATTGAGAACTCTACAATACAGGGCTGTACGCAAAATATCATTTGATTCTGTTTGAATTGGCGGCTGTTATCGTTTACCATAGAAAAAATTACCGTTGATAAAAAACCATTGCAGGTAAACTACCCCTATCCCTTAACCGATCTTCACCAAAAACGATAGGTCTTGAGAACTCTACAATTCAGTGCTGTATGCAAAATATTATATGATTTTGATTAAATTTGATGCTGTTCTCGTTTGCCATATAAAATACCCTTGATAAAACAAAAAACGTGACAGGTAAACTACCCCTTTCCCTTATACGATCTTCACCAAAAACAATAGGTCTTTAGTACTCAAGAAATCAGGGCTGTATGCAAAAACGTATTTGATTCTGTTTGAATTTGCAGCTCTTATCGTTTGCCATAAAAAATACCCTTGATAAAACATAAAACGTTGCAGGTAAACTACCCCTTCCCCTTAACCGATCTTTACCAAAATCAACAAATCTTGAGAACTCTACAATTCAGGGCTGTATGCGAAACATTATTTGATACTGTTTGAATTTGCGGATGTTATCGTTTGCCAAACAAACAAAATTACCCTTGATAAAAAACCGTTGCAGGTAAACTACCCCTTTCCCTTAACCGATCTTCACCAAAAACAATAGGTTTTGAGTACTCTACAAATCAGGGCTGCATGCAAACAATTATTTGATTCTGTTTCAATTTGCGGCTGTTATCGTTTGCCATAGAAAATACTCTTGTTAAAACATAAAACGTTGCAGGTAAACTACCCCTTTCCCATAACCAATCTTCACCAAAAACAATAGGTCTTGAGATCTCTACAATTTAGGGTTGTATGCAAATAATCATTTGATTCTGTTTGAATTTGCGGCTGTTGTCGTTTGCCATAGAAAATACCCTTGTTACAATATAAAATGTTGCGGGTAAACTACCCCTTTCCATTAACCGATCTTCACCAAAAACAACAGGTCTTGAGAACTCTACAATTCTGGGCTGTATGCAAAACAGTATTTGATTCTGTTTGAATTTGCGGCTGTTATCGTTTGCATAGAAAATAATTACCCTTGATTAAAAAAAAAAGTTGCAGGTAAACTACCCCCTTCCCATAACTGCTCTTCACCAAATCAGGGATGTATGCAAAAAATTATTTGATTCTGTTTGAATTTGCGGCTGTTATCGTTTGCCATAGAAAAAAAACTACAGACAGACAGACAGACACAAAGAGACTTTTCAAAAAAAGACTTTTTATCATGTTTTGAGTGTAGTACAATCATAATCTGCAATAATCTCGAACACGATTTTCACCAAAAACCGATCTTCACCAAAAACAATAGGTCTTTAGTACTCAACAAAACAGGGCTGTATGCAAAAACGTATTTGATTATGTTTGAATTTGCGGATCTTATCGTTTGCCATAGAAAATAACCTTTTAAGACATAAATCGTTGCAGGTAAACTACCCCTTTCCCTTTACTGATCTTCACCAACACCAACAGGTATTGAGAACTCTACAACACAGGGCTGTATGCAAAACATCATTTGATTCTGTTTGAATTAGCGGCTGTTATCGTTTACCATAGAAAAAAATACCCTTGATAAAAAACCATTGCTGGTAAACTACCCCTTTCCCTTAACCGATTTTCACCAAAAACGATAGGTCCTAAGAACTCTAAAATTCAGGCTGTATGCAAAATATTATATGATTCTGTTTGAATTTGCGGCTGTTATCGTTTGCCATACAAAATACCCTTGATAAAACAAAAAATTTGGCAGGTAAACTACCCCTTTCCCTTAACCGATCTTCACTAAAAATAATAAGTCTTTAGTACTCAACAAATCAGGAATGTATGCAAAAACGTATTTGATTCTGTTTAAATTTGCGGCTCCTATCGTTTGCCATAGAAAATACCCTTTTAAAACATAAAACGTTGCAGGTAAACTACCCCTTTCCCTTAACCGATCTTCACCAAAAACAACAGCTCTTGAGAACTCTACAATTCAAGGTAGTATGAAAAAAATTATTTGATTATGTTTGAATCTGCGGCTGTTATCGTTTGCCATAGAAAATACCCTTGTTACAATATAAAATGTTGCTGGTAAACTACCCCTTTCCCTTAATCGATCTTCACCAAAAACAACATATCTTGAGAACTCTATAATTCAGGGCTGTATGCGAAACATTATTTGATTCTGTTTGAATTTGCGGCTGTTATCGTTTGCCAAACAAACAAAATTACCCTTGATAAAAAAAAACCGTTGCAGGTAAACTACCCCTTTCCCTCAACCGATCTTTACCAAAAACAATAGGTCGTGAGTTCTCCACAAATCAGGGGTGTATGCAAAAAATTATTTGATTCTGTTTGAATTTGCGGCTGTTATCGTTTGCCATAGAAAAAAATCTACAGACACACAGACACACACACTTTTCGAAAAACGACTTTTTTTCATGTTTTGAGTGTAGTACAATCAGAATCTGCAATAATCACGAACACGATTTTTTTTGCCATCACCATACTTCCATTTCCTTAAGGAACATGGAAGTAAAATTACCCTTGATAAAAAACCGTTGCAGGTAAACTACCCCTTTCCCTTAACCGATCTTCACCAAAAACAATAGGTCTTGAGTACTCTACAAATCAGGGCTGCATGCAAACAATTATTTGATTCTGTTTCAATTTGCAGCTGTTATCGTTTGCCATAGAAAATACCCTTGCTAAAACATAAAATTTTGCAGGTAAACTACTCCTTTCCCTTAACCGATCTTCACCAAAAACAACAGGTCTTGAGAACTCTACAATTCTGGGCTGCATGCAAAACAGTATTTGATTATGTTTGAATTTGCGGCTGTTATCGTTTGCCATAGAAAAAAAATCTACAGACAGACAGACACACACACACAGACAGACAGACACACAGATAGACAGACACTTTTCATAAAAAAGAATTTTTTTTGTGTTTTGAGTGTAGTACAATCATAATCTGCAATAATCTCGAACACGATTTTTTTTGCCATCACCATACTTCCATTTACTTAAGGAACATGGAAGTAAAATTACCCTTGATAAAAAACCGTTGCAGGTAAACTACCCCTTTCCCTTAACCGATCTTCACCAAAAACAATAGGTCTTGAGTACTCTACAAATCAGGGCTGCATGCAAACAATTATTTGATTCTGTTTCAATTTGCGGCTGTTATCGTTTGCCATAGAAAATACCCTTGTTAAAACATAAAACGTTGCAGGTAAACTACCCCTTTCCCTTAACCGATCTTCTACAAAATCAACAGACCTTGAGTTCTGTATAATTCTAAAAGGTATGCAGAAGAGTAGTTGATTCTGTTTTAATGTACGGCAGTTATCTTTCGTCATAAAAAAAATTACCCTTGATAAAACATAAAATGTTGCTGGTAAACAACCCTATTCCCTTAACCGATATCACCAAAACCAACAGGTCTTGACAACTCTACACTTCAGGGCTGTATGCAAAATATTATATGATTCTGTTTGAATTTGCGGCTGTTATCGTTTGCCATATAAAATACCCTTGATAAAACAAAAAACAGGTAAACTACCCCTTTCCCTTAACCGATTTTCACCAAAAACAATAGGTCTTTAGTACTCAACAAAACAGGGCTGTATGCAAAAACGTATTTGATTCTGTTTGAATTATCGGCTCTTATCGTTTGCCATAGAAAATACCCTTTTAAAACATAAAACGTTGCAGGTAAACTACCCCTTTCCCTTAACCGATCTTCACCAACACCAATAGGTATTGAGAACTCTACAATACAGGGCTGTATGCAAAATATCATTTGATTCTGTTTGAATTTGCGGCTGTTATCGTTTACCATAGAAAAAATTACCGTTGCAGGTAAACTACCCCTATCCCTTAACCGATCTTCACCAAAAACGATAGGTCTTGAGAACTCTACAATTCAGCACTGTATGCAAAATATTATGATTTTGTTTGAATTTGCAGCTGCCCTCGTTTGCCATATAAAATATCCTTGATAAAACAAAAAACGTGACAGGTAAACTACCCCTTTCCCTTAAACGATCTTCACCAAAAACAATAGGTCTTTAGTACTCAAGAAATCAGGGCTGTATGCAAAAACGTATTTGATTCTGTTTGAATTTGCAGCTCTTATCGTTTGCCATAAAAAATACCCTTGTTAAAACATAAAACGTTGCAGGTAAACTACCCCTTTCCCTTAACCGATCTTTACCAAAAATCAACAAATCTTGAGAACTCTACAATTCAGGGCTGTATGCGAAACATTATTTGATACTGTTTGAATTTGCGGATGTTATCGTTTGCCAAACAAACAAAATTACCCTTGATAAAAAACCGTTGCAGGTAAACTACCCCTTTCCCTTAACCGATCTTCACCAAAAACAATAGGTTTTGAGTACTCTACAAATCAGGGCTGCATGCAAACAATTATTTGATTCTGTTTCAATTTGCGGCTGTTATCGTTTGCCATAGAAAATACTCTTGTTAAAACATAAAACGTTGCAGGTAAACTACCCCTTTCCCATAACCAATCTTCACCAAAAACAATAGGTCTTGAGATCTCTACAATTTAGGGTTGTATGCAAATAATCATTTGATTCTGTTTGAATTTGCGGCTGTTGTCGTTTGCCATAGAAAATACCCTTGTTACAATATAAAATGTTGCGGGTAAACTACCCCTTTCCATTAACCGATCTTCACCAAAAACAACAGGTCTTGAGAACTCTACAATTCTGGGCTGTATGCAAAACAGTATTTGATTCTGTTTGAATTTGCGGCTGTTATCGTTTGCATAGAAATAATTACCCTTGATTAAAAAAAAAAGTTGCAGGTAAACTACCCCCTTCCCCTAACTGCTCTTCACCAAATCAGGGATGTATGCAAAAAATTATTTGATTCTGTTTGAATTTGCGGCTGTTATCGTTTGCCATAGAAAAAAAACTACAGACAGACAGACACACACACACACAGACAGACAGACACAAAGACTTTTCAAAAAAAGACTTTTTATCATGTTTTGAGTGTAGTACAATCATAATCTGCAATAATCTCGAACACGATTTTCACCAAAAACCGATCTTCACCAAAAACAATAGGTCTTTAGTACTCAACAAAACAGGGCTGTATGCAAAAACGTATTTGATTATGTTTGAATTTGCGGATCTTATCGTTTGCCATAGAAAATAACCTTTTAAGACATAAATCGTTGCAGGTAAACTACCCCTTTCCCTTAACTGATCTTCACCAACACCAACAGGTATTGAGAACTCTACAACACAGGGCTGTATGCAAAACATCATTTGATTCTGTTTGAATTAGCGGCTGTTATCGTTTACCATAGAAAAAAATACCCTTGATAAAAAACCATTGCTGGTAAACTACCCCTTTCCCTTAACCGATTTTCACCAAAAACGATAGGTCCTAAGAACTCTAAAATTCAGGCTGTATGCAAAATATTATATGATTCTGTTTGAATTTGCGGCTGTTATCGTTTGCCATACAAAATACCCTTGATAAAACAAAAAATTTGGCAGGTAAACTACCCCTTTCCCTTAACCGATCTTCACTAAAAATAATAAGTCTTTAGTACTCAACAAATCAGGAATGTATGCAAAAACGTATTTGATTCTGTTTAAATTTGCGGCTCCTATCGTTTGCCATAGAAAATACCCTTTTAAAACATAAAACGTTGCAGGTAAACTACCCCTTTCCCTTAACCGATCTTCACCAAAAACAACAGCTCTTGAGAACTCTACAATTCAAGGTAGTATGAAAAAAATTATTTGATTATGTTTGAATCTGCGGCTGTTATCGTTTGCCATAGAAAATACCCTTGTTACAATATAAAATGTTGCTGGTAAACTACCCCTTTCCCTTAATCGATCTTCACCAAAAACAACATATCTTGAGAACTCTATAATTCAGGGCTGTATGCGAAACATTATTTGATTCTGTTTGAATTTGCGGCTGTTATCGTTTGCCAAACAAACAAAATTACCCTTGATAAAAAAAAACCGTTGCAGGTAAACTACCCCTTTCCCTCAACCGATCTTTACCAAAAACAATAGGTCGTGAGTTCTCCACAAATCAGGGGTGTATGCAAAAAATTATTTGATTCTGTTTGAATTTGCGGCTGTTATCGTTTGCCATAGAAAAAAATCTACAGACACACAGACACACACACTTTTCGAAAAACGACTTTTTTTCATGTTTTGAGTGTAGTACAATCAGAATCTGCAATAATCACGAACACGATTTTTTTTGCCATCACCATACTTCCATTTCCTTAAGGAACATGGAAGTAAAATTACCCTTGATAAAAAACCGTTGCAGGTAAACTACCCCTTTCCCTTAACCGATCTTCACCAAAAACAATAGGTCTTGAGTACTCTACAAATCAGGGCTGCATGCAAACAATTATTTGATTCTGTTTCAATTTGCAGCTGTTATCGTTTGCCATAGAAAATACCCTTGCTAAAACATAAAATTTTGCAGGTAAACTACTCCTTTCCCTTAACCGATCTTCACCAAAAACAACAGGTCTTGAGAACTCTACAATTCTGGGCTGCATGCAAAACAGTATTTGATTATGTTTGAATTTGCGGCTGTTATCGTTTGCCATAGAAAAAAAATCTACAGACAGACAGACACACACACACAGACAGACAGACACACAGATAGACAGACACTTTTCATAAAAAAGAATTTTTTTTGTGTTTTGAGTGTAGTACAATCATAATCTGCAATAATCTCGAACACGATTTTTTTTGCCATCACCATACTTCCATTTACTTAAGGAACATGGAAGTAAAATTACCCTTGATAAAAAACCGTTGCAGGTAAACTACCCCTTTCCCTTAACCGATCTTCACCAAAAACAATAGGTCTTGAGTACTCTACAAATCAGGGCTGCATGCAAACAATTATTTGATTCTGTTTCAATTTGCGGCTGTTATCGTTTGCCATAGAAAATACCCTTGTTAAAACATAAAACGTTGCAGGTAAACTACCCCTTTCCCTTAACCGATCTTCTACAAAATCAACAGACCTTGAGTTCTGTATAATTCTAAAAGGTATGCAGAAGAGTAGTTGATTCTGTTTTAATGTACGGCAGTTATCTTTCGTCATAAAAAAAATTACCCTTGATGAAACATAAAATGTTGCTGGTAAACAACCCTATTCCCTTAACCGATATCACCAAAACCAACAGGTCTTGACAACTCTACACTTCAGGGCTGTATGCAAAATATTATATGATTCTGTTTGAATTTGCGGCTGTTATCGTTTGCCATATAAAATACCCTTGATAAAACAAAAAACAGGTAAACTACCCCTTTCCCTTAACCGATTTTCACCAAAAACAATAGGTCTTTAGTACTCAACAAAACAGGGCTGTATGCAAAAACGTATTTGATTCTGTTTGAATTATCGGCTCTTATCGTTTGCCATAGAAAATACCCTTTTAAAACATAAAACGTTGCAGGTAAACTACCCCTTTCCCTTAACCGATCTTCACCAACACCAATAGGTATTGAGAACTCTACAATACAGGGCTGTATGCAAAATATCATTTGATTCTGTTTGAATTTGCGGCTGTTATCGTTTACCATAGAAAAAATTACCGTTGCAGGTAAACTACCCCTATCCCTTAACCGATCTTCACCAAAAACGATAGGTCTTGAGAACTCTACAATTCAGCACTGTATGCAAAATATTATGATTTTGTTTGAATTTGCAGCTGCCCTCGTTTGCCATATAAAATATCCTTGATAAAACAAAAAACGTGACAGGTAAACTACCCCTTTCCCTTAAACGATCTTCACCAAAAACAATAGGTCTTTAGTACTCAAGAAATCAGGGCTGTATGCAAAAACGTATTTGATTCTGTTTGAATTTGCAGCTCTTATCGTTTGCCATAAAAAATACCCTTGTTAAAACATAAAACGTTGCAGGTAAACTACCCCTTTCCCTTAACCGATCTTTACCAAAAATCAACAAATCTTGAGAACTCTACAATTCAGGGCTGTATGCGAAACATTATTTGATACTGTTTGAATTTGCGGATGTTATCGTTTGCCAAACAAACAAAATTACCCTTGATAAAAAACCGTTGCAGGTAAACTACCCCTTTCCCTTAACCGATCTTCACCAAAAACAATAGGTTTTGAGTACTCTACAAATCAGGGCTGCATGCAAACAATTATTTGATTCTGTTTCAATTTGCGGCTGTTATCGTTTGCCATAGAAAATACTCTTGTTAAAACATAAAACGTTGCAGGTAAACTACCCCTTTCCCATAACCAATCTTCACCAAAAACAATAGGTCTTGAGATCTCTACAATTTAGGGTTGTATGCAAATAATCATTTGATTCTGTTTGAATTTGCGGCTGTTGTCGTTTGCCATAGAAAATACCCTTGTTACAATATAAAATGTTGCGGGTAAACTACCCCTTTCCATTAACCGATCTTCACCAAAAACAACAGGTCTTGAGAACTCTACAATTCTGGGCTGTATGCAAAACAGTATTTGATTCTGTTTGAATTTGCGGCTGTTATCGTTTGCATAGAAATAATTACCCTTGATTAAAAAAAAAAGTTGCAGGTAAACTACCCCCTTCCCATAACTGCTCTTCACCAAATCAGGGATGTATGCAAAAAATTATTTGATTCTGTTTGAATTTGCGGCTGTTATCGTTTGCCATAGAAAAAAAACTACAGACAGACAGACACACACACACACAGACAGACAGACACAAAGAGACTTTTCAAAAAAAGACTTTTTATCATGTTTTGAGTGTAGTACAATCATAATCTGCAATAATCTCGAACACGATTTTCACCAAAAACCGATCTTCACCAAAAACAATAGGTCTTTAGTACTCAACAAAACAGGGCTGTATGCAAAAACGTATTTGATTATGTTTGAATTTGCGGATCTTATCGTTTGCCATAGAAAATAACCTTTTAAGACATAAATCGTTGCAGGTAAACTACCCCTTTCCCTTAACTGATCTTCACCAACACCAACAGGTATTGAGAACTCTACAACACAGGGCTGTATGCAAAACATCATTTGATTCTGTTTGAATTAGCGGCTGTTATCGTTTACCATAGAAAAAAATACCCTTGATAAAAAACCATTGCTGGTAAACTACCCCTTTCCCTTAACCGATTTTCACCAAAAACGATAGGTCCTAAGAACTCTAAAATTCAGGCTGTATGCAAAATATTATATGATTCTGTTTGAATTTGCGGCTGTTATCGTTTGCCATACAAAATACCCTTGATAAAACAAAAAATTTGGCAGGTAAACTACCCCTTTCCCTTAACCGATCTTCACTAAAAATAATAAGTCTTTAGTACTCAACAAATCAGGAATGTATGCAAAAACGTATTTGATTCTGTTTAAATTTGCGGCTCCTATCGTTTGCCATAGAAAATACCCTTTTAAAACATAAAACGTTGCAGGTAAACTACCCCTTTCCCTTAACCGATCTTCACCAAAAACAACAGCTCTTGAGAACTCTACAATTCAAGGTAGTATGAAAAAAATTATTTGATTATGTTTGAATCTGCGGCTGTTATCGTTTGCCATAGAAAATACCCTTGTTACAATATAAAATGTTGCTGGTAAACTACCCCTTTCCCTTAATCGATCTTCACCAAAAACAACATATCTTGAGAACTCTATAATTCAGGGCTGTATGCGAAACATTATTTGATTCTGTTTGAATTTGCGGCTGTTATCGTTTGCCAAACAAACAAAATTACCCTTGATAAAAAAAAACCGTTGCAGGTAAACTACCCCTTTCCCTCAACCGATCTTTACCAAAAACAATAGGTCGTGAGTTCTCCACAAATCAGGGGTGTATGCAAAAAATTATTTGATTCTGTTTGAATTTGCGGCTGTTATCGTTTGCCATAGAAAAAAATCTACAGACACACAGACACACACACTTTTCGAAAAACGACTTTTTTTCATGTTTTGAGTGTAGTACAATCAGAATCTGCAATAATCACGAACACGATTTTTTTTGCCATCACCATACTTCCATTTCCTTAAGGAACATGGAAGTAAAATTACCCTTGATAAAAAACCGTTGCAGGTAAACTACCCCTTTCCCTTAACCGATCTTCACCAAAAACAATAGGTCTTGAGTACTCTACAAATCAGGGCTGCATGCAAACAATTATTTGATTCTGTTTCAATTTGCAGCTGTTATCGTTTGCCATAGAAAATACCCTTGCTAAAACATAAAATTTTGCAGGTAAACTACTCCTTTCCCTTAACCGATCTTCACCAAAAACAACAGGTCTTGAGAACTCTACAATTCTGGGCTGCATGCAAAACAGTATTTGATTATGTTTGAATTTGCGGCTGTTATCGTTTGCCATAGAAAAAAAATCTACAGACAGACAGACACACACACACAGACAGACAGACACACAGATAGACAGACACTTTTCATAAAAAAGAATTTTTTTTGTGTTTTGAGTGTAGTACAATCATAATCTGCAATAATCTCGAACACGATTTTTTTTGCCATCACCATACTTCCATTTACTTAAGGAACATGGAAGTAAAATTACCCTTGATAAAAAACCGTTGCAGGTAAACTACCCCTTTCCCTTAACCGATCTTCACCAAAAACAATAGGTCTTGAGTACTCTACAAATCAGGGCTGCATGCAAACAATTATTTGATTCTGTTTCAATTTGCGGCTGTTATCGTTTGCCATAGAAAATACCCTTGTTAAAACATAAAACGTTGCAGGTAAACTACCCCTTTCCCTTAACCGATCTTCTACAAAATCAACAGACCTTGAGTTCTGTATAATTCTAAAAGGTATGCAGAAGAGTAGTTGATTCTGTTTTAATGTACGGCAGTTATCTTTCGTCATAAAAAAAATTACCCTTGATAAAACATAAAATGTTGCTGGTAAACAACCCTATTCCCTTAACCGATATCACCAAAACCAACAGGTCTTGACAACTCTACACTTCAGGGCTGTATGCAAAATATTATATGATTCTGTTTGAATTTGCGGCTGTTATCGTTTGCCATATAAAATACCCTTGATAAAACAAAAAACAGGTAAACTACCCCTTTCCCTTAACCGATTTTCACCAAAAACAATAGGTCTTTAGTACTCAACAAAACAGGGCTGTATGCAAAAACGTATTTGATTCTGTTTGAATTATCGGCTCTTATCGTTTGCCATAGAAAATACCCTTTTAAAACATAAAACGTTGCAGGTAAACTACCCCTTTCCCTTAACCGATCTTCACCAACACCAATAGGTATTGAGAACTCTACAATACAGGGCTGTATGCAAAATATCATTTGATTCTGTTTGAATTTGCGGCTGTTATCGTTTACCATAGAAAAAATTACCGTTGCAGGTAAACTACCCCTATCCCTTAACCGATCTTCACCAAAAACGATAGGTCTTGAGAACTCTACAATTCAGCACTGTATGCAAAATATTATGATTTTGTTTGAATTTGCAGCTGCCCTCGTTTGCCATATAAAATACCCTTGATAAAACAAAAAACATGACAGGTAAACTACCCCTTTCCCTTAAACGATCTTCACCAAAAACAATAGGTCTTTAGTACTCAAGAAATCAGGGCTGTATGCAAAAACGTATTTGATTCTGTTTGAATTTGCAGCTCTTATCGTTTGCCATAAAAAATACCCTTGTTAAAACATAAAACGTTGCAGGTAAACTACCCCTTTCCCTTAACCGATCTTTACCAAAAATCAACAAATCTTGAGAACTCTACAATTCAGGGCTGTATGCGAAACATTATTTGATTCTAAATTATTCCTTAGGCTTTCACGGCCGGTGTCACTTGAATTATGAAAAATATCCGGGCTGTTTGGCCGTGGTCCATGGTTAAAAACAAAACCAAACGTTTCGGCAGCACCACTGGCTGCCATCATCAGTGGAATAAGATTTCTGCACTCGGGGTGTTTACGTGCAGGCCCACGGTACTGTGGTATAGACTAAAGCTGTCCTGCCATGCTACCTGTACATATAAATTCAGCAGAGTCCCACGTACAGGTAAAAATGACACCATCAACCAATCACAACAGAGATGGTATATGATTGTCTCGCACCAAGATACGCCATTATGTGACTCACTTGTTTTCCAAGAAATACTGTGGGGAAGGCTGCTGATTTCGACGAAGGATGTCCGAGACCCGCTGTCATCGTGCGGTGTGTACGGAGTTCCCTGCTCATGCGGCCAGGTGTACATTGGTACCACGAAGCGCAGCGTCCGCACACGCGTGGGTGAACATAGCCGTTACTGTAGACTGGAACAGCCGGAGAAGTCTGCCGTGGCCGAACACGCGCTCGCCAATGCCGACCATCGGATCCGTTTCGATGAGACGAAACTCTTGTCGGCGGTGAGCGATTACTTCCCTCGTCTTCATATGGAGTCCGTCTTGATTCAGAAGCATGCTGCGATCGCTATGAATCGACGGGGCGAAAGCATCTCATTAAGTGCATTATGGCATGGCGCGATGCGAGCCTCTCACACACCTTCTTGTTTCTGATTGGCCGGTGATGTTTACTTACCTGTGCGGGGGTTGCAATTAGTAAACAATTAGCACAGGTGGCATCGCGGGAAATCAGCAGCCTTCCCCACAGTATTTCTTGGAAAACAAGTGAGTCACATAATGGCGTATCTTGGTGCGAGACAATCATATACCATCTCTGTTGTGATTGGTTGATGGTGTCATTTTTACCTGTACGTGGGACTTTGCTGAATTTATATGTACAGGTAGCATGGCAGGACAGCTTTAGTCTATACCACAGTACTGTGGGCCTGCACGTAAACACCCCGAGTGCAGAAATCTTATTCCACTGATGATGGCAGCCAGTGGTGCAGCAGAAACGTTTGGTTTTGTTTTTAACCATGGACCACGGCCAAACAGCCCGGATATTTTTCATAATTCAAATTATTTGATTCTGTTTGAATTTGCGGATGTTATCGTTTGCCAAACAAACAAAATTACCCTTGATAAAAAAACCGTTGCCGGTAAACTATCCCTTTCCCTCAACCGATCTTCACCAAAAACATTAGGTCGCGAGTACTCTACAAATCAGGGCTGTATGCAAAAAATTATTTGATTCTGTTTGAATTTGCGGCTGTTATCGTTTGCAATAGAAAAAAATCTAAGACAGACACACAGACACACACACAGACACTTTTCAAAAAATGACTTTTTGCATGTTTTGAGTGTAGTACAATCATATTCTGCAATAATCTCAAACACGATTTTTTTTGCCATCACCATACTTCCATTTCCTTAAGGAACATGGAAGTAAAATACCGTTGCAGGTAAACTACCCCTTCCCCTTAACCGATCTTCACCAAAAACAATAGGTCTTGAGTACTCTACAAAACACGGCTGCATGCAAACAATTATTTGATTCTGTTTCAATCTGCGGCTGTTATCGTTTGCCATAGAAAATACTCTTGTTAAAACATAAAACGTTGCATGTAAACTACCCCTTTCCCATAACCGATCTTCACCAAAAACAATAGGTCTTGAGACCTCTACAATTTAGGGTTGTATGCAAATAATCATTTGATTCTGTTTGAATTTGCGGCTGTTGTCGTTTGCCATAGAAAATACCCTTGTTACAATATAAAATGTTGCAGGTAAACTACCCCTTTCCCTTAACCGATCTTCACCAAAAACAACAGGTCTTGAGAACTCTACAATTCAGGGCTGTATGCAAAACAGTATTTGACTCTGTTTGAATTTGCGGCTGTTATCGTTTGCCATAGAAAATAATTACCCTTGATTAAAAAAAAAAGTTGCAGGTAAACTACCCCCTTCCCATAACTGCTCTTCACCAAAAACAATAGGTCTTGACTACTCTACAAATCAGGAATGTATGCAAAAAATTATTTGATTCTGTTTGAATTTGCGGCTGTTATCGTTTGCCATAGAAAAAAAACTACAGACAGACAGACACACAGACAGACAGACAGACAGACAGACAGACACAAAGAGACGTTTCAAAAAAAGACTGTTTATCATGTTTTGAGTGTAGTACAATCATAATCTGCAATAATCTCGAACACGATTTTCACCAAAAACCGATCTTCACCAAAAACAATAGGTCTTTAGTACTCAACAAAACAGGGCTGTATGCAAAAACGTATTTGATTATGTTTGAATTTGCGGATCTTATCGTTTGCCATAGAAAATAACCTTTTAAAACATAAATCGTTGCAGGTAAACTACCCCTTTCCCTTAACTGATCTTCACCAACACCAACAGGTATTGAGAACTCTACAACACAGGGCTGTATGCAAAACATCATTTGATTCTGTTTGAATTTGCGGCTGTTATCATTTACCATAGAAAACAAGAGATTTATAAAATATATCCAAGATTTATATTTAAAATCATTTTTGAAATAAAATATTTTCATAGAACCTACTAACGCTGGGGAAATCTGAGGAGCCAATCAGAGTTGGGCCTACCTGTCACTCTGCTGAATTTGGTGGAAAGCCCTGTCACTGTCGCCAAAGTATCAGCCTTGACAGGGTCCTCTTTTTCTGCAAAATGGGAGAGGAGGCTTGAGATGGAGTGAGTGACATGGTCCCCACCTCAATGAAGAACCCATTGTTTTATAAAAATATATTTAAATTTTGAAAACTGAAAATTCTTTTCTTATTGTAAATATTTATATTTTATAATCAAAATGACTTTATCAAAAAACAAACATTTTTTTTTATAATAAGTACTTACATATGTTTCTTAATATGCTTACTTTTTCTTCAATGTTGATGATCATTTCCAAACATTCTGACAAAATTGTATCTACAGAACAGTTAACATTCCCCACGTTTCCATTTCTGCTAATTTCTCATTACACCTTCCACTGACGTATTATTAACCATTTCATAAACTATCGTATAATCTTTTCAGATTTTGTGGTACAAAATCTGAAATTTTCAGATCGCCTGGCAACAAAATTATTTTATTTTCAACAATTACCATTGTTTGAAAAAGTTTAAATGAATTTTCAAGTACTTTACTCTTGTTAAAACGTAAAAGGTTGCAGGTAAACTACCCCTTCCCCTTAACTGATCTTCACCAAAATCTAAAGGCCTTGAGTCCTCTACAATTCACTGACGTATGCAAAAAATTATTTGATTCTGTTTGAATTTCCGGCAGTAGAAAATACTGTTTGCCATAGAAAATACGCTTGATAAAAAACGTTGCAGGTAAACTACCCCTTCCCCTAAACCGATCTTCACCAAAAACAATAGGTCTTGAGTACTCTACAAATCAGGGCTGTATGCGAAACATTATTTGATTCTGTTTGAATTTGAGCTGTTATCGTTTGCCAAAAAAAAAAATTTCCCTTGATAAAAAAAACCGTTGCAGGTAAACTACCCCTTCCCCTCAACCGATCTTCACCAAAAACAATAGGTCGCGAGTACTCTACAAATCAGGGCTGTATGCAGAAAATTATTTGATTCTGTTTGAATTTGCGGCTGTTATCGTTTGCCATAGAAAATACCCTTGTTAAAAAAACGTTGTAGGTAAACTACCCCTTTCCCTTAACCGATCTTCACCAAAAACAATAGGTCTTGAGAACTCTACAATTTAGGGCTGTATGCAAATAATCTTTTGATTCTGTTTGAATTTACGGCTGTTATCGTTTGCCATAGGAAATACCCTTGCTAAAACATAAAACGTTACAGGTAAACTACCCCTTTCCCTTAACCGATCTTCACCAAAAACAATAGGTCTTGAGAACTCTACAATTCAGAGCTGTATGTGAAACATTATTTGATTCTGTTTGAATTTGCGGCTGTTATCGTTTGCCAAAAAAAAAAATTTCCCTTGATAAAAAAAACCGTTGCAGGTAAACTACCCCTTTCCCTCAACCGATCTTCACCAAAAACAATAGGTCGCGAGTCCTCTACAAATCAGGACTGTATGCAAAAAATTATTTGATTTTGTTTGAATTTGCGGCAGTTATCGTTTGCCATAGAAAAAAAATCTACAGACACACAGACAGACACACAGACAGACAGACAGACAGACACACAGACACTTTTCGGAAAACGACATTTTTCATGTTTTGAGTGTAGTACAATCAGAATCTGCAATAATCTCGAACACGATTTTTTTTGCCATCACCATACTTCCATTCCTTAAGGAATATGGAAGTAAAAAGTAAAACAGGTAAACTACCCCTTTCCCTTAACCGATCTTCACCAAAAATAATAGGTCTTTAGTACTCAACAAATCAGGCCTGTATGCAAAAACATACTTGATTCTGTTTAAATTTGCGGCTCTTATCGTTTGCCATAGAAAATACCCTTTTAAAACATAAAATGTTGCAGGTAAACTACCCCTTTCCATTAACCGATCTTCACCAAAAACAACAGGTCTTGACAACTCTACAATTCAGGATAGTATGCAAAAAATTATTTGATTATGTTTGAATTTGCAGCTGTTATCGTTTGCCATAGAAAATATCCTTGTTAAAACATAAAATTTTGCAGGTAAACTACCCCTTTCCCTTAACCGATCTTTACCAAAATCAACAGGTCTTGAGAACTCGACAATTCAGGGCGGTATGCGAAACATTATTTGATTCTGTTTGAATTTGCGGCTGTTATCGTTTGCCACACTAACAAAATTACCCTTGATAAAAAAAACGTTGCAGGTAAACTACCTCTTTCCGTCAACCGATCTTTACCAAAAACAATAGGTCGTGAGTACTCCACAAATCAGGGCTGTATGCAAAAAATTATTTGATTCTGTTTGAATTTGCTGCTGTTATCGTTTGCCATAGAAAAAATCTACAGACACACAGACACACACACACACACACACACTTTTCGAAAAACGACTTTTTTCATGTTTTGAGTGTAGTACAATCAGAATCTGCAATAATCTCGAACACGATTTTTTTTGCCATCACCATAATACCATTTCCTTAAGGAACATGGAAGTAAAATTACCCTTGATAAATATCGGTATGGAGAACCATACATGACTTCCATGTTCTAAGATTTATATTTAAAATCATATTCGAAATGAAATATTTCCATAGAAACTATGTCTTTCTACTTATTGCTTCAGCATTAACCACAGTACTGTGGTCACTAACGTATACCACCTCACGTTTTCGCACTCGATTTTCACTGATGATGGCAGTCGATGGCACAGCCGAAAAGTCTGGTTTTACAGAAAACATTGGACTACGGCTAAACAGCCCGGGAACAAATTTTAACAAAAAACTACTTCTTTGTAGCCGATAACGTAGTACACGTATAAAAAATTCTCCCCTCCCTGTTCAACTATAATTTTTAGTAATAGGAAATTACCTCCACACTGTTCACCTAACCTCTTCATTTATAAATATTTCGTCTGCGTTTCTACAGTGGATTATTATGAGCTTCTTACCAGGATACTATATTTATAAAAATTAAGTACTTTACTCTTGTTAAATCATAAAATGTTTCTGGTAACCTACCCCTTTCTCTTAACGAATCTTCTCCAAAATCAATAGACCTTCAGTCCTCTACAATTCAGGGATGCATGCAAAAAAATATTTGATTCTGTTTGAATGTACGGCAGTTATCGTTCGTCATGGAAAAATTTCTCTTGTTACAACTTAAAAAGTTGCAGGTAAACTACCCCTTTCCCTTAACCGATCTTCACCAAAAACAATAGGTCGTGAGTACTCTACAAATCATGGCTGTATCCAAAACATCATTTGATTCTGTTTGAATTTGCGGCTGTTATCGTTTACTATAGAAAAAAATTATCCTTGATAAAAAACCGTTGCAGGTAAACTACCCCTTTCCCTTAACCGATCTTCACCAAACACGACAGCTCTTGGGTACTCTACAATTCAGGCCTGTATGCAAACAATTATTTGATTCTGTTTGAATTTGCGGCTGTTATCGTTTGCCATTACAACACCCTTGTTAAAACATAAAACGTTGCAGGTAAACTACCCCTTTCCCTTAACCGATCTTCTACAAAATCAACAGACCTTGAGTTCTGTATAATTCTAAAAGGTATGCAGAAGAGTAGTTGATTCTGTTTAAATGTACGGCAGTTATCGTTCGTCATAAAAAAAATTACCCTTGATAAAACATAAAATGTTGCTGGTAAACAACCCTATTCCCTTAACCGATAGCACCAAAACCAACAGGTCTTGAGAACTCTACACTTCAGGGCTGTATGCAAAATATTAGATGATTCTGTTTGAATTTGTGGCTATTATCGTTTGCCATATAAAATACTCTTGATACAACAAAAAACAGGTAAACTACCCCTTTCCCTTAACCGATCTTCACCATAAACAATAGGTCTTTAGTACTCAACAAAACAGGGCTGTATGCAAAAACGTATTTGATTCTGTTTGAATTTTCGGCTCTTATCGTTTGCCATAGAAAATACCCTTTTAAAACATAAAACGTTGCAGGTAAACTACCCCTTTCCCATAACCGATCTTCACCAACACCAATAGGTATTGAGAACTCTACAATACAGGGCTGTATGCAAAATATCATTTGATTCTGTTTGAATTTGCGGCTGTTATCGTTTACCATAGAAAAAATTACCCTTGATAAAAAACCGTTGCAGGTAAACTACCCCTTTCCCTTAACCGATCTTCACCAAAAACAAAGCTTTTGAGAACTCTACAATTCAGAGCAGTATGCAAAACATTATTTGATTATGTTTGAATTTCCAGCTGTTATTGTTTGCCATAAAAAATACCCTTGTTAAAACATAAAACGTTGCAGGTAAACTACCCCTTTCCCTTAACCGATCTTTACCAAAATCAACAGATCTTGAGAACTCTATAATTCAGGGCTGTATGCGAAACAATATTTGATTCTGTTTGAATTTGCGGATGTTATCGTTTGCCAAACAAACAAAATTACCCTTGATAAAAAAAATCGTTGCCGGTAAACTATCCCTTTCCCTCAACCGATCTTCACCAAAAACATTAGGTCGCGAGTACTCTACAAATCAGGGCTGTATGCAAAAAATTATTTGATTCTGTTTGAATTTGCGGCTGTTATCGTTTGCAATAGAAAAAAATCTAAGACAGACACACAGACACACACACAGACACTTTTCGAAAAATGACTTTTTTGCATGTTTTGAGTGTAGTACAATCATATTCTGCAATAATCTCAAACACGATTTTTTTTGCCATCACCATACTTCCATTTCCTTACGGAACATGGAAGTAAAATACCGTTGCAGGTAAACGACCCATTCCCCTTAACCAATCTTCACCAAAAACAATAGGTCTTGAGTACTCTACAAAACAGGGCTGCATGCAAACAATTATTTGATTCTGTTTCAATCTGCGGCTGTTATCGTTTGCCATAGAAAATACTCTTGTTAAAACATAAAACGTTGCAGGTAAACTACCCCTTTCCCATAACCGATCTTCACCAAAAACAATAGGTCTTGAGACCTCTACAATTTAGGGTTGTATGCAAATAATCATTTGATTCTGTTTGAATTTGCGGCTGTTGTCGTTTGCCATAGAAATTACCCTTGTTACAATATAAAATGTTGCAGGTAAACTACCCCTTTCCCTTAACCGATCTTCACCAAAAACAACAGGTCTTGAGAACTCTACAATTCTGGGCTGTATGCAAAACAGTATTTGATTCTGTTTGAATTTGCGGCTGTTATCGTTTGCCATAGAAAATAATTACCCTTGATTAAAAAAAAAAGTTGCAGGTAAACTACCCCCTTCCCATAACTGCTCTTCACCAAAAACAATAGGTCTTGACTACTCTACAAATCAGGGATGTATGCAAAAAATTATTTGATTATGTTTGAATTTGCGGATCTTATCGTTTGCCATAGAAAATAACCTTTTAAAACATAAATCGTTGCAGGTAAACTACCCCTTTCCCTTAACTGATCTTCACCAACACCAACAGGTATTGAGAACTCTACAACACAGGGCTGTATGCAAAACATCATTTGATTCTGTTTGAATTTGCGGCTGTTATCATTTACCATAGAAAACAAGAGATTTATAAAATATATCCAAGATTTATATTTAAAATCATTTTTGAAATAAAATATTTTCATAGAACCTACTAACGCTGGGGAAATCTGAGGAGCCAATCAGAGTTGGGCCTACCTGTCACTCTGCTGAATTTGGTGGAAAGCCCTGTCACTGTCGCCAAAGTATCAGCCTTGACAGGGTCCTCTTTTTCTGCAAAATGGGAGAGGAGGCTTGAGATGGAGTGAGTGACATGGTCCCCACCTCAATGAAGAACCCATTGTTTTATAAAAATATATTTAAATTTTGAAAACTGAAAATTCTTTTCTTATTGTAAATATTTATATTTTATAATCAAAATGACTTTATCAAAAAACAAACATTTTTTTTTATAATAAGTACTTACATATGTTTCTTAATATGCTTACTTTTTCTTCAATGTTGATGATCATTTCCAAACATTCTGACAAAATTGTATCTACAGAACAGTTAACATTCCCCACGTTTCCATTTCTGCTAATTTCTCATTACACCTTCCACTGACGTATTATTAACCATTTCATAAACTATCGTATAATCTTTTCAGATTTTGTGGTACAAAATCTGAAATTTTCAGATCGCCTGGCAACAAAATTATTTTATTTTCAACAATTACCATTGTTTGAAAAAGTTTAAATGAATTTTCAAGTACTTTACTCTTGTTAAAACGTAAAAGGTTGCAGGTAAACTACCCCTTCCCCTTAACTGATCTTCACCAAAATCTAAAGGCCTTGAGTCCTCTACAATTCACTGACGTATGCAAAAAATTATTTGATTCTGTTTGAATTTCCGGCAGTTATCGTTTGCCATAGAAAATACGCTTGATAAAAAACGTTGCAGGTAAACTACCCCTTCCCCTAAACCGATCTTCACCAAAAATAATAGATCTTGAGTACTCTACAAATCAGGGCTGTATGCAGAAAATTATTTGATTCAGTTTGAATTTGCGGCTGTTATCATTTGCCATAGAAAATACCTTTATTAAAAAAACGTTGTAGGTAAACTACCCCTTTCCCTTAACCGATCTTCACCAAAAACAATAGGTCTTGAGAACTCTACAATTCATGGCTGTATGCGAAACATTATTTGATTCTGTTTGAATTTGCGGCTGTTATCGTTTGCCAAAAAAAAAAATTTCCCTTGATAAAAAAAACGTTGCAGGTAAACTACCCCTTCCCCTCAACCGATCTTCACCAAAAACAATAGGTCGCGAGTACTCTACAAATCAGGGCTGTATGCAAAAAATTATTTGATTCTGTTTGAATTTGCGGCAGTTATCGTTTGCCATAGAAAATACGCTTGATAAAAAACGTTGCAGGTAAACTACCCCTTCCCCTCAACCGATCTTCACCAAAAACAATAGGTCTTGAGTACTCTACAAATCAGGACTGCATGCAGAAAATTATTTGATTCTGTTTGAATTTGCGGCTGTTATCGTTTGCCATAGAAAATACCCTTGTTAAAAAAACGTTGTAGGTAAACTACCCCTTTCCCTTAACCGATCTTCACCAAAAACAATAGGTCTTGAGAACTCTACAATTTAGGGCTGTATGCAAATAATCTTTTGATTCTGTTTGAATTTGCGGCTGTTATCGTTTGCCAAAAAAAAAATTTCATTTGATAAAAAAAAACGTTGCAGGTAAACTACCCCTTCCCCTCAACCGATCTTCACCAAAAACAATAGGTCGCGAGTACTCTACAAATCAGGGCTGTATGCAAAAAATTATTTGATTCTGTTTGAATTTGCAGCAGTTATCGTTTGCCATAGAAAATACGCTTGATAAAAAACGTTGCAGGTAAACTACCCCTTCTCCTCAACCGATCTTCACCAAAAACAATAGGTCTTGAGTACTCTACAAATCAGGACTGCATGCACAAAATTATTTGATTCTGTTTGAATTTGCGGCTGTTATCGTTTGCCATAGAAAATACCCTTGTTAAAAAAACGTTGTAGGTAAACTACCCCTTTCCCTTAACCGATCTTCACCAAAAACAATAGGTCTTGAGAACTCTACAATTTAGGGCTGTATGCAAATAATCTTTTGATTCTGTTTGAATTTGCGGCTGTTATCGTTTGCCATAGGAAATACCCTTGTTAAAACATAAAACGTTACAGGTAAACTACCCCTTTCCCTTAACCGATCTTCACCAAAAACAATAGGTCTTGAGAACTCTACAATTCAGGGCTGTATGTGAAACATTATTTGATTCTGTTTGAATTTGCGGCTGTTATCGTTTGCCAAAAAAAAAATCTACAGACACACAGACAGACACACAGACAGACAGACAGACAGACACACACACACACACACACACAGACACTTTTCGGAAAACGACTTTTTTTCATGTTTTGAGTGTAGTACAATCAGAATCTGCAATAATCTCGAACACGATTTTTTTTGCCATCACCATACTTCCATTCCTTAAGGAATATGGAAGTAAAAAGTAAAACCGGTAAACTACCCCTTTCCCTTATCCGATCTTCACCAAAAATAATAGGTCTTTAGTACTCAACAAATCAGGCCTGTATGCAAAAACATACTTGATTCTGTTTAAATTTGCGGCTCTTATCGTTTGCCATAGAAAATACCCTTTTAAAACATAAAATGTTGCAGGTAAACTACCCCTTTCCGTTAACCGATCTTCACCAAAAACAACAGGTCTTGACAACTCTACAATTCAGGATAGTATGCAAAAAATTATTTGATTATGTTTGAATTTGCAGCTGTTATCGTTTGCCATAGAAAATACCCTTGTTAAAACATAAAATGTTGCAGGTAAACTACCCCTTTCCCTTAACCGATCTTTACCAAAATCAACAGGTCTTGAGAACTCTACAATTCAGGGCTGTATGCGAAACATTATTTGATTCTGTTTGAATTTGCGGCTGTTATCGTTTGCCACACTAACAAAATTACCCTTGATAAAAAAAAACGTTGCAGGTAAACTACCCCTTTCCGTCAACCGATCTTTACCAAAAACAATAGGTCGTGAGTACTCCACAAATCAGGGCTGTATGCAAAAAATTATTTGATTCTGTTTGAATTTGCTGCTGTTATCGTTTGCCATAGAAAAAAATCTACAGACACACAGACAGACACACACACAGACACTTTTCGAAAAACGACTTTTTTCTTGTTTTGAGTGTAGTACAATCATATTCTGCAATAATCTCGAACACGATTTTTTTTGCCATCACCATAATACCATTTCCTTAAGGAACATGGAAGTAAAATTACCCTTGATAAATATCGGTATGGAGAACCATACATGACTTCCATGTTCTAAGATTTATATTTAAAATCATATTCGAAATGAAATATTTCCATAGAAACTATGTCTTTCTACTTATTGCTTCAGCACTAACCACAGTACTGTGGTCACTAACGTATACCACCTCACGTTTTCGCACTCGATTTTCACTGATGATGGCAGTCGATGGCACAGCCGAAAAGTCTGGTTTTACAGAAAACATTGGACTACGGCTAAACAGCCCGGGAACAAATTTTAACAAAAAACTACTTCTTTGTAGCCGATAACGTAGTACACGTATAAAAAATTCTCCCCTCCCTGTTCAACTATAATTTTTAGTAATAGGAAATTACCCCCACCCTGTTCACCTAACCTCTTCATTTATAAATATTTCGTCTACGTTTCTACAGTGGATTATTATGAGCTTCTTACCAGGATACTATATTTATAAAAATTAAGTACTTTACTCTTGTTAAATCATAAAATGTTTCTGGTAACCTACCCCTTTCTCTTAACCGATCTTCTCCAAAATCAATAGACCTTCAGTCCTCCACAATTCAGGGATGCATGCAAAAAAATATTTGATTCTGTTTGAATGTACGGCAGCTATCGTTCGTCATGGAAAAATTTCTCTTGTTACAACTTAAAAAGTTGCAGGTAAACTACCCCTTTCCCTTAACCGATCTTCACCAAAAACAATAGGTCGTGAGTACTCTACAAATCATGGCTGTATCCAAAACATCATTTGATTCTGTTTGAATTTGCGGCTGTTATCGTTTACTATAGAAAAAAATTACCCTTGATAAAAAACCGTTGCAGGTAAACTACCCCTTTCCCTTAACCGATCTTCACCAAACACGACAGCTCTTGGGTACTCTACAATTCAGGCCTGTATGCAAACAATTATTTGATTCTGTTTGAATTTGCGGCTGTTATCGTTTACCATTAAAAACACCCTTGTTAAAACATAAAACGTTGCAGGTAAACTACCCCTTTCCCTTAACCGATCTTCTACAAAATCAACAGACCTTGAGTTCTGTATAATTCTAAAAGGTATGCTGAAGAGTAGTTGATTCTGTTTAAATGTACGGCAGTTATCGTTCGTCATAAAAAAAATTACCCTTGATAAAACATAAAATGTTGCTGGTAAACAACCCTATCCCCTTAACCGATATCACCAAAACCAACAGGTCTTGAGAACTCTACACTTCAGGGCTGTATGCAAAATATTATATGATTCTGTTTGAATTTGCGGCTATTATCGTGTGCCATATAAAATACCCTTGATAAAACAAAAAACAGGTAAACTACCCCTTTCCCTTAACCGATCTTCACCAAAAACAATAGGTCTTTAGTACTCAACAAAACAGGGCTGTATGCAAAAACGTATTTGATTCTGTTTGAATTTTCGGCTCTTATCGTTTGCCATAGAAAATACCCTTTTAAAACATAAAATGTTGCAGGTAAACTACCCCTTTCCCATAACCGATCTTCACCAACACCAATAGGTATTGAGAACTCTACAATACAGGGCTGTATGCAAAATATCATTTGATTCTGTTTGAATTTGCGGCTGTTATCGTTTACCATAGAAAAAATTACCCTTGATAAAAAACCGTTGCAGGTAAACTACCCCTTTCCCTTAACCGATCTTCACCAAAAACAAAGGTTTTGAGAACTCTACAATTCAGGGCAGTATGCAAAACATTATTTGATTATGTTTGAATTTGCAGCTGTTATTGTTTGCCATAAAAAATACCCTTGTTAAAACATAAAACGTTGCAGGTAAACTACCCCTTTCCCTTAACCGATCTTTACCAATATCAACAGATCTTGAGAACTCTACAATTCAGGGCTGTATGCGAAACAATATTTGATTCTGTTTGAATTTGCGGATGTTATCGTTTGCCAAACAAACATAATTACCCTTGATAAAAAAAAACCGTTGCCGGTAAACTATCCCTTTCCCTCAACCGATCTTCACCAAAAACATTAGGTCGCGAGTACTCTACAAATCAGGGCTGTATGCAAAAAATTATTTGATTCTGTTTGAATTTGCGGCTGTTATCGTTTGCAATAGAAAAAAATCTAAGACAGACACACAGACACACACACAGACACTTTTCAAAAAATGACTTTTTTGCATGTTTTGAGTGTAGTACAATCATATTCTGCAATAATCTCAAACATGATTTTTTTGCCATCACCATACTTCCATTTCCTTAAGGAACATGGAAATAAAATACCGTTGCAGGTAAACTACCCCTTCCCCTTAACCGATCTTCACCAAAAACAATAGGTCTTGAGTACTCTACAAAACAGGGCTGCATGCAAACAATTATTTGATTCTGTTTCAATCTGCGGCTGTTATCGTTTGCCATAGAAAATACTCTTGTTAAAACATAAAACGTTGCAGGTAAACTACCCCTTTCCCATAACCGATCTTCACCAAAAACAATAGGTCTTGAGACCTCTACAATTTAGGGTTGTATGCAAATAATCATTTGATTCTGTTTGAATTTGCGGCTGTTGTCGTTTGCCATAGAAAATACCCTTGTTACAATATAAAATGTTGCAGGTAAACTACCCCTTTCCCTTAACCGATCTTCACCAAAAACAACAGGTCTTGAGAACTCTACAATTCTGGGCTGTATGCAAAACAGTATTTGATTCTGTTTGAATTTGCGGCTGTTATCGTTTGCCATAGAAAATAATTACCCTTGATTAAAAAAAAAAGTTGCAGGTAAACTACCCCCTTCCCATAACTGCTCTTCACCAAAAACAATAGGTCTTGACTACTCTACAAATCAGGGATGTATGCAAAAAATTATTTGATTCTGTTTGAATTTGCGGCTGTTATCGTTTGCCATAGAAAAAAAACTATACACAGACAGACACACACAGACAGACAGACAGACACACAGAGACTTTTCAAAAAAAGACTTTTTATCATGTTTTGAGTGTAGTACAATTATAATCTGCAATAATCTCGAACACGATTTTTTTTGCCATCACCATACTTCCATTTCCTTAAGGAACATGGAAGTAAATATGTATGGAGAACCATACATGACTTCCATGTTCTAAGATTTATATTTAAAATCATATTCAAAATGAAATATATCCATAGAAACGTTTTTGTACTTATTGCTTCAGCATTAACCACAGTACTGTGGTCACTAACGTATACCACCTCACGTTTTCGCACTCAATTTTCACTGATGATGGCAGTCGATGGTACTGCAGAAAAGTCTGGTTTTACAGAAAACATTGGACTATGGCTTCACAGCACGGGAAGCAATTTTTAAAAAAAACTACTTCTTTGTTCCCGATAACGTAGTACGCATAAAAAATTCTCCCCTCCACCTTCAACGATAATTTTTTATAATAGAAAATTACCCCCACCCCGTTCACCTAACCTCTTCGTTTATAGATATTTCATCTACGTTTGTTTAAACTTTGTACTGGTTTATCAGCTGTATGCGGTCCACCACCGCTATACGGCATGCGCGGATGACGTCACGCGTTTATCAAACGCTGCAGCCGGCCATCACCGCCGACTACAAGCAAGTTTAGTTCAGTTTATAACAAGACTCCGAGCGCATCTCTCGTAAAACACTTCTCTACCAGCCGCAGCTACTGGATATTTTTTAGCATGCATTCATAATATTTCATTTCATTCAACTACCTGCGTCCATCTACAATGGACCACGATTTCATTCAAAATTAATTTCGGGCGTTATTGCCTCAAATACATCCGCACGTGCCGATCGTAATTAACAATCAGATTTTTTCAATAAACGAATGTTCAACATCTTTAATACAGTCCACTTCTTTCTAACAAACAATCCAGCCTTCCTCATTAGCGTCTTTGGAATAACTCACGATTATTCAAGAGCTTCCAAACCGCAACATTTTTGGTCCCACCGGACCGGATTTCATATTTTCGGGCCCAAAAACGACATCATTTTTGGTCCCCATGGCACAGATTTCTCATATCTGAGTACACAAGCGACAGCATTTATTTATACACATCATTTCTGGAAAAACCGATCTGAAGTTAATCACGCCCTACGGGCATCATTTTCATCCTGAGCGACACCATTATTGTGAATCACGTCGCAGTCATCTTGACAAGATTCAGCCAAGCAGTAGACCAGAGACGACGGGACAAAGCAGGACAACATTTTCGAGGTCATCGAAAAAGATTCCACAGCTTTAATTGATGGAGGGTACAACATGAGGCATCGGCTGACCGGCAGAGACAGGAGGTGTAGCAGCTCCAAACGGGATCGAAGCCAGCTTCATCACGAATGGATCGACGGCCACGTGACTATAAACTTTACTTATATTTGATTTTTAATAATATTTCACTTAGTGGGTATTTTTTGACACATTTGTAAAAACAAACACCTCATTACACAATACAAATTAATAAATGGTTGACAGCTCATTATCAGTTAGAACTTTAAAGATAAAGATATACTTTGTTACCATTTAGATTCATAATTTCAATAATTTATCTGCCAACAAGCTTGATTAGTTAGAGAGAGTAAGTTTATGTTCAAAACAACGATCGCTAGCTACCGAAACGTATTTAAACTCATTCAAAATTAAGTTTGTGGTTCACATGCTCTATGCTCAATTGCTTTCTAAATATTTTTCCCTTTTTTATCTTAAACTGTAATAACGGCCGATGTAAGGGCTCTAATAAAAAAACGAGGCACAATTAAGGCCTCAATATCCCGAGTGAATACCTTCGCGGATAACTTCGATTTGTTAACCAGCGATCCTCATGCGCTGAAAATAAAACTGCATCATTTGATGGAATTATCCACCAAATATGATGAGATACAGTCACAAATCGAAGCTGAGGAAAAAGACGTTGCTTTAACGAGTGATAGAGTACAAACGGAAGACGATCTTTGCAATATAGAATGTAAATTGCAACACCTGCTAGAGCAAGCTGAGCATATGAACCAAAACCAGTAATTAATGCTGAAGGTAAACAGCCTAAAACACCCCCCATTCAATTGGAACCAATAAAATTACCACGGTTTGAGGGTAGTATTCTTGAGTGGCAATATTATTACTATATTATTGAGTGGTAATATTTTTCTTGAACTAATTCATGTCAGAGCAGATCTGACAGATATACAGAAACTTCACTATTTGCACTCGTCATTACATGGCGAGGCGCTTAACGTAATAAAATCGTTGCCCATCACACATGAGAATTACGCGGTGGCTATCGATCTGTTGAGGAATAGATATGATAGTAAGCTAATTGTTTCCGCTCACCACGTGTGGAATGTCCTAGACATACCATTAGTTCAACAGGAATCCCAAGTTAGCATATCGCAATTTATTGATCAAATCTCTGCAAATATAAACGCTTTAAATAATCTCAAACTGCCAGTCAACACGTTCGAAATTATTGTCGTAAATTATTTAGCCAAAAAACTTGATAATTACACTTTACGTTTGTGGAAAGAGAGTTTATCGGAGCACAAATTCCCTGATTTTATAATTTTATAAATTTTCTAAATTCACGTAGGAAATTACTGCAAAATCTCGATAACGCGACTAGCCCAACGAGCAGGTTGAACAAAAGCGATAAGTCTCCTTATCGCAAGGCAGTTAAACAGATAAGCACTCCAAAGGGCGCATTCCACTCACATATTAGAAATAATTTATGCAGGCTGTGTAACGGTGGACATAGACTTAGCGATTGCCCACAATTTACATCGCTGTCTATCCCTGATAGAAAAAACGCGTTAATAAAAAACAAACTTTGCTTAAACTGCCTCTGTTCGGGACACGAGGGTTCAAAATGTCCCTCAAAATTCTCATGTAAAAAATGTTCTAGGCGTCACCACACCACGATTCATGTCCCCAACAGGGACGTAGCTTCTGTTAACAACCAGTGTTCACTGAAATCACAGACCAATAAATCGGTATTGTTATCTACCGCCGTCTGTATGACATCCAATAAAGTCGGCAAGAAATTTCCCGTTAGGATATTACTGGATTCCGGTTCTCAAGCGAACTTTTGCACAATGGATTTCGCCCGCAGAATGGGCCTCCAATTGGTTAAATCGCAACTGCCCATCACGGGTATAAACAACTCGCTTTCCCAGGCTGACTTCAGTACTAATGTAAGGCTACATTCACGCTATAAACCCTTCACGTTAAACGTACATTGTGCCGTATTACCCAGTATAACTAATAATTTACCGGCGGAGTCGTTCAATCTTGCCTCTTTAAATTTACCCAAGCGCATATTCTTGGCGTATCCTCACCTACATTGATCGGCGCAAGTCGATATATTAATCGGCGCTCAATATTTTCTCCAATTAATTGAACCTATGAAATATACGCACAGACCACACTTTCCTATAATTCAGGAAACCAAGTTAGGATTTATTCTGGCCGGTGACTTACCATTCAACGTCGATATAACTAAAACGGTTTCTTCCTTTATGGTCTGTGAGGACGACAATCAGATTTCCTCGCAACTAAAGGAATTTTGGAAGTTGGAGGAGATCTCTAGTCGCGAAGCCCGATGTGAGGACTCGCCGTGTGAAAGGCATTTCGTGGAAAACACTAGCCGCAATCGCGACGGGAGATTCGTGGTAGCCCTGCCCCGCAGATCTGATAAATCTTATTTGGGAGATTCTCTCCGCGGAGCCATACGCAGATTCCAATCGTTAGAATTCAAATTCAAGCAGAACCCTACCCTTTATAAGGATTATAGTGAGTTCATGAGTGACTACTTAAGACTTGGCCACATGTCGCCGCTTAATGAATACGATCTGTCGCTTGACAGGTCAGAGATCTTTTATCTGCCCCATCACGCAGTCTTCAAAGACTCTAGCTTAACCACTAAATTGCGCGTGGTATTTGACGCATCCGCTAAAACCACCAATAATTTGTCCCTTAACGATACTTTAATGGTCGGTCCTACGATCCAGCAGGATCTGTTTTCGATAATGGTTCGGTTCCGCACCCACCGATACGTACTTATTGCGGACATTGAAAAGATGTATCGCCAGATCATTGTTAATCCTAAGGATTCAAACTTGCAACGCATTGTTTGGCGTGATGCTCCGCATAAGGAATTGCGACATTACGCGTTAAGGACGGTTACGTATGGCACTGCTAGTGCCTCCTTCCTTGCTACGCGTTGTCTGGCTCAAATAGCATATGAAAATAAATCCGACTACCCTACAGCTGCTAAGGCCATAGCAAATGACTTTTACGTAGACGATCTCATAACGGGTTCGGATAATCCGAACGGCTTAGCTGAAATGAAATGCGAGATCGTGAAGTTGTTGAGGAGGTATGGTTTTTCGTTACATAAATGGTTCTCTAACCACCATAAGATTATGACTCATCGCGCCCAAGTAACCCGTGACTTCAGCAAGGGTCAAAACGTGCGTACATTGGGAATCCAATGGAATGTTGAAGGGGATAACTTTTTATACACCGTTAGGGGTGATGATAATTTAACCGTTTTCAACAAGAGAAGCGTGTTGTCAATCATCGCCGGGATCTATGATCCACTAGGTTTAATCGCTCCCATCACATTTTGCTGCAAGCATTTCGTGCCGCAGTTGTGGTTGGCGGGCACTGATTGGGACGAACCCTTGTCTGGATCATTAGCCAATCAATGGTTGGAATTATACGCTCAATTAGTCTCTGACACTCATTTTGAGATTACGAGGTCGGTTAAGAGTTCGAACAGTTACCCAGTTAGTTCATTGCAGCTGCACGGATTCGCCGACGCTTCGGCTAAAGGTTACGCGTGTTGCATTTATGTGCGGGCGGTCTATTCGAACGGCGCCATATCATCAAACTTGTTGTGTGCTAAATCTAGGGTCGCTCCGCTGAAACAGATAACGCTTCCAAGACTTGAACTTTGTGCTTGTTTATTGTTGGCTCAATTAACGTCCAAGGTTTTAAATGCCGTCGATTACAATTTTGACGGACTATATCTTCATTCGGATTCGATGATAGCGTTGTACTGGTTACATCAGCAATCTTCCCGCTGGAAGGTATTTGTGGCCAACCGTGTCGCGGAAATACAGCGTCTTGTTAGCAGCAGGGGAATTTGGCGTCATGTAGTATCAAATGACAACCCTGCCGACGTTTTATCGCGCGGTTGCCTCCCTCGTAGTTTGCACTGTCATACTCAATGGTGGCATGGTACCTCCTGGTTGGCTCGTGATTCGGCCTCATGGCCGGTCAGCGCGTTCGACATTAATACTCCCTGTACTTTTCCCGACATTGAGGAGGAACGTCGCAAGCAGGTTCAAACCTCACTAATTGTCGCGTCCTCAACACATAGTTATATTGAAAATTATTCATCTCTTACGAGGCTTATTCGCGTCTTCGCATATTGCCGTCGATTTTTTCACAATTCTAGGCTCGCGGTGGTTGATAGAGACACGTCTTTTTTGTCAGCTCAAGAATTGTCTGACACGCTCTTGATTTTTGTCCGGCAATCACAGAAGTTGCATTTCGACATGGAGGTTAGGGAACTTGAGGCACACCGGTGCCTTCCACGCAGTAGTAAAATTCTTGCTCTCAACCCATTCCTGGATGAATCAGGCATTTTAAGAGTGGGAGGACGCTTGCAATTCTCCCCACTTAGCTACGAGAGTAAACACCAAATAATTTTGCACCCACACTCTCATCTCACGAGATTAATAATTGAATACGAACACATCCGTTTGTTGCACGCTGGTGTGCAATCAACTCAAGCTTCGCTTAGGCGAAAGTATTGGATCATACACGATAAGTCCTATATCCGCTCAGTGATACATAAGTGTGTCACTTGTTTTCGTTTCCGGGCTAAAGGCGCGAATCAATTACTCGGTCAATTACCCTCTTCTAGGGTCACGCCGTCAAGGCCATTCTCACGGTCGGCCGTGGATTACGCCGGTCCTGTACTTTTGCGCCATGGCGGGCAGCGCTCTAAGTCCACGACCAAGGCATATATCGCTCTATTTATATGCATGTGTACTAGGGCCATCCATTTAGAATTGGTGTCGGATCTCACTTCCAACGCCTTTATAGCGGCTTTAAAAAGGTTCATATCGCGCAGAGGTATTCCCGCGCAAATATTTTCGGATAATGGCACGAATTTTCGTCGTGCCAACCACACGTTGCATGATTGGTACAAGTTTTTAACCTCCAAGGAAGTTGAGCAATCTTCTCTGGAGTTTTGCGGTCTCCACGGCATCAAATGGTCCTTTATCCCCCCTTCAGCCCCTCATTTCGGTGGTTTGTGGGAAAGTGGTGTAAGAAGTGTTAAATTACATTTACGTCGCGTAATTGGCGGTACGATCTTGAATTTTGAGGAATATTCTACTCTTCTTTCTCAAATTGAGGCTTGCCTTAATTCACGCCCGTTGTGCGCGGTGTCCGATGATGCTAGAGACCCTGAACCCTTAACACCTGCTCATTTTTTGGTCGGTGCTCCACTGACGGCACTTCCGGAACCCGACTATACACAAGGCAATAATACTCATTTGGGCAGATGGCTTCTGCTCCAAAAATTTACGCAGACCATCTGGAAACGGTGGTCTAGGGATTATCTGCACCAGCTGCAGCCGCGCAATAAATGGCGCACCCCGTTAAGGAATTTGAATGTCGGACAGCTTGTCCTCATTTTGGATGACAATTCCCCCCCTCTAGAATGGAAGCGTGGGGTAATTACCAATGTTTTTCCGGGTCAAGATTCCTTAGTACGCGTCGCAGAAGTTCGCACCGCGCTAGGTATCTTACGCCGACCCATCCACAAATTATGCCCCCTTCCGGTGGCAACAAGCTAATCGTATGCGTGCCGTACGAGGTGTGTGTGTGTGTGTGTGTGTGTGTGTGTGTGTGTGTGTGTGTGTGTGTGTGTGTGTGTGTGTGTGTGTGTGTGTGTGTGTGTGTCTGCGTGTGCGTGTGACATTACATGGACCACGCCCGGGACATTCCCCGGGGCGAGCATACAAGTCAATTGTATCATAAGCATTGTAATATTGTTTACGTGCCACTAGCTATTACTGCAACGGTGACTGTGTTTCATATGTACTATCAATTATTATGGATGTTGTGTATTATCAATATGTTTGAGTGATTCAAATTCTGAGAACCACAAGTGTTATTTATAGTGTCAATTATTCTATATGTGTATTGTATTTTTCAATGTCCTGTACCATTGAACTTTGATATGATTATGATAACATTATGTTTCTATTATTTCTATTACTATATTGAAGCAGTGATCAAGATGGTTTCTCTTATATAATTTAAGATTATTATTTACGTTTGTCAAGGTTTAAATATATGTATTTTTTATCCACATGTTATGCTTCAAGAGAGATCATGTTCAGTTATGTAAAGGTTCATTTTTATCATGATTTTTTATTTGTTGTACCTCAATAAACGAATGTTCAACATCTTTAATACAGTCCACTTCTTTCTAACAAACAATCCAGCCTTCCTCATTAGCGTCTTTGGAATAACTCACGATTATTCAAGAGCTTCCAAACCGCAACATTTTTGGTCCCACCGGACCGGATTTCATATTTTCGGGCCCAAAAACGACATCATTTTTGGTCCCCATGGCACAGATTTCTCATATCTGAGTACACAAGCGACAGCATTTATTTATACACATCATTTCTGGAAAAACCGATCTGAAGTTAATCACGCCCTACGGGCATCATTTTCATCCTGAGCGACACCATTATTGTGAATCACGTCGCAGTCATCTTGACAAGATTCAGCCAAGCAGTAGACCAGAGACGACGGGACAAAGCAGGACAACATTTTCGAGGTCATCGAAAAAGATTCCACAGCTTTAATTGATGGAGGGTACAACATGAGGCATCGGCTGACCGGCAGAGACAGGAGGTGTAGCAGCTCCAAACGGGATCGAAGCCAGCTTCATCACGAATGGATCGACGGCCACGTGACTATAAACTTTACTTATATTTGATTTTTAATAATATTTCACTTAGTGGGTATTTTTTGACACATTTGTAAAAACAAACACCTCATTACACAATACAAATTAATAAATGGTTGACAGCTCATTATCAGTTAGAACTTTAAAGATAAAGATATACTTTGTTACCATTTAGATTCATAATTTCAATAATTTAACTGCCAACAAGCTTGATTAGTTAGAGAGAGTAAGTTTATGTTCAAAACAACGATCGCTAGCTACCGAAACGTATTTAAACTCATTCAAAATTAAGTTTGTGGTTCACATGCTCTATGCTCAATTGCTTTCTAAATATTTTTCCCTTTTTTATCTTAAACTGTAATAACGGCCGATGTAAGGGCTCTAATAAAAAAACGAGGCACAATTAAGGCCTCAATATCCCGAGTAAATACCTTCGCGGATAACTTCGATTTGTTAACCAGCGATCCTCATGCGCTGAAAATAAAACTGCATCATTTGATGGAATTATCCACCAAATATGATGAGATACAGTCACAAATCGAAGCTGAGGAAAAAGACGTTGCTTTAACGAGTGATAGAGTACAAACGGAAGACGATCTTTGCAATATAGAATGTAAATTGCAACACCTGCTAGAGCAAGCTGAGCATATGAACCAAAACCAGTAATTAATGCTGAAGGTAAACAGCCTAAAACACCCCCCATTCAATTGGAACCAATAAAATTACCACGGTTTGA
The DNA here is from genome assembly GCA_034769895.1 of Magicicada septendecula. Classification (NCBI taxonomy): domain Eukaryota; kingdom Metazoa; phylum Arthropoda; class Insecta; order Hemiptera; family Cicadidae; genus Magicicada; species Magicicada septendecula. Next base: position 493,410,506 of record CM068367.1, read on the forward strand.
GGGTAGTATTGTTGAGTGGCAATATTATTACCATATTTTTCTTGAACTAATTCATGTCAGAGCAGATCTGACAGATATACAGAAACTTCACTATTTGCACTCGTCATTACATGGCGAGGCGCTTAACGTAATAAAATCGTTGCCCATCACACATGAGAATTACGCGGTGGCTATCGATCTGTTGAGGAATAGATATGATAGTAAGCTAATTGTTTCCGCTCACCACGTGTGGAATGTCCTAGACATACCATTAGTTCAACAGGAATCCCAAGTTAGCATATCGCAATTTATTGATCAAATCTCTGCAAATATAAACGCTTTAAATAATCTCAAACTGCCAGTCAACACGTTCGAAATTATTGTCGTAAATTATTTAGCCAAAAAACTTGATAATTACACTTTACGTTTGTGGAAAGAGAGTTTATCGGAGCACAAATTCCCTGATTTTAATAATTTTATAAATTTTCTAAATTCACGTAGGAAATTACTGCAAAATCTCGATAACGCGACTAGCCCAACGAGCAGGTTGAACAAAAGCGATAAGTCTCCTTATCGCAAGGCAGTTAAACAGATAAGCACTCCAAAGGGCGCATTCCACTCACATATTAGAAATAATTTATGCAGGCTGTGTAACGGTGGACATAGACTTAGCGATTGCCCACAATTTACATCGCTGTCTATCCCTGATAGAAAAAACGCGTTAATAAAAAACAAACTTTGCTTAAACTGCCTCTGTTCGGGACACGAGGGTTCAAAATGTCTCTCAAAATTCTCATGTAAAAAATGTTCTAGGCGTCACCACACCACGATTCATGTCCCCAACAGGGACGTAGCTTCTGTTAACAACCAGTGTTCACTGAAATCACAGACCAATAAATCGGTATTGTTATCTACCGCCGTCTGTATGACATCCAATAAAGTCGGCAAGAAATTTCCCGTTAGGATATTACTGGATTCCGGTTCTCAAGCGAACTTTTGCACAATGGATTTCGCCCGCAGAATGGGCCTCCAATTGGTTAAATCGCAACTGCCCATCACGGGTATAAACAACTCGCTTTCCCAGGCTGACTTCAGTACTAATGTAAGGCTACATTCACGCTATAAACCCTTCACGTTAAACGTACATTGTGCCGTATTACCCAGTATAACTAATAATTTACCGGCGGAGTCGTTCAATCTTGCCTCTTTAAATTTACCCAAGCGCATATTCTTGGCGTATCCTCACCTACATTGATCGGCGCAAGTCGATATATTAATCGGCGCTCAATATTTTCTCCAATTAATTGAACCTATGAAATATACGCACAGACCACACTTTCCTATAATTCAGGAAACCAAGTTAGGATTTATTCTGGCCGGTGACTTACCATTCAACGTCGATATAACTAAAACGGTTTCTTCCTTTATGGTCTGTGAGGACGACAATCAGATTTCCTCGCAACTAAAGGAATTTTGGAAGTTGGAGGAGATCTCTAGTCGCGAAGCCCGATGTGAGGACTCGCCGTGTGAAAGGCATTTCGTGGAAAACACTAGCCGCAATCGCGACGGGAGATTCGTGGTAGCCCTGCCCCGCAGATCTGATAAATCTTATTTGGGAGATTCTCTCCGCGGAGCCATACGCAGATTCCAATCGTTAGAATTCAAATTCAAGCAGAACCCTACCCTTTATAAGGATTATAGTGAGTTCATGAGTGACTACTTAAGACTTGGCCACATGTCGCCGCTTAATGAATACGATCTGTCGCTTGACAGGTCAGAGATCTTTTATCTGCCCCATCACGCAGTCTTCAAAGACTCTAGCTTAACCACTAAATTGCGCGTGGTATTTGACGCATCCGCTAAAACCACCAATAATTTGTCCCTTAACGATACTTTAATGGTCGGTCCTACGATCCAGCAGGATCTGTTTTCGATAATGGTTCGGTTCCGCACCCACCGATACGTACTTATTGCGGACATTGAAAAGATGTATCGCCAGATCATTGTTAATCCTAAGGATTCAAACTTGCAACGCATTGTTTGGCGTGATGCTCCGCATAAGGAATTGCGACATTACGCGTTAAGGACGGTTACGTATGGCACTGCTAGTGCCTCCTTCCTTGCTACGCGTTGTCTGGCTCAAATAGCATATGAAAATAAATCCGACTACCCTACAGCTGCTAAGGCCATAGCAAATGACTTTTACGTAGACGATCTCATAACGGGTTCGGATAATCCGAACGGCTTAGCTGAAATGAAATGCGAGATCGTGAAGTTGTTGAGGAGGTATGGTTTTTCGTTACATAAATGGTTCTCTAACCACCATAAGATTATGACTCATCGCGCCCAAGTAACCCGTGACTTCAGCAAGGGTCAAAACGTGCGTACATTGGGAATCCAATGGAATGTTGAAGGGGATAACTTTTTATACACCGTTAGGGGTGATGATAATTTAACCGTTTTCAACAAGAGAAGCGTGTTGTCAATCATCGCCGGGATCTATGATCCACTAGGTTTAATCGCTCCCATCACATTTTGCTGCAAGCATTTCGTGCCGCAGTTGTGGTTGGCGGGCACTGATTGGGACGAACCCTTGTCTGGATCATTAGCCAATCAATGGTTGGAATTATACGCTCAATTAGTCTCTGACACTCATTTTGAGATTACGAGGTCGGTTAAGAGTTCGAACAGTTACCCAGTTAGTTCATTGCAGCTGCACGGATTCGCCGACGCTTCGGCTAAAGGTTACGCGTGTTGCATTTATGTGCGGGCGGTCTATTCGAACGGCGCCATATCATCAAACTTGTTGTGTGCTAAATCTAGGGTCGCTCCGCTGAAACAGATAACGCTTCCAAGACTTGAACTTTGTGCTTGTTTATTGTTGGCTCAATTAACGTCCAAGGTTTTAAATGCCGTCGATTACAATTTTGACGGACTATATCTTCATTCGGATTCGATGATAGCGTTGTACTGGTTACATCAGCAATCTTCCCGCTGGAAGGTATTTGTGGCCAACCGTGTCGCGGAAATACAGCGTCTTGTTAGCAGCAGGGGAATTTGGCGTCATGTAGTATCAAATGACAACCCTGCCGACGTTTCATCGCGCGGTTGCCTCCCTCGTAGTTTGCACTGTCATACTCAATGGTGGCATGGTACCTCCTGGTTGGCTCGTGATTCGGCCTCATGGCCGGTCAGCGCGTTCGACATTAATACTCCCTGTACTTTTCCCGACATTGAGGAGGAACGTCGCAAGCAGGTTCAAACCTCACTAATTGTCGCGTCCTCAACACATAGTTATATTGAAAATTATTCATCTCTTACGAGGCTTATTCGCGTCTTCGCATATTGCCGTCGATTTTTTCACAATTCTAGGCTCGCGGTGGTTGATAGAGACACGTCCTTTTTGTCAGCTCAAGAATTGTCTGACACGCTCTTGATTTTTGTCCGGCAATCACAGAAGTTGCATTTCGACATGGAGGTTAGGGAACTTGAGGCACACCGGTGCCTTCCACGCAGTAGTAAAATTCTTGCTCTCAACCCATTCCTGGATGAATCAGGCATTTTAAGAGTGGGAGGACGCTTGCAATTCTCCCCACTTAGCTACGAGAGTAAACACCAAATAATTTTGCACCCACACTCTCATCTCACGAGATTAATAATTGAATACGAACACATCCGTTTGTTGCACGCTGGTGTGCAATCAACTCAAGCTTCGCTTAGGCGAAAGTATTGGATCATACACGATAAGTCCTATATCCGCTCAGTGATACATAAGTGTGTCACTTGTTTTCGTTTCCGGGCTAAAGGCGCGAATCAATTACTCGGTCAATTACCCTCTTCTAGGGTCACGCCGTCAAGGCCATTCTCACGGTCGGCCGTGGATTACGCCGGTCCTGTACTTTTGCGCCATGGCGGGCAGCGCTCTAAGTCCACGACCAAGGCATATATCGCTCTATTTATATGCATGTGTACTAGGGCCATCCATTTAGAATTGGTGTCGGATCTCACTTCCAACGCCTTTATAGCGGCTTTAAAAAGGTTCATATCGCGCAGAGGTATTCCCGCGCAAATATTTTCGGATAATGGCACGAATTTTCGTCGTGCCAACCACACGTTGCATGATTGGTACAAATTTTTAACCTCCAAGGAAGTTGAGCAATCTTCTCTGGAGTTTTGCGGTCTCCACGGCATCAAATGGTCCTTTATCCCCCCTTCAGCCCCTCATTTCGGTGGTTTGTGGGAAAGTGGTGTAAGGAGTGTTAAATTACATTTACGTCGCGTAATTGGCGGTACGATCTTGAATTTTGAGGAATATTCTACTCTTCTTTCTCAAATTGAGGCTTGCCTTAATTCACGCCCGTTGTGCGCGGTGTCCGACGATGCTAGAGACCCTGAACCCTTAACACCTGCTCATTTTTTGGTCGGTGCTCCACTGACGGCACTTCCGGAACCCGACTATACACAAGGCAATAATACTCATTTGGGCAGATGGCTTCTGCTCCAAAAATTTACGCAGACCATCTGGAAACGGTGGTCTAGGGATTATCTGCACCAGCTGCAGCCGCGCAATAAATGGCGCACCCCGTTAAGGAATTTGAATGTCGGACAGCTTGTCCTCATTTTGGATGACAATTCCCCCCCTCTAGAATGGAAGCGTGGGGTAATTACCAATGTTTTTCCGGGTCAAGATTCCTTAGTACGCGTCGCAGAAGTTCGCACCGCGCTAGGTATCTTACGCCGACCCATCCACAAATTATGCCCCCTTCCGGTGGCAACAAGCTAATCGTATGCGTGCCGTACGAGGTGTGTGTGTGTGTGTGTGTGTGTGTGTGTGTGTGTGTGTGTGTGTGTGTGTGTGTGTGTGTGTGTGTGTGTGTGTGTGTGTGTGTGTGTGTGTGTGTGTGTGTGTGTGTGTGTGTGTGTGTGTGCGTGCGCGCGCGCGCGTGTCACATTACATGGACCACGCCCGGGACATTCCCCGGGGCGAGCATACAAGTCAATTGTATCATAAGCATTGTAATATTGTTTACGTGCCACTAGCTATTACTGCAACGGTGACTGTGTTTCATATGTACTATCAATTATTATGGATGTTGTGTATTATCAATATGTTTGAGTGATTCAAATTCTGAGAACCACAAGTGTTATTTATAGTGTCAATTATTCTATATGTGTATTGTATTTTTCAATGTCCTGTACCATTGAACTTTGATATGATTATGATAACATTATGTTTCTATTATTTCTATTACTATATTGAAGCAGTGATCAAGATGGTTTCTCTTATATAATTTAAGATTATTATTTACGTTTGTCAAGGTTTAAATATATGTATTTTTTATCCACATGTTATGCTTCAAGAGAGATCATGTTCAGTTATGTAAAGGTTCGTTTTTATCATGATTTTTTATTTGTTGTACCTCAATAAACGAATGTTCAACATCTTTAATACAGTCCACTTCTTTCTAACAAACAATCCAGCCTTCCTCATTAGCGTCTTTGGAATAACTCACGATTATTCAAGAGCTTCCAAACCGCAACATTTTTGGTCCCACCGGACCGGATTTCATATTTTCGGGCCCAAAAACGACATCATTTTTGGTCCCCATGGCACAGATTTCTCATATCTGAGTACACAAGCGACAGCATTTATTTATACACATCATTTCTGGAAAAACCGATCTGAAGTTAATCACGCCCTACGGGCATCATTTTCATCCTGAGCGACACCATTATTGTGAATCACGTCGCAGTCATCTTGACAAGATTCAGCCAAGCAGTAGACCAGAGACGACGGGACAAAGCAGGACAACATTTTCGAGGTCATCGAAAAAGATTCCACAGCTTTAATTGATGGAGGGTACAACATGAGGCATCGGCTGACCGGCAGAGACAGGAGGTGTAGCAGCTCCAAACGGGATCGAAGCCAGCTTCATCACGAATGGATCGACGGCCACGTGACTATAAACTTTACTTATATTTGATTTTTAATAATATTTCACTTAGTGGGTATTTTTTGACACATTTGTAAAAACAAACACCTCATTACACAATACAAATTAATAAATGGTTGACAGCTCATTATCAGTTAGAACTTTAAAGATAAAGATATACTTTGTTACCATTTAGATTCATAATTTCAATAATTTAACTGCCAACAAGCTTGATTAGTTAGAGAGAGTAAGTTTATGTTCAAAACAACGATCGCTAGCTACCGAAACGTATTTAAACTCATTCAAAATTAAGTTTGTGGTTCACATGCTCTATGCTCAATTGCTTTCTAAATATTTTTCCCTTTTTTATCTTAAACTGTAATAACGGCCGATGTAAGGGCTCTAATAAAAAAACGAGGCACAATTAAGGCCTCAATATCCCGAGTAAATACCTTCGCGGATAACTTCGATTTGTTAACCAGCGATCCTCATGCGCTGAAAATAAAACTGCATCATTTGATGGAATTATCCACCAAATATGATGAGATACAGTCACAAATCGAAGCTGAGGAAAAAGACGTTGCTTTAACGAGTGATAGAGTACAAACGGAAGACGATCTTTGCAATATAGAATGTAAATTGCAACACCTGCTAGAGCAAGCTGAGCATATGAACCAAAACCAGTAATTAATGCTGAAGGTAAACAGCCTAAAACACCCCCCATTCAATTGGAACCAATAAAATTACCACGGTTTGAGGGTAGTATTGTTGAGTGGCAATATTATTACCATATTTTTCTTGAACTAATTCATGTCAGAGCAGATCTGACAGATATACAGAAACTTCACTATTTGCACTCGTCATTACATGGCGAGGCGCTTAACGTAATAAAATCGTTGCCCATCACACATGAGAATTACGCGGTGGCTATCGATCTGTTGAGGAATAGATATGATAGTAAGCTAATTGTTTCCGCTCACCACGTGTGGAATGTCCTAGACATACCATTAGTTCAACAGGAATCCCAAGTTAGCATATCGCAATTTATTGATCAAATCTCTGCAAATATAAACGCTTTAAATAATCTCAAACTGCCAGTCAACACGTTCGAAATTATTGTCGTAAATTATTTAGCCAAAAAACTTGATAATTACACTTTACGTTTGTGGAAAGAGAGTTTATCGGAGCACAAATTCCCTGATTTTAATAATTTTATAAATTTTCTAAATTCACGTAGGAAATTACTGCAAAATCTCGATAACGCGACTAGCCCAACGAGCAGGTTGAACAAAAGCGATAAGTCTCCTTATCGCAAGGCAGTTAAACAGATAAGCACTCCAAAGGGCGCATTCCACTCACATATTAGAAATAATTTATGCAGGCTGTGTAACGGTGGACATAGACTTAGCGATTGCCCACAATTTACATCGCTGTCTATCCCTGATAGAAAAAACGCGTTAATAAAAAACAAACTTTGCTTAAACTGCCTCTGTTCGGGACACGAGGGTTCAAAATGTCTCTCAAAATTCTCATGTAAAAAATGTTCTAGGCGTCACCACACCACGATTCATGTCCCCAACAGGGACGTAGCTTCTGTTAACAACCAGTGTTCACTGAAATCACAGACCAATAAATCGGTATTGTTATCTACCGCCGTCTGTATGACATCCAATAAAGTCGGCAAGAAATTTCCCGTTAGGATATTACTGGATTCCGGTTCTCAAGCGAACTTTTGCACAATGGATTTCGCCCGCAGAATGGGCCTCCAATTGGTTAAATCGCAACTGCCCATCACGGGTATAAACAACTCGCTTTCCCAGGCTGACTTCAGTACTAATGTAAGGCTACATTCACGCTATAAACCCTTCACGTTAAACGTACATTGTGCCGTATTACCCAGTATAACTAATAATTTACCGGCGGAGTCGTTCAATCTTGCCTCTTTAAATTTACCCAAGCGCATATTCTTGGCGTATCCTCACCTACATTGATCGGCGCAAGTCGATATATTAATCGGCGCTCAATATTTTCTCCAATTAATTGAACCTATGAAATATACGCACAGACCACACTTTCCTATAATTCAGGAAACCAAGTTAGGATTTATTCTGGCCGGTGACTTACCATTCAACGTCGATATAACTAAAACGGTTTCTTCCTTTATGGTCTGTGAGGACGACAATCAGATTTCCTCGCAACTAAAGGAATTTTGGAAGTTGGAGGAGATCTCTAGTCGCGAAGCCCGATGTGAGGACTCGCCGTGTGAAAGGCATTTCGTGGAAAACACTAGCCGCAATCGCGACGGGAGATTCGTGGTAGCCCTGCCCCGCAGATCTGATAAATCTTATTTGGGAGATTCTCTCCGCGGAGCCATACGCAGATTCCAATCGTTAGAATTCAAATTCAAGCAGAACCCTACCCTTTATAAGGATTATAGTGAGTTCATGAGTGACTACTTAAGACTTGGCCACATGTCGCCGCTTAATGAATACGATCTGTCGCTTGACAGGTCAGAGATCTTTTATCTGCCCCATCACGCAGTCTTCAAAGACTCTAGCTTAACCACTAAATTGCGCGTGGTATTTGACGCATCCGCTAAAACCACCAATAATTTGTCCCTTAACGATACTTTAATGGTCGGTCCTACGATCCAGCAGGATCTGTTTTCGATAATGGTTCGGTTCCGCACCCACCGATACGTACTTATTGCGGACATTGAAAAGATGTATCGCCAGATCATTGTTAATCCTAAGGATTCAAACTTGCAACGCATTGTTTGGCGTGATGCTCCGCATAAGGAATTGCGACATTACGCGTTAAGGACGGTTACGTATGGCACTGCTAGTGCCTCCTTCCTTGCTACGCGTTGTCTGGCTCAAATAGCATATGAAAATAAATCCGACTACCCTACAGCTGCTAAGGCCATAGCAAATGACTTTTACGTAGACGATCTCATAACGGGTTCGGATAATCCGAACGGCTTAGCTGAAATGAAATGCGAGATCGTGAAGTTGTTGAGGAGGTATGGTTTTTCGTTACATAAATGGTTCTCTAACCACCATAAGATTATGACTCATCGCGCCCAAGTAACCCGTGACTTCAGCAAGGGTCAAAACGTGCGTACATTGGGAATCCAATGGAATGTTGAAGGGGATAACTTTTTATACACCGTTAGGGGTGATGATAATTTAACCGTTTTCAACAAGAGAAGCGTGTTGTCAATCATCGCCGGGATCTATGATCCACTAGGTTTAATCGCTCCCATCACATTTTGCTGCAAGCATTTCGTGCCGCAGTTGTGGTTGGCGGGCACTGATTGGGACGAACCCTTGTCTGGATCATTAGCCAATCAATGGTTGGAATTATACGCTCAATTAGTCTCTGACACTCATTTTGAGATTACGAGGTCGGTTAAGAGTTCGAACAGTTACCCAGTTAGTTCATTGCAGCTGCACGGATTCGCCGACGCTTCGGCTAAAGGTTACGCGTGTTGCATTTATGTGCGGGCGGTCTATTCGAACGGCGCCATATCATCAAACTTGTTGTGTGCTAAATCTAGGGTCGCTCCGCTGAAACAGATAACGCTTCCAAGACTTGAACTTTGTGCTTGTTTATTGTTGGCTCAATTAACGTCCAAGGTTTTAAATGCCGTCGATTACAATTTTGACGGACTATATCTTCATTCGGATTCGATGATAGCGTTGTACTGGTTACATCAGCAATCTTCCCGCTGGAAGGTATTTGTGGCCAACCGTGTCGCGGAAATACAGCGTCTTGTTAGCAGCAGGGGAATTTGGCGTCATGTAGTATCAAATGACAACCCTGCCGACGTTTTATCGCGCGGTTGCCTCCCTCGTAGTTTGCACTGTCATACTCAATGGTGGCATGGTACCTCCTGGTTGGCTCGTGATTCGGCCTCATGGCCGGTCAGCGCGTTCGACATTAATACTCCCTGTACTTTTCCCGACATTGAGGAGGAACGTCGCAAGCAGGTTCAAACCTCACTAATTGTCGCGTCCTCAACACATAGTTATATTGAAAATTATTCATCTCTTACGAGGCTTATTCGCGTCTTCGCATATTGCCGTCGATTTTTTCACAATTCTAGGCTCGCGGTGGTTGATAGAGACACGTCCTTTTTGTCAGCTCAAGAATTGTCTGACACGCTCTTGATTTTTGTCCGGCAATCACAGAAGTTGCATTTCGACATGGAGGTTAGGGAACTTGAGGCACACCGGTGCCTTCCAAGCAGTAGTAAAATTCTTGCTCTCAACCCATTCCTGGATGAATCAGGCATTTTAAGAGTGGGAGGACGCTTGCAATTCTCCCCACTTAGCTACGAGAGTAAACACCAAATAATTTTGCACCCACACTCTCATCTCACGAGATTAATAATTGAATACGAACACATCCGTTTGTTGCACGCTGGTGTGCAATCAACTCAAGCTTCGCTTAGGCGAAAGTATTGGATCATACACGATAAGTCCTATATCCGCTCAGTGATACATAAGTGTGTCACTTGTTTTCGTTTCCGGGCTAAAGGCGCGAATCAATTACTCGGTCAATTACCCTCTTCTAGGGTCACGCCGTCAAGGCCATTCTCACGGTCGGCCGTGGATTACGCTGGTCCTGTACTTTTGCGCCATGGCGGGCAGCGCTCTAAGTCCACGACCAAGGCATATATCGCTCTATTTATATGCATGTGTACTAGGGCCATCCATTTAGAATTGGTGTCGGATCTCACTTCCAACGCCTTTATAGCGGCTTTAAAAAGGTTCATATCGCGCAGAGGTATTCCCGCGCAAATATTTTCGGATAATGGCACGAATTTTCGTCGTGCCAACCACACGTTGCATGATTGGTACAAATTTTTAACCTCCAAGGAAGTTGAGCAATCTTCTCTGGAGTTTTGCGGTCTCCACGGCATCAAATGGTCCTTTATCCCCCCTTCAGCCCCTCATTTCGGTGGTTTGTGGGAAAGTGGTGTAAGGAGTGTTAAATTACATTTACGTCGCGTAATTGGCGGTACGATCTTGAATTTTGAGGAATATTCTACTCTTCTTTCTCAAATTGAGGCTTGCCTTAATTCACGCCCGTTATGCGCGGTGTCCGACGATGCTAGAGACCCTGAACCCTTAACACCTGCTCATTTTTTGGTCGGTGCTCCACTGACGGCACTTCCGGAACCCGACTATACACAAGGCAATAATACTCATTTGGGCAGATGGCTTCTGCTCCAAAAATTTACGCAGACCATCTGGAAACGGTGGTCTAGGGATTATCTGCACCAGCTGCAGCCGCGCAATAAATGGCGCACCCCGTTAAGGAATTTGAATGTCGGACAGCTTGTCCTCATTTTGGATGACAATTCCCCCCCTCTAGAATGGAAGCGTGGGGTAATTACCAATGTTTTTCCGGGTCAAGATTCCTTAGTACGCGTCGCAGAAGTTCGCACCGCGCTAGGTATCTTACGCCGACCCATCCACAAATTATGCCCCCTTCCGGTGGCAACAAGCTAATCGTATGCGTGCCGTACGAGGTGTGTGTGTGTGTGTGTGTGTGTGTGTGTGTGTGTGTGTGTGTGTGTGTGTGTGTGTGTGTGTGTGTGTGTGTGTGTGTGTGTGTGTGTGTGTGTGTGTGTGTGTGCGTGTGCGTGTGACATTACATGGACCACGCCCGGGACATTCCCCGGGGCGAGCATACAAGTCAATTGTATCATAAGCATTGTAATATTGTTTACGTGCCACTAGCTATTACTGCAACGGTGACTGTGTTTCATATGTACTATCAATTATTATGGATGTTGTGTATTATCAATATGTTTGAGTGATTCAAATTCTGAGAACCACAAGTGTTATTTATAGTGTCAATTATTCTATATGTGTATTGTATTTTTCAATGTCCTGTACCATTGAACTTTGATATGATTATGATAACATTATGTTTCTATTATTTCTATTACTATATTGAAGCAGTGATCAAGATGGTTTCTCTTATATAATTTAAGATTATTATTTACGTTTGTCAAGGTTTAAATATATGTATTTTTTATCCACATGTTATGCTTCAAGAGAGATCATGTTCAGTTATGTAAAGGTTCGTTTTTATCATGATTTTTTATTTGTTGTACCTCAATAAACGAATGTTCAACATCTTTAATACAGTCCACTTCTTTCTAACAAACAATCCAGCCTTCCTCATTAGCGTCTTTGGAATAACTCACGATTATTCAAGAGCTTCCAAACCGCAACAACGTTTCTACAGTAGATTATTAAGAGCTTCTTATCAGGACACTTTATTTATAAAAATTATATACTTTATTCTTGTTAAATCATAAAAGGTTTCTGGTAAACTACCCCTTTCTCTTAACCGATCTTCTCCAAAATCAATAGACCTTCCGTCCTCTACAATTCAGGGATGCATGTAAAAAAATATTTGATTCTGTTTGAATGCGCGGCAGTTATCGTTCGTCATGGAAACATTTCTCTTGTTACAATATAAAATGTTGCAGGTAAACTACCGCTTTCTCTTAACCGATCTTCACCAAAATCAACGAACCTTGAGCTCTCTGCAATTCAGGAAAGTGTAAAAAAAATTATTTGATTCTCTTTGAATTTTCGGCAGTTATCGTTCGTCATAAAAAAATTACCCATTTTAAAACATAAAACGTTGCTGATAAACTACCCCGTCCCTTAACCGATCTTCAACAAAATAAACACACCTTGAGTTCTCTTAGGTCAAAAAGGTATGCAAAAACCTAGTTGATTCTGTTTGAATGTACGGCAGTTATCGTTCATCATAAAAAAATGACCCTTGTTAAAACATAAAATGTTGCAGGTAAACTACCCTATTCCCTTAACCTTCAACAAAACCAACAGGTGTTGAGAACTCTACAACTCAGGGCTGTATGCAAAATATCATTTGATTCTGTTTGAATTTGCGGCTGTTATCGTTTACCATAGAAAAAAAATACCCTTCATAAAAAACCGTTGCTGGTAAACTACCCCTTTCCCTTAACCGATTTTCACCAAAAACGATAGGTCTTAAGAACTCTAAAATTCAGGGCTGTATGCAAAATATTATATGATTCTGTTTGAATTTGCGGCTGTTATCGTTTGCCATAGAAAATAATTACCCTTGATTAAAAAAAAATGTTGCAGGTAAACTACCCCTTTCCCTTAACCGCTCTTCACCAAAAACAATAGGTCTTGACTACTCTACAAATCAGGGATGTATGCAAAAAATTATTTGATTCTGTTTGAATTTGCGGCTGTTATCGTTTGCCATAGAAAAAAATCTACAGACAGACAGACACACACACAGACAGACAGACACACAGATAGACAGACACTTTTCAAAAAAAGACTTTTTTTCGTGTTTTGAGTGTAGTACAATCATAATCTGCAATAATCTCGAACACGATTTTTTTGCCATCACCATACTTCCATTTCCTTAAGGAACATGGAAGTAAATATCGGTATGGAGAACCATACATGACTTCCATGTTCTAAGATTTATATTTAAAATCATATTCGAAATGAAATATATCCATAGAAACTACGTCTTTCTACTTATTGCTTCAGCATTAACCACAGTACTGTGGTCACTAACGTATACCACCTCACGTTTTCGCACTCGATTTTCACTGATGATGGCAGTCGATGGCACTGCAGAAAAGTCTGATTTTACAGAAAACATTGGACTACGGCTACACAGCCCGGGAAGCAATTTTAACAAAAAACTACATCTTTGTTGCCGATAATGTAGTACACATAAAAAATTATCCCCTCCACCTTCAACTATAATTTTTAATAATAGAAAATTACCCCCACCACGTTCACCTAACCTCTTCCTTTATAGATATTTCATCTACGTTTCTACAGTAGATTATTAAGAGCTTCTTAACAGGATACTTTATTTATAAAAATTAAGTACTTTACTCTTGTTAAATCATAAAAGGTTTCTGGTAAACTACCCCTTTCTCTTAATCGATCTTCTCCAAAATCTATAGACCTTCAGTCCCCTACAATTCAGGAATGCATGCAAAAAAATATTTGATTCTGTTTCAATGTGCGGCAGTTATCGTTCGTCATGGAAACATTTCTCTTGTTACAACTTAAAATATTGCAGGTAAACTACCCCTTTCCCTTAACCGATCTTCACCAAAATCAAAAGACCTTGAGTTCTCTACAACTCGGGAAAGTGTGCAAAAAATTATTTGATTCTCTTTCAATTTTCGGCAGTTATCGTTCGTCATAAAAAAATTACCCTTTTTAAAACACAAAACGTTGCTGATAAACTACCCCTTTCCCTTAACCGATCTTCAACAAAATCAACAGACCTCGAGTTCTCTATAGTTCAAAAAGGTATGCAAAAACGTAGTTGATTCTGTTTGAATTTACGGTAGTTATCGTTCGTCATATAGAAAATTACCCTTGTTAAAATATAAAATCTTGCAGGTAAACTACCCCTTTCCCTTAACCGATCTTCACCAACACCAATAGGTATTGAGAACTCTACAATACAGGGCTGTATGCAAAACATCATTTGATTCAGTTTGAATTAGCGGCTGTTATCGTTTGCCATAGAAAAATATCGGTATGGAGAACCATACATGACTTCCATATTCTAAGTTTTATTTTTAAAATCATTTTCGAAATGAAATATTACCATAGAAACTACTTCTTTCTACTTACTGCTTCAGCCTTAACCACAGTACTGTGGTCACTAACATATACCACCTCACGTTATCGCACTCGATTTTCACTGATGATGGAAGTCAATGGCATTGCCGAAACATCTGGTTTTGTAGAAAACATTGGACTATGGCCAAATATCCTGGGAAGGAATTTTAACAAAAACTACTTCTTTGTTGCCGATAACGTTGTACACATATATATAAAAAATATGCATAAAATTAATGGCTTGTATAAGTTAATGATTGATCTCCATTAAGTAGTGCTCAAGTTTCCAAAGTTTTAATATTAAGATGTCCGTAATTAAAACATCAGAGCAGGTTTAGTGTGTATGAGGGTTCACCGTGGACAAAAATTTTCAACATTTCCTATTGAGCGTTGCTTAGAATAAATCTGCGAATCTACAGTGTACGTTTCACAGAACAAACACGCGGAAAAGAAGGAGCGCTCCGAAGTCACTCATGGACCCTCAGCATCTTGCAGAGGGTTCATTCCCTAAAGACGAAAAGTCTGTCTATGAATCGTTCCTCTGTAAACACGTGCAGTTACACTGCCCAGCGATCCACAGGAAGCAAATCGCTATCCACGCTGGACACTTTTTCGGCTTGCATGCGTTACGTTGGTATGGGTTCGGCACTTTCCATTTAAAAACCGTGCAAATGTAAGAAAATAAACATGAATGAGGCCAGAAATAACGCGAATTGTGTGTGTGTGTCTTCCCTGCCTTTTTATTGCGGTAGTGATAATAATAAAATGGAAACGTAAACAGTACATAACTGAGATATGCTTGCCTGCCACGCACGACATATTTTCTCTTATACATGACTAGCAGAATACCCGTGCTTCGCAACGGAGTTTCACGTTGTACGTAATGAAAATGTTAGTTTAATTAATAAAGTTTAATTAAAGTAGGCTTCTTAAAAATAAATGGCTGTTGCCCACAACTTTGTTCGCGTGGTCTTCAATTTAATGCGATAATATATTTAGAACAGAATCTATTCTATTGGGTTGCCATAGTAACCAGATCTAATAGTTTTTTAAGACCGCAAAGGACCCCCCAGAGGATCGTATCGAAAAAAACACCTGTCCTATGTTGGTTCTCCCGTTGTGTAAAATATTTGTGGCAAGTTTGGTTGAAATCGGTCCAATGGTTTAGGTGGAGACGTGGAAGACCCCAAAGGACCCCCCAAAGGATCATATCAAAAAAACACTTGTCCTATGTTGGTTCTCCCTTTGCGTGAAATATTTGTGCCAAGTTTGGTTGAAATCGGTACAGTGGTTTAGGAGGAGATGTGGAAGAAACCTTTGCGGACGTGCGCACAACAACTCACCGAAGTTTCATCGCAATCGGATGAATGGTATAGGAACGCATACGGGACAAACAAAGAAACATTCATTTTTATATATAAGATGTAAACTATACCACTTACTTGACATAAACCGTGATAGCTAAGCTAATGTACAACATATATGTATTAATTATACACATAAATGTTCCTCGATAGACACTCTATCTATTGGCGAAAACTTGAATAAAATCCGTTCAGTACTTCCTGAGATTAGCAATTTCAAACACAGAGAGAAAACGGACCGACTTTACTTTATACTATGTACAGATTTACATTAAAATGAAAAAATTATAATTTTATTGCCTGGCAACAAAATTATTTTATTTTTAACAATTACCATTGTTTGAAAATGTTTAAATGAATTTTCAAGTACTTTACTCTTGTTAAAACGTAAAAGGTTGCAGGTAAACTACCCCTTCCCCTTATCCGATCTTCATCAAAATCAAAAGGCCTTGAGTCCTCTACAATTCAGTGAGGTATTCAAAAAATTATTTGATTCTGTTTGAATTTGCGGCAGTTATCGTTTGCCATAGAAAATACCCTTGATAAAAAAACGCTGCAGGTAAACTACCCCTTTCCCTTAACCGATCTTCACCAAAAACAATAGGTCTTGAGAACTCTACAATTTACAGCTGTATGCAAATAATCTTTTGATTCTGTTTGAATTTGCGGCTGTTATCGTTTGCCATAGGAAATACCTTTGTTAAAACATAAAACGTTACAGGTAAACTACCCCTTTCCCTTAACCGATCTTCACCAAAATCAATAGGTCTTGAGAACTCTACAATTCAGGGCAGTATGCGAAACATTATTTGATTCTGTTTGAATTTGCGGCTGTTATCGTTTGCCAAAAAAAAAATTTCCCTTGATAAAAAAAAACCATTTCAGGTAAACTACCCATTTCCCTCAACCGATCTTCACAAAAAACAATAGGTCGTGAGTACTCTACAAATCAGGGCTGTATGCAAAAAATTAGTTGATTCTGTTTGAATTGCGGCAGTTATCATTTGCCATAGAAAAAAAATCTACACACAGACAGACAGACACACAGACTCTTTTCGGAAAACGACTTTTTTTCATGTTTTGAGTGAAGTACAATCAGAATCTGCAATAATCTCGAACACGATTTTTTTTGCCATCACCATACTTCCATTTCCCTTAAGGAATATGGAAGTAAAATATCGGTATGGAGAACCATACATGACTTCCATATTCTAAGATTTATATTTAAAATCATTTTCGAAATTAAATATTACCATAGAAACTAGTTCTTTCTACTTACTGCTTCAGCCTTAACCACAGTACTGTGGTCACTAACGTATACCACCTCACGTTATCGCACTCGATTTTCACTGATGATGGAAGTCGATGGCATTGCCGAAACGTCTGGTTTTGTAGAAAACATTGGACTACGGCCAAATATCCCGGGAAGGAATTTTAACAAAAACTACTTCTTTGTTGCCGATAACGTTGTACACATATATATATATATATAAAATATGCATAAAATTAATGGCTTGTATAAGTTAATGATTGATCTCCATTAAGTAGTGCTCAGGTTTCCAAAGTTTTAATATTATGATGTCCGTAATTAAAACATCAGAGCAGGTTTAGTGTGAATGAGGGTACACTGTGGACAAAAATTTTCAACATTTCCTATTGAGCGTTGCCTAGAGTAAAGCTGCGAATCTACAGTGTATGATTCACAGAACAAACACGCGAAAAAGAAGGAGCGCTCCGAAGTCACTCATGGACCCTCAGCATCTTGCAGAGGGTTCATTCCCTAAAGACGAAAAGTCTGTCTATGAATCGTTCCTCTGTAAACACGTGCAGTTACACTGCCCAGCGATCCACAGGAAGCAAATTGATGTCCATTTTTTCCATTTTTTCGGCTTGCACGCGTTATGTTGCTGTGGGTTTCGGCACTTTCCATTTAAAAAGCGTGCAAATGTAAGAAAATAAACATGAGTGAGGCCAGAAATAACGTGAAGTGTGTGTGTGTGTGTGTGTGTGTGTGTGTGCGTGCGTGCGTGCGTGCGTGCGTGCGTGCGTGCGTGCGTGCGTGTGTGTGTGTGTGTGTGTGTGTGTGTGTGTGTGTGTGTGTGTGTGTGTGTGTGTGTGTGTGTGTGTGTGTGTGTGTGTGTGTGTGTGTGTGTCTTACCAGCCTTTTTATTGTTGTAGGCATAATAATAAAATGGAAACGTAAACATTACATAACTGAGATATGCTTACCTGCCACGAACGATATAATATTTTATACATGGAGGAGTTCAGTGACATACACACGTACAGAAGAATTATATATATATAAAGATATTAACTCAAACATAATTTACATTACAATGAAAAAATTATAATTTTATTCCCTGGCAACAAAATTATTTTATTTTTAACAATTACCATTTACTGTTGTTAAAACGTAAAAGGTTGCAGGTAACTACCCCTTCCCCTTAACCGATCTTCACCAAAATCGAAAGTCCTTGAGACCTCTACAATTCAGGGACGTATGCAAAAAATTATTTGATTCTGTTTGAATTTGCGGCTGTTATCATTTGCCATATAAATTCCCCTTGATAAAAAAACGTTGCAGGTAAACTACCCTTCCCCTTACCCGATCTTCACCAAAAACAATAGGTCTTTAGTACTCTACAAATCAGGGCTGTATGCAAAACATTATTTGATTCTGTTTGAATTTGCGGCTGTTATCGTTTGCCATAGAAAATACCCTTGTTAAAAAAACGTTGCAGGTAAACTACCCCTTTCCCTTAACCGATCTTCACCAAAAACAATAGATCTTGAGAACTCTACAATTTAGGGATGTATGCAAATAATCTTTTGATTCTGTTTGAATTTGCGGCTGTTATCATTTGCCATAGAAAATACCCTAGTTACAACATAAAACGTTGCAGGTAAACTACCCCTTTCCCTTAACCGATCTTCACCAAAAAATAGGTCTTGAGAACTCTACAATTCTGGGCTGTGTGCAAAAGAGTAGTTGGTTCTGTTTGAATTTGCGGCTGTTATCGTTTGGCATAGAAAAAAATTACCCTTGATTAAAAAAAACGTTGCAGGTAAACTACCCCTTTCCCTTAACCGATCTTCACCAAAAACAATAGGTCTTGAGTACTCTACAAATCAGAGCTGTATGCAAAAAATTATTTGATTCTGTTTTGAATTTGGGGCTGTTATCGTTTGCCATAGAAAAAAATCCACACACACACACACTTTTCGGAAAATGACTTCTTTTCATGTTTTGAGTCTACACTATCTATATAATCAGAATCTGCAATAATCTCGAACACGATTTTTTTTGCCATCACCATACTTCCATTTCCTTAAGGAACATGGAAGTAAAAATGAGACTCAGCAAATCCAAAATAAAAACAATGCTCACCTGCTTTTTGAGGCCAACGGAATTGTCCATAAAGAGAAGGACAGACTGTCAATCAGCACTTTTACCATGAAGTTCTTGATAGGTTGTAGAAATGAGTTGCTCATGTGAAGCCAGGCATCATGAACACATTAATGCTGCATCACGAAAATGCACCTTGTGACTCAAGACTCCCGATTAATTAATTTTTGGCAAGGAAAACTATTCCCCTGTTGTTAACCTGACCTAAGTCTCTGTGACTACTCCCTCTTCCCAAGATTGAAAAAGCATCTCAAAGTGCACCATTTAGGGATGATTGACAATGTTAAATAACTGTAACTGACCAGCTGAAGGAGATTCCAGTGTCTGAGTTCCAGCACTATTATGAAGAGTGGAAACAACGTCTTAGGTGCTGTGTGGCTTCCCACAGGAACTACTTTGAAGAATATAAAGTTGATTTTAAATTTAATTTTAAATTAAAGGGTTTACTGAAATTGTCTCACTACTTTATTTACAGACCTTGTATAATTGACTTTTTTTTAATCACTCAACAGGTAGATGCATTTAGCTCATTTCAACACTCTTGGTGAGAGAACTAATGATATCTCAGAAATAAAGTCCAACCTTGAAACAAATTATGTTTTTCTTTTAGAATTACATATCTCCTCCACATATCCATAACCATCCACAATGCCAGTTAAATAACATACTTCCCCATTACTTTATGACTGTAGAGATCATAACTACATTTTACACCAATATTACATAAAAGTTATTAGCTATGAAAAGAATACAATCTATTCAACTCTGATGTGAAATTATATATTCTGATCTAATTAAATGAGAAAAAATATTACATACCTGTACAACTTTCCAAAATACAGCATTGTGTTCAGGACGAATGTTTTCTGTAATAGTTTTGACAGTGACAGCAAGAACTTGAAATAGCAGCTTCTGAGGGAGACTTTCATCTGACAAGGATTGTAGCAGAAATGTGAGTAACGACTCTGCACATGTGTGAAACTGCCCTGACACACCATGCATTGTTTCAAATAACAGCTGTCCACACCCAGAAATACCCTACACAAATAAAACAAAATTAATTTATAGTTCTTGCCAGCACATCTATAATACATAACAACACTAATTCTAAATCATATGTCGTTAAAAACTGTATGTATTTATTGTAACAGTATGGAAGACTATTCAAAAAGCACACCAATTCATGTATTGATAGTGCAGTTGAGGTATCAGGAGGCAGTGCATGATTGGAAGTAAAAATCGTCAAACGATATATAAAAATTGGTTTGGCAAAATAACTGAGGAAGGTGATAAAAGTAAAATTTTATGTGAACGTAATTGATACCAAAAGTCAGTGCTGAGATTGAGTTACGTGATACCAAATTCTGTTTCTGCCACTCGCTTAGACTCTGTTGAAGGATTAACTTCTCTGCCATTTGTGCTGGAGATGAAACAGTATTTTAACATGTAAAAATTCAAAATCATATCATGAGTGCATGTGTCGATTAAGGAACAATGTTTGACATGATAAACACAGTGAAATTACCGTGCTTAAAAGCAACCAGTAAGCAAAAATTACTATGCAAATACGCCCGTCCACTGTGTGTATTTTTGGAACCGGAAACTTTGGAACTTTTATATTCTATAATTTCTACATTTTGGTGAGTGTATTGACTATTTCGATTTAATAAAAAGAAGACTCATGTAAAATACTTGGTAACAAAGTACTTGATTTGGACCTGTTTCACAACAATGAAGTACTGCCGTATTAAGACATTGTTCACGGTGTTAAACATTTTGGAGTGTTTAATTAAACTATAAAGTCTCAAAAATATTAATAAAAATTATTTTTAAAAAATGTACTTTTTTGCAAAAAGTATATGATTTTTTTTAAACTGAGTTGTACGATTCATGCATAATCGAGTATCTCACATCAGCTGATTTGGGAGCAGAAAAAGGAGCCTCACAATGTAACCACAAAAATAGGTATTCTCAACAGTCAAGGTAAGCGAATGACTAAGCTGGCAAAATTATATATAATGCACATAATAAAAACATGACCCGCCATCTCTTGTTCCATGCCACATCAGTCAGAAACACTGAAAAAAATGCTTATGCTTTGTGTCATATTTGTGGAATTTCCTAGGCCAGTACCTATATTGCATTATCACATAACCCACCATCTCTTGTTCCATGCCAAATCAGTCAGCCACCCTCATTGTTGCTTTCACACTCACATGTATGGAAGAGTTCAGTCTTTGAGTTTCATTGTGAAGTTGTTCTGTAGTGACTGTTCCATTCTTTATGCATGCTGTGCATATGTACTGGCATTGTTCAGTTATTCATCATGCAGTTTTACTGTATTGTGTGTTCATCACTTTAAAATCAACATGGATCCCATACAACTCATAATATTTGCTGAAAATAATGCCATCATTTGTGAAATAGAAACGGAACAAAACAGAAGTCTAAAATGGCTAAGGAATTTGTAATACACTGTGTCAAGTAACTAATTAAATATAATGAAGATTTTGAATTGCATGTGCACACGCACATGTGTTAAACCAGTGACAGAGACAGAAAAAGAGTACGAGGACGAAAACTTTTGACATGCTTGAATGTGTACCAGTATTGAAATGGTTTAAGTAAGCATCTAAAACTTCCAGTCAGTGGGCTCCTTATATGAGCTAAAGTTAGGGTAATTAAATACCTAAATTAGACAAATATGATATTAAAAATCACTTTAAAAATGAATGGATTGGAATGAGTCAATTAAAATTAATGAATGGATCAATGGTTTGAAAAAAAGGAATAGCAGTCTTTTTTTAATTATGGGGAAAGTAGACCTGCCAATCCATGGAAACATGATTTGTTGTAAATGATTTATATTACAGATTCTAAGACATTCTTATTATGCACATGAAAATATTGTTTCATTGCACCACCAAACAAAACATTTGCTTTTAAGGAAAATGTTGTAGTGATGATAAACACACCCAAGGAGCAGAAAACTTTTAGTTGGAGTTGGATGCCTCAGATGCGTACCTTTACTAATGTAGAAAAGTCAACTATCCCAAACGTTTCAAAAATCTAACAACAAACCCAACTGAACATGAATCAGACAATAACGCTTGGATGAAAAATGACATTTTCAAAAATTTTTTTTAACCCACAGTTGTTGAAAACTGTACAATTTTCCATGTACAGAAAATGCAAAGGTTGTGATTGCACCCAAAACATGACTTCAGTAGTTCAAACTAAGGACAAAGGTGTAATAAAAAATGGTAAGCATTCCTATATTTTGTGATGCAAAATATTCTCAGGTGCGAAGTTGGATGAGAATGAAAAGATCAAGAGTAATATCCTTCAAGCTGCCCGCATGTGCAGTAATACTTAGGACCAAGTCATCAAAAAATTATTGGTAATTAATTACTTTCATAAAGGTAGTTTCTGTCACACCAATGGTAACTAAGAGAATAAAGCTGCTAGAGGAATCATTTTTGATTATTGGGAATATTACGAAAGGGTGTTTATGGAAGCATGAAACAAGAAAGTATTTTTATGAAGATTTTGAACACAGATAAAGATTTAATGCTATGTGGTGAACCGATGGATGCAAATTGTGGCTGATGTTAAGAACAAAAGAAATGATGGAGCAACTTCAGATACAGAAAGGGACCTACCACAGCTTACAGAGATAGCAATTTCAACAGCTTCACAAGCACCAAATTATATTCAAGACTTGAGACAGTTTGTTGAAAGTTAGCAAATTATAAATAACACCATATAAACCTGAATTGTTATGTACATCAGTCACACATAATTCAGTGTATTAGCTCTAAAATATAATAAAACATTTCTAGTTCTTATGAATATTTTACATATTTTTTTCTGATCCCTTCAGCTTTGAATTAGCTAAGTTCCACTGTAATATGGATTTAACAATAAAATAATTAAAAATTATACAACATCAATAGTAAGCTTAACACAGTCACTGCTAAGGTTTTTTTATATTATGAATCCTAGGTGCTCGTTCTTTCTTAGTAAGTGCCATTTTTTTTACATGAGGAAACAAAACTAAGAACACACATAAATTTTGTAATGGTTTCATTAAACACTAACAAAAATTAAACCTCTCATGTGTTGCAATTATTCGGCTTTGGCCGAATGCAACGATCAGCGAATCGTACTTTGCCCGACGTCCTGATGTCATGCCCTTCCCTTTACTAACCAAGCCGTTTGTTTCGTTAAATCTCGTCAGTCGACCACCAGACCGGCCATGTGAGCAGAGCCGCCCGTCACCGAACTTTCGGCGATTTTGGAAGCCTCGATTACCAAGGTAACGATTTTTTTGGGTTATCGTAAATCAATGCTAGTGGCAAATAATTTTTGTATAGGCTATTACGTTTGTAAAAAAGATGAAAACTTGTAATTTCTGTAAAAGGATTGTTATTCATAACTAACCAAGACATATCTTGTTTGTAATAGTCAGCCTCGACTAAAACCAATTTTCAGTCAGTCAATTTAAAGAAAAAAAGCAAAGATATGTAAAGTTCAATGTCAGTACTTGTTGTATATATAATTTGAAGTTGTAATTTTGTAAATTGTGATTACGCACTGTATGAATGAATGTGTGCATGCTAATCAAACTGTGCGGGTGCATAAAGTATACTAATAGATGTGAAATTTTCAGTTCAAAACTTGGTTCGACGTACAGGAGCGAGAATACGAGAATATGGACTCGTAGTTTTTTCTTCACGCTTTCTTCCAGCGTGGACACCGCAACGGTCCATGGCATGAGCTGAGGAACATGCACCCATTGTGACCGGCTACAGCAGGCTGTGAGCGAACCTCTCCAGATTGCCAAGTAAAACTTAACCGTTAACAACTTTCAGTGGCAGTTACAGTACAATTACTAATGAAAAGAGAGATAAACCAGTTTCCACACCTTATGTGACAGGAACTAAAACTTTTACGAATATTTTGTGATGCAGAACAGTGTTAGATTTTCCATGAACAGATCACAGCTTGTACGCTGAACACCATTAACTGTAAACTAGTATTGATTTATGCAATTGTTCTATATTCAGTATTTAATCTTTTCTATGTTTAATTTTTTGAGCTAAATCAACTCAGTAATTGACTTTTGCTGACTGACTTATGATTACATAAAATTTTGAGGCTCATTTTGTTTTGAAATAAACGGGTCGAGATCGACTCTGCTCACTAACTGATGGTATTGAAAATTTTTTTTCACTTATACCTCCCCTCTCTTGGGAATTATGTTAAACGTTAAGGATACTTGAGAAGTATGTTATAATGTGTAGAGAGACGTAAATAGTAATAAGTATTTTGGTTGATTTTGTGGTATATTATGATTATTTTTGGTGTATTCTGTGTGTTGCGCTTTTGGGGCTTAGCAGCAGTAAAGCGTTGCACACATGTTACATGCTCACTCTGTACTAACACATTACAATGAGTTGAGTGAATGTCACAGATGCATGACATGAGCACCACAGACGCATGTGCCATGTCACGGATCCATGACATAGTAGCAAATATGTTAATAAAACTGTTTGTACTTACTTCATTATTCTTCTGTAAAGAACGAAGTATCAGCTTGATAAAATTCCTCCTGTCTTTAACTTTTCTTGCAATAAATGCAAAACTTTCAGCAGCAAAATTATTTATATAACGTGGCTTTGAATTACTTAATAATGGCAGGAGGCTCTCAAAAACTGATGTTAGATCTCTAATTAAAAATCTCCAAAGAAATTTGAATAAATATGCTAAACATGTAAACACCCATTCTAACTGATCTGTATTTTTTGTATTAAGCAAGAGCAAGAGCTGGATATGGAAGTCGACATAATGTGGGTAAAATTCTTGCCGTAAGTCTCTAGCAAGAGCAACAACAAATCTGTAAAACAAAATTAAAATTGAATTATTTTATGGAAAAATAACGTAATAAAAAATATAAAATCACTGAAGAAAACAGAAATTTGTTATCTATTAGCAATTACAAAATTAAAAAGTATGCTATATTGTGCACAAATAAATATTAAATATAGATTATCTTCAAACAAATATACACTGCAAGAAGGTTTTTTTTCACCTGACGCACATTTCACAGAAATTATTCTGTATCTTCAGAGGTTTGTGTGTATAGAATCCCATTCAATGAACAAGAAACAATGAATGAAATATTATCAAACAAATAGCAATAGACAATGGAGACAAAATAAAAACTATCAATAAATTAAGAATAAAATAAAACATAAATTCACTAACAAACACCACACAAACCTTCGTGTAAAAACCCTCCACTAATGATAATATCAAAAATATATCACTTTACTTATCATGGTAACATAACTCGTAAACTAAGTAAACTATTTAAAGATACAAACTTAAAAATATCTTATAACACAGATAACATTGTTTTTAATAAAATAAAACCTAAAACTAAATTCAACATTCATAATAAAAATGGAGTTTACAAAATAAATGTCCAGAGTGCAACAAATGTTACGTAGGCCAGACAAAGAAAAAACTGTCCAAGAGATATATTCAACATCGTGATGCGTTTCTAAAGATTAATATTTACAAATCTAATTTAGCCACACATTGTTTAAACAATAAACATAAATTTCCAGACATTCAAAATATGAAATTAATTAAAACCGTACAAAAAGATAACAAAATGATTATCTGGGAAAATCTTAATATTTACAAACACAATAAAAAGAATCTACTAATTAAAGAACAATTAGAAATAAAAAAAAAACAAGATGATTTATTTAAAATCATGCATACATTTTGTAGCATGACAGATTATCCACATTATTCTAATTTAAAAAATGATCATACATAAAATAAAAATAAAATGACATCAATGAAAACCACTATAAAAATTAGTCAAAGACCACAAAGTAGTGAAATAATAGTTAGGAGAGATAAAATAATTAAAATCAACCATGCAATATAAGAAATTATAGAAAAATAATGATAGGCCAATGTATAAAGTAATTAGACCCAGGTAGTATAGGAGTAGGTCAGGAAATGCCCAATATAGACAAACATCCAGAATAAAAGAACAACTATTAGAGAAACAACCATATGTAATAAATTTAAAAAGCCCCCAAAAAACATGAAACTAAATGAGAAAAGTATAATGCAATAAAATAAGAGTAAATGTGAATTAGGTATAAGTAAAAGTGTCTAGAGGTATAATTAAAAGTGTACCAGTGAAAGTTATTTAAATAATGAAAAAACAAATCTTGATAATCCTCTGTAAATAAGATTCTTGATCTTATAAGACTAGAAAACTGAACAGAGATAAGATCAGAGAATAACAGTGGACCAGTGCAAGTTATTTTATTATGAAAATAGACTAAAAATGTTTCTATGTAAGTGCCACTCTTTATCTCACAACATCAAATAAAATGACAAAAGATAAAATAAGAGCAGGCAATAAATAGGGAAGTGACCAAGGGTACATCCCTAAAATAAAGTAAAAACAGCAAGGACTGCATGAAAATTAATTTTAAGTAATGTTTTAGTTGATGTAAAAACAGATGTGTTTTGTTTATTTTAACAGTTCATTGAACTCCAGGCTGGAATGTCTGAGATGAAGTATAATTTTTTGCTATAAAATATTTGTTATGTTTTAATAATATTAATTATTAATAAACCTTAATGTAATTTAAATAAGGGTAATTTAGTTAAGATGTCATAAGAATTGTAGGTCAGAGAGGGTATTAGCAAGCTGGAATAATAATAAACATTGTAAATGAACTAACATAAAATCTAGGCCAAATGGTAAATCACACAAACCATGTAATTAGTAAATAAAATAAAGGAAATTAATTAAATTGATGAAAATTATATAATGTAAATCAATTACTATATATTATAACTGTAACAATACTTTGTAAAGGTACTGAAAAAATGTATAAGATATTATTAGAAAAAATGCAAGTGTAATAACACTGGAATATTAGAGGAAAGCCTAAATTAAAGATAATATGTAAATTAATTAACCCAAACCATAAAATTACAAAGAATTAAAAGAAAATAACCATTTTATTTCAATTAGTGATCTTGCTCAATGATAACTAGAACATAATAGAAATTGTAAACCATTTGAGGTGACAGAAAGTACAGTTAAGGCCTACATTCTAATATACTGTAAATTTGACTTTTCGAGTTAAAAATACTATAAAGTATATCATGTTTGGTATTAAATAACGCAGAATTAACTAAGGAAAGTAATTATGTAATTAGTATTTAATAAAATTAAATAATAATAAAAATGTAATTAATCATATAATGTAAAAGTCAATTATTTAGGCAGAAATGCCATCTGTTTAAAACTATGTAGATTTAAGATTAATTCAGCCAGAACTGATTGTATAGAGGAAGAAGGAGTTAGTTGATTGTTATATGTTGAGACGGACACTTCTAAACGAGCTCAGACAAATTAATTCATTTATAAAAAGAGAGTAGATAAATTTTGAATATAACCGAACCTATAAAAAAATAAAACGAAAAGTGTAAAAATATGATTAATAAACACTGAGAGAACCTGGAATCAGCCAAATTAATTTAGTTATGGAGATCTGAAGTTACAACACAGATGGTAGAACGAAATAAACGAGAATTCTAAATTTTATCAACACAAAATTGGACACTATAAAACATCACAACCATTGGAACAAAAACACATTGAAAACACTGATTGCCAAGCCGAACAACTAACCACTAAGCTCGAATAATTACACTGTGATGAAAAGGAATTAACTACTACTGCGTGGAAGAGGAAAACACCAATAACCAACATTTATTTGAAGGAATTATGCAATGAAGGCGTCTCGTATACACTCATCACATGGGCGGCCATGATGGAATAATCCCAGAATTCTTTGCAGCCACTGCCGGACGGCATCTCAAGTCTGGTTCGAGAATTTATCTTATTAACATTTTCTATTTAATAATAATTTTGTATTTTTAGATAACTGAGCAGTTTTTATTGTAAGCACTATACTTTTCAGCTTTGCCTTTCTCTGACTATTGTAAAATAACAGCTAAAAGAACCTGCA
The DNA here is from genome assembly GCA_034769895.1 of Magicicada septendecula. Lineage (NCBI taxonomy): Eukaryota > Metazoa > Arthropoda > Insecta > Hemiptera > Cicadidae > Magicicada > Magicicada septendecula. The sequence goes on from CM068367.1 coordinate 493,438,955, forward strand.
ACTTAACATTAATATTTTATATACTGAGTTTAATAGCCCTGAGATCGAGTTTGTAATTGTCGATTAACTAATCGATTCAAAGTAGATTAGTACCTCTAATGTTAATAAATTATTTAAATATTATAATTTTGAGTTTCATTTATTGATAAAAAGATGGATAGAAGAATTCCAGATAATATTTTATACCGGGACTCCGAGAAAAGAAGAACTTAACATCACTGAAGGAGTAACATCACAGATTAACGAAAGACCACTAATCAATTATGTTATGAGATAATATAATTAACGCGGAAAAAACAATCATGATTATTCTAAACTATTAAATTGCTTAAATTAATAATTAAAAGAAATAAAATTACATAAATACATCAAAAATAATTAAATAATTAATTAAATAAATAAAAAATTTTTTATTACAATTTTTTTTTGTAACTCAGAAAATACAAAAAATTACATTACGTTACAAAATTGGCGAGCCCAACAGTGGGGCTGAAGATTAATATTGAGGAGGAAAATTTTGACTTAATTAAATAAATAATCTACATTAATTGTAATAAGGCAATTTTGAGTTTTGTTACAATTAGAATAATAAAATAAACATTAAATATATAATAAATAACTACTACATACCATTAAAGCAATTGAAAATAGAATCGAAGTAAAATTTGATTATCCATCAGCAGTATTGTAAGCGAAACATTAAATTACATTCAACAAAACCTCTAAAAATACAGAATAATTTATGTGAAATGTGCATCAGGTGAAAATAAACCTACTTGCAGTGTCCATTATGTTTTTGAAGTCTTCTTCCGGTATGGACCACATCAAAAATGTCTTGTATGGCATCCCTGTTATACCTACAGCAGACAATAATAACCACAGAGCATTCTTACTGTACGTAAAAGGTGCCACAGATAAAATGAGCAGTATGTTGAGGAAATACCGCATTAAAACCGTTTCAACCACATAAGGAGCTGGCACAATTTTTAAAACCAATCACAGACAGAATCCCGTTCAACACTGAAGGTATCTACAAAATGCCATGCAGTTGTGGAAAGGTTTACATTGGCCAGATGGGCAGCCTGATTTCCACAAGAGTCCAAGAACATGTCAGACATACTAAGAACTTGGCAGCTGAAAAGTCTGCACTTGCTGAGCATTCGACTTTAAATAATCACGTGGCAAACTTCGAAGACGCATCTGTAATAAGGTCTTGTAATAGGTATTATGACAGATTGATCCTAGAAGCAATAGAAATTAATAAACATAAGGATAAAAGCAACAGAGAAACCGCCACGCTTAGTACTTGGTAATCTTTACTTTCTGGTTTGACTGAACGCGGGTTGACTGATCGCACAAATAATGCACACAGCGTAATGCCTACAGAGCAGAGTCCACTTCTACACTACATAACTGAGTTCTCTTGACGGAGATAGCAACTCTTGATAACTTGAGTTTATCACTTACACCTGAGGATACTCATTGTAATATGAGTGACACGTCATACATGACATTTCTGACGCGGTCCATACTGGAAGAAGACTTCAAAAACATAATGGACACCGGCCACGGAAGCCTACGTGAAAACTACTTGCAGTGTAGTTTTACATAAAAAAAAATATTTGAAGACATTACAAAGGAAACCTGCCGGAAACTCAACAAGTTACTTACAAAGGAATAAATTTAGATTAATATAAAATATATAAATATTATATAGATATTAAATATTTAATTCCATTAACAAAATATCTCTTATATGCTGAGCTACAGTAATTGTTTCTATTTCAATTAAATGACTTTACCCTATAATAAATATCAGTATGGAGAACCATACATGGCTTCCATGTTCTAAGATTTATATTTAAAATCATTTTTGAAATGAAATATTTCCAAAGAAACTACTTCTTTCTACTTCTTGCTTCTTGCTTCAGTACTGTGGTCACTAACGTACACAACCTCACGTTAGCGCACTCGATTTTCACTGATGATGGCAGTCGACAGCACTGCTGAAACTTTCTGGTTTTGTAGAAAACATTGGACCACGCCAAACAGCCCGGGAAGGAATTTTAACAACAAACTACTTCTTTGTTGCTGATAATGTAGTACACATGACATATAAATTAAAATTATCCCCTCCCCCATCAAGGTATCATTTTTATTTATAGAAAATTACCCCCACCCCCTTCAACTAGCCTCTTCATTTATAGATATTTCATCTACGCTTCAACAGTGGATTATTGTGATCTTCTTTTCAGGATACTTTAATCAAAATTAAGTACTTTACTCTTGTTAAAATATAAAACATTGCAGGTAAACTACCCTTTCCCCACAACCGATCTTTACCAAAATCAATAGCCCTTGAGTCCTCTACAACTCAGGCACATATGCAAAAATTATATGATTCTGTTGAATTTGCGGCAGTTATCGTTCATCATAGAAAAAATTACCCTTGTCAAAACATAAAACGTAGCAAGGTAAACTACCCCTTTCCCTTATCTGATCTTCACTAAAATCAATATGCCTTGAGTCCTCTACAATTCAGGAATGTATGCAAAAAATTATTTGATTCTGTTTGAATTTGCGGCTGTTATCGTTTGCCATAGAAAAAATTCCACCCACACACACACATTTCAAAAAATGATTTTTCTTCATGTTTTGAGGGTAGTACAATCAGAATCAGCCCTTATCTCGAACACGATTTTTTTTGCCATCACCATACTTTCATTTCCTTATGGAACATGGAAGTAAAAATGCATGTGTTACCCAATCAGGGAAACTACCGTACAGAATTTTAGTGGCTATCAGGGCATGATCATGCAACTCTCAGTTCATCTACAGTGTTCGTTTAAAATATTCTATGCACCTGTGGTCTGTTGAAAGAATGTTACGTGTTAATGTGGAGCAACATGGCAATGTGAAAATCCACTATAGAAACGTACCACTTATTTAAAGAAGTGTTTGGTGCTGAGTGCTTATTACACTCTCATGTTTTTGAGTGGTTCAAAAATTTTGAAGATGAGAAAGTTGTGAGTGTGGACGATCTGTGGCCTATTGGTCCTCACATACCAAAACACATGCTAATATTGAAAAAGTTGATGATCTTATCTAAGAAAACCATTGCCTGAGTATTCGAGCACTTGCTGAGTTTTCAAACAATGGCAAAGAAATTGTCAGACAGATTTTACATAAAATGTAAAAATTTTAACTTGAATAAAGTTTCTCAAATGCCAAAACTCCTCCTGAGCAGACTGAAGCTCGAATTAACTTTTGTGCTGACATCCTCAAAAACACTGACAGGGATTCCAACTTTTTATAAAGAATAATAATTTGGGATTAATCATGTTTTTTTTTTTATATATGATCCTAAAACTAAGTGCCAACCCATGCATTGGAAGAGCTCCGGTTCACCATGGTAAGAGATCAAATTGAAATTCGAAGCCATGATGATTGTTTTTTGATATCTGAGGGATTGTTCATGTTGACCGGTTGCCCAAAGGCCAAACTGTTAATCAAGTCTACTATAAAGAGGTCTAGACTACTATTCATGAGCAGGTGAGAGGAAAAAGGCCTGAGCTGTGGGAGAGTGGCTATCCGTTCTTTTTTAGCTATGAGCTGAGGTAATGTTTGAGCATTGTAACCTATTTCTTTCCTTAGACCATGGTAATTTTCTCATATATTTAACACACTCCATTTTTCTGATGCCTGATAGAAATATGTAGTTGGGTCATCAGGTGACTCTTCACCAAGACAACTGTCCACCACACAATGCACTGTCCATTAAGACATGTTTGGCAAAGCATGTCCCATGTTGGAGTATCCACTGTATTTGACTGATCTTACCCCACATAAGGGTCATTCCATATCAAGTGATCCTATTTTTAATTAATTTTTTACCTTAGGTTTTTAGATTTTGATGCAATTTGGTATGCCAACAGGATGACCAGAAATGAGTGTATATCTTTAATTTCACAATTTTAACTCATCCCTTTTTTATTTATAACAATTTGAAAATTTTAAAAATGTGCAAATTTGGTCACACCCGAATGTACAAAAATACTATTTTCTCTGGCCAGGATTAAGATATTTAAATGAAATAAAAGCCATTTTGCTCAGATTTCAACAGGCTTTCATTTGATATGTAACATGACTACATTTGAGGAAGCTGACATTTTAGGTTATGGGCCCAAAAATTAAAAAAACGTGTCCAAAAAAACATTTGACTAAACATTTTTTTTTAAATTGTGTTTCTTGGTTGAAGTTTTAAGATAATTCTTACAAATTTTGAAGTTGGGATCTCAATGGGATCATTTATTTTTAATTATTTTTATTACCAGTTGTAATAATGTAGGCTATAAAGATGGTTGATTTTTCATATATTGCAGTTAAGTATAAAAACAAATATTCAGAAATATTTCTGGTTTGATACATTTTGAATATTGACAACTGATTTTACTGTCATTTCAGGTCTCTCATACTGAATGATAGGGTCTTGCCTTGCATGCCTGGGCATGTCTGTACATGTTTGAACCTGCAGTAATAGATCACTTGAAGCTGAACCACAGTCAGTTTTCAGTTGTTGTGAGTGATAGTGACAATTTCAACTAGTCTAGTGCCAAGAAGATGTAAATATGAAGGAGTGACTTATGTTTTCTGTTTAATTTTTTTTTGTATGTTGTGATGCTTAAAGAGTGTAGCCTATGAACCGTAATCACTAAATTCTACCATAAGCCATGGCTGGGACAAAACAAGGGGGTATAATGTCTTTTAATATATATTGTTGTAATCCATTTGAGAAAGATGGTCATAAAACTATAAAAAAATTAAGGCCAGTGCAAAATTGGATGATTGAACTAAACAGATCCATTAAACCTGGCATGAAGATCTGTGATAGTTGTAGAAAACAGCTAGCAAAGGAAGGTGAGAGTGTGAGGCAGGTACTTCAGCCAGCAAATAAAGAGTTCATTGACTGTAATATGTCTATTGAATATTTAAATAAATCTCTTTCATGTATTGAGGAATCACCAATTATAAAATAGCAAATGTGTAGTCCTGCATACTCCAAAAGAAAACTTGAAAGTGAAAAAGAATCTAGTTACAAAACTGGTAATAATACTGGAAGTTATGAAAGTGAAGACAATGATCACAATTCAGAAATTCTTCTACAACTGAAGAAGAAATCTGAGCAGACACAAAGCAGGAGTGATAAATTTCAAATCTTGACTCTTCTTCCTATGAGTTGGTCATGTAAAAAAATTGAAAATGAATTCATGGTAAGCAACAGAATGGCTAGAAGAGCTAAAGCTCTAGTGAAGGAAAAGGGAATTTGGTCAACTCCTGATCCAAAGCCAGGAAAATCACTCAATGATTCAGTCACAGAAAAAGTAAAAAATTTTTATAATAGTGATGATGTAAGCCAAGTCATGCCATGTAAAAAAGACTTTGTGTCCTTGAAAACAGACCATAATATTGTAGCATGACAGATAAGCCCATAAAAATGAATGGTAAAAATGATCATAAAAATAAAATAATAACATTGTTAAATCCGAGAAAGCAAAATAATATAAAGAATTAATTAAGAACCACCGTGGAATGCAATCATTATTTAAAATAAAAGTTCATATAAAATAAATGTTACAAGGAGTGATGAATCATCAAAACCAAGTTAAAAACTAAGAATGAGGAAAAAGGTAATACCCAGGTAGGATAGGAGTAGGTAAGGAAAACCCCAGAAAATGACTAAACCCACAACAAGAAAAGAAAATATGTTGTAAGAAACAAGAAGAGTAGGTAAGGAAGAAACCCGGAAGATGACTAAACCCACAACAAGAAAAGAAAATATGTTGTAAGAAACAAGAAGAGTAGGTGAGGAAGAAACCCAGAAAATCTGATGACATCCACAAGAAGATGAAGGAAAAAATGTTGTAAGAAACAAGAAGAACAGAAGGGATCAATGAAGAAACAAGAACAAGACAGCATCCACAAGAAGAAGGAGTGCTCTTATAAAAAAAACCCAAACCCCAAAATAAATATAATAATAATAAATAAAAGTATAACAAGATATCAAAGGTAAAAACCACATGTACAATAGATGTAAACCAAAAAGTGTATAGAGTAAGAATTGAAAGTGAACCAATGTGAGATAATAATATAATACCAAAAAACAAATCTTCATTATACTGTATAAATAGATTTCTTGATTCTAGTAAAACTATATAACTATTTAGAATTAAAATCAAGGAATAAAAAGAGAATCAGTGCAAGTTTTAGTGTTATAGAAAATAAACCTTATGTTTCAATATTGATGTTCACAAACTGAGTAGATGATGAAATACTACAACTTTAAAGTGATTTATTTTGTGTGCATAAATAATGTAAATAGAGTATTATCATGACCAATGATACATGTGTTTTTGTAGATAACTGCCATTCTTTTTTAAATAACATTAATTAGAATGAATAAAATAGAACAAGAGCAGGCCATAATAAAAGTGAAGTGACAAGGTATCATTACCACAAAAAAACCAAAAACAGATGAAAACTGATATCCAAACCTAGTATAAGAAATATAATATAAGATTATAATAATTATGTTTGTTTGTATAGAATAAGGTGTTAGAAACAATTAAGTTTAAACATGTCAGAATCTAACATGCATTATTTATAATATTTCTTATGTATTTTTATCAATCAATAAGTATAAAATGTCTGATTTGAAAAGACAAATGTTAATTTGATTTATATGTTATGTATTAATGGTACGAACCATATACTAATTGTTAACTTGTTAAAATAAGAAAATGTTAATTTATGTCACAATAGCAATGAAAGTCAAAGAGGGTATAAATCAAAATTTAGAGAGGGGAGTCACATATTACTGTATAATATTTTAAAACATAACCGATTAATCTAACTGCAAGAAATTAAGGGAAGATAAACCTTTTATTACAATCTGAGATTTAATATAATCATTAATATAACTTATAATATGGCTTCATTTGAAAGACAAGGACAGGAAGTGAATTTTATAAAATTACCTTTACAAAATGAAGTAAGAAATACCATTTTAGATCAAAAACTTAATAAAACTACATTATTTGGTATCAAATTACGCAGAATGAACTGAAGAAGAAGATTAAGTATTTACTAGTTAATAAATTTGAAGAATAACAAAAATATAATCAGTTATATAATGTAACTTTCTCACATGCACAGGATGCAAATAAAGTGGGAACAATGCATTGAATAATATTGGTTTGGCTAAGACTTTGGCCAAAGACGGAGGAAGTAAATTAGTTGATTATTGAACGTTGAATGATACACTTGATCCGAGTAATTTGCAAACCATAACCTAGTTGCTACTACCGTAATGGCGAACGTTTTCGAAGCCTAAAGTGGCAAATGAGAGTTTCGATAAAAACATATTTTTAAACGGAGACCGAGTGAAATAAATACCTACAGACATTCAACTAACACTACACAGAACAGAACACCAGTGATTATAACATTTAAAACAATTAATACAGTAAAAACACTTAACCACACCAAAGTGCGAATATCCGCCTAACCGACAAAAGTGGATTTGACTTAATACTACACTATTTTTACAAGTACAACACTAAAACTGAACCAGAGACACTCCACCAACACAAGAAGGAAGAATTGCAGCCACAAGGACGAAAATTCAGAGGGAAAGCATCTTTATTTGAACTTTGAATCAGCGAGGTGAGACCATCTTCCAACTATACACGAAAAGCTGCCATCATTGATTACCCACAATACAACTCAACACTGCCTTTACAACGGAATGGTTTGAAAACTGCTCACTTACCATTATATATTAAATATTATATCTGTATTTTAATCTTTAAGATGATATATTTGTAATGTAATACTTGATAAACTTAACCCTTATTTCTCTGACTTAGCCTAAAATAACTGCTAAAAGAATCCTAATATAAATAATTGTACGATTTAACAACACCCTGAGAATCGATTGACATATCGATAAAGAGTCGAAAGCTAATTTATTGTTAATAAAATTTCTTATATATTTCATAATTGCACAGTTTTTCATTCCTAAAATATACTTAACATAATAATTAAATTTAATAGAATTAACTACCAGAATCTCACCACGAAGAAGGAAGATAACCTCCAAATAAGAAAAGTGAACAAATCGATTGTTCTTGGAGACAATTCTATCAAGTGGCGAGAGAATTTAAAAATACCGAAAAGTTATTAAAACATTTAAAACAATTAACAAACGATTCAGAACATCACAGAACATAATTAATTAATTGATTTTAATTAATTGTATAATAAAAAAAAAAATTATAAACAACAAAATTTTTTAACACAAACCAAAATTAACAAATTTATATATCTGTAATTATTATTTGAAATTGTAACACACGGGTTCGTTACAATATTCGTGACCATGTTCAGAAGAGATTGATTCTGAGTAACCTGAAAGAAACATGAACTGTTCAAAAAAAATTACCGAACAGAAAAAATTGGGTTCTTAAAATTTGTTGAACTACGCCCTAAAAACTGTGTATTAGCAGGTGCAAGTGGAACACATTCTGTTTGTGTGTGCACCACTCAACAGAATGTTAAGTTAATGATAAATGGAGCAAAACTGAAAGATTCTGATGGATTAAATCTAAGTGATTATAAACTATTCCTAGCAAAAATAATGTGCTTGCCTCCAACTCCAGATTGCCATTTAGATGAATGCAAGAACTGTCCGGGAACTGATCAGTTAAAGGAACAATTATGAACAAACTGGAAGAGGAAATGATAGAAAGTGTTACATATAGGCAATGGGTGTCAGTTGATAGATGCAATTTTGAAATTTTTGTAAAAAGTACTGAAGATTTTGTTGATTCTTTTTGTGAATAGCTACAAACATTGAAAAAACACTCTTTTATAGCTAAACAGCAATCAGCATACTACAACCATCTTAAAGAAAATATTAAAGTAAATGAGGCTGTAATCAGTTTAGACTTTTCGGAAAACTACTCTTTTGTACTGCAGGATCCTAAACTACTAAATCCTATCATTGGACTAATGATCAAGAAACTATACATCCTTTTGTAGTCTATTACAGGGATGAAAATGAAATCATCTACAAAAGTTTTGTGTTTATTTCTGAGTGACTGATACATAAAACAGAAGCTGTACACTTGTTTCAAAGGAAACTTATTACATTCCTTAAGAGCAGACTGATGCCTACATTGCAAAAGATTTTCTACTTTTCTGATGGGTCAGCTGCACAATGTAAGAACAAGAAAAACTTCTGCAAACTTTCTCATCATAAGCAGGATTTTGGGGTGGATGCTGAGTGGCATTTCTATGCCACAGCTCATGGCAAAGGAATCTGCGATGGTTTGGGAGGGACAGTCAAACGTCTTGCAGCCAGGGTTAGCCTTCAGAGACCTTATGAAGACCAAATAATGACACCTTTCCAACTTTTCAACTGGAGCAACTCAAACCTTCCATCAATTCAGTTCTTTTTTTGCACAAGCCAGGAACACCTTGAGGAAGAAAAGAACTTGAAATCTCACTTCTCAGAAGCAACAAAGATTCATGGAAAGCAACAATTTCACTGTTTCATTCCATCAACATGTCATACTGAAATTATTGCAAAAGTGTACTCATTGAGTGATAAGTATTGTAAACATAGTATTGGAGGATCAAAAACTTTAGCTATTGATGAAATGGTTGGATTTGTGACATGTGAATATGATCAAAGGTGGTGGCTGGCTTGTGTACTCTCCCAAGACTTTGATAATGAAGAAGTAACGGTCACTATCTTGGAGCCCCCAGGTCCAGCACCCTCATTTGTGTATCCAAGTAAAGAAGATATACTCATAGTGGCAAGAAATAAAGTTTTAACAAGGGTTCAACCAAGAACTGCGACAGGTCGAACCTACACCTTAGCCCAAAAGGAGATGTCTGATGCAACCAAAATGCTGGAAAGAAGATTAGCCACAAAATAATATGCGGAAGAAGGTAAACTCTCATTTTAAACAACTGTGCTAATAGATTTTTAATACTACTGTCAGAAATAACTGTGCTAAAAGATGTTTAAAACTAAGTCAATTATTTTATCTATGGTGGTTTTTTATTATTGTATAATTGCAATAGTTAATAGTGATTTATTTGGTGTTAAATACTTTGGTAATATAGTTTTTGAAATTTTGAGATTTGATATTGCTACTAAAATGTGTCTACTAATAAACAATCCTCTAAATTGTGATCGAAAAACAATAAATAAGTATGAAGTTCATAAGTAGACACAGAAATATTTTTAATGTACGGTAGCCTACCAGTACACAGAAATTTATAAAAATATAAATCCCATTGAGATCCCCACTTCAAAATTTGTAGGGACAATTTCAAAATATCAAAGAACAATTTTTTTTTGAAATTTTAAGTCATGTTTTTTTGGAAATTCTGTTTTAAATGTTTGGTCTCATGACATGACATGTCATCTTCCTCAAATCTTGTGATGTTTCATATCAAATTAAAGCCTATTAAAATCTGAGCACAATGGTTTTTATTTTGTTTTAATATCTCAATTACAGCCTGAGAAAATCACATTTATGTATACTCACAAATGCAAAAATTTGCAGTTTTTTTAAATTTTTGAACTCTGATAAAACAAAAAATAGATAAGAGAAAAACATAAAAATTTGGATTTGAGACTCTCTCTTATAGTATTAAACATGTGCAAAAAATCAAATGAAAAGGAAGTGGTAAAGTAATTTGCATTGGATCACTTCATATGGAATGACCCATAACTTCTTTCTAATTCGGAAGGTTGAGTCTGCATTAAAAGGAATCCAATTTGAGTCCACAATGACTTCTGACAATCTGAGTCTGATTTGAGTCAAAAGCGAGAGAAGTCTTCAAGAAGCTATCACAAAATGACCTACAGCATTGCTTTCAATAGTGAAAAATTGACAGTGAGTGGTGAATAAAAAAATCGGTATGGAGAACCATACATTACTTCCATGTCCTAAAATGTATGTTTAAAATCATTTAAATATTAATTAAATAAGTGGATGCTTGAGTTCTGAAGAAATTACATATCAGCTAAAATGGTACCACCATGTCAGGTGGATTAAGACTATCCTCAACCTTCGTGAGGAAGGACTGTACTTTTGGATAAAATGTCTGTAGGTCGAACGAAGAGCTAGCTAAAGGTAGCTGCGATCTGATTCCTGTAATGAAATTGGACTCTCGCTGTGAGGGGCCGAGGGATGTCTATAGAAGTCTTTCCTGTCAATACTATACTAGTCATTTTTCTTTTTTAAAATCGAGTCTTGATTTCTTTCTTTCCATTTGTCTTCTGATTTCCTGAACGACTATATGTTTATAATAGGGTAATTATAAATTTTTCAGCAAAACATTTCTTCCTTAACACGTTTGTGTCTCCTGTTTAACACCCACCATTCTGATCCATGTCATAACGCTATATTCCACACAGGCTAGTAAATAACTAGCCATCAGGGAGGTCAAAATATTTTCAAGGAGGGGCAAACAATTTTCCAAAGGAGAAAAATATTTATATATTTTTCATACTTATACACACATGCACATATTAGATTATAATTCTCATATCATAATAGATAGACACAACGTATCATAAATAAGTACACAGATTGTATTAATTGCTTTAATACAACAACACTGCCCAGCAATCCACAGGAATCAAATCGATGTCCATCTTTTCGGCTTGCACGCGTTGTGTTGGAGTGGGTTTCGGCACTTTCCATTTAAAAAGCGTGCAAACATAAGAAAATAAACATGAGAGAGGCCAGAAATAACGCGAATTTTGTGTGTGTGTGTGTGTGTGTGTGTGTGTGTGTGTGTGTGTGTGTGTGTGTGTGTGTGTGTGTGTGTGTGTGTGTGTGTGTGTGTGTGTGTGTGTGTGTGTGTGTGTGTGTGTGTGTGTGTGTGTGTGTGTGTGTGTGTGTGTGTGTGTGTGTGTGTGTGTGTGTGTGTGTGTGTGTGTGTGTGTGTGTGTGTGTGTGTGTGTGTGTGTGTGTGTGTGTGTGTGTGTGTGTGTGTGTGTGTGTGTGTGTGTGTGTGTCCTGCCGGCCTTTTTATTGTGCTAATCACAATAATAAAACTTTGTAAAAGTAAACATTAAATAATTAAGATATGCTTGCCTGCCAGAAACGATATATTTTCACTCATACGTGATTTAAATTAAAATGAAAAATATAGAATTTTGTTAAAGTGAAATGAAATGTTTCCACCGAAACTACTTCTTTGTTGTCAATAACGTAGTACACATATAAAACTTATAAATATCGGTATGGAGAACCATACATGACTTCCATGTTCTAACATTTATATTTAAAATCATTTTCTAAATGAAATATTACCATAGAAACTACTTCTTTCTACTTACTGCTTCAGCCTTAACCACAGTACTGTGGTCACTAACGTATACCACCTCACGTTATCGCACTCGATTTTCACTGATGATGGAAGTTGATGGCATTGCCGAAACGTCTGGTTTTGTAGAAAACATTGGACTACGGCCAAACATCCCGGGAAGGAATTTTAACAAAAACTACTTCTTTGTTGCCGATAACGTTGTACACATATATATATATATAAAATATGCATAAAATTAATGGCTTTTATAAGTTAATGTTTGATCTCCATTAAGTAGTGCTCAAGTTTCCAAAGTTTTAATATTATGATGTCCGTAATTAAAACATCAGAGCAGGTTTAGTGTGTATGAGGGTACACCGTGGACAAAAATTTTCAACATTTCCTATTGAGCGTTGCTTAGAGTAAAGCTGTGAATCTACAGTGTACGTTTCACAGAACAAACACACGGAAAAGAAGGAGCGCTCCGAAGTCACTCATGGACCCTCAGCATCTTGCAGAGGGTTCATTCCCTAAAGACGAAAATTCTGTCTATGAATCGTTCCTCTGTAAACACGTGCAGTTACACTGCCCAGCGATCCACAGGAAGCAAATCGCTATCCACGCTGGATACTTTTTCGGCTTGCACACGTTATGTTGGTGTGGGTTTCGGCACTTTCCATTTAAAAAGCGTGCAAATGTAAGAAAATAAACATGAATGAGGCCAGAAATAACGCGAATGTTGTGTGTGTGTGTGTGTGTGTGTGTGTGTGTGTGTGTGTGTAACACACACACACACAAACTTTTTCAAACAATGGTAATTGTTAAAAATAAAATAATTTTGTTGCCAGGCAATAAAATTATAATTTTTTCATTTTAATGTAAATCATGTACGAGAGAAAATATATCGTTTGTGGCAGCCAAGCATATCTCAATTATGTAATGTTTATGTTTCCATTTTATTATTATGATTACTGCAATAAAAAGGCAGGGAACACACACACACACACACAAAATTCGCGTTATTTCTGGCCTCATTCATGTTTATTTTCTTACATTTGCACGCTTTTTAAATGGAAAGTGCCGAAACCCACACCAACATAACGTGTGCAAGCCGAAAAAGTGTCCAGCGTGGATAGCGATTTGCTTCCTGTGGATCGCTGGGCAGTGTAACTGCACGTGTTTACAGAGGAACGATTCATAGACAGAATTTTCGTCTTTAGGGAATGAACCCTCTGCAAGATGCTGAGGGTCCATGAGTGACTTCGGAGCGCTCCTTCTTTTCCGCGTGTTTGTTCTGTGAAACGTACACTGTATATTCGCAGCTTTACTCTAAGCAACGCTCAATAGGAAATGTTGAAAATTTTTGTCCACGGTGTACCCTCATACACACTAAACCTGCTCTGATGTTTTAATTACGGACATCATAATATTAAAACTTTGGAAACTTGAGCACTACTTAATGGAGATCAAACATTAACTTATAAAAGCCATTAATTTTATGCATATATATATATAAATATATATATATATATGTGTACAACGTTATCGGCAACAAAGAAGTAGTTTTTGTTAAAATTCCTTCCCGGGATGTTTGGCCGTAGTCCAATGTTTTCTACAAAACCAGACGTTTCGGCAATGCCATCGACTTCCATCATCAGTGAAAATCGAGTGCGATAACGTGAGGTGGTATACGTTAGTGACCACAGTACTGTGGTTAAGGATGAAGCAGTAAGTAGTTTCTATGGTAATATTTCATTTCGAAAATGATTTTAAATATAAATGTTAGAACATGGAAGTCATGTATGGTTCTCCATACCGATATTGTAACCAGACAACCTATGGGGTACTGCCTTCTTCCTTAATGCCCTGCGTTGGGTTCGTCACTTTGTAAGAAGACCCTATATATGGCTGTAATCTGATCAAGCCCCACTGTTTGGGCTAGCCACTTGGTCACCAGACCGCTGTATGCCGGTCGTTACAAAAGAATAAAAATAAAATGGAAAATTCAATAATAATAGAATTTTCAAATAATAAAATAATTTTGTTTATGTTTATAGAGGTATGTATAATAGATAAATCTGTTTTTTAAAAGGTTCTGGTAAAATTTTAATAACAGGTAGGTATTTATTGACCGTCGAGCACTTCTTGAAGACTTGTATTTGCACCAAGTCTGGAGTTAAATAGATTAACTCCAGGTAATAATCGATTGGTGACTTTTCTGACTGGTCCAATATCTTGTTCAAAATAGAATATATTCTTCTCACTTAATGCCTTCAGCCTTATAAATACCCTTAAATTACCCTGTGAAATAAGTACAGATACAAAATAATGGAAATATAAAGATTTATTGACAATTTTAAATAAATAATCGATATTTTATCGATGGAGAGCAATTATTGACTCTGTCTCAGGAATTATCGATTGTGTCATACAGAACAAAATTTTATGTTATATTATATTAAAAGACAGGTTCTTTGAGCGATTAGGATTAATAGTCAGAGAAGGGTGACGAGAAAGTATAACATTAACAATTAAAGATATTAATACAATAATTACTATTCAATAGTATTTAAATAATTCCACTATGTAATGTAATGAATGCTGTCAAACCATACGCAGACGATATCGAAGGCGGTCTCTGTAGAATTAAAAGATGGCCGCTACTATTTCTTGCGTAGTTACTGTGAACTCGGGATGTCCCAAAATCACGACAAAATTACCTTTGTGAATGTCTAAAATCTTCCCGCACTGGTGTAATATGTCTGTTAAGTGAGTTGGTGTATTCTGGTGAAGTGTTCCTTGTAAACTTGTGTTAATTTGGTTATTTTGTCTGGTTTCCCTTCTGGGGTTAAGTTTTTTTCAAGTTACGGTTAGGTTTGTAAAGTGAATCAGTTGAAATATAATGTTTTACTGTTTACTGTCACTCGTATAGTGAAGTTAGAGGTTTGTTTTCACTATTGTTGTGAATGTTTTTATAGTATTGGCTTCAAAAAGTGTTTAATTTGTCTAACTCCCGTTCACTGATTTCAATGGCTAAACGTTAGCATCATGTTCGACTCGATTTTAAGAACGTTTTTGTCACACACCTATTCAGCTTGATATTCAACAAAAGACTAATTAACTTGGTCATAAATCTTGCCCAGTTAATCCTTGAAAAAGTATTGTTAACATTTTTCGACTTCCATACACATTAGAAAATATTACATTATATATGGAATTTTTCTATTTTATTCCTTACTTTTATGAATTACTAACCTTATTATTGGTTTAATCATCTCATTCCCTTTAAATTGATGTATTATAGTCCATATCTGTAGACATTTTGTGGAAATTAACAAATTTTGTTCACACTTTGGAAATATAGGCTCAAAATTGGATTTCCGTCTTTATACAAAATTCCTTCCATTTTAAATATTATTAATATTATTATAATAAATTTTAATTAGTCATATTACTCTCCCTTTCCTTAAATACATATAAATTACACCTTTGAACTGGTTTTTTGTGTTAATTTGTAAATTTGACATTGCTCTTTAAAATTAATTAATTTATATATTTTGACAATTTACAAAATGTTAAGGTATATTTCCTTATAGTCATTTTAATTCATAGGATCATTCCTAGTAGTGGTTAATTGTGTTATCTTATATAAATCTGGGTAGTTTACAGGATTTATAAGTGAATTATACTATTTTATATTGGTTCTCTGATTTCACCAAATGGCCTAGATTTTAGAATTTTATATTTCTTTCTTTCTTTCTCAAATAATTTAAACTTAATTCCTCCTCTGACTTTACATAATTACAATTATATCAAAATAACATGATTTATAACTTATTGTATTGTGTAGTAGTTAATTAACATTACATATTTAAAATAAATAATTATGAACATGGTTCAGCAATCTGCACAATTGAACACATTGCAGATATGGTTTGAACATATATCTTTCAACTATTTTTGAGCTAACATAGCATACCTTTTAGAACATTATTACTGGTATGTAGGTTATTATTTATCAAACATAATTCTTTTTAAAACACATAACATAAATCTTATTTTCTAATAAACCTTACAAATACATTTATTTAACACTTGATTTTAGGACTGTGAAATAACAGTCTATTTAAACATGTTACACTTATTCATACTATATTAGTACCAGTCCTTTCTGGTTCAAACCATTACTACTGTGATCCCCCACATCAGCAAACATTAATTCCCATACTCTATTTATTATCATTTTTTACAAATGTCTTGTAAATAAAGATTTACATTAAAACAATAAAATACTGGAAACCTTCCATTTTATTATTTTATTATGCTGTTTATTGTTTAGATTTTAAAGTTGTGATATAGCATACTACTAAGTTATAGTATCACCAACTTTAAGTTTATTGCTTTTTTTTTTAAAAACACTTACACAAATTCACTTTCACTGTTGGTTCTGATATTTTGAGTCTTATTATCTCAGACCAGACCTTTAGTAATCATGGACCGTTAAGACTAGTTTATTTCTTTATTACACAATAGCTTTAGCCGGTGCACTTCTTATAACGCTATACAGCACTTTAGTTTTCTCAATAATTACATTTTATAAGATTTTGGGTATGTTATACTTTCTTTTGCATAGTTTTTGTGGGTTTGGGATTGATAGTAGTTTATATAATAATAGGTTTTACTACGGTGTTTCTTTCATACTATTTCTTCCTCTCCTCCTGTCTTCCTTCTTGTTCTTCTTCATATCTTCCTTCTGGTATTCATTCTTGTCCCTCTTCTAGTCTTCATTCTTGTCCCTCGTCTAGTCTTCACTCTTCTGTTCTTCCTTCCTCATTCTTGGGTAAACCAAGGTACTTGGTGATATCACGACTGAGGTTTAGTTTGGAGTATTTAATTTATTCACTGAACTGACTTTATTCTTCTATACAGGTTTCAGGGTATTGTTTTCTTCCTGTTCACAAACTTTATTCCTTCCTCTTCTTGTTTTTTGGGGTATTTTGGTCTTCACCACCCTTTAATTGAGTCTCTTTTTCTTTGATATAGTCTTATATAACTGGTTTACTGCTCTGAGCTTCCTGGGCAACTTACTGGTATTATACTATGAGTTGATGAGTTGCTTCAATACTTTCTTTGGTTTCTGTTAACAGTGGTTTTTATATATTATGTAGTGAGGATTTTTATCTTATTGTGGTTCATTCCTCTGATTTATTTAAATGTCATTCAATATTATTATAACATTTGTTGGTGTAATTAAACTTTATGATTTCATATGACTTAAAATGTAGTGGATTTCCTGTCACGCTACAGAATGCCCTTCTCCAGAAGTAATTTTTTTCAGACTATACTTGCTTTGTCTGAAACAATTGCTTATGATAATTATTCAAAGTTTGTTATTATTTTGGACTTCCTTCCATTTTAAAATTCTCTTATTTATATCTGAGTTTATATCACTCTCACTTGATCTTCCTTGATAGTAATAGTCTTCTGAGTTTCATATTTATTATTTCATTTTTATATTTCTTCTTAGTATTTTCTCCTTGGGATATTTTCTCCCTATCGTTCCCTACTTTGTGAGCTGGTTCAGTTCAGAGAGGCACTGTACGCTACTTTCCTCTGCTGTCCAATACTTCACACATATTTGAGTACAGAGGCAAATCATCTCTGCTCAAAAAAAATATATTAATCCTGCTGGAATTATTATCAGACAGATTAAAAAAAATTATTCAGAATAGTACACATTTGTTACTATTTAAAAAATATCTTTGGGATACTTCACTTATTACTTATTATACTTCTCAGAGATTTTAATATTTCTATCTCAGTTGTTCATCTGACTTATTATCTGGATGTTTCTTTCATTTGATATTATGGTAGGAAGCTCTTCTATTATTACATTTTTTCAACTTTTCTTATCATATAAATCTTTTGGTTATAAATTCTTTATTACCTTCTGGTTTTTTCATTATAATCTGCATTATTTATAGTAGCATATCTTTGTGACATTTTTAGACTGTTTCATTGTTCTTAAAATTTCCACTTGTTCTATTTTCTAGAATTTGCATAACTGTCATTATCATAATTGTCATTTAATTCATAAATCATTTTATATTAATTCATTTAATTACATAAATTTTTGACATTATTTTCACATTATTCTGGTCATTGTTATTATACTTGTGAATGATGGTTTTTTATTAATTTCATAATGAGGTCATAATTTCTCCTCATACCACTTCAAAGTTTCATTCTCTCATAATTCCAAAGAAGTTTTTGTACTTTATTATTCTATTCAATCACTTCAATCGTATTAAAGAAATTTTTTCCTTTTTATTTCCTTCATCACCATTTTACGGAAAGGTTTTTACTCTTCAAATTGAACTTAGACATTATCATATTGTTCAGAATTATTTGTTTTAATTCTAAATCTGTTTCCTTTCTTCATCCCATCATGATTCTTTGTTACCATGGTAATTATCTTCTATGCTTACCATAAATATGGTATGAAATCCCTTCAGTTTATCTCATCATAGTGTTTTATTCATAATTGGTTGGTAAGTTGTACTTATACTTGGTTTGGGAAACTTGATTTATTCATAATTCAAAATTCACTCTTCTTATGTTATTCTATAAAGTTTTCTCAAATAAATTGTATGCAATTGGCTTACATTGTGTTTAGAATTTAGTGGTTTTATTTTCTAATTCTTCTTCTATTCTTGCCATAAAGTTTTTCACATTTTCCTGGTATGTAAGGTGAACTTACGTATGTTTAGAATTTTGTTGGTTTAAATTCTAATTCTTCTTCTTCTATCATCGCCATAAAGTTTTTCTTAAATAATTGGTATGTAAGGTGATCTTACGTATGTTTTGAATTTCATTGATTTAAATTCTAATTCTTCTTCTTCTATCATCGCCATAAAGTTTTTCTTAAATAATTGGTATGTAAGGTGATCTTACGTATGTTTTGAATTTCGTTGATTTAAATTCTAATTCTTCTTCTTCTATCATCGCCATAAAGTTTTTCTTAAATAATTGGTATGTAAGGTGATCTTACGTATGTTTTGAATTTTGTTGATTTAAATTCTAATTCTTCTTCTTCTATCATCGCCATAAAGCTTTTCTTAAATAATTGGTATGTAAGGTGATCTTACGTATGTTTTGAATTTTGTTGATTTAAAATTCTATCTTATATCTTCTAAATGGTTTTCCTTTAAATAAACTTTATGTAAGGTGGGCTTACATGTATTTTAGAATTTTGGAAGTTTAAATTCTAACTTCTTTTATATTACTGCCACATAGACCTTTCATAAATGATTGTAATAGTTTTCATAATTATATGGTAAACATATCATATTAGTTTCATAAATATTGTATGACTCTTTTCTTGTCTTTATTCAAACGTATTTCTTATTATTATTTTTTCTTTATACCCAGGTGGATGCTTGTTATTATAGTGCATTGTTGCTCATAGTTCCCTTATAAGGTGTAGTTTCTTAATTAATCTATTTCTTAAATTCCCATTTTGGTTCTTTGTCCCTTCTTTTTCTCATTTTTCCTCAGTGGTAATTATTTTCATCTTCTTGGTGGTGGTTTTGCCGTTGTTGGTTATCATGACATCCATCCCTTTTACCACCTCATTATGTATCCGTATAGATGCTTATCAGATCCAAACTTTTGCTCCTACGCGTCGGATAGTACCTCGGTTGGTCCCGTTCTAGGCTCCTCCGCCTTTCTTCGTATCTTCGGTAACTGTTCCCTCTATGGTGGTTGAAACCTCGCTGTCTTCCATCTGTGGCCCGTATGAAGTTCACTCTTGGGCGAGGAAACCTATTATTACCAAAATTACTATTATTGGGACCCACACGATTAGCATTATTATGGTAAGGACTATTACCATAATTGGGGCTTCTCTGACTATTTACGTTATCAGGGTAGGGATTGTGGTTATCCTGATAACCATTAGAGGGTCGATTCGGGTTTTGATAATTTGGACCCGTATTATTATTATCATGGTAATTAATATTGTTCCCATTATTATATTGTCTTGTATTCCAATATGTCTCTAGTCCATATGCTGTATGACCTGAAAAATATCTGTGAGGGTCTTCATCTGGTTTATCAATTATTTGCTTCTCTGAATCCCCATAATCTGGTTCATCATCACAAATCCATCCGGAAGGTATACATTTTTGTATAATTGTACACTGGAATAGTCCTGGATGGCGCACTAATGGAACACACTCTGGTGATTCACCAGTGCCATCGTCACAGTCTAATAAGATGTTATATTTCCATCTTTCTGAAATACACTGTTTAGTTCCGCACTGGAATTGATCTGTTCCACATGTCGTATTCTGTTTACCTCTGGTCCTTCCCCATTGATAAACTACTGTCTTGTGGTAAATTATTTCTGAAATTACTTCGATTCTCCTTCTATAATTCTTAGAATTCATGATGTCTTTGTCATAGGTAATTGGGATATTATTGCCATCAATTAACCCATGTTTCATCATCTCCAACTCTTCCTTCGTTTTTATTACACTTCTTGGATACATTCTCCTTTTCTCCTTTGGCTCCATTTCCATAGCTTTAGTACTTTCTTTATTCCCGTTAGTTTTCTTCTCAGGTAATACTACAGCTGATTCAATTGTTTTTTCGTTTGGTATCTCTTCTGGTTCTGGTTGGCTATCTTCCTGCGTTTTATCATTTAGTACTTCTTCTGGTTCTGGTTGGCTATCATTTTTTATTTCTTTGGTCTTCTCATTTCTTAATTCTTCTCGTTTTAATCTGTCCTCTCTCATTTCCTTAAAGTCCTCTTTCATTTCCATCATCATTTCCCACAACTTTTTCATCATCTCCATTTCTGTAAGTTCTGCCATTTTTGTTTATCGTTGTTGACCTTCTCCTGACTAGATAACCGCTGCCAGGCTTATCTTCTCAAGCCCTCTAAGTTGGACGCCACTTTGTAACACGACGACCTCTGGGGTACTGCCTTCTTCCTTAATTCCCCGCGTTGGCGTCGTCACTTTGTAAGAGGACCCCTGTATGTGTGGCTATAATCTGTCTGTCCCACTGTTTGGGCTAGCCACTTGGTCACCAGACCGCTGTATGCCGGTCGTTACAAAAGAATAAAAATAAAATGGAAAATTCAATAATAATAGAATTTTCAAATAATAAAATAATTTTGTTTATGTTTATAGAGGTATGTATAATAGATAAATCTGTTTTTTAAAAGGTTCTGGTAAAATTTTAATTACAGGTAGGTATTTATTGACCGTCGAGCACTTCTTGAAGATTTGCACCAAGTCTGGAGTTAAATAGATTAACTCCAGGTAATAATCGATTGGTGACTTTTCTGACTGGTCCAATATCTTGTTCAAAATAGAATATATTCTTCTCACTTAATGCCTTCAGCCTTATAAATACCCTTAAATTACCCTGTGAAATAAGTACAGATACAAAATAATGGAAATATAAAGATTTATTGACAATTTTAAATAAATAATCGATATTTTATCGATGGAGAGCAATTATCGACTCTGTCTCAGGAATTATCGATTGTGTCATACAGAACAAAATTTTATGTTATATTATATTAAAAGACAGGTTCTTTGAGCGATTAGGATTAATAGTCAGAGAAGGGTGACGAGAAAGTATAACATTAACAATTAAAGATATTAATACAATAATTACTATTCAATAGTATTTAAATAATTCCACTATGTAATGTAATGAATGCTGTCAAACCATACGCAGACGATATCGAAGGCGGTCTCTGTAGAATTAAAAGATGGCCGCTACTATTTCTTGCGTAGTTACTGTGAACTCGGGATGTCCCAAAATCATGACAAAATTACCTTTGTGAATGTCTAAAATCTTCCCGCACTGGTGTAATATGTCTGTTAAGTGAGTTGGTGTATTCTGGTGAAGTGTTCCTTGTAAACTTGTGTTAATTTGGTTATTTTGTCTGGTTTCCCTTCTGGGGTTAAGTTTTTTTCAAGTTACGGTTAGGTTTGTAAAGTGAATCAGTTGAAATATAATGTTTTACTGTTTACTGTCACTCGTATAGTGAAGTTAGAGGTTTGTTTTCACTATTGTTGTGAATGTTTTTATAGTATTGGCTTCAAAAAGTGTTTAATTTGTCTAACTCCCGTTCACTGATTTCAATGGCTAAACGTTAGCATCATGTTCGACTCGATTTTAAGAACGTTTTCGTCACACACCTATTCAGCTTGATATTCAACAAAAGACTAATTAACTTGGTCATAAATCTTGCCCAGTTAATCCTTGAAAAAGTATTGTTAACATTTTTCGACTTCCATACACATTAGAAAATATTACATTATATATGGAATTTTTCTATTTTATTCCTTACTTTTATGAATTACTAACCTTATTATTGGTTTAATCATCTCATTCCCTTTAAATTGATGTATTATAGTCCATATCTGTAGACATTTTGTGGAAATTAACAAATTTTGTTCACACTTTGGAAATATAGGCTCAAAATTGGATTTCCGTCTTTATACAAAATTCCTTCCATTTTAAATATTATTAATATTATTATAATAAATTTTAATTAGTCATATTACTCTCCCTTTCCTTAAATACATATAAATTACACCTTTGAACTGGTTTTTTGTGTTAATTTGTAAATTTGACATTGCTCTTTAAAATTAATTAATTTATATATTTTGACAATTTACAAAATGTTAAGGTATATTTCCTTATAGTCATTTTAATTCATAGGATCATTCCTAGTAGTGGTTAATTGTGTTATCTTATATAAATCTGGGTAGTTTACAGGATTTATAAGTGAATTATACTATTTTATATTGGTTCTCTGATTTCACCAAATGGCCTAGATTTTAGAATTTTATATTTCTTTCTTTCTTTCTCAAATAATTTAAACTTAATTCCTCCTCTGACTTTACATAATTACAATTATATCAAAATAACATGATTTATAACTTATTGTATTGTGTAGTAGTTAATTAACATTACATATTTAAAATAAATAATTATGAACATGGTTCAGCAATCTGCACAATTGAACACATTGCAGATATGGTTTGAACATATATCTTTCAACTATTTTTGAGCTAACATAGCATACCTTTTAGAACATTATTACTGGTATGTAGGTTATTATTTATCAAACATAATTCTTTTTAAAACACATAACATAAATCTTATTTTCTAATAAACCTTACAAATACATTTATTTAACACTTGATTTTAGGACTGTGAAATAACAGTCTATTTAAACATGTTACACTTATTCATACTATATTAGTACCAGTCCTTTCTGGTTCAAACCATTACTACTGTGATCCCCCACATCAGCAAACATTAATTCCCATACTCTATTTATTATCATTTTTTACAAATGTCTTGTAAATAAAGATTTACATTAAAACAATAAAATACTGGAAACCTTCCATTTTATTATTTTATTATGCTGTTTATTGTTTAGATTTTAAAGTTGTGATATAGCATACTACTAAGTTATAGTATCACCAACTTTAAGTTTATTGCTTTTTTTTTAAAAAACACTTACACAAATTCACTTTCACTGTTGGTTCTGATATTTTGAGTCTTATTATCTCAGACCAGACCTTTAGTAATCATGGACCGTTAAGACTAGTTTATTTCTTTATTACACAATAGCTTTAGCCGGTGCACTTCTTATAACGCTATACAGCACTTTAGTTTTCTCAATAATTACATTTTATAAGATTTTGGGTATGTTATACTTTCTTTTGCATAGTTTTTGTGGGTTTGGGATTGATAGTAGTTTATATAATAATAGGTTTTACTACGGTGTTTCTTTCATACTATTTCTTCCTCTCCTCCTGTCTTCCTTCTTGTTCTTCTTCATATCTTCCTTCTGGTATTCATTCTTGTCCCTCTTCTAGTCTTCATTCTTGTCCCTCGTCTAGTCTTCACTCTTCTGTTCTTCCTTCCTCATTCTTGGGTAAACCAAGGTACTTGGTGATATCACGACTGAGGTTTAGTTTGGAGTATTTAATTTATTCACTGAACTGACTTTATTCTTCTATACAGGTTTCAGAGTATTGTTTTCTTCCTGTTCACAAACTTTATTCCTTCCTCTTCTTGTTTTTTGGGGTATTTTGGTCTTCACCACCCTTTAATTGAGTCTCTTTTTCTTTGATATAGTCTTATATAACTGGTTTACTGCTCTGAGCTTCCTGGGCAACTTACTGGTATTATACTATGAGTTGATGAGTTGCTTCAATACTTTCTTTGGTTTCTGTTAACAGTGGTTTTTATATATTATGTAGTGAGGATTTTTATCTTATTGTGGTTCATTCCTCTGATTTATTTAAATGTCATTCAATATTATTATAACATTTGTTGGTGTAATTAAACTTTATGATTTCATATGACTTAAAATGTAGTGGATTTCCTGTCACGCTACAATATTAAGTAAAAATGTTTCAATGTAAATCCACTTATTTTCTAGCCACACCTCATTTTTGTGACCGTAAGATTAAGAAACTGGCACTTTAATGCCTAACTGACACAAATCATCCACAAACATAATCTTAAGTTTTCCTATAATTTAGTGATCATTTTTGATTTTTGTATTAGTATACCCATATACAACTGATTTAAATTATTTGCTGACCTATTTCCTCTGTTTTCAAAATTTAGTTGTACATACTTGAATAAAAGAAGTAATTCGGCATCATTAACTGAAAGCGAAGAGAAGACAGACAATGAAAATAAAATATAAAATATAGAAATTCATAAACAACATTCCGATTAAATTGCTATGTATTGACATACACATGAATGTTATGTATCAAATATCCCTTGTAACTGACATTTTGACAGGGTTTTAATTTAATTTAGGTGAAATCTGGCAAATCCATGCACACAAGTGTGTGTGCGTGCGTGTCCGTGTTTTTTTTTAATACCTTTATTTTATCAGCATGCTCCATTACAAATAAAGTAATACTACATGCTATATATAAACTTATTACAAGCCGATTCTCAATACATATAAAAACAACTCAGTGGTATAACAATTACAAAGATTCAAAGTAAACAAGAAAAAGAAAAATCAATCATTGACAATGATACAATGAATTAGTACTACATTATTAACATGTTAAAACTGTATGCATGTATGTATCATATGCATGATAAAGCCGTTCGACCAATATGTAAGTTAATTCATAATAACAAATGCATACAATGATTCAAAATAGATAGACAAGCACAATAACAATAAACACTACAAAGAATCAAAATCAATGTTATTAACATATTTAATAAACTGTCTAACATATTTTGATGTCAATTCACTTCTATTCGGAGGCCATCATCCACCACTCCTTAGTACACTATTTTTGAAAACCCGTCTTTCTTCATTCAACATATTGCACTCATATAACAAATGTTCCACTGTTTGGTCACCGTCGTTGCAGGCACATGTCGGATCATCTTTTATTTTGAAACGATAGTAGTAGGCTCTAAGCTTGCCATGACCAGTCACCATTGTGGTAAAATTAGGAGACAGTGCAAACCTTGAGGACAGTCTGTGCTTCACACTAGGGAAAAACAACTTAGTCACCATTCCATTTAATGTTTGTTCCCACTCACTTTGCCACTCCATTAGGCTCACCTCACGGAATTTGTTAATCATTGCACTTTTTGGTATTCGTTCATAGCACACCATACTGCTACTGGACGCAGCTTCTTTAGCCAGATTGTCAGCCAGTTCATTACCATAAATACCCACATGTGCCTTAACCCAACCAAAATCAATTGACCAGTTGACCGCCTTTAAACTTCTTAACTTATTCCTTATTTCTTCTATCAAGTAGCTATGATTCCTCGAGCTCCTAAGTGAGTCCAGCGTCACTCTGCTGTCGGTGTAAACAGCTGCCGTTCTCAAATTAGTTATAATACAATTTAATTCAGCTATCTTTTCCAGGGCCTTCAAGACTGCCAATTGCTCAGCCTGATTATTAGAGCACCCAACACCCAACTTATACTGCATCTCATATTTGAGCTCACCATTAACAAACAAGGCTATACCCGACCCAACCCCATTGTTGTGCTTACTGCCATCTGTATATGCTTGTACTGTGTATACTTTACTTTCATGGCTCGAGTTTATAAGAACTGTATCTGCCGGATGAGGCCAATCCCTGAACGGAATTACTGTGTCCATCAAAATATTAGCACCATCACAACCTCTAGCAACTCTGTAAGCACTAACAATCTCTCTCAACTTTATTATTATTGGAGTCAGTCCTGTCAAAATGCACAAAGCTTCATGGGACACTGTACGATAAGCCTTCGCAATTTTAATATTGATGAGACGTTGCACTCTTTTGAACTTCATCTGGTTACTTTTCCTTTCTAATGCGTCTATCCATACGGGTGCTCCATATGATAAAAGGGGGAGAATTGCCCCCTTATATATTGTTTTAAGTGCCTCATTTCCCAACCCCCAGTTTAATTTTGCAGATCTTGATAGCATATGAATCAGTTTTGTACACCTTTCGACCACATACTGGATATGCTCATTAAAATTGAATTTTGTGTCAATAATGAAACCCAAATATTTGAACTTATTAACTTGTTGAAGTTTTTTAGAATTAAGTTCCAGGGATGGTTAATTCTGAATTCTGAAGTCTTTTACAAGAAATCAAGAGTATTTTTGATTTTTGTTCATTAAAAGAAACTTTGTTATTTGTAGCCCACTTTGAAATCTTTACCATCTCTAAATTGGCATAATTTTCAGCTTCTAAGAGAGACTTACCACTTGTTAACACAATTAAATCATCTGCAAAAGCTATAAGTTTTGTACGTTTAGTGAAGTCTAAATTGAGCAACGAGTTATACTGTATGTTCCAAAATCCTGGCCCACAACAAGATCCCTGAGGACAACCTTTACTGACATCCCTCTCCATTGATGTATTGTGAGTAGACAGAACTGCCTTTCGTCCACCAAAGTAACTCTGTGAGAGACAATACAAGTTCCTAGGACACTCGAATTGTTTAAGAGTATTCAAAATACACGGCCACCACGCTGCATCAAAAGCGCCCTGGACATCAAGACTAACGAGAACAACACCTTTCTCCACCAAACATCTTTCAACAAATTCCTTAACTGCCATAGTTGCATCCACTGTACTTTTCTGGGGTGTAAATCCATACTGATTAGACTGCATTAAATCTTTAGAAAACACGTGGTGCATAATTCTGTTTATAAGTAGTTTTTCCAATACTTTCGCTCCTACCTTCAATAAACTGATAGGGCGAAACTTCGAAACTTCAGTACTGTTCTCCCTGCCCGGCTTAATTATTGGTACTATTTTTGCTCTTTTCCATAACTTAGGAAAGACACCTCTTCTCAGACACTCATTATAGATTGCTGTTACAAACCAAGGAAATTGCATAAAAACCCGCAATAAAATGCCACTTGTTATTCCATCCTCACCAGGACACTTCTGAGGGTTCATGTTTTCCAAAACTCGCAAAACTTCTTCTTGTGAAAACTCTCTGTCATCTTGTACACTTATTGGATCCTTAATCTGATTCCTAATATGCCTATGATACTCATTATCCATTATGCCATCATCCACGGGAATAAAGTAGTCCAACATACAATTCATAGTACCTTCCAAATCTGTTGTCAAGGAGCCATCCAGGTTTTGCAAAGTTGTTAAGGTGGAACACTTTCTCATTTTTCCAGCTGCCAAGCGATAAACCGCATTCCAGGGATTCACTGATGTTGTTAAATTACAATATTGTTTCCAAGAATGTATTTTTTCTCTTCGAATACTTGATTGATACTTCTTCTTTTCCTCAAAATAGTACATTTTCCGACATTCTCTTAGGACATTGTCGTTTCTAGTTCTTTGGTATCTTCTTCTTAACGCATTAATTCTTTTACGCATGACTGTGAGTGTATCTGACCACCATGGAACCGATCTGCCTCCAACAGTCTTCTGTAATATTGTACACTTCTTAAAAGACTTGTCACATGCTGTCTTTATGGTATCCTCAAATTTTTTCACAACTTGATCCATATCTTGCACCTCCGAAACCTTATTCTGTAATACAATGTCCAGACTTCCTAGATCATTGTTACACGTAGAAACAACACGTGTGTGTGTCTGTGTGTGTGTGTGTGTGTGTGTGTGTGTGTGTGTGTGTGTGTGTGTGTGTGTGTGTGTGTGTGTGTGTGTGTGTGTGTGTGTGTGTGTGTGTGTGTGTGTGTGTGTGTGTGTGTGTGTGTGTGTGTGTGTGTGTGTGTGTGTGTGTGTGTGTGTGTGTGTGTGTGTGTGTGTGTGTGTGTGTGTGTGTGTGTGTGTGTGTGTGTGTGTGTGTGTGTGTGTGTGTGTGTGTGTGAACTATAGGGCTATATGTAAATAATAATATAAAATATGATGCTGAACCTGTAATTAACTTGAAATTTTTACATTTTATTATTATTTTAATCATAACACAATACTAATAAATGATGACAAATAATAACAGTATATTACTTACTCAAGTACAGCTTGAAGTGAGAGAACATTTGCATCAGATAAGTATTTAAGTAACAAAGAAACTATTTGTTCTTTTTTAGCTAAGAGCTGAGGTAATGTTTGAACATCATAACCTATTTCTTTCCTTAGAGTATGGTAGTTTTCTGACATATTTAGTACATTCCATTTCTGTAAAGCCTGATAGAAATATGTAGTTGAGTCATCAGGTGACTCTTCAAATCGGTGCCCAACACGATGAAATACATCAACATCAATATTTGCTATACGATCTGAGAATGGCTGAAACTGTAACAAACACATTGTATATATCATAAGTAACACTTAAAACAAACTCTTAGTTTACTACCAACATCTCTGTCACTCAAGAAAAAAGAGAAAATATCTATAAGTGTTACTTTTTAAATGAGAAACAATTAAATTGCTAAAACGTTTTCCAATTAAAACAAATAATTTTTGTGCTCTAACAATTATTCATGGTAACAAAGCTCCAAGTCCATGAGGGTTGAAAATGAATAATTTTAGTAATAGGACAAACTAATTTGTACACCCAGCAATATGTCAGTTTTAAAAATTACATCCAAGCCTTCTACATGTTAAGCTACAGTCAAACACAAGAAGATGCTACAAAAACTAAAGAAATACCTAAACAATGCTGCTTCAAAACCTACTCAACATTTTTGGAACAGCACTGATTTTAGCCTTCCCTTTCCTCTTCACCACACTGACTGGGCTAGCCATAATTGAAGAGATCTGATAACAGCTACATAATACTTATTATTAGTGTTGAATAAACATTAAGTGTATCAGTTAAAAGTTATGTTTATGAAATATAATTATGATTCGAATATTATATACTTTGTGATTATCTAAATGAAGTTATA
This sequence comes from Magicicada septendecula, assembly GCA_034769895.1. Taxonomy (NCBI): domain Eukaryota; kingdom Metazoa; phylum Arthropoda; class Insecta; order Hemiptera; family Cicadidae; genus Magicicada; species Magicicada septendecula. The sequence continues at coordinate 493,468,761 of CM068367.1, forward strand.
AATTCACTAGTGCCAACTTATAAAACATAAGATTTAACTAGGTCATTGTTGTGGGTGCGTGTGTACTCTGTGAGAGCATAGCTTATACGTTTGTTAATTTCTAATAAATCTAATTTATATTTACCTATCGTTCAGTTAATTGTCTACCACTGCTACCACTGCATATATTATTAACAGGTTACGGGCCCAGGTTCGCACAAAGGGCAATATTTATGTGAAATTGAGCAGTAATAGTCCAAAACGTGTAAAAAAAAGAAAAAAGTAATTCCGACCGCGTGGGTAAAAGTGAAAATTAACCTCAACGCCGGCCATAAACATGGAAAGTGAATTACTACGTATTAACAAGTTGCAAGGTAGCGAGAACTGGAATATATGGAAATTTCAGATTACAGTTATATTGAAATCCTACAACTTATGGAATGTAGTCAAAGGTGTACAAGTTATGCCCACTATGTTAGATAATAATGCGTCTGTAGCCGAGAAAACAGAATATGAAAAGAAGAAATCTGATTTCGAAAAGGCAGACGGGACACCTCAGAGAGTAATTGTGACAACTCTGACTCAAAAACCATGATTCATCTTGTGAATCTAGAAAATCCCAAAGAAATGTGGGAAAAACTTGTGTCTGTGTAAGAGCAAAAATGCGAAGCATCTCTGCACATTCTTCAGCAGCAGTGGCACTCATTTGTCAAGGATTTAGCTGATGATACGGCTACACACATTTCAAAGATTGAAGATTTAGCCTAACGACTTAAAAGCATGGGTGAAACTGTTGATGACAAGATGATAGTGTCGAAAATTCTGCTTACGTTGCCAAAGAGTTTTAGTCATTTTCTGTTTGCATGGGAGTCAACAGCTGAGGCTGATCATACAAAAACGAACCATTAAGAGTTAAAGAAATGCGAGTGAATGATACTGAAAAGACTGAAAGCAAAGCTTTTGCGTCAAAATCTCAATGTAAAGGCAAAAGTGCAAAACAGGGTATGAATAAAAACAATTCTAATATGTCTAAACCAAAAGGCGATTGTTTTGTTTGTGGCAAGCCAGGCCATTGGGCTCGAAATTGTAGATTCAGAAAATACATTAATAAAAGTGATAAAAATGACACAAGCAAAGAACGTGATACAACACAGGGAACTGCACTTATAAGTGAGGCCTTAGCATCTATTTTACAAGGCTCTAAAAAGGTCGACATGTGGTATAAAGATTCAGGTGCAACTGACCACATGACACATCATCGAGATTGGTTTGTAGATTATAAACCATTAAATCAAGAAATCTTGGTGCGTATTGGAAATGGTGATTTTCTAAAACCCTATGGAAAAGGCAATATAAATGTAAATACATTTGATGGTGAAAAATGGAATAAAAATCATTTAGCAGATGTATTATACATTCCAGATCTTAGTTACAACCTTTTCTCGAGTGGTGTTGCTTTAGACAAAGGTCTAAAACTAACTCCAGATAATAAAGTGTGCAAATTTTTGAAAAATGGTCACGTCGTAGCTATGGGGTTACGCAAAAGACATAGTTTATTTGAGATGCAATTTGAAATTAAGCCTCCGAGCAAAAAACATGAAGAACTGAACACTAACTGTGCTAATATTGCAGATACTTTGGAAACATGGCATCAAAACTACCCTAGAGTTAAAAAGGTACTTGAACATTTTGGTGTTAAAGTTAAAAACAACGACGTATGTTTTTGTAATGCATGTGCAATTGGAAAAGCTGATCGCCTACCCTTTCCAAATTGCTCAGTAACCATGGAATCACGCACCAGCGTTCAGTGGCATATACACCAGAACAAAATGGATCAGCCGAGAGGGAGAACAGAACAGTAGTTGAAGCAGCATGTACTATTTTGCACGCAAGAAAGTTCAAACAAACTTTTTGGGCTTAAGCGGTCAATACAGTGGTGTATATATTAAATCCCACAAGCACAAGTTCAGTAAAGGATTTCACTCCTTATGAACTCTGACATGGTCGTAAACCAAATTTAAAAGATCTACATATATTTGAAGAAAAAGTGTACTCACACATTCCCAAGATCAAAAGGAAGAAGTGGGATGCTAAATCTGAAAAGGGATATTTTATTGGATATGAAGAGAATATCAAAGGATTTCGAGTTTGGTTTCCTCACAAAAAACAAGTAAATGTAGTACATGACATCATTTTCACTAATACATTTGAAAGTGAAGACGAAAATGATGAAAACAGGGAAGAATACACATCATTATACTTACCCGATGAAAAGAAAGATAAAGTTCCTGAAGTCGTTCAAAATAATATTTTTGTTAAAGATCATGATATCGTTCAAAATGATATAACTTCTGAGGATCAAGTGCAATCTGAAGAATCTGATATAGCTGGTACTGAGAATGACCAGACTACAAACTACAGAAGCAGACTGCGCCAATCATCGACAATCAAACCTCCAGCGAGATATGCTGATTATGTTAACATCGAGGACTGTTTTATTGCAGAAGGTACTGAACCTCTCAATTATCAAGAAGCTGTAAACAGTGATGATGCTGAAAATTGGAGTATTGCTATAAATGAAGAAATGGAATCTCTTCTTTAAAATCAAGTATGGGATCTAGTTGAACCACCACCTGGGGCCAATGTCATGGGAAATCGCTGGGTCTTCAAGATTAAAAAGGATCCAAATGGAAATATTCAAAGGTAAGACTAGTTGCCAAAGGCTTTGATCAAAAGGCTGGAATTGATTTCAAGGAAACTTTCAGTCCTGTAGTAAGATTCGATTCAATTCGAATGATTGTATCTATTGCAGCAAGAGAAAAACTCAAACTGAAGCAGTTTGATATCAAAACTGTTTTTCTAAATGGTGAGATTGAAGAGAATGTATACATGAAGCAACCAGAAGGTTTTTCAAATGGAACAAATCAAGTCTGCAAGCTGCTTCGGAGCATATACGGACTCAAACAATCATCCAGATGTTGGAACCAGAGGTTTACCAAATTTTTAAAGAAGTACGGACTTGAATCTACCAAGGCAAATCCATGTATCTTCACTAGCCCGAATAAAGATTGAAGGTTGATTTTAGCCGTCTATATTGATGATGGACTAATTGCGGCTAAAAAACAAGATGATATCAACAATCTCATCCATGGGTTAAAAAAGGAATTTGAGGTTACTGATGATCAGGCAAATATGTTTCTTGGGTTGCAGATTGAAAGACACCAGGATGGATCAATATTCCTCTATCAAACTGCGTATGCAAAAAAGGTAATCGAAAGGTTTAGAATGCAGAATGCGAATCCAGTGACAATCCCTGCAGATCCTCATGAAGAGACATGCACTGATGCTCATAAAAATCTGAACACTGGAATAGTCAACGCGCCTTATGCAGAAGCTGTTGGAAGCTTGCTTTACCTATCAAATGAGTACCAGGCAAGTCGCTATCTTCAAAAACCTACCAAGCTTCATTGGAATGCTGTGAAACGAATCCTCAAAATACCTAAAGGGAACTCTGGACTATGGCCTAAAGTTCGAAGCAGATATTAATTCTCATTTGCAAGTCTATAGTGATGCAGACTTTGCTAGAGAAATAGAAACTCGCAAGTCTACTTCTGGATATTTAATCAAACTAGGATCGAGTGTACTTACCTGGAGTTCTCAACGACAAGCCACAACAGCATTGTCTACAACCGATACATCTACAATCGGCAGCGTGCCGAGCTGTTAAAGACATAATGTGGCTAAGGAAACTCATGAACGACTTATGCATCTTGAAAAGCACAAAAACAACTCTGTACATGGACAATAAAAGTGCAATTCAAATGATCAAGAATCCAGTCTTTCACAAAAGGACTAAGCACATTAACGTCCAATACCATTATATAAGAGAAAAGTTTTAAGAGAAGGTCTTCAATCTAGAGTGTCAACACCAAGGATCAGACAGCAGATATCCTCACCAAGCCACTTCCACGTCCAGTTTTTTGAGTTACATCGGTCAATCATTTGTAAAAGTGTTAAATAATTTTTATGCAGAGACTTTTATATATATATTACATAAACAGGGGAAGTGTTGAATAAACATTAAGTGTATCAGTTAAAAGTTATGTTTATGAAATATAATTATGATTCGAATATTATATACTTTGTGACTATATCTAAATGAAGTTATAAATTCACTAGTGCCAACTTATAAAACGTAAGATTTAACTAGGTCATTGTTGTGGGTGTGTGTGTACTCTGTGAGAGCATAGCTTATACGTTTGTTAATTTCTAATAAATCTAATTTATATTTAACTACTGTTCAGTTAATTGTCTACCACTGCATATATTATTAACAATTAGCTATATAAACAAATTATGTACTACGAAAACCATGAAATTATGACTTGAAATTTTGTAAAAAATAACAAACTTATGTTTAGAGGAACATTAATTTTTTTGTTACTTACAAAATCAAGTCAAATTTGTGTTAATATTTAATACACAACAATAATTTACTTCCTCATTACACTTAATCCACAGATATTTACAAGAATTCTTATCACTTAGGTTAACTTTGCTAATTTATCTACCGACTAACTATACTTTATACGAATAGCTTTTTTTAAGACAAATCCACAGATGCACACAAAGATATTACACTCTGACTTAACACCATTTAAAAGTAGGCCATGATTACCAGAAACAGTTCAGCACATACCTCCACTAGACTTATATGAAAATGCATTGAGTGAAAACAGCCTAAATTACTTTGTCTAAGATATACTTTATATGAACTGCTATATACACATTCATGAATATTTTTTGAACAACTATGAACTTAATATCTTTAGTTTCAACAAAGAAAGACACAACAGACACAAAAATCTAAAATAGGAAATGAAGAGAGGAGCAATACATACATGAATGTACATGCGAGTGTCATCCACAGGTTAATTAACAATTGGGGGGAGGGTGTAAAAGCAATGAGATAAAACCATCCATAGAAACTGGACTGACAGCAAGCTAAAGAAACAGTATATAAAATTAACTGAAGGAGAGCGTTGTTGAGACCCTACACTCCACAGAGGCTTAAAAGAAACTCACGCATGCTATTTATTTATTTATTAAATAATTTAACGTGTCTAGTTAAATTTATATATACCAAATTTAAATACACCTACAAAAGTTAATGACACCGCCATACTTTGTATTAAGTTGTCTATTTGTTTATGTACAGCTTATATACTCAAGGTAAGTAATAATATTTAAAGGCCACGGCAAAATTCTACTTGCCACTTTTAAGTCATAATAACCATTCATTTTTACACTTTAGTAATTTAATTAAGAAAGTTGTGTTAGTGGTTATAATCACTAACAGAACTATCACTGTTGCACATCACTAGAGAAAAATTATTCCGATTAGCGCTTTCAAGCTTCATAGTTAGTTCGTCAGATTAGATTATTGTTATTTCCGATCTGACGATGAGCTGTGAAGCTTGAAAGCACTAATCGGAATAAACTTTCGTAATTGTTTAGGCATTGTTATTTCTGTTACAAACAAATTGTGTTTAATTCATGCGTATTCGTCTGTCATATCGTAACTAGAAAATCATACAAATCTATTGGGAAAAAGCATCAAATCTTCTGAAAACAAAGTACAAACATTATTTGTTAACCTCAAAATACCATACCTTAAAAGTATTCGATTCTTTATGACGATGAGGCTTGTTCTTCATTTTATAGAATGATTCCTGTAATGTTAGTTAAAAATCTTAGGTTCTTTAAAATAGAAATTCTGATTTAACCTTGGACACTAACTATACCAAAAAAACCACATTCAACACTTGCCACAACACACGTGCGTTTTCACATTCGATTAGAGATGTGTCGTTCAGGATTGAACGAATCTTTTTGATCGAATCATTTAGATGATCGACTAATCGAATCCATCTTTTAAAAGAGGAGTCTGTCAATAAGACCGACAATGGAAAACTAGCTGAGATAGTTCGCACAATCTCCACTAGGTGCCTCTCGACAACTTTCAACTCAATCTCGGTCTCGTCTCGGTCAGTAGGTGATTCGATCACTTGGTTTTGTGTCTCATTTCAATCACTTACTGATTCGATCAGTGACCGAGTTACCGCAGGCAGTTTCCAGTAGATGTCTCTGGCTTTCATTTCAATCTCAACTCGGTCATTTCGATCAGTTAGCCAAGTTACCCTCATTTGTAGTTGTGGTTCGAAACTCGACTTTTAATGATTTAGATGACGACATTGCGCGCTTTGACGCTTTCTTTATCTCGCAATTTTGTGTTATCGCGTTAGGAGTAGGAGTTTGAGGAAAAATTGAATATTTACTTTAATAGTAATTTAAAAAAAAATTAATTTTATAATTAATATTATTTATTCACCATCTTTTAATTTACTTCAAAGATTTTGTAGGCAACAAAAAATGCAATACATATAGGCCTATGTAATAGAACAACTTTTAGCAATTTTGTGCACTTTCTAAAGGCTAACTACTTCCCCGTTTCACGAACCTTTGTTAATTTTCTTAATAATAATTAAATATCACTATAATATTGACGACTCGGAACACTAAGTTTTTTTATAAGTAAAAACGTAAAGTTTTACCTTACAGCCTAAACCGGCTTTCACCTATAGAATGCTTCATCAGAGGCTGTCGTTAGTAGCGCTGTTCATCTTGTTGTTGGCGACGAGATAGTGTTTCGAAAGATCGAAGCTGTGTGTGTGTGTGGTGAGATGTGTTCGAATAATGCGTGCGATTTGAATTGTGTCTGTTCGTTTAGGATGTCGTTTTTATTTGTTTTTGTGTGTTTGTATATTTCTAATTGTTCTAGAGTGTCTAGTTTTCGGCCTTTTGTGTGTACGTGTAGTATGTTCATATTATTGTCGATGTTTTTATATGTGTGGTTTGCTTCAATGAGGTGGTTTGCGAAGGTAGATTCTGTAGTGGTGTGGAGTGCTTTTGTGTGTTCAATGTATCTCTGTTTGAAGCTACGTCCTGTCTGGCCTATGTAGAATTTATTGCAATTTGAACAATTTAGTTTATATACACCGGATAGATCGAATTTTTTTTGTGCTTTGGGCATGCGTTTTGATAGTGTGTGTTCTGTTTTGTTAGTAGTTTTGTAAGCGATTCTGTATCCTGCTTTTTTGAATTGGTGGGCAATTTTTTCTGTTTGTTTGTTGATGTATGTTAGTGTTATGAATTTGTTGTTTTCTGTCTTTGTCTGTTGTTTGTTTTGTGTAGGAGTTTACTGACTATTGTTCTGTCATAACCGTTAGATTCTGCTAGATATTTTATCGTGTTTAGTTCGTCTTTGTAGTCTATTTCATCTAAGGGGATATTGTTAAGTCTATTTATCATGGTTCTAAAAGCAGCTAGTTTGTGTTGTATTGGGTGATTGGAGGTGTTGTGTATTAGTGTGTCAGTTGTAGTTGGTTTTCTGTATATACTGAATTTGTGCCTGTGTTCTAGTTTTGTGATGGAGAGGTCTAAGAAGTTTATGGTATTGTTGTGTTCATATTCGGCAGTGAAGGTTATGTTTTTATGTATTTTGTTTATGTGCGTTAGTAACTGTTCACATTGTCTTTTGTTTCCCCTGTATATTGTCTACATAGGCCAGACAGGACGTAGCTTCAAACAGAGATACATTGAACACACAAAAGCACTCCACACCACTACAGAATCTACCTTCGCAAACCACCTCATTGAAGCAAACCACACATATAAAAACATCGACAATAATATGAACATACTACACGTACACACAAAAGGCCGAAAACTAGACACTCTAGAACAATTAGAAATATACAAACACACAAAAACAAATAAAAACGACATCCTAAACGAACAGACACAATTCAAATCGCACGCATTATTCGAACACATCTCACCACACACACACAGCTTCGATCTTTCGAAACACTATCTCGTCGCCAACAACAAGATGAACAGCGCTACTAACGACAGCCTCTGATGAAGCCTTCTATAGGTGAAAGCCGGTTTAGGCTGTAAGGTAAAACTTTACGTTTTTACTTATAAAAAAAACTTAGTGTTCCGAGTCGTCAATATTATAGTGATATTTAGTTAAGTAACGGACACGTCATGGACAACGAAATCCAAGAATTTAATAATAATTGTTAATATTAATTTTGTCAATAAATTCACGCGTTTACTTGCCCCGCAATTGGTTGTATTCGCCAGGTTTAATTCTGTTGACTGCGACCGCTGCCACAGCGTGCTAGGGGGCTCTGTCACAATGAAAATTAAGAAAGAAGCGTTGTTGTCTACTTGTTTGTGGTAATATCACAGGAATAATTAAACAATAGAGTTTATCGAATACACAGAAAACAACCCTATCAGCCAGACGTTCCCAAGGAGACCTAACCTAACGATAACCCGTCCATTGTCTGTTGAAGGATTAGGTTTACCTGGAGCAGACTTTCTCCAACATCGACTTAGTGAACGATTTAAGCTAGCCTTCCAATTAACTCGTTAAATTTTAATTCTTAACAAAAAAATTTAACAATTAATGATTTAAGTTAACCATTTTATAATTTAACGATTAAGTTAAAAAGTTAACCAATTTTTAACGATTAATTAATAGTTAATTTTTTCTAATCGTTAATCCCAAGTCTGCTCTATTCAATACTGATACAGCTTTCTGTACAGACTTTTTAGAGAACAACCACTGTACATGTGGAAGACTTTGTAAATGTAGTCATCTAACATATAATAATATACATACACATTTGTAGAGAGGATTTATACACCAATATAAGAAAAAAGTTCCTATAATTATTGGTCAAACTTTGTACCCATGTGTACTTTGTAATCTAAATACTATATTGCGAAGCGTGTAGATGACGTCACGTTTGTTCACGTTTCATCGCCAGCCGGGTTTCAGATCGGCTGACTACAGTCAAAATTACGTTAGTTCTACTAAAGACTCCGAACTGATCACTCGTATTCACTCCCCGCAGCGGCTACTTACAGTTCTTTTTCAGTATTTAATTCTACCAGCATCATCACCATACGACTATTTATTTAGACAATTTCGGCTTACGGGTTGTAATGCACGCCCACAGCTTATTTCTATTCAATTCTCCGGCACTCATGCCGTGTTAAAATCTGCACGCTTCACCAATCAAATATGTCAATCTAAATTTTAATAAGAATTCAAATATGTCTCTTTAACTCAATAAACCATCATTTTCTGGAAACATTATACAGTCCACTCAATTATTTCATCTCAAACCAGCCAACTCCAATAGCGTTCCTAAGAACAACTCACGATTATCAAGAGCTTCTATGACGCAACATTTTTGGTCCTCCGGGCGGGATTTTATTTTGGCCTTACGGGCAACATTTTTGGTCCAAAGCGACAGCATTTTGGTCCACAGCGACCGCATTTTGGTCCACAGCGACAGCATTTCTGGTCCTCACGGGACGGATTTCTCATTTTTTTGTCCACAGCGACAACATTAATATTTAATTTAATGGGCCCAAACGGCGTTTGGTTCAGGCCCCAACATTCTCAACTTTGGATTGCTGACGGTTGCGTGCCTCTATTATTTTCAAAAATTACTTCACAATCAACACTACAAGATTCTGCAGAGCAGTAAACCAGAGACGACGGGACATGGCAGGACAGCATTAGTTATTCTACATTTAAAAAGTTCCACAGCTTTAAAATTATGGAGAGCTGCAACATCAGGCGTCATCTGACCAGTAGAGACAAGAGGTGCAACAACTTCTAACAGGATCGAGCAGCGGGATCGAAGCCAGCTTCAGCACGCCTGGATCAACGTCCACGTGATTATGAACTTTTATTTTTTATAATCTGTTCATATAATTAAGACAATCTAAGTAACTTTTTTGATACACAGTTAATAACATTTAATACAGCATTATTAATAAGTTCTACAGAAACAGATATCATTGTTAAGTGGCCATAAACTTATTATCATGTCAAATGATTAATATTTTCGATAACATTCACAACTAGTTTTAAGCAAATTAAGTGCCTATTATAGTCAGTTATATATTAAGGTACATCGATCACTGGCTCCCGCATTATATCAAATTGTAGTAAATTATTCTAAATTCCAACGACTTCTCACCTTCCCTACATTTAATTTTCGGTTTGGTTTGCATTTTAAAATTTCGGTCATGGTAGATGTGAAGGCCTTAATAAAGAAACGCGGCACAATTAAGGCCTCCATATCTCGCGTGAATACTTTCGCTGATAACTTTGATCCAGACATGAGCGATCATCATGCGATAAAAATAAAGCTCCGCCATTTGATGGAATTGTCCGCTAAATATGACGATATTCAGACTCAAATCGAGGCTGACGATTCAGATTTCGCTCCAGTCAGTGACAGAGTTCAAACCGAGGATGATCTCTGCAATATCGAATGCAGTATCACCTGTTTTAGATTCCGTGCTAGGGGCGCAAACCAATTACTAGGACAATTACCCCCTCCCGTGTTACGCCTGCTAAACCATTTTTCCAAACGGCACTCGACTATGTCGGTCCGATATTTGTACGTCATGGCAGGCAGCGTTCAAAATCAACTTCCAAGGCTTATATTGCCTTATTTATATGCATGACCACTAAGGCCGTTCACTTGGAACTTGACTCAGATCTGACATCAGACGCCTTTATAGCTGCCTTAAAACGGTTTATTGCGTGTAGAGGTATCCCTGATCAGATATTTTCCGACAACGGAACAAATTTTCGTCGTGCAAGTAGCACGCTTCACGAATTATATAAACTTTCGCAGTCTAAGGGTTTTGAGCAGTCCGTCCAGGGTTTTACCAGTGCCCAAGGCATTAATTAGTCCTTTATTCCTCCCTCAGCACCGCATTTCGGCGGCCTGTGGGAAAGCGGAGTCAAGAGCGTCAACTTTCACTTGCGACGCCTGGTAGGCGGAACCATTCTTACCTTCGAGGAGTATTACACCCAGGCTTGCCTTAACTCACGCCCCTTGTTCGCCATATCCAATGACTCTAGAGACCCCGAACCTTTAACTCCAGCTCATTTCCTGGTTGGTTCTCCGCTCACTGCTCTCCCGGAACCTGACTATTCACAAATCAATATTACTCGTTTGGGCAGATGGCAACTGCTCCAAAAATTCACCCAATCCATTTGGAACATGTGGTCAAAGGATTACTTGCACCAGTTGCAACAGCGCAACAAATGGCGCGTTACGTCAAAAAATTTGAATCCCGGACAACTCGTCCTTATTCTAGATGACAATTCCCCCCCCTTCAGAGAAAACGCGGGGTAGTCACGAATGTTTACTCGGGTCAGGACTCAATAGTGCGCGTCGCGGACGTTCGCACCTCACTTGGTGTTCTACGCCGCCGACCCATTCATAAGTTATGCCCACTTCCGGTGGCACTAGATTAGTCGCATGAGCATCATGCGACACATATCACTAATGTGAACTTTATCACATTACCCCACTTCACGCCCGGGGCGATCACATGAATTATATTGTTATGATTAATGCACTATTATTATGTCTATTGTGATATTATGTATCACAATCATGTTTTTGGGTATTGTTATAATATTATTGTATCAATTATTATGTTTCTTTTCACTATTGTACTTACTCTATGCTTGTGTATTTTTGGATTTTTTGGGCATTGTTATATTATTATTGTATCAATTATTATGTTTTTCTAAATTGTACTTACTCTATGGTTGTGTATTTTTGAATTTTTGGGAATTGTTATATTATTATTGTATCAATTATTGTTTTTCACTATTGTACTTACTCTATGGTTGTGTATTTTTGGATTTGTGGGGATTGTTATTCCAATATCATGCATGTAAATTATTATGTCTTTGTCATTGTATTTTTACCTGTTACAGATTGTTCAATCTTTGTGATCATTATCTTATTATTATGTACTGCTAATTATTATACCTGATTGTTGTATTCTCATGTATTATTGCCATGTTTTTGTATGTCATGGAATTTTATTATTGTTGCTCTTTTACCGTGTAACGTAACGTAAATAACTATGTATTTTGTAACCCGCACATGAATTTAATATGCTAATCATATTGTTATCTACTATTAATTTTCTGGTTCTTATTGCTCTATTGTTATACATGTCAATTTTTATGTCGTTTTTATTATATTAGTAATGGTTATTTATTATTGAATTTATCATCATGTAATGACAATTACCATGTAATTTCACAGTTAATTAAGTTGCAAAATCGCCCCGATTTTGTGCGGGCAGTATAGTCAAACTTTTTACCCATGTGTACTTTGTATTCTAAATACTATATTGTGAAGCGTGTAGATGACGTCACGTTTGTTCACGTTTTATCGCCAGCCGGGATTCAGACCGGCTGACTACAGTCAAAATTACGTTAGTTCTACTAAAGACTCCGAACTGATCACTCGTATTTACTCACCGCAGCGGCTACTTACAGTTATTTTTCAGTATTTAATTCTAGCAGCATCATCACCATGCGACTATTTATTTAGACAATTTCGGCTTACGGGTTGTAATGCACGCCCACATCTTATTTCTATTCAATTCTCCGGCACTCATGCTTTGTTAAAATCTGCACGCTTCAGCAATCAAATATGTCAATCTAAATTTTAATAAGAATTCAAATATGTCTCTTTAACTCAATAAACCACCATTTTCTGGAAACATTATGCAGTCCACTCAATTATTTCATCTCAAACCAGCCAACTCCAATAGCGTTCCTAAGAACAACTCACGATTAGCAAGAGCTTCTTGACGCAACATTTTTGGTCCTCTGGGCGGGATTTTATTATGGCCTTACGGGCAACATTTGTGTTCCAACGCGACCGCATTTTTGTCCACAGCGACAGCATTTTTGCTCCTCACGGGACGGATTTCGCATTTTTTTTGTCCACAGCGACAACATTAATATTTCATTTAATGGGCCCAAACGGCGTTTGGTTCAGGCCCCAACATTCTCAACTTTGGATTGCTGACGGTTGCGTGCCTCTATTATTTTCAAAAATTACTTCACAATCAACACTACAAGATTCTGCAGAGCAGTAAACCAGAGACGACGGGACATGGCAGGACAGCATTAGTTATTCTACATTTAAAAAGTTCCACAGCTTTAAAATTATTGAGACCTGCAACATCAGGCGTCATCTGACCAGTAGAGACAAGAGGTGCAACAACGTCTAACAGGATCGAGCAACAGGATCGAAGCCAGCTTCAGCACGCCTGGATCAACGTCCACGTGATTATGAGCTTTTAGTTTTTATAATCTGTTCATATAATTAAGACAATCTAAGTAACTTTTTTGTTACAAAGTTAATAACATTTAATACAGCATTATTAATAAGTTCTACAGAAACTGATATCATTGTTAAGTGGCCATAAACTTATTATCACGTCAAATGATTAATATTATCGATAACATTCACAACTAGTTTTAAGCAAATTAAGTGCCTATTATAGTGAGTTATATATTAAGGTACATAGATCACTGGCTCCCGCATTATATCAAATTGTAGTAAATTATTCTAAATTCCAACGACTTCTCACCTTCCCTAATTTAATTTTCGGTTTCGGTTGGCATTTTAGAATTTCGGTCATGGTTGATGTGAAGGCCTTAATAAAGAAACGCGGCACAATTAAGGCCTCCATATCTCGCGTGAATACTTTTGCGGATAACTTTGATCCAGACATAAGCGATCATCATGTGTGAAAATTAAAGCTCTGCCATTTGATGGAATTGTCCGCTAAATATGACGATATTCAGACTCAAATCGAGGCTGACGATTCAGATTTCGCTCCAGTCAGTGACAGAGTTCAAACCGAGGATGATCTCTGCAATATCGAATGCAAATTGCACCATTTATTGAAAAAAGTAGAGGAGGTGAACCAAAAACCGTTAATTCAAACCGAAATTACGCCAATTAAACCCCCCCCCATGCAATTAGAACCGATTAAATTGCCTTCCTTCTCAGGAAGCATTATTGATTGGCGACACTATTACAATATATTTGTCGAGTTAATACACGTCAGAACTGATCTGACAGATATTCAAAAATTACACTACTTACACCCTTCATTGAGTGGCGAGGCATTAAATGTAATAAAATCTCTTCCAATAACTCATAAAAATTATGCAGTAGCCATTGATTTATTAAAAAACAGGTACGACAGTAAATTAATTGTGTCAGCCCATCACATAGGGAATGTCTTGGGCGTCAAGTCCGTACAAAAAGATTCCAGGGTCAGCATTTTTAGGTTCATTGACGAGATAACTGCAAATATAAATGCCTTAAATTCATTAAATTTACCCGTAAATACATTTGAAATGATTTTAGTTCAACACTTAACGCAGAAACTCGATACTCATACGTGTCGGCTCTGGAAAGAAGGCTTGTCGGACGAACGACTTCCTAATTTTAGTAATTTTATAAAATTTTTAAATAACCGAAGGCAGGAATTGCAAAACTTAGATAGCGTGCCCAGTTCCGTAAACACGATACACGTTAGCGATAAGAGTCCATATCGCAAAGCAATTAAACCGATTAATATTAATAGGACTGCATTCCATGCTCGTATCGGCAATAACATATGTCAGCTGTGCAAAGCTAAACACCGTCTTACTGAGTGTCCGCAATTTGTAGCGATCACTCCCCTGGAGAGAAATAATATCCTAATTAAAAATAAACTTTGCCTAAACTGCATACGCCAGGCCACGACCTTGCACACTGTCCCTCCAAATTCTCTTGCAGAACATGTGCTAAACGCCATCACACAGTGATCCATATATCTAGCAATAACGCTTCGTCCAGTAACAATCAGTGTTCGTTAAAATTGCAAACAAACAGATCGATATTATTGTCCACCGCAGTCTGCATGACAACTGACCAAGCAGGTAGGAAGCACCCAGTTAGGATTTTATTGGACTCAGGATCGGAAGCTAATTTTTGCACCATGAGTTTCGCTCGCCGCATGGGTTTAAAACTGATTATATCTCAATTACCCATCACGGGTATAAACAATTCATTATCTCAAGCTGATTTCAGTACCAAAGTAAGATTGCATTCACGTTATAAAAATTTTAATTTGTACATACATTGCGCTGTGCTTACCAGTATCACTAATATTCTCCCTGCTGAATCATTTGACCTCTCCTCCCTAAATTTACCAAAGTGTATATTTCTAGCTAACCCGCAGCTGAACTTTTCGTCGCAAATCGATATATTGCTCGGTTCTCAGTATTACTTGCAATTAATTGAACCTGTCAAATTTATTCGTAGCCCACATTTCCCCATAATACAGGAGACTAAGTTAGGATTCATTCTTGCAGGTAACTTGCCATTTAATGTCTATATGATAAAACCGGTTTCATCATTCATGGTATGTGAAGATAACGCCATTTCCTCGCAACTAAAGGACTTTTGGAAGTTAGAGGACGTTGCAATTCGTGCTCCCCCCGTTGAGGATTCGGATTGCGAGAATCATTTTGTATCGAATACTGTCCGTAATAAGGATGGCAGATTTGTGGTATCCCTACCACGCAGGTTACATAATTGTCAGTTAGGCGATTCTCTCTCCGGCGTTATCCGTAGGTCTCAATCACGGGAACCCAAGTTCAAGCAGATACGTAACCGTAAACGTAACCGTTTTTTACATGGTCCATCTTGGTTATCCCACGAGTCATCATCATGGCCTATCTGTGCCTTCGATGGACATTCTCCCTGCACTCATCCTGAGCTTGAGCAGGAACAACGTAAGTAGGTCCAATCCTCATTGATTGTCGCATTATCCACATTTAATTATGTTGAGAACTACCCATCGCTCTCAAAGCTCATTCGCGTGTTTTCGTATTGTCGTCGATTCATCCGAAACTCTAGGATTCCCACAGAGGATAGGAACACTTCCTTTTTAACCTCCCATGAGTTACATGGTACACTTTTGGTTTTTATTCGCCAGTCCCAGAAGTCGCATTTGGGGTCGAAATTAAGAAACTTGAGGAACAACGCTGCATCCCTAATAACAGTAAAATTCTCTCTCTTCACCCCTTTCTGGACAAGTCAGGAATATTACGCGTAGGGGGACGCCTTCAGCACTCTCAGCTCAACTACGAGAGCAAACACCAAATCATATTACACCCACACTCTCATCTCAGTAAATTAATTGTACAAAGCGAGCACCTTCGTTTATTACACTCTGGTGTACAATTGACTCAGTTCTCTTTACGACGAAAATATTGGATACTTAATGACAAATCTTATATACGTTCGCTAATACATAAATGTATCGCCTGTTTTAGATTCCGTGCTAGGGGCGCAAACCAATTATTAGGACAATTACCCCCTCCCGTGTTACGCCTGCTAAACCATTTTTCCAAACGGCACTCGACTATGTCGGTCCGATATTTGTACGTCATGGCGGGCAGCGTTTCAAAATCAACTTCCAAGGCTTATATTGCCTTATTTACATGCATGACCACTAAGGCCGTTCACTTGGAACTTGACTCAGATCTGACATCAGACGCCTTTATAGCTGCCTTAAAACGGTTTATTGCGTGTAGAGGTATCCCTGATCAGATATTTTCCGACAACGGAACAAATTTTCGTCGTGCAAGTAGCACGCTTCACGAATTATATAAACTTTCGCAGTCTAAGGGTTTTGAGCAGTCCGTCCAGGGTTTTACCAGTGCCCAAGGCATTAATTAGTCCTTTATTCCTCCCTCAGCACCGCATTTCGGCGGCCTGTGGGAAAGCGGAGTCAAGAGCGTCAACTTTCACTTGCGACGCCTGGTAGGCGGAACCATTCTTACCTTCGAGGAGTATTACACCCAGGCTTGCCTTAACTCACGCCCCTTGTTCGCCATATCCAATGACTCTAGAGACCCCGAACCTTTAACTCCAGCTCATTTCCTGGTTGGTTCTCCGCTCACTGCTCTCCCGGAACCTGACTATTCACAAATCAATATTACTCGTTTGGGCAGATGGCAACTGCTCCAAAAATTCACCCAATCCATTTGGAACATGTGGTCAAAGGATTACTTGCACCAGTTGCAACAGCGCAACAAATGGCGCGTTACGTCAAAAAATTTGAATCCCGGACAACTCGTCCTTATTCTAGATGACAATTCCCCCCCCTTCAGAGAAAACGCGGGGTAGTCACGAATGTTTACTCGGGTCAGGACTCAATAGTGCGCGTCGCGGACGTTCGCACCTCACTTGGTGTTCTACGCCGCCGACCCATTCATAAGTTATGCCCACTTCCGGTGGCACTAGATTAGTCGCATGAGCATCATGCGACACATATCACTAATGTGAACTTTATCACATTACCCCACTTCACGCCCGGGGCGATCACATGAATTATATTGTTATGATTAATGCACTATTATTATGTCTATTGTGATATTATGTATCACAATCATGTTTTTGGGTATTGTTATAATATTATTGTATCAATTATTATGTTTCTTTTCACTATTGTACTTACTCTATGCTTGTGTATTTTTGGATTTTTTGGGCATTGTTATATTATTATTGTATCAATTATTATGTTTTTCTAAATTGTACTTACTCTATGGTTGTGTATTTTTGAATTTTTGGGAATTGTTATATTATTATTGTATCAATTATTGTTTTTCACTATTGTACTTACTCTATGGTTGTGTATTTTTGGATTTGTGGGGATTGTTATTCCAATATCATGCATGTAAATTATTATGTCTTTGTCATTGTATTTTTACCTGTTACAGATTGTTCAATCTTTGTGATCATTATCTTATTATTATGTACTGCTAATTATTATACCTGATTGTTGTATTCTCATGTATTATTGCCATGTTTTTGTATGTCATGGAATTTTATTATTGTTGCTCTTTTACCGTGTAACGTAACGTAAATAACTATGTATTTTGTAACCCGCACATGAATTTAATATGCTAATCATATTGTTATCTACTATTAATTTTCTGGTTCTTATTGCTCTATTGTTATACATGTCAATTTTTATGTCGTTTTTATTATATTAGTAATGGTTATTTATTATTGAATTTATCATCATGTAATGACAATTACCATGTAATTTCACAGTTAATTAAGTTGCAAAATCGCCCCGATTTTGTGCGGGCAGTATAGTCAAACTTTTTACCCATGTGTACTTTGTATTCTAAATACTATATTGTGAAGCGTGTAGATGACGTCACGTTTGTTCACGTTTTATCGCCAGCCGGGATTCAGACCGGCTGACTACAGTCAAAATTACGTTAGTTCTACTAAAGACTCCGAACTGATCACTCGTATTTACTCACCGCAGCGGCTACTTACAGTTATTTTTCAGTATTTAATTCTAGCAGCATCATCACCATGCGACTATTTATTTAGACAATTTCGGCTTACGGGTTGTAATGCACGCCCACATCTTATTTCTATTCAATTCTCCGGCACTCATGCTTTGTTAAAATCTGCACGCTTCAGCAATCAAATATGTCAATCTAAATTTTAATAAGAATTCAAATATGTCTCTTTAACTCAATAAACCACCATTTTCTGGAAACATTATGCAGTCCACTCAATTATTTCATCTCAAACCAGCCAACTCCAATAGCGTTCCTAAGAACAACTCACGATTAGCAAGAGCTTCTTGACGCAACATTTTTGGTCCTCTGGGCGGGATTTTATTATGGCCTTACGGGCAACATTTGTGTTCCAACGCGACCGCATTTTTGTCCACAGCGACAGCATTTTTGCTCCTCACGGGACGGATTTCGCATTTTTTTTGTCCACAGCGACAACATTAATATTTCATTTAATGGGCCCAAACGGCGTTTGGTTCAGGCCCCAACATTCTCAACTTTGGATTGCTGACGGTTGCGTGCCTCTATTATTTTCAAAAATTACTTCACAATCAACACTACAAGATTCTGCAGAGCAGTAAACCAGAGACGACGGGACATGGCAGGACAGCATTAGTTATTCTACATTTAAAAAGTTCCACAGCTTTAAAATTATTGAGACCTGCAACATCAGGCGTCATCTGACCAGTAGAGACAAGAGGTGCAACAACGTCTAACAGGATCGAGCAACAGGATCGAAGCCAGCTTCAGCACGCCTGGATCAACGTCCACGTGATTATGAGCTTTTAGTTTTTATAATCTGTTCATATAATTAAGACAATCTAAGTAACTTTTTTGTTACAAAGTTAATAACATTTAATACAGCATTATTAATAAGTTCTACAGAAACTGATATCATTGTTAAGTGGCCATAAACTTATTATCACGTCAAATGATTAATATTATCGATAACATTCACAACTAGTTTTAAGCAAATTAAGTGCCTATTATAGTGAGTTATATATTAAGGTACATAGATCACTGGCTCCCGCATTATATCAAATTGTAGTAAATTATTCTAAATTCCAACGACTTCTCACCTTCCCTAATTTAATTTTCGGTTTCGGTTGGCATTTTAGAATTTCGGTCATGGTTGATGTGAAGGCCTTAATAAAGAAACGCGGCACAATTAAGGCCTCCATATCTCGCGTGAATACTTTTGCGGATAACTTTGATCCAGACATAAGCGATCATCATGTGTGAAAATTAAAGCTCTGCCATTTGATGGAATTGTCCGCTAAATATGACGATATTCAGACTCAAATCGAGGCTGACGATTCAGATTTCGCTCCAGTCAGTGACAGAGTTCAAACCGAGGATGATCTCTGCAATATCGAATGCAAATTGCACCATTTATTGAAAAAAGTAGAGGAGGTGAACCAAAAACCGTTAATTCAAACCGAAATTACGCCAATTAAACCCCCCCCCCATGCAATTAGAACCGATTAAATTGCCTTCCTTCTCAGGAAGCATTATTGATTGGCGACACTATTACAATATATTTGTCGAGTTAATACACGTCAGAACTGATCTGACAGATATTCAAAAATTACACTACTTACACCCTTCATTGAGTGGCGAGGCATTAAATGTAATAAAATCTCTTCCAATAACTCATAAAAATTATGCAGTAGCCATTGATTTATTAAAAAACAGGTACGACAGTAAATTAATTGTGTCAGCCCATCACATAGGGAATGTCTTGGGCGTCAAGTCCGTACAAAAAGATTCCAGGGTCAGCATTTTTAGGTTCATTGACGAGATAACTGCAAATATAAATGCCTTAAATTCATTAAATTTACCCGTAAATACATTTGAAATGATTTTAGTTCAACACTTAACGCAGAAACTCGATACTCATACGTGTCGGCTCTGGAAAGAAGGCTTGTCGGACGAACGACTTCCTAATTTTAGTAATTTTATAAAATTTTTAAATAACCGAAGGCAGGAATTGCAAAACTTAGATAGCGTGCCCAGTTCCGTAAACACGATACACGTTAGCGATAAGAGTCCATATCGCAAAGCAATTAAACCGATTAATATTAATAGGACTGCATTCCATGCTCGTATCGGCAATAACATATGTCAGCTGTGCAAAGCTAAACACCGTCTTACTGAGTGTCCGCAATTTGTAGCGATCACTCCCCTGGAGAGAAATAATATCCTAATTAAAAATAAACTTTGCCTAAACTGCATACGCCAGGCCACGACCTTGCACACTGTCCCTCCAAATTCTCTTGCAGAACATGTGCTAAACGCCATCACACAGTGATCCATATATCTAGCAATAACGCTTCGTCCAGTAACAATCAGTGTTCGTTAAAATTGCAAACAAACAGATCGATATTATTGTCCACCGCAGTCTGCATGACAACTGACCAAGCAGGTAGGAAGCACCCAGTTAGGATTTTATTGGACTCAGGATCGGAAGCTAATTTTTGCACCATGAGTTTCGCTCGCCGCATGGGTTTAAAACTGATTATATCTCAATTACCCATCACGGGTATAAACAATTCATTATCTCAAGCTGATTTCAGTACCAAAGTAAGATTGCATTCACGTTATAAAAATTTTAATTTGTACATACATTGCGCTGTGCTTACCAGTATCACTAATATTCTCCCTGCTGAATCATTTGACCTCTCCTCCCTAAATTTACCAAAGTGTATATTTCTAGCTAACCCGCAGCTGAACTTTTCGTCGCAAATCGATATATTGCTCGGTTCTCAGTATTACTTGCAATTAATTGAACCTGTCAAATTTATTCGTAGCCCACATTTCCCCATAATACAGGAGACTAAGTTAGGATTCATTCTTGCAGGTAACTTGCCATTTAATGTCTATATGATAAAACCGGTTTCATCATTCATGGTATGTGAAGATAACGCCATTTCCTCGCAACTAAAGGACTTTTGGAAGTTAGAGGACGTTGCAATTCGTGCTCCCCCCGTTGAGGATTCGGATTGCGAGAATCATTTTGTATCGAATACTGTCCGTAATAAGGATGGCAGATTTGTGGTATCCCTACCACGCAGGTTACATAATTGTCAGTTAGGCGATTCTCTCTCCGGCGTTATCCGTAGGTCTCAATCACGGGAACCCAAGTTCAAGCAGATACGTAACCGTAAACGTAACCGTTTTTTACATGGTCCATCTTGGTTATCCCACGAGTCATCATCATGGCCTATCTGTGCCTTCGATGGACATTCTCCCTGCACTCATCCTGAGCTTGAGCAGGAACAACGTAAGTAGGTCCAATCCTCATTGATTGTCGCATTATCCACATTTAATTATGTTGAGAACTACCCATCGCTCTCAAAGCTCATTCGCGTGTTTTCGTATTGTCGTCGATTCATCCGAAACTCTAGGATTCCCACAGAGGATAGGAACACTTCCTTTTTAACCTCCCATGAGTTACATGGTACACTTTTGGTTTTTATTCGCCAGTCCCAGAAGTCGCATTTGGGGTCGAAATTAAGAAACTTGAGGAACAACGCTGCATCCCTAATAACAGTAAAATTCTCTCTCTTCACCCCTTTCTGGACAAGTCAGGAATATTACGCGTAGGGGGACGCCTTCAGCACTCTCAGCTCAACTACGAGAGCAAACACCAAATCATATTACACCCACACTCTCATCTCAGTAAATTAATTGTACAAAGCGAGCACCTTCGTTTATTACACTCTGGTGTACAATTGACTCAGTTCTCTTTACGACGAAAATATTGGATACTTAATGACAAATCTTATATACGTTCGCTAATACATAAATGTATCGCCTGTTTTAGATTCCGTGCTAGGGGCGCAAACCAATTATTAGGACAATTACCCCCTCCCGTGTTACGCCTGCTAAACCATTTTTCCAAACGGCACTCGACTATGTCGGTCCGATATTTGTACGTCATGGCGGGCAGCGTTTCAAAATCAACTTCCAAGGCTTATATTGCCTTATTTACATGCATGACCACTAAGGCCGTTCACTTGGAACTTGACTCAGATCTGACATCAGACGCCTTTATAGCTGCCTTAAAACGGTTTATTGCGTGTAGAGGTATCCCTGATCAGATATTTTCCGACAACGGAACAAATTTTCGTCGTGCAAGTAGCACGCTTCACGAATTATATAAACTTTCGCAGTCTAAGGGTTTTGAGCAGTCCGTCCAGGGTTTTACCAGTGCCCAAGGCATTAATTAGTCCTTTATTCCTCCCTCAGCACCGCATTTCGGCGGCCTGTGGGAAAGCGGAGTCAAGAGCGTCAACTTTCACTTGCGACGCCTGGTAGGCGGAACCATTCTTACCTTCGAGGAGTATTACACCCAGGCTTGCCTTAACTCACGCCCCTTGTTCGCCATATCCAATGACTCTAGAGACCCCGAACCTTTAACTCCAGCTCATTTCCTGGTTGGTTCTCCGCTCACTGCTCTCCCGGAACCTGACTATTCACAAATCAATATTACTCGTTTGGGCAGATGGCAACTGCTCCAAAAATTCACCCAATCCATTTGGAACATGTGGTCAAAGGATTACTTGCACCAGTTGCAACAGCGCAACAAATGGCGCGTTACGTCAAAAAATTTGAATCCCGGACAACTCGTCCTTATTCTAGATGACAATTCCCCCCCCTTCAGAGAAAACGCGGGGTAGTCACGAATGTTTACTCGGGTCAGGACTCAATAGTGCGCGTCGCGGACGTTCGCACCTCACTTGGTGTTCTACGCCGCCGACCCATTCATAAGTTATGCCCACTTCCGGTGGCACTAGATTAGTCGCATGAGCATCATGCGACACATATCACTAATGTGAACTTTATCACATTACCCCACTTCACGCCCGGGGCGATCACATGAATTATATTGTTATGATTAATGCACTATTATTATGTCTATTGTGATATTATGTATCACAATCATGTTTTTGGGTATTGTTATAATATTATTGTATCAATTATTATGTTTCTTTTCACTATTGTACTTACTCTATGCTTGTGTATTTTTGGATTTTTTGGGCATTGTTATATTATTATTGTATCAATTATTATGTTTTTCTAAATTGTACTTACTCTATGGTTGTGTATTTTTGAATTTTTGGGAATTGTTATATTATTATTGTATCAATTATTGTTTTTCACTATTGTACTTACTCTATGGTTGTGTATTTTTGGATTTGTGGGGATTGTTATTCCAATATCATGCATGTAAATTATTATGTCTTTGTCATTGTATTTTTACCTGTTACAGATTGTTCAATCTTTGTGATCATTATCTTATTATTATGTACTGCTAATTATTATACCTGATTGTTGTATTCTCATGTATTATTGCCATGTTTTTGTATGTCATGGAATTTTATTATTGTTGCTCTTTTACCGTGTAACGTAACGTAAATAACTATGTATTTTGTAACCCGCACATGAATTTAATATGCTAATCATATTGTTATCTACTATTAATTTTCTGGTTCTTATTGCTCTATTGTTATACATGTCAATTTTTATGTCGTTTTTATTATATTAGTAATGGTTATTTATTATTGAATTTATCATCATGTAATGACAATTACCATGTAATTTCACAGTTAATTAAGTTGCAAAATCGCCCCGATTTTGTGCGGGCAGTATAGTCAAACTTTTTACCCATGTGTACTTTGTATTCTAAATACTATATTGTGAAGCGTGTAGATGACGTCACGTTTGTTCACGTTTTATCGCCAGCCGGGATTCAGACCGGCTGACTACAGTCAAAATTACGTTAGTTCTACTAAAGACTCCGAACTGATCACTCGTATTTACTCACCGCAGCGGCTACTTACAGTTATTTTTCAGTATTTAATTCTAGCAGCATCATCACCATGCGACTATTTATTTAGACAATTTCGGCTTACGGGTTGTAATGCACGCCCACATCTTATTTCTATTCAATTCTCCGGCACTCATGCTTTGTTAAAATCTGCACGCTTCAGCAATCAAATATGTCAATCTAAATTTTAATAAGAATTCAAATATGTCTCTTTAACTCAATAAACCACCATTTTCTGGAAACATTATGCAGTCCACTCAATTATTTCATCTCAAACCAGCCAACTCCAATAGCGTTCCTAAGAACAACTCACGATTAGCAAGAGCTTCTTGACGCAACATTTTTGGTCCTCTGGGCGGGATTTTATTATGGCCTTACGGGCAACATTTGTGTTCCAACGCGACCGCATTTTTGTCCACAGCGACAGCATTTTTGCTCCTCACGGGACGGATTTCGCATTTTTTTTGTCCACAGCGACAACATTAATATTTCATTTAATGGGCCCAAACGGCGTTTGGTTCAGGCCCCAACATTCTCAACTTTGGATTGCTGACGGTTGCGTGCCTCTATTATTTTCAAAAATTACTTCACAATCAACACTACAAGATTCTGCAGAGCAGTAAACCAGAGACGACGGGACATGGCAGGACAGCATTAGTTATTCTACATTTAAAAAGTTCCACAGCTTTAAAATTATTGAGACCTGCAACATCAGGCGTCATCTGACCAGTAGAGACAAGAGGTGCAACAACGTCTAACAGGATCGAGCAACAGGATCGAAGCCAGCTTCAGCACGCCTGGATCAACGTCCACGTGATTATGAGCTTTTAGTTTTTATAATCTGTTCATATAATTAAGACAATCTAAGTAACTTTTTTGTTACAAAGTTAATAACATTTAATACAGCATTATTAATAAGTTCTACAGAAACTGATATCATTGTTAAGTGGCCATAAACTTATTATCACGTCAAATGATTAATATTATCGATAACATTCACAACTAGTTTTAAGCAAATTAAGTGCCTATTATAGTGAGTTATATATTAAGGTACATAGATCACTGGCTCCCGCATTATATCAAATTGTAGTAAATTATTCTAAATTCCAACGACTTCTCACCTTCCCTAATTTAATTTTCGGTTTCGGTTGGCATTTTAGAATTTCGGTCATGGTTGATGTGAAGGCCTTAATAAAGAAACGCGGCACAATTAAGGCCTCCATATCTCGCGTGAATACTTTTGCGGATAACTTTGATCCAGACATAAGCGATCATCATGTGTGAAAATTAAAGCTCTGCCATTTGATGGAATTGTCCGCTAAATATGACGATATTCAGACTCAAATCGAGGCTGACGATTCAGATTTCGCTCCAGTCAGTGACAGAGTTCAAACCGAGGATGATCTCTGCAATATCGAATGCAAATTGCACCATTTATTGAAAAAAGTAGAGGAGGTGAACCAAAAACCGTTAATTCAAACCGAAATTACGCCAATTAAACCCCCCCCATGCAATTAGAACCGATTAAATTGCCTTCCTTCTCAGGAAGCATTATTGATTGGCGACACTATTACAATATATTTGTCGAGTTAATACACGTCAGAACTGATCTGACAGATATTCAAAAATTACACTACTTACACCCTTCATTGAGTGGCGAGGCATTAAATGTAATAAAATCTCTTCCAATAACTCATAAAAATTATGCAGTAGCCATTGATTTATTAAAAAACAGGTACGACAGTAAATTAATTGTGTCAGCCCATCACATAGGGAATGTCTTGGGCGTCAAGTCCGTACAAAAAGATTCCAGGGTCAGCATTTTTAGGTTCATTGACGAGATAACTGCAAATATAAATGCCTTAAATTCATTAAATTTACCCGTAAATACATTTGAAATGATTTTAGTTCAACACTTAACGCAGAAACTCGATACTCATACGTGTCGGCTCTGGAAAGAAGGCTTGTCGGACGAACGACTTCCTAATTTTAGTAATTTTATAAAATTTTTAAATAACCGAAGGCAGGAATTGCAAAACTTAGATAGCGTGCCCAGTTCCGTAAACACGATACACGTTAGCGATAAGAGTCCATATCGCAAAGCAATTAAACCGATTAATATTAATAGGACTGCATTCCATGCTCGTATCGGCAATAACATATGTCAGCTGTGCAAAGCTAAACACCGTCTTACTGAGTGTCCGCAATTTGTAGCGATCACTCCCCTGGAGAGAAATAATATCCTAATTAAAAATAAACTTTGCCTAAACTGCATACGCCAGGCCACGACCTTGCACACTGTCCCTCCAAATTCTCTTGCAGAACATGTGCTAAACGCCATCACACAGTGATCCATATATCTAGCAATAACGCTTCGTCCAGTAACAATCAGTGTTCGTTAAAATTGCAAACAAACAGATCGATATTATTGTCCACCGCAGTCTGCATGACAACTGACCAAGCAGGTAGGAAGCACCCAGTTAGGATTTTATTGGACTCAGGATCGGAAGCTAATTTTTGCACCATGAGTTTCGCTCGCCGCATGGGTTTAAAACTGATTATATCTCAATTACCCATCACGGGTATAAACAATTCATTATCTCAAGCTGATTTCAGTACCAAAGTAAGATTGCATTCACGTTATAAAAATTTTAATTTGTACATACATTGCGCTGTGCTTACCAGTATCACTAATATTCTCCCTGCTGAATCATTTGACCTCTCCTCCCTAAATTTACCAAAGTGTATATTTCTAGCTAACCCGCAGCTGAACTTTTCGTCGCAAATCGATATATTGCTCGGTTCTCAGTATTACTTGCAATTAATTGAACCTGTCAAATTTATTCGTAGCCCACATTTCCCCATAATACAGGAGACTAAGTTAGGATTCATTCTTGCAGGTAACTTGCCATTTAATGTCTATATGATAAAACCGGTTTCATCATTCATGGTATGTGAAGATAACGCCATTTCCTCGCAACTAAAGGACTTTTGGAAGTTAGAGGACGTTGCAATTCGTGCTCCCCCCGTTGAGGATTCGGATTGCGAGAATCATTTTGTATCGAATACTGTCCGTAATAAGGATGGCAGATTTGTGGTATCCCTACCACGCAGGTTACATAATTGTCAGTTAGGCGATTCTCTCTCCGGCGTTATCCGTAGGTCTCAATCACGGGAACCCAAGTTCAAGCAGATACGTAACCGTAAACGTAACCGTTTTTTACATGGTCCATCTTGGTTATCCCACGAGTCATCATCATGGCCTATCTGTGCCTTCGATGGACATTCTCCCTGCACTCATCCTGAGCTTGAGCAGGAACAACGTAAGTAGGTCCAATCCTCATTGATTGTCGCATTATCCACATTTAATTATGTTGAGAACTACCCATCGCTCTCAAAGCTCATTCGCGTGTTTTCGTATTGTCGTCGATTCATCCGAAACTCTAGGATTCCCACAGAGGATAGGAACACTTCCTTTTTAACCTCCCATGAGTTACATGGTACACTTTTGGTTTTTATTCGCCAGTCCCAGAAGTCGCATTTGGGGTCGAAATTAAGAAACTTGAGGAACAACGCTGCATCCCTAATAACAGTAAAATTCTCTCTCTTCACCCCTTTCTGGACAAGTCAGGAATATTACGCGTAGGGGGACGCCTTCAGCACTCTCAGCTCAACTACGAGAGCAAACACCAAATCATATTACACCCACACTCTCATCTCAGTAAATTAATTGTACAAAGCGAGCACCTTCGTTTATTACACTCTGGTGTACAATTGACTCAGTTCTCTTTACGACGAAAATATTGGATACTTAATGACAAATCTTATATACGTTCGCTAATACATAAATGTATCGCCTGTTTTAGATTCCGTGCTAGGGGCGCAAACCAATTATTAGGACAATTACCCCCTCCCGTGTTACGCCTGCTAAACCATTTTTCCAAACGGCACTCGACTATGTCGGTCCGATATTTGTACGTCATGGCGGGCAGCGTTTCAAAATCAACTTCCAAGGCTTATATTGCCTTATTTACATGCATGACCACTAAGGCCGTTCACTTGGAACTTGACTCAGATCTGACATCAGACGCCTTTATAGCTGCCTTAAAACGGTTTATTGCGTGTAGAGGTATCCCTGATCAGATATTTTCCGACAACGGAACAAATTTTCGTCGTGCAAGTAGCACGCTTCACGAATTATATAAACTTTCGCAGTCTAAGGGTTTTGAGCAGTCCGTCCAGGGTTTTACCAGTGCCCAAGGCATTAATTAGTCCTTTATTCCTTCCTCAGCACCGCATTTCGGCGGCCTGTGGGAAAGCGGAGTCAAGAGCGTCAACTTTCACTTGCGACGCCTGGTAGGCGGAACCATTCTTACCTTCGAGGAGTATTACACCCAGGCTTGCCTTAACTCACGCCCCTTGTTCGCCATATCCAATGACTCTAGAGACCCCAAACCTTTAACTCCAGCTCATTTCCTGGTTGGTTCTCCGCTCACTGCTCTCCCGGAACCTGACTATTCACAAATCAATATTACTCGTTTGGGCAGATGCCAACTGCTCCAAAAATTCACCCAATCCATTTGGAACATGTGGTCAAAGGATTACTTGCACCAGTTGCAACAGCGCAACAAATGGCGCGTTACGTCAAAAAATTTGAATCCCGGACAACTCGTCCTTATTCTAGATGACAATTCCCCCCCCCTTCAGTGGAAACGCGGGGTAGTCACGAACGTTTACTTGGGTCAGGACTCAATAGTGCGCGTCGCGGACGTTCGCACCTCACTTGGTGTTCTACGCCGCCGACCCATTCATAAGTTATGCCCACTTCCGGTGGCACTAGATTAGTCGCATGAGCATCATGCGACACATATCACTAATGTGAACTTTATCACATTACCCCACTTCACGCCCGGGGCGATCACATGAATTATATTGTTATGATTAATGCACTATTATTATGTCTATTGTGATATTATGTATCACAATCATGTTTTTGGGTATTGTTATAATATTATTGTATCAATTATTATGTTTCTTTTCACTATTGTACTTACTCTATGGTTGTGTATTTGTGACTTTTTGGGAATTGTTATATTATTATTGTATCCATTATTGTTTTTCACTATTGTACTTACTCTATAGTTGTGTATTTTTGGATTTGTGGGGATTGTTATTCCAATATCTTGCATGTAAATTATTATGTCTTTGTCATTGTATTTTTACCTGTTACAGATTGTTCAATCTTTGTGATCATTATCTTATTATTATGTACTGCTAATTATTATACCTGATTGTTGTATTCTCATGTATTATTGCCATGTTTTTGTATGTCATGGAATTTTATTATTGTTGCTCTTTTACCGTGTAACGTAACGTAAATAACTATGTATTTTGTAACCCGCACATGAATTTAATATGCTAATCATATTGTTATCTACTATTAATTTTCTGGTTCTTATTGCTCTATTGTTATACATGTCAATTTTTATGTCGTTTTTATTATATTAGTAATGGTTATTTATTATTGAATTTATCACCATGTAATGTCAATTACCATGTAATTTCACAGTTAATTAAGTTGCAAAATCGCCCCGATTTTGTGCGGGCAGTATGGTCAAACTTTTACCCATGTGTACTTTGTAATCTAAATACTATATTGCGAAGCGTGTAGATGACGTCACGTTTGTTCACGTTTCATCGCCAGCCGGGATTCAGACCGGCTGACTACAGTCAAAATTACGTTAGTTCTACTAAAGACTCCGAACTGATCATTCGTATTCACTCGCCGCAGCGGCTACTTACAGTTCTTTTCCAGTATTTAATTCTAGCAGCATCATCACCATACGACTATTTATTTAGACAATTTCGGCTTACGGGTTGTAATGCACGCCCACATCTTATTTCTATTCAATTCTCCGGCACTCATGCCGTGTTAAAATCTGCACGCTTCAGCAATCAAATATGTCAATCTAAATTTTAATAAGAATTCAAATATGTCTCTTTAACTCAATAAACCATCATTTTCTGGAAACATTATACAGTCAACTCAATTATTTCATCTCAAACCAGCCAACTCCAATAGCGTTCCTAAGAACAACTCACGATTATCAAGAGCTTCTATGACGCAACATTTTTGGTCCCTCGGGCGGGATTTTATTTTGGCCTTACGGGCAACATTTGTGGTCCAACGCGACCGCATTTTTGTCCACAGCGACCGCATTTTGGTCCACAGCGACAGCATTTTTGCTCCTCACGGGACGGATTTCGCATTTTTTTTTGTCCACAGCGACAACATTAATATTTCATTTAATGGGCCCAAACGGCGTTTGATTCAGGCCCCAACATTCTCAACTTTGGATTGCTGACGGTTCCGTGCCTCTATTATTTTCAAAAATTACTTCACAATCAACACTACAAGATTCTGCAGAGCCGTAAACCAGAGACGACGGGACATGGCAGGACAGCATTAGTTATTCTACATTAAAAAGTTCCACAGCTTAAAATTATGGAGAGCTGCAACATCAGGCGTCATCTGACCAGTAGAGACAAGAGGTGCAACAACTTCTAACAGGATCGAGCAACGGGATCGAAGCCAGCTTCAGCACGCCTGGATCAACGTCCACGTGTTTATGAACTTTTATTTTTTATAATCTGTTCATATAATTATGACAATCTAAGTAACTTTTTTGTTACACAGTTAATAACATTTAATACAGCATTATTAATAAGTTCTACAGAAACTGATATCATTGTTAAGTGGCCATAAACTTATTATCATGTCAAATGATTAATATTTTCGATAACATTCACAACTAGTTTTAAGCAAATTAAGTGCCTATTGTAGTCAGTTATATATTAAGGTACATAGATCACTGGCTCCCGCATTATATCAAATTGTAGTAAATTATTCTAAATTCCAACGACTGCTCACCTTCCCTAATTTAATTTTCGGTTTCGGTTTGCATTTTAAAATTTCGGTCATGGTTGATGTGAAGGCCTTAATAAAGAAACGCGGCATAAAGAAACTTGAAGAACAACGCTGCATCCCTAATAACAGAAAAATTCTCTCTCTTCACCCCTTTCTGGACAAGTCAGGAATACTACGCGTAGGGGGACGCCTTCAGCACTCTCAGCTCAACTACGAGAGCAAACACCAAATCATATTACACCCACACTCTCATCTCAGTAAATTAATTGTACAAAGCGAACACCTTCGTTTATTACACTCTGGTGTACAATTGACTCAGTTCTCTTTACGACGAAAATATTGGATACTTAATGACAAATCTTATATACGTTCGCTAATACATAAATGTATCGCCTGTTTTAGATTCCGTGCTAGGGGCGCAAACCAATTACTAGGACAATTACCCCCCTCCCGTGTTACACCTGCTAAACCATTTTCCCAAACGGCAGTCAACTATGCCGGTCCGATATTTGTACGTCATGGCGGGCAGCGTTCAAAATCAACTTCCAAGGCTTATATTGCCTTATTTATATGCATGACCACTAAGGCCGTTCACTTGGAACTTGTATCAGATCTGACATCAGACGCCTTTATAGCTGCCTTAAAACGGTTTATTGCGCGTAGAGGTATCCCTGATCAGATATTTTCCGACAACGGAACAAATTTTCGTCGTGCAAGTAGCACGCTTCACGAATTATATAAACTTTCGCAGTCTAAGGGTTTTGAGAAGTCCGTCCAGGGTTTTACCAGTGCTCAAGGCATTTATTGGTCCTTTATTCCTCCCTCAGCACCGCATTTCGGCGGCCTGTGGGAAAGCGGAGTCAAGAGCGTCAAGTTTCACTTGCGACGCGTGGTAGGTGGAACCATTCTTACCTTCGAGGAGTATTACACCCAGGTTTGCCTTAACTCACGCCCCTTGTTCGCCATATCCAATGACTCTAGGGACCCCGAACCTTTAAGGGGAGCACTTTCATGAAAATCGAAAAAATATTGATCTTTTTTTTAATTTTTTTCTGACAGAATAGAATCTCCTCTTCAAAATCGTACATAAACCATTTTGATATCATAATTGGAAGTGCCACAACAAAATTTTTCCCTACCGATGTTTCGTGTAAATTTGGCACTCTATATACCTTTATATACCCTTTGCATAGTAACAGTTGATTATAACCTTGGTATTTAGTTCCCAAATCAGAATCCGTTTGCAAACAGCCTTTGAGGAAAGGTGTAAAGGAAGCAATTTTCAGAAATGACGGATGTAGAGACTTATCGGTCGCCATTGATGGGTCGTACCAGAAGCGTGGACACACGTCACTCAATGGGATTGTATCTACCACATCCTTGGAACCAGGGAAAGTATTGGACATAGAAATACTTTCTAAATTTTGCTTCTGTAGTAATAAATTAATTAACATTCATGAAGAAGGATGTTCTGCAAACTTTGCTAGAACCAGTGGTGCTATGGAGGTAGCCAGAGCTGTAAAGATATTTGAACGTTCCATGCCAACCTACATTGTACGATACACAGACTACCTTGGTGATGGAGACACTAAAGCATATTTGGAAGTGTGTAAGAGAAAACCATATGGACCTGATATAGAAATTAAAAACAATTTAGTGTGTAGGCCATATACAGAAAAGGATGGGCACAAGATTAAGAACTCTGAAAGCAAAGACAAAAAGAGTTCCTGATGGTACTCCGCTCGGAGGTAGAAATCGACTGACTGATGCTGCAATTCTAAAATTACAATCCTACTATGGTTTAGCTATTAGGAGAAATAGTGAGTCTGTCAAGAACATGAAAGAAGTCACATGGATTCAAATTCAACTTGAGAGGGCTTCAAAAAAAAACCTATGATCACACAGAACACTTTCATCTGCCTGTAAATATTATGAGCTTCATAAAAATCTATCTTTCAAGACCTTGCCAAGCCAGAATTACTTGCAAAATGTCTTCAGGGCAGGACTCAGAATGTAAATGAAGCTCTGAATAATGTTATTTGGACCTACGTACCAAAAAAAGATTTTGTTGGAATGAATACTTTAAAATTTGGTGTTTATGAGGCTGTGACAACATTTAATGATGCCCACATTGGTAAGTGGATGCTATTCAAGGAAATTGGCCTGAGACCTGGAAAACACTTTACAAACATGATGAAGGTCCTGGATCGAAGGCGAATAGCAAAAGCTGAGACTGCCCAACAATAGCTAGAAAAGAAGATAAGGAGACACAAGCATATGTTAAAAAAAAGATTAGAAGATCATTTTGAAGAAGAAGGTCAAGCACCATCATAATTATGGTCCAGGAATGTACTATAAGGTAAAACAAATCACATTTATATGTAGTTTTTTTTAGGTTTTCTTTATTTCCAAAATTAAGCTTTTTTAAAACTTATGTACCTTTTTCTCAGAAACTATAAAAGATATTGCCCTGAACTTTTTACTGCATGTAAAACTAATCATCATGTATATATGAAACTAAAATAATTAAAATATCTTAAGAATTCTTGAAGTACAAAAATATAAACTTAAAAAAAATATTTTTTTGGTAGAGAGGATTTAAAAAAATATTTAGTATATTATAAATTGTGATAAACTAAAACTTTTAGTTCCACTTTTGTAAAAAGGTTAAAGCTAAATAACAAAAAAAAAACCTCAAGCTGATATCTTTTACAGTTCCTGAGAAAAAGGTACAAACGTTAACATAGTGCGGGCAGTATGGTCAAACTTTGTACCCATGTGTACTTTGTAATCTAAATACTATATTGCGAAGCATGTAGATGACGTCACGTTTGTTCACGTTTCATTGCCAGCCGGGATTCAGACCGGCTGACTACAGTCAAAATTACGTTAGTTCTACTAAAGACTACGAACTGATCACTCGTATTCACTCGCCGCAGCGGCTACTTACAGTTCTTTTTCAGTATTTAATTCTAGCAGCATCATCACCATGCAACTATTTATTTAGACAATTTCGGCTTACGGGTTGTAATGCACGCCCACATCTTATTTCTATTCAATTCTCCGGCACTCATGCCGTGTTAAAATCTGCACGCTTCAACAATCAAATATGTCAATCTAAATTTTAATAAGAATTCAAATATGTCTCTTTAACTCAATAAACCATCATTTTCTGGAAACATTATACAGTCCACTCAATTATTTCATCTCAAACCAGCCAACTCCAATAGCGTTCCTAAGAACAACTCACGATTATCAAGAGCTTCTAAGACGCAACAATTATAAACACTTCCGGAAATGTCTCATTTCCAGCCTGGCCACTCTTTTGTGTATTTTAAGTAAAACTGAAGTAATTGTGATATGTTAAGGAAATTTGGTATGTGTGTTTACTTAACAGTTATTTTTTATATCAAATTTTAAACTAGCAGCTGCTTTAATTTTTTTATCGTTAATGTCTTGTTTTGTAAATTTCAACTTTATAAAATTATAAATATAATTATTTCACTACCGACTCGGAACACAGCCAATCAAATAAAATGTGATCAATTTCTAGACGTACCAGGGAAATAAGGTACCTGGGGCGGACCAAAGCTAGCAGCTGCTGCCTTGTAATTGGATATTGGTTTATCAAAGGCTAAAGGAAATAAACCTTGATTAAAAATTACCTGGTCCTCCAGGTTAGGGGTTAATGCAACAGACCACTCCCCATTCTTTGGAAAAAAAAGAAAATGTTAAAAAACCAAATAGATTGCAGCCGGATCACTTCTGTAATCTTTGGTTCCAGAAAATGTGTAAATAGTGTACAGCCGGAATAATAATAATAATATAATCTGACATGTATGACAGTGTCAAACCTTTTGGATAAATTTGCATTTTTATTTGTGAGTTATACAAGTTTTGACTAGATATTAATAATTACTAATGTGACTGAGAATTTATTAAAATGGTTATACAGTCTATACTAAGTGAATAACAAAAACAAGCCTGTGACCGTTTTTTGTTCTTTTTAATATTGTTGGCAATTTTTCATGAACTGCATTCAATCCTGTGATGAAAATTAGTGTTTATAAGAAGATAATTGTTACTGAATTTGTTATTGATAAATAAAAATTAAAAGATAAACAAAGAAAGCAGTTACTTTCAATTTTTCTATTTGTGTCTTGAATAAGATGGCATTAATCAGGATCATAGTATAATTTCAACAAGAATACAACAGAATAAAATTAACTTAATTTAATTTGCCTTTTTATAATGTTTTTTTTATACTGTTTATATTGTTTTATACTGATTATATTGTTTTATAGTATAGTATATAGTAATATGTTACTATATTAATATGTTAAGAAGTTATTGGTCATTATTAATTATTTATAATGTCTAACATGTGCTTAATCTTTTACTCATCTGTAATCTGTGTAATGCCCATGTCTGGTACAGGCTGTCATATGTGCTCTTACACACAAAATCTACTGGTGGCTATGTATGCCCAAAAAGGATTTTGTACTATCCTTTTGAATGTTAACTGTAATGTTGTCCACTCATTAAATAGAAGAAGTTTTTAGTTTGATATAACTGATATGCACAATTGGTGTCATTCTGTGTTGTTTGTTGTTCATATTTATAGATTATATAATTTGACATGTATGACACAGTGCCAAAATATTGTTGGGTAATAAATATTTACCAATTTTTCTTTTTTCATGACTGGAAAATATAAACAAAACTCCTTATTTTGGTACAAAAGTGTTATCATAATTGTATTAAAGCATACGTTAGAATTTTTTTTTTAAATAAGAAAATGTGGTTTTGTTTAAATGACAGTAAGTGTTTATTATTGATGTGTATATGTTTCATACATTTTCAGAGACAAAATTCTGTTCATTACTTTAATGTTTATATCATTTTCATTGAACACAGATTAAGTAAAGTAATAACTTTCAAAGAGCCTTCAAAAGTGCCCAGTTTCTGGTATTAATAGTCTTGTCATAGGCTGGCACTAAAGTGTTAAAAACTGCATTTTTTATAAGTTTTAGTTACTTATGTGCCTAACTGGTATAATTTTAAATAATAGCAAAAATAACTTGCAAATGACAGTAAAAGTAAGAGTACCTTTGATAAAAATATTTAATATTTATTATGAAATATTAAAATTTACATTATATTTCTATAAAAAATATTTCTATTTTTTATAGAAATGTTTACAGTATTAATTGAAGACTTGTTAGGCACTTGGTAAAACATATAAATAGAAAGATTTAATTAAACACAAACACTGGATATTTTCACAATTACCTAAACTCACAGTTTCCTAAACTCTGAGAATTGTTTCAGCCAACTAGGCTATTCTCAAAGAGCTGGTAAGAAAAATTAAATACAAAGAATGTGTTAGAGAGTAAACATGTGTTAAGGATGTGTTAGAAGATGGGGAGGAGCTAGTACAGGGAAGGTCAAATGAATGTAAAAACCAAGTGTAATACGAATGCAAATTGTAAAATTCACTTAACTAAATGGCTGCTTTTAACAAAGGAGAAGTAAAGAATTCTGTCTGTTCATTTGTTATATTTTTGTTATGTTTGTTCTACTATAATGTTGTATTCTGATGAAAAAACAGTAGCTAAGAAGGAAGACAAATATTGTTAATAATATGAAGTGTAAAATGTATGTGTATACATGGTTGTAGCAAACTGTGTGTTTGTAGTTAAAAAATTGTCTTTCAACAGTTATTGTAAAATCAATGCACAAAAACTCCAACAACCCATAGTAACTCCATCCCGTTTGTTACAAATTATTATAACTGGTTCCAAAATAAATGATTCTTCTCTATTATTATGTATACATTATTGCCTTTATAATACTTGTTTATTTATTAGGTCTTACGGATTATCAATACCAGAGGGGGTTATTTAAAGGTGGTGCAAACACCTTGCAAAAATACTGCACAGTGTTGGTTGTGTATTTGTCCCACATCCAGTAAGTGAAGCTTGCAGGTGTTTCTTTACTTTTTGTGCACCAAAATTATAATATACTTTCAAATAGTATTATTTCAGCAACCAACTTATTCACATTTTTTAACCACTAAAAAAATTTGTTATTCACTGAAGGTCGTTAAAATTTAATTTTTTTATATGGGAAATTTTGATAAGAACAAACGTTAATTTATAAAAAGGAAAAACATAAAGTTACTTTGGTTGTAAATATTGAGTCAGACAGGCCTCGGGTAAGTAATGGATTACAAAATCCAAGAATAAAACATTTCGCTGTCAAAGGTAAGAAAAAAACATTGATTCCAAGGTTTCTAATGAAGACGCAGGGAGAATAAAGTTGAATTAATCAATATGTAAAGTAATTCGACTTTGTTTGTAGTCATAGAGTTGCTTATAGGGGAAGATAAGTACAGAAATACTACAAAGTTCTATCAGTAGTAAGCGATATTATATCCTCACGTCCTCAACTAATCATTTAAATTTCTGTAATTTCGTTGACTGGGTCAATAGATCCCTTCATGGCAATCTTTGTCTTTCGTTTCAATCTCGCTGACTTACTGATTCGAATTTCGAATCAATGAACAGGTTACCGCGAGCAAACTCCTCTAGATGCCTTCTGCCATCCTGCTTTCATTTCGAGCTTGGCGAGGCTGACGAGAAATATAATAATAATAATAAATATAATATATAACCATATATTATATAGTTTGGTGCTGGAAAGACAGACTCGCGACCTTGGTCAATGACGCCGGTGATTCGATCAGTCGCCATGTTTGTCTCCCTAAGTTTTGCTATCTCGGGCACTACTGATTCGATCAGTGATCGAGATAACGCAAGCAGACTCCGCTAGATGCCTCTGGTTGTCATTCAAACTTGGCCAGTGATTCGATCAGTGATGTCAGTGATTCGATCAGTCGCCATCTTTTTCTTTCGTTTCCATCTCGGTCACTTACTGATTCGATCAATGATCGAGATAACGCAAGCAGTTTCCGCTAGATGCCTCTGGCATTTCCGTCATTTCATTCAATTTCGAGTCGAACAGTCGCCAGTTTTTGTAGACATGGCAAAATTAAAAGTAATACGTGTTGTTTAAATAAAATAAATATTAGTTGTTCATAATTGTGGATCTTTTTATTCATATGTATTTATTAAATTTAAAAAAGACGGAACAGATGAATCTCGCTCATGTTTATTTTCAATTTCAAAATATATTTTGGGAGGTGTGTATAATCATTCAACTATCAGAAATGTATATAATAACTGAAATAATACAGTCCTGTTAGTGAATCTAATATAATTGAATTTATATAGGCACTTTATTGATGTAAAGAGTACAAATAACTGACGTTAAATGAACTCGCTAAATAATGATCGAATTGATCGAATCTTAAAGATCGAATCATTTCACTGATTGAGGTGTACTGATCGAGTTCACTAAAGTGATCGAATTCGCCCATCTTTACATTCCATATTCAATACTCGGAAAGATGTGTCGTTCAGGATTTAACGAATCTTTTTGATCGAATCATTTAGGTGATCAACTGATCGAATCGATCTTTTAAAAGAGGAGTCGGTCAATAAGATCGACACTGGAAAACTAGCTGAGATAGTTCGCACAATCTCCGCTAGGTACATCTCGACAACTTTCAACTCAATATCGATCTCGGTCTCGTCTCGGTCAGTAGGTGATTCGATCAGTTGGTTTTGTATCTCATTTCAATCTCGCTCATTTCAATCACTTACTGATTCGATCAGTGATCGAGTTACCGCAGGAAGTTTTCAGTAGATGTCTCTGGCTTTCATTTCAATCTCAACTCGGTCATTTCGATCAGTTAGCTAAGTTACCCTCATTTGCGGTTGCGGTTCGAAATATTGCGCGCTACGCTTTCTTTGTCTCGCTCTTTTGTGTTATCGCGTTAGTAGGAGTTAGAGGAGTAAATTGAATATTTTACTAGTGGACTGGTGGCTTTTTTAACAGTGGACTATTTTAATTAATTAATAAGTTACTTAACAGTTTTGTATTTTATTGTGACAGATCAAATCTGTATAAACAATTGATTACTGTGAAGTTATCTTTCTCTTCACAAGACACTAATATTATTTTAATATAATAAACATTAACAAGCGTTTTTTGAATCACTGTTGAAATTCTTCGACAAGTGAATTTAAGGTAGGCTATATTGTTTTATAGAATATTGAAACTTTCAACTTGTGAAACTTACTTGTCTTTTCTTCTCGTACGCGTTTCGGCGTGGTGTTCGCCTTCGTCAGCTTTGAGACAGACTGCCATTAACTTGTAACGGTTTTTTTCAAAGGTAAAGTAGGGGTGGTGTGTGGAGGAAGGGGATTGGCGAGGGGATCCAAATTATTGTTAGTTTTATGTATAATTGTGTCCTCGTATTATTTTTATGTATAATTGAGAACTCGTTACTCTGGACACCTACAAGCTTTATCCAACAACAATATACATTCCGCGTTTGCCACACACATACACACAAAAAACCACAGTTACACCAACATAGATACTAATCTTGAAAAATTACACTACTTACCCAAAGGTCGAAAACTTAACACAGCAGAACAATATGAAATATACAAACACCACACAACTCAACCAAACAACATACTTAACGACCAATTACAGTATAAATCACACACACTGTTTGACACAATTATACATAAAACTAACAATAATTTGGATCCCCACGCCAATCCCCTTCCTCCACACACCACCCCTACTTTACCTTTCAAAAAAACCGTTACAAGTTAATGGCAGTCTGTCTCAAAGCTGACGAAGGCGAACACCACGCCGAAACGCGTACGTGAAGAAAAGACAAGTAAGTTTCACAAGTTGAAAGTTTCAATATTCTATCAAGTTTAGTGCTGTGAAAAAAGATGATGAACAATCAAAACAACTATATTGTTTTGATACAATAAGGGTGGTAAGACTCTTGGCATAATTATATAAGAATACGATTCTTTCCTAAATATCCCAAACTTCTTAATTAAGCTTTAATTCTGTTGCGATCGCTGCCACAGCGTGTTAGGAGGCTCGGTCACAACGCGGTCAGAACTGATCGCCCTGTTCTAGTGATTCTAGTCTACGTATAAGCACTGTATCTCGTGTACAAGCACTGTACTAAGGAAAACGTTTTTCCGTGTAGCTGGTTTTATGCCTAAGTATCTGCATGTTGACTCGTGTGACTGTAAAGATAGACACGAGTTTGGCAAAGTTAAGAAATAAATTTGATGCCGAGAGTGACTTAATATTGAAATTATCAGACATTAAACCTAATATTGCAGAGCTAATTTTTCAGAAGCAGCTTCATTGTTCACATTTAACTGTGTTTGATATCACTAATATCATAATTTTCAAAGTTAAGAGAATTTTGATTTTAATACATTTTAATTAAAACATAAGAGTTTGTATC
The DNA here is from genome assembly GCA_034769895.1 of Magicicada septendecula. Taxonomy (NCBI): domain Eukaryota; kingdom Metazoa; phylum Arthropoda; class Insecta; order Hemiptera; family Cicadidae; genus Magicicada; species Magicicada septendecula. Next base: position 493,509,286 of record CM068367.1, read on the forward strand.
ATATTTACTGTTTGCTTTACTTCATAACTCAGAGGGGTCCATGAAATTTTTAAATTTTTACTTCCATGTTCCTTAAGGAAATCGAAGTATGGTGATGGCAGAAAAATCGTGTTCGAGATTATTGCAGATTCTGATTGTACTACACTCAAAACATAAAAAAAGTCATTTTTTGAAATGTGTGTGTGTGTGTGTGTGTGTGTGTGTGTGTGTGTGTGTGTGTGTGTGTGTGTGTGTGTGTGTGTGTGTGTGTGTGTGTGTGTGTGTGTGTGTGTGTGTGTGTGTGCGTGTGCGTGTGTGTGTGTGTGTGTGTGTGTGTGTGTGTGTGTGTGTGTGTGTGTGTGTGTTCTATGACAAACTGTAACAGCCGCACATTCAAACAGAATCAAATAATTTTTTGCATACAGCTCTGATTTGTAGAGTACTCAAGACCTATTATTTTCGTAAAGATCGGTTAAGGGAAAGGGGTACTTTACCTGCAACTTTCTTTTTAATCAAGGGTAATTTTTTCCTATGGCAAACGATAACAGCCACAAATTCAAACAGAATCAACTACTCTTTTGCATATAGCCCTGAATTGTAGAGTTCTCAACACCTATTGTATTTGGTGCAGATCGGTTCAGGGAAAGGGGTAGTTTACCGGCAACGTTTTATGTTTTAACAAGGGTATTTCCTATGCAAACGATAACAGCCGCAAATTCAAACAGAATCAAAAGATTATTTTCATACTGCCCTAAATTGTAGAGTTATCAACACCTATTGTTTTTTATGAAGATCGGTTAAGGGAAAGGGGTAGTTTACCAGCAACATTTTTGTTTTAACAAGGGTATTTTCTATGGCAAACGATAACAGTCGCAAATACAAACAGAATCAAATAATGTTTTGCATACAGCCCTGATTTGTAGAGTACTCAAGACTTATTGTTTTTGGTGAAGATCGGTTAAGGCGATGGGGTAGTTTACCAGCAACATTTTTTTATCAGGGGTAATTTTACTTCCATGTTCCTTAAGGAAATGGAAGCATGGTGATGTCAAAAAAATCGTGTTCGAGATTATTGCAGATTATGATTGTACTACACTCAAAACATGAAAAAAAGTCGTTTTTCGAAAAGTGTCTGTGTGTGTGTGTCTGTCTGTGTGTCTGTGTGTATGTAGATTTTTTTTATGGCAAACGATAACAGCCACAAATTCAAACAAAATCAAATAATTTTTTGCATACAGCCCTTATTTGTAGAGTACTCATCACCTATTGTTTTTAGTGAAGATCGGTTGAAGGAAAGAGGTAGTCTACCAGCAAAGGTTTTTTTTATCAAAGGTATTTTTTTTTGCAAACGATAACAGCCGCAAATTCAAACACATCAACTACTCTTTTGCATACTGCCCTGAATTGTAAGGTTCTCAAGATATGTTGATTTTGGTAAAGATTGGCTAAGGGAAAGGGGTAGTTTACCAGTAACGTTTTATGTTTTGAAAGGGTATTTTCTATGGCAAAAGATAAGAGCCGCAAATTCAAACAGAATCAAATACGTTTTTGCATACAGCCCTGATATGTTGAGTAAAAAGAACTTTTGTTTTTGGTGAAGATCGGTTAAGAGAAAGGGGTAGTTTACCGGCCAGGTTTTTTGTTTTATCAAGGGTATTTTTTATGGCAAACGATAAAAGGCGCAAATTCATCCAGAATCATATAATATTTTGCATACAGCCCTGAATTGTAGAGTTCTCAAGACCTGTTGGTTTTGGTGAAGATCGGTTAAGGGAAAGGGGTAGTTTACAAGCAACGGTACAATAAATAGAAAGACGTAGTTCTATGGAAATATTTCATTTCGAATATGATTTTAAATATAAATCTTAGAAATTGGAATTCATGTATGGTTCTCCATACCGATATTTCCTATTGCAAACGATAACAGCCGCAAATTCAAACAGAATCAAACAATATTATGCATACAGCCCGTAATAGCAGAGTTCTCAAGACCTGTTGGTTTTGGTAAAGATCGGTTAAGGGAAAGGGGTAGTTTACCGACAAAGTTTTTTTTTATCAACGTTAATTTGTGTCTATGGCAAAAGATAACTGCCGCAAATTCAAACAATCAAATAATGTTTTGAATACCGCCCTGAATTGTGGAGTTCTGAAGACCTGTTGGTTCTGGTGAAGATCGGTTAAGGGAATAGGATCGTTTACCAGCAACATTTTATGTATTAACAAGGGCAATTTTTTGTTTGACGATAGATAACTGCCGTACATTAAAACAGAATCAACTACTCTTCTGCATACCTTTTTTAATTATACAGAACTCAAGGTCTGTTGATTTTGTTGAAGATCGGTTAAGGGAAAGGGGTAGTTCACCTGCAATATTTTATGTTTTAACAAGGGTATTTTATATGGCAAACGATAACAACAACAAATTCAAACAGAATCAAATAATGTTTCGCATACCGCCCTGAATTGCGGAGTTCTCAAGACCTGCTGGTGTTGGTGAAGATCGGTTAAGGGAAAGGGGTAGTTTGCCAGCAAAATTTTATGTTTTAACCAGGGTAATTTTTTATATGACGAACGATAACTGCCGTAAATTCAAACAGAATCAACTACTCTTCTGCATACCTTTTTAAATTATACAGAACTCAAGGTCTGTTGATATTTTGAACATCGGTTAAGGGAAACGGGTAGTTTACCTGCAAAGTTTTATGTTTTAACAAGGGTATTTTCTATGGAAAACGATAACAGCCGCAAATTCAAACAGAAGCAAATGATGTTTTGCATACAGCCCTGTATTGTAGAGTTCTCAATACCTAATGGTGTTGGTGAAGATGGGTTAAGGGAAAGGGGTAGTTTGCCAGCAAAATTTTATGTTTTAACCAGGGTAATTTTTTATATGACGAACGATAACTGCCGTAAATTCAAACAGAATCAACTACTCTTCTGCATACCTTTTTAAATTATACAGAACTCAAGGTCTGTTGATATTTTGAACATCGGTTAAGGGAAACGGGTAGTTTACCTGCAAAGTTTTATGTTTTAACAAGGGTATTTTCTATGGAAAACGATAACAGCCGCAAATTCAAACAGAAGCAAATGATGTTTTGCATACAGCCCTGTATTGTAGAGTTCTCAATACCTAATGGTGTTGGTGAAGATCGGTTAAGGGAAAGGGGTAGTTTGCCAGCAAAATTTTATGTTTTAACCAGGGTAATTTTTTATATGACGAACGATAACTGCCGTAAATTCAAACAGAATCAACTACTCTTCTGCATACCTTTTTAAATTATACAGAACTCAAGGTCTGTTGATATTTTGAACATCGGTTAAGGGAAACGGGTAGTTTACCTGCAAAGTTTTATGTTTTAACAAGGGTATTTTCTATGGAAAACGATAACAGCCGCAAATTCAAACAGAAGCAAATGATGTTTTGCATACAGCCCTGTATTGTAGAGTTCTCAATACCTAATGGTGTTGGTGAAGATGGGTTAAGGGAAAGGGGTAGTTTACCAGCAACATTTTATGTTTTAACGAGGGTAATTTTTTATATGACGAACGATAACTGCCGTAAATTCAAACAGAATCAACTACTCTTCTGCATACCTTTTTGAATTATACAGAACTCAAGGTCTGTTGATATTTTGAACATCGGTTAAGGGAAATGGGTAGTTTACCTGCAATGTTTTATGTTTTAACAAGGGTATTTTCTATGGCAAACGATAACAGCCGCAAATTCAAACAGAAGCAAATGATGTTTTGCATACAGCCCTGAATTGTAGAGTTCTCAATACCTAATGGTGTTGGTGAAGATGGGTTAAGGGAAAGGGGTAGTTTACCAGCAACATTTTATGTTTTAACGAGGGTAATTTTTTATATGACGAACGATAACTGACGTAAATTCAAACAGAATCAACTGCTCTTCTGCATACCTATTTGAATTATACAGAACTCAAGGTCTGTTGATTTTGTTGAAGATCGGTAAAGGGAAAGGGGTAGTTTATCAGCAACGGGTAACTTTGTTTATGAAGAACGTTAACTGCCGAAAACTCAAAGAAATTCAAATAATATTTTTAAACTTTCCTGAGTTGTATGGAACTCATGGACTGTTGATTTTGGTGAAGATCGGTTAAGGGAAAGGGGTAGTTTACCAGCAACATTTTATGTTGTAACAAGAGAAATGTTTCCATGACGAACGATAACTGCCGCACATTCAAAACAGAATCAAACATTTTTTTGCATGCGTGCATGCGTCCCTGAATTGTAGAGGACTGAAGGTCTATTGACTTTGGAGAAGACCGGTTATGAGAAAGGGGTAGTTTACCAGAAACATTTTATGGTTTAACAAGAGTAAAGAACTTATATTTTATAAATAAAACATCTTGACAAGGAGCTCATAATAATCCACTGTAGAATCTTAGATGAAATATCTATAAATGAAGATGTTAGGTGAACGTGGTTGGGGGAAAAGTTTCTATTATTAAAAATTATAGTTGAAGTTGGAGGGGAGAATTTTTTATATGTGCACTACGTTATCGGCAACAAGAAGTAGATTTTTGTTAAAATTCCTTCCCGGGCTGTTTAGCCGTAGTCCAAAGTTTTCTGCAAAACCAGACTTTTCGGCAGTGCCATCGACTGCCATCATCAGTGAAAATCGAGTGCGAAAACGTGAGGTGGTATACGTTAGTGACCACAGTGCTGTGGTTAATGCTAAAGCAATAAGTAGAAAGACGTAGTTCTATGGAAATATTTCATTTCGAATATGATTTTAAATATAAATCTTACAACATGGAAGTCATGTATGGTTCTCCATACCGATATTTCCTATGGCAAAGGATAACAGCCGCAAATTCAAACAGAATCAAACAATATTTTGCATACTACCCGGAATAGTAGAGTTCTCAAGACATGTTGGTTTTCGTGAAGGTCGGTTAAGGGAAAGGGGTAGTTTACCAGCAACGTTTTATGTTTTAACAAGGGTAATTTTTCCTATGAAGAACGATAACTGCCGTAAATTCAAAGAGAATCAAATAATGTTTTGCATACAGCCCTGAATTGTAGAGTTCTCAAACCTATTGTTTTTGGTGAAGAACGGTTAATTAAATAGGGTAGTTTACCAGCAACGTTTTATGTTTTAACAAGGGTAATTTTTTTATGACGAACGATAACTGCCGTACATTAAAACAGAATCAAATACTCTTCTGTATACCTTTTTGAATTATACAGAACTCAAGGTCTGTTGATTTTGGTGAAGATCGGTTAATGGAATAGGGTAGTTTACCAGCAACGTTTTATGTTTTATCAAGGGTGTTTTCTATGGCAAACGATAAGAGCCGCAAATTCAAACAGAATCAAATAATTGTTTGCATACAGGCCTGAATTGTAGCGTACTCAAGACCTATCGTTTTTGGTGAAGATCGGTTAAGGGAAAGGGTTAGTTTACCAGCAACGGTTTTTTATCAAGGGTAATTTTTATTATGACGAACGATAACTGCTGTAAATTCAAAAGAATCAACTACGTTTTTGCATACCTTTTTGAACTAAAGAGAACTCAAGGTCTGTTGATTTTGTTGAAGATCGGTAAAGGGAAAGGGGTAGTTTATCAGCAACGTTTTATGTTTTAAAAAGGGTAATTTTTTTATGAGGAACGATAACTGCCGCACATTCAAACTGAATAAAATATTTTTTTGCATGCATCCCTGAATTGTAGAGGACTGAAGGTCTATTGATTTTGGAGAAGTTCGGTTGAGAGAAAGGGGTAGTTTACGAGAAACATTTTATGATTTAACAAGAGTAAAGTACTTATTTTTTATAAATAAAGTATCCTGATAAGAAGCTCATAATGATCCACTGTAGAAACGTAGATGAAATATCTATAAATGAAGAGGTTAGGTGAACGGGGTGGAGGTAATTTTCTATTATTAAAAATTATAGTTGAAGGTGGATGGGAGAATTTTTTATATGTGTACTACGTTATCGGCAACAAAGAAGTAGTTTTTTGTTAAAATTGCTTCCCGGGCTGTTTAGTCGTAGTCCAATGTTTTCTGCAAAACCAGACTTTTCGGCAGTGGCATCGACTGCCATCATCAGTGAAAATCGAGTGCGGAAACGTGAGGTGGTATACGTTAGTGACCACAGTACTGTGGTTAATGCTGAAGCAAAAAGTAGAAAGACGTAGTTCTATGGAAATATTTCATTTCGAATATGATTTTAAATATAAATCTTAGAACATGGAAGTCATGTATGGTTCTCCATACCGATATTTACTTCCATGTTCCTTAAGGAAATGGAATTATGGTGATGGCAAAAAAAATTGTGTTAGAGATTATTGCAGATTCTGATTGTACTACACTCAAAACATGAAAAAAAGTCATTTTTTGAAGTGTGTGTGTGTGTGTGTGTGTGTGTGTGTGTGTGTGTGTGTGTGTGTGTGTGTGTGTGTGTGTGTGTGTGTGTGTGTGTGTGTGTGTGTGTGTGTGTGTGTGTGTGTGTGTGTGTGTGTGTGTGTGTGTGTGGATTTTTTATGGCAAACGATAACAGCCGCAGATTCAAACAGAATTAAAAGATTACTTGCATACAGCCTAAATTAAAAGAGTTCTCAATACCTACTGTTTTTGGTGAAGATCGGTTAAGGGAAAGGGGTAGTTTAACGGCAACTGTTTCAAGGGTTTTAATCAAGGGTAGTTTTTTACTATGGCAAACGATAACAGCCGCAAATTCAAACAGAATCAACTACTCTTTTGCATAATGCCCTGAATTGTAGAGTTCTCAAGACCTATTCTTTTTGGTGAAGATCGGTTAAGGGAAAGTGGTAGTTTACCAGCAACGTTTTTTTTTATCAAGAGTAATTTGTTTCTATGGCAAACGATAACAGCCGCAAATTCAAACAGAATCAAGTAATGTTTTGCATACAGCCCTGAATTGTGGAGATCTAAAGACCAGTTCGTTTTGGTGAAGATCGGTTAAGGGAAAGAGTTAGTTTACCAGCAAAATTTTATGTTTTTACCAGGGTAATTTTTTATATGACGAACGTTAACTGCCGAAAATTCAAAGAGGATCAAATAATGTTTTGTACACTTTTCTGAGTTGTAGAGAACTCAAGGTCTGCTGATTTTGGTGAAGATCGGTTAAGGGAAAGGGGTAGTTTACCAGCAACATTTTGTGTTGTAACAAGAGAAATGTTTTAATTGCGAACGATAACTGCCGCACATTCAAACAGAATCAAATACTTTTTGCATGCATCCCTGCATTGTAGAGGACTGAATGTCTATTGATTTTGGTGAAGATCGGTTTAGAGAAAGGGGTAGTTTACCAGAAACTTTTTATGTTTTAACCAGAGTAAAGTACTTAATTTTTATAAATAAAGTATCCTGATAAGTAGCTCATAATAATCCAGTATAGAAACTTAGATGAAATATCTATACTCGTAAATGAAGAGGTTAGGTGAACGAGGTGAGGGTAATATACTATTAATGAAAATTATAGTTTAAGGGGGGGAGAATTTTTTATTAGTGTACTACGTTATCGGCAACAAAGAAGTAGTACTTTGTTAAAATTCCTTCCCGAGCTGATTGGCCATAGTCGAACGTTTTCTGCAAAACCAGACTTTTCGACAGTGCCGTCGACTTCCATCATCAGTGAAAATCGAGTGCGAAGACGTGAGGTGGTATACGTTAGTGACCACAGTACTGTGGTTAAGGCTGAAGCAATAAGTAGAAAGAAGTAGTTTCTATGACAATATTTCATTTCGAATATGATTTTAAATATAAATCTTAGAAATTGGAAGTCATGTATGGTTCTCCATACCGATATTTCATACGGCAAACGATAACAGCCGCAAATTCAAACAGAATCAAATAATTTTTTGCATACTGCCCTGAATTGTGGAGTTCTGAAGATCTGTTGCTTTTGGTGAAGATCGGTTAAGGGAATAGGATAGTTTACCAGCAACATTTTATGTATTAACAAGGGCAATTTTTTGTTTGACGATAGATAACTGCCGTACATTAAAACAGAATCAACTACTCTCCTGCATACCTTTTTCAATTATACAGAACTCAAGGTCTGATGATTTTGTTGAAGATCGGTTAAGGGAATGGGGTAGTTTACCTACAATATTTTATGTTTTAACAAGGGTATTTTATATGGCAAACGAAACAGCAACAAATTCAAACAGAATCAAATAATGTTTCGCATACCGCCCTGAATTGCGGAGTTCTCAAGACCTGTTGGTGTTAGTGAAGATCGGTTAAGGGAAAGGGGTAGTTTGCCAGTTGAATTATACAGAACTCTAGGTCTGTTGATTTTGTTGAACATCGGTTAAGGAAAAGGGGTAGTTTACCTGCAATGTTTTATGTTTTAACAAGGGTATTTTCTATGGCAAACGATAACAGCCGCAAATTCAAACAGAAGCAAATGATGTTTTGCATACAGCCCTGTATTGTAGAGTTCTCAATACCTAATGGTATTGGTGAGGATGGGTTAAGGAAAGGGGTAGTTTACCAGCAACATTTTATGTTTTAACGAGGGTAATTTTTTATATGACGAACGATATCTGACGTAAATTCAAACAGAATCAACTGCTCTTCTGCATACCTATTTGAATTATACAGAACTCAAGGTCTGTTGATTTTGTTGAAGATAGGTAAAGGGAAAGGGGTAGTTTATCAGCAACGGGTAACTTTGTTTATGAAGAACGTTAACTGCCGAAAATTCAAAGAGATTCAAATAATATTTTTACACTTTCCTGAGTTGTAGGAAACTCAAGGTCTGTTGATTTTGGTGAAGATCGATTAAGGGAAAGGGGTAGTTTACCAGCAACATTTTATGTTGTAACAAGAGAAATGTTTCCATGAGGAACGATAACTGCCGCACATTCAAACAGAATCAAACTTTTTTTTTGCATGCGTGCATGCGTCCCTGAATTGTAGAGGACTGAAGGTCTATTGACTTTGGAGAAGATCGGTTATGAGAAAGGGGTAGTTTACCAGAAACATTTTATGTTTTAACAAGAGTAAAGTACTCAATTTTTATAAATAAAGCATCCTGATAAGGAGCTCATAATAATCCACTGTAGAAACTTAGATGAAATATCTGTAAATGAAGATGTGAGGAGAACGTGGTTAGGGGAAACGTTTCTATTATTAAAATTATAGTTGAAGTTGGAGGGGAGAATTTTTTATATGTGCACTACGTTATCGGCAACAAGAAGTAGATTTTTGTTAAAATTCCTTCCCGGGCTGTTTAGCCGTAGTCCAACCTTTTCTGCAAAACCAGACTTTTCGGCAGTGCCATCGACTGCCATCATCAGTGAAAATCGAGTGCGAAAACGTGAGGTGGTATACGTTAGTGACCACAGTACTGTGGTTAATGCTGAAGCAATAAGTAGAAAGACGTAGTTCTATGGAAATATTTTATTTCGAATATGATTTTAAATATAAATCTTACAACATGGAAGTCATGTATGGTTCTCCATACCGATATTTCTTATGGCAAAGGATAACAGCCGCAAATTCAAACAGAATCAAACAATATTTTGCATACTGCCCGGAATAGTAGAGTTCTCAAGACCTGTTGGTTTTCGTGAAGATCGGTTAAGGGAAAGGGTTAGTTTACCAGCAACGTTTCTTTTATCAAATGTAATTTGTTTCTATGACAAACGATAACAGCCGCAAATTCAAACAGAATCAAATAATATTTTGCGTACAGCCCGAAATAGTAGAGTTCTCAAGACTGTTGGTTTTAGTAAAGATCGGTTAAGGGGAAGGGGTAGTTTACCGGCAACGTTTTTTTTATCAATGTTAATTTGTTTATATGGCAAACGATAACAGCCGCAAATTCAAACAGAATCAAATAATATTTTGCATACCGCCCTGAATTGTGGAGTTCTCAAGATCTGTTGGTTATGGTGAAAATCGGTTAAGGGAATAGGATAGTTTACCAGCAACATTTTATGTTTTAACCAGGGCAATTTTTTGTATGACGAACGATAACTGCCGCACATTAAAACAGAATCAAATACTCTTCTGCATAACTTTTTTAATTATGCAGAACTCAAGGTCTGTTGATTTTGTTGAAGATCGGTTAAGGGAAAGGGGTAGTTTACCAGCAATGTTTTATGTTTTAACAAGGGTATTTTATATGGCAAACAATAACAGCCGCAAATTCAAACAAAATCAAATGATGTTTTGCATACAGCCCTGTATTGTAGAGTTCTCAAGACCTGTTGGTGTTGGTGAAGATCGGTTAAGGGAAAGGGGTAGTTTACCAGCAAAATTTTATGTTTTAACTATGGTAATTTTTCATATGACGAACGATAACTGCCGTAAATTCAAACAGAATGAACTACTCTTCTGCATACCTTTTTGAATTATACAGAACTCAAGGTCTGTTGATTTTGTTAAAGATGGGTTAAGGGAAAGGGGTAGTTTATCAGCAATGGGTAATTTTGTTTATGAAGAACGTTAACTGCCGAAAATTCACAGAGATTCAAATAATATTTTATACACTTTCCTGAGTTGTGGGGAACTCAAGGTCTGTTGATTTTGATGAAGATCGTTTAAGGGAAAGGGGTAGTTAACCAGCAACATTTTATGTTGTAACAAGAGAAATGTTTCCATGACGAACGATAACTCCCGCACATTCAAACAGAATCAAACATATTTTTCCATGCGTCCCTGAATTGTAGAGGACTGAATGTCTGTTGATTTTGGAGAAGATCGGTTATGAGAAAGGGGTAGTTTACATGAAACATTTTTGTGGTTTAACAAGAGTAAAATACTTAATTTTTATAAATAAAGTATCCTGATAAGAAGCTGATAATAATCCACTGTAGATGAAATATCTATAAATGAAGAGGTTTGGTGAACGGGGTGGGGGAACATTTTCTATTATTAGAAATTATAGTTGAAGTTGGAGGGGAGAATTTTTTATATGTGTACTACGTTATCGGCAACAAAGAAGTAGTTTTTTTTAAATTCCTTCCCGGGCTGTTTACCCGTAGTCCAATGTTTACTGCAAAACCAGACTTTTCGGCAGTGCCATCGACTGCCATCATCAGTGAAAATCCAGTGCGAGAACGTGAGGTGGTATACATTAGTGACCACAGTACTGTGGTTAATGCTGAAGCAATAATTAGAAAGACGTAGTTCTATGGAAATATTTCATTTCTTATATGATTTTAAATATAAATCTTAGAACATGGAAGTCATGTATGGTTCTCCATACCGATATTGTACTAGGTTAGGTTATGGAAAATAGAAAGTTATATTAGGAAATGGAAGTATGGTGATGGCAAAAAAAATCGTGTGCGAGATTATTGCAGATTCTGATTGTACTACACTCAAAACAAGAAAAAAAGTTATTTTTTGTAATTTCTCTCTGTGCGTGCGTGCGTGCGTGCGTGCGTGCGTGCGTGCGTGCGTGCGTGCGTGCGTGCGTGCGTGTGTGTGTGTGTGTGTGTGTGTGTGTGTGTGTGTGTGTGTGTGTGTGTGTGTGTGTGTGTGTGTGTGTGTGTGTGTGTGTGTGTGTGTGTGTGTGTGTGTGTGTGTGGATTTTTTTTCTATGACAAACGGTAACAGCCGCACATTCAAACAGAATCAAATAATTTTTTGCATGCAGCCCTGATTTGTAGAGTACTCAAGACCTGTTGTTTTTGGTGAAGATCGGTTAAGGGAAGGGGGTACTTTACCAGCAACGTTTTTTTTAATCAAGGGTAATTTTTTCCTATGGCAAACGATAACAGCCGCAAATTCAAACAGAATCAACTACTTTTTGCATATAGCCCTGAATTGTAGAGTTCTCAACACCTATTGTATTTGGTGAAGATCGGTTGAGGGTAAGGGGTAGTTTACCGGCAACGTTTTATGTTTTAACAAGGGTATTTTCTATGGCAAACGATAACAGCCGCAAATTCAAACAGAATCAAAAGATTATTTGCATACTACCCTAAATTGTAGATTTCTCAATACCTATTGTTTTTGGTGAAGATCGGTTAAGGGAAAGGGGTGGTTTACCTGCAACGTTTTATGTTTGAAAAAGGTTATTTTCTATGGCAAACGATAACAGCCGCAAATACAAGCAGAATCAAATAATGTTTTGCATACAGCCCTGATTTGTAGAGTACTCAATACTTATTGTTTTTGGTGGAGATCGATTAAGGGGAAGGGGTAGTTTACCTGCAACGTTTTTCTATCAAGGGTAATTTTACTTCCATGTTCCTTAAGGAAATGGAAGTATGGTAATGGCAAAAAAATTGTGTTCGAGATTATTGCAGATTCTCATTGTACTACACTCAAAATATGAAAAAAGTCATTTTTCGAAATGTGTGTGTGTGTGTGTGTGTGTGTGTGTGTGTGTGTGTGTGTGTGTGTGTGTGTGTGTGTGTGTGTGTGTGTGTGTGTGTGTGTGTGTGTGTGTGTGTGTGTGTGTGTAGATTTTTTTTATGGCAAACGATAACAGCTGCAAGTTCAAACAGAATCAAAAGATTACTTGCATACAGACCTAAGTTGTAGAGTTCTCAACACCTATTGTTTTTGTGGAAGATCGGTTAAGGGAAAGGGGTAGTTTGACTGCAACTGTTTTTTTAAATCAAGGGTAGTTTTTTGTTATGGCAATCGATAACAGCCGCAAATTCGAACATAACCAACTACTCTTTTGCATACTGCCCTGAATTGTAGAGTTCTCAAGACCTATTCTATTTGGTGAAGATCGGTTAACGGGAAGGGGTAGTTTACAGGCAACGTTTTTTTTATCAATGGTAATTTGTTTCTATGGCAAACGATAACAGCCGCAATTTTAAACAGAATCAAAAGATTATTTTCATACTGCCCTAAGTTGTAGGGGTTCTCAACACCAATGGTTTTTGGTGAAGATCCGTTAAGAGAAAGGGGTAGTTTACCAGCAACGTTTTATGTTTTAACAAGGGTATTTTCTATGGCAAACGATAACAGCCGCAAATTCAAACAGATTCAAATAATGTTTTGCATGCAACCCAAATTTGTAGAGTAATCAAGACCTATTGTTTTTGGTGAAGATCGGTTAAGGGGAAGGGGTAGTTTAACGGCAACGTTTTTTTATCAAGTGTAATTTTTTCTATGGCAAACGATAACAGCCACAAATTCAAACAGAGTCAAATAATATGTTGCATACAGCCCTGAATTGTAGAGTTTTCAAGACATGTTGGTTTTGGTGAAGATAGGTTAAGGGAATAGAGTAGTTTACCAGCAACATTTTATGTTTTAACAAGGGTAATTTTTTCTATGACTAACGATAACTGCCGTAAATACAAACAGAATCAACTTTTTTTTTTTCATACCTTTTTGAATTTCACAGAACTCAAAACCTATTGATTTTGTTGAAGTTCGGTTAGGGGAAAGGGGTAGTGTACTTGCAACGTTTTACGTTTTAACGAGGGCAATTTTTTTTGACGAACGATTACTGCCGTAAATTCAAACAGAATCGACTACTCTTCTGCATACCTTTTTGAATTATACAGAATTCAGAGTCCGTTGATATTGTTGTAGATCGGTTAAGGGAAAGCGGTAGTTTACCTGCAACGTTTTATATTTTAACATGGGTATTTTCTATGGCAAACGATAAGAGCCGCAAATTATAACATAAACAAATATTTTTTTACATACAGCCCTAAATTGTAGAGTACTCAAGGCCTTTTGTTTTTGGTGAAGATCGGTTAAGGATAAGGGGTAGTTTACCTGCAATATTTTTTTATCAAAGTTAATGTTTCTATGGCAAACCATAACAGCCGCAAATTCAAACAGAATCAAATAATGTTTTGCATACAGCCCTGAATTTGGACATCTCAAGAACAGTTTGTTTTGGTGAAGATCGGTTAAGGGAAAGGGGTAGTTTACCAGCAACATTTTATGTTTTAACAAAGGTAATTTTTTATATGACGAACGATAACTGCCGTAAATTCAAATAGAATCAACTACTCTTCTGCATACCTTTTTGAATTATACAGAACTCAAGGTCTGTTGATTTTGTTGAAGATCGGTTAAGGGAAAGGGGTAGTTTATCAGCAACTTTTTATGTTTTAAAGAGGGTAATTTTGTTTATGACGAACGTTAACTGCCGAAAATTCAAAGAGGATCAAATAATTTTTTGTACACTTTCCTGAGTTGTAGAGAACTCAAGGTCTGTTGATTTGGTGAAAATTGGTTAAGGGAAAGGGTTAGTTTACCAGCAACATTTTATGTTGTAACAAGAGAAATGTTTCCATGATGAACGATAACTGCCGCACATTCAAACAGAATCAAACCTTTTTTTGCATCCGTTCCTGGATTGTAGAGGATTTGTGCCGTGTTTTGGCAAAAAACCCGGCTGCTTTCTAATAGTTAACGATATGACAGGCTTCATCACCGTAATTGTTAATTAATTGGCGTAGCGTGATGTACCACGTTATCGGGGCATTCGCTGTACCGATCTGCGCGCGCTCTGGGGTCGAGGAGGCGTACCCTCAGTCAGGCGTACAACAGTTTTTCCGTTGTTGCAACCTAATTCAGTTCACGTTCAGCACCGCTATCTATGCATAGATAAACGCTATGTGACTCTCCGGTAAGTGTGTTGAATGTATTTTTACTTATTGTTTGATAAAAGGAATTATATTTAACTTAAAATTAACGGCGATGCGGGTGGATATATATATATATGTTTAAAGTCACCACGTTGTAGACACAGGTTGATTACTGATTATTCACGTCTTTGAGTGTTAACACTGGCTGAAATACAGTATTTTATAATTTTATATGTCTGTATATTATTCTAATTATATCAAAAGGGGCGTAAGAAAATTATTTTGTAATATTTGTTGGAACGGGCGTACTTCAGGAACCTGTTCAAGTTTGTTAACTCATATTGAAATTGTAGTAAGATGGTTAATTAGTTGACGAACAGTTTGTGAATAACTATTTATTTTATACAAAATTCCATTCAGAAGGTAGATTATCATGTATTGAGGTCTTGGGAGGGTGTCTTGGTAGTTTCAAAGTATACTTAAATTTGAAAAAGGTTAAAACCGGGCATGATTTGTGTGAGTTTATGCTGGGGGAAATGGGTATTGTGAATTATGGAACACTAGAGTAATTACCAATATGAATGTCCAGGGTTCCTGATTAAGACGACAATCTGATTCGCTCCAGGAGGTGGCTGAACAACTGCCACCCATGCCATAAACATAACAACCTTCCGTCTTGGCTGCCGGGAGGAAGAGATGGACGACACGCCTCAATACCCACGAGATCGGTGCCGGACTATAAGCAGGTGATATTTATGCCATAAAAAATATTTTTGGCCTCTGCAATTAATACTATGTGACATTATTCTCGGAATGGCTCCAGTTAAAGTTTCGTTTGTGTACAAGTCCAGCGGGACATTAGGGTTATAAACTTTATCAGTTTTACTTTACGAATGCTTACGCCCCCAGAATAAGTGTAAACCCAGACGGGCCATGTGTCCGCCGATTTTGATGTTATACCTCTTTTAAACAGTAAAAGTGTGTGGAATCTGAATGTTATTGATTCATATGGGTGCTGATAATTTATGCTTGTGTGCTGGGGGGTACTTAACCGGCTGGTGGTACCCCTTTTACGTTGGGGATTTTATTAATTTTTATATATAGGGGTATTTGTTTTTTATATAATTTAAGGGTTTGGTGGTGCTTTAACCTGTGGCCGTCACCACATTTTCACTGCGACTGGAGACCAAATATAATGAATAAATGTAAAGTTATAAAATCAGCCTCAGTTCTATGTTATTTTCCGGTGGTTACGTCCCACTGGGTTTTTCGCTCAAATTTTGTATTTTTGTAAGAGCATGAAAGAAGGTGAGAAATATGCATTTTATAAAACCGTGCAGCCATGTTGACCTTGTGATGGCACCTTACTATTTGGGGAACAAAACCGACATTTTTTTTTATTATGCATTGTAACTTAAGAGTTGTTCTGGCTGTCTTGCCAATTTGAATTTGGCCATTTCGAATCCTTGTAATTATTTCGTTTTGTTTTAACTCGGTTATACTCTAACGAGTTAATGGATTTTGTTTTTCTTAAATGAGAAGGTTTTAAGCCTTGCTGGGCACTTGATCTGATTACGGTAGTTTGGGGGGGGGGTCTTGAGTTTGGATACTGGAGTTTTCCACATTCCCGTGCGGTATGATGAAAATATATAGGCTGTCTGCCAGGTGAACATGTGTGTGTGTGTGTGTGTGGTATATATATATATATTTTTTTTTCTATGTGTATTGATGTATGTAGATTAATTGTATTCGTATTTTATGTGCATGTCAATTATGTATTTTTGATACTAAATGTTGGATTATATAAAGGGGGGGTATTTGAAAGATTTATATGATGTTGAATTTATGTGATGTTTTATATATGTATATTTTAAGAATGTTTAAAGATTGCAAAAAGAGTTTTACATTACATTGTTATGCTATTTGGGGGAAGTGGATGTTACAAAATTTTTTTTGAAGAATGATACTTTGTATGTTATATATATATTAATGTATAGAATGTTATAATGTCAAGGAGTGGATTGGAGGTTTTTTTTAATGAAATTTTTAAATTATATTAAATTTATATTGGGGTTAAAATTTGGCTGAAAACAAAAAAATTTTAAAAATTGGAAATAATAAAGACTGTTATACTTGGGTAAAAGCGAGTTTTAATTGCAAGTCCCGTCTCAGTGGACCCAGTGCATTTTTTGCTTCTCTAGGCCTTCCGCCTTGTTTTAAATAACTAGTGGCCCCTCTTTCAAAAAAAAAAAAAAAAAAAGATTTTTTATAAAGCAAAAAAAATTTTGAAAGAGGGTTACAAATGGTAGCAGAGCGTGGTTGATTCTAGGTTCGAGCCCTTGGGTCCTTGGCTGTGACGGGGCTTGCAAACTCGGAAATAGTTTGAAAAACATTGTAACGTCTATTCGCCGCGTTACAAATCCAGGGAACCCCTCGTAATTAAACTCCGTTAATTAGATGGGCTGCCTACGTTGTAACAGAATTGATCACAAATAATTAATGTAGCAAAGTTACTTACTAACTGTGTAAGGAAAAATGGCAAGGTATACAATTGATTTAAGCACTCCTCATATGTGTGTAACAAGAAGACTTCTCTTTATTTAACATTTAAAAACATATACTGACAGATCCCATGACATTACTAATTCAATTATTAAGTTATTTGAAAGGTTTCTTTAAACTTTGAGATCAAACTTGATTTTATATAGCTATACCTCGGATCCGGGTCAACTTTCTGTATTTCTGTAATTACGACTTTTAATTATACTCATTTCATGATATTAGCTTGCAAGACTTTCTTTTATTCAACCATTGGAAGAATGATATTATTGCTTGAATTATATTACTCTACATTAGCATATAAACTGTTACAACGTATGAAGTTAGAATAGTTACATGAAATTCTTAGATTTAATTTATAAGTCTTTACAAAGTTAATAGTTTCTGAAAAGTCTCTTTCAAGATGTGTTGTGTAACAAATATTAGTAACCCTCGATAGACAGGCTATCGAGTCACCTTTTAATTGATATGCAGAAGACTCGTCCTGGGGTATCCGTCTTGGGAAACAGGAACAGCTACGTCGTCATCTCGGTCTGGCCTTCCTCTGTAAAGGGCTCCAAAAGTTCGCAGGTTGAACAATATGTCGTGTAGATATCTACATATCTACAATGATCTTGTAGATTCTCGGATGTCCTGATCTGCATATTCTGTCACGTGCAGTAGAGTTTGTGGCTTCTGATAGTTCACATCTCCGTGTATGACTTTGGAATTGTTGTTATTTGTTGAAGCACGAAGTCATCTTGTGTTACACTCCTTTTTTACGTTTCGATTTTTTTTACTTTACTTTTCTTGTCTATTTACATGACTATATTAATTAACACATCCAGATGCTTTAAACAGCTACATCTGGTACACCATCTCAAGGTGAGACAAAATATAGTTAACATATTTTAAGCGCACAGCTCCTACGTCTATACTGTACGAAGTCACCATTGCAAGAGAGAGAAATTCCGCTCCCTTCGCCTGGTACTGGGCAAGAGTTAGTGGGACAATTTCCGCGCGAGAATATAGTTCCTAACTATATTTAAGTTAACATTTTTATTTATACAAACTATCCCTAAACAAATATACATAATTTAAATCAGTTGTTTTAGCGACTATTTATGTCTTCAGATTTTTTAATTATTAACATTAGTTTTTTTTATCTTATTCTAACTCACACAAGACTCGGAAAACATGTCGAGTCTGGAATCAACAGGACAGCGCCTGCTTACAAGCAAAGGGTTAAATACGATATTAATAACTCTTTACAATTTATCTTTTTATTAGAGTATCTTATAACTAATTAATTACTGCTTCCTCTCATACAGAGTACATACAGGTATTTTATATTAATACAGTGAGATTTAAATGGCTTAAGAGCTCGCAACCTTAATTTTTTAAAATTTTTATTTTCTTGATTATTTCTTTTATTTAAATCGTCACATACTCCACCGCTTAAATTGCACGCTACGGTTAAGCTTTTTGAGTCTAACTCACTATTGGGGACTGGGAGTACGATTAGTGTCAGTGTGTGAAGTTATTTAATATTACTATTATTTATTATTATTGCACAGTTTGTTTTATCTAATTCTCTTTAAATGATTCTGTTCATTTAAATGATCGCCTCCGTGAAATTCCCTTTTTCTCACTTCTTAAGTACTAACTTACATTTTAATCTTAATACTAATTTCCAAACCTTAGATTGGGATGATCCCTACTTATCCGTAACTCACAACATCCCGGCCCGACTGACATCAGCTTACTCTAACTACTGAAGTTAGCTTTCAGCATTTATTAATGATCTTTGGCACATTTCTGCCCTATCATTACCCTTTCAGTCGGCGCCGTTGTGACCTGTTACGTTACATGTATAATCACTACTTGATTATATATCATAAATTTATTTCTAATGTGATCTAAAGAGGATCCCATACTCCACTTTAGATCACTGGTTTGAGAGAAGCGGAATCTCACGAATATGATTCTCTTTTATCTCTTTTTACAATACTTAAACAAACTATGCGGGAGGGGAGACAATTTACACAATGCATTGTTATACTCACTAGGGGTGGTTTTTCAATTGTTCAGGCTAGCACCGGTTTATCACAATAGAGGGGGTGCGTTCGGGGCTGCTTAGTACAATTCCTACAATACTGAACACGCTTTTATTTTCTCTAACTGGCCACCACTGCGAAGTGTTTACAATGTGTAACTGAACTTTTATTATTATTATTATTTTTTTTTTTTTTTTTTTTTTTTTTTACTTCTACACTTCACACAATTTTAGTATAACTTAGGATTTATTTAGCTCTAGTATCTAAATCAATTATTATTATTCACTTTATTATTTATTATTTATTAAACTACTTTGGGGATTTAAGAAACGCTCCTAGAACTATCGTCTATTTAATCACCATATTTATTTATCACACTTTAATCATTATTATAAATTTATTATTAAGTCACTACAGAATTTAATTGCCGTCGCGGGGAAAAACTTGAACTACTATACTGTACACATTTATGTTTTCTTGCACGGTCAAATCTGAAATAAAATTCTCGCTCGTAGATGTCAAGAATCATTCCTGTCTTACTAATAAATTCTGCACTTAATATTAAATCAGGTCCTAATTCTTTACATACTAACATTGTAAATATCCAACTTAGGTTTTTTATTTTCACCTTAACGGTAATGCTCAGGTTTATATTTATTTTACGTTTATCAGCGGTAGCACACTTTATATTCACAGGTTGGTTCCGTTTTACTAGGTGATGTTTAGCTAACATGTCCGCTAATTCTTGGCTGATTAAGCTTCTACTAGATCCCGAATCAATTAAGGCGATGGGGAATGTAACGCCTAAGTCGACTCGTATTAATGGTAGTAGATTTTTTTTCCATTTACATCTATTAATCGCATTACACTTTTCACGAAATTCTCGCACATAGGGGTCGATATCTTTCGCACCTTTTTTGTTTTTCACTTGGTTACAGAATGATTCATTCTTATTATTATTACTGGTTTCTTTTAGTTTACCCAATTTCGAGTAGCTGCGGAAGACACAGGTTTTCGGGTCTCCCTGCCTTACATGTTTTTTGAATTGGGGTTATTCCGTTCCAATGGCTTACTTTTGCACTCTCTTCTTATGTGCCCATATTTGCCACAATTATAACAGGTGGGTTTTCTGCGAGGTGGGTACTTGGTTTCCGCTTTATCTGGGTTTACAGTTAACTTACCAGCTTTGCGCACATGGTGAGGTCTACTAGAAACTTGTCTTTCATACGAGGTTGTTACATCAGGCAGCAGTGCTCGCAATTGATGTCTATTAGTTCCAGAGGTTTTCATTGCTTCTCTATTTTGATCTGAGTACCATACATTTGAAGAATTGATACTGCACTGTTCTAGATCAGCAATAGTATTGGGTCTATTCATCAATGATAGTCGAGATCTTTCTTCAGGTGACACTCCTATTAAAATGGTGTCCACCAGTTGTGTTTCATTCCAGCTTACACGTAGTAGTCGAGAGGACTCCCTAATATCGGAGATGTAGTGAGCTAATCTCTCCTGATGTCCTTGTACTCGGAGTACTGTCTTCCTTTTTATTTCTTCATAGATGCCGGTGGGAATAAAGTATTTTATTAAAGAGCTATGTAGCTCTTCTACTGGGAAAGTAGAGGTTAGGGCTTCTAGCACACGATTTTTTAACGGGGGTTTACACTTTGGTAACAGAACTTGTAAAATTTGCCAGTCATTCAGCTGCTGTAGATCCTTTATCTGAAGAAGATAACTAATAAATGTTAGTAACTTGGAAACATTTAAACCATCTGTATAAGGGATTTCGGTTAAAATCTTCTCCACAGGGTGAGTCATTTTTCCGTATAGATCTGCGTTATAGTTCATAGGGGTAATTCCTCGATGAGGGTGATTAGATTCATTGGGGGTGTTGGTCAATTCATTATTTCCGGGACGAAACTGAAAATGCTCGGGAGGAGGGACATTTACATCTGTATCAGTATTTTGTTCTGGGTTCGCTTGCACTTGCGATACGATAGGTGAGTTCCGATCCGAGTTATGCGGAGGTAAACCAGTGGTGGGGGATTGTACTGGGGAGATGTGTAATTTCATTAATGATTTCTCTATTTCGTCCATCCTGAATGAGTCGGATTTTCTTCTTAAATCGTTGATAATTGAAGGTAAGCGGCGTAGAGCTTCGTCTGCTAGCTTTTGTACATCAACGGGTATTTCTGTGAGATTCGGCCAGATCGACAAATTTTTTATTCGCCTGGTTAAATGCTCTATTCTCTGGGTAGTCCGCAAAATTTTTGCCGGAGATTTCTCGTCTTGGAGTGTTTGAGACAATAAGTATAGTTCACTATACTTGGCATTACAAATTTCTTTCTCGCTTTCATAATCGAGTTGGCTTAGATTGTTTATTGCACGGGCGCATCAAATCCACATTCGCGAATTGAACTTCGTAATTCCGCGACTGTTACATCAGCATGGGGTAGTCCACGCAAAAGGGCTTCGTAAGACAGCTCGTCTTTTAATAACAAATCCGGGTTAAATTGGGCCATTTTGTTCTAACACATTAGCACGTACTTAAAATTAATACTAGTATATTACACATATATTACATATACATATAATAAATTCATAAGTAACCAATTTACACAAATTAGAAAAGAACAATTTCTCTTCTAAGGGAGAGACAGAAATCACACATACATATCTTTCAAGGTTAAATAGCCGATCAGCTGTTTACTGGAATGTAGGTCAGAGGGTGGCCTACATATTTAGTTAACAAAGGAGGGTTGAGCGTGTTAGTGAGAAAGGGGGTTTTACTCTTATTGTTCTCCACAATGCGACTGAATAACACGACTACTGTATACGTACTCTAAACCGGTATAAACACGAGAGAAGGGGAGCGCAGAGGCTTGATTCTATTATTATTATTCCGCTTAGACAACACTTTGGCTTCGTTCATTCATAAACTTTTCTCAGTTAAATAATTACTTATTTTGTTCACAAGTTTTAAATCACGAACTTCTACTTAATTACTTTATTATTATTAACAAAGTTATTTTTAATCAATTTTTTTTTTATAACACATACTAGTGTATGTAAGCTAGATAGTTGGACATACACTGTGCAGAATGATTCAGGAAACAACAGGTCATAGATTGTCGTAAACAAACCTGTTGCAGATTGTTCGGTTGACCAAAATTGTTATGCTTGGTCACAATTCATGTATGCAAGTACTTACATCGAATTATGCAGGTTCCTACTGGCCTATAGAATGCAAAAGCTACATGCATTGTATGACGCTAAGGATATTTTACTCATACATACTACCATCTACGTAACTTAATACACTATTAAATATGTTTTGAACATTACATTTATTAAAGTAACTTTCTGAGTGCATATATCAATATTATATATTTAGTTATTGATCTTACAATTTATCCACGCATAGTGAATGCAATTTTGTTTGTGACACTATATACACAATTAAAACTCTTTCCTTTGTTTCCTTTATTTTTTTGAATGACGCAATTTTGTTTGCTTAAAACACCTTTATAAAATTTAGCATAGTGGCACACTTTTTGTGACACTCTGTAAACAATTACCCTTTTATTTTTTTACACGAAAGCAGAGTTGCGCAGTTTTGTAACGTCTTTTCGCCGCGTTACAAATCCAGGGAACCCCTCGTAATTAAACTCCGTTAATTAGATGGGCTGCCTACGTTGTAACAGAATTGATCACAAATAATTAATGTAGCAAAATTACTTACTAACTGTGTAAGGAAACAATGGCAAGGTATACAATTGATTTAAGCACTCCTCATATGTGTGTAACAAGAAGACTTCTCTTTATTTAACATTTAAAAACATATACTGACAGATTCCATGACATTACTAATTCAATTATTAAGTTATTTGAAAGGTTTCTTTAAACTTTGAGATCAAACTTGATTTTATATAGCTATACCTCGGATCCGGGTCAACTTTCTGTATTTCTGTAATTACGACTTTTAATTATACTCATTTCATGATATTAGCTTGCAAGACTTTCTTTTATTCAACCATTGGAAGAATGATATTATTGCTTGAATTATATTACTCTACATTAGCATATAAACTGTTACAACGTATGAAGTTAGAATAGTTACATGAAATTCTTAGATTTAATTTATAAGTCTTTACAAAGTTAATAGTTTCTGAAAAGTCTCTTTCAAGATGTGTTGTGTAACAAATATTAGTAACCCTCGATAGACAGGCTATCGAGTCACCTTTTAATTGATATGCAGAAGACTCGTCCTGGGGTATCCGTCTTGGGAAACAGGAACAGCTACGTCGTCATCTCGGTCTGGCCTTCCTCTGTAAAGGGCTCCAAAAGTTCGCAGGTTGAACAATATGTCTTGTAGATATCTACATATCTACAATGATCTTGTAGATTCTCGGATGTCCTGATCTGCATATTCTGTCACGTGCAGTAGAGTTTGTGGCTTCTGATAGTTCACATCTCCGGGTATGACTTTGGAATTGTTGTTATTTGTTGAAGCACGAAGTCATCTTGTGTTACACTCCTTTTTTACGTTTCGATTTTTTTTACTTTACTTTTCTTGTCTATTTACATGACTATATTAATTAACACATCCAGATGCTTTAAACAGCTACATCTGGTACACCATCTCAAGGTGAGACAAAATATAGTTAACATATTTTAAGCGCACAGCTCCTACGTCTATACTGTACGAAGTCACCATTGCAAGAGAGAGAAATTCCGCTCCCTTCGCCTGGTACTGGGCAAGAGTTAGTGGGACAATTTCCGCGCGAGAATATAGTTCCTAACTATATTTAAGTTAACATTTTTATTTATACAAACTATCCCTAAACAAATATACATAATTTAAATCAGTTGTTTTAGCGACTATTTATGTCTTCAGATTTTTTAATTATTAACATTAGTTTTTTTTATCTTATTCTAACTCACACAAGACTCGGAAAACATGTCGAGTCTGGAATCAACAGGACAGCGCCTGCTTACAAGCAAAGGGTTAAATACGATATTAATAACTCTTTACAATTTATCTTTTTATTAGAGTATCTTATAACTAATTAATTACTGCTTCCTCTCATACAGAGTACATACAGGTATTTTATATTAATACAGTGAGATTTAAATGGCTTAAGAGCTCGCAACCTTAATTTTTTAAAATTTTTATTTTCTTGATTATTTCTTTTATTTAAATCGTCACATACTCCACCGCTTAAATTGCACGCTACGGTTAAGCTTTTTGAGTCTAACTCACTATTGGGGACTGGGAGTACGATTAGTGTCAGTGTGTGAAGTTATTTAATATTACTATTATTTATTATTATTGCACAGTTTGTTTTATCTAATTCTCTTTAAATGATTCTGTTCATTTAAATGATCGCCTCCGTGAAATTCCCTTTTTCTCACTTCTTAAGTACTAACTTACATTTTAATCTTAATACTAATTTCCAAACCTTAGATTGGGATGATCCCTACTTATCCGTAACTCACAACATCCCGGCCCGACTGACATCAGCTTACTCTAACTACTGAAGTTAGCTTTCAGCATTTATTAATGATCTTTGGCACATTTCTGCCCTATCATTACCCTTTCAGTCGGCGCCGTTGTGACCTGTTACGTTACATGTATAATCACTACTTGATTATATATCATAAACTTATTTCTAATGTGATCTAAAGAGGATCCCATACTCCACTTTAGATCACTGGTTTGAGAGAAGCGGAATCTCACGAATATGATTCTCTTTTATCTCTTTTTACAATACTTAAACAAACTATGCGGGAGGGGAGACAATTTACACAATGCATTGTTATACTCACTAGGGGTGGTTTTTCAATTGTTCAGGCTAGCACCGGTTTATCACAATAGAGGGGGTGCGTTCGGGGCTGCTTAGTACAATTCCTACAATACTGAACACGCTTTTATTTTCTCTAACTGGCCACCACTGCGAAGTGTTTACAATGTGTAACTGAACTTTTATTATTATTATTTTTTTTTTTTTTTTTTTTTTTTTTTACTTCTACACTTCACACAATTTTAGTATAACTTAGGATTTATTTAGCTCTAGTATCTAAATCAATTATTATTATTCACTTTATTATTTATTATTTATTAAACTACTTTGGGGATTTAAGAAACGCTCCTAGAACTATCGTCTATTTAATCACCATATTTATTTATCACACTTTAATCATTATTATAAATTTATTATTAAGTCACTACAGAATTTAATTGCCGTCGCGGGGAAAAACTTGAACTACTATACTGTACACATTTATGTTTTCTTGCACGGTCAAATCTGAAATAAAATTCTCGCTCGTAGATGTCAAGAATCATTCCTGTCTTACTAATAAAATCTGCACCTAATATTAAATCAGGTCCTAATTCTTTACATACTAACATTGTAAATATCCAACTTAGGTTTTTTATTTTCACCTTAACGGTAATGCTCAGGTTTATATTTATTTTACGTTTATCAGCGGTAGCACACTTTATATTCACAGGTTGGTTCCGTTTTACTAGGTGATGTTTAGCTAACATGTCCGCTAATTCTTGGCTGATTAAGCTTCTACTAGATCCCGAATCAATTAAGGCGATGGGGAATGTAACGCCTAAGTCGACTCGTATTAATGGTAGTAGATTTTTTTTCCATTTACATCTATTAATCGCATTACACTTTTCACGAAATTCTCGCACATAGGGGTCGATATCTTTCGCACCTTTTTTGTTTTTCACTTGGTTACAGAATGATTCATTCTTATTATTATTACTGGTTTCTTTTAGTTTACCCAATTTCGAGTAGCTGCGGAAGACACAGGTTTTCGGGTCTCCCTGCCTTACATGTTTTTTGAATTGGGGTTATTCCGTTCCAATGGCTTACTTTTGCACTCTCTTCTTATGTGCCCATATTTGCCACAATTATAACAGGTGGGTTTTCTGCGAGGTGGGTACTTGGTTTCCGCTTTATCTGGGTTTACAGTTAACTTACCAGCTTTGCGCACATGGTGAGGTCTACTAGAAACTTGTCTTTCATACGAGGTTGTTACATCAGGCAGCAGTGCTCGCAATTGATGTCTATTAGTTCCAGAGGTTTTCATTGCTTCTCTATTTTGATCTGAGTACCATACATTTGAAGAATGGATACTGCACTGTTCTAGATCAGCAATAGTATTGGGTCTATTCATCAATGATAGTCGAGATCTTTCTTCAGGTGACACTCCTATTAAAATGGTGTCCACCAGTTGTGTTTCATTCCAGCTTACACGTAGTAGTCGAGAGGACTCCCTAATATCGGAGATGTAGTGAGCTAATCTCTCCTGATGTCCTTGTACTCGGAGTACTGTCTTCCTTTTTATTTCTTCATAGATGCCGGTGGGAATAAAGTATTTTATTAAAGAGCTATGTAGCTCTTCTACTGGGAAAGTAGAGGTTAGGGCTTCTAGCACACGATTTTTTAACGGGGGTTTACACTTTGGTAACAGAACTTGTAAAATTTGCCAGTCATTCAGCTGCTGTAGATCCTTTATCTGAAGAAGATAACTAATAAATGTTAGTAACTTGGAAACATTTAAACCATCTGTATAAGGGATTTCGGTTAAAATCTTCTCCACAGGGTGAGTCATTTTTCCGTATAGATCTGCGTTATAGTTCATAGGGGTAATTCCTCGATGAGGGTGATTAGATTCATTGGGGGTGTTGGTCAATTCATTATTTCCGGGACGAAACTGAAAATGCTCGGGAGGAGGGACATTTACATCTGTATCAGTATTTTGTTCTGGGTTCGCTTGCACTTGCGATACGATAGGTGAGTTCCGATCCGAGTTATGCGGAGGTAAACCAGTGGTGGGGGATTGTACTGGGGAGATGTGTAATTTCATTAATGATTTCTCTATTTCGTCCATCCTGAATGAGTCGGATTTTCTTCTTAAATCGTTGATAATTGAAGGTAAGCGGCGTAGAGCTTCGTCTGCTAGCTTTTGTACATCAACGGGTATTTCTGTGAGATTCGGCCAGATCGACAAATTTTTTATTCGCCTGGTTAAATGCTCTATTCTCTGGGTAGTCCGCAAAATTTTTGCCGGAGATTTCTCGTCTTGGAGTGTTTGAGACAATAAGTATAGTTCACTATACTTGGCATTACAAATTTCTTTCTCGCTTTCATAATCGAGTTGGCTTAGATTGTTTATTGCACGGGCGCATCAAATCCACATTCGCGAATTGAACTTCGTAATTCCGCGACTGTTACATCAGCATGGGGTAGTCCACGCAAAAGGGCTTCGTAAGACAGCTCGTCTTTTAATAACAAATCCGGGTTAAATTGGGCCATTTTGTTCTAACACATTAGCACGTACTTAAAATTAATACTAGTATATTACACATATATTACATATACATATAATAAATTCATAAGTAACCAATTTACACAAATTAGAAAAGAACAATTTCCCTTCTAAGGGAGAGACAGAAATCACACATACATATCTTTCAAGGTTAAATAGCCGATCAGCTGTTTACTGGAATGTAGGTCAGAGGGTGGCCTACATATTTAGTTAACAAAGGAGGGTTGAGCGTGTTAGTGAGAAAGGGGGTTTTACTCTTATTGTTCTCCACAATGCGACTGAATAACACGACTACTGTATACGTACCCTAAACCGGTATAAACACGAGAGAAGGGGAGCGCAGAGGCTTGATTCTATTATTATTATTCCGCTTAGACAACACTTTGGCTTCGTTCATTCATAAACTTTTCTCAGTTAAATAATTACTTATTTTGTTCACAAGTTTTAAATCACGAACTTCTACTTAATTACTTTATTATTATTAACAAAGTTATTTTTAATCAATTTTTTTTTTTATAACACATACTAGTGTATGTAAGCTAGATAGTTGGACATACACTGTGCAGAATGATTCAGGAAACAACAGGTCATAGATTGTCGTAAACAAACCTGTTGCAGATTGTTCGGTTGACCAAAATTGTTATGCTTGGTCACAATTCATGTATGCAAGTACTTACATCGAATTATGCAGGTTCCTACTGGCCTATAGAATGCAAAAGCTACATGCATTGTATGACGCTAAGGATATTTTACTCATACATACTACCATCTACGTAACTTAATACACTATTAAATATGTTTTGAACATTACATTTATTAAAGTAACTTTCTGAGTGCATATATCAATATTATATATTTAGTTATTGATCTTACAATTTATCCACGCATAGTGAATGCAATTTTGTTTGTGACACTATATACACAATTAAAACTCTTTCCTTTGTTTCCTTTATTTTTTTGAATGACGCAATTTTGTTTGCTTAAAACACCTTTATAAAATTTAGCATAGTGGCACACTTTTTGTGACACTCTGTAAACAATTACCCTTTTATTTTTTTACAAGAAAGCAGAGTTGCGCAGTTTTGTAACGTCTTTTCGCCGCGTTACAAATCCAGGGAACCCCTCGTAATTAAACTCCGTTAATTAGATGGGCTGCCTACGTTGTAACAGAATTGATCACAAATAATTAATGTAGCAAAATTACTTACTAACTGTGTAAGGAAACAATGGCAAGGTATACAATTGATTTAAGCACTCCTCATATGTGTGTAACAAGAAGACTTCTCTTTATTTAACATTTAAAAACATATACTGACAGATTCCATGACATTACTAATTCAATTATTAAGTTATTTGAAAGGTTTCTTTAAACTTTGAGATCAAACTTGATTTTATATAGCTATACCTCGGATCCGGGTCAACTTTCTGTATTTCTGTAATTACGACTTTTAATTATACTCATTTCATGATATTAGCTTGCAAGACTTTCTTTTATTCAACCATTGGAAGAATGATATTATTGCTTGAATTATATTATTCTACATTAGCATATAAACTGTTACAACGTATGAAGTTAGAATAGTTACATGAAATTCTTAGATTTAATTTATAAGTCTTTACAAAGTTAATAGTTTCTGAAAAGTCTCTTTCAAGATGTGTTGTGTAACAAATATTAGTAACCCTCGATAGACAGGCTATCGAGTCACCTTTTAATTGATATGCAGAAGACTCGTCCTGGGGTATCCGTCTTGGGAAACAGGAACAGCTACGTCGTCATCTCGGTCTGGCCTTCCTCTGTAAAGGGCTCCAAAAGTTCGCAGGTTGAACAATATGTCTTGTAGATATCTACATATCTACAATGATCTTGTAGATTCTCGGATGTCCTGATCTGCATATTCTGTCACGTGCAGTAGAGTTTGTGGCTTCTGATAGTTCACATCTCCGGGTATGACTTTGGAATTGTTGTTATTTGTTGAAGCACGAAGTCATCTTGTGTTACACTCCTTTTTTACGTTTCGATTTTTTTTACTTTACTTTTCTTGTCTATTTACATGACTATATTAATTAACACATCCAGATGCTTTAAACAGCTACATCTGGTACACCATCTCAAGGTGAGACAAAATATAGTTAACATATTTTAAGCGCACAGCTCCTACGTCTATACTGTACGAAGTCACCATTGCAAGAGAGAGAAATTCCGCTCCCTTCGCCTGGTACTGGGCAAGAGTTAGTGGGACAATTTCCGCGCGAGAATATAGTTCCTAACTATATTTAAGTTAACATTTTTATTTATACAAACTATCCCTAAACAAATATACATAATTTAAATCAGTTGTTTTAGCGACTATTTATGTCTTCAGATTTTTTAATTATTAACATTAGTTTTTTTTATCTTATTCTAACTCACACAAGACTCGGAAAACATGTCGAGTCTGGAATCAACAGGACAGCGCCTGCTTACAAGCAAAGGGTTAAATACGATATTAATAACTCTTTACAATTTATCTTTTTATTAGAGTATCT
Organism: Magicicada septendecula; assembly: GCA_034769895.1. Classification (NCBI taxonomy): domain Eukaryota; kingdom Metazoa; phylum Arthropoda; class Insecta; order Hemiptera; family Cicadidae; genus Magicicada; species Magicicada septendecula. The sequence continues at coordinate 493,539,256 of CM068367.1, forward strand.
TATAACTAATTAATTACTGCTTCCTCTCATACAGAGTACATACAGGTATTTTATATTAATACAGTGAGATTTAAATGGCTTAAGAGCTCGCAACCTTAATTTTTTAAAACTTTTATTTTATTGATTATTTCTTTTATTTAAATCGTCACAACGTCAAACTTCAAAAACATTTGAAAATGAATATAGGTGTAGATGCAATGGCAGGTTTAATATTTTATGTATATATGTGTTGTGAATGAATAATTGTTATTCGATTTGAAATTGTAAACCTGATGCCGCCACGTGGCATGCGTTTTTAGTTGGGATTTTTTTTGTTGAGACTGGAACTTACCGGAGATCACGGGGGGATTGCCGGGGGAATAGGCTGCCTTATAAATAGTTATGGAAGTAATAGCGCGTGAGGTTAGCCCTTCCGGAAGTCGGTACCGTCACCGACAAGATTTAGTGTCTGAAGTTGTAATAAATGTCTTTGTTGAAATGTTATATGTTGTGGTAGGTGTTCGGTGGTGTGGATTGTAGGTCTATGTTAGTGTCTGATGTTGTTTCTCTTCTTGAGTGTGGTGGCTGATGGAGAGTTGGTTCTGGAGTGAGTCAGGTTTTCGCAGCGCTAGGGAACCCGGAGGTCGCTCGAAGGAAGTTGAGTACTCGAGTTTTTTCCTGATTCTTTGTGACTGTGTTTTGTAAGTTAGGTTTGTGCTAGGTGTTTCATTGGGATTTATGTTCTATTGTTGTGTGTTGTGTATTGTGCAATTCTGGCGGCGGTATTCTATCAGAGATTGCCCCACCCCATTTCAGGGGTTCTCCAGAAACTTTCGGTGTTGGATGGAGTAGATGAGGACAGGTTGCTGGTCTTCTTGGACCTGGTCCTGCAGTTGGCAGATTTCCGGGGGTGTCCGATGGGGAGGTCTTGTCCCTTATATACCCGTATTGCCGGGGTTCATTGGCAGGGCTGGTCACCAACACTCTGCGTTGGGGCGGCAGTGTCGACGCTTTCCATGGGGAAGTGTTGGATTTCTTCATACCCCATCGACGACGTGCCCAGCTTAAGTTTGATTTATTCTATCGCCTACAGGCCAACGGAGAGGCGTTGGGGGACTTCGTGCACGACATACGGAAAGCTGCCCGGGTATTAAGGTTGGGGTTGCCCGAGACGGAAGTTATACAAGCAATTCTGGAAGGACTGAATCCCCAAGAGAGATCTCGTTTGATATTCGCGGACCGTCCCCGTTGTTTTGCGGATCTGGACCGGTTGTGTGTGGTTTCTAGTAATGTTCAGGCGGGGGACGAGTCCCGGGGAAGAGCTGCTACACATGTCCAATACTCCAGTGGTTTGTTAGGAAGAGCTAAAAAGGACAAACATGGCGGTTGGTGGAGAACACAAGAAACGGTAAGAAATACTGAGTATTCCGTAAGTAATGGAGGCTACAAGGGGGTGGCAAGTGGAAAGACGGTAACAACAGCTACAGCACCGAAAACAAAGAAGTATGAAATTAACAGGGGAAGAAGAAGTTATATTAGGGAACATACATCGGCAAGTAGGGAGCCGGTAGCAAGTCTTTATTCCTATTTGGAGAGAAAGGAAACTTTAAGGGTTCCAGAGGAATTACAAGTGCCTAATAGAGTTGTGGATGAAGAAGGCGAAGAGAAAGAAGAAGAGGGGAATTATTTCGTGGGATCAATACAAGACGGCAAGAACACGTCTGTTGATACTGAATTAGAGGACTCAGAGGTGACGTCACAGTTGAATCCAGATGCCGTGGAATTTGTTCCGGTATCTCCATCTCGGTTCATGAGGGATCCAGATCCTATAACATCATCATCGCCTACGCAGGGATGTGAGAAGTCACTTGATGGTGTAGCTTTACCATCGCCAGTTGAATTTAGTTTAGACATTGCACATGGACCTGGACAGCTGGATTCCAGGGTGGGAAATGTTGAGGACGCTATAGTTGCTGAAAGTGGCGAAGGAGATTAATCGAAGGAAGAGGCAGAAGAGCGGTCTGCAGATGCTGCACAGGGAAGTATAGTTGTAGGTGTTAGGGAGACTGAAGAGTCTGAGTTTGCGGATGGATACGGGGATGTCCATGCTGCAAACGTTTCTGAGGTTGCGGGTGGAAAAGGGGATGTCCATGCTGCAAGTGTGGTGGAAGGAGATGAGGTAGAAGTTGAGGAGAAATTTGGTGGTAGCGTTGTGGAGTGTGTGAGTGAGGATGATGTAGTGTGTGCAGATTTGCGGACGGCTTCTGTAAGTAGTGTTGAGGATTCCGAAGAACGGAAAGAAGTTTCAGGTGGACCAGATGAGCAACTAGAGGATGATGAAGATGTGCAGTGTTCGAATGGTGGTAGTGGACGTGATGGCGATGATGTTGATGATGAATATCTTGAGGAAAACGAGATTGGAGAGGAGGTTAGTGAACAAGTTTGTGAAGGAGCTGGTGTCGAGGGTGATGCAGAAATTGGTGAGGAGCTGGGTGAAGATGCTGTTGAAGATGGATCAGATGAGCAACTGGAAGATGGTGAGGAGGTGCAGTGTCATGAGGTTGATTTGGATTATGGGGACGAAGAAGGGGAAAGGGTAGATGAGGAAGAAGTGGAAAAGGAAGGGTTGGAAGAAAGAGAAGCGGGGAAGGCAGAAGCAGAGGAGTTAGATGATGAGGATAATCCAAATCGGCAGGAAAGTAGTGAGGTAAGTTGCCTTGATTCTGATTCAGAAGAAACAAATCAGTACAGCTCAACACGAGATAATTTCTCAGAGAGTGGTGTCCGAAAGGAACGAGTACCTAAAGTCCGTCACAGAAAGGTGAGAAGAAGCGGTTAACGGGTAGCGGGTAGATGTTCCCCACAGTCCCAGTCGTGTTCGTCTACTTCAGGGTTGCGTCCCTGCCCACGCGAGCCTTGGTTTCCTCCATTCATCCTTATTTCCGGAGGGCGCCATGACCTTACACTTAGTCCTAGCTATTGAACTTTCAATGATCCTTGCCCTTTTCATCTTCCCAATTTTCCTACCCCTTCCCTTAGAAAAAAAAATCAAAAGGAGTTAGAAAGTTAGAGAGCTTACCGAAAGTGCACTTGGATCGTGGTCTTGGAGATCGTCAGTTTCCCCTGTTCTGAAAAGTTACGATGGAGAAGTTATGTGGTGTTGTTTCGTGGTTCATAGTTGTTGATTTTGATGTTGATCATTGTAGGGTCCGCGCCATGCTGCATTCCACGGTTGATGTTTTTGGTGTGTCTTTTGGGTTGAGAGTGTGTTGTTTAGGCGGTGCCGAGGAGAAGTAACCCCCCCTATAGTTGATCTTTTGAAAGAGTAAATGAAGGGATGGATCTTCCTGTGCCCTTGATGCGGTCCTCTCGGTCTGGCGAAGCGGGGCCGTCCGCCCTAGTGTAGGGATGTGGGCCAGCCATATGCCAAGGATTGTGAGGCCTTGTGCTGACGCATATGGCTGGTCGGTCCAAGAGGTGGACGAGAGGTAGTACGGTCACTCACATACCAAGGTGGGTGATACCTTGTTTGGTCTTCGGACGGGTATGTGAGTGGGACCGGTAGAAGTAGGCGATGGTCACCGCAGAGGGTGACGTGTTGGGGCGGTCCCGTGGGGTCGGCATGGCGGAGAGGGTCGCATGGGGATGGCCGCAGTGTTCTGAGCCTCTGTTCTCCTGAGAGCCATGACTGATGAGAACACCGATAGCTACTCGAGAGTTAATAAACTATAAGGGGTACACTGCAGGGTACCCCTGAGTTCTAGTTGGGCAACCATGTTGCCCTTTTTGAGTGGGGGTGTGCCGTGTTTTGGCAAAAAACCCGGCTGTTTTCTAATAGTTAACGATATGACAGGCTTCATCACCGTAATTGTTAATTAATTGGCGTCGCGTGATGTACACGTGGTAACGTGTATCGGTGCATTCGCTGTACTGATCTGCGCGCGCTCTGGGGTCGAGGCGGCGTAGCAGTTTTTCCGTTGCAAGCTAATTCAGTTCACGTTCAGCACCGCTTGGCTGCAGTCCTGCTACTCCCGGCTGCTTTGAGATTTTGGATCGTTGTAAAATGCCTATTCGTATGGATAGAAAAACGCTATGTGACTCTCCGGTAAGTGTGTTGAATGTATTTTTACTTATTGTTTGATAAAAGGAATTATATTTAACTTAAAATTAACGGCGATGCGGGTGGATATATATATGTTCATAGTCACCACGTGGTAGACACAGGTTGATTACTGATTATTCACGTCTTTGAGTGTTAACACTGGCTGAAATACAGTATTTTATAATTTTATATGTCTGTATATTATTCTAATTATATCAAAAGGGGCGTAAGAAAATTATTTTGTAATATTTGTTGGAACGGGCGTACTTCACGAACCTGTTCAAGTTTATTAACTCATATTGAAATTGTAGTAAGATGGTTAATTAGTTGACAAACAGTTTGTGAATACCTATTTATTTTATACAAAATTCCATTCAGAAGGTAGATTATCATGTATTGAGGTCTTGGGAGGGTGTCTTGGTAGTTTCAAAGTATACTTAAATTTGAAAAAGGTTAAAACCGGGCATGATGTGCTGTGTGAGTTTATGCTGGGGTAAATGGGTATTGTGAATTATGGAACACTAGAGTAATTACCAATATGAATGTCCAGGGTTCCTGATTAAGACGACAATCTGATTCGCTCCAGGAGGTGGCTGAACAACTGCCACCCATGCCATAAACATAACAACCTTCCGTCTTGGCTGCCGGGAGGAAGAGATGGACGACACGCCGCAATACCCACGAGATCGGTGCCGGACTATAAGCAGGTGATATTTATGCCTTAAAAAATATTTTTGGCCTCTGCAATTAATACTATGTGACATTATTCTAAGTTTCGTTTGTGCACAAGTCCAGCGGGACATTAGGGTTATAAACTTTATCAGTTTTACTTTACGAATGATTACGCCCGAAAAAATAAGTGTAAACCCAGACGGGCAATGTGTCCGCCGATTTTGATGTTATACCTCTTTTAAACAATCTATTCATGTTTTACGTACCGAGTCACTTTATGGTTAATATAATTAAATTACCTTATTCGGTCCACCTTAGTGACACTAGCTTCTGTCGTTTAATGACGCGTTTCGGGATGAAATCCCATCTTCAGATACACAATAGTCAAAAGTCAAAACATAAATGTATACCACAATTTGTGGTTTGTCATAATTTAAAATATTTAAAATCTTTTAAATAAAATATATATAAAATAAAAACGTAACAACAGAATCGCTCGGAGCGCTCACATGCATGCACGCTGTACTACGACTTCCTCACCACTGGCTATACTTATCATTCAACCGTATAGCAGTGTCAAACAGGTTATTAGAACCGAAGTTCATTTGATCATTTAATATGTTATTTTTGGTGATTGCGTTTTTTGTAGCTTTGTATATTTCGAACTCCTTTAATTAATATCCATTAATTTACCCTTCTTGCAAGTATGCAACGCCACGAAATTGTTTTCGAAACTAGTATAACTATGATCTTTTTCTATTAAATGTTGTGCAAAACTGGAATTATTATTATTTGTTTTTGGAATGTGCTCTAAAAATCTTGTATAAAAATCTCTGCCGGATTGGCCGATGTAGAATGCTGCACAATTATCGCATTTAATATTATAGACTCCTGATTTATTTTTTAAATGAATATTTATTTTAGTTTTGAAAAATTTTTTAAATTATTACAGGTTTTGAATGAAATAGTATATCCTTTACTTTTTCTAAAAGTAAATCTGTTTTTAAAAGTAAAGGATATACTATTTCATTCAAAACCTGTAATAATTTAAAAAATTTTTTCAAAACTAAAATAAATATTCCTTTAAAAAATAAATCAGGAGTCTATAAAATTAAATGCGATAATTGTGCAGCATTCTACATCGGCCAATCCGGCAGAGATTTTTATACAAGATTTTTAGAGCACATTCCAAAAACAAATAATAATAATTCCAGTTTTGCACAACATTTAATAGAAAAAGATCATAGTTATACTAGTTTCGAAAACAATTTCGTGGCGTTGCATACTTGCAAGAAGGGTAAATTAATGGATAGTCTAGAGGAGTTCGAAATATACAAAGCTACAAAAAACGCAATCACCAAAAATAACATATTAAATGATCAAATGAACTTCGGTTCTAATAACCTGTTTGACACTGCTATACGGTTGAATGATAAGTATAGCCAGTGGTGAGGAAGTCGTAGTACAGCGTGCATGCATGCGAGCGCTCCGAGCGATTCTGTTGTTACGTTTTTATTTTATATATATTTTATTTAAAAGATTTTAAATATTTTAAATTATGACAAACCACAAATTGTGGTATACATTTATGTTTTGACTTTTGACTATTGTGTATCTGAAGATGGGATTTCATCCCGAAACGCGTCATTAAACGACAGAAGCTAGTGTCACTAAGGTGGACCGAATAAGGTAATTTAATTATATTAACTCTTTTAAACAGTAAAAGTGTGTGGAATCTGAATGTTATTGATTCATATGGGTGCTGATAATTTATGCTTGTGTGCTGGGGGGTACTTAACCGGCTGGTGGTACCCCTTTTACGTTGGGGATTTTATTAATTTTTATATATAGGGGTATTTGTTTTTTATATAATTTAAGGGTTTGGTGGTGCTTTAACCTGTGGCCGTCACCTGTTGGTGCAGTGGTCTGCAGGTGCCCGACATGTTAATTTTTGTTGAATCTGGTTCGGGCGCATGGCCGTGCCTGAGGTCAAGTCAGTTCTCTGTGAACGCCTTATATATGTTTTATTAGGTTCAGTCCATAGATTTTACATTTTATAAAATTATTTTTAGCTGTTTAATAATTCTGTAATAAGTAAATTTCATTATTTTTTTTTACTGCCATAGCCAGTGCATGAATTGTTGAGTTTTTATATATAATTACACTATCAGTTTCTCACTACATCAGTTATAAATGTAAAGTTATAAAATCAGCCTCAGTTCTATGTTATTTTCCGGTGGTTACGTCCCACTGGGTTTTTCGCTCAAATTTTGTATTTTTGTAAGAGCATGAAAGAAGGTGAGAAATATGCATTTTATAAAACCGTGCAGCCATGTTGACCTTGTGAAGGCACCTTACTATTTGGGGAACAAAACCGACATTTTTTTTTATTATGCATTGTAACTTAAGAGTTGTTCTGGCTGTCTTGCCAATTTGAATTTGGCCATTTCGAATCCTTGTAATTATTTCGTTTTGTTTTAACTCGGTTATACTCTAACGAGTTAATGGATTTTGTTTTTCTTAAATGAGAAGTTTTTAAGCCTTGCTGGGCACTTCATCTGATTACGGTAGTTTTGGGGGGGGGGGGTCTTGATGACAGATACTGGAGTTTTCCACATTCTCGTGCAGTATGATGAAAATATATAGGCTGTGTGCCAGGTGAACATGTATGTGTGTGTGTGTGTGTGTGTGTGTGTGTGTGTGTGTGTGTGTGTGTGTGTGTGTGTGTGTGTGTGTGTGTGTGTGTGTGTGTGTGTGTGTGTGTGTGTGTGTGTGTGTGTGTGTGTGTGTGTGTGTGTGTGTGTGTGTGTGTGTGTGTGTGTGTGTGTGTGTGTGTGTGTGTGTGTGTGTGTGTGTGTGTGTGTGTGTGTGGTATATATATATTTTTCTATGTGTATTGATGTATGTAGATTAATTGTATTCGTATTTTATGTGCATGTCAATTATGTATTTTTGATACTAAACGTTGGATTATATAAAGGGGGGGTATTTGAAAGATTTATATGATGTTGAATTTATGTGATGTTTTATATATGTATATTTTAAGAATGTTTAAAGATTGCAAAAAGAGTTTTACATTACATTGTTATGCTATTTTGGGGAAATGGATGTTACAAAATTTTTTTTGAAGAATGATATTTTGTATGTTATGTATATGTTAATGTATAGAATGTTATAATGTCAAGGAGTGGATTGGAGGTTTTTTTTTAATGAAATTTTTAAATTATATTTAATTTATATTGGGGTTAAAGAATTTGGCTAAAAACAAAAAATTTTAAAAATTGGAAATAATAAAGACTTATACTTGGGTAAAAGCGAGTTTTAATTGCAAGTCCCGTCTCACTGGACCCAGCGCATTTTTTGCTTCTCTAGGCCTTCTGCCTAGTTTTAAATAACTAGTGGCCCCTCTTTCAAAAAAAAAAGAGATTTTTTATAAAGCAAAAAAAATGTAAAGAGGGGTTACAGACTGAAGGTCTATTGATTTTGGAGAAGATCGGTTAAGAGAAAGGGGTAGTTTACCTGAAACGTTTTATGATTTAACAAGAGTAAAATACATAATTTTTATAAATAAGGTATCCTGATAAGAAGCTCATAATAATCCACTGTAGAAACGTAGATGAAATATCTATAAATGAAGAGGTTAGGTGAACGGGTGGGGGAAAATTTTCTATTATTAAAAATTATGGTTGAAGTTGGAGGGGAGAATTTTTTATATGTGTAATACGTTATCGGCAACAAAGAAGTAGTTTTTTGTTAAAATTCCTTCCCGGGCTGTTTAGCCGTTGTCCAATGTTTTCTGCAAAACCAGACTTTTCGGCAGTGCCATCGACTGCCATCATCAGTGAGAATCGAGTGCGAAAACGTGAGGTGGTATACGTTAGCGACCACAGTACTGTGGTTAATGCTGTAGCAATAAGTAGAAAGACGTAGTTCTATGGAAATATTTCATTTCGAATATGATTTTAAATATAAATCTTAGAACATGGAAGTCATGTATGGTTCTCCATACCGATATTTTACTAGGTTAGGTTATGGAAAATGGAAAGTTATATTAGGAAATGGAAGTATGGTGATGGCAAAAAAAATCGTGTTCGAGATTATTGCAGATTCTGATTGTACTACACTCAAAACATGAAAAAAAGTCATTTTTCTAAATGTGTGTGTGTGTGTGTGCGTGCGCGCGTGCGTGCGTGCGTGCGTGCGTGCGTGCGTGCGTGCGTGCGTGCGTGCGTGCGTGTGTGTGTGTGTGTGTGTGTGTGTGTGTGTGTGTGTGTGTGTGTGTGTGTGTGTGTGTGTGTGTGTGTGTGTGTGTGTGTGTGTGTGTGTGTGTGTGTGTGTGTGTGTGTGTGTGTGTGTGTGTGTGTGTGTGTGTGTGTGTGTGTGTGTGTGTGTGTGTGTGTGTGTGTGTGTGTGTGTGTGTGTGTGTGTGTGTGTGTGTGTGTGTGTGTGTGTGTGTGTGTGTGTGTGTGTGTGTGTGTGTGTGTGTGTGTGTGTGTGTGTGTGTGGATTTTTTTCTATGACAAACGGTAACAGCCGCAAATTCAAACAGAATCAAATAATTTTTGCATGCAGCCCTGATTTGTAGAGTATTCAAGACCTGTTGTTTTTGGTGAAGATCGGTTAAGGGAAAGGGGTACTTTACCTGCAACGTTTTATTTTTAATCAATGGTAATTTTTTCCTATGGCAAACGATAACAGCCGCAAATTCAAACAGAATCAATTACTCTTTTGCATATCGCCCTGAATTGTAGTGTTCTCAACACCTATTGTATTTGGTGAAGATCGGTTCAGGGAAAGGGGTAGTTTACCGGCAACGTTTTATGTTTTAACAAGGGTATTTTCTATGGCAAACGATAACAGCCGCAAATTCAAACAGAATCAAAAGATTTTTCAGTGGCGAAGTTACATGGAGGCAATTGAGGCGATGCCTACCCTGAAACATTCTGTAGAATAAAAATTATAAATACGTATGAAGTATGTAACGTAAAGATTATACATTGTTACTGTAATTGTCGAATTTACTAATTACATGCTTTAATCAGCGACCGTTAGACGGTGACAAGTGACAGCAGACATAGTTAGTTTAAAGCGAATGAGGCAACGTGAACCTGCCTCAGCATTTTTTGTATACATCGTATGTAAGCAATGTGTTGGCCGAGACTTGGCAGTGCTGGAGCGGGAGATTGACCAGCGCTCCACACACTGTAGCGTTGAGGCATGTCTCACTGCTGTTGTGCGAGTTTTAAAGCGCACTGTGTTGTTTATAATCGTGTTTATATTGTGCGGTTATTAAAAGTGTGCCTGTGATTCCGGTGAACTAATAGACGATCAACACTGTCATTTAAATTATTTGTGACATTAAACATATAGGCCTATATAGAAACTAATCAAGTTATAAATTTGGAAGTTCAATTAGTTATATTATTGTGTATGAATATAAGTGTGTCGCCCGAAATGAGTGAACGCGGTGCTTTTAATACTTTGTCAGGTCTTTTAAAATTATTAAAAAGTAAGCCGTTTTCTTCTTGGAGTTACAAAGAAAAATTTGGTGTTAAAAACAAGAGATTTACGCCTAATTTAGAAATTAAACATTTTGATGGTAAAGTATCTAGAAAATTTCAGTTTTCTTGGTACGAGCGATATTCGTGGGTGACAGGCTGTTCCGAAACCAACAGACTTTTTTGTTATACATGTATCTTGTTTTCTGGTGAAAAAGAATGGATTTTATATGGAGTGACGGTAACAAAAAACTTTCTTAGAAAGGCAGACAAACACCAGAATTCAAATAAACATATTCAAAATGAAGAGCGGTACCGTTTGCTGGGACGCGTGAGGATTGAACATACTCTCTCTGAAGGGGCTAGAATTCAAGCTGTTAAACATAATGAAGTCGTGAAACAAAATAGGCTTGTTGTTGAAAGACTTGTTGACATTGTGTGTTTTCTCGGTAAACAGGAGCTTGGATTTCGAGGTCATTTCGAAGGGGAAGACTCAGTCAACCGGGGTAATTATCTAGAATTGTTAGATCTTCTTTCTAAGCAGGAGCAGTACATTCGAGATCATCTCCAGTCTACGTCACGCTTTAAAGGTACATCAAGCGATATTCAGAATGAATTAGTTGAATCTGTAACTGATATAATTCAAGAGAAGATTAAGGCAGAGTTAGATTCTTGCGATTTTATTGGAATTCAGGCAGATGAAACTTTAGACGTATCAAGTAGATTTCAAGTCAGCATAATTTTTAGATTTTGTTCAAAAGAAGGTCCATTAGAAAGGTTCATTGGGTTTTACGATGTTTCAGTAGATAAGACTGCATCAGGCTTATCAGAATTAATTGTTGACGTTTCAAAAAAGTGGGGTGCAACTGAGAAGGTAGTCTGTCAAACTACGGATGGAGCCTCTGTAATGGCTGGAAAGCATGGAGGTGTTCAGCACATTGTAAAACAGACTTGCCTAAGAACATTATTTCTACATTGTTATGCTCACAAGTTAAACCTCGTACTTCTTCATTGCACTAAAACGATCAAATCGGTTAGGTTCTTCATTCACAATCTGACAGCATTTCACACATTTTTTTGTAGATCCTAAAAGAGATCACAGCTTCTAGAATCTAGAGGATTTAAACTTCCACAAGCATCCACCCCCCCGTTGGAACTTCAATTCCAGAGTAGTTCATACCATCTTTTCCCACTGTGTTGACTTGAGACAGATTTTTGAGGACATACAGAGAATGATGAAGGATGGGATAGTGATTCGTACAATTCTGCTGTTGGATTGCTTAACATACTCAAAAAGACCCATTTCATTTACTTACTTTGTTTCTATAGGGAAATATTCGTTTATACTGACCATCTCTGTTTTCTACTGCAACACAAAACTATCTCCGATATAATTCTGTGCAACACTGAAATTAAGAAAACTACTGCTATCCTCAAAGACATGAGATCAGAAAACACTGTGTCGTCCTGCATTGAAAAATGTCACCAAATAAGCAGTGAGGTAAATATAGATGACAGTAACAGGAAACATCTGAAAACGTTAACTTATGAAGTTCTTGATACTTTGATTATGCAGCTGGAGGTACGGTTCAGTGATTTCGAAAGTATCCAGTTTGTTGAGTTGTTGGATCCAAATCACTTCATTTCTTACAAAGAGACTTTTCCTTCTACTAAATTGAACAGCCTTATAAATAAATACCCTTTTTCAATAGTGAAAGACTGGAAAATGAATTAAAAAACATTTACTCAGATACTGGAAAACATTTCTTCCCTCAAAGACTTTTACATTTTATAGTTCTTAATGACTTAGAACCAGTGTACGTGGAAGTTTCAAAATTAATTCGTTTGATTTTAACGTTTCCTGTTACCACGGCTTCTTCAGAAAGGAGTATGAGTACTCTGAAAAGAATAAAAAACTACTTGCGCAATACAATGACCAATGAAAGACTTAACTCTCTTAGCACCATTGCTATTGAAAAAAATTTGTGAAGGAATTGATGAGTGACCAGTTGTTCAAAGACCGTGTAGTTGACAATTTTGCAAGCAAGAAAACTCGCCGTGTTGAACTACTCTACAAAAAAATTTAAGGTAAGACTTTTGCCTACCCATCCATTAACTACTAGTTTCGCCACTGATTTGCATACTGCACTAAATTGTAGAGTTCTCAAGACCTATTGTTTTTGGTGAAGATCGGTTAAGGGAAAGGGGTAGTTTACCAGCAACATTTTATGTTTGAAAAAGGTTATTTTCTATGGCAAACGATAACAGCCGCAAATTCAAACAGATTCAAATAATGTTTTCCATACAGACCTGAATTGTGGAGATCTCAAGACCTGTTGGTTTGGTGAAGATCGGTTAAGGGAATAGGGTATTTTACAAGCAAAACTGTATATTTAACAAGGGTAAATTTTTCTATGACGAACGACAACTGCCTAAATTCAAACATTATCAACTACTCTTTTGCATACCTTTTTGAATTATACAGAATTCAAGGTCTGTTGACTTAGTTGAACATCGGTTAACGGAAAGGGGTAGTTTACCTGAACGTTTTATGTTTCAACAAAGGTATTTTCTATGGCAAACGATAACAGCCGCAAATACAAACAGAATCAAATAATGTTTTGCATACAGCCATGATTTGTAGAGTACTCAAGACATTGTTTTTGGTGAAGATCGGTTAAGGGGAAGGGGTAGTTTACCTGCAACGTTTTTTTGTTAAGGGTAATTTTACTTCCATGTTCCTTAAGGAAATAGAAGTATGGTGATGGGAAAAAAAATTGTGTTCGAGATTATTGCAGATTCTGATTGTACTACACTCAAAACATGAAAAAAAGTCATTTATCGATGTGTGTGTGTGTGTGTGTGGATGTTTTTGTATGGGAAACGATAACAACCGCAAATTCAAACAGAATCAAAAGATTACTTGCATACAGCCCTAAGTTGTAGAGTTCTCAATACCTATTGTTTTTGGTGAAGATCGGTTAAGGGAAAGGGGTAGTTAACTGCAACAGTTTTTTTTAATCAAGGGTAGTTTTTTCCTATGGCAAACGATAACAGCCGCAAATTCAAACATAATCAACTACTCTTCTGCATTCCTTTTTGAACTATACAGAACTCAAGGTCTGTTGATTTTGTTGAAGATCGGTTAAGGGAAAGGGGTAGTTTATCAGCAACGTTTTATGTTTTAAAAAGGGTAATTTTGTTTATGACGAACGTTAACTGCCGAAAATTCAAAGAGAATCAATTAATTTTTTGTACACTTTCCTGAGTTATAGAGAACTCAAGGTCTGTTGATTTTGGTGAAGATCGGTTAAGGGAAAGCTGAAGTTTACCAGAAACATTTTATGTTGTAACAAGAGAAATATTTTAATGACGAACGATAACTGACGCACATTCAAACAGAATCAATTATTTTTTTGCATGCATCCCTGCATTGTAGAGGACTGAAGGTCTATTGATTTTGGTGAAGATCGGTTTAGAGAAAGGGGTAGTTTACCTGCAACGTTTTATGTTTTAACAAGAGTAATGTACTTAATTTTGATAAATAAAGTATAGTGATAAGTAGCTCATAATAATCCACTGTAGAAACTTAGATGAAATATCTATAAATGAAGAGGTTAGGTGAACGAGGTGGGGGTAATTTTCTATTAATGAAAATTATAGTTTAGGGGGTAGAATTTTTTATATAAGTGTACTACGTTATCGGCAACAAAGAAGTAGTACTTTGTTAAAATTCCTTCTCGGGCTGATTGGCCGTAGTCCAACGTTTTCTGCAAAACCAGATGTTTCGGCAGTGCCGTCGACTTCCATCATCAGTGAAAATCGAGTGCGAAGATGTGAGGTGGTATACGTTAGTGACCACAGTACTGTGGTTAAGGCTGAAGTAATAAATAGAAATAAGTAGTTTCTGTGGAAATATTTCATTTCGAATATGATTTTAAATATAAATCTTAGAACATGGAAGTCATGTATGGTTCTCCATACCGATATTTTCTATGGCAAACGATAGCAGCCGCAAATTCAAACAGAATCAAATAATATTTTGCATACAGCCCGGAATAGTAGAGTTCTCAAGACCTGTTGGTTTTGGTAAAGATCGGTTAAGGGAAAGGGGTAGTTTACTGGCAACGTTTATTTTATCAAGGTTAATTTGTTTCTATGGCAAACGATAACAGCCGCAAATTCAAACAGAATCAAATAATGTTTTGCATACAGCCCTGAAATGCGGAGTTCTCAAGACCTGCTTGTTTTGGTGTAGATCGGTTTAAGGGAATAGGATAGTTTACCCGCAACATTTAAGTTTTAACAAGAGCAATTTTTTGTATGACGAACGATAACTGCCGTACATTAAAACAGAATCAACTACTCTTCTGCATACCTTTTTGAATTATACAGAACTCAAGGTCTGTTAATTTTGGTAAATATCGGTTAAGGGAAAGGGGTAGCTTACCTGCGATGTTTTATGTTTTAACAAGGGTATTTTCTATGGCAAACGATAACAGCCGCAAATTCAAACAGAATCAAATGATGTTTTTCATACAGCCCTGTATTGTAGAGTTCTCAATACCTATTGGTGTTGGTGAAGATCGGTTAAGGGAAAGGGGAAGTTTACCAGCAACATTTTATGTTTTAACAAGGGTAATTTTTTATATGACGAACGATAACTGCCGTAAATTCAAACAGAATCAACTACTCTTCTGAATACCTTTTTGAATTATACAGAACTCAAGGTCTGTTGATTTTTTTGAAGAGCGGTTAAGGGAAAGGGGTAGTTTATCAGCAACGTTTTATGTTTTAAAAAGGGTAATTTTGTTTATGACGAACGTTAACTGCCGAAAATTCAAAGAGAAATAAATAATTTTTTGTACACTTTCCTGATTTGTAGAGAACTCAAGGTCTGTTGATTTTGGTGATGATCGGTTAAGGGAAAGGGGTAGTTTACCAGTAACATTTTATGTTGTAACAAGAGAAATGTTTCCATGACGAACGATAACTGCCGCACATTCAAACAGAATCAAACATTTTTTTGTATGCGTCCCTGAATTTTAGAGGACTGAAGGTCTATTGATTTTGGAGAAGATCGGTTAGGAGAAAGGGGTAGTTTACCGGAAACATTTTATGATTTAATAACAGTAAAATACTTAATTTTTATAAATAAAGTATCCTGATAAGAAGCTCATAATAATCCACTGTAGAAACGTAGATGAAATATCTATAAATGAAGAGGTTAGGTGAACGGGGTGGGGTATAATTTTCTATTATTAAAAATTATAGTTGAAGTTGGAGGGGAGAATTTTTTATGTGTACTACGTTATCGGCAACAAAGAAGTAGTATTTGTTAAAATTCCTTCCTGGGCTGTTTAGCCGTAGTCCAGTGTTTTCTGCAAAACCAGTCGTTTCGGCAGTGCCATCGACTGCCATCATCAGTGAAAATCGAGTGCGAAAACGTGAGGTGGTATACGTTAGTGACCACAGTACTGTGGTTAATGCTGAAGCAATAAGTAGAAAGTAGTAGTTTTTATGGAAATATTTCATTTCGAATATGATTTTAAATATAAATCTTAGAACATGGAAGTCATGAATGGTTCTCCATACCGATATTTGGTGGGGGGGGGTCCGCGGACTGAAAAGTTTGGGAACCACTGGTTTAGAGGATTTACACCAATATAAGAAAAAAGTTTCTGTAATTATCAACATAGGTCTGAAAATGTCTCATTTCCAGCTTGGCCACTATTTTGTGTATTTTAAGTAAAAATTTATATTTCAAGAAGTAATTGTGATACGTTAATGAAATTTGGTATGTGATTAAATAAGTTATTTTTTCTTTTTTATCTCAAATTTTAAAATAGGAGCCGCTTTAATTTTTTTATCACTAATATCTGTTTTGTAAATTTCAGCTTTATCATATTGTAGTTTATTAAGTTAAGGTATGAGCATTTTATTATGATTACAGTGGCAACTTGTTCTTTTTTTAAACATGCCCACATTTGTATTAAAAAGGAGTGAATTGTGAACATACAAATTTACTTCCTAGAGCGTTGCAGAATTGAAAACCATTCAGATAATATTTCATTGCCTCTTTGTCTATTCCTCACAGTCTTAAAATTATTTTTTCCTTTTTAGTTTCTGAACGTACACAATGCCAATCAAGGTGCTGTCACAAAAATGTAGTGCTTTTATATCTGTTTCTGTGAAAAACTTGTTCATTTAGCCCAAACTTTCCGCAAAATCAAGGAACGCTTGGCCTCAGCCTCGCCCCAAGATAAATTCCTCCTCTTGGTGGAAGCCTCCCGTATTATTGGTCTGCTATGAACGGACAACCACGGCAATCCCTCAAGCGAGACCTCGAGCTCGTAGCGTGGAATGCCAACGGCCTCGCTTCCCGGCATTCTGAGCTCTTAGATTCGTTGCCCGTCACAAGCCCGATGTGCTTCTTATTGGAGAGACGCACCTGACCCCGCATCGTCGATTCCGACTACCCAACTACGTGTGCTACCGGGATGACCGGTCGGATCGCGCAGGAGGGGGCACAGCCATCGTGGTGAAGGCGAGTCTTCGCCATCACCGCGTTGTCCTGCCTCAGCGGCGGAACCTCGAGTGCACCGCGGTTGAGCTCCATGGTGCTCTCGGCGGTCTACTCGTGGTTTCCGCTTACAAGCCTCCACAAACGGAGCTCCTGTCGAACGATCTGGAGGCCGTCTTTGGCGCACACAGAAGGGTAGTCCTGGTGGGCGACCTGAACTGTAAGCACCCTGATTGTGGGAGCCGCTTTGTGAAACCAAACGGGGACCGCTTACGCAGGTATGCTGATGCGGCTCGGGTCACAGTCATGGGCCCTACCGGGCCTACGTACTATCCCTCAAGGGCTAACTCCCGCCCTGATGTACTGGACATTGCCGCGGTCAGGGGCGTTTATTGCCCGGTCCACGTCTCGGCACTGTCCTCGGACCATTGCCCCATCAGTGTGCATATAGCTACCCAGCACTCTACCGTCCGCGACGAGCGGCGGGTAATCGAGTGGGAACGCTTTGGCCCGGCGTTTAGTCGCCGCCTACCTGAGCATATCCCGCTCGGCACTACCCAGCATGTCGACGAGGCAGTTGCCTTATTCGACACAGCCGTAGTCGCGGCGGTAGACGTGTCCTCCCGGATGAAGCCAGGGCTCACGCCCGACTATCAGCGTATCCCCGAGGAGGTGTCTCAGCTCGCTTGCGAGAGGAATCGCCTTCGGAGACGCTGGCAGAGGACTCGTGACCCAGCTGACAAGGCTGCGTTCAACAGAGCGTCCGGCAAGTTGTGTCGCGACATGCTGGCGTTCCGTAGACGCAACTGGGAGCTAGCTGTTACACAGATGGATGGCCCTGCCGAGAACCGTAATGTCTGGCGGATTCCCAGTGCCCTAACGGGAAAGCGTAAACGCGCGCCTCTCCCCACACTGGTCGGACTCGGCGGTCAACCACTTGGCCGCCCCCTCGAAAAGGCAGAGTTCTTGGCTGACAGTTTAGAGCGACAGTTCGCTCCCAACCCATCCAAGAACCCGGCTTTCACTGAGCAAATCTGCTGCGAGGTAGAGCGCTTTCTATCGGCCGGTATCACAGTCCAGCCGGAGCCCATCTCCCCGGAGGAGGTCTCTGAGAGGATTGTTCAGCTCAAGCCCCGGAAGGCGCCTGGCCCGGACGGAGTCATGAATTCCGCCCTCCATCGCCTTCCGGTGCGAGGAACACAGTTCCTTTCTGACCTGTTCAATTCATGCCTCAGACTGGCCTACTTTCCGGTAAAATGGAAAATGGCTACAGTAATAGTGATACCCAAGCCGGGAAAGAACTCTTCTCGCGTGGAAAACCTCAGGCCCATCAGCCTCTTGTCCGCGACGTCCAAGGTTTTCGAGCGATTGATCCAGCGTAGGATCCGCGACCATCTAGAAAGACTAGACGTGCTGATCCCCGAACAGTTCGGCTTTCGTGAGCTGCACTCCTCGACTCATCAGCTGATGAGACTCGTGGAATGCATTACCGAGGCTGGCTGCCAGGGCAAACAGGCGACTGCGATCTTCGTAGACGTAGAGAAAGCCTTTGACCGCGTGTGCCACGAGGGTGTCCTTTACAAACTCACGGAAGTCCTTCTTCCAGATTGCTACGTTCATTTGATCGGCAGCTTTCTGCAAGACCGTACCTTCCGAGTGAGAATAAACTACGTTCTCTTCGGAGAGGCGTATTACCGCTGGTGTCCCTCAGGGAAGTGTCCTTGGGCCTCTCATGTTCTCGTTGTTTGTCAACGACACGCCCCGAGTTCCTGGAGTTAAGTTGTCGCTGTTCGCGGACGACACTGCGGCTTTTGCCTCAGAGCCGAACGCGAGTTATGCGGCAATCAAGCTCCAGTGTCAGCTCGACGCGTATTTCGGGTGGACCAATGATTGGAGAGTTGCCGTTAACGCTTCCAAGAGCGCCGCGGTAATATTCTCGCGCAAACGCAAGCGGCCTCGGTCGCTTAAAGTAGGCCCCGTCGAGGTACCCTGGACCAACAGCGTCAAGTACCTCGGGCTCCACGTGGATTCCCGACTCACCTGGCGAACCCATACTCAGTACATCAGACAACGCGCTTCGGCGCAACTCAGTAGACTCTGGCCTGTGCTATTTAATCCGGCAATGACCCCCCGGCTAGGTAAGCTCATAGTCAACTCGTACGTGTTGCCCTGATTACCTACGCCTGTTCTGTTTGGGGATACCTGGCTCGGGGTCATAGAACAACCCTCCAGCGCGTACTCGACCGGGGACTGAAGCTCGCGTGTAAAGTCCCCCGGAGGTACTCTTCTCGACTTTTGAGGAGAGGACTCGGTGTCCGCTCTCTTGATGACACCGTGAGCGCCTGGCGCGTAGATTCTATGTTCGTTCCGACAGAGTGACCCACAATTCCCTCATTGCCGGACTTGGTAAGTACACCCCGCGACCAGGAGAGTCCTGGAAGCGACCTCGTTTATTAGTCCCGGTGGTATAATCCACCAATCGCAGGTCGTTTCAGACCCCCCTCCCCATAATTAGGTAAAAACATATAAAAAGAACTCAAATAGACCCAGTGGCAGGGACGGACTACCCTGAGCTGTTGCCAAGGTAGGCTGCGTTCGTTCTTTGCTCTTGTGTGTGGAATTTTCCACTGCACAACACTGGCTCCAGCTTGTCAGGAGTTCAATAACTCAGTTATTACTTACTCAATCAAGTTGAAACTTTCACATAGTGTTTTATACAATTAGTGCTGTGTGTTACAATTGTGCGGGCAGTGGTGAACTCGTGTTTTTTGGTGTTAGTGGGGTTTTGGTGTTCTCCGCTGCTGACTGTTGCCTGGTAAGTGTTGTAGCTTGTTAAGTAGCATACCGCACTACCCAGCTAGCGATCCCTAATATCTCACCAGCCTAGGCGTAGGTTAACCTCGCCGATGGCCGCACCCAACATTCCCGTCGGTCCTTCTCAGGGCCATGAAATCCCTCCCGGCGCTTTAGCGCAACATTTGCCAACCGAACCCGAGACAATGTCGGCTGGGACGAGTGCCATGGATACCGAGGAGTGGCAGACTGTGAGTAGCCGGAAACGGCGAAACAGTGGCGACTCCGCGGGGTCCGGGCGGTCTTCCCAGCTGGGTCCTGCCACGGACAGACCCGCTACGGCCACCTCAATACCTACCTCGCCCCGGCGGTTGCCGCGTCTGATCTTTGACCGGCCCTGTTGACTGGGATAAGGTCATGCGACGACTTCACCGGGCCGCTCCTGCGAATACCCTGACTGCAGTTTGTCAGGGTGGCCGCTCCGTCCGAATTGAAACCACGACCATCGACAGTTTCCGGCTCGCCCAGAAACTGCTGACTGATCGTGGTATCCCTTATTACACCTACGCCCTGCCGGAGGAGAGGAAACTCAAGGTCGAGATCATCGGCATCCCCGCCGATGTTCCCGTGCCTACAATCTCTCACGCCCTTGAACTTTTGGGCTTCACTGTCAGCTCTGTGACTCCTCTCTTCTCCCCCGGCAGACGTAATCCCAGAAATGCCTTCCTTGTAAAAATACTCAAGGTAGGAAAATTCCAAGACATCTATCAAGTAGATTCTCTCTTTTACCTCCGGGTAAAAGTATCAGCTTTCGAGTCCCGACCCGGACCCAAGCAGTGCTACAACTGCCAGCGGTACGGGCACAGCAGCGTCTATTGCCACTATCCGACACGCTGCGTTCGTTGTGGTGAAGGTCATCACAAGGGCGATTGTCCTCGTGAACGTACCGCCACTGCCACGTGCGCAAACTGTCGAGAACCACACCCGGCAAGCTCTCGCCAGTGTAAAAACTATCAAGACGCCCTAAAGCGCATCACCAAGGCCCAAAAGCGTATCCCACCTGCCCCCATGAAACCCTCAGCCCCTGCATTTGCCGCCCCGGCGGCCCCAGTTCCGGCTACCACGTCTGCGCCTGCAGCCGCTGTAGTCCCCCCGACCTGCCCAGCGCCTGCCGGAGCGCTCAGTTACGCGGCAGCCGCCGCCTCCGATGCATCTTTCCCTCCTTTGGCCTCGTCGCGAAAGCAACCCGCGCCAAAGAAGAAAAAGTCATCAACCACTATCTCACGCAGCACTGTGACGGTTTGCCTGAGAACCGGCGCTCGTATAAGAAAATTTAATATATAAAAATGAATAATATGAAATGCTTAATCGCCGAATTAACTAATTAATTATAGTGACGTAGCGTGCGCTATTGGCAGTACTTCGTTTTACTGAATCCCCACGCGCTCTGGTGACGTTGCGGTGTGATTAGGGTTTTCAATGCGCGTTTAAGTCAGTCGGATCTCGCCTTCCGTTTCGCTCAGCTGTACCTCTCCGACAGGGTTGAAGTTTTTAATTGTCTTGTATCACTTTCGCAATGGCTAGATAATCTCGTCCAGATCTGCGGTGAGTACCCTTTAGATATTATCGGTTGCGTAAAATAATATGTGAATTTGAGTGTTATGTGAGTGGATGGAGATGGATAGCTTTTTGAATATTGTAATATAACACAAATTAAAATGAAAATAAAGTCCCTCTGTTGAGCTCGCCAATTTGTAATATTACGTACAAATAGAAGATGATGATGCCCCACTGTTGTGAGCGCCAATTTGTAATATACCGGGGTTATCACAAATAAAGATTTAGTTGATAAGAAAAAAAGTTTTGTGGTTTATTAATTTAATTTAAAAAAATTTAATAATGTTTCATTTTTTCTATTTTTATTAATTAATTAATTATAATTTTTAATTACTTGAATGGTAAATTAGTTATTGTGTGTCAAAATATTTGTTTCACTAGAGATAATCGACTTAGCTCCTCTTCTTCTTCTTCTTGATATATTTTTTTAATACTTCTAATTTATGTTTAGAAGAAAGAAAAAGCTAATATTTATAATACAAATAATAATAAACACAAGTATTTGAACAATTCTGATATTTATTTTTAAATATTGTGCGCCAAAATTATCGCACATTATCGATGTGCGTAATTTTGGCGCACAATATTTAAAAATAAATATCAGAATTGTTCAAATACTTGTGTTTATTATTATTTGTATTATAAATATTAGCTTTTTCTTTCTTCTAAACATAAATTAGAAGTATTAAAAAAATATATCAAGAAGAAGAAGAAGAGGAGCTAAGTCGATTAACTCTAGTGAAACAAATATTTTGACACACAATAACTAATTTACCATTCAAGTAATTAAAAATTATAATTAATTAATTAATCAAAATAGAAAAAAAATGAAACATTATTAAATTTTTTTAAATTAAATTAATAAACCATAAAACTTTTTTTCTTATCAACATAATCTTTATTTGTGATAACCCCGGTATATTACAAATTGGCGCTCACAACAGTGGGGCATCATCATCTTCTATTTGTACGTAATATTACAAATTGGCGAGCTCAACAGAGGGACTTTATTTTCATTTTAATTTGTGTTATATTACAATATTCAAAAAGCTATCCATCTCCATCCACTCACATAACACTCAAATTCACATATTATTTTACGCAACCGATAATATCTAAAGGGTACTCACCGCAGATCTGGACGAGATTATCTAGCCATTGCGAAAGTGATACAAGACAATTAAAAACTTCAACCCTGTCGGAGAGGTACAGCTGAGCGAAACGGAAGGCGAGATCCGACTGACTTAAACGCGCATTGAAAACCCTAATCACACCGCAACGTCACCAGAGCGCGTGGGGATTCAGTAAAACGAACGTACTGCCAATAGCGCACGCTACGTCACTATAATTAATTAGTTAATTCGGCGATTAAGCATTTCATATTATTCATTTTTATATATTAAATTTTCTTATACGAGCGCCGGTTCTCAGGCAAACCGTCACAGTGCTGCGTGAGATAGTGGTTGATGACTTTTTCTTCTTTGGCGCGGGTTGCTTTCGCGACGAGGCCAAAGGAGGGAAAGATGCATCGGAGGCGGCGGCTGCCGCGTAACTGAGCGCTCCGGCAGGCGCTGGGCAGGTCGGGGGGACTACAGCGGCTGCAGGCGCAGACGTGGTAGCCGGAACTGGGGCCGCCGGGGCGGCAAATGCAGGGGCTGAGGGTTTCATGGGGGCAGGTGGGATACGCTTTTGGGCCTTGGTGATGCGCTTTAGGGCGTCTTGATAGTTTTTACACTGGCGAGAGCTTGCCGGGTGTGGTTCTCGACAGTTTGCGCACGTGGCAGTGGCGGTACGTTCACGAGGACAATCGCCCTTGTGATGACCTTCACCACAACGAACGCAGCGTGTCGGATAGTGGCAATAGACGCTGCTGTGCCCGTACCGCTGGCAGTTGTAGCACTGCTTGGGTCCGGGTCGGGACTCGAAAGCTGATACTTTTACCCGGAGGTAAAAGAGAGAATCTACTTGATAGATGTCTTGGAATTTTCCTACCTTGAGTATTTTTACAAGGAAGGCATTTCTGGGATTACGTCTGCCGGGGGAGAAGAGAGGAGTCACAGAGCTGACAGTGAAGCCCAAAAGTTCAAGGGCGTGAGAGATTGTAGGCACGGGAACATCGGCGGGGATGCCGATGATCTCGACCTTGAGTTTCCTCTCCTCCGGCAGGGCGTAGGTGTAATAAGGGATACCACGATCAGTCAGCAGTTTCTGGGCGAGCCGGAAACTGTCGATGGTCGTGGTTTCAATTCGGACGGAGCGGCCACCCTTACAAACTGCAGTCAGGGTATTCGCAGGAGCGGCCCGGTGAAGTCGTCGCATGACCTTATCCCAGTCAACAGGGCCGGTCAAAGATCAGACGCGGCAACCGCCGGGGCGAGGTAGGTATTGAGGTGGCCGTAGCGGGTCTGTCCGTGGCAGGACCCAGCTGGGAAGACCGCCCGGACCCCGCGGAGTCGCCACTGTTTCGCCGTTTCCGGCTACTCACAGTCTGCCACTCCTCGGTATCCATGGCACTCGTCCCAGCCGACATTGTCTCGGGTTCGGTTGGCAAATGTTGCGCTAAAGCGCCGGGAGGGATTTCATGGCCCTGAGAAGGACCGACGGGAATGTTGGGTGCGGCCATCGGCGAGGTTAACCTACGCCTAGGCTGGTGAGATATTAGGGATCGCTAGCTGGGTAGTGCGGTATGCTACTTAACAAGCTACAACACTTACCAGGCAACAGTCAGCAGCGGAGAACACCAAAACCCCACTAACACCAAAAAACACGAGTTCACCACTGCCCGCACAATTGTAACACACAGCACTAATTGTATAAAACACTATGTGAAAGTTTCAACTTGATTGAGTAAGTAATAACTGAGTTATTGAACTCCTGACAAGCTGGAGCCAGTGTTGTGCAGTGGAAAATTCCACACACAAGAGCAAAGAACGAACGCAGCCTACCTTGGCAACAGCTCAGGGTAGTCCGTCCCTGCCACTGGGTCTATTTGAGTTCTTTTTATATGTTTTTACCTAATTATGGGGAGGGGGGTCTGAAACGACCTGCGATTGGTGGATTATACCACCGGGACTAATAAACGAGGTCGCTTCCAGGACTCTCCTGGTCGCGGGGTGTACTTACCAAGTCCGGCAATGAGGGAATTGTGGGTCACTCTGTCGGAACGAACATAGAATCTACGCGCCAGGCGCTCACGGTGTCATCAAGAGAGCGGACACCGAGTCCTCTCCTCAAAAGTCGAGAAGAGTACCTCCGGGGGACTTTACACGCGAGCTTCAGTCCCCGGTCGAGTACGCGCTGGAGGGTTGTTCTATGACCCCGAGCCAGGTATCCCCAAACAGAACAGGCGTAGGTAATCAGGGCAACACGTACGAGTTGACTATGAGCTTACCTAGCCGGGGGGTCATTGCCGGATTAAATAGCACAGGCCAGAGTCTACTGAGTTGCGCCGAAGCGCGTTGTCTGATGTACTGAGTATGGGTTCGCCAGGTGAGTCGGGAATCCACGTGGAGCCCGAGGTACTTGACGCTGTTGGTCCAGGGTACCTCGACGGGGCCTACTTTAAGCGACCGAGGCCGCTTGCGTTTGCGCGAGAATATTACCGCGGCGCTCTTGGAAGCGTTAACGGCAACTCTCCAGTCATTGGTCCACCCGAAATACGCGTCGAGCTGACACTGGAGCTTGATTGCCGCATAACTCGCGTTCGGCTCTGAGGCAAAAGCCGCAGTGTCGTCCGCGAACAGCGACAACTTAACTCCAGGAACTCGGGGCGTGTCGTTGACAAACAACGAGAACATGAGAGGCCCAAGGACACTTCCCTGAGGGACACCAGCGGTAATACGCCTCTCCGAAGAGAACGTAGTTTATTCTCACTCGGAAGGTACGGTCTTGCAGAAAGCTGCCGATCAAATGAACGTAGCAATCTGGAAGAAGGACTTCCGTGAGTTTGTAAAGGACACCCTCGTGGCACACGCGGTCAAAGGCTTTCTCTACGTCTACGAAGATCGCAGTCGCCTGTTTGCCCTGGCAGCCAGCCTCGGTAATGCATTCCACGAGTCTCATCAGCTGATGAGTCGAGGAGTGCAGCTCACGAAAGCCGAACTGTTCGGGGATCAGCACGTCTAGTCTTTCTAGATGGTCGCGGATCCTACGCTGGATCAATCGCTCGAAAACCTTGGACGTCGCGGACAAGAGGCTGATGGGTCTGAGGTTTTCCACGCGAGAAGAGTTCTTTCCCGGATCAGTAATCACTATTACTGTAGCCGTTTTCCATTTCACCGGAAAGTAGGCCAGTCTGAGGCATGAATTGAACAGGTCAGAAAGGAACTGTGTTCCTCGCTCCGGAAGGCGATGGAGGGCGGAATTCATGACTCCGTCCGGGCCAGGCGCCTTCCGGGGCTTGAGCTGAACAATCCTCTCAGAGACCTCCTCCGGGGAGATGGGCTCCGGCTGGACTGTGATACCGGCCGATAGAAAGCGCTCTACCTCGCAGCAGATTTGCTCAGTGAAAGCCGGGTTCTTGGATGGGTTGGGAGCGAACTGTCGCTCTAAACTGTCAGCCAAGAACTCTGCCTTTTCGAGGGGGCGGCCAAGTGGTTGACCGCCGAGTCCGACCAGTGTGGGGAGAGGCGCGCGTTTACGCTTTCCCGTTAGGGCACTGGGAATCCGCCAGACATTACGGTTCTCGGCAGGGCCATCCATCTGTGTAACAGCTAGCTCCCAGTTGCGTCTACGGAACGCCAGCATGTCGCGACACAACTTGCCGGACGCTCTGTTGAACGCAGCCTTGTCAGCTGGGTCACGAGTCCTCTGCCAGCGTCTCCGAAGGCGATTCCTCTCGCAAGCGAGCTGAGACACCTCCTCGGGGATACGCTGATAGTCGGGCGTGAGCCCTGGCTTCATCCGGGAGGACACGTCTACCGCCGCGACTACGGCTGTGTCGAATAAGGCAACTGCCTCGTCGACATGCTGGGTAGTGTCGAGCGGGATATACTCAGGTAGGCGGCGACTAAACGCCGGGCCAAAGCGTTCCCACTCGATTACCCGCCGCTCGTCGCGGACGGTAGAGTGCTGGGTAGCTATATGCACACTGATGGGGCAATGGTCCGAGGACAGTGCCGAGACGTGGACCGGGCAATAAACGCCCCTGACCGCGGCAATGTCCAGTACATCAGGGCGGGAGTTAGCCCTTGAGGGATAGTACGTAGGCCCGGTAGGGCCCATGACTGTGACCCGAGCCGCATCAGCATACCTGCGTAAGCGGTCCCCGTTTGGGTTCACAAAGCGGCTCCCAAAATCAGGGTGCTTACAGTTCAGGTCGCCCGCCAGGACTACCCTTCTGTGTGCGCCAAAGACGGCCTCCAGATCGTTCGACAGGAGCTCCGTTTGTGGAGGCTTGTAAGCGGAAACCACGAGTAGACCGCCGAGAGCACCATGGAGCTCAACCGCGGTGCACTCGAGGTTCCGCCGCTGAGGCAGGACAACGCGGTGATGGCGAAGACTCGCCTTCACCACGATGGCTGTGCCCCCTCCTGCGCGATCCGACCGGTCATCCCGGTAGCACACGTAGTTGGGTAGTCGGAATCGACGATGCGGGGTCAGGTGCGTCTCTCCAATAAGAAGCACATCGGGCTTGTGACGGGCAACGAACTCTAAGAGCTCAGAATGCCGGGAAGCGAGGCCGTTGGCATTCCACGCTACGAGCTCGAGGTCTCGCTTGAGGGATTGCCGTGGTTGTCCGTTCATAGCAGACCAATAATACGGGAGGCTTCCACCAAGAGGAGGAATTTATCTTGGGGCGAGGCTGAGGCCAAGCGTTCCTTGATTTTGCGGAAAGTTTGGGCTAAATGAACAAGTTTTTCACAGAAACAGATATAAAAGCACTACATTTTTGTGACAGCACCTTGATTGGCATTGTGTACGTTTAGAAACTAAAAAGGAAAAAATAATTTTAAGACTGTGAGGAATAGACCAAGAGGCAATGAAATATTATCTAAATGGTTTTCAATTCTGCAACGCTCTAGGAAGTAAATTTTTATGTTCACAATTCACTCCTTTTTAATACAAATGTGGGTATGTTTAAAAAAAGAACAAGTTGCCACTGTAATCATAATAAAATGCTCATACCTTAACTTAATAAACTACAATATGATAAAGCTGAAATTTACAAAACAGATATTAGTGATAAAAAAATTAAAGCGGCTCCTATTTTAAAATTTGAGATAAAAAAGAAAAAATAACTTATTTAAACACATACCAAATTTCATTAACGTATCACAATTACTTCTTGAAATATAAATTTTTACTTAAAATACACAAAATAGTGGCCAAGCTGGAAATGAGACATTTTCAGACCTATGTTGATAATTACAGAAACTTTTTTCTTATATTGGTGTAAATCCTCTAAACCAGTGGTTCCCAAACTTTTCAGTCCGCGGACCACCCCCCCCCCCAAAAATATCGGTATGGAGAACCACTCATGACTTCCATGTTCTAAGATTTATATTTAAAATCATATTCGAAATGAAATATTTCCATAAAAACTACTACTTTCTACTTATTGCTTCAGCCTTAACCACAGTACTGTGGTCACTAACGTATACCACCTCACGTTTTCGCACTCGATTTTCACTGATGATGGCAGTCGATGGCACTGCCGAAACGACTGGTTTTGCAGAAAACACTGGACTACGGCTAAACAGCCCGGAAAGGAATTTTAACAAATACTACTTCTTTGTTGCCGATAACGTAGTACACATATAAAAAATTCTCCCCTCCAACTTCAACTATAATTTTTAATAATAGAAAATTATACCCCACCCCGTTCACCTAACCTCTTCATTTATAGATATTTCATCTACGTTTCTACAGTGGATTATTATGAGCTTCTTATCAGGATACTTTATTTATAAAAATTAAGTATTTTACTGTTATTAAATCATAAAATGTTGCCGGTAAACTACCCCTTTCTCTTAACCGATCTTCTCCAAAATCAATAGACCTTCAGTCCTCTAAAATTCAGGAACGCATACAAAAAAATGTTTGATTCTGTTTGAATGTGCGGCAGTTATCGTTCGTCATGGAAACATTTCTCTTGTTACAACATAAAATGTTACTGGTAAACTACCCCTTTCCCTTAACCGATCATCACCAAAATCAACAGACCTTGAGTTCTCTACAAATCAGGAAAGTGTACAAAAAATTATTTATTTCTCTTTGAATTTTCGGCAGTTAACGTTCGTCATAAACAAAATTACCCTTTTTAAAACATAAAACGTTTCTGATAAACTACCCCTTTCCCTTAACCGCTCTTCAAAAAAATCAACAGACCTTGAGTTCTGTATAATTCAAAAAGGTATTCAGAAGAGTAGTTGATTCTGTTTGAATTTACGGCAGTTATCGTTCGTCATATAAAAAATTACCCTTGTTAAAACATAAAATGTTGCTGGTAAACTTCCCCTTCCCTTAACCGATCTTCACCAACACCAATAGGTATTGAGAACTCTACAATACAGGGCTGTATGAAAAACATCATTTGATTCTGTTTGAATTTGCGGCTGTTATCGTTTGCCATAGAAAATACCCTTGTTAAAACATAAAACATTGCAGGTAAGCTACCCCTTTCCCTTAACCGATATTTAAAAAAATTAACAGACCTTGAGTTCTGTATAATTCAAAAAGGTATGCAGAAGAGTAGTTGATTCTGTTTTAATGTACGGCAGTTATCGTTCGTCATACAAAAAATTGCTCTTGTTAAAACTTAAATGTTGCGGGTAAACTATCCTATTCCCTTAAACCGATCTACACCAAAACAAACAGGTCTTGAGAACTCCGCATTTCAGGGCTGTATGCAAAACATTATTTGATTCTGTTTGAATTTGCGGCTGTTATCGTTTGCCATAGAAACAAATTAACCTTGATAAAATAAACGTTGCCGGTAAACCCTTTCCCTTAACCGATCTTTACCAAAACCAACAGGTCTTGAGAACTCTACTATTCCGGGCTGTATGCAAAATATTATTTGATTCTGTTTGAATTTGCGGCTGCTATCGTTTGCCATAGAAAATATCGGTATGGAGAACCATACATGACTTCCATGTTCTAAGATTTATATTTAAAATCATATTCGAAATGAAATATTTCCACAGAAACTACTTATTTCTATTTATTACTTCAGCCTTAACCACAGTGCTGTGGTCACTAACGTATACCACCTCACATCTTCGCACTCGATTTTCACTGATGATGGAAGTCGACGGCACTGCCGAAACATCTGGTTTTGCAGAAAACGTTGGACTACGGCCAATCAGCCCGAGAAGGAATTTTAACAAAGTACTACTTCTTTGTTGCCGATAACGTAGTACACTTATATAAAAAATTCTACCCCCTAAACTATAATTTTCATTAATAGAAAATTACCCCCAACTCGTTCACCTAACCTCTTCATTTATAGATATTTCATCTAAGTTTCTACAGTGGATTATTATGAGCTACTTATCACTATACTTTATTTATCAAAATTAAGTACATTACTCTTGTTAAAACATAAAACGTTGCAGGTAAACTACCCCTTTCTCTAAACCGATCTTCACCAAAATCAATAGACCTTCAGTCCTCTACAATGCAGGGATGCATGCAAAAAAATAATTGATTCTGTTTGAATGTGCGTCAGTTATCGTTCGTCATTAAAACATTTCTCTTGTTACAACATAAAATGTTTCTGGTAAACTTCAGCTTTCCCTTAACCGATCTTCACCAAAATCAACAGACCTTGAGTTCTCTATAACTCAGGAAAGTGTACAAAAAATTAATTGATTCTCTTTGAATTTTCGGCAGTTAACGTTCGTCATAAACAAAATTACCCTTTTTAAAACATAAAACGTTGCTGATAAACTACCCCTTTCCCTTAACCGATCTTCAACAAAATCAACAGACCTTGAGTTCTGTATAGTTCAAAAAGGAATGCAGAAGAGTAGTTGATTATGTTTGAATTTGCGGCTGTTATCGTTTGCCATAGGAAAAAACTACCCTTGATTAAAAAAAACTGTTGCAGTTAACTACCCCTTTCCCTTAACCGATCTTCACCAAAAACAATAGGTGTTGAGAACTCTACAACTTAGGGCTGTATGCAAGTAATCTTTTGATTCTGTTTGAATTTGCGGTTGTTATCGTTTCCCATACAAAAACATCCACACACACACACACACATCGATAAATGACTTTTTTTCATGTTTTGAGTGTAGTACAATCAGAATCTGCAATAATCTCGAACACAATTTTTTTTCCCATCACCATACTTCTATTTCCTTAAGGAACATGGAAGTAAAATTACCCTTAACAAAAAAACGTTGCAGGTAAACTACCCCTTCCCCTTAACCGATCTTCACCAAAAACAATGTCTTGAGTACTCTACAAATCATGGCTGTATGCAAAACATTATTTGATTCTGTTTGTATTTGCGGCTGTTATCGTTTGCCATAGAAAATAACTTTGTTGAAACATAAAACGTTCAGGTAAACTACCCCTTTCCGTTAACCGATGTTCAACTAAGTCAACAGACCTTGAATTCTGTATAATTCAAAAAGGTATGCAAAAGAGTAGTTGATAATGTTTGAATTTAGGCAGTTGTCGTTCGTCATAGAAAAATTTACCCTTGTTAAATATACAGTTTTGCTTGTAAAATACCCTATTCCCTTAACCGATCTTCACCAAACCAACAGGTCTTGAGATCTCCACAATTCAGGTCTGTATGGAAAACATTATTTGAATCTGTTTGAATTTGCGGCTGTTATCGTTTGCCATAGAAAATAACCTTTTTCAAACATAAAATGTTGCTGGTAAACTACCCCTTTCCCTTAACCGATCTTCACCAAAAACAATAGGTCTTGAGAACTCTACAATTTAGTGCAGTATGCAAATCAGTGGCGAAACTAGTAGTTAATGGATGGGTAGGCAAAAGTCTTACCTTAAATTTTTTTGTAGAGTAGTTCAACACGGCGAGTTTTCTTGCTTGCAAAATTGTCAACTACACGGTCTTTGAACAACTGGTCACTCATCAATTCCTTCACAAATTTTTTTCAATAGCAATGGTGCTAAGAGAGTTAAGTCTTTCATTGGTCATTGTATTGCGCAAGTAGTTTTTTATTCTTTTCAGAGTACTCATACTCCTTTCTGAAGAAGCCGTGGTAACAGGAAACGTTAAAATCAAACGAATTAATTTTGAAACTTCCACGTACACTGGTTCTAAGTCATTAAGAACTATAAAATGTAAAAGTCTTTGAGGGAAGAAATGTTTTCCAGTATCTGAGTAAATGTTTTTTAATTCATTTTCCAGTCTTTCACTATTGAAAAAGGGTATTTATTTATAAGGCTGTTCAATTTAGTAGAAGGAAAAGTCTCTTTGTAAGAAATGAAGTGATTTGGATCCAACAACTCAACAAACTGGATACTTTCGAAATCACTGAACCGTACCTCCAGCTGCATAATCAAAGTATCAAGAACTTCATAAGTTAACGTTTTCAGATGTTTCCTGTTACTGTCATCTATATTTACCTCACTGCTTATTTGGTGACATTTTTCAATGCAGGACGACACAGTGTTTTCTGATCTCATGTCTTTGAGGATAGCAGTAGTTTTCTTAATTTCAGTGTTGCACAGAATTATATCGGAGATAGTTTTGTGTTGCAGTAGAAAACAGAGATGGTCAGTATAAACGAATATTTCCCTATAGAAACAAAGTAAGTAAATGAAATGGGTCTTTTTGAGTATGTTAAGCAATCCAACAGCAGAATTGTACGAATCACTATCCCATCCTTCATCATTCTCTGTATGTCCTCAAAAATCTGTCTCAAGTCAACATAGTGGGAAAAGATGGTATGAACTACTCTGGAATTGAAGTTCCAACGGGGGGGTGGATGCTTGTGGAAGTTTAAATCCTCTAGATTCTAGAAGCTGTGATCTCTTTTAGGATCTACAAAAAAATGTGTGAAATGCTGTCAGATTGTGAATGAAGAACCTAACCGATTTGATCGTTTTAGTGCAATGAAGAAGTACGAGGTTTAACTTGTGAGCATAACAATGTAGAAATAATGTTCTTAGGCAAGTCTGTTTTACAATGTGCTGAACACCTCCATGCTTTCCAGCCATTACAGAGGCTCCATCCGTAGTTTGACAGACTACCTTCTCAGTTGCACCCCACTTTTTTGAAACGTCAACAATTAATTCTGATAAGCCTGATGCAGTCTTATCTACTGAAACATCGTAAAACCCAATGAACCTTTCTAATGGACCTTCTTTTGAACAAAATCTAAAAATTATGCTGACTTGAAATCTACTTGATACGTCTAAAGTTTCATCTGCCTGAATTCCAATAAAATCGCAAGAATCTAACTCTGCCTTAATCTTCTCTTGAATTATATCAGTTACAGATTCAACTAATTCATTCTGAATATCGCTTGATGTACCTTTAAAGCGTGACGTAGACTGGAGATGATCTCGAATGTACTGCTCCTGCTTAGAAAGAAGATCTAACAATTCTAGATAATTACCCCGGTTGACTGAGTCTTCCCCTTCGAAATGACCTCGAAATCCAAGCTCCTGTTTACCGAGAAAACACACAATGTCAACAAGTCTTTCAACAACAAGCCTATTTTGTTTCACGACTTCATTATGTTTAACAGCTTGAATTCTAGCCCCTTCAGAGAGAGTATGTTCAATCCTCACGCGTCCCAGCAAACGGTACCGCTCTTCATTTTGAATATGTTTATTTGAATTCTGGTGTTTGTCTGCCTTTCTAAGAAAGTTTTTTGTTACCGTCACTCCATATAAAATCCATTCTTTTTCACCAGAAAACAAGATACATGTATAACAAAAAAGTCTGTTGGTTTCGGAACAGCCTGTCACCCACGAATATCGCTCGTACCAAGAAAACTGAAATTTTCTAGATACTTTACCATCAAAATGTTTAATTTCTAAATTAGGCGTAAATCTCTTGTTTTTAACACCAAATTTTTCTTTGTAACTCCAAGAAGAAAACGGCTTACTTTTTAATAATTTTAAAAGACCTGACAAAGTATTAAAAGCACCGCGTTCACTCATTTCGGGCGACACACTTATATTCATACACAATAATATAACTAATTGAACTTCCAAATTTATAACTTGATTAGTTTCTATATAGGCCTATATGTTTAATGTCACAAATAATTTAAATGACAGTGTTGATCGTCTATTAGTTCACCGGAATCACAGGCACACTTTTAATAACCGCACAATATAAACACGATTATAAACAACACAGTGCGCTTTAAAACTCGCACAACAGCAGTGAGACATGCCTCAACGCTACAGTGTGTGGAGCGCTGGTCAATCTCCCGCTCCAGCACTGCCAAGTCTCGGCCAACACATTGCTTACATACGATGTATACAAAAAATGCTGAGGCAGGTTCACGTTGCCTCATTCGCTTTAAACTAACTATGTCTGCTGTCACTTGTCACCGTCTAACGGTCGCTGATTAAAGCATGTAATTAGTAAATTCGACAATTACAGTAACAATGTATAATCTTTACGTTACATACTTCATACGTATTTATAATTTTTATTCTACAGAATGTTTCAGGGTAGGCATCGCCTCAATTGCCTCCATGTAACTTCGCCACTGAAAAATCTTTTGATTCTGTTTGAATTTGCGGCTGTTATCGTTTGCCATAGAAAATACCCTTGTTAAAATATAAAACGTTGCCGGTAAACTACCCCTTTCCCTGAACCGATCTTCACCAAATACAATAGGTGTTGAGAACACTACAATTCAGGGCGATATGCAAAAGAGTAGTTGATTCTGTTTGAATTTGCGGCTGTTATCGTTTGCCATAGGAAAAAATTACCATTGATTAAAAATAAAACGTTGCAGGTAAAGTACCCCTTTCCCTTAACCGATCTTCACCAAAAACAACAGGTCTTGAATACTCTACAAATCAGGGCTGCATGCAAAAATTATTTGATTCTGTTTGAATTTGCGGCTGTTACCGTTTGTCATAGAAAAAAATCCACACACACACACACACACACACACACACACACACACACACACACACACACACACACCACACACACATTTAGAAAAATGACTTTTTTTCATGTTTTGAGTGTAGTACAATCAGAATCTGCAATAATCTCGAACACGATTTTTTTTGCCATCACCATACTTCCATTTCCTAATATAACTTTCCATTTTCCATAACCTAACCTAGTAAAATATCGGTATGGAGAACCATACATGACTTCCATGTTCTAAGATTTATATTTAAAATCATATTCGAAATGAAATATTTCCATAGAACTACGTCTTTCTACTTATTGCTACAGCATTAACCACAGTACTGTGGTCGCTAACGTGTACCACCTCACGTTTTCGCACTCGATTCTCACTGATGATGGCAGTCGATGGCACTGCCGAAAAGTCTGGTTTTGCAGAAAACATTGGACAACGGCTAAACAGCCCGGGAAGGAATTTTAACAAAAAACTACTTCTTTGTTGCCGATAACGTATTACACATATAAAAAATTCTCCCCTCCAACTTCAACCATAATTTTTAATAATAGAAAATTTTCCCCCACCCGTTCACCTAACCTCTTCATTTATAGATATTTCATCTACGTTTCTACAGTGGATTATTATGAGCTTCTTATCAGGATCCCTTATTTATAAAAATTATGTATTTTACTCTTGTTAAATCATAAAACGTTTCAGGTAAACTACCCCTTTCTCTTAACCGATCTTCTCCAAAATCAATAGACCTTCAGTCTGTAACCCCTCTTTACATTTTTTTTGCTTTATAAAAAATCTCTTTTTTTTTTTAAAGAGGGGCCACTAGTTATTTAAAACTAGGCAGAAGGCCTAGAGAAGCAAAAAATGCGCTGGGTCCAGTGAGACGGGACTTGCAATTAAAACTCGCTTTTACCCAAGTATAAGTCTTTATTATTTCCAATTTTTAAAATTTTTTGTTTTTAGCCAAATTCTTTAACCCCAATATAAATTAAATATAATTTAAAAATTTCATTAAAAAAAACCTCCAATCCACTCCTTGACATTATAACATTCTATACATTAACATATACATAACATACAAAATATCATTCTTCAAAAAAAATTTTGTAACATCCATTTCCCCAAAATAGCATAACAATGTAATGTAAAACTCTTTTTGCAATCTTTAAACATTCTTAAAATATACATATATAAAACATCACATAAATTCAACATCATATAAATCTTTCAAATACCCCCCCTTTATATAATCCAACGTTTAGTATCAAAAATACATAATTGACATGCACATAAAATACGAATACAATTAATCTACATACATCAATACACATAGAAAAATATATATATATACCACACACAAACACACACACACACACACACACACACACACACACATGTTCACCTGGCACACAGCCTATATATTTTCATCATACTGCACGAGAATGTGGAAAACTCCAGTATCTGTCATCAAGACCCCCCCCCCCAAAACTACCGTAATCAGATGAAGTGCCCAGCAAGGCTTAAAAACTTCTCATTTAAGAAAAACAAAATCCATTAACTCGTTAGAGTATAACCGAGTTAAAACAAAACGAAATAATTACAAGGATTCGAAATGGCCAAATTCAAATTGGCAAGACAGCCAGAACAACTCTTAAGTTACAATGCATAATAAAAAAAAATGTCGGTTTTGTTCCCCAAATAGTAAGGTGCCATCACAAGGTCAACATGGCTGCACGGTTTTATAAAATGCATATTTCTCACCTTCTTTCATGCTCTTACAAAAATACAAAATTTGAGCGAAAAACCCAGTGGGACGTAACCACCGGAAAATAACATAGAACTGAGGCTGATTTTATAACTTTACATTTATAACTGATGTAGTGAGAAACTGATAGTGTAATTATATATAAAAACTCAACAATTCATGCACTGGCTATGGCAGTAAAAAAAAATAATGAAATTTACTTATTACAGAATTATTAAACAGCTAAAAATAATTTTATAAAATGTAAAATCTATGGACTGAACCTAATAAAACATATATAAGGCGTTCACAGAGAACTGACTTGACCTCAGGCCCGGCCATGCGCCCGAACCAGATTCAACAAAAATTAACATGTCGGGTACCTGCAGACCACTGCACCAACAGGTGACGGCCACAGGTTAAAGCACCACCAAACCCTTAAATTATATAAAAAACAAATACCCCTATATATAAAAATTAATAAAATCCCCAACGTAAAAGGGGTACCACCAGCCGGTTAAGTACCCCCCAGCACACAAGCATAAATTATCAGCACCCATATGAATCAATAACATTCAGATTCCACACACTTTTACTGTTTAAAAGAGTTAATATAATTAAATTACCTTATTCGGTCCACCTTAGTGACACTAGCTTCTGTCGTTTAATGACGCGTTTCGGGATGAAATCCCATCTTCAGATACACAATAGTCAAAAGTCAAAACATAAATGTATACCACAATTTGTGGTTTGTCATAATTTAAAATATTTAAAATCTTTTAAATAAAATATATATAAAATAAAAACGTAACAACAGAATCGCTCGGAGCGCTCGCATGCATGCACGCTGTACTACGACTTCCTCACCACTGGCTATACTTATCATTCAACCGTATAGCAGTGTCAAACAGGTTATTAGAACCGAAGTTCATTTGATCATTTAATATGTTATTTTTGGTGATTGCGTTTTTTGTAGCTTTGTATATTTCGAACTCCTCTAGACTATCCATTAATTTACCCTTCTTGCAAGTATGCAACGCCACGAAATTGTTTTCGAAACTAGTATAACTATGATCTTTTTCTATTAAATGTTGTGCAAAACTGGAATTATTATTATTTGTTTTTGGAATGTGCTCTAAAAATCTTGTATAAAAATCTCTGCCGGATTGGCCGATGTAGAATGCTGCACAATTATCGCATTTAATTTTATAGACTCCTGATTTATTTTTTAAAGGAATATTTATTTTAGTTTTGAAAAAATTTTTTAAATTATTACAGGTTTTGAATGAAATAGTATATCCTTTACTTTTAAAAACAGATTTACTTTTAGAAAAAGTAAAGGATATACTATTTCATTCAAAACCTGTAATAATTTAAAAAATTTTTCAAAACTAAAATAAATATTCATTTAAAAAATAAATCAGGAGTCTATAATATTAAATGCGATAATTGTGCAGCATTCTACATCGGCCAATCCGGCAGAGATTTTTATACAAGATTTTTAGAGCACATTCCAAAAACAAATAATAATAATTCCAGTTTTGCACAACATTTAATAGAAAAAGATCATAGTTATACTAGTTTCGAAAACAATTTCGTGGCGTTGCATACTTGCAAGAAGGGTAAATTAATGGATATTAATTAAAGGAGTTCGAAATATACAAAGCTACAAAAAACGCAATCACCAAAAATAACATATTAAATGATCAAATGAACTTCGGTTCTAATAACCTGTTTGACACTGCTATACGGTTGAATGATAAGTATAGCCAGTGGTGAGGAAGTCGTAGTACAGCGTGCATGCATGCGAGCGCTCCGAGCGATTCTGTTGTTACGTTTTTATTTTATATATATTTTATTTAAAAGATTTTAAATATTTTAAATTATGACAAACCACAAATTGTGGTATACATTTATGTTTTGACTTTTGACTATTGTGTATCTGAAGATGGGATTTCATCCCGAAACGCGTCATTAAACGACAGAAGCTAGTGTCACTAAGGTGGACCGAATAAGGTAATTTAATTATATTAACCATAAAGTGACTCGGTACGTAAAACATGAATAGATTGTTTAAAAGAGGTATAACATCAAAATCGGCGGACACATTGCCCGTCTGGGTTTACACTTATTTTTTCGGGCGTAATCATTCGTAAAGTAAAACTGATAAAGTTTATAACCCTAATGTCCCGCTGGACTTGTGCACAAACGAAACTTAGAATAATGTCACATAGTATTAATTGCAGAGGCCAAAAATATTTTTTAAGGCATAAATATCACCTGCTTATAGTCCGGCACCGATCTCGTGGGTATTGCGGCGTGTCGTCCATCTCTTCCTCCCGGCAGCCAAGACGGAAGGTTGTTATGTTTATGGCATGGGTGGCAGTTGTTCAGCCACCTCCTGGAGCGAATCAGATTGTCGTCTTAATCAGGAACCCTGGACATTCATATTGGTAATTACTCTAGTGTTCCATAATTCACAATACCCATTTACCCCAGCATAAACTCACACAGCACATCATGCCCGGTTTTAACCTTTTTCAAATTTAAGTATACTTTGAAACTACCAAGACACCCTCCCAAGACCTCAATACATGATAATCTACCTTCTGAATGGAATTTTGTATAAAATAAATAGGTATTCACAAACTGTTTGTCAACTAATTAACCATCTTACTACAATTCAATATGAGTTAATAAACTTGAACAGGTTCGTGAAGTACGCCCGTTCCAACAAATATTACAAAATAATTTTCTTACGCCCCTTTTGATATAATTAGAATAATATACAGACATATAAAATTATAAAATACTGTATTTCAGCCAGTGTTAACACTCAAAGACGTGAATAATCAGTAATCAACCTGTGTCTACCACGTGGTGACTATGAACATATATATATCCACCCGCATCGCCGTTAATTTTAAGTTAAATATAATTCCTTTTATCAAACAATAAGTAAAAATACATTCAACACACTTACCGGAGAGTCACATAGCGTTTTTCTATCCATACGAATAGGCATTTTACAACGATCCAAAATCTCAAAGCAGCCGGGAGTAGCAGGACTGCAGCCAAGCGGTGCTGAACGTGAACTGAATTAGCTTGCAACGGAAAAACTGCTACGCCGCCTCGACCCCAGAGCGCGCGCAGATCAGTACAGCGAATGCACCGATACACGTTACCACGTGTACATCACGCGACGCCAATTAATTAACAATTACGGTGATGAAGCCTGTCATATCGTTAACTATTAGAAAACAGCCGGGTTTTTTGCCAAAACACGGCACACCCCCACTCAAAAAGGGCAACATGGTTGCCCAACTAGAACTCAGGGGTACCCTGCAGTGTACCCCTTATAGTTTATTAACTCTCGAGTAGCTATCGGTGTTCTCATCAGTCATGGCTCTCAGGAGAACAGAGGCTCAGAACACTGCGGCCATCCCCATGCGACCCTCTCCGCCATGCCGACCCCACGGGACCGCCCCAACACGTCACCCTCTGCGGTGACCATCGCCTACTTCTACAGGTCCCACTCACATACCCGTCCGAAGACCAAACAAGGTATCACCCACCTTGGTATGTGAGTGACCGTACTACCTCTCGTCCACCTCTTGGACCGACCAGCCATATGCGTCAGCACAAGGCCTCACAATCCTTGGCATATGGCTGGCCCACATCCCTACACTAGGGCGGACGGCCCCGCTTCGCCAGACCGAGAGGACCGCATCAAGGGCACAGGAAGATCCATCCCATCATTTACTCTTTCAAAAGATCAACTATAGGGGGGGTTACTTCTCCTCGGCACCGCCTAAACAACACACTCTCAACCCAAAAGACACACCAAAAACATCAACCGTGGAATGCAGCATGGCGCGGACCCTACAACGATCAACATCAAAATCAACAACTATGAACCACGAAACAACACCACATAACTTCTCCATCGTAACTTTTCAGAACAGGGGAAACTGACGATCTCCAAGACCACGATCCAAGTGCACTTTCGGTAAGCTCTCTAACTTTCTAACTCCTTTTGATTTTTTTTTTCTAAGGGAAGGGGTAGGAAAATTGGGAAGATGAAAAGGGCAAGGACCATTGAAAGTTCAATAGCTAGGACTAAGTGTAAGGTCATGGCGCCCTCCGGAAATAAGGATGAATGGAGGAAACCAAGGCTCGCGTGGGCAGGGACGCAACCCTGAAGTAGACGAACACGACTGGGACTGTGGGGAACATCTACCCGCTACCCGTTAACCGCTTCTTCTCACCTTTCTGTGACGGACTTTAGGTACTCGTTCCTTTCGGACACCACTCTCTGAGAAATTATCTCGTGTTGAGCTGTACTGATTTGTTTCTTCTGAATCAGAATCAAGGCAACTTACCTCACTACTTTCCTGCCGATTTGGATTATCCTCATCATCTAACTCCTCTGCTTCTGCCTTCCCCGCTTCTCTTTCTTCCAACCCTTCCTTTTCCACTTCTTCCTCATCTACCCTTTCCCCTTCTTCGTCCCCATAATCCAAATCAACCTCATGACACTGCACCTCCTCACCATCTTCCAGTTGCTCATCTGATCCATCTTCAACAGCATCTTCACCCAGCTCCTCACCAATTTCTGCATCACCCTCGACACCAGCTCCTTCACAAACTTGTTCACTAACCTCCTCTCCAATCTCGTTTTCCTCAAGATATTCATCATCAACATCATCGCCATCACGTCCACTACCACCATTCGAACACTGCACATCTTCATCATCCTCTAGTTGCTCATCTGGTCCACCTGAAACTTCTTTCCGTTCTTCGGAATCCTCAACACTACTTACAGAAGCCGTCCGCAAATCTGCACACACTACATCATCCTCACTCACACACTCCACAACGCTACCACCAAATTTCTCCTCAACTTCTACCTCATCTCCTTCCACCACACTTGCAGCATGGACATCCCCTTTTCCACCCGCAACCTCAGAAACGTTTGCAGCATGGACATCCCCGTATCCATCCGCAAACTCAGACTCTTCAGTCTCCCTAACACCTACAACTATACTTCCCTGT
Source organism: Magicicada septendecula (assembly GCA_034769895.1). Classification (NCBI taxonomy): domain Eukaryota; kingdom Metazoa; phylum Arthropoda; class Insecta; order Hemiptera; family Cicadidae; genus Magicicada; species Magicicada septendecula. The sequence continues at coordinate 493,580,285 of CM068367.1, forward strand.
GCAGCATCTGCAGACCGCTCTTCTGCCTCTTCCTTCGATTAATCTCCTTCGCCACTTTCAGCAACTATAGCGTCCTCAACATTTCCCACCCTGGAATCCAGCTGTCCAGGTCCATGTGCAATGTCTAAACTAAATTCAACTGGCGATGGTAAAGCTACACCATCAAGTGACTTCTCACATCCCTGCGTAGGCGATGATGATGTTATAGGATCTGGATCCCTCATGAACCGAGATGGAGATACCGGAACAAATTCCACGGCATCTGGATTCAACTGTGACGTCACCTCTGAGTCCTCTAATTCAGTATCAACAGACGTGTTCTTGCCGTCTTGTATTGATCCCACGAAATAATTCCCCTCTTCTTCTTTCTCTTCGCCTTCTTCATCCACAACTCTATTAGGCACTTGTAATTCCTCTGGAACCCTTAAAGTTTCCTTTCTCTCCAAATAGGAATAAAGACTTGCTACCGGCTCCCTACTTGCCGATGTATGTTCCCTAATATAACTTCTTCTTCCCCTGTTAATTTCATACTTCTTTGTTTTCGGTGCTGTAGCTGTTGTTACCGTCTTTCCACTTGCCACCCCCTTGTAGCCTCCATTACTTACGGAATACTCAGTATTTCTTACCGTTTCTTGTGTTCTCCACCAACCGCCATGTTTGTCCTTTTTAGCTCTTCCTAACAAACCACTGGAGTATTGGACATGTGTAGCAGCTCTTCCCCGGGACTCGTCCCCCGCCTGAACATTACTAGAAACCACACACAACCGGTCCAGATCCGCAAAACAACGGGGACGGTCCGCGAATATCAAACGAGATCTCTCTTGGGGATTCAGTCCTGCCAGAATTGCTTGTATAACTTCCGTCTCGGGCAACCCCAACCTTAATACCCGGGCAGCTTTCCGTATGTCGTGCACGAAGTCCCCCAACGCCTCTCCGTTGGCCTGTAGGCGATAGAATAAATCAAACTTAAGCTGGGCACGTCGTCGATGGGGTATGAAGAAATCCAACACTTCCCCATGGAAAGCGTCGACACTGCCGCCCCAACGCAGAGTGTTGGTGACCAGCCCTGCCAATGAACCCCGGCAATACGGGTATATAAGGGACAAGACCTCCCCATCGGACACCCCCGGAAATCTGCCAACTGCAGGACCAGGTCCAAGAAGACCAGCAACCTGTCCTCATCTACTCCATCCAACACCGAAAGTTTCTGGAGAACCCCTGAAATGGGGTGGGGCAATCTCTGATAGAATACCGCCGCCAGAATTGCACAATACACAACACACAACAATAGAACATAAATCCCAATGAAACACCTAGCACAAACCTAACTTACAAAACACAGTCACAAAGAATCAGGAAAAAACTCGAGTACTCAACTTCCTTCGAGCGACCTCCGGGTTCCCTAGCGCTGCGAAAACCTGACTCACTCCAGAACCAACTCTCCATCAGCCACCACACTCAAGAAGAGAAACAACATCAGACACTAACATAGACCTACAATCCACACCACCGAACACCTACCACAACATATAACATTTCAACAAAGACATTTATTACAACTTCAGACACTAAATCTTGTCGGTGACGGTACCGACTTCCGGAAGGGCTAACCTCACGCGCTATTACTTCCATAACTATTTATAAGGCAGCCTATTCCCCCGGCAATCCCCCCGTGATCTCCGGTAAGTTCCAGTCTCAACAAAAAAAAATCCCAACTAAAAACGCATGCCACGTGGCGGCATCAGGTTTACAATTTCAAATCGAATAACAATTATTCATTCACAACACATATATACATAAAATATTAAACCTGCCATTGCATCTACACCTATATTCATTTTCAAATGTTTTTGAAGTTTGACGTTGTGACGATTTAAATAAAAGAAATAATCAATAAAATAAAAATTTTAAAAAATTAAGGTTGCGAGCTCTTAAGCCATTTAAATCTCACTGTATTAATATAAAATACCTGTATGTACTCTGTATGAGAGGAAGCAGTAATTAATTAGTTATAAGATACTCTAATAAAAAGATAAATTGTAAAGAGTTATTAATATCGTATTTAACCCTTTGCTTGTAAGCAGGCGCTGTCCTGTTGATTCCAGACTCGACATGTTTTCCGAGTCTTGTGTGAGTTAGAATAAGATAAAAAAAACTAATGTTAATAATTAAAAAATCTGAAGACATAAATAGTCGCTAAAACAACTGATTTAAATTATGTATATTTGTTTAGGGATAGTTTGTATAAATAAAAATGTTAACTTAAATATAGTTAGGAACTATATTCTCGCGCGGAAATTGTCCCACTAACTCTTGCCCAGTACCAGGCGAAGGGAGCGGAATTTCTCTCTCTTGCAATGGTGACTTCGTACAGTATAGAAGTAGGAGCTGTGCGCTTAAAATATGTTAACTATATTTTGTCTCACCTTGAGATGGTGTACCAGATGTAGCTGTTTAAAGCATCTGGATGTGTTAATTAATATAGTCATGTAAATAGACAAGAAAAGTAAAGTAAAAAAAATCGAAACGTAAAAAAGGAGTGTAACACAAGATGACTTCGTGCTTCAACAAATAACAACAATTCCAAAGTCATACCCGGAGATGTGAACTATCAGAAGCCACAAACTCTACTGCACGTGACAGAATATGCAGATCAGGACATCCGAGAATCTACAAGATCATTGTAGATATGTAGATATCTACAAGACATATTGTTCAACCTGCGAACTTTTGGAGCCCTTTACAGAGGAAGGCCAGACCGAGATGACGACGTAGCTGTTCCTGTTTCCCAAGACGGATACCCCAGGACGAGTCTTCTGCATATCAATTAAAAGGTGACTCGATAGCCTGTCTATCGAGGGTTACTAATATTTGTTACACAACACATCTTGAAAGAGACTTTTCAGAAACTATTAACTTTGTAAAGACTTATAAATTAAATCTAAGAATTTCATGTAACTATTCTAACTTCATACGTTGTAACAGTTTATATGCTAATGTAGAGTAATATAATTCAAGCAATAATATCATTCTTCCAATGGTTGAATAAAAGAAAGTCTTGCAAGCTAATATCATGAAATGAGTATAATTAAAAGTCGTAATTACAGAATACAGAAAGTTGACCCGGATCCGAGGTATAGCTATATAAAATCAAGTTTGATCTCAAAGTTTAAAGAAACCTTTCAAATAACTTAATAATTGAATTAGTAATGTCATGGAATCTGTCAGTATATGTTTTTAAATGTTAAATAAAGAGAAGTCTTCTTGTTACACACATATGAGGAGTGCTTAAATCAATTGTATACCTTGCCATTGTTTCCTTACACAGTTAGTAAGTAATTTTGCTACATTAATTATTTGTGATCAATTCTGTTACAACGTAGGCAGCCCATCTAATTAACGGAGTTTAATTACGAGGGGTTCCCTGGATTTGTAACGCGGCGAAAAGACGTTACAAAACTGCGCAACTCTGCTTTCTTGTAAAAAAATAAAAGGGTAATTGTTTACAGAGTGTCACAAAAAGTGTGCCACTATGCTAAATTTTATAAAGGTGTTTTAAGCAAACAAAATTGCGTCATTCAAAAAAATAAAGGAAACAAAGGAAAGAGTTTTAATTGTGTATATAGTGTCACAAACAAAATTGCATTCACTATGCGTGGATAAATTGTAAGATCAATAACTAAATATATAATATTGATATATGCACTCAGAAAGTTACTTTAATAAATGTAATGTTCAAAACATATTTAATAGTGTATTAAGTTACGTAGATGGTAGTATGTATGAGTAAAATATCCTTAGCGTCATACAATGCATGTAGCTTTTGCATTCTATAGGCCAGTAGGAACCTGCATAATTCGATGTAAGTACTTGCATACATGAATTGTGACCAAGCATAACAATTTTGGTCAACCGAACAATCTGCAACAGGTTTGTTTACGACAATCTATGACCTGTTGTTTCCTGAATCATTCTGCACAGTGTATGTCCAACTATCTAGCTTACATACACTAGTATGTGTTATAAAAAAAAAATTGATTAAAAATAACTTTGTTAATAATAATAAAGTAATTAAATAGAAGTTCGTGATTTAAAACTTGTGAACAAAATAAGTAATTATTTAACTGAGAAAAGTTTATGAATGAACGAAGCCAAAGTGTTGTCTAAGCGGAATAATAATAATAGAATCAAGCCTCTGCGCTCCCCTTCTCTCGTGTTTATACCGGTTTAGAGTACGTATACAGTAGTCGTGTTATTCAGTCGCATTGTGGAGAACAATAAGAGTAAAACCCCCTTTCTCACTAACACGCTCAACCCTCCTTTGTTAACTAAATATGTAGGCCACCCTCTGACCTACATTCCAGTAAACAGCTGATCGGCTATTTAACCTTGAAAGATATGTGTGTGTGATTTCTGTCTCTCCCTTAGAAGAGAAATTGTTCTTTTCTAATTTGTGTAAATTGGTTACTTATGAATTTATTATATGTATATGTAATATATGTGTAATATACTAGTATTAATTTTAAGTACGTGCTAATGTGTTAGAACAAAATGGCCCAATTTAACCCGGATTTGTTATTAAAAGACGAGCTGTCTTACGAAGCCCTTTTGCGTGGACTACCCCATGCTGATGTAACAGTCGCGGAATTACGAAGTTCAATTCGCGAATGTGGATTTGATGCGCCCGTGCAATAAACAATCTAAGCCAACTCGATTATGAAAGCGAGAAAGAAATTTGTAATGCCAAGTATAGTGAACTATACTTATTGTCTCAAACACTCCAAGACGAGAAATCTCCGGCAAAAATTTTGCGGACTACCCAGAGAATAGAGCATTTAACCAGGCGAATAAAAAATTTGTCGATCTGGCCGAATCTCACAGAAATACCCGTTGATGTACAAAAGCTAGCAGACGAAGCTCTACGCCGCTTACCTTCAATTATCAACGATTTAAGAAGAAAATCCGACTCATTCAGGATGGACGAAATAGAGAAATCATTAATGAAATTACACATCTCCCCAGTACAATCCCCCACCACTGGTTTACCTCCGCATAACTCGGATCGGAACTCACCTATCGTATCGCAAGTGCAAGCGAACCCAGAACAAAATACTGATACAGATGTAAATGTCCCTCCTCCCGAGCATTTTCAGTTTCGTCCCGGAAATAATGAATTGACCAACACCCCCAATGAATCTAATCACCCTCATCGAGGAATTACCCCTATGAACTATAACGCAGATCTATACGGAAAAATGACTCACCCTGTGGAGAAGATTTTAACCGAAATCCCTTATACAGATGGTTTAAATGTTTCCAAGTTACTAACATTTATTAGTTATCTTCTTCAGATAAAGGATCTACAGCAGCTGAATGACTGGCAAATTTTACAAGTTCTGTTACCAAAGTGTAAACCCCCGTTAAAAAATCGTGTGCTAGAAGCCCTAACCTCTACTTTCCCAGTAGAAGAGCTACATAGCTCTTTAATAAAATACTTTATTCCCACCGGCATCTATGAAGAAATAAAAAGGAAGACAGTACTCCGAGTACAAGGACATCAGGAGAGATTAGCTCACTACATCTCCGATATTAGGGAGTCCTCTCGACTACTACGTGTAAGCTGGAATGAAACACAACTGGTGGACACCATTTTAATAGGAGTGTCACCTGAAGAAAGATCTCGACTATCATTGATGAATAGACCCAATACTATTGCTGATCTAGAACAGTGCAGTATCCATTCTTCAAATGTATGGTACTCAGATCAAAATAGAGAAGCAATGAAAACCTCTGGAACTAATAGACATCAATTGCGAGCACTGCTGCCTGATGTAACAACCTCGTATGAAAGACAAGTTTCTAGTAGACCTCACCATGTGCGCAAAGCTGGTAAGTTAACTGTAAACCCAGATAAAGCGGAAACCAAGTACCCACCTCGCAGAAAACCCACCTGTTATAATTGTGGCAAATATGGGCACATAAGAAGAGAGTGCAAAAGTAAGCCATTGGAACGGAATAACCCCAATTCAAAAAACATGTAAGGCAGGGAGACCCGAAAACCTGTGTCTTCCGCAGCTACTCGAAATTGGGTAAACTAAAAGAAACCAGTAATAATAATAAGAATGAATCATTCTGTAACCAAGTGAAAAACAAAAAAGGTGCGAAAGATATCGACCCCTATGTGCGAGAATTTCGTGAAAAGTGTAATGCGATTAATAGATGTAAATGGAAAAAAAATCTACTACCATTAATACGAGTCGACTTAGGCGTTACATTCCCCATCGCCTTAATTGATTCGGGATCTAGTAGAAGCTTAATCAGCCAAGAATTAGCGGACATGTTAGCTAAACATCACCTAGTAAAACGGAACCAACCTGTGAATATAAAGTGTGCTACCGCTGATAAACGTAAAATAAATATAAACCTGAGCATTACCGTTAAGGTTAAAATAAAAAACCTAAGTTGGATATTTACAATGTTAGTATGTAAAGAATTAGGACCTGATTTAATATTAGGTGCAGATTTTATTAGTAAGACAGGAATGATTCTTGACATCTACGAGCGAGAATTTTATTTCAGATTTGACCGTGCAAGAAAACATAAATGTGTACAGTATAGTAGTTCAAGTTTTTCCCCGCGACGGCAATTAAATTCTGTAGTGACTTAATAATAAATTTATAATAATGATTAAAGTGTGATAAATAAATATGGTGATTAAATAGACGATAGTTCTAGGAGCGTTTCTTAAATCCCCAAAGTAGTTTAATAAATAATAAATAATAAAGTGAATAATAATAATTGATTTAGATACTAGAGCTAAATAAATCCTAAGTTATACTAAAATTGTGTGAAGTGTAGAAGTAAAAAAAAAAAAAAAAAAAAAAAAAAAAAAATAATAATAAAAGTTCAGTTACACATTGTAAACACTTCGCAGTGGTGGCCAGTTAGAGAAAATAAAAGCGTGTTCAGTATTGTAGGAATTGTACTAAGCAGCCCCGAACGCACCCCCTCTATTGTGATAAACCGGTGCTAGCCTGAACAATTGAAAAACCACCCCTAGTGAGTATAACAATGCATTGTGTAAATTGTCTCCCCTCCCGCATAGTTTGTTTAAGTATTGTAAAAAGAGATAAAAGAGAATCATATTCGTGAGATTCCGCTTCTCTCAAACCAGTGATCTAAAGTGGAGTATGGGATCCTCTTTAGATCACATTAGAAATAAGTTTATGATATATAATCAAGTAGTGATTATACATGTAACGTAACAGGTCACAACGGCGCCGACTGAAAGGGTAATGATAGGGCAGAAATGTGCCAAAGATCATTAATAAATGCTGAAAGCTAACTTCAGTAGTTAGAGTAAGCTGATGTCAGTCGGGCCGGGATGTTGTGAGTTACGGATAAGTAGGGATCATCCCAATCTAAGGTTTGGAAATTAGTATTAAGATTAAAATGTAAGTTAGTACTTAAGAAGTGAGAAAAAGGGAATTTCACGGAGGCGATCATTTAAATGAACAGAATCATTTAAAGAGAATTAGATAAAACAAACTGTGCAATAATAATAAATAATAGTAATATTAAATAACTTCACACACTGACACTAATCGTACTCCCAGTCCCCAATAGTGAGTTAGACTCAAAAAGCTTAACCGTAGCGTGCAATTTAAGCGGTGGAGTATGTGACGATTTAAATAAAAGAAATAATCAAGAAAATAAAAATTTTAAAAAATTAAGGTTGCGAGCTCTTAAGCCATTTAAATCTCACTGTATTAATATAAAATACCTGTATGTACTCTGTATGAGAGGAAGCAGTAATTAATTAGTTATAAGATACTCTAATAAAAAGATAAATTGTAAAGAGTTATTAATATCGTATTTAACCCTTTGCTTGTAAGCAGGCGCTGTCCTGTTGATTCCAGACTCGACATGTTTTCCGAGTCTTGTGTGAGTTAGAATAAGATAAAAAAAACTAATGTTAATAATTAAAAAATCTGAAGACATAAATAGTCGCTAAAACAACTGATTTAAATTATGTATATTTGTTTAGGGATAGTTTGTATAAATAAAAATGTTAACTTAAATATAGTTAGGAACTATATTCTCGCGCGGAAATTGTCCCACTAACTCTTGCCCAGTACCAGGCGAAGGGAGCGGAATTTCTCTCTCTTGCAATGGTGACTTCGTACAGTATAGACGTAGGAGCTGTGCGCTTAAAATATGTTAACTATATTTTGTCTCACCTTGAGATGGTGTACCAGATGTAGCTGTTTAAAGCATCTGGATGTGTTAATTAATATAGTCATGTAAATAGACAAGAAAAGTAAAGTAAAAAAAATCGAAACGTAAAAAAGGAGTGTAACACAAGACGACTTCGTGCTTCAACAAATAACAACAATTCCAAAGTCATACCCGGAGATGTGAACTATCAGAAGCCACAAACTCTACTGCACGTGACAGAATATGCAGATCAGGACATCCGAGAATCTACAAGATCATTGTAGATATGTAGATATCTACACGACATATTGTTCAACCTGCGAACTTTTGGAGCCCTTTACAGAGGAAGGCCAGACCGAGATGACGACGTAGCTGTTCCTGTTTCCCAAGACGGATACCCCAGGACGAGTCTTCTGCATATCAATTAAAAGGTGACTCGATAGCCTGTCTATCGAGGGTTACTAATATTTGTTACACAACACATCTTGAAAGAGACTTTTCAGAAACTATTAACTTTGTAAAGACTTATAAATTAAATCTAAGAATTTCATGTAACTATTCTAACTTCATACGTTGTAACAGTTTATATGCTAATGTAGAGTAATATAATTCAAGCAATAATATCATTCTTCCAATGGTTGAATAAAAGAAAGTCTTGCAAGCTAATATCATGAAATGAGTATAATTAAAAGTCGTAATTACAGAAATACAGAAAGTTGACCCGGATCCGAGGTATAGCTATATAAAATCAAGTTTGATCTCAAAGTTTAAAGAAACCTTTCAAATAACTTAATAATTGAATTAGTAATGTCATGGGATCTGTCAGTATATGTTTTTAAATGTTAAATAAAGAGAAGTCTTCTTGTTACACACATATGAGGAGTGCTTAAATCAATTGTATACCTTGCCATTGTTTCCTTACACAGTTAGTAAGTAACTTTGCTACATTAATTATTTGTGATCAATTCTGTTACAACGTAGGCAGCCCATCTAATTAACGGAGTTTAATTACGAGGGGTTCCCTGGATTTGTAACGCGGCGAAAAGACGTTACAACGTTTTTCAAACTATTTCCGAGTTTGCAAGCCCCGTCACACCCAAGGACCCAAGGGCTCGAACCTAGAATCAACCACGCTCTGCTACCATTTGTAACCCCTCTTTCAAAATTTTTTTTGCTTTATAAAAAATTTTTTTTTTTTTTTTTTTTTAAAGAGGGGCCACTAGTTATTTAAAACTAGGCGGAAGGCCTAGAGAAGCAAAAAATGCACTGGGTCCACTGAGACGGGACTTGCAATTAAAACTCGCTTTTACCCAAGTATAACAGTCTTTATTATTTCCAATTTTTAAATTTTTTTTTGTTTTCAGCCAAATTTTAACCCCAATATAAATTTAATATAATTTAAAAATTTCATTAAAAAAACCTCCAATCCACTCCTTGACATTATAACATTCTATACATTAATATATATATAACATACAAAGTATCATTCTTCAAAAAAAATTTTGTAACATCCACTTCCCCCAAATAGCATAACAATGTAATGTAAAACTCTTTTTGCAATCTTTAAACATTCTTAAAATATACATATATAAAACATCACATAAATTCAACATCATATAAATTTTTCAAATACCCCCCCTTTATATAATCCAACATTTAGTATCAAAAATACATAATTGACATGCACATAAAATACGAATACAATTAATCTACATACATCAATACACATAGAAAAATATATATATATATATATATATATATATATACCACACACACACACACACATGTTCACCTGGCAGACAGCCTATATATTTTCATCATACCGCACGGGAATGTGGAAAACTCCAGTATCCAAACTCAAGACCCCCCCCCCCAAACTACCGTAATCAGATCAAGTGCCCAGCAAGGCTTAAAATCTTCTCATTTAAGAAAAACAAAATCCATTAACTCGTTAGAGTATAACCGAGTTAAAACAAAACGAAATAATTACAAGGATTCGAAATGGCCAAATTCAAATTGGCAAGACAGCCAGAACAACTCTTAAGTTACAATGCATAATAAAAAAAAATGTCGGTTTTGTTCCCCAAATAGTAAGGTGCCATCACAAGGTCAACATGGCTGCACGGTTTTATAAAATGCATATTTCTCACCTTCTTTCATGCTCTTACAAAAATACAAAATTTGAGCGAAAACCCCAGTGGGACGTAACCACCGGAAAATAACATAGAACTGAGGCTGATTTTATAACTTTACATTTATTCATTATATTTGGTCTCCAGTCGCAGTGAAAATGTGGTGACGGCCACAGGTTAAAGCACCACCAAACCCTTAAATTATATAAAAAACAAATACCCCTATATATAAAAATTAATAAAATCCCCAACGTAAAAGGGGTACCACCATACCGATATTTCCTATGGCAAAGGATAACAGCCACAAATTCAAACAGAATCAAACAATATTTTGCATACTACCCGAAATAGTAGAGTTCTCAAGACATGTTGGTTTTCGTGAAGGTCGGTTAAAGGAAAGGGGTAGTTTACCAGCAACGTTTTATGTTTTAACAAGGGTAATTTTTCCTATGAAGAACGATAACTGCCGTAAATTCAAAGAGAATCAAATAATGTTTTGCATACAGCCCTGAATTGTAGAGTTCTCAAACCTATTGTTTTTGGTGAAGAACGGTTAATTAAATAGGGTAGTTTACCAGCAACGTTTTATGTTTTAACAAGGGTAATTTTTTTATGACGAACGATAACTGCCGTACATTAAAACAGAATCAAATACTCTTCTGTATACCTTTTTGAATTATACAGAACTCAAGGTCTGTTGATTTTGGTGAAGATCGGTTAATGGAATAGGGTAGTTTACCAGCAACGTTTTATGTTTTATCAAGGGTGTTTTCTATGGCAAACGATAAGAGCCGCAAATTCAAACAGAATCAAATAATTGTTTGCATACAGGCCTGAATTGTAGCGTACTCAAGACCTATCGTTTTTGGTGAAGATCGGTTAAGGGAAAGGGTTAGTTTACCAGCAACGGTTTTTTATCAAGGGTAATTTTTATTATGACGAACGATAACTGCTGTAAATTCAAAAGAATCAACTACGTTTTTGCATACCTTTTTGAACTAAAGAGAACTCAAGGTCTGTTGATTTTGTTGAAGATCGGTAAAGGGAAAGGGGTAGTTTATCAGCAACGTTTTATGTTTTAAAAAGGGTAATTTTTTTATGAGGAACGATAACTGCCGCACATTCAAACTGAATAAAATATTTTTTTGCATGCATCCCTGAATTGTAGAGGACTGAAGGTCTATTGATTTTGGAGAAGTTCGGTTGAGAGAAAGGGGTAGTTTACGAGAAACATTTTATGATTTAACAAGAGTAAAGTACTTATTTTTTATAAATAAAGTATCCTGATAAGAAGCTCATAATGATCCACTGTAGAAACGTAGATGAAATATCTATAAATGAAGAGGTTAGGTGAACGGGGTGGAGGTAATTTTCTATTATTAAAAATTATAGTTGAAGGTGGATGGGAGAATTTTTTATATGTGTACTACGTTATCGGCAACAAAGAAGTAGTTTTTTGTTAAAATTGCTTCCCGGGCTGTTTAGTCGTAGTCCAATGTTTTCTGCAAAACCAGACTTTTCGGCAGTGGCATCGACTGCCATCATCAGTGAAAATCGAGTGCGGAAACGTGAGGTGGTATACGTTAGTGACCACAGTACTGTGGTTAATGCTGAAGCAAAAAGTAGAAAGACGTAGTTCTATGGAAATATTTCATTTCGAATATGATTTTAAATATAAATCTTAGAACATGGAAGTCATGTATGGTTCTCCATACCGATATTTACTTCCATGTTCCTTAAGGAAATGGAATTATGGTGATGGCAAAAAAAATTGTGTTCGAGATTATTGCAGATTCTGATTGTACTACACTCAAAACATGAAAAAAAGTCATTTTTTGAAATGTGTGTGTGTGTGTGTGTGTGTGTGTGTGTGTGTGTGTGTGTGTGTGTGTGTGTGTGTGTGTGTGTGTGTGTGTGTGTGTGTGTGTGTGTGTGTGTGTGTGTGTGTGTGTGTGTGTGTGTGTGTGTGTGTGTGTGTGTGTGTGTGTGTGTGTGTGTGTGTGTGTGTGTGTGTGTGTGTGTGTGTGTGTGTGTGTGTGTGTGTGTGTGTGTGTGTAGATTTTTTATGGCAAACGATAACAGCCGCAGATTCAAACAGAATTAAAAGATTACTTGCATACAGCCTAAATTAAAAGAGTTCTCAATACCTACTGTTTTTGGTGAAGATCGGTTAAGGGAAAGGGGTAGTTTAACGGCAACTGTTTCAAGGGTTTTAATCAAGGGTAGTTTTTTACTATGGCAAACGATAACAGCCGCAAATTCAAACAGAATCAACTACTCTTTTGCATAATGCCCTGAATTGTAGAGTTCTCAAGACCTATTCTTTTTGGTGAAGATCGGTTAAGGGAAAGTGGTAGTTTACCAGCAACGTTTTTTTTTATCAAGAGTAATTTGTTTCTATGGCAAACGATAACAGCCGCAAATTCAAACAGAATCAAGTAATGTTTTGCATACAGCCCTGAATTGTGGAGATCTAAAGACCAGTTCGTTTTGGTGAAGATCGGTTAAGGGAAAGAGTTAGTTTACCAGCAAAATTTTATGTTTTTACCAGGGCAATTTTTTATATGACGAACGTTAACTGCCGAAAATTCAAAGAGGATCAAATAATGTTTTGTACACTTTCCTGAGTTGTAGAGAACTCAAGGTCTGCTGATTTTGGTGAAGATCGGTTAAGGGAAAGGGGTAGTTTACCAGCAACATTTTGTGTTGTAACAAGAGAAATGTTTTAATTGCGAACGATAACTGCCGCACATTCAAACAGAATCAAATACTTTTTGCATGCATCCCTGCATTGTAGAGGACTGAATGTCTATTGATTTTGGTGAAGATCGGTTTAGAGAAAGGGGTAGTTTACCAGAAACTTTTTATGTTTTAACCAGAGTAAAGTACTTAATTTTTATAAATAAAGTATCCTGATAAGTAGCTCATAATAATCCACTATAGAAACTTAGATGAAATATCTATACTCGTAAATGAAGAGGTTAGGTGAACGAGGTGAGGGTAATATACTATTAATGAAAATTATAGTTTAAGGGGGGGAGAATTTTTTATTAGTGTACTACGTTATCGGCAACAAAGAAGTAGTACTTTGTTAAAATTCCTTCCCGAGCTGATTGGCCATAGTCGAACGTTTTCTGCAAAACCAGACTTTTCGACAGTGCCGTCGACTTCCATCATCAGTGAAAATCGAGTGCGAAGACGTGAGGTGGTATACGTTAGTGACCACAGTACTGTGGTTAAGGCTGAAGCAATAAGTAGAAAGAAGTAGTTTCTATGAAAATATTTCATTTCGAATATGATTTTAAATATAAATCTTAGAAATTGGAAGTCATGTATGGTTCTCCATACCGATATTTCATACGGCAAACGATAACAGCCGCAAATTCAAACAGAATCAAATAATTTTTTGCATACCGCCCTGAATTGTGGAGTTCTGAAGATCTGTTGCTTTTGGTGAAGATCGGTTAAGGGAATAGGATAGTTTACCAGCAACATTTTATGTATTAACAAGGGCAATTTTTTGTTTGACGAAAGATAACTGCCGTACATTAAAACAGAATCAACTACCCTCCTGCATACCTTTTTTAATTACACAGAACTCAAGGTCTGATGATTTTGTTGAAGATCGGTTAAGGGAATGGGGTAGTTTACCTGCAATATTTTATGTTTTAACAAGGGTATTTTATATGGCAAACGAAACAGCAACAAATTCAAACAGAATCAAATAATGTTTCGCATACCGCCCTGAATTGCGGAGTTCTCAAGACCTGTTGGTGTTGGTGAAGATCGGTTAAGGGAAAGGGGTAGTTTGCCAGTTGAATTATACAGAACTCTAGGTCTGTTGATTTTGTTGAACATCGGTTAAGGAAAAGGGGTAGTTTACCTGCAATGTTTTATGTTTTAACAAGGGTATTTTCTATGGCAAACGATAACAGCCGCAAATTCAAACAGAAGCAAATGATGTTTTGCATACAGCCCTGTATTGTAGAGTTCTCAATACCTAATGGTATTGGTGAGGATGGGTTAAGGAAAGGGGTAGTTTACCAGCAACATTTTATGTTTTAACGAGGGTAATTTTTTATATGACGAACGATATCTGACGTAAATTCAAACAGAATCAACTGCTCTTCTGCATACCTATTTGAATTATACAGAACTCAAGGTCTGTTGATTTTGTTGAAGATAGGTAAAGGGAAAGGGGTAGTTTATCAGCAACGGGTAACTTTGTTTATGAAGAACGTTAACTGCCGAAAATTCAAAGAGATTCAAATAATATTTTTACACTTTCCTGAGTTGTAGGAAACTCAAGGTCTGTTGATTTTGGTGAAGATCGATTAAGGGAAAGGGGTAGTTTACCAGCAACATTTTATGTTGTAACAAGAGAAATGTTTCCATGAGGAACGATAACTGCCGCACATTCAAACAGAATCAAACTTTTTTTTTGCATGCGTGCATGCGTCCCTGAATTGTAGAGGACTGAAGGTCTATTGACTTTGGAGAAGATCGGTTATGAGAAAGGGGTAGTTTACCAGAAACATTTTATGTTTTAACAAGAGTAAAGTACTCAATTTTTATAAATAAAGCATCCTGATAAGGAGCTCATAATAATCCACTGTAGAAACTTAGATGAAATATCTGTAAATGAAGATGTGAGGAGAACGTGGTTAGGGGAAACGTTTCTATTATTAAAATTATAGTTGAAGTTGGAGGGGAGAATTTTTTATATGTGCACTACGTTATCGGCAACAAGAAGTAGATTTTTGTTAAAATTCCTTCCCGGGCTGTTTAGCCGTAGTCCAACCTTTTCTGCAAAACCAGACTTTTCGGCAGTGCCATCGACTGCCATCATTAGTGAAAATCGAGTGCGAAAACGTGAGGTGGTATACGTTAGTGACCACAGTACTGTGGTTAATGCTGAAGCAATAAGTAGAAAGACGTAGTTCTATGGAAATATTTTATTTCGAATATGATTTTAAATATAAATCTTACAACATGGAAGTCATGTATGGTTCTCCATACCGATATTTCTTATGGCAAAGGATAACAGCCGCAAATTCAAACAGAATCAAACAATATTTTGCATACTGCCCGGAATAGTAGAGTTCTCAAGACCTGTTGGTTTTCGTGAAGATCGGTTAAGGGAAAGGGTTAGTTTACCAGCAACGTTTCTTTTATCAAATGTAATTTGTTTCTATGACAAACGATAACAGCCGCAAATTCAAACAGAATCAAATAATATTTTGCGTACAGCCCGAAATAGTAGAGTTCTCAAGACTGTTGGTTTTAGTAAAGATCGGTTAAGGGAAAGGGGTAGTTTACCGGCAACGTTTTTTTTATCAATGTTAATTTGTTTATATGGCAAACGATAACAGCCGCAAATTCAAACAGAATCAAATAATATTTTGCATACCGCCCTGAATTGTGGAGTTCTCAAGATCTGTTGGTTATGGTGAAAATCGGTTAAGGGAATAGGATAGTTTACCAGCAACATTTTATGTTTTAACCAGGGCAATTTTTTGTATGACGAACGATAACTGCCGTACATTAAAACAGAATCAAATACTCTTCTGCATAACTTTTTTAATTATGCAGAACTCAAGGTCTGTTGATTTTGTTGAAGATCGGTTAAGGGAAAGGGGTAGTTTACCAGCAATGTTTTATGTTTTAACAAGGGTATTTTATATGGCAAACAATAACAGCCGCAAATTCAAACAAAATCAAATGATGTTTTGCATACAGCCCTGTATTGTAGAGTTCTCAAGACCTGTTGGTGTTGGTGAAGATCGGTTAAGGGAAAGGGGTAGTTTACCAGCAAAATTTTATGTTTTAACTATGGTAATTTTTCATATGACGAACGATAACTGCCGTAAATTCAAACAGAATGAACTACTCTTCTGCATACCTTTTTGAATTATACAGAACTCAAGGTCTGTTGATTTTGTTAAAGATGGGTTAAGGGAAAGGGGTAGTTTATCAGCAATGGGTAATTTTGTTTATGAAGAACGTTAACTGCCGAAAATTCACAGAGATTCAAATAATTTTTTATACACTTTCCTGAGTTGTGGGGAACTCAAGGTCTGTTGATTTTGATGAAGATCGTTTAAGGGAAAGGGGTAGTTTACCAGCAACATTTTATGTTGTAACAAGAGAAATGTTTCCATGACGAACGATAACTCCCGCACATTCAAACAGAATCAAACATATTTTTCCATGCGTCCCTGAATTGTAGAGGACTGAATGTCTGTTGATTTTGGAGAAGATCGGTTATGAGAAAGGGGTAGTTTACATGAAACATTTTTGTGGTTTAACAAGAGTAAAATACTTAATTTTTATAAATAAAGTATCCTGATAAGAAGCTGATAATAATCCACTGTAGATGAAATATCTATAAATGAAGAGGTTTGGTGAACGGGGTGGGGGAACATTTTCTATTATTAGAAATTATAGTTGAAGTTGGAGGGGAGAATTTTTTATATGTGTACTACGTTATCGGCAACAAAGAAGTAGTTTTTTTTAAATTCCTTCCCGGGCTGTTTAGCCGTAGTCCAATGTTTACTGCAAAACCAGACTTTTCGGCAGTGCCATCGACTGCCATCATCAGTGAAAATCCAGTGCGAGAACGTGAGGTGGTATACATTAGTGACCACAGTACTGTGGTTAATGCTGAAGCAATAATTAGAAAGACGTAGTTCTATGGAAATATTTCATTTCTTATATGATTTTAAATATAAATCTTAGAACATGGAAGTCATGTATGGTTCTCCATACCGATATTGTACTAGGTTAGGTTATGGAAAATAGAAAGTTATATTAGGAAATGGAAGTATGGTGATGGCAAAAAAAATCGTGTGCGAGATTATTGCAGATTCTGATTGTACTACACTCAAAACAAGAAAAAAAGTTATTTTTTGTAATTTCTCTGTGTGTGCGCGCGCGCGTTTGTGTGTGTGTGTGTGTGTGTGTGTAGATTTTTTTTCTATGACAAACGGTAACAGCCGCACATTCAAACAGAATCAAATAATTTTTTGCATGCAGCCCTGATTTGTAGAGTACTCAAGACCTGTTGTTTTTGGTGAAGATCGGTTAAGGGAAGGGGGTACTTTACCAGCAATGTTTTTTTTAATCAAGGGTAATTTTTTCCTATGGCAAACGATAACAGCCGCAAATTCAAACAGAATCAACTACTTTTTGCATATAGCCCTGAATTGTAGAGTTCTCAACACCTATTGTATTTGGTGAAGATCGGTTGAGGGTAAGGGGTAGTTTACCGGCAACGTTTTATGTTTTAACAAGGGTATTTTCTATGGCAAACGATAACAGCAGCAAATTCAAACAGAATCAAAAGATTATTTGCATACTACCCTAAATTGTAGATTTCTCAATACCTATTGTTTTTGGTGAAGATCGGTTAAGGGAAAGGGGTGGTTTACCTGCAACGTTTTATGTTTGAAAAAGGTTATTTTCTATGGCAAACGATAACAGCCGCAAATACAAGCAGAATCAAATAATGTTTTGCATACAGCCCTGATTTGTAGAGTACTCAATACTTATTGTTTTTGGTGGAGATCGATTAAGGGGAAGGGGTAGTTTACCTGCAACGTTTTTCTATCAAGGGTAATTTTACTTCATGTTCCTTAAGGAAATGGAAGTATGGTAATGGCAAAAAAATTGTGTTCGAGATTATTGCAGATTCTCATTGTACTACACTCAAAATATGAAAAAAGTCATTTTTCGAAATGTGCGTGTGTGTGTGTGCGTGCGTGCGTGCGTGTGTGTGTGTGTGTGTGTGTGTGTGTGTGTGTGTGTGTGTGTGTGTGTGTGTGTGTGCGTGCGTGCGTGCGTGCGTGCGTGCGTGTGTGTGTGTGTGTGTGTGTGTGTGTGTGTGTGTGTGTGTGTGTGTGTGTGTGTGTGTGTGTGTGTGTGTGTGTGTGTGTGTGTGTGTGTGTGTGTGTGTGTGTGTGTGTGTGTGTGTGTGTGTGTGTGTGTGTGTGTGTGTGTGTGTGTGTGTGTGTGTGTGTGTGTGTGTAGATTTTTTTTATGGCAAACGATAACAGCTGCAAGTTCAAACAGAATCAAAAGATTACTTGCATACAGACCTAAGTTGTAGAGTTCTCAACACCTATTGTTTTTGTGGAAGATCGGTTAAGGGAAAGGGGTAGTTTGACTGCAACTGTTTTTTTAAATCAAGGGTAGTTTTTTGTTATGGCAATCGATAACAGCCGCAAATTCAAACATAACCAACTACTCTTTTGCATACTGCCCTGAATTGTAGAGTTCTCAAGACCTATTCTATTTGGTGAAGATCGGTTAACGGGAAGGGGTAGTTTACAGGCAACGTTTTTTTTATCAATGGTAATTTGTTTCTATGGCAAACGATAACAGCCGCAATTTTAAACAGAATCAAAAGATTATTTTCATACTGCCCTAAGTTGTAGGGGTTCTCAACACCAATGGTTTTTGGTGAAGATCCGTTAAGAGAAAGGGGTAGTTTACCAGCAACGTTTTATGTTTTAACAAGGGTATTTTCTATGGCAAACGATAACAGCCGCAAATTCAAACAGATTCAAATAATGTTTTGCATGCAACCCAAATTTGTAGAGTAATCAAGACCTATTGTTTTTGGTGAAGATCGGTTAAGGGGAAGGGGTAGTTTAACGGCAACGTTTTTTTATCAAGTGTAATTTTTTCTATGGCAAACGATAACAGCCACAAATTCAAACAGAGTCAAATAATATGTTGCATACAGCCCTGAATTGTAGAGTTTTCAAGACATGTTGGTTTTGGTGAAGATAGGTTAAGGGAATAGAGTAGTTTACCAGCAACATTTTATGTTTTAACAAGGGTAATTTTTTCTATGACTAACGATAACTGCCGTAAATACAAACAGAATCAACTTTTTTTTTTTCATACCTTTTTGAATTTCACAGAACTCAAAACCTATTGATTTTGTTGAAGTTCGGTTAGGGGAAAGGGGTAGTGTACTTGCAACGTTTTACGTTTTAACGAGGGCAATTTTTTTTGACGAACGATTACTGCCGTAAATTCAAACAGAATCGACTACTCTTCTGCATACCTTTTTGAATTATACAGAATTCAGAGTCCGTTGATATTGCTGTAGATCGGTTAAGGGAAAGCGGTAGTTTACCTGCAACGTTTTATATTTTAACATGGGTATTTTCTATGGCAAACGATAAGAGCCGCAAATTATAACATAAACAAATATTTTTTTACATACAGCCCTAAATTGTAGAGTACTCAAGGCCTTTTGTTTTTGGTGAAGATCGGTTAAGGATAAGGGGTAGTTTACCTGCAATATTTTTTTATCAAAGTTAATGTTTCTATGGCAAACCATAACAGCCGCAAATTCAAACAGAATCAAATAATGTTTTGCATACAGCCCTGAATTTGGACATCTCAAGAACAGTTTGTTTTGGTGAAGATCGGTTAAGGGAAAGGGGTAGTTTACCAGCAACATTTTATGTTTTAACAAAGGTAATTTTTTATATGACGAACGATAACTGCCGTAAATTCAAATAGAATCAACTACTCTTCTGCATACCTTTTTGAATTATACAGAACTCAAGGTCTGTTGATTTTGTTGAAGATCGGTTAAGGGAAAGGGGTAGTTTATCAGCAACTTTTTATGTTTTAAAGAGGGTAATTTTGTTTATGACGAACGTTAACTGCCGAAAATTCAAAGAGGATCAAATAATTTTTTGTACACTTTCCTGAGTTGTAGAGAACTCAAGGTCTGTTGATTTTGGTGAAAATTGGTTAAGGGAAAGGGTTAGTTTACCAGCAACATTTTATGTTGTAACAAGAGAAATGTTTCCATGATGAACGATAACTGCCGCACATTCAAACAGAATCAAACCTTTTTTTGCATCCGTTCCTGGATTGTAGAGGATTTGTGCCGTGTTTTGGCAAAAAACCCGGCTGCTTTCTAATAGTTAACGATATGACAGGCTTCATCACCGTAATTGTTAATTAATTGGCGTAGCGTGATGTACCACGTTATCGGGGCATTCGCTGTACCGATCTGCGCGCGCTCTGGGGTCGAGGAGGCGTACCCTCAGTCAGGCGTACAACAGTTTTTCCGTTGTTGCAAGCTAATTCAGTACACGTTCAGCACCGCTATCTATGCATAGATAAACGCTATGTGACTCTCCGGTAAGTGTGTTGAATGTATTTTTACTTATTGTTTGATAAAAGGAATTATATTTAACTTAAAATTAACGGCGATGCGGGTGGATATATATATATATATGTTTAAAGTCACCACGTTGTAGACACAGGTTGATTACTGATTATTCACGTCTTTGAGTGTTAACACTGGCTGAAATACAGTATTTTATAATTTTATATGTCTGTATATTATTCTAATTATATCAAAAGGGGCGTAAGAAAATTATTTTGTAATATTTGTTGGAACGGGCGTACTTCACGAACCTGTTCAAGTTTGTTAACTCATATTGAAATTGTAGTAAGATGGTTAATTAGTTGACGAACAGTTTGTGAATAACTATTTATTTTATACAAAATTCCATTCAGAAGGTAGATTATCATGTATTGAGGTCTTGGGAGGGTGTCTTGGTAGTTTCAAAGTATACTTAAATTTGAAAAAGGTTAAAACCGGGCATGATTTGTGTGAGTTTATGCTGGGGGAAATGGGTATTGTGAATTATGGAACACTAGAGTAATTACCAATATGAATGTCCAGGGTTCCTGATTAAGACGACAATCTGATTCGCTCCAGGAGGTGGCTGAACAACTGCCACCCATGCCATAAACATAACAACCTTCCGTCTTGGCTGCCGGGAGGAAGAGATGGACGACACGCCGCAATACCCACGAGATCGGTGCCGGACTATAAGCAGGTGATATTTATGCCATAAAAAATATTTTTGGCCTCTGCAATTAATACTATGTGACATTATTCTCGGAATGGCTCCAGTTAAAGTTTCGTTTGTGCACAAGTCCAGCGGGACATTAGGGTTATAAACTTTATCAGTTTTACTTTACGAATGCTTACGCCCCCAGAATAAGTGTAAACCCAGACGGGCCATGTGTCCGCCGATTTTGATGTTATACCTCTTTTAAACAGTAAAAGTGTGTGGAATCTGAATGTTATTGATTCATATGGGTGCTGATAATTTATGCTTGTGTGCTGGGGGGTACTTACCCGGCTGGTGGTACCCCTTTTACGTTGGGGATTTTATTAATTTTTATATATAGGGGTATTTGTTTTTTATATAATTTAAGGGTTTGGTGGTGCTTTAACCTGTGGCCGTCACCACATTTTCACTGCGACTGGAGACCAAATATAATGAATAAATGTAAAGTTATAAAATCAGCCTCAGTTCTATGTTATTTTCCGGTGGTTACGTCCCACTGGGTTTTTCGCTCAAATTTTGTATTTTTGTAAGAGCATGAAAGAAGGTGAGAAATATGCATTTTATAAAACCGTGCAGCCATGTTGACCTTGTGATGGCACCTTACTATTTGGGGAACAAAACCGACATTTTTTTTTATTATGCATTGTAACTTAAGAGTTGTTCTGGCTGTCTTGCCAATTTGAATTTGGCCATTTCGAATCCTTGTAATTATTTCGTTTTGTTTTAACTCGGTTATACTCTAACGAGTTAATGGATTTTGTTTTTCTTAAATGAGAAGATTTTAAGCCTTGCTGGGCACTTGATCTGATTACGGTAGTTTGGGGGGGGGTCTTGAGTTTGGATACTGGAGTTTTCCACATTCCCGTGCGGTATGATGAAAATATATAGGCTGTCTGCCAGGTGAACATGTGTGTGTGTGTGTGTGTGTGTGGTATATATATATATATTTTTTTTTCTATGTGTATTGATGTATGTAGATTAATTGTATTCGTATTTTATGTGCATGTCAATTATGTATTTTTGATACTAAATGTTGGATTATATAAAGGGGGGGTATTTGAAAGAATTATATGATGTTGAATTTATGTGATGTTTTATATATGTATATTTTAAGAATGTTTAAAGATTGCAAAAAGAGTTTTACATTACATTGTTATGCTATTTGGGGGAAGTGGATGTTACAAAATTTTTTTTGAAGAATGATACTTTGTATGTTATATATATATTAATGTATAGAATGTTATAATGTCAAGGAGTGGATTGGAGGTTTTTTTTAATGAAATTTTTAAATTATATTAAATTTATATTGGGGTTAAAATTTGGCTGAAACCAAAAAAAAATTTAAAAATTGGAAATAATAAAGACTGTTATACTTGGGTAAAAGCGAGTTTTAATTGCAAGTCCCGTCTCAGTGGACCCAGTGCATTTTTTGCTTCTCTAGGCCTTCCGCCTAGTTTTAAATAACTAGTGGCCCCTCTTTAAAAAAAAAAAAAAAAAAAAAAAAAGATTTTTTATAAAGCAAAAAAATTTTGAAAGAGGGGTTACAAATGGTAGCAGAGCGTGGTTGATTCTAGGTTCGAGCCCTTGGGTCCTTGGGTGTGACGGGGCTTGCAAACTCGGAAATAGTTTGAAAAACGTTGTAACGTCTTTTCGCCGCGTTACAAATCCAGGGAACCCCTCGTAATTAAACTCCGTTAATTAGATGGGCTGCCTACGTTGTAACAGAATTGATCACAAATAATTAATGTAGCAAAGTTACTTACTAACTGTGTAAGGAAACAATGGCAAGGTATACAATTGATTTAAGCACTCCTCATATGTGTGTAACAAAAAGACTTCTCTTTATTTAACATTTAAAAACATATACTGACAGATCCCATGACATTACTAATTCAATTATTAAGTTATTTGAAAGGTTTCTTTAAACTTTGAGATCAAACTTGATTTTATATAGCTATACCTCGGATCCGGGTCAACTTTCTGTATTTCTGTAATTACGACTTTTAATTATACTCATTTCATGATATTAGCTTGCAAGACTTTCTTTTATTCAACCATTGGAAGAATGATATTATTGCTTGAATTATATTACTCTACATTAGCATATAAACTGTTACAACGTATGAAGTTAGAATAGTTACATGAAATTCTTAGATTTAATTTATAAGTCTTTACAAAGTTAATAGTTTCTGAAAAGTCTCTTTCAAGATGTGTTGTGTAACAAATATTAGTAACCCTCGATAGACAGGCTATCGAGTCACCTTTTAATTGATATGCAGAAGACTCGTCCTGGGGTATCCGTCTTGGGAAACAGGAACAGCTACGTCGTCATCTCGGTCTGGCCTTCCTCTGTAAAGGGCTCCAAAAGTTCGCAGGTTGAACAATATGTCGTGTAGATATCTACATATCTACAATGATCTTGTAGATTCTCGGATGTCCTGATCTGCATATTCTGTCACGTGCAGTAGAGTTTGTGGCTTCTGATAGTTCACATCTCCGGGTATGACTTTGGAATTGTTGTTATTTGTTGAAGCACGAAGTCATCTTGTGTTACACTCCTTTTTTACGTTTCGATTTTTTTTTACTTTACTTTTCTTGTCTATTTACATGACTATATTAATTAACACATCCAGATGCTTTAAACAGCTACATCTGGTACACCATCTCAAGGTGAGACAAAATATAGTTAACATATTTTAAGCGCACAGCTCCTACGTCTATATTGTACGAAGTCACCATTGCAAGAGAGAGAAATTCCGCTCCCTTCGCCTGGTACTGGGCAAGAGTTAGTGGGACAATTTCCGCGCGAGAATATAGTTCCTAACTATATTTAAGTTAACATTTTTATTTATACAAACTATCCCTAAACAAATATACATAATTTAAATCAGTTGTTTTAGCGACTATTTATGTCTTCAGATTTTTTAATTATTAACACTAGTTTTTTTTATCTTATTCTAACTCACACAAGACTCGGAAAACATGTCGAGTCTGGAATCAACAGGACAGCGCCTGCTTACAAGCAAAGGGTTAAATACGATATTAATAACTCTTTACAATTTATCTTTTTATTAGAGTATCTTATAACTAATTAATTACTGCTTCCTCTCATACAGAGTACATACAGGTATTTTATATTAATACAGTGAGATTTAAATGGCTTAAGAGCTCGCAACCTTAATTTTTTAAAATTTTTATTTTCTTGATTATTTCTTTTATTTAAATCGTCACATACTCCACCGCTTAAATTGCACGCTACGGTTAAGCTTTTTGTGTCTAACTCACTATTGGGGACTGGGAGTACGATTAGTGTCAGTGTGTGAAGTTATTTAATATTACTATTATTTATTATTATTGCACAGTTTGTTTTATCTAATTCTCTTTAAATGATTCTGTTCATTTAAATGATCGCCTCCGTGAAATTCCCTTTTTCTCACTTCTTAAGTACTAACTTACATTTTAATCTTAATACTAATTTCCAAACCTTAGATTGGGATGATCCCTACTTATCCGTAACTCACAACATCCCGGCCCGACTGACATCAGCTTACTCTAACTACTGAAGATAGCTTTCAGCATTTATTAATGATCTTTGGCACATTTCTGCCCTATCATTACCCTTTCAGTCGGCGCCGTTGTGACCTGTTACGTTACATGTATAATCACTACTTGATTATATATCATAAACTTATTTCTAATGTGATCTAAAGAGGATCCCATACTCCACTTTAGATCACTGGTTTGAGAGAAGCGGAATCTCACGAATATGATTCTCTTTTATCTCTTTTTACAATACTTAAACAAACTATGCGGGAGGGGAGACAATTTACACAATGCATTGTTATACTCACTAGGGGTGGTTTTTCAATTGTTCAGGCTAGCACCGGTTTATCACAATAGAGGGGGTGCGTTCGGGGCTGCTTAGTACAATTCCTACAATACTGAACACGCTTTTATTTTCTCTAACTGGCCACCACTGCGAAGTGTTTACAATGTGTAACTGAACTTTTATTATTATTATTATTTTTTTTTTTTTTTTTTTTTTTTTTACTTCTACACTTCACACAATTTTAGTATAACTTAGGATTTATTTAGCTCTAGTATCTAAATCAATTATTATTATTCACTTTATTATTTATTATTTATTAAACTACTTTGGGGATTTAAGAAACGCTCCTAGAACTATCGTCTATTTAATCACCATATTTATTTATCACACTTTAATCATTATTATAAATTTATTATTAAGTCACTACAGAATTTAATTGCCGTCGCGGGGAAAAACTTGAACTACTATACTGTACACATTTATGTTTTCTTGCACGGTCAAATCTGAAATAAAATTCTCGCTCGTAGATGTCAAGAATCATTCCTGTCTTACTAATAAAATCTGCACCTAATATTAAATCAGGTCCTAATTCTTTACATACTAACATTGTAAATATCCAACTTAGGTTTTTTATTTTAACCTTAACGGTAATGCTCAGGTTTATATTTATTTTACGTTTATCAGCGGTAGCACACTTTATATTCACAGGTTGGTTCCGTTTTACTAGGTGATGTTTAGCTAACATGTCCGCTAATTCTTGGCTGATTAAGCTTCTACTAGATCCCGAATCAATTAAGGCGATGGGGAATGTAACGCCTAAGTCGACTCGTATTAATGGTAGTAGATTTTTTTTCCATTTACATCTATTAATCGCATTACACTTTTCACGAAATTCTCGCACATAGGGGTCGATATCTTTCGCACCTTTTTTGTTTTTCACTTGGTTACAGAATGATTCATTCTTATTATTATTACTGGTTTCTTTTAGTTTACCCAATTTCGAGTAGCTGCGGAAGACACAGGTTTTCGGGTCTCCCTGCCTTACATGTTTTTTGAATTGGGGTTATTCCGTTCCAATGGCTTACTTTTGCACTCTCTTCTTATGTGCCCATATTTGCCACAATTATAACAGGTGGGTTTTCTGCGAGGTGGGTACTTGGTTTCCGCTTTATCTGGGTTTACAGTTAACTTACCAGCTTTGCGCACATGGTGAGGTCTACTAGAAACTTGTCTTTCATACGAGGTTGTTACATCAGGCAGCAGTGCTCGCAATTGATGTCTATTAGTTCCAGAGGTTTTCATTGCTTCTCTATTTTGATCTGAGTACCATACATTTGAAGAATGGATACTGCACTGTTCTAGATCAGCAATAGTATTGGGTCTATTCATCAATGATAGTCGAGATCTTTCTTCAGGTGACACTCCTATTAAAATGGTGTCCACCAGTTGTGTTTCATTCCAGCTTACACGTAGTAGTCGAGAGGACTCCCTAATATCGGAGATGTAATGAGCTAATCTCTCCTGATGTCCTTGTACTCGGAGTACTGTCTTCCTTTTTATTTCTTCATAGATGCCGGTGGGAATAAAGTATTTTATTAAAGAGCTATGTAGCTCTTCTACTGGGAAAGTAGAGGTTAGGGCTTCTAGCACACGATTTTTTAACGGGGGTTTACACTTTGGTAACAGAACTTGTAAAATTTGCCAGTCATTCAGCTGCTGTAGATCCTTTATCTGAAGAAGATAACTAATAAATGTTAGTAACTTGGAAACATTTAAACCATCTGTATAAGGGATTTCGGTTAAAATCTTCTCCACAGGGTGAGTCATTTTTCCGTATAGATCTGCGTTATAGTTCATAGGGGTAATTCCTCGATGAGGGTGATTAGATTCATTGGGGGTGTTGGTCAATTCATTATTTCCGGGACGAAACTGAAAATGCTCGGGAGGAGAGACATTTACATCTGTATCAGTATTTTGTTCTGGGTTCGCTTGCACTTGCGATACGATAGGTGAGTTCCGATCCGAGTTATGCGGAGGTAAACCAGTGGTGGGGGATTGTACTGGGGACATGTGTAATTTCATTAATGATTTCTCTATTTCGTCCATCCTGAATGAGTCGGATTTTCTTCTTAAATCGTTGATAATTGAAGGTAAGCGGCGTAGAGCTTCGTCTGCTAGCTTTTGTACATCAACGGGTATTTCTGTGAGATTCGGCCAGATCGACAAATTTTTTATTCGCCTGGTTAAATGCTCTATTCTCTGGGTAGTCCGCAAAATTTTTGCCGGAGATTTCTCGTCTTGGAGTGTTTGAGACAATAAGTATAGTTCACTATACTTGGCATTACAAATTTCTTTCTCGCTTTCATAATCGAGTTGGCTTAGATTGTTTATTGCACGGGCGCATCAAATCCACATTCGCGAATTGAACTTCGTAATTCCGCGACTGTTACATCAGCATGGGGTAGTCCACGCAAAAGGGCTTCGTAAGACAGCTCGTCTTTTAATAACAAATCCGGGTTAAATTGGGCCATTTTGTTCTAACACATTAGCACGTACTTAAAATTAATACTAGTATATTACACATATATTACATATACATATAATAAATTCATAAGTAACCAATTTACACAAATTAGAAAAGAACAATTTCTCTTCTAAGGGAGAGACAGAAATCACACACACATATCTTTCAAGGTTAAATAGCCGATCAGCTGTTTACTGGAATGTAGGTCAGAGGGTGGCCTACATATTTAGTTAACAAAGGAGGGTTGAGCGTGTTAGTGAGAAAGGGGGTTTTACTCTTATTGTTCTCCACAATGCGACTGAATAACACGACTACTGTATACGTACTCTAAACCGGTATAAACACGAGAGAAGGGGAGCGCAGAGGCTTGATTCTATTATTATTATTCCGCTTAGACAACACTTTGGCTTCGTTCATTCATAAACTTTTCTCAGTTAAATAATTACTTATTTTGTTCACAAGTTTTAAATCACGAACTTCTATTTAATTACTTTATTATTATTAACAAAGTTATTTTTAATCAATTTTTTTTTTATAACACATACTAGTGTATGTAAGCTAGATAGTTGGACATACACTGTGCAGAATGATTCAGGAAACAACAGGTCATAGATTGTCGTAAACAAACCTGTTGGAGATTGTTCGGTTGACCAAAATTGTTATGCTTGGTCACAATTCATGTATGCAAGTACTTACATCGAATTATGCAGGTTCCTACTGGCCTATAGAATGCAAAAGCTACATGCATTGTATGACGCTAAGGATATTTTACTCATACATACTACCATCTACGTAACTTAATACACTATTAAATATGTTTTGAACATTACATTTATTAAAGTAACTTTCTGAGTGCATATATCAATATTATATATTTAGTTATTGATCTTACAATTTATCCACGCATAGTGAATGCAATTTTGTTTGTGACACTATATACACAATTAAAACTCTTTCCTTTGTTTCCTTTATTTTTTTGAATGACGCAATTTTGTTTGCTTAAAACACCTTTATAAAATTTAGCATAGTGGCACACTTTTTGTGACA
The DNA here is from genome assembly GCA_034769895.1 of Magicicada septendecula. Lineage (NCBI taxonomy): Eukaryota > Metazoa > Arthropoda > Insecta > Hemiptera > Cicadidae > Magicicada > Magicicada septendecula. The sequence goes on from CM068367.1 coordinate 493,608,929, forward strand.
CTCTGTAAACAATTACCCTTTTATTTTTTTACAAGAAAGCAGAGTTGCGCAGTTTTGTAACGTCTTTTCGCCGCGTTACAAATCCAGGGAACCCCTCGTAATTAAACTCCGTTAATTAGATGGGCTGCCTACGTTGTAACAGAATTGATCACAAATAATTAATGTAGCAAAATTACTTACTAACTGTGTAAGGAAACAATGGCAAGGTATACAATTGATTTAAGCACTCCTCATATGTGTGTAACAAGAAGACTTCTCTTTATTTAACATTTAAAAACATATACTGACAGATTCCATGACATTACTAATTCAATTATTAAGTTATTTGAAAGGTTTCTTTAAACTTTGAGATCAAACTTGATTTTATATAGCTATACCTCGGATCCGGGTCAACTTTCTGTATTTCTGTAATTACGACTTTTAATTATACTCATTTCATGATATTAGCTTGCAAGACTTTCTTTTATTCAACCATTGGAAGAATGATATTATTGCTTGAATTATATTACTCTACATTAGCATATAAACTGTTACAACGTATGAAGTTAGAATAGTTACATGAAATTCTTAGATTTAATTTATAAGTCTTTACAAAGTTAATAGTTTCTGAAAAGTCTCTTTCAAGATGTGTTGTGTAACAAATATTAGTAACCCTCGATAGACAGGCTATCGAGTCACCTTTTAATTGATATGCAGAAGACTCGTCCTGGGGTATCCGTCTTGGGAAACAGGAACATCTACGTCGTCATCTCGGTCTGGCCTTCCTCTGTAAAGGGCTCCAAAAGTTCGCAGGTTGAACAATATGTCTTGTAGATATCTACATATCTACAATGATCTTGTAGATTCTCGGATGTCCTGATCTGCATATTCTGTCACGTGCAGTAGAGTTTGTGGCTTCTGATAGTTCACATCTCCGGGTATGACTTTGGAATTGTTGTTATTTGTTGAAGCACGAAGTCATCTTGTGTTACACTCCTTTTTTACGTTTCGATTTTTTTTACTTTACTTTTCTTGTCTATTTACATGACTATATTAATTAACACATCCAGATGCTTTAAACAGCTACATCTGGTACACCATCTCAAGGTGAGACAAAATATAGTTAACATATTTTAAGCGCACAGCTCCTACGTCTATACTGTACGAAGTCACCATTGCAAGAGAGAGAAATTCCGCTCCCTTCGCCTGGTACTGGGCAAGAGTTAGTGGGACAATTTCCGCGCGAGAATATAGTTCCTAACTATATTTAAGTTAACATTTTTATTTATACAAACTATCCCTAAACAAATATACATAATTTAAATCAGTTGTTTTAGCGACTATTTATGTCTTCAGATTTTTTAATTATTAACATTAGTTTTTTTATCTTATTCTAACTCACACAAGACTCGGAAAACATGTCGAGTCTGGAATCAACAGGACAGCGCCTGCTTACAAGCAAAGGGTTAAATACGATATTAATAACTCTTTACAATTTATCTTTTTATTAGAGTATCTTATAACTAATTAATTACTGCTTCCTCTCATACAGAGTACATACAGGTATTTTATATTAATACAGTGAGATTTAAATGGCTTAAGAGCTCGCAACCTTAATTTTTTAAAATTTTTATTTTATTGATTATTTCTTTTATTTAAATCGTCACAACGTCAAACTTCAAAAACATTTGAAAATGAATATAGGTGTAGATGCAATGGCAGGTTTAATATTTTATGTATATATGTGTTGTGAATGAATAATTGTTATTCGATTTGAAATTGTAAACCTGTTGACGTAGACTGGAGATGATCTCGAATGTACTGCTCCTGCTTAGAAAGAAGATCTAACAATTCTAGATAATTACCCCGGTTGACTGAGCATTCCCCTTCGAAATGACCTCGAAATCCAAGCTCCTGTTTACCGAGAAAACACACAATGTCAACAAGTCTTTCAACAACAAGCCTATTTTGTTTCACGACTTCATTATGTTTAACAGCTTGAATTCTAGCCCCTTCAGAGAGAGTATGTTCAATCCTCACGCGTCCCAGCAAACGGTACCGCTCTTCATTTTGAATATGTTTATTTGAATTCTGGTGTTTGTCTGCCTTTCTAAGAAAGTTTTTTGTTACCGTCACTCCATATAAAATCCATTCTTTTTCACCAGAAAACAAGATACATGTATAACAAAAAAGTCTGTTGGTTTCGGAACAGCCTGTCACCCACGAATATCGCTCGTACCAAGAAAACTGAAATTTTCTAGATACTTTACCATCAAAATGTTTAATTTCTAAATTAGGCGTAAATCTCTTGTTTTTAACACCAAATTTTTCTTTGTAACTCCAAGAAGAAAACGGCTTACTTTTTAATAATTTTAAAAGACCTGACAAAGTATTAAAAGCACCGCGTTCACTCATTTCGGGCGACACACTTATATTCATACACAATAATATAACTAATTGAACTTCCAAATTTATAACTTGATTAGTTTCTATATAGGCCTATATGTTTAATGTCACAAATAATTTAAATGACAGTGTTGATCGTCTATTAGTTCACCGGAATCACAGGCACACTTTTAATAACCGCACAATATAAACACGATTATAAACAACACAGTGCGCTTTAAAACTCGCACAACAGCAGTGAGACATGCCTCAACGCTACAGTGTGTGGAGCGCTGGTCAATCTCCCGCTCCCGCACTGCCAAGTCTCGGCCAACACATTGCTTACATACGATGTATACAAAAAATGCTGAGGCAGGTTCACGTTGCCTCATTCGCTTTAAACTAACTATGTCTGCTGTCACTTGTCACCGTCTAACGGTCGCTGATTAAAGCATGTAATTAGTAAATTCGACAATTACAGTAACAATGTATAATCTTTACGTTACATACTTCATATGTATTTATAATTTTTATTCTACAGAATGTTTCAGGGTAGGCATCGCCTCAATTGCCTCCATGTAACTTCGCCACTGAAAAATCTTTTGATTCTGTTTGAATTTGCGGCTGTTATCGTTTGCCATAGAAAATACCCTTGTTAAAACATAAAACGTTGCCGGTAAACTACCCCTTTCCCTGAACCGATCTTCACCAAATACAATAGGTGTTGAGAACACTACAATTCAGGGCGATATGCAAAAGAGTAGTTGATTCTGTTTGAATTTGCGGCTGTTACCGTTTGTCATAGAAAAAATCCACACACACACACACACACACACACACATTTCGAAAAATGACTTTTTTTCATGTTTTGAGTGTAGTACAATCAGAATCTGCAATAATCTCGAACACGATTTTTTTTGCCATCACCATACTTCCATTTCCTAATATAACTTTCCATTTTCCATAACCTAACCTAGTAAAATATCGGCATGGAGAACCATACATGACTTCCATGTTCTAAGATTTATATTTAAAATCATATTCGAAATGAAATATTTCCATAGAACTACGTCTTTCTACTTATTGCTACAGCATTAACCACAGTACTGTGGTCGCTAACGTATACCACCTCACGTTTTCGCACTCGATTCTCACTGATGATGGCAGTCGATGGCACTGCCGAAAAGTCTGGATTTGCAGAAAACATTGGACTACGGCTAAACAGCCCGGGAAGGAATTTTAACAAAAAACTACTTCTTTGTTGCCGATAACGTATTACACATATAAAAAATTCTCCCCTCCAACTTCAACCATAATTTTTAATAATAGAAAATTTTCCCCCACCCGTTCACCTAACCTCTTCATTTATAGATATTTCATCTACGTTTCTACAGTGGATTATTATGAGCTTCTTGTCAGGATACCTTATTTATAAAAATTATGAATTTTACTCTTGTTAAATCATAAAACGTTTCAGGTAAACTACCCCTTTCTCTTAACCGATCTTCTCCAAAATCAATAGACCTTCAGTCTGTAACCCCTCTTTATATTTTTTTTTGCTTTATAAAAATCTCTTTTTTTTTTTAAAGAGGGACCACTAGTTATTTAAAACTAGGCAGAAGGCCTAGAGAAGCAAAAAATGCGCTGGGTCCAGTGAGACGGGACTTGCAATTAAAACTCGCTTTTACCCAAGTATAAGTCTTTATTATTTCCAATTTTTAAAATTTTTTGTTTTTAGCCAAATTCTTTAACCCCAATATAAATTTAATATAATTTAAAAATTTCATTAAAAAAAACCTCCAATCCACTCCTTGACATTATAACATTCTATACATTAACATATATTGTAACGTTACATAACCCTGTCCCAATAAACTAAATCATAATAACATCAATGTCAGAAATGGGTGACCTATGGCTCGCTCAAAATTAAATTATATCACTCAACATGATAAACAATTCGAGTGATATATGGTGCAAAGTGAGTTCTAGTGTACCCATTGTGGTAAAAAATAAAAGTGACGGTAACTGTGCTGTGTGTTTGGAAATTGTGAAACTATGAGATTATGCTATAATACTAATAACTGATTTTGTAATTTTGTTTATTTATTGTAATATTTATATTGTATGAACGGCCAATTGTTATACATAAGTTAATGTTATATTTTAAAAAAAATATATTTTTTTTATGTGTTGTAATATAGGATAGCCCAGGGTTAGTTTTAAAAGACATAAAAATCTAAATACCAAAAGATAATAAAAAATTAAAATAATCCTATGAAGGAAATGGCAACAGGAAGTAGTGCTGTGTAGGAATACTATGAGAGACTAAATAAATAATATATAAATTTATTTAAAGATAATAAAATTATCAAATACTTATATACAATATCATAAGAAAATGAACCAAAACTTATTATGTAAACTAAATTGGTAAAGAAACCGGAATGGAAAGGAATTATTTTTCCATAAATAAAATATAAATTTATAATAATTACAAACTGCCTGTATAATAAAAATACTATGTGTTACTAAGAGTGATGAAAATAACAAGTATTGTTAAGAATAAAATTTTGAACTAAAACCGTATAGTTGAGAAAAAGATGCTACTACAATTATAATAAAAAATAACCTTTTCGGAACTTGAGAGGAGTGCAAATTGATACTAAATTAACTTACAACATGACCACTTCAAAATCATCCATGATTTGTCAAAATTAGATGGTCCTACTCCTTAATAAATAGTGAAAGAAAACCTTCTGATGATTCAACTTGGTTTCGCCATAGTTCTAGTTTGACGATCGGAAAATGCGCCAGACCGTAAGGAAATTATAACGCAAGACGGACCTCACAACAGAAAAAGCTTCATTCCAGTATGAACCATACGGAGCGAGGTAATATAAACATTTTGTTTAATAGTTCAAGAAGAAAACGCATTCCGAACGTTGAGATAGAAAACAAAATAGCCATCTAATCATATGTTTTTTTAAGTAAACAAAAGCACGCTGCACTCTTACGGACATTCCTGGAACTACATACTAAACGAAAAAATAACAAATTTATTTAATTGTTTTCGGTATTTGTAAAGCTTAGTAATTATCCATTTCTGACACTCTCGTAACAAAAAGAACTTACCCTGAACCCTGGGGAATTATTAAGAATTATATATTAATTGATGTTTTTTTTTATAGCATAAAAATTTGGTAAACAAAACCATATATGTTTTTCTCTTTAGACAATTCCATGTTTACTCTGTGAAGTCGAGATTATGTTTTATTGAAGGAAAGAGCAATTGTAATACTTGTATTTTGGTGGCAGGAAACAAAAACCAATAATATAAATACATAATATTATTGAAAAATAATCTTGAATAATAAAGTGTTATAATTTTTTGTAGTGGGTAGTTGTAATCAATTTCAGCACAAAAACAGAAGAAATCAACACATCGGAACAAATTATGCTGCAGTGTAGGCTGGTTGAACTAAGCGTAGAAACTTATCTCACCATCAGCTGATTTAAATCACAGCGAAAAATTTGAAAGAAATCCGAAATCGGCTAAACTGAGTGTAAATAATTGACACTTACTCTCTCTTCTTCATAAGACTGAACAACTTCACTCCTTGACCCCAAATCACACACTCTCGATTTCTATTTAGATTGAGTAACACATTAGAAAATCCTTAATTTATTTTTTTTAAGAAACGTCAGTTATTATAATTCATAAGTGGCGACTGCGGAGAGGCGGAAACATTAACACCTCTCAACAAAAAAAAGCGGTCCGTTACAAGTTTGGCGCTCAACGTAAAAGGGCGGTAATTAGAAAAGAATTTTGATATTTAATAAAAATATATACCAAAAAATCTAATTATCGTTAACGTAATTATCGTTGGCAGTTATGAGAAAACAAGAAATGCAATAAAGAGCTATGATACCACAGGAAACGAAAATGTCCGAAAAAGAGAGACGATTGAGTTACGCGGAATGGATGACGGTGCTATTTAAAAAATTCAGCAAGGAGATGGGATACATAAAAACGAATACCACGGATCACGAAAGAGCACAGATGAGTCGTGCGAATGCAATGGGAACACCAAACGACAAAATGACTTTGAGAGACATTTATGATGAAATGTGGGAGTTGGATGCCAGGTGTAATAAAGAAGAGACTATAGGGATAACCCACGAAAAAGGCGATAATAATTTGGAAAGAATGACTGAAGAAGAATGGGAAAGATGGGACAATAATGAAGCACAAATGAAAAACGAAAGAACAGGAGTATACGCACAGGTGACAGAGCAGTATACTCAGGAAGAATATGAACAATGGAGACGAGTAATAAGACAACCGGAAAACCCAATACAAACGGAAAACACAGAATTAAGGGAATGGATAAGGGTGATGTTTGAACTATCCAGAGAAGATATGTGTAACTGGAGCCGGAGAAATATGTCACAAGAAGTAAAGTCAAAAGAATTTTAACATAAGGCCTATCAATGATGTTATATGCTATTAGTCAATGGAAAAGAAGAAGGAATCAAGGAGAAGAAGAAATATATAAATAAATACAAACAGCTACAGTATGAAGAATCCCAAAAGTGTTTGGTACTAGTCGCTAATTGACTACTACTTATAATTTTTTTATTTTTTATGTATTGACCGTAGAAATGTTCCGGCAATAATTTTTATGAGCAGGGATGATGTTCCCCTGGTCTCAGAAGGTGTAAGGATGGACAGCGGTGTATGGACCCAGAGTGGCCACCCGACTGGAACCACCGCACAGGATAGGGAAAAATGTTAGGGAAATTGAATATTTAAGGGATAATAATTATAAAGTAGCTGAAAAGAGTGATATTGGATTCCAGAAGTATAGATAAAGAAAATAGAAGGAAGATAGCAGACAGAAGCTTAATTGATAAAGCGAGTATATAAAAGTAAATAGAAATGAGTGTTAAAACAAGTTTAATATGATTAGTGTGACCAGTCCTTATCAAATAAAATGTGGAAGTACCACTACCCAGAAATGAATAATTGATGAATTTGCCTCCAAGAGAGAGAGAGTATAGTAAGAAAACAGCAATTACCACCAGTCAGAATTACCAGTCAGAGTATAATCAGTCAGAAATAAAACACTATTATGAAGATAAGGAAGAGTTAAGAAAATGGAAATAATCAACAATTTATTTTTAATAAACAAGTTAAACTGAAATAAATTTGTTCTAGTGGGGGGGCTTTATGTAACGTTACATAACCCTTTCCCAATAAACTAAATCATAATAACATCAATGTCAGAAATGGGTGACCTATGGCTCGCTCAAAATTAAATTATATCACTCAACATGATAAACAATTCGAGTGATATATGGTGCAAAGTGAGTTCTAGTGTACCCATTGTGGTAAAAAATAAAAGTGACGGTAACTGTGCTGTGTGTTTGGAAATTGTGAAACTATGAGAGTATGCTATAATACTAATAACTGATTTTGTAATTTTGTTTATTTATTGTAATATTTATATTGTATGAACGGCCAATTGTTATACATAAGTTAAAATGTTATATTTAAAAAAAAAATATATTTTTTTTATGTGTTGTAATATAGGATAGCCCAGGGTTAGTTTTAAAAGACATAAAAATCTAAATACCAAAAGATAATAAAAAATTAAAATAATCCTATGAAGGAAATGGCAACAGGAAGTAGTGCCGTGTAGGAATACTATGAGAGACTAAATAAATAATATATAAATTTATTTAAAGATAATAAAATTATCAAATACTTATATACAATATCATAAGAAAATGAACCAAAACTTATTATGTAAACTAAATTGGTAAAGAAACCGGAATGGAAAGGAATTATTTTTCCATAAATAAAATATAAATTTATAATAATTACAAACTGCCTGTATAATAAAAATACTATGTGTTACTAAGAGTGATGAAAATAACAAGTATTGTTAAGAATAAAATTTTGAACTAAAACCGTATAGTTGAGAAAAAGATGCTACTACAATTATAATAAAAAATAACCTTTTCGGAACTTGAGAGGAGTGCAAATTGATACTAAATTAACTTACAACATGACCACTTCAAAATCATCCATGATTTGTCAAAATTAGATGGTCCTACTCCTTAATAAATAGTGAAAGAAAACCTTCTGATGATTCAACTTGGTTTCGCCATAGTTCTAGTTTGACGATCGGAAAATGCGCCAGACCGTAAGGAAATTATAACGCAAGACGGACCTCACAACAGAAAAAGCTTCATTCCAGTATGAACCATACGGAGCGAGGTAATATAAACATTTTGTTTAATAGTTCAAGAAGAAAACGCATTCCGAACGTTGAGATAGAAAACAAAATAGCCATCTAATCATATGTTTTTTTAAGTAAACAAAAGCACGCTGCACTCTTACGGACATTCCTGGAACTACATACTAAACGAAAAAATAACAAATTTATTTAATTGTTTTCGGTATTTGTAAAGCTTAGTAATTATCCATTTCTGACACTCTCGTAACAAAAAGAACTTACCCTGAACCCTGGGGAATTATTAAGAATTATATATTAATTGATGTTTTTTTTTATAGCATAAAAATTTGGTAAACAAAACCATATATGTTTTTCTCTTTAGACAATTCCATGTTTACTCTGTGAAGTCGAGATTATGTTTTATTGAAGGAAAGAGCAATTGTAATACTTGTATTTTGGTGGCAGGAAACAAAAACCAATAATATAAATACATAATATTATTGAAAAATAATCTTGAATAATAAAGTGTTATAATTTTTTGTAGTGGGTAGTTGTAATCAATTTCAGCACAAAAACAGAAGAAATCAACACATCGGAACAAATTATGCTGCAGTGTAGGCTGGTTGAACTAAGCGTAGAAACTTATCTCACCATCAGCTGATTTAAATCACAGCGAACAATTTGAAAGAAATCCGAAATCGGCTAAACTGAGTGTAAATAATTGACACTTACTCTCTCTTCTTCATAAGGCTGAACAACTTCACTCCTTGACCCCAAATCACACACTCTCGATTTCTATTTAGATTGAGTAACACATTAGAAAATCCTTAATTTATTTTTTTTAAGAAACGTCAGTTATTATAATTCATAAGTGGCGACTGCGGAGAGGCGGAAACATTAACACCTCTCAACAAAAAAAGCGGTACGTTACAAGTTTGGCGCTCAACGTAAAAGGGCGGTAATTAGAAAAGAATTTTGATATTTAATAAAAATATATACCAAAAAATCTAATTATCGTTGGCAGTTATGAGAAAACAAGAAATGCAATAAAGAGCTATGATACCACAGGAAACGAAAATGTCCGAAAAAGAGAGACGATTGAGTTACGCGGAATGGATGACGGTGCTATTTAAAAAATTCAGCAAGGAGATGGGATACATAAAAACGAATACCACGGATCACGAAAGAGCACAGATGAGTCGTGCGAATGCAATGGGAACACCAAACGACAAAATGACTTTGAGAGACATTTATGATGAAATGTGGGAGTTGGATGCCAGGTGTAATAAAGAAGAGACTATACGGACAACCCACGAAAAAGGCGATAATAATTTGGAAAGAATGACTGAAGAAGAATGGGAAAGATGGGACAATAATGAAGCACAAATGAAAAACGAAAGAACAGGAGTATACGCACAGGTGACAGAGCAGTATACTCAGGAAGAATATGAACAATGGAGACGAGTAATAAGACAACCGGAAAACCCAATACAAACGGAAAACACAGAATTAAGGGAATGGATAAGGGTGATGTTTGAACTATCCTGAGAAGATATGTGTAACTGGAGGAAGGAGCATAATCAAATAGAAGAATTTAAAAGGAATGCCAAATCATATAAACTTAGAACAATCAAACAAGCAAACTAATGAGAAAATAGACAGTATTCAGGAAAGTTTAGTCAAACAACTAAACGAAAAATTTGAGACCATTAGTGGAAATATCAGACAAACCATGAATGAACAACACCAGAAATTGAAAGAAATTATTAATGGACAAAGGGAATATATGAACGCAAAATTTGAAGAAAGTAATAAACATATAAAACAAATTCATGCAAAGATTGACATGATCAGTAACACACTTAGCCAAAAAGCAGATACATACAAGGAGGAGACGAATAAAAAAATGGACCATAGTTTCAAGAATTTGGATGAAACATCAGACAGCATCTCAGAAGGTATTAAAGTAAGTCCGAATACAGAAGAGAGTAGGAAGGAAATAGAAATTACAGAATACCAAGGTGTAATGCCATCTGAAAATAAAAATAGCCACAACAAAAAGGATGTTCAAACCGTGGAAAGGAAGACCAAGAAAATAATAAAAACATGTAGAAAGAGAATAATAAATACCAAGGAAGAATGGGAGATGATTACAGATGGATTAATTAATGTATTCAACCTTCCAATTAACGAACAGAGGGAGTTAATTAAGTTTAGATCTCAATTAAATAGGTCGACGATTGAAGTGTATCAGACAATATCAGTCATATCTTCAAGACGGAATATAACGTTCAAATATTTGGCAAATAATCCAGAGGTAAAAGGGAATGAAATGAGATTAAATATGAGCAACTATGTTATGTTAGAGGAGATACAATACTTGTTAGTTAAAAAGGAACGAACTATGACGGGAGATCGATACTTAATTAAAGGTTTCGTAGCAGCAAAGTGGGAGAGCCGGATGATAAGGAGATTATCGAGGAGAGAAGTAATTCCGAACACCCCAGTAATCCGAGGAAGAGGAATAACTAAGTTAATGGACCATGGTTGACTTAAATAATCACAAACCAGAAAAGGGGACTGAAATTCTGAGAACCGACCCAGCAACCCATTGAATAGCGGAAGAATACCCCAAAATTCTAAAAGCATGTAAGGACATCTTACTCAAGTTATTTTGAAGCCATATAATTTAAAGTGAAGAGACTAAAACCCCAAAATTCTAAAAGCATGTAAGGACATCTTACTCAAGTTATTTTGAAACCATATAATTTAAAGTGAAAAGACAAACCACCAAGATAATGTAAGGACAGATGATTAAATAATATTTATAAAGAACTGATTTAAAATGAAATAATAGGAAAAATAATATTTTATGGTAACAAACAGAAGAAAAATTAAATGAACAAAAACAATTGATGGTAATGTGCTCAGATAAGAAGAATAAAGAATAATTTAATGACTCCAATGAAACTGAAGGAGGATGATAATTAATACAACAAAAATTAGAATTTCTCGGAATTGAAGATTATATAAGAAGAAATGATACGGAGAAATATGTCACAAGAAGTAAAGTCAAAAGAATTTTAACATAAGGCCTATCAATGATGTTATATGCTATTAGTCAATGGAAAAGAAGAAGGAATCAAGGAGAAGAAGAAATATATAAATAAATACAAACAGCTACAGTATGAAGAATCCCAAAAGTGTTTGGTACTAGTCGCTAATTGACTACTACTTATAATTTTTTTATTTTTTATGTATTGACCGTAGAAATGTTCCGGCAATAATTTTTATGAGCAGGGATGATGTTCCCCTGGTCTCAGAAGGTGTAAGGATGGACAGCGGTGTATGGACCCAGAGTGGCCACCCGACTGGAACCACCGCACAGGATAGGGAAAAATGTTAGGGAAATTGAATATTTAAGGGATAATAATTATAAAGTAGCTGAAAAGAGTGATATTGGATTCCAGAAGTATAGATAAAGAAAATAGAAGGAAGATAGCAGACAGAAGCTTAATTGATAAAGCGAGTATATAAAAGTAAATAGAAATGAGTGTTAAAACAAGTTTAATATGATTAGTGTGACCAGTCCTTATCAAATAAAATGTGGAAGTACCACTACCCAGAAATGAATAATTGATGAATTTGCCTCCAAGAGAGAGAGAGTATAGTAAGAAAACAGCAATTACCACCAGTCGGAATTACCAGTCAGAGTATAATCAGTCAGAAATAAAACACTATTAAGAAGATAAGGAAGAGTTAAGAAAATGGAAATAATCAACAATTTATGTTTAATAAACAAGTTAAACTGAAATAAATTTGTTCTAGTGGGGGGGCTTTATGTAACGTTACATAACCCTGTCCCAATAAACTAAATCATAATAACATCAATGTCAGAAATGGGTGACCTATGGCTCGCTCAAAATTAAATTATATCACTCAACATGATAAACAATTCGAGTGATATATGGTGCAAAGTGAGTTCTAGTGTACCCATTGTGGTAAAAAATAAAAGTGACGGTAACTGTGCTGTGTGTTTGGAAATTGTGAAACTATGAGAGTATGCTATAATACTAATAACTGATTTTGTAATTTTGTTTATTTATTGTAATATTTATATTGTATGAACGGCCAATTGTTATACATAAGTTAAAATGTTATATTTAAAAAAAAAAAATATTTTTTTTATGTGTTGTAATATAGGATAGCCCAGGGTTAGTTTTAAAAGACATAAAAATCTAAATACCAAAAGATAATAAAAAATTAAAATAATCCTATGAAGGAAATGGCAACAGGAAGTAGTGCCGTGTAGGAATACTATGAGACTAAATAAATAATATATAAATTTATTTAAAGATAATAAAATTATCAAATACTTATATACAATATCATAAGAAAATGAACCAAAACTTATTATGTAAACTAAATTGGTAAAGAAACCGGAATGGAAAGGAATTATTTTTCCATAAATAAAATATAAATTTATAATAATTACAAACTGCCTGTATAATAAAAATACTATGTGTTACTAAGAGTGATGAAAATAACAAGTATTGTTAAGAATAAAATTTTGAACTAAAACCGTATAGTTGAGAAAAAGATGCTACTACAATTATAATAAAAAATAACCTTTTCGGAACTTGAGAGGAGTGCAAATTGATACTAAATTAACTTACAACATGACCACTTCAAAATCATCCATGATTTGTCAAAATTAGATGGTCCTACTCCTTAATAAATAGTGAAAGAAAACCTTCTGATGATTCAACTTGGTTTCGCCATAGTTCTAGTTTGACGATCGGAAAATGCGCCAGACCGTAAGGAAATTATAACGCAAGACGGACCTCACAACAGAAAAAGCTTCATTCCAGTATGAACCATACGGAGCGAGGTAATATAAACATTTTGTTTAATAGTTCAAGAAGAAAACGCATTCCGAACGTTGAGATAGAAAACAAAATAGCCATCTAATCATATGTTTTTTTAAGTAAACAAAAGCACGCTGCACTCTTACGGACATTCCTGGAACTACATACTAAACGAAAAAATAACAAATTTATTTAATTGTTTTCGGTATTTGTAAAGCTTAGTAATTATCCATTTCTGACAATCTCGTAACAAAAAGAACTTACCCTGAACCCTGGGGAATTATTAAGAATTATATATTAATTGATGTTTTTTTTTATAGCATAAAAATTTGGTAAACAAAACCATATATGTTTTTCTCTTTAGACAATTCCATGTTTACTCTGTGAAGTCGAGATTATGTTTTATTGAAGGAAAGAGCAATTGTAATACTTGTATTTTGGTGGCAGGAAACAAAAACCAATAATATAAATACATAATATTATTGAAAAATAATCTTGAATAATAAAGTGTTATAATTTTTTGTAGTGGGTAGTTGTAATCAATTTCAGCACAAAAACAGAAGAAATCAACACATCGGAACAAATTATGCTGCAGTGTAGGCTGGTTGAACTAAGCGTAGAAACTTATCTCACCATCAGCTGATTTAAATCACAGCGAACAATTTGAAAGAAATCCGAAATCGGCTAAACTGAGTGTAAATAATTGACACTTACTCTCTCTTCTTCATAAGGCTGAACAACTTCACTCCTTGACCCCAAATCACACACTCTCGATTTCTATTTAGATTGAGTAACACATTAGAAAATCCTTAATTTATTTTTTTTAAGAAATGTCAGTTATTATAATTCATAAGTGGCGACTGCGGAGAGGCGGAAACATTAACACCTCTCAACAAAAAAAGCGGTACGTTACAAGTTTGGCGCTCAACGTAAAAGGGGCGGTAAATAGAAAAGAATTTTGATATTTAATAAAAATATATACCAAAAAATCTAATTATCGTTGGCAGTTATGAGAAAACAAGAAATGCAATAAAGAGCTATGATACCACAGGAAACGAAAAATGTCCGAAAAAGAGAGACGATTGAGTTACGCGGAATGGATGACGGTGCTATTTAAAAAATTCAGCAAGGAGATGGGATACATAAAAACGAATACCACGGATCACGAAAGAGCACAGATGAGTCGTGCGAATGCAATGGGAACACCAAACGACAAAATGACTTTGAGAGACATTTATGATGAAATGTGGGAGTTGGATGCCAGGTGTAATAAAGAAGAGACTATAGGGACAACCCACGAAAAAGGCGATAATAATTTGGAAAGAATGACTGAAGAAGAATGGGAAAGATGGGACAATAATGAAGCACAAATGAAAAACGAAAGAACAGGAGTATACGCACAGGTGACAGAGCAGTATACTCAGGAAGAATATGAACAATGGAGACGAGTAATAAGACAACCGGAAAACCCAATACAAACGGAAAACACAGAATTAAGGGAATGGATAAGGGTGATGTTTGAACTATCCTGAGAAGATATGTGTAACTGGAGGAAGGAGCATAATCAAATAGAAGAATTTAAAAGGAATGCCAAATCATATAAACTTAGAACAATCAAACAAGCAAACTAATGAGAAAATAGACAGTATTCAGGAAAGTTTAGTCAAACAACTAAACGAAAAATTTGAGACCATTAGTGGAAATATCAGACAAACCATGAATGAACAACACCAGAAATTGAAAGAAATTATTAATGGACAAAGGGAATATATGAACGCAAAATTTGAAGAAAGTAATAAACATATAAAACAAATTCATGCAAAGATTGACATGATCAGTAACACACTTAGCCAAAAAGCAGATACATACAAGGAGGAGACGAATAAAAAAATGGACCATAGTTTCAAGAATTTGGATGAAACATCAGACAGCATCTCAGAAGGTATTAAAGTAAGTCCGAATACAGAAGAGAGTAGGAAGGAAATAGAAATTACAGAATACCAAGGTGTAATGCCATCTGAAAATAAAAATAGCCACAACAAAAAGGATGTTCAAACCGTGGAAAGGAAGACCAAGAAAATAATAAAAACATGTAGAAAGAGAATAATAAATACCAAGGAAGAATGGGAGATGATTACAGATGGATTAATTAATGTATTCAACCTTCCAATTAACGAACAGAGGGAGTTAATTAAGTTTAGATCTCAATTAAATAGGTCGACGATTGAAGTGTATCAGACAATATCAGTCATATCTTCAAGACGGAATATAACGTTCAAATATTTGGCAAATAATCCAGAGGTAAAAGGGAATGAAATGAGATTAAATATGAGCAACTATGTTATGTTAGAGGAGATACAATACTTGTTAGTTAAAAAGGAACGAACTATGACGGGAGATCGATACTTAATTAAAGGTTTCGTAGCAGCAAAGTGGGAGAGCCGGATGATAAGGAGATTATCGAGGAGAGAAGTAATTCCGAACACCCCAGTAATCCGAGGAAGAGGAATAACTGAGTTAATGGACCATGGTTGACTTAAATAATCACAAACCAGAAAAGGGGACTGAAATTCTGAGAACCGACCCAGCAACCCATTGAATAGCGGAAGAATACCCCAAAATTCTAAAAGCATGTAAGGACATCTTACTCAAGTTATTTTGAAGCCATATAATTTAAAGTGAAGAGACTAAAACCCCAAAATTCTAAAAGCATGTAAGGACATCTTACTCAAGTTATTTTGAAACCATATAATTTAAAGTGAAAAGACAAACCACCAAGATAATGTAAGGACAGATGATTAAATAATATTTATAAAGAACTGATTTAAAATGAAATAATAGGAAAAATAATATTTTATGGTAACAAACAGAAGAAAAATTAAATGAACAAAAACAATTGATGGTAATGTGCTCAGATAAGAAGAATAAAGAATAATTTAATGACTCCAATGAAACTGAAGGAGGATGATAATTAATACAACAAAAATTAGAATTTCTCGGAATTGAAGATTATATAAGAAGAAATGATACGGAGAAATATGTCACAAGAAGTAAAGTCAAAAGAATTTTAACATAAGGCCTATCAATGATGTTATATGCTATTAGTCAATGGAAAAGAAGAAGGAATCAAGGAGAAGAAGAAATATATAAATAAATACAAACAGCTACAGTATGAAGAATCCCAAAAGTGTTTGGTACTAGTCGCTAATTGACTACTACTTATAATTTTTTTATTTTTTATGTATTGACCGTAGAAATGTTCAGGCAATAATTTTTATGAGCAGGGATGATGTTCCCCTGGTCTCAGAAGGTGTAAGGATGGACAGCGGTGTATGGACCCAGAGTGGCCACCCGACTGGAACCACCGCACAGGATAGGGAAAAATGTTAGGGAAATTGAATATTTAAGGGATAATAATTATAAAGTAGCTGAAAAGAGTGATATTGGATTCCAGAAGTATAGATAAAGAAAATAGAAGGAAGATAGCAGACAGAAGCTTAATTGATAAAGCGAGTATATAAAAGTAAATAGAAATGAGTGTTAAAACAAGTTTAATATGATTAGTGTGACCAGTCCTTATCAAATAAAATGTGGAAGTACCACTACCCAGAAATGAATAATTGATGAATTTGCCTCCAAGAGAGAGAGAGTATAGTAAGAAAACAGCAATTACCACCAGTCGGAATTACCAGTCAGAGTATAAGCAGTCAGAAATAAAACACTATTAAGAAGATAAGGAAGAGTTAAGAAAATGGAAATAATCAACAATTTATGTTTAATAAACAAGTTAAACTGAAATAAATTTGTTCTAGTGGGGGGGCTTTATGTAACGTTACATAACCCTGTCCCAATAAACTAAATCATAATAACATCAATGTCAGAAATGGGTGACCTATGGCTCGCTCAAAATTAAATTATATCACTCAACATGATAAACAATTCGAGTGATATATGGTGCAAAGTGAGTTCTAGTGTACCCATTGTGGTAAAAAATAAAAGTGACGGTAACTGTGCTGTGTGTTTGGAAATTGTGAAACTATGAGAGTATGCTATAATACTAATAACTGATTTTGTAATTTTGTTTATTTATTGTAATATTTATATTGTATGAACGGCCAATTGTTATACATAAGTTAATGTTATATTTAAAAAAAAAAATATTTTTTTTATGTGTTGTAATATAGGATAGCCCAGGGTTAGTTTTAAAAGACATAAAAATCTAAATACCAAAAGATAATAAAAAATTAAAATAATCCTATGAAGGAAATGGCAACAGGAAGTAGTGCCGTGTAGGAATACTATGAGAGACTAAATAAATAATATATAAATTTATTTAAAGATAATAAAATTATCAAATACTTATATACAAT
The DNA here is from genome assembly GCA_034769895.1 of Magicicada septendecula. Taxonomy (NCBI): domain Eukaryota; kingdom Metazoa; phylum Arthropoda; class Insecta; order Hemiptera; family Cicadidae; genus Magicicada; species Magicicada septendecula. The sequence continues at coordinate 493,626,776 of CM068367.1, forward strand.
ATCATAAGAAAATGAACCAAAACTTATTATGTAAACTAAATTGGTAAAGAAACCGGAATGGAAAGGAATTATTTTTCCATAAATAAAATATAAATTTATAATAATTACAAACTGCCTGTATAATAAAAATACTATGTGTTACTAAGAGTGATGAAAATAACAAGTATTGTTAAGAATAAAATTTTGAACTAAAACCGTATAGTTGAGAAAAAGATGCTACTACAATTATAATAAAAAATAACCTTTTCGGAACTTGAGAGGAGTGCAAATTGATACTAAATTAACTTACAACATGACCACTTCAAAATCATCCATGATTTGTCAAAATTAGATGGTCCTACTCCTTAATAAATAGTGAAAGAAAACCTTCTGATGATTCAACTTGGTTTCGCCATAGTTCTAGTTTGACGATCGGAAAATGCGCCAGACCGTAAGGAAATTATAACGCAAGACGGACCTCACAACAGAAAAAGCTTCATTCCAGTAAGAACCATACGGAGCGAGGTAATATAAACATTTTGTTTAATAGTTCAAGAAGAAAACGCATTCCGAACGTTGAGATAGAAAACAAAATAGCCATCTAATCATATGTTTTTTTAAGTAAACAAAAGCACGCTGCACTCTTACGGACATTCCTGGAACTACATACTAAACGAAAAAATAACAAATTTATTTAATTGTTTTCGGTATTTGTAAAGCTTAGTAATTATCCATTTCTGACACTCTCGTAACAAAAAGAACTTACCCTGAACCCTGGGGAATTATTAAGAATTATATATTAATTGATGTTTTTTTTTATAGCATAAAAATTTGGTAAACAAAACCATATATGTTTTTCTCTTTAGACAATTCCATGTTTACTCTGTGAAGTCGAGATTATGTTTTATTGAAGGAAAGAGCAATTGTAATACTTGTATTTTGGTGGCAGGAAACAAAAACCAATAATATAAATACATAATATTATTGAAAAATAATCTTGAATAATAAAGTGTTATAATTTTTTGTAGTGGGTAGTTGTAATCAATTTCAGCACAAAAACAGAAGAAATCAACACATCGGAACAAATTATGCTGCAGTGTAGGCTGGTTGAACTAAGCGTAGAAACTTATCTCACCATCAGCTGATTTAAATCACAGCGAACAATTTGAAAGAAATCCGAAATCGGCTAAACTGAGTGTAAATAATTGACACTTACTCTCTCTTCTTCATAAGGCTGAACAACTTCACTCCTTGACCCTAAATCACACACTCTCGATTTCTATTTAGATTGAGTAACACATTAGAAAATCCTTAATTTATTTTTTTTAAGAAATGTCAGTTATTATAATTCATAAGTGGCGACTGCGGAGAGGCGGAAACATTAACACCTCTCAACAAAAAAAGCGGTACGTTACAAGTTTGGCGCTCAACGTAAAAGGGCGGTAATTAGAAAAGAATTTTGATATTTAATAAAAATATATACCAAAAAATCTAATTATCGTTGGCAGTTATGAGAAAACAAGAAATGCAATAAAGAGCTATGATACCACAGGAAACGAAAATGTCCGAAAAAGAGAGACGATTGAGTTACGCGGAATGGATGACGGTGCTATTTAAAAAATTCAGCAAGGAGATGGGATACATAAAAACGAATACCACGGATCACGAAAGAGCACAGATGAGTCGTGCGAATGCAATGGGAACACCAAACGACAAAATGACTTTGAGAGACATTTATGATGAAATGTGGGAGTTGGATGCCAGGTGTAATAAAGAAGAGACTATAGGGACAACCCACGAAAAAGGCGATAATAATTTGGAAAGAATGACTGAAGAAGAATGGGAAAGATGGGACAATAATGAAGCACAAATGAAAAACGAAAGAACAGGAGTATACGCACAGGTGACAGAGCAGTATACTCAGGAAGAATATGAACAATGGAGACGAGTAATAAGACAACCGGAAAACCCAATACAAACGGAAAACACAGAATTAAGGGAATGGATAAGGGTGATGTTTGAACTATCCTGAGAAGATATGTGTAACTGGAGGAAGGAGCATAATCAAATAGAAGAATTTAAAAGGAATGCCAAATCATATAAACTTAGAACAATCAAACAAGCAAACTAATGAGAAAATAGACAGTATTCAGGAAAGTTTAGTCAAACAACTAAACGAAAAATTTGAGACCATTAGTGGAAATATCAGACAAACCATGAATGAACAACACCAGAAATTGAAAGAAATTATTAATGGACAAAGGGAATATATGAACGCAAAATTTGAAGAAAGTAATAAACATATAAAACAAATTCATGCAAAGATTGACATGATCAGTAACACACTTAGCCAAAAAGCAGATACATACAAGGAGGAGACGAATAAAAAAATGGACCATAGTTTCAAGAATTTGGATGAAACATCAGACAGCATCTCAGAAGGTATTAAAGTAAGTCCGAATACAGAAGAGAGTAGGAAGGAAATAGAAATTACAGAATACCAAGGTGTAATGCCATCTGAAAATAAAAATAGCCACAACGAAAAGGATGTTCAAACCGTGGAAAGGAAGACCAAGAAAATAATAAAAACATGTAGAAAGAGAATAATAAATACCAAGGAAGAATGGGAGATGATTACAGATGGATTAATTAATGTATTCAACCTTCCAATTAACGAACAGAGGGAGTTAATTAAGTTTAGATCTCAATTAAATAGGTCGACGATTGAAGTGTATCAGACAATATCAGTCATATCTTCAAGACGGAATATAACGTTCAAATATTTGGCAAATAATCCAGAGGTAAAAGGGAATGAAATGAGATTAAATATGAGCAACTATGTTATGTTAGAGGAGATACAATACTTGTTAGTTAAAAAGGAACGAACTATGACGGGAGATCGATACTTAATTAAAGGTTTCGTAGCAGCAAAGTGGGAGAGCCGGATGATAAGGAGATTATCGAGGAGAGAAGTAATTCCGAACACCCCAGTAATCCTAGGAAGAGGAATAACTAAGTTAATGGACAGTGGTTGACTTAAATAATCACAAACCAGAAAAGGGGACTGAAATTCTGAGAACCGACCCAGCAACCCATTGAATAGCGGAAGAATACCCCAAAATTCTAAAAGCATGTAAGGACATCTTACTCAAGTTATTTTGAAGCCATATAATTTAAAGTGAAGAGACTAAAACCCCAAAATTCTAAAAGCATGTAAGGACATCTTACTCAAGTTATTTTGAAACCATATAATTTAAAGTGAAAAGACAAACCACCAAGATAATGTAAGGACAGATGATTAAATAATATTTATAAAGAACTGATTTAAAATGAAATAATAGGAAAAATAATATTTTATGGTAACAAACAGAAGAAAAATTAAATGAACAAAAACAATTGATGGTAATGTGCTCAGATAAGAAGAATAAAGAATAATTTAATGACTCCAATGAAACTGAAGGAGGATGATAATTAATACAACAAAAATTAGAATTTCTCGGAATTGAAGATTATATAAGAAGAAATGATACGGAGAAATATGTCACAAGAAGTAAAGTCAAAAGAATTTTAACATAAGGCCTATCAATGATGTTATATGCTATTAGTCAATGGAAAAGAAGAAGGAATCAAGGAGAAGAAGAAATATATAAATAAATACAAACAGCTACAGTATGAAGAATCCCAAAAGTGTTTGGTACTAGTCGCTAATTGACTACTACTTATAATTTTTTTATTTTTTATGTATTGACCGTAGAAATGTTCCGGCAATAATTTTTATGAGCAGGGATGATGTTCCCCTGGTCTCAGAAGGTGTAAGGATGGACAGCGGTGTATGGACCCAGAGTGGCCACCCGACTGGAACCACCGCACAGGATAGGGAAAAATGTTAGGGAAATTGAATATTTAAGGGATAATAATTATAAAGTAGCTGAAAAGAGTGATATTGGATTCCAGAAGTATAGATAAAGAAAATAGAAGGAAGATAGCAGACAGAAGCTTAATTGATAAAGCGAGTATATAAAAGTAAATAGAAATGAGTGTTAAAACAAGTTTAATATGATTAGTGTGACCAGTCCTTATCAAATAAAATGTGGAAGTACCACTACCCAGAAATGAATAATTGATGAATTTGCCTCCAAGAGAGAGAGAGTATAGTAAGAAAACAGCAATTACCACCAGTCGGAATTACCAGTCAGAGTATAATCAGTCAGAAATAAAACACTATTAAGAAGATAAGGAAGAGTTAAGAAAATGGAAATAATCAACAATTTATGTTTAATAAACAAGTTAAACTGAAATAAATTTGTTCTAGTGGGGGGGCTTTATGTAACGTTACATAACCCTGTCCCAATAAACTAAATCATAATAACATCAATGTCAGAAATGGGTGACCTATGGCTCGCTCAAAATTAAATTATATCACTCAACATGATAAACAATTCGAGTGATATATGGTGCAAAGTGAGTTCTAGTGTACCCATTGTGGTAAAAAATAAAAGTGACGGTAACTGTGCTGTGTGTTTGGAAATTGTGAAACTATGAGAGTATGCTATAATACTAATAACTGATTTTGTAATTTTGTTTATTTATTGTAATATTTATATTGTATGAACGGCCAATTGTTATACATAAGTTAATGTTATATTTAAAAAAAAATATATTTTTTTTATGTGTTGTAATATAGGATAGCCCACGGTTAGTTTTAAAAGACATAAAAATCTAAATACCAAAAGATAATAAAAAATTAAAATAATCCTATGAAGGAAATGGCAACAGGAAGTAGTGCCGTGTAGGAATACTATGAGAGACTAAATAAATAATATATAAATTTATTTAAAGATAATAAAATTATCAAATACTTATATACAATATCATAAGAAAATGAACCAAAACTTATTATGTAAACTAAATTGGTAAAGAAACCGGAATGGAAAGGAATTATTTTTCCATAAATAAAATATAAATTTATAATAATTACAAACTCCCTGTATAATAAAAATACTATGTGTTACTAAGAGTGATGAAAATAACAAGTATTGTTAAGAATAAAATTTTGAACTAAAACCGTATAGTTGAGAAAAAGATGCTACTACAATTATAATAAAAAATAACCTTTTCGGAACTTGAGAGGAGTGCAAATTGATACTAAATTAACTTACAACATGACCACTTCAAAATCATCCATGATTTGTCAAAATTAGATGGTCCTACTCCTTAATAAATAGTGAAAGAAAACCTTCTGATAATATAACTTGGTTTCGCCATAGTTCTAGTTTGACGATCGGAAAATGCGCCAGACCGTAAGGAAATTATAACGCAAGACGGACCTCACAACAGAAAAAGCTTCATTCCAGTAAGAACCATACGGAGCGAGGTAATATAAACATTTTGTTTAATAGTTCAAGAAGAAAACGCATTCCGAACGTTGAGATAGAAAACAAAATAGCCATCTAATCATATGTTTTTTTAAGTAAACAAAAGCACGCTGCACTCTTACGGACATTCCTGGAACTACATACTAAACGAAAAAATAACAAATTTATTTAATTGTTTTCAGTATTTGTAAAGCTTAGTAATTATCCATTTCTGACACTCTCGTAACAAAAAGAACTTACCCTGAACCCTGGGGAATTATTAAGAATTATATATTAATTGATGTTTTTTTTTATAGCATAAAAATTTGGTAAACAAAACCATATATGTTTTTCTCTTTAGACAATTCCATGTTTACTCTGTGAAGTCGAGATTATGTTTTATTGAAGGAAAGAGCAATTGTAATACTTGTATTTTGGTGGCAGGAAACAAAAACCAATAATATAAATACATAATATTATTGAAAAATAATCTTGAATAATAAAGTGTTATAATTTTTTGTAGTGGGTAGTTGTAATCAATTTCAGCACAAAAACAGAAGAAATCAACACATCGGAACAAATTATGCTGCAGTGTAGGCTGGTTGAACTAAGCGTAGAAACTTATCTCACCATCAGCTGATTTAAATCACAGCGAACAATTTGAAAGAAATCCGAAATCGGCTAAACTGAGTGTAAATAATTGACACTTACTTCTCTCCTCTAAGGCTGAACAACTTCACTCCTTGACCCCAAATCACACACTCTCGATTTCTATTTAGATTGAGTAACACATTAGAAAATCCTTAATTTATTTTTTTTAAGAAACGTCAGTTATTATAATTCATAAGTGGCGACTGCGGAGAGGCGGAAACATTAACACCTCTCAACAAAAAAAGCGGTACGTTACAAGTTTGGCGCTCAACGTAAAAGGGCGGTAATTAGAAAAGAATTTTGATATTTAATAAAAATATATACCAAAAAATCTAATTATCGTTGGCAGTTATGAGAAAACAAGAAATGCAATAAAGAGCTATGATACCACAGGAAACGAAAATGTCCGAAAAAGAGAGACGATTGAGTTACGCGGAATGGATGACGGTGCTATTTAAAAAATTCAGCAAGGAGATGGGATACATAAAAACGAATACCACGGATCACGAAAGAGCACAGATGAGTCGTGCGAATGCAATGGGAACACCAAACGACAAAATGACTTTGAGAGACATTTATGATGAAATGTGGGAGTTGGATGCCAGGTGTAATAAAGAAGAGACTATACGGACAACCCACGAAAAAGGCGATAATAATTTGGAAAGAATGACTGAAGAAGAATGGGAAAGATGGGACAATAATGAAGCACAAATGAAAAACGAAAGAACAGGAGTATACGCACAGGTGACAGAGCAGTATACTCAGGAAGAATATGAACAATGGAGACGAGTAATAAGACAACCGGAAAACCCAATACAAACGGAAAACACAGAATTAAGGGAATGGATAAGGGTGATGTTTGAACTATCCTGAGAAGATATGTGTAACTGGAGGAAGGAGCATAATCAAATAGAAGAATTTAAAAGGAATGCCAAATCATATAAACTTAGAACAATCAAACAAGCAAACTAATGAGAAAATAGACAGTATTCAGGAAAGTTTAGTCAAACAACTAAACGAAAAATTTGAGACCATTAGTGGAAATATCAGACAAACCATGAATGAACAACACCAGAAATTGAAAGAAATTATTAATGGACAAAGGGAATATATGAACGCAAAATTTGAAGAAAGTAATAAACATATAAAACAAATTCATGCAAAGATTGACATGATCAGTAACACACTTAGCCAAAAAGCAGATACATACAAGGAGGAGACGAATAAAAAAATGGACCATAGTTTCAAGAATTTGGATGAAACATCAGACAGCATCTCAGAAGGTATTAAAGTAAGTCCGAATACAGAAGAGAGTAGGAAGGAAATAGAAATTACAGAATACCAAGGTGTAATGCCATCTGAAAATAAAAATAGCCACAACAAAAAGGATGTTCAAACCGTGGAAAGGAAGACCAAGAAAATAATAAAAACATGTAGAAAGAGAATAATAAATACCAAGGAAGAATGGGAGATGATTACAGATGGATTAATTAATGTATTCAACCTTCCAATTAACGAACAGAGGGAGTTAATTAAGTTTAGATCTCAATTAAATAGGTCGACGATTGAAGTGTATCAGACAATATCAGTCATATCTTCAAGACGGAATATAACGTTCAAATATTTGGCAAATAATCCAGAGGTAAAAGGGAATGAAATGAGATTAAATATGAGCAACTATGTTATGTTAGAGGAGATACAATACTTGTTAGTTAAAAAGGAACGAACTATGACGGGAGATCGATACTTAATTAAAGGTTTCGTAGCAGCAAAGTGGGAGAGCCGGATGATAAGGAGATTATCGAGGAGAGAAGTAATTCCGAACACCCCAGTAATCCGAGGAAGAGGAATAACTGAGTTAATGGACCATGGTTGACTTAAATAATCACAAACCAGAAAAGGGGACTGAAATTCTGAGAACCGACCCAGCAACCCATTGAATAGCGGAAGAATACCCCAAAATTCTAAAAGCATGTAAGGACATCTTACTCAAGTTATTTTGAAGCCATATAATTTAAAGTGAAGAGACTAAAACCCCAAAATTCTAAAAGCATGTAAGGACATCTTACTCAAGTTATTTTGAAACCATATAATTTAAAGTGAAAAGACAAACCACCAAGATAATGTAAGGACAGATGATTAAATAATATTTATAAAGAACTGATTTAAAATGAAATAATAGGAAAAATAATATTTTATGGTAACAAACAGAAGAAAAATTAAATGAACAAAAACAATTGATGGTAATGTGCTCAGATAAGAAGAATAAAGAATAATTTAATGACTCCAATATGAAACTGAAGGAGAATGATAATTAATACAATAAAAATTAGAATTTCTCGGAATTGAAGATTATATAAGAAGAAATGATACGGAGAAATATGTCACAAGAAGTAAAGTCAAAAGAATTTTAACATAAGGCCTATCAATGATGTTATATGCTATTAGTCAATGGAAAAGAAGAAGGAATCAAGGAGAAGAAGAAATATATAAATAAATACAAACAGCTACAGTATGAAGAATCCCAAAAGTGTTTGGTACTAGTCGCTAATTGACTACTACTTATAATTTTTTTATTTTTTATGTATTGACCGTAGAAATGTTCCGGCAATAATTTTTATGAGCAGGGATGATGTTCCCCTGGTCTCAGAAGGTGTAAGGATGGACAGCGGTGTATGGACCCAGAGTGGCCACCCGACTGGAACCACCGCACAGGATAGGGAAAAATGTTAGGGAAATTGAATATTTAAGGGATAATAATTATAAAGTAGCTGAAAAGAGTGATATTGGATTCCAGAAGTATAGATAAAGAAAATAGAAGGAAGATAGCAGACAGAAGCTTAATTGATAAAGCGAGTATATAAAAGTAAATAGAAATGAGTGTTAAAACAAGTTTAATATGATTAGTGTGACCAGTCCTTATCAAATAAAATGTGGAAGTACCACTACCCAGAAATGAATAATTGATGAATTTGCCTCCAAGAGAGAGAGAGTATAGTAAGAAAACAGCAATTACCACCAGTCGGAATTACCAGTCAGAGTATAATCAGTCAGAAATAAAACACTATTAAGAAGATAAGGAAGAGTTAAGAAAATGGAAATAATCAACAATTTATGTTTAATAAACAAGTTAAACTGAAATAAATTTGTTCTAGTGGGGGGGCTTTATGTAACGTTACATAACCCTGTCCCAATAAACTAAATCATAATAACATCAATGTCAGAAATGGGTGACCTATGGCTCGCTCAAAATTAAATTATATCACTCAACATGATAAACAATTCGAGTGATATATGGTGCAAAGTGAGTTCTAGTGTACCCATTGTGGTAAAAAATAAAAGTGACGGTAACTGTGCTGTGTGTTTGGAAATTGTGAAACTATGAGAGTATGCTATAATACTAATAACTGATTTTGTAATTTTGTTTATTTATTGTAATATTTATATTGTATGAACGGCCAATTGTTATACATAAGTTAATGTTATATTTAAAAAAAAAAATATTTTTTTTATGTGTTGTAATATAGGATAGCCCAGGGTTAGTTTTAAAAGACATAAAAATCTAAATACCAAAAGATAATAAAAAATTAAAATAATCCTATGAAGGAAATGGCAACAGGAAGTAGTGCCGTGTAGGAATACTATGAGAGACTAAATAAATAATATATAAATTTATTTAAAGATAATAAAATTATCAAATACTTATATACAATATCATAAGAAAATGAACCAAAACTTATTATGTAAACTAAATTGGTAAAGAAACCGGAATGGAAAGGAATTATTTTTCCATAAATAAAATATAAATTTATAATAATTACAAACTCCCTGTATAATAAAAATACTATGTGTTACTAAGAGTGATGAAAATAACAAGTATTGTTAAGAATAAAATTTTGAACTAAAACCGTATAGTTGAGAAAAAGATGCTACTACAATTATAATAAAAAATAACCTTTTCGGAACTTGAGAGGAGTGCAAATTGATACTAAATTAACTTACAACATGACCACTTCAAAATCATCCATGATTTGTCAAAATTAGATGGTCCTACTCCTTAATAAATAGTGAAAGAAAACCTTCTGATGATTCAACTTGGTTTCGCCATAGTTCTAGTTTGACGATCGGAAAATGCGCCAGACCGTAAGGAAATTATAACGCAAGACGGACCTCACAACAGAAAAAGCTTCATTCCAGTAAGAACCATACGGAGCGAGGTAATATAAACATTTTGTTTAATAGTTCAAGAAGAAAACGCATTCCGAACGTTGAGATAGAAAACAAAATAGCCATCTAATCATATGTTTTTTTAAGTAAACAAAAGCACGCTGCACTCTTACGGACATTCCTGGAACTACATACTAAACGAAAAAATAACAAATTTATTTAATTGTTTTCGGTATTTGTAAAGCTTAGTAATTATCCATTTCTGACACTCTCGTAACAAAAAGAACTTACCCTGAACCCTGGGGAATTATTAAGAATTATATATTAATTGATGTTTTTTTTTATATCGTAAAAATTTGGTAAACAAAACCATATATGTTTTTCTCTTTAGACAATTCCATGTTTACTCTGTGAAGTCGAGATTATGTTTTATTGAAGGAAAGAGCAATTGTAATACTTGTATTTTGGTGGCAGGAAACAAAAACCAATAATATAAATACATAATATTATTGAAAAATAATCTTGAATAATAAAGTGTTATAATTTTTTGTAGTGGGTAGTTGTAATCAATTTCAGCACAAAAACAGAAGAAATCAACATATCGGAACAAATTATGCTGCAGTGTAGGCTGGTTGAACTAAGCGTAGAAACTTATCTCACCATCAGCTGATTTAAATCACAGCGAACAATTTGAAAGAAATCCGAAATCGGCTAAACTGAGTGTAAATAATTGACACTTACTCTCTCTTCTTCATAAGGCTGAACAACTTCACTCCTTGACCCCAAATCACACACTCTCGATTTCTATTTAGATTGAGTAACACATTAGAAAATCCTTAATTTATTTTTTTTAAGAAACGTCAGTTATTATAATTCATAAGTGGCGACTGCGGAGAAGCGGAAACATTAATACCTCTCAACAAAAAAAGCGGTACGTTACAATATATAACATACAAAGTATCATTCTTCAAAAAAAATTTTGTAACATCCACTTCCCCAAAATAGCATAACAATGTAATGTAAAACTCTTTTTGCAATCTTTAAACATTCTTAAAGTACACATATATAAAACATCACATAAATTCAACATCATATAAGTCTTTCAAAAACCCCCCCTTTATATAATCCAACGTTTAGTATCAAAAATACATAATTGACATGCACATAAAATACGAATACAATTAATCTACATACATCAATACACATAGAAAAATATATATATGTATATACCACACACACACACACACACATGTTCATTTGGCAGACAGCCTATATATTTTCATCATACTGCACGAGAATGTGGAAAACTCCAGTATCTGTCATCAAGACCCCCCCCCCAAACTACCGTAATCAGATGAAGTGCCCAGCAAGGCTTAAAAACTTCTCATTTAAGAAAAACAAAATCCATTAACTCGTTAGAGTATAACCGAGTTAAAACAAAACGAAATAATTATAAGGATTCGAAATGGCCAAATTCAAATTGGCAAGACAGCCAGAACAACTCTTAAGTTACAATGCATAATAAAAAAAAATTTCGGTTTTGTTCCCCAAATAGTAAGGTGCCATCACAAGGTCAACATGGCTGCACGGTTTTATAAAATGCATATTTCTCACCTTCTTTCATGCTCTTACAAAAATACAAAATTTGAGCGAAAAACCCAGTGGGACGTAACCACCGGAAAATAACATAGAACTGAGGCTGATTTTATAACTTTACATTTATAACTGAAGTAGTGAGAAACTGATAGTGTAATTATATATAAAAACTCAACAATTCATGCACTGGCCATGGCAGTAAAAAAAAATAATGAAATTTACTTATTACAGAATTATTAAACAGCTAAAAATAATTTTATAAAATGTAAAATCTGTGGACTGAACCTAATAAAACATATATAAGGCGTTCACAGAGAACTGACTTGACCTCAGGCACGGCCATGCGCCCGAACCAGATTCAACAAAAATTAACATGTCGGGTACCTGCAGACCACTGCACCAACAGGTGACGGCCACAGGTTAAAGCACCACCAAACCCTTAAATTATATAAAAAACAAATACCCCTGTATGTAAAAATTAATAAAATCCCCAACGTAAAAGGGGTACCACCAGCCGGTTAAGTACCCCCCAGCACACAAGCATAAATTATCAGCACCCATATGAATCAATAACATTCAGATTCCACACACTTTTACTGTTTAAAAGAGTTAATATAATTAAATTACCTTATTCGGTCCACCTTAGTGACACTAGCTTCTGTCGTTTAATGACGCGTTTCGGGATGAAATCCCATCTTCAGATACACAGTAGTCAAAAGTCAAAACATAAATGTATACCACAATTTGTGGTTTGTCATAATTTAAATATTTAAAATCTTTTAAATAAAATATATATAAAATAAAAACGTAACAACAGATCGCTCGGAGCGCTCACATGCACGCACGCTGTACTACGACTTCCTCACCACTGGCTATACTTATCATTCAACCGTATAGCAGTGTCAAACAGGTTATTAGAACCGAAGTTCATTTGATCATTTAATATGTTATTTTTGGTCATTGCGTTTTTTGTAGCTTTCTATATTTCGAACTCCTCTAGACTATCCATTAATTTACCCTTCTTGCAAGTATGCAACGCCACGAAATTGTTTTCGAAACTAGTATAACTGTGACCTTTTTCTATTAAATGTTGTGCAAAACTGGAATTATTATTATTTGTTTTTGGAATGTGCTCTAAAAATCTTGTATAAAAATCTCTGCCGGATTGGCCGATGTAGAATGCTGCACAATTATCGCATTTAATTTTATAGACTCCTGATTTATTTTTTAAAGGAATATTTATTTTAGTTTTGAAAAAATTTTTTAAAAACAGATTTACTTTTAGAAAAAGTAAAGGATATACTATTTCATTCAAAACCTGTAATAATTTAAAAAATTTTTCAAAACTAAAATAAATATTCCCTTAAAAAATAAATCAGGAGTCTATAATATTAAATGCGATAATTGTGCAGCATTCTACATCGGCCAATCCGGCAGAGATTTTTATACAAGATTTTTAGAGCACATTCCAAAAACAAATAATAATAATTCCAGTTTTGCACAACATTTAATAGAAAAAGATCATAGTTATACTAGTTTCGAAAACAATTTCGTGGCGTTGCATACTTGCAAGAAGGGTAAATTAATGGATATTAATTAAAGGAGTTCGAAATATACAAAGCTACAAAAAACGCAATCACCAAAAATAACATATTAAATGATCAAATGAACTTCGGTTCTAATAACCTGTTTGACACTGCTATACGGTTGAATGATAAGTATAGCCAGTGGTGAGGAAGTCGTAGTACAGCGTGCATGCATGCGAGCGCTCCGAGCGATTCTGTTGTTACGTTTTTATTTTATATATATTTTATTTAAAAGATTTTAAATATTTTAAATTATGACAAACCACAAATTGTGGTATACATTTATGTTTTGACTTTTGACTATTGTGTATCTGAAGATGGGATTTCATCCCGAAACGCGTCATTAAACGACAGAAGCTAGTGTCACTAAGGTGGACCGAATAAGGTAATTTAATTATATTAACCATAAAGTGACTCGGTACGTAAAACATGAATAGATTGTTTAAAAGAGGTATAACATCAAAATCGGCGGACACATTGCCCGTCTGGGTTTACACTTATTTTTTCGGGCGTAATCATTCGTAAAGTAAAACTGATAAAGTTTATAACCCTAATGTCCCGCTGGACTTGTGCACAAACGAAACTTAGAATAATGTCACATAGTATTAATTGCAGAGGCCAAAAGTATTTTTTAAGGCATAAATATCACCTGCTTATAGTCCGGCACCGATCTCGTGGGTATGGCGGCGTGTCGTCCATCTCTTCCTCCCGGCAGCCAAGACGGAATGTTGTTATGTTTATGGCATGGGTGGCAGTTGTTCAGCCACCTCCTAGAGCGAATCAGATTGTCGTCTTAATCAGGAACCCTGGACATTCATATTGGTAATTACTCTAGTGTTCCATAATTCACAATACCCATTTACCCCAGCATAAACTCACACAGCACATCATGCCCGGTTTTAACCTTTTTCAAATTTAAGTATACTTTGAAACTACCAAGACACCCTCCCAAGACCTCAATACATGATAATCTACCTTCTGAATGGAATTTTGTATATAATAAATAGGTATTCACAAACTGTTCGTCAACTAATTAACCATCTTACTACAATTTCAATATGAGTTAATAAACTTGAACAGGTTCGTGAAGTACGCCCGTTCCAACAAATATTACAAAATAATTTTCTTACGCCCCTTTTGATATAATTAGAATAATATACAGACATATAAAATTATAAAATACTGTATTTCAGCCAGTGTTAACACTCAAAGACGTGAATAATCAGTAATCAACCTGTGTCTACCACGTGGTGACTATGAACATATATATATCCACCCGCATCGCCGTTAATTTTAAGTTAAATATAATTCCTTTTATCAAACAATAAGTAAAAATACATTCAACACACTTACCGGAGAGTCACATAGCGTTTTTCTATCCATACGAATAGGCATTTTACAACGATCCAAAATCTCAAAGCAGCCGGGAGTAGCAGGACTGCAGCCAAGCGGTGCTGAACGTGAACTGAATTAGCTTGCAACGGAAAAACTGCTACGCCGCCTCGACCCCAGAGCGCGCGCAGATTAGTACAGCGAATGCACCGATAACGTGGTACGTCACGCGACGCCAATTAATTAACAATTACGGTGATGAAGCCTGTCATATCGTTAACTATTAGAAAACAGCCGGGTTTTTTGCCAAAACACGGCACACCCCCACTCAAAAAGGGCAACATGGTTGCCCAACTAGAACTCAGGGGTACCCTGCAGTGTACCCCTTATAGTTTATTAACTCTCGAGTAGCTATCGGTGTTCTCATCAGTCATGGCTCTCAGGAGAACAGAGGCTCAGAACACTGCGGCCATCCCCATGCGACCCTCTCCGCCATGCCGACCCCACGGGACCGCCCCAACACGTCACCCTCTGCGGTGACCATCGCCTACTTCTACCGGTCCCACTCACATACCCGTCCGAAGACCAAACAAGGTATCACCCACCTTGGTATGTGAGTGACCGTACTACCTCTCGTCCACCTCTTGGACCGACCAGCCATATGCGTCAACACAAGGCCTCACAATCCTTGGCATATGGCTGGCCCACATCCCTACACTAGGGCGGACGGCCCCGCTTCGCCAGACCGAGAGGACCGCATCAAGGGCACAGGAAGATCCATCCCTTCATTTACTCTTTCAAAAGATCAACTATAGGGGGGGTTACTTCTCCTCGGCACCGCCTAAACAACACACTCTCAACCCAAAAGACACACCAAAAACATCAACCGTGGAATGCAGCATGGCGCGGACCCTACAATGATCAACAACTATGAACCACGAAACAACACCACATAACTTCTCCATCGTAACTTTTCAGAACAGGGGAAACTGACGATCTCCAAGACCACGATCCAAGTGCACTTTCGGTAAGCTCTCTAACTTTCTAACTCCTTTTGATTTTTTTTTCTAAGGGAAGGGGTAGGAAAATTGGGAAGATGAAAAGGGCAAGGATCATTGAAAGTTCAATAGCTAGGACTAAGTGTAAGGTCATGGCGCCCTCCGGAAATAAGGATGAATGGAGGAAACCAAGGCTCGCGTGGGCAGGGACGCAACCCTGAAGTAGACGAACACGACTGGGACTGTGGGGAACATCTACCCGCTACCCGTTAACCGCTTCTTCTCACCTTTCTGTGACGGACTTTAGGTACTCGTTCCTTTCGGACACCACTCTCTGAGAAATTATCTCGTGTTGAGCTGTACTGATTTGTTTCTTCTGAATCAGAATCAAGGCAACTTACCTCACTACTTTCCTGCCGATTTGGATTATCCTCATCATCTAACTCCTCTGCTTCTGCCTTCCCCGCTTCTCTTTCTTCCAACCCTTCCTTTTCCACTTCTTCCTCATCTACCCTTTCCCCTTCTTCGTCCCCATAATCCAAATCAACCTCATGACACTGGACCTCCTCACCATCTTCCAGTTGCTCATCTGATCCATCTTCAACAGCATCTTCACCCAGCTCCTCACCAATTTCTGCATCACCCTCGACACCAGCTCCTTCACAAACTTGTTCACTAACCTCCTCTCCAATCTCGTTTTCCTCAAGATATTCATCATCAACATCATCGCCATCACGTCCACTACCACCATTCGAACACTGCACATCTTCATCATCCTCTAGTTGCTCATCTGGTCCACCTGAAACTTCTTTCCGTTCTTCGGAATCCTCAACACTACTTACAGAAGCCGTCCGCAAATCTGCACACACTACATCATCCTCACTCACACACTCCACAACGCTACCACCAAATTTTTCCTCAACTTCTACCTCATCTCCTTCCACCACACTTGCAGCATGGACATCCCCTTTTCCACCCGCAACCTCAGAAACGTTTGCAGCATGGACATCCCCGTATCCATCCGCAAACTCAGACTCTTCAGTCTCCCTAACACCTACAACTATACTTCCCTGTGCAGCATCTGCAGACCGCTCTTCTGCCTCTTCCTTCGATTAATCTCCTTCGCCACTTTCAGCAACTATAGCGTCCTCAACATTTCCCACCCTGGAATCCAGCTGTCCAGGTCCATGTGCAATGTCTAAACTAAATTCAACTGGCGATGGTAAAGCTACACCATCAAGTGACTTCTCACATCCCTGCGTAGGCGATGATGATGTTATAGGATCTGGATCCCTCATGAACCGAGATGGAGATACCGGAACAAATTCCACGGCATCTGGATTCAACTGTGACGTCACCTCTGAGTCCTCTAATTAAGTATCTTCAGACGTGTTCTTGTCGTCTTGTATTGATCCCACGAAATAATTCCCCTCTTCTTCTTTCTCTTCGCCTTCTTCATCCACAAATCTATTAGGCACTTGTAATTCCTCTGGAACCCTTAAAGTTTCCTTTCTCTCCAAATAGGAATAAAGACTTGCTACCGGCTCCCTACTTGCCGATGTATGTTCCCTAATATAACTTCTTCTTCCCCTGTTAATTTCATACTTCTTTGTTTTCGGTGCTGTAGCTGTTGTTACCGTCTTTCCACTTGCCACCCCCTTGTAGCCTCCATTACTTACGGAATACTCAGTATTTCTTACCGTTTCTTGTGTTCTCCACCAACCGCCATGTTTGTCCTTTTTAGCTCTTCCTAACAAACCACTGGAGTATTGGACATGTGTAGCAGCTCTTCCCCAGGACTCGTCCCCCGCCTGAACATTACTAGAAACCACACACAACCGGTCCAGATCCGCAAAACAACGGGGACGGTCCGCGAATATCAAACGAGATCTCTCTTGGGGATTCAGTCCTTCCAGAATTGCTTGTATAACTTCCGTCTCGGGCAACCCCAACCTTAATACCCGGGCAGCTTTCCGTATGTCGTGCACGAAGTCCCCCAACGCCTCTCCGTTGGCCTGTAGGCGATAGAATAAATCAAACTTAAGCTGGGCACGTCGTCGATGGGGTATGAAGAAATCCAACACTTCCCCATGGAAAGCGTCGACACTGCCGCCCCAACGCAGAGTGTTGGTGACCAGCCCTGCCAATGAACCCCGGCAATACGGGTATATAAGGGACAAGACCTCCCCATCGGACACCCCCGGAAATCTGCCAACTGCAGGACCAGGTCCAAGAAGACCAGCAACCTGTCCTCATCTACTCCATCCAACACCGAAAGTTTCTGGAGAACCCCTGAAATGGGGTGGGGCAATCTCTGATAGCATACCGCCGCCAGAATTGCACAATACACAACACACAACAATAGAACATAAATCCCAATGAAACACCTAGCACAAACCTAACTTACAAAACACAGTCACAAAGAATCAGGAAAAAACTCGAGTACTCAACTTCCTTCGAGCGACCTCCGGGTTCCCTAGCGCTGCGAAAACCTGACTCACTTCAGAACCAACTGTCCATCAGCCACCACACTCAAGAAGAGAAACAACATCAGACACTAACATAGACCTACAATCCACACCACCGAACACCTACCACAACATATAACATTTCAACAAAGACATTTATTACAACTTCAGACACTAAATCTTGTCGGTGACGGTACCGACTTCCGGAAGGGCCATACCGCATCCAGCTAACCTCACGCGCTATTACCTCCATAACTATTTATAAGGCAGCCTATTCCCCCGGCAATCCCCCCGTGATCTCCGGTAAGTTCCAGTCTCAACAACAAAAATCCCAACTAAAAACGCATGCCACGTGGCGGCATCAGGTTTACAATTTCAAATCGAATAACAATTATTCATTCACAACACATATATACGTAAAATATTAAACCTGCCATTGCATCTACACCTATATTCATTTTCAAATGTTTTTGAAGTTTGACGTTTTCAAACTATTTCCGAGTTTGCAAGCCCCGTCACACCCAAGGACCCAAGGGCTCGAACCTAGAATCAACCACGCTCTGCTACCATTTGTAACCCCTCTTTCAAACTTTTTTTGCTTTATAAAAAATCTTTTTTTTTTTTTTTTTTTGAAAGAGGGGCCACTAGTTATTTAAAACTAGGCGGAAGGCCTAGAGAAGCAAAAAATGCACTGGGTCCACTGAGACGGGACTTGCAATTAAAACTCGCTTTTACCCAAGTATAACAGTCTTCATTATTTCCAATTTTTAAAATTTTTTTTGTTTTAGCCAAATTTTAACCCCAATATAAATTTAATATAATTTAAAAATTTCATTTAAAAAAAACCTCCAATCCACTCCTTGACATTATAACATTCTATACATTAATATATATATATATATATATATATATATAACATACAAAGTATCATGCTTCAAAAAAAATTTTGTAACATCCACTTCCCCAAAATAGCATAACAATGTAATGTAAAACTCTTTTTGCAATCTTTAAACATTCTTAAAATATACATATATAAAACATCACATAAATTCAACATCATATAAATCTTTCAAATACCCCCCTTTTATATAATCCAACATTTAGTATCAAAAATACATAATTGATATGCACATAAAATATGAATACAATTAATCTACATACATCAATACACATAGAAAAAAAATATATATATATACCACACACACACACACACACACATGTTCACCTGGCAGACAGCCTATATATTTTCATCATACCGCACGGGAATGTGGAAAACTCCAGTATCTGTCATCAAGACCCCCCCCCAAACTACCGTAATCAGATCAAGTGCCCAGCAAGGCTTAAAATCTTCTCATTTAAGAAAAACAAAATCCATTAACTCGTTAGAGTATAACCGAGTTAAAACAAAACGAAATAATTACAAGGATTCGAAATGGCCAAATTCAAATTGGCAAGACAGCCAGAACAACTCTTAAGTTACAATGCATAATAAAAAAAAATGTCGGTTTTGTTCCCCAAATAGTAAGGTGCCATCACAAGGTCAACATGGCTGCACGGTTTTATAAAATGCATATTTCTCACCTTCTTTCATGCTCTTATAAAAATACAAAATTTGAGCGAAAAACCCAGTGGGACGTAACCACCGGAAAATAACATAGAACTGAGGCTGATTTTATAACTTTACATTTATTCATTATATTTGGTCTCCAGTCGCAGTGAAATTGAAATTAATAAATACCTTTTTCTTTATCCGTGCTGCGACTACGTCTTTGATGTCTTACGACATGTTTCGGGAACACGTTCCCATCATCAGGTAAAATTGTTTTTTCTTCTAGTTCATAACGAATGTGTCAAGAATATAATAATTAAAACACATCAACACATAAACACATAACACAATGAGTATGATAGAACTCAGTCCACGTAACAGTGCGCACTGCCGTACTATAACTGACCGCGTAATCAAACTATATATTCGGCTGGTGTACACGAGCGTTATCACTCTTCAATACACTATCATATAAACAGTAAGATTTAAATGTTAATTGATCATTAAGCAGTAGGTTTGGTTGAAATAAAAAAGCTTTATATATTTCATATTCTTCCATGGCATCCATGTATCGGCTCTTACTGCATATATGTATGGGCGTAAAGTTATCTTTGAAACCACTATAACTGTGATTGCTGTTTACCAGATGTAAAGCAAAGTTGGATTTTTATTGACTTGATGTTCTTTTTTGGCAAATGTTCTTTATATCTGTCTTTAAATTTCCTGCCCGTTTGTCCTATGTAGAATTTATCACATTCACTAGACTGGATTCTATATATGCCAGAACTGTTTTCGGTTCTTTTTTGTGTTCGAGGTTTTAATATGTTCAATATGTTATTGGTAGTTTTGAAGGACACGATGATGTTTAATTTTCTTAATTCATTTTTTATTATATTAGGAACCACATTAGTATATTCAACTGAAATATAATGGTTCTTTTTACCATCTAATTTTAATTTTCTTTCCATTTTATTCCTACGTTTGCGTATTAAGTTATCTATTATATCACTTTTATATCATTTTTATACACAGAAAATTGCCTCTTTTAATGCTTTCGTAAATAGACTTTTAACTATACCTATGAACCAGGAAGATTTTCAAGATGAAGTAAATATTATTAAACATATAGCTGTCAATAATAGATATAAAAGTGATATAATAGATAACTTAATACGCAAACGTAGGAATAAAATGGAAAGAAAATTAAAATTAGATGGTAAAAAGAACCATTATATTTCAGTTGAATATACTAATGTGGTTCCTAATATAATAAAAAATGAATTAAGAAAATTAGACATCATCGTGTCCTTCAAAACTACCAATAACATATTGAACATATTAAAACCTCGAACACAAAAAAGAACCGAAAACAGTTCTGGCATATATAGAATCCAGTCTAGTGAATGTGATAAATTCTACATAGGACAAACGGGCAGGAAATTTAAAGACAGATATAAAGAACATTTGCCAAAAAAGAACATCAAGTCAATCAAATCCAACTTTGCTTTACATCTGGTAAACAGCAATCACAGTTATAGTGGTTTCAAAGATAACTTTACGCCCATACATATATGCAGTAAGAGCCAATACATGGATGCCATGGAAGAATATGAAATATATATAGCGTTTTTATTTCAACCAAACCTACTGCTTAATGATCAATTAACATTTAAATCTCACTGTTTACATGATACTGTATTGAAGAGTGATAACACTCGTGATTTGCTCGTATTTACTGGTGATTACATAAGCACCAGTTTATCACAATACAGGGAGGGTGGCTTACTACAATTCTCAACACGCTTTATTTCCTCGAACTGGCCACGACCGGGTGTTTACAAAATGCAACTATACTTGTATTATTATTTTCTTTTCCCTTATTTACTGCTACACTTCACACAAAATTTAGTTCAACTTAAGATTTATTCAGCCTTATTATTTAATGCAATTATTATTCACTTATTATTACTTTCTTTTGGTTTTCTTTCTAAGAAGTTTACCTTTTTCTTTTAATTTATTCATTATTTACTTTGGGGCATTTAAGAAACTTACTTAGAACTAATTTCCTATTTAATTACCATATTTATTTACCACACTTTATCTAACAATGGGGGTTTACTAGGTCATTTATTTATTTGAAATTTAAATCACTATATTATTTAATTGTCGTCACTATATTATTTAATTGTCGTCACGGTGAAAATACTTGCTCTACTATACTATACACAATTACATAGACAATGTGCATTCTTGGGTAAATCATTTGCATAATTCAGAAGAGAACAATTTCTCTTCTAAGGGAGAGACAGAAATTCCACACACACATATTTCAAAGTTAAATCGCCGATCAGCTGTTTGCTGGAATGTAGGCCACCCTCTTTTATTTAGTAAACAAAGGCAGGGTAAGTGTGTGAGTGAGAATGCGGGGTTTACGCTCACGTATTGTTCTCTACACAATGCCACAGACTAACTTCCTTGACAGGTCTTAACTGGAGAAGCCAGCTCGGACGCATGGGGTGAATCTCATTCAACAAAGCACGCCTTCAACTTACACGTGTATTACGGTTATAACAGTCTGACTTTACTAATTCTCGTACTTTCTCCAATTAAATTAATTATTTATATTGGTAACAAATTTAAGTTACGAACTTCTTTCCACGTAATTAACCGGGTCTACCTTACACAGGAGCATTATTATTATTTCTTTTTTATTACTTTTACCGTGACGACAGACACACACTAACATATACTATGCAGGCAATTCAAGAAACAACAGGTCTTGGATTGTCATAATATAATGTAATCAATTAGAAAGATTGGATATTGAGTCTGTATGTTCTGTTAATTGTTGTGTTTAATTGGTGTGGCTCTCGACGTCTTACTGGCCTGAAACACTTCCTTAAGTTTCCCAGCTGGTCGAGTCCCAATGGTAGCAAGACTGGTCGAGTAGCATAATGTTGATGAAGGAATGTATGTTCGGCTTCACCGAAAGTTTCAAAACAAAAATTATTGTTTTGAAGAAAATTTTTAAAAAAAAATTATGTTTATAAAAAAAAAATAATTAAAAAAAAAATTTTAATTTTATTAATTAATTAATTATAATCAATTAATTAATATAGGACTGTGAAGTTTTAAAAGGTGTAATGCTCTTCTGAAAATTTTTATTAAAATTTTGGTATATTTTAAATAAACTATCACCATTCATAAGACTGTCTTCAAACCAATCGATACTTGTTTACCTTTTTATTTTTTAGGTTATCTTCACTTATAGGTGGTAAAGTCCTGATAGATTATTAATTATAATTATATTAATGATAACTAGTAATATTTATGAAATGAAGAACTATTTAGTGTTGAAGAATATTAATGTTTTATTAATTAATAGCAATTTGACTCTTATCGATTATTATCGACTCTCAGGATATCGAAAAAGTTACAAAGTATATTATATAAAAATTATACAGGGTTCTTTAAACAGCCAATTATTATCAAAGTCAGAGAAATCGGGCCAATATTTAAAAAGTATAACGTTACAACAAATTAATAATTATTACTAAACACAGACATTGAATAATAATTTGAAAATAAAATAATTGTTTTCACCAAACAGCTGGGTTGAACTAGGAGGCGTTGCTCTGGCGATGACGACCAATATTGCAAATGGCTGCCGTGAAGTTAGTAAAATGTCATTCGTATATTCGACGTTCCAAATAAAAGATTTTCCTGAAGTATTCCTGTTCTGGTGTCTGCGAATCTCTTGTTAAATGTTGTGTAGTGTCTAGTGTACTGTTTCTGGGTTGTATTTAGTGTATCCATATAATTATTAGTTCAAACACTTTTCCCGATTCCGTCACTAATATGGGTTAATGTATTATACAGTTTTCTAGTGTTTTGTGGTGTTTTTCGGAGTAGATATGTAATGTTCTGTGTTATGGAGTGTTTCTTGATTGTTTCTGTTATAATATGAGAGTTCTAGAAGAATTTTACAAATCACTCGCGATTTCACAATAACGTACTATACACTCGCTTTATATGACCATTATAAGTTAGGTTAGGCACGTTACAAAACGTTTGTCATGTTAACCGTTCAAATACCAATAATTAACTCACTGTTTCCTCCAGTTTCAATTAAACTCTTAGCCAATATAATATTATTCTTAACATTGTTCAAATATATTTTCATATCCTGTGCACACTTTAATATTTCACTATATAAATACCTAAACTTGGGTTATTTATCAATTTTATTCACTAGATGTTATTTAAATTAATCTTTCAGTTCATTCAGCTTATTTTCAGATTAAATAATGCCATTTTATAGTGTTTTCTGTCCAAAAAATAGTAATTTTACTTTCAGTTTGGTATACTCTGAAAAGTCAAAACATCAAAATTTACTTCCTGTCATTATATAAATTCAGCCATTTTATCAGTTATATTTAATATTAATAATCCTATATTGTATTAAAAGGTTCATATTCCCTTATTTTCTGGTAATTAATTGAATTAGTTGTTTTCTGAAACATTATTCCGGAATATATGACTCCCATGTCTAAATTTCTGAGTTTAGTCATTTTCATTTTTATTTATAATTCTGAATATAATTTGTTAAAATCTTCCTAAATGGTATGTGCAATTATATGGCTTGATCTCAAGTTTATTTTGTCTAAACCCCTTTTGTTTATTTGCATTTAAATGAGCAATTTCTCTGTTTTGATGAAGTTTGGTTTCCATTCTTTTGGCCTATGATTTTTTTAACAATTTTTCTTACAAAATATTTTACAAACAATATATGATATGTGATACCCTCTCTGACTTTTACATATAGTATTATAAATTAAACATGTTTTCAAATTACACAAAAACAATTAGTATTGGTTACAATACAAATAATAGTTAAAACAAATAAAGAATTTTTTTTTTTTTAAATAAATGGTTGTCTTCAAGTCAGACATTTTACAACAAAATCCTTATTTCTAACATGGAAATATGGTTTACAAAAAAGGTTTTTTACTAACTAACATCTTAATTACTCTCGACTATTTACAAGTAGTAACTATTTTTATAGTTCTGATGTTAGTTGTATCAGACCCAAACAAATGGCCTTATATCTAAAACATTTTTAAACATTCTTGTACGATATACATAAAAACCTTATATTTATAATCTTATTTCTAACTATTATTATAAGTAGGATTCTACAGTTTTTATACCGTCTTTTATACATTGTCTTTGGGGAATTGTACCCTGTCATTAATAAATAAATAGTATGAATTGTTCAAAAAGTATTATGAAATCTGTTTTTCTTTTTTCATGTAAAACAAAATGTTATTTTAAACAGATTCATGTCTTATGAACAACATATTGTCACAGTACACATTTCAAGTCATTGAAAAATGCATATTTCATTGCATTCAATGTTTGTGATTGCCAAGAATGAAACACAAGGTTCATTTTTTATAATACCCAAACCCACTAGTAGTATGTAGTGTAGTGTAGTGTAGTGTAGTGGTAGTGTGTATTTCTTTCTCACTGGTTCACTTTGCACTTATATATTATGTTAATGCTAAATGGTCGTATAGTTTTATCAACATAATAAATTGGTTAGCGTTTTTCAATGGAGATTTGTTCCATGGGTACTATATTATTGTTTCATCTTAGTTCACAGGCAACTTTTACTTTATACACTTCTCTCTCTTAAATTTGTATACATGTGGTTTTCAATTCGTTATACTTTTATTTTTAAATATTTATTTTGGGGATATAGGGATTTGGGTGTCTTTTATAAGAGCATGACATCTTCTTCAGGATGCTGCCTTCTTCTTCTTTCATCAGTCTTCTTTTCTCCTGCCTTCTGGGACTGGTATCTTCTCCATCTTCTTCTTGATGCCATCAGGTTTCTTGGGATCTTCTCCATCTTCTTCTTTATTTTAGAAATACACAACCTGTATTGGTTGATCTTGGCTTATTTTAGGGTTTCTTTTCTATTTATTCTTCCTCGTTGTGGGTTTGGTCATATTCAGTACTGCTTTGTTATTTACTTTTTTACCTTCCTGGGTTATACCTTGAAAACCTTTGGTTATGAGACTGGTTTTGGATGACTCATCGCTAGTAACTCCTTTTATTTGAACTTGTATTTTCTTTATAATAATGATTTCTTTCCACAGTTGCTATGAATTAATCTTTTTATATTAAACTTAATGCTTTCTTCCAAATTTAAATATTATAACTTTATTATTCTAATGATCAATTGCCATTCAATATTATGCATATATCTGTCAAGTTACAGATTGCTCCCCTCCAGAAGTAATTATTTCAGACATGTTTATGGATGAAATAATTTCTTATGATAATTTCATCATTTCTTATAATTCATTTTCTTCTCCATTTTTATATCGACTTTTTTATATTAGAGTTTTATTAATTTTATATATATGGTTACTTGTCTTACTACTGATCCTTTTCGGATAGTTAGTGTCTTCTGAGATATATTATAATTGTAATACATTTTCTTTCTTTATCAACTTCGTGTTGCATCCTTGGGATATTAATTCCCTAACATTCCCTATCACGTGGGCTGGGGCAGATCAGAGGGGCACTGTACGCTACTTCTCTGCTGGCCATACACCACTTCTATAAATTGAGTACAGA
This sequence comes from Magicicada septendecula, assembly GCA_034769895.1. NCBI lineage: Eukaryota > Metazoa > Arthropoda > Insecta > Hemiptera > Cicadidae > Magicicada > Magicicada septendecula. The sequence goes on from CM068367.1 coordinate 493,653,104, forward strand.
GGCATATCCATCCCTGCTCAAAAAAAACATAATGCTGCTGGAATTATCTTCAGTCAGTCATTGAATAAATAAATAAAAAGTAGTCTCATTTTCGACTAATAAAAATATCTGGATTCTTCACTTCGTAGTCTCTCAGATTATCTCACATTTTCTATCTTAATAAATCTTCATAATCATTATTATACTCATTACATATATATTTTTTCAAAACTCTTAACTTGTCTGATATATTTAATTTAATTATGGTTGAAAATCTTTCTTTTAATAATTCTGGTTACTGTTTACAGTGTAACTCTCTTTCTTCTCCATCTGAATTCTCTTTATATTTTCTTCTGGTTACTCATAGTATTAGTATGGTCTTTATATATAGTCTTTCTTATTCATTATTTGAATGGTCTTAATATATTATATTTAATTTTTTAACATTGTATCTTTACATTAGATATACAGGTTGTTATATTGATCATTTTATTTAAACATTTTGGTTCTTTCCTTTCTCTTAGAAAGTTATTAATCCGCCTCCGCATTCATTAACATTAATTCATTTATATTATATTTCATGTGGTATTTCTTCTCTTTGCATTTCGTATAGGTTTTATTATGATCATTTGTTCGAAATCATCTTCTCCATATGTTTGGTATGAGTTGTTCTTCTTTGCTCTTAATTAACTGTTTTCATTATTGTTTCATAGGTAATTAGTCTCTTTGCCTCCAAATTTTTTCTTCTCTTGCATATTACACTCTTCTTTGTTATTCTTCTCTACTCCTTCAAATGCTATTGTGAATATCTAGCATTTATTCTGGATTAAAATTAATTCTTCTTTTCTGAATTTACCACTTTATTTTCTTCTCAATTAAATTATAATTGACACATAATTATTTTTTGGAACTTGGTTAGTTTTAATGTAAAATTCAAACTATTCTTTTTATTTAATTGAAAAATATTTCTCATAAATCCTTGTAATATGTTGATCTTATCTTGTTTCAAAGTTCTGACGTTCTATCAACATTCAAATTCTGTTTAATTCATTTATTCCCAGAATTGTTTCATTCAGAATTGTTTATAGTACTGTGATCTTACTATTATTTCTGAATGTTTTGGTATTTCTCCAAATTCAAATTCTTCTTAATTATTTACCATAAAGTTTTCTCATAAACTTAGTTATAGTAAGTTGGTCTTACTTCATTTTTAAATTTTTTGTATTTTAAATTCAAAATTCCTTTCTTCTTAATTCTTCCAAAATGTTTTTCTCATAATTCAGTGGTAGTAAGCTGTGCTTACTTAATTTTAAATTTTTAATAAATATATTTCAATTCAAAAGTCTTTCTTTTTCTTTCTTCCATAAAGTTTGTTCTAAATTATCAGGTTGTAGTAAGAAGTACTTACTCAATTTTAAATTTTTATAATTATATTTCAATTCAAAAGTCTTTCTTTTTCTTTCTTCCATAAAGTTTGTTCCAAAATTATTAGGTTGTAGTAAGATGTACTTACTCAATTTTAAATTTTTATAATTATATTTCAATTCAAAAGTCTTTCTTCCATAAAGTTCGTTCCAAAATTATTAGGTTGTAGTAAGATGTACTTACATATTTTAGAATAAGTTATATTCAAAATTCTTTCTTTTTCTTTCTTCCATAAAGTTTGTTCCAAAATTATTAGGTTGTAGTAAGATGTACTTACTCAATTTTAAATTTTCATAAATAATAAGTACAAAATTCTCTCTCTTTCTCTTTCTTCCATAAAGTTTTTTCTTCAAATTATTAGGTTGTAAGTTGTTCTTACATATTTTAGAATTTTTTAAAATTATTAAAAATTCTTTTTCTTTTAATTCTCCAGAATGTTCTTCTCAAAATATTAGGTTGTAAGATGTACTTACATTATTTTAGAATTTTTTTAAACATTAAATTCAAAATTCTAAAACTCACAACTCATTCTTCATAATATTTCTTCATAGAAGCTTGATTGTACACTCCTTTGATTTTTCCTGAAACGATTTCCTTCAACTCATATGTATTGTTATGCTTATCATTTACCACAACATATGGGCCAGTGTATAGTAATAGTAGTTTTTTGGTTATGCCTTCTAAGGTGCTAGGCAGCTCTCTATTTTTTAGGAGGACTTTTTCACCCTCTTTATATGTTACAATTCGCCCTATTGCCTTCTGGTATTTGGCTTGCCGTTTTTCCTGATCTTCTGCTACCTTATTGTAAAACTTCAACTGGTTGAATTTCCTATTGGTGTTCGTTGGAAATTCAATGATTTGTTCAATGTCTCGGGGAGTCGGCTTCTCATACATGGCTGAGTACGGTGGAATTCCTATAGCTGGATGGTGGGCGTAATTTAGGAATGTTTCTGTCGCTGTTAGGTACTCTTGCCACTTTTTCTGTTGGTTGTGACAGTACGTGCGCAATATCCTACCCACTTCTCTTAGTACTCTCTCAGCCGGATTGCTACTTGGGTGGTAGACTGATGTCTTATACGTTTTGACCCCAAGTGCTAATAAAGTGTCTCGCCATCTCCTCCCCTTAAACTGTGTACCATGGTCGGTAATAATAGAAGATGGTCTACCGATCTCTGGGATATACAAATCGATAATCACCGCCAAAACCTTTGCTGTTGTTGCCCGATTAACCGGATATAGCTTTATATACTTGGTGTAGTGATCCATTATGATTACCAAGTATTTATATCTGTGCCGACCACCGCTACGGGGAAATGGCCCGCATATATCCAAAAACACTTTTTCCAGTTTTGTGTTGGAAGTTATTGGTATCATGATACCCTCTGTCTTTTCATTGTTTACTTTTGCACATTGGCAGATCTTACAGGACTTGACGTATGTTCTCACCTTGCGGTTGATATTCTTGATCTTACAATTTTCCTCTAGAGCCTGTATCACTTTTAACGCTCCCATGTGACCATACCTGACATGGTAATCGATGATGACCTCCTTTTCGATTTGGTGTGGGATTATCACCTTCCATGTCTCATCGTCCAAGGCGGTTTTTATGAATAAAATTCCCTTGTTAAGGTGGTAATATTTAGAAATGGTTTCATCATTGGTTTCCAAACGACTCACAATGTTTTTCAGCTTAGGATCAGACTGCTGATGGATTCGTATATTTATTAACAAAGCTTGTAAATCGGCTCTGGTCGTGAATATATTATAAATTTTTACCAAGCTCTCCTTCTCTCCCTCGAAAGTCTGATCTTCCAGATTTATACGTGACAACACATCCGCTACCACGTTCTTCTTTCCTGGAATGTATTCCCATTTCAGGTCATATTCTTGTAGGGCGAGTACCCACCTAGCCAATCGGCCGTGACTCAGTTTGCACCTATGAAGGAACAAGATGGATTTATGATCAGTTCGTACCGTGACTTGATATCCGAGAATGTACGTCCAGAACTTGCTGCATGCGAACACCACGCTCAACAATTCCTTTTCTGTCACACTGTAGTTCTTTTCACACTGGTTCAGTGTGCGACTAGCGAAGCTTATTACCAGATGTTGTCCCTCCTCATCTTCCTGGTATAATGTTGTTCCTAAGCTCAGATCGCTAGCATCACAGTTTAGAAAGAACGGTTTCTTAAAATCTGGGTGACGAAGTATAACACTCTCCAGAAACTTCTCTTTTATCAAGCGGAAAGTAATATCTTGATCTTCACCCCAAGTCCATTTGTTCTTTGCAGATAACTGTGGTTGAAACTTGGCGGTCAACTCGGAATATCGGCTCTGAAACTTCCTGTAATAGTTACAGAGTCCGAGGAAAGATTGCAATTGTTTCCTGTTTCTTGGTTGCGGGAACCTCTGAATTGCCTCCACTTTCTCTGCTGATGGGGTAATACCTCTGTCGTCTAGGTTGAAACCTAAGAATTGTACCTCGCGCGCTATGAACTTGGATTTCTCCAACTTCAGTGTTATGTTGTTCTGCGCTAGTTTGTTTAGTACAAATTCCACTCTGTAACAGTGCTCCTCCCAGGTTCCGGATGTAATTAGTAAATCGTCAACATAGACGGTGGTAAATTGGAGCGCTTCTGATCCCAAAATCTGGTCCATGCATGCCACAAATATGGCGACAGAATTGACAAGTCCGAAGGGCAGTCTCTTGAACTGGTAATTGCGCCCTTCGAAAATGAACGCTACATACTGGCGGCTTTGTGGATGCAGCTCTACCTGCCAATAACCACAGACCGTATCCCAGGTGCTAATAAAGTTAGTACCATGAAAACGCTTTAAGATTTCTTCTATTTCACCGGGAGAAGTTCTGTCATTCACAATTGTCTTATTCAACTCACGCGCATCTAAACAGAGCCGGACTTGTCCGTCTTTCTTCGGAACAGCAATAATTGGACTAGTGTAAGGTGATTGACTAATCTCAATTATGTCGTTTTCTATCATCTTGTTTATCTCTGTTCTCACGGCTTCTTTGAGCGACTGCGCTATTGGATATGACCTCCGGTTAAACTCTACGTTTTCTTTAAAACGAAGTTGGCACTGGTAGTTTTTTACCTTCCCTGGTTCATCAGAAAACACCGCCTTGTATTTCTCATATATTGCAATTAGACGATCAGCCAGATGTGTTGGTATTTTCTTGTTATCGCTTCCGCACTGGAAATTCCGTATTTCTTGGATCTTAACTGACCATAAATCCTCTCCACCATGGTTGTATATTATGGGTTTAGAAAGAGGGTTGTTTCTAATAACATTTATTTTACGAAGTTGTTGATGTATAGGGCTGGGAAGTATAGTCGTGCTTCCTACCAGATCTGCGGTCCATGTTACTCCGTCTGGGAAAAGTGATACTTTATTTAAATTAAGATCGATTACTGCCGAATATCTACGAAGAATATCGCAACCGACTAAGATGTCAAATGGTAATCCGGTGGCGATTAAAAATTCCATGTCTAAAGCTATATCACGGCTAACGACACTTAAGGAAACTTGCTTCCTAATGGTTTTATTCTGGCGGCCAGTTGCACCTACCAACACAATGTTGTTGACTGGTAACATTGGCAAAGTTTTACCACATGTACTCTGTATTCTCTCCAACTCATTGGAGTTTATTATTGAAATATTAGCTCCTGTGTCTATCATTATTTTAGCGGGAACTCCTTCCACCTCCGCTGTTATATAAATTATCTCATTATTACTGTTGCTGAGACTCTTCTCGTTCTCTTCCAAAAGTTCAGTTCGTATGTCTTTCAGATAATGGTTACTTATGATAGTGATATTCTTATTATTGTTTGCTTGTTGCAAATCATCCTTTTCTAACCCTGGAAGTATAAGCAGTAACGGGTCATCGTTGTTGATTACTGCCTCCTCTCGTTTAAAGTATTTTGGTCAGTGTTTATGTTATTATTGACCGAGGCATCGTTCGGGAAACTCTGGTTTGTCTCCTGACGTTCTGTACCCTGGTTGATGTTTAACGCCCTGTTCGGTTGTCTGCCAAGATCTTCCAGGCTGGTACTTCGTCTTCCTTCTTCGTGTCTTGGGCCGTCTCGTTCCGCACTCCTCCATCTTCGGTCGGCGCCGTGGAAGCTGCTCCTCCTCGGTTGATAATATCTCCTGGGTCCGCGATCTTCTGCTCTTATAAAAGTTACCCTAGGGCGCGACACTCGGTTATTACTATTGCTATTATTGTTATTACTAAAATTATTATTATAGTAATTTCGGTTAGGTGGGTAAGGTCTGTCAACATTATTGTTGGGATATGGATTTCTCTGACTGTATGGGACATTATGATTTTGTTGATAAAAATTGTTTCTATTATTTGGGTAGGGGTTGTTATTCCTCACGCCGTTAAAATTACCGTTAAACTGGTTATTACGCGGCTGGTTGTTAGGGCCGTCGTAATTACTGGGCTGGTTCCGGTTACTTGCATGGTTATTGCCGTTATTAGGGTAGGTAGTCAGCCTTGGTTCTGGTCTCTCATTTCTCTTTCTGCTCTGCCGATAATACTCTTTGTTCTCGTATCCCTCCAATAACTCGGTCATTCCCTGGATCGTCTTGATCTGGCTACCTCTCCGGGCTCTGATAATGTCCTCATCATAGTGATACGATATCTTGTTCACTAAACATTCTTCTGGGATTGCTGGCTCAAGGTGTTTTGCCATACACACCTTCCCCAAGAAATATGCCGTCATACTGCTACCTAATTGTGACCTGTATCTTCCATTACAAATATTGTCACGGATCAAGTTCTGGGTGGTCTCAGACCAGTATTTTGTCTTAAACATTTTCCGGAACTGTTGGTAGTCGGAAATTTCACTCCGGTTGGCCATCCACCAATTATCTGTTATGTCTCGGAAAGACTCGTCGAATATCTCCCTGCTATGACTCCATTGAGTAATTTTATGCTTGTTCAAATATTCTTCTACCCTGGCCAGGAACTCCATCGGCTTGCGTTTGTATTGCCGGAAGTTGAGCCACTCTCGGCTTTCGTTGACGGGTAATCCGGTGAAATGAGTCGGTCTGTTTCTTATTGCTTCCATCTCCTCTCGGCTTTGTCGCACCTGACCGGTGATATTGGCCATGGTCTCTTGTATATCATTACATCGCTCTGTGACTTGGTTGCGTACTTTTCCGAACTCTTCTTGATTTTCCTTCCTCTGTTCTTCTACCTTCCTACGACTATGTTCTTCAATATTTGTGAACTTGATGTTCACCACTTCTTTAAACTCATGGACCTCCTTTTCGGTCTGGTTGCACTTTCCATCAATCTCTCGAATCTGTCGATTGACCATTATATTTTCTTCTTCCATCTTCTTATTCATCGCTTTTTTGTTAACAGTGATTTCTTTATTCAGTTCTTCTCGCAACAATTCCATCCTTTCGTCCAGTTTGTCCAAATTCTCCTGATTTACTTCTCTTAATTCTTCTCTTAAAATTTGATTATCCTCTCTCAATTCTTCCAATTTCTCCCCCATCTTCTCTTCCAACTTCTTGTTATCTTCTTTCAACTCTTCCTTCAATTGCCGGTTGTTCTTCTCTATCTTCTTCCTGGTTTCATCGATTTTCTGATTGGTGTTCTCAATTTTATTAATCAATTCTTCTTTAGTTGATTTGAATTCTTCCTTGAACGATTGGTTGCCTTCCTTCAATTCTTCTAACTTCTTCCCCATCTCTTCTTCCATCTTCTTGCTGTTTTCTTCCATCTTCTTGCTATTTTCTTCCATCCTTTCTTCCATCTTCTTGCTGTTTTCTTCCATCTTTTCTTCCATCTTCTTATTTGTTGTTTCGATTTTATTTCCTAAATCTTCCATCTTCTTGCTGTTTTCTTACATCTTCTCTTCCATCTTCTTATTTGTTGTTTCGATTTTATTTCCTAAATCTTCTTTCAGAGATTGGCTATCTTCTTTCCTTTCCTTATTACTTTCGTCTATTTTCTTGTCCATTTTCTTACTCAAGTCTTCCTTCAATTCCTTACTATTTTTGTTTATTTTCTTTTCCATCCTTTGCAAGAACACTTCCATGTACCTGTCCATTTGATTATCCTCCGTTGTCTTGGATTTCTCCACCTGCTTCTCCTGGAGATTAACCTCCCCTGTCTGTGTGGATATCTCAGGTGGCTCTTTTGGCTGCTCAATTTGTTTGGACAACACCGTCGGTAATGAACTCTCCACATCTACTGGCGTTGCCTCCTTATTGTCCATTTCCAACTCTATTTCTTTTTCGGCCTCTGCCGCCCGTTTCTTGGAAGTTGCCCGTCGTTGCATTTTCCCTTCAAATTCTCTGGCTTTGTAGCTGTTGCCTAGCTCCAACTAGTGATTGGGCAGAATGTATTGGCCTTCCAATCGCTAATTAAAGCCCCTAAAGTTGTGCGCCAATTTGTAATAATATAGAAAGATTGGATATTGAGTCTGTATGTTCTGTTAATTGTTGTGTTTAATTGGTGTGGCTCTCGACGTCTTACTGGCCTGAAACACTTCCTTAAGTTTCCCAGCTGGTCGAGTCCCAATGGTAGCAAGACTGGTCGAGTAGCATAATGTTGATGAAGGAATGTATGTTCGGCTTCACCGAAAGTTTCAAAACAAAAATTATTGTTTTGAAGAAAATTTTTAAAAAAAAATTATGTTTATAAAAAAAAATAATTAAAAAAAAAATTTTAATTTTATTAATTAATTAATTATAATCAATTAATTAATATAGGACTGTGAAGTTTTAAAAGGTGTAATGCTCTTCTGAAAATTTTTATTAAAATTTTGGTATATTTTAAATAAACTATCACCACTCATAAGACTGTCTTCAAACCAATCGATACTTGTTTACCTTTTTATTTTTTAGGTTATCTTCACTTATAGGTGGTAAAGTCCTGATAGATTATTAATTATAATTATATTAATGATAACTAGTAATATTTATGAAATGAAGAACTATTTAGTGTTGAAGAATATTAATGTTTTATTAATTAATAGCAATTTGACTCTTATCGATTATTATCGACTCTCAGGATATCGAAAAAGTTACAAAGTATATTATATAAAAATTATACAGGGTTCTTTAAACAGCCAATTATTATCAAAGTCAGAGAAATCGGGCCAATATTTAAAAAGTATAACGTTACAACAAATTAATAATTATTACTAAACACAGACATTGAATAATAATTTGAAAATAAAATAATTGTTTTCACCAAACAGCTGGGTTGAACTAGGAGGCATTGCTCTGGCGATGACGACCAATATTGCAAATGGCTGCCGTGAAGTTAGTAAAATGTCATTCGTATATTCGACGTTCCAAATAAAAGATTTTCCTGAAGTATTCCTGTTCTGGTGTCTGCGAATCTCTTGTTAAATGTTGTGTAGTGTCTAGTGTACTGTTTCTGGGTTGTATTTAGTGTATCCATATAATTATTAGTTCAAACACTTTTCCCGATTCCGTCACTAATTTGGGTTAATGTATTATACAGTTTTCTAGTGTTTTGTGGTGTTTTTCGGAGTAGATATGTAATGTTCTGTGTTATGGAGTGTTTCTTGATTGTTTCTGTTATAATATGAGAGTTCTAGAAGAATTTTACAAATCACTCGCGATTTCACAATAACGTACTATACACTCGCTTTATATGACCATTATAAGTTAGGTTAGGCACGTTACAAAACGTTTGTCATGTTAACCGTTCAAATACCAATAATTAACTCACTGTTTCCTCCAGTTTCAATTAAACTCTTAGCCAATATAATATTATTCTTAACATTGTTCAAATATATTTTCATATCCTGTGCACACTTTAATATTTCACTATATAAATACCTAAACTTGGGTTATTTATCAATTTTATTCACTAGATGTTATTTAAATTAATCTTTCAGTTCATTCAGCTTATTTTCAGATTAAATAATGCCATTTTATAGTGTTTTCTGTCCAAAAAATAGTAATTTTACTTTCAGTTTGGTATACTCTGAAAAGTCAAAACATCAAAATTTACTTCCTGTCATTATATAAATTCAGCCATTTTATCAGTTATATTTAATATTAATAATCCTATATTGTATTAAAAGGTTCATATTCCCTTATTTTCTGGTAATTAATTGAATTAGTTGTTTTCTGAAACATTATTCCGGAATATATGACTCCCATGTCCAAATTTCTGAGTTTAGTCATTTTCATTTTTATTTATAATTCTGAATATAATTTGTTAAAATCTTCCTAAATGGTATGTGCAATTATATGGCTTGATCTCAAGTTTATTTTGTCTAAACCCCTTTTGTTTATTTGCATTTAAATGAGCAATTTCTCTGTTTTGATGAAGTTTGGTTTCCATTCTTTTGGCCTATGATTTTTTTAACAATTTTTCTTACAAAATATTTTACAAACAATATATGATATGTGATACCCTCTCTGACTTTTACATATAGTATTATAAATTAAACATGTTTTCAAATTACACAAAAACAATTAGTATTGGTTACAATACAAATAATAGTTAAAACAAATAAAGAATTTTTTTTTTTTTTAAATAAATGGTTGTCTTCAAGTCAGACATTTTACAACAAAATCCTTATTTCTAACATGGAAATATGGTTTACAAAAAAGGTTTTTTACTAACTAACATCTTAATTACTCTCGACTATTTACAAGTAGTAACTATTTTTATAGTTCTGATGTTAGTTGTATCAGACCCAAACAAATGGCCTTATATCTAAAACATTTTTAAACATTCTTGTACGATATACATAAAAACCTTATATTTATAATCTTATTTCTAACTATTATTATAAGTAGGATTCTACAGTTTTTATACCGTCTTTTATACATTGTCTTTGGGGAATTGTACCCTGTCATTAATAAATAAATAGTATGAATTGTTCAAAAAGTATTATGAAATCTGTTTTTCTTTTTTCATGTAAAACAAAATGTTATTTTAAACAGATTCATGTCTTATGAACAACATATTGTCACAGTACACATTTCAAGTCATTGAAAAATGCATATTTCATTGCATTCAATGTTTGTGATTGCCAAGAATGAAACACAAGGTTCATTTTTTATAATACCCAAACCCACTAGTAGTATGTAGTGTAGTGTAGTGTAGTGTAGTGGTAGTGTGTATTTCTTTCTCACTGGTTCACTTTGCACTTATATATTATGTTAATGCTAAATGGTCGTATAGTTTTATCAACATAATAAATTGGTTAGCGTTTTTCAATGGAGATTTGTTCCATGGGTACTATATTATTGTTTCATCTTAGTTCACAGGCAACTTTTACTTTATACACTTCTCTCTCTTAAATTTGTATACATGTGGTTTTCAATTCGTTATACTTTTATTTTTAAATATTTATTTTGGGGATATAGGGATTTGGGTGTCTTTTATAAGAGCATGACATCTTCTTCAGGATGCTGCCTTCTTCTTCTTTCATCAGTCTTCTTTTCTCCTGCCTTCTGGGACTGGTATCTTCTCCATCTTCTTCTTGATGCCATCAGGTTTCTTGGGATCTTCTCCATCTTCTTCTTTATTTTAGAAATACACAACCTGTATTGGTTGATCTTGGCTTATTTTAGGGTTTCTTTTCTATTTATTCTTCCTCGTTGTGGGTTTGGTCATATTCAGTACTGCTTTGTTATTTACTTTTTTACCTTCCTGGGTTATACCTTGAAAACCTTTGGTTATGAGACTGGTTTTGGATGACTCATCGCTAGTAACTCCTTTTATTTGAACTTGTATTTTCTTTATAATAATGATTTCTTTCCACAGTTGCTATGAATTAATCTTTTTATATTAAACTTAATGCTTTCTTCCAAATTTAAATATTATAACTTTATTATTCTAATGATCAATTGCCATTCAATATTATGCATATATCTGTCATGTTACAATAAACCTGTTAAAGACTGAGCAGATCACCAAGCACTACAATTCATGTACATACTTGCATTTGGCTTCATACAATGATATTTCAAGTTATACTGACTATCATTTGCGTATCTTAAAACAAATTCATTTTATTAAAATTAAAGTTACATCAAATACATTGCCTGAGTGCATAGATCAGATAACTGAGTGCCCAAAGGTTATCTATTTTACTACTTAACAATTACTTTAATTAGCAGGGTGACGTATCTCTGTTAATGTCACGATGCTTATAACCTTTTTACTAATTTAGCAGAGTGGCGCAATTTTGTAACGTATTGCCACGTTACAAATCCAGGGACCCATCTTAACTGACGCTTGCCAATTACATGGGCTGCCTACGTTGTAACGAACTGTTATTAAACTCAAATTAACTGAACAAATTACATAAGATAATTATAAGGAAACAAGGGAAGGTATTTCACTAATTTATGCACTTATTTTCATGTGTAACAAGATGACTTCTCTTTATTAACAACTGTTACTCTAAAGATCCCATGACATCATTAATTAGATTAAAATATTTAAATGCTTTTCATAAAAACTTAGGGATCAAACTGATTATGTATTCTGTTACCTCGGATCCGAGTTTACTTTAAGTATATTTATAGCAAAGACTTCTAAGTATTTTGAGTTCATCTAGACGCTTGCAAGACTTCTTTTACCATTTGAAGAATGGTATTATTACTTAAGGTGTTTATAAATTACATTTACATTTAATGCGTTACAACGTACGATATTGAATCTTACAGTAAACTCTTAGCTTGTCTCATTTTAATTTTAAACAAAATTTATAGTCTTTGAAAAGTCTCTTTTTAATGTGAGTTGTGTATCAAATATGATTAACTCTCGATAGGCAAGCTATCGAGTCACCTTTACAATTGGTCGTAGTAACCTCGTCCTGGGGTGTCTCTCTTTGGAATTCTTGAAGTCGGCATCATCATCTGGGTCGTGTCTTCGGCAAGTACTAGATAGGATGTTCACTGCGGAGATTGGAGTTTCTTTTGTGAAAGTAGGTGTAGATCCACGGAAGTCCTAGTCAGCGTCTTATGCATCGTATACGTGTATTTATGAAGTTTATGCAGATCATATCTTCATGTATAAGGGTGACGTCATCTTGTTTACTACTAGTTAAGTTTTTGGTTTACTTATTACATTTTTCTTCTTAACACATCTTTATATCATTCACCCATTACACAACGCTCGCCACGTTTACCAGTGGTAGCTAACATTTTAAAATTAAATTAAAAAAACAAATGCATTTTCGTGGAGCTCTCGCTCATACGTCTGTACGGTCCGACGGTAGCATAGTGACTCTCTACTAGATTCGACTGGCACATAACAACGGAGAGGGGCAAGTACTCCGCAACAATATAGTTCCTATTTTTATTTTAATTGACATTCTTATTACCAAAAACAATACATTAATTATACATATATAATTTAAGTGAATTATTTTAACTACTACTCGTGCCTTCAAATTTCTAATTACAAACATTATGATTTTATATCTTCCTAAATTACAGACGACTCGATAAACACATTGAGTCCGGAACTAACAGGTCACCGCATGATGACTAGCAAAAGGGTTATTAATAGGTAATTGAGATATTAATAGGTTTTTACAATTCGACATTTTTATTAGTGCTTCTGTTGATTTTCATTCACTTCTCATTCTCATTCTCATTCTGATTTAGTACAGGGGCTTTAGGTTTAATAGTGCGATTAAAAAAACTTAATCGCTCGCAAATTTAATTTTTATTTATTTAAGATTACAGTTTCAATTAAATCGTCACAGTTGGTTCGGCGGCATCTTCTTCACTGCCACAGTCCCTTGTTGTGATTGCCTCTTCATTGCAGGTTTCCGAGGTCGAGGCGATCCTCTTCTGCGAAGTTCAGTTGACGTCTGTTCTCTTCCAAAGCTGAGTGCAGAATTTGTTGTTGTCACGTAAAAAAAAATGCCAAACGCAAGTGAAAGCTGGCCGCCTCCAGTCAGTCTCCCGCCTCACCAAACCAGGTCGCTGATTCAGGTAACAGCGGCAGTCTGTTAATCTTGCTTCTTCTTCCACTAAGCCTGACCCATCTACCCCTAAGTTTCCGCCTATTATCATCCCCGATAATAGTAATTATACCCAGCTTCTTGCTAACCTTCGTTCTGCCCTTCCTTCGACGTCCGTGGAAGCGAAATGCTCCGGCAAACCGCTGAAGTTTGGCGTCAAAATCATTGTTGACTTTCTGTCAGCGCGGAACATTTCCTTTCATACCTTCGCTCTCCCTGAAGAGCGTGAGGTAAAAATTGTCATTCACGGCATTCCCTACCATACCTCCTCCGATGCTATCGTGCAGGAATTGACGGCTCTTGGCTATTCGCCAACAGCTGTGTCGGTTTTGCACGCTGGCAAAGGGGACAACAAGCATCCCGTTAATTCTTTCCTGGTTAAATTGCTTAAAACTGGAAATTTTGAGGAGGTCTAGGGCCTTCAAACACTCCTTCACCTCCGGGTGACTATTAGATCATTTGAGCCGCGCCCAGGCCCTGTTCATCAACTGTCAGGGCTTCGGGCATTCCTCCCTTTCTGTCATGCGCCCCCACGTTGCGTGCGGTGCGGCGACCCTCACCGTGGCTGTGATAAGCCTCGTGTGCCGGGTTTTGTCCCGTACTGCTGCAACTACAAGGGCGCCCATCCGGCTAGTTACCGGGGTTGTATCAAATACATCGAAGCCGAAAGACAGCAGCGATCTGCGCGCCCTGGCGCGCAGCGTAGTGTAGCTGGCCCTGCCCCTAATTGGCGAGAGGCCTTCCCCCTCTCTCCGGTTCATCTGTCAAGGCCCCGGCAGCGACTCCTGTCGCTCCCGCGGCCTCAGTCCCGCCTGCAGGCGTCGCTTCGGCGGCTCCACTACCGGCGCCTGCCGGAGCGCCCGGCCCTTCCTATGCAGTTGTCGCTGCTAAGCCATCATCGCAATCCACTTCCGCCCGCAAGGGTACCAAAAAGCGCTCTCGTCGCCGGACTCCCGGCCGACGGCATCAGCAGACTCGGCCTGCCCCAACTCAGCGGGACTCTCCCGCCCCTGTCATCGCCCAACCTCCGCGTGAGCAGACCATAGTTCAGTCCGCTAACCCAGCACCATCTGTAGTCCTGGCCGATGTTCCTCAGGAACGTCCGCGCGTGTCCCGGGAACTTTCTCGGGCTCCAGCGGACCTCCTGACGGCTTGGGCCACTCAACTTGTAGAAAGCATCAGGTCTACTCCTGACACCTCGACTGTGCTGATGTTAGTCTTCCAATCCCTCTCCTCCCCCTCAATGGCTAGATCCCTGCGGATCGTCGCTGCGGCTTTCGTCGTGGAGTACGACGCTGATGTCGTGCTTCTCTCCGAAACCCATCTAGCCCCCTACCATCGATTCTCACTTCCTGCGTACACTTGTTGTCGCCAGGATCGTCCCCTACAGCCGCGCCATCCCCCGTATGGGGGTACCGCGATTCTGGTCCACAGGCGGATATCCCATAGGCCACTACCCCCCCTCACTACTCGACTCATCAAAGGTTGTGCGGTGGCGGTGGACGCGGGCGACTCGGAGTTGCGCATTGTTTCTGTGTATCTCCGACCTCGCCGGAGCCCGCCGCCCTCACCAAAGGAGTGGAACGCTCTCCTCGACCATCCAATCTCGACGATTGCAGCCGGCGACCTTAACGCCAAACATCCTTCTTGGAACAGTAGGGCTACCAACGCCTACGGCAACTCACTCCGCCGGTTCGTCCTAGACGACCCGGATACGCACGTCATCGGCCCTGATGATCCTACCCACTACCCTTATGGCGGTCAACAAGGAACTTCGCAGAAGAGGATTGCCTCGACCTCGGAAACCTGCAATGAAGAGGCAATCACAACAAGGGACTGCGGCAGTGAAGAAGATGCCGCCGAACCAACTGTGACGATTTAATTGAAACTGTAATCTTAAATAAATAAAAATTAAATTTGCGAGCGATTAAGTTTTTTTAATCGCACTATTAAACCTAAAGCCCCTGTACTAAATCAGAATGAGAATGAGAATGAGAAGTGAATGAAAATCAACAGAAGCACTAATAAAAATGTCGAATTGTAAAAAACCTATTAATATCTCAATTAACCCTTTTGCTAGTCATCATGCGGTGACCTGTTAGTTCCGGACTCAACGTGTTTATCGAGTCGTCTGTAATTTAGGAAGATATAAAATCATAATGTTTGTAATTAGAAATTTGAAGGCACGAGTAGTAGTTAAAATAATTCACTTAAATTATATATGTATAATTAATGTATTGTTTTTGGTAATAAGAATGTCAATTAAAATAAAAATAGGAACTATATTGTTGCGGAGTACTTGCCCCTCTCCGTTGTTATGAGCCAGTCGAATCTAGTAGAGAGTCACTATGCTACCGTCGGACCGTACAGACGTATGAGCGAGAGCTCCACGAAAATGCATTTGTTTTTTTAATTTAATTTTAAAATGTTAGCTACCACTGGTAAACGTGGCGAGTGTTGTGTAATGGGTGAATGATATAAAGATGTGTTAAGAAGAAAAATGTAATAAGTAAACCAAAAACTTAACTAGTAGTAAACAAGATGACGTCACCCCTCAAGAGGTAAATACAAGTACAACCTTATACATGAAGATATGATCTGCATAAACTTCATAAATACATGTATACGATGCATAAGACGCTGACTAGGACTTCCGTGGATCTACACCTACTTTCACAAAAGAAACTCCAATCTCCGCAGTGAACATCCTATCTAGTACTTGCCGAAGACACGACCCAGATGATGATGCCGACTTCAAGAATTCCAAAGAGAGACACCCCAGGACGAGGTTACTACGACCAATTGTAAAGGTGACTCGATAGCTTGCCTATCGAGAGTTAATCATATTTGATACACAACTCACATTAAAAAAAGACTTTTCAAAGACTATAAATCTTGTTTAAAATTAAAATGAGACAAGCTAAGAGTTTACTGTAAGATTCAATATCGTACGTTGTAACGCCTTAAATGTAAATGTAATTTATAAACACTTTAAGTAATAATACCATTCTTCAAATGGTAAAAGAAGTCTTGCAAGCGTCTAGATGAACTCAAAATACTTAGAAGTCTTTGCTATAAATATACTTAAAGTAAACTCGGATCCGAGGTAACAGAATACATAATCAGTTTGATCCCTAAGTTTTTATGAAAAGCATTTAAATATTTTAATCTAATTAATGATGTCATGGGATCTTTAGAGTAACAGTTGTTAATAAAGAGAAGTCATCTTGTTACACATGAAAATGAGTGCATAAATCAGTGAAATACCTTCCCTTGTTTCCTTATAATTATCTTATGTAATTTGTTCAGTTAATTTGAGATTAATAACAGTTCGTTACAACGTAGGCAGCCCGTGTAATTGGCAAGCGTCAGTTAAGATGGGTTCCCTGGATTTGTAACCTGGCAATACGTTACAAAATTGCGCCACTCTGCTAAATTAGTAAAAAGGTTGTAAGCATCGTGACATTAACAGAGATACGTCACCCTGCTAATTAAAGTAATTGTTAAGTAGTAAAATAGATAACTTTTGGCACTCAGTTATCTGATCTATGCACTCAGGCAATGTATTTGATGTAACTTTAATTTTAATAAAATGAATTTGTTTTAAGATACGCAAATGATAGTCAGTATAACTTGAAATATCATTGTATGAAGCCAAATGCAAGTATGTACATGAATTGTAGTGCTTGGTGATCTGCTCAGTCTTTAACAGGTTTATATTATGACAATCCAAGACCTGTTGTTTCTTGAATATGCCTGCATAGTATATGTTAGTGTATGTCTGTCGTCACGGTAAAAGTAATAAAAAAGAAATAATAATAATGCTCCTGTGTAAAGTAGACCCGTTAATTACGTGGAAAGAATTTCGTAACTTAAATTTGTTACCAATATAAATAATTAATTTAATTGGGGAAAGTACGAGAATTAGTAAAGTCAGACTGTTATAACCGTAATACACGTGTAAGTTGAAGGCGTGCTTTGTTGAATGAGATTCACCCCATGCGTCCGAGCTGGCTTCTCCAGTTAAGACCTGTCAAGGAAGTTAGTCTGTGGCATTGTGTAGAGAACAATACGTGAGCGTAAACCCCGCATTCTCACTCACACACTTACCCTGCCTTTGTTTACTAAATAAAAGAGGGTGGCTACATTCCAGCAAACAGCCGATCGGCGATTTAACTTTGAAATATGTGTGTGTGGAATTTCTGTCTCTCCCTTAGAAGAGAAATTGTTCTCTTCTGAATTATGCAAATGATTTACCCAAGAATGCACCTTGTCTATGTAATTGTGTATAGTATAGTAGAGCAAGTATTGTCACCGTGACGACAATTAAATAATATAGTGACGACAATTAAATAATATAGTGATTTAAATTTCAAATAAATAAATGACCTAGTAAACCCCCATTGTTAGATAAAGTGTGGTAAATAAATATGGTAATTAAATAGGAAATTAGTTCTAAGTAAGTTTCTTAAATGCCCCAAAGTAAATAATGAATAAATTAAAAGAAAAAGGTAAACTTCTTAGAAAGAAAACCAAAAGAAAGTAATAATAAGAGAATAATAATTGCATTAAATAATAAGGCTGAAAAATCTTAAGTTGAACTAAATTTTGTGTGAAGTGTAGCAGTAAATAAGGGAAAAGAAAATAATAATACAAGTATAGTTGCATATTGTAAACACCCGGTCGTGGCCAGTTCGAGGAAATAAAGCGTGTTGAGAATTGTAGTAAGCCACCCTCCCTGTATTGTGATAAACTGGTGCTTATGTAAACAATTGAAAACCTCCCTAGTGTGTATTACAATGAATTGTGTAAAGTGTCTCCCCTTCCGCATAGTTTGTTTAAGTATTGTTAAAGAGATAATAAGAATTATCTTCGTGAAGTTCCGCTTCTCTCGGTAGCATAACATGATAGGGTTAACTATAATCTAAAGTGGAGTATGGGATCCTCTTTAGATTATATTAGAGATAAGTTTATGATATATAATTAAGAATTATATATGTGTAACGTAACAGGTCACAACGGCGCCGACTGAAAAGGGTAATGATGGGGGCAGAAAGGTGCCAAAAGATCATTAAAGAGTGCTGAAAGCTAACTGGTGTAGTTAGAGTAAGCCGATGTCAGTCGGGCCACGATATTGTCAGTTACGGATAATTAGGGAAATTAGTATTAAGTATTAAAATATAAGTTAGCATTGTAAGAAGTGAGATAAAGGGAATTTCACGAAGGAGAACATTTAAATGAACAAGATCATTTAAAGAGAGATAGAGAAAACCAACCGTGTACTAATAATAAATAATTCCACACACTGACACCAAACATCCTCCAAGTCCCCAATTGTGCGTTAGACTCACAAAACAAACGTAACGTGAAATTTAAGCGGTGGAGTATGTGACGATTTAATTGAAACTGTAATCTTAAATAAATAAAAATTAAATTTGCGAGCGATTAAGTTTTTTTAATCGCACTATTAAACCTAAAGCCCCTGTACTAAATCAGAATGAGAATGAGAAGTGAATGAAAATCACCAGAAGCACTAATAAAAATGTCGAATTGTAAAAAACCTATTAATATCTCAATTAACCCTTTTGCTAGTCATCATGCGGTGACCTGTTAGTTCCGGACTCAACGTGTTTATCGAGTCGTCTGTAATTTAGGAAGATATAAAATCATAATGTTAGTAATTAGAAATTTGAAGGCACGAGTAGTAGTTAAAATAATTCACTTAAATTATATATGTATAATTAATGTATTGTTTTTGGTAATAAGAATGTCAATTAAAATAAAAATAGGAACTATATTGTCGCGGAGTACTTGCCCCTCTCCGTTGTTATGTGCCAGTCGAATCTAGTAGAGAGTCACTATGCTGCCGTCGGACCGTACAGACGTATGAGCGAGAGCTCCACGAAAATGCATTTGTTTTTTTAATTTAATTTTAAAATGTTAGCTACCACTGGTAAACGTGGCGAGCGTTGTGTAATGGGTGAATGATATAAAGATGTGTTAAGAAGAAAAATGTAATAAGTAAAACAAAAACTTAACTAGTAGTAAACAAGATGACGTCACCCCTCAAGAGGTAAATACAAGTATAACCTTATACATGAAGATGTGATCTGCATAAACTTCATAAATACACGTATACGATGCATAAGACGCTGACTAGGACCTCCGTGGATCTACACCTACTTTCACAAAAGAAACTCCAATCTCCGCAGTGAACATCCTATCTAGTACTTGCCGAAGACACGACCCAGATGATGATGCCGACTTCAAGAATTCCAAAGAGAGACACCCCAGGACGAGGTTACTACGACCAATTGTAAAGGTGACTCGATAGCTTGCCTATCGAGAGTTAATCATATTTGATACACAACTCACATTAAAAAGAGACTTTTCAAAGACTATAAATTTTGTTTAAAATTAAAATGAGACAAGCTAAGAGTTTACTGTAATATTCAATATCGTACGTTGTAACGCCTTAAATGTAAATGTAATTTATAAACACTTTCAGTAATAATACCATTCTTCAAATGGTAAAAGAAGTCTTGCAAGCGTCTAGATGAACTCAAAATACTTAGAAGTCTTTGCTATAAATATACTTAAAGTAAACTCGGATCCGAGGTAACAGAATACATAATCAGTTTGATCCCTAAGTTTTTATGAAAAGCATTTAAATATTTTAATCTAATTAATGATGTCATGGGATCTTTAGAGTAACAGTTGTTAATAAAGAGAAGTCATCTTGTTACACATGAAAATGAGTGCATAAATCAGTGAAATACCTTCCCTTGTTTCCTTATAATTATCTTATGTAATTTGTTCAGTTAATTTGAGTTTAATAACAGTTCGTTACAACGTAGGCAGCCCATGTAATTGGCAATCGTCAGTTAAGATGGGTTCCCTGGATTTGTAACGTGGCAATACGTTACACAACCTGAACCTCATCGCCAGCGCCAACATCCAGCTGCGATGGAAGTTGACCAGCCGCCCTGCCATGGCGAAGACAACGCTGCAAACACAACTGGGACCTGCCGCACGGTGCCGGTAAGTCGAGTAGGTAGCGCTACCCAGCGGAATCCGGGGAGTCCGAGAGTAGGACTAACGAATAGAGATGCTGGTTGCGCCGCCACTGTGACGGTGTCACAGTTCGGCCCCCGGATACCCGCTGGGCAAAGAGCTGAGCTAGTCAGCATTGGTCCAGCTGATAGTGCCCCTGAAGCACTGTGCGGCAGCGACGAACCCGCCGGCCGACCACTTGGGCCAGCCGGGAACCCTACGACTTGCGCGGGAAGCCCTGCTCAACCCGCGCAAGTACATGATAATAATCGGTCCTTGTTAGGGCCGACCCAGCCCGTAAAGGCCGGACCTTCCTGCTGCACGGCCGCTAGTAGGCCAAGCAGACCTAATACTCTGCCGGAGTCTGACTCCCCAGACATGGAGACCTCGGCTTCCACCGACTGGGTGGTAGTAGGGCACGGTGGTAAGCCGAGGAATTCTCCCTCCCTGGCTTCCCTGAGTTCGGCTACGGACTCGGCGACATTCCAAGCCTCCGCTGAGGTTGCGCCGAGCCGCACCTCCGAAGGAAGGATCCCGCCGGTGTTCGTCACGAACGTAAGGGACATTATCGGCTTTAGTCGCCGACTCCGCAAGGTCGTTGCGCTGGCTAATAACGCTTCTGTCAAACTCCTAGCGAGTGAGACTGTACGCGTTGCCTGCCGCAGCGCATCCGAGCACTTCGGAGTAATCCAGTGGCTGGAACGAGAATCGTTCCAGTTCCACACTTATACCCTAAACCGAATCAAGCCTGTAGCCCTCGTCCTTCGGAGGCTAGACATACAGGCGGATCCGCAGGTCGTCCTTGACGAACTGTGCGACGCGGGCTACAAGGTTGTGGGAGCCTCTCGGCTGTACACTACTTATGGCTCGCGTCGACCACTTCCCCTAATCAGACTCCTAATCAGACCCTAATCAACTTTTAGAGTTGAAACGGCTTTTCGGGCTCTGCGTTAGCGTAGAGCCCTGCCGTCAGACCGGGCGTCTTTCCCAGTGCCACAGGTGTCAGCGGTTCGGCCATACATAGCAGCTTCGGCTGTCGGAACGCGCCGACCTGCGTCCGCTGTGGTAACGACCACCTAACGCGGGCCTGCGCTGTTCCTGACAACCACAGATATTGCATCAACTGTGGCGGCGCCCATGCTGCTAATAATAGGCGCTGCCCAGTGTACAAAGAGCAGCTGGACAAACTTGCAAAACCTGTCCACCCTAAGCCTCGACAAGTTGTTCCCCAACCAGTAAAGACGGCCAAAGCCTCTGAACCTGTGGTCCGAAAACCAGCCCCTAGGTCTGCTCCGGTTCCGAAACCTCAAAGTGCAGTGAGCCCGAGCAAAGCTCAACAGGCCAAACCCAAAGCCGCGCCCCCGGAACCGGAACGCAAGGTATCCCCCTACGCTCTAGTCCCGTTGCCGGATGATAAGGAGGAAATTGATCCTCCACTGCCGCCGCCACCCAAGCCTAGATACCTCAGATCAGGCAAAAAGGTAAACCTCACGCCAAGAACACGGGCCAGCCAAAACCTGCCACTGGACCCAAGCCTGTCCACCAAAAGTCAGAGCGACCACCCGCTCCAGAACCTGCCCCCAAGGCTTCCACCGCCTCGCCCCGCCTCAGCTATGCAGCTGCAGCCAAGCGTTCTCCCCAGGCCTCGTCTACCGATGATCTCGCCGTCATTTCCGAACTTTCTGGAAATGTTTGTTAAGTCTAATTCATTTTTCAAAATGTAAAAGGTTAAGTTATATTGTTAAACGTAGCAACAACCTCCCAAAATCGTCTCTGCACCGTAATTATGTGCGATAAATGTAAACTAATTTCTGTACTTCCAATAAATACACCCTTTTAATGTACAGTGACAAAGTAAATTTTATTTAAGTTACATTGTCGTACATAACCTCCATAAGCTGGCATTAGTTACTTGTGAAGAAAACAGTTGGATGTACACATCGGACACCGAAATATGTACACGCGCGGCGCCGGAAGTTACATTTTGCCGCTGAATATTCCCCAAGACCCCTGTTATGTTTTTATTATACGTTTCTGATGTTTTTTCACATTATTTTTTGTGGTATTACGTGTAGTGGGTCTTTCACTGTTTCCTGCGGCCAAATACAACTTCCGTCTCCACGTTTGTAGTTTTTTCCGTGTTTGATGTGTACTAGAACTGTTTTCTTCACAAGTAACTAATGCCAGTTTATGGAGGTTATGTAGACAATGTAACTTACATAAAATTTACTTTGTTAGTGTACAATAAAAGGGTGTATTTACTGGAAGTACAGAAATAATTTTCCATTTATCGCACATAATTACGGTACACAGACGATTTTTGGAGGTTGTGTATACGTTTAACAATGCAACTTAACCTTTTAGATTTTTAAAATTAAT
Source organism: Magicicada septendecula (assembly GCA_034769895.1). Classification (NCBI taxonomy): domain Eukaryota; kingdom Metazoa; phylum Arthropoda; class Insecta; order Hemiptera; family Cicadidae; genus Magicicada; species Magicicada septendecula. Next base: position 493,675,951 of record CM068367.1, read on the forward strand.
TAGATTTAACAAAAATTTCCTTTGTTAGTGTACATTAAATTATTGTATGCATACAAGGCTGCTGTACATAACATTAAAGGCTGTATTTATTCGAAGTACCGGAATTAAAACCTAGTTCCAATTTAGAACGTAGACCTATAACCTATTTGCATATTTTATTGGGGTTTATTGGCACATATTTTATTAAAAGGGTGTATTTATTGGAAGTACAGAAATTATTTTCCATTTATCGCACATAATTACGGTACACAGACGATTTTTGGAGGTTGTGTCTACGTTTACAATGCAACTTAACCTTTTAGATTTTTAAAATTAATTAGATTTAACAAAAATTTCCTTTGTTAGTGTACATTCAAAGGCTGTATTTATTGTATGGATAAAAGGCTGTATATACATTAAAGGCTGTATTTATTCGAATTAAAACCTATCGGTACTTCCAATTTAGAACGTATAACCTAGTAGGCTACGTTATTCGTACATACAGTATTTTATTGGAGTTTATTGGTACATATTTTATTAAAAGGGTGTATTTATTGGAAGTACAGAAATTAGTTTCCATTTATCGCACATAATTACGGTACAGAGACGATTTTGGGAGGTTGTGTCTACGTTTAATTATCTAACTTAACCTTTTAGATTTTTAAAATTAATTAGACTTGTAGGGGTGTGCATGGCAGAACTACTTGTGCACCCACTTTATAATCATATTTTTGGTAACACTGAGAACTTTAAGCCTTCTTTTATGCTTAAACAAATTATATATACACTTAATTATAGAAAAGCAAAAAGCAAATATGTAATTCAAAAGACTAATTTGCTCTAATAAACACATGCTGAAGTTAAAAACAAAAGAGTTTTTACTTGCCTAACTAATCATTAGTTACTAATGTGACAGTTGGAGCTGCTTTTTCTGCAAAAGCTGGGGTATGTTGTTTTCAAGAGTGGTTAAATTAAGTCATAAATCTGAGTGTGCGTCAAGTCTATTTCTGTGCTTGCTTTTCACTTGAGATGAAAATCCCATTTCACTCAAAAATGAGGTGGTGAATGGGATGAGCAACTCCGAAAGTTCAGGATATTCATCTCTTAAAGATATCCAGAACTTTGTTAAGTCAGAATCTAAAAGTTTATGGATTTTGTTGTCCATGACATGTCTCATGTTATCACTAACTATACAAAATAATTTACTAAAAATTTAGTTTTAATCCCAGCATCACAGATGATATCACACAATTGCTCATTTAGTTTTACTGACAACATGTTAGAACTTTCAAAATACAAGAATGGGTCTTGAATCCAATTGAATTCACTGTATCCCTCTGGGAAGCAACTTTCAATCTGGTTATAGAGAGTTAAACATCAGAGCTGGTAAAAAACAATGGTAGAGCATGAATAACAAAAATGTACAGTTTAGACTATGTACGAAACAGGTTGAATTTAAATTGTTAAAATGATATATCTTAGTTATTTACATGTAGTAGCTTTTTAAGACACAGTAAATAAATTTCCGAACCTGACTTTGCAACCCACCAAATGCCCTCTCGGGACCCAGCAGTGGCTCATGCCCAATAGGTTAAGAAATGCTGAACTAAAGGCATGTTTGTGGGGTGAAACATAAAAGATAACCCAGACTTCTAAAATGCTCTTAGTGAAATGGGATTTTCAGGAGTAACAACACACTATTTGGTTAACAAGCACATTTTACTAATATTCTAATACCAAGTCAATTAGATAGCTTAAATGTGTAGTACTCTATGTGATGCTGATCACATACTGTTAATCAGCAGCACTGCAGAATATTCTAGAGCCACACTCTTGGCATTCATCTGGAACTTTATCACATTAGCCTGATAATTAGGATGTTGCCACCAGCTGAGTTTTAGAAAGTTGGTGTAGTAGGTTGTGCATTCATGTAGGATGATATTAGACAGCAGTTTTTAATAAAAGTGACAAATGATCAATTGTTTACTTGTGTTGTAAACTATTGTGATTTTTTTATTACTGTTTGTAGGCTATACAGTGTGTCCTGGATAATTATATAAAGAGAACTGTTGTAATATAAGTGTGTTTGTTTTAGCAATTGAGAGTATCTGGTATTCAGTAATTCATTCCACTGTTTTAAGTTCATAATTCTTGTCAAGAATATTATTCTCATTAATTTTCCAATTCTATGAAGTCTTCAGTAGTTTTACCATGATGAGACTCAACTTTATCACTGAAGATGCCACATCACTGAATGAGCAAAACTTTTCTTTAATAATCTCAACAAAGCATGGTTATCAGCTGAAAAAAAGTTTTAGTATTAAAAGTTTTGATCACGCAAATCTATAAGGGATACTAAAAAGAAATAACATAATAATTGTATTGGACATAAAGTTATGTCCACAAAACAGATTTTGTTTGAAATAAATAAAACACAATTTGACACAAATATTAATTTTATGAATACTTGTTTGGCACATATTACAGAAGGTTACACCATTAAATGAGTTTGCCTAAGTATAAAATTCTTGTTAGATGAAAAACGTGTACAGTCAGAATACTATTTGTTATGTACAATACAAATGATTCACTATGGGTAGCAGTGACACATAAACACTAGACATTGACACTGAATTGTACTTGTTTTGAATGATTCATTGTGTCCTACCTGACCAGAGTACAGGTATTAACCAAGAGATGTTTAGTATACTGCTGTGTAACTGCTACAATGATGAATTATAAGTAGTACTTTTTGTTTTGGTCATCAACCTTGAAAAGGATAATAGAAACTTTGTATACCATGCTTCCAGCAGTTTTACATGATACATTCCTAGCACAAATAAGAAAAGTTTAAATCTGCTGATGATCTAAAGGAGTGATAGTTATTTGCAGACTGACAGGGTTATAAAATAATTTTGAAAGAATTGTTGCTTTTACAATACCATCCTTTATCAAGTGGCTACTCAAATCTGCCAGCTTTTCACAGAAACTGAAGTTTGATTATTAGATCCATCATGATGACCTACTGATGCTCCAAACATTTCAAGGATTCTCCTAGACTTAAAAAACTAGACTGGCCTCATTGATTGACATGATTAATGTTAAATTTACTTTGGGATACTTCCAAACATAATACAGTTTAAAATAAACAAAAAAAATTGTATTTCTAATTTTTCCAGAACTGTATACACATAATTTGATCTGGATAGAACGTGTATTAAACAATAATACTATTTGATGCAAATAATGAAAATATCCGTGTGGAGAACTATACATGACTTCCATGTTTTAAGATTTATATTTAAAATAGTTTTAGAAATGAAATATTTCTACAGAAACTACTTCTATCTTCAGCCTCAACCACAGAAAACACACACACACACACACAATTCCTTTTTTCTTTATTTAATTTGAATTCAGAGTATTGGCACATATTTTATTAAAAGGGTGTATTTATTGGAAGTACAGAAATTAGTTTCCATTTATTGCACATAATTACGGTACACAGACGATTTTTGGAGGTTGTGTCTACGTTTAACAATGTAACTTAACCTTTTAGATTTTTAAAATTAATTAGATTTAACAAAAATTTCCTTGTTAGTGTACATTCAAAGGCTGTATTTATTGTATGGATAAAAGGCTGTATATACAAAAAAGGCTGTATTTATTCGAATTAAAACCTATCCGTACTTCCAATTTAGAACGTATAACCTAGTAGGCTACGTTATTCGTACATATTTTATTGGAGTTTGTTGGTACATATTTTATTAAAAGGGTGTATTTATTGGAAGTACAGAAATTAATTTCCATTTATCGCACATAATTACGGTACAGAGACGTTTTTGGGAGGTTGTGTCTACGTTTAATTATCTAACTTAGATAGTAGGCTTCGTTATTGGTGCATATTTTATTAGGGTTTACTGGCACATATTTTATTAAAAGGGTGTATTTATTGGAAGTACAGAAATTAGTTTCCATTTATTGCACATAATTACGGTACAGAGACGATTTTGGGAGGGTGTGTCAACGTTTAATTATCTAACTTAACCTTTTAGATTTTTAAAATTAATTAGACTTAACAAACATTTCCTTACTTAGTGTACATTCAAAGGCTGTATTTATTGTATGGATAAAAGGCTGTATTTATTCGAAGTACCGGAATTAAAACCTACTTCCAATTTAGAACACAGTACAATCTAACGTAGGCCTATAACCAAACAAGTACATTAAAATCCTTTTTTCAACATAATGCAATAAAAAGCAATGTGCAGTTTCTGTTAACACCCAAATGATTAAGTATTAATAATGGGTTAGAGTGGAATACTGTTAGCCAATTCATTTGTAATAGCTAAAATTGCCAAATTATTAAGCCTTTCTTGGTAGGTAGTGCTTCTCTGCCAAGTTTTCAGTGAATTCGCTATACTGCTCAAAGATTTTTCAGGAGACGAAACTGTAACTGGAATAGTACAGAAAAGCCTATAGGCAAGACAGAAGTTCACAAATACAGTTTGAAGGTTTTTGGAGTAGGCTTAGTGGATTCTTTTCTGATTCAAACTCTGTTTTATAAATGTTCTTCAAGTGTAATATTTCTTCAAATAGATCCATTGCCAATTCCTTTTTAAACTTGCTAATGAGAACTTTTACTTTCAATTCTAATTCATCATTTTCCATGTCCATAAAGTTCAATACTGGTGGAAACAAGTCACGAATTGAACTAATTGCAGTGAATCGTGTTTTTATGTTGCCCATTACAAACTCTAATACTGGGTACATGACTGAGGTTTTAAATTTATTTTCTTGATCTTTGTTTACTGAAAAATCACTATTGGATTGATCTGTACTTTTTTTCCACCTTTTGGGAGATTCAGGAGGAACTTTTATTAGTTCTTTTGCAATTAAGTTTGGTTCTTCAATTATGCTGTCTGGGTTATCACGCAACAATTTCAATTCTGTCAGCAAATCTTCCACTAGAGTTATTTCAACGAGTGTGATTCCTTTGCTTTGAATAACAACATTTTTTTAGTCAATATATGAAAGCACTTTGAACCAAAATGATGCCAACATTAAGCTCTTTGTGGAATTGAAATATTTCTTAAACCCTAATATGATGTTGTAGGCAGAGGGAGTTAGACTAGAAGACATCTCTTCTAAAGTATATCCAACAATTTAAGTACTCCTGGGTAGTGCTTAACTATCGGTTTGACAGCTTGGATCCTCTCACTTCATCTTGTTTCAGGGAAGCTCTGCAGTGATAAAGGAATGTGCTTTTTCAAAACTTCCCAACATTTTTCTCTAGGGCTGCTAGAGAAAAATGAGTAAAGACTTGCAACATGCCCGAAAAATGTCATCACATCTGCATTGAGTTTTGCAGCATTAACACCCACATGTTTCAAGGAATGCGCCCCACATGGTAAAAATATTATGGATTCGTTCTTTTCAAGAATTCTACTTCCAATTTAGAACCCAGTACAATCTAATGTGTGGAGAACCATACATGACTTCCATGTTTTAAGATTTATATTTAAAATCGTTTTAGAAATGAAATATTTCTACAGAAACTACTTCTATCTTCAGCCTCAACCACAGAATTGTGGTCACTAACATCTACCACCTCACATTAGCGCACTTGATTTTCACTGATGATGGCAGTCGATGGCACTTCCGAAACGTCTGGTTTTGCAGAATACATTGGACCACGGCCAAACAGCCTGGAAAGGAATTTTATCAACAAACTACTTCATCGTTGCCGATAATGTAGTACACATATAAAAAATTATCCCCTCCCCTTCACCTATCATTTTAAATTATAGAAAATTATCCCCTCCCCCTACCCCTTTTCATTTATCGATATTTCATCTACCTTTCTAGAGTGGATTATTATGACCTTTTCAGGATACTTTATTTATCAAAATTAAGTACTTTACTCTTGTTAAAACATAAAACGTTGCAGGTAAACTACCCCTTCTCCTTAACCGATCTTCACCAAAATCAACAGACCTTGAGTCCTCTACAATATGCAAAAAATTATTTGAATTTGCGGCAATTATCATTCGCCATAGACAAAATTCTATACACAGACATCTTTCAAAAAATTACTTCTTTATGTATTGAGGGTAGTACAATCAGAATCAGCCCTTATCTCGAACACGATTTTTTCGCCATCCATTTCCTTATGGAACATGGAAGTAAAAACAATATCCTTCTTTTTATAATATGTATTGCACATGTTTTCTAACTCGGGACACTAATTATTAGATAAAATGTTTACCTTCATTTAAGCCAGCTTCCACTCACTGTGTTCTTTCTCAGAGGCCATAACATGTTTTTTTTTTAACGTTGCTGAACATAAATTGATGTTGAATTAAAAATAAAGTAAAGGATTAGCACCTGAATTTTGCAACGTGCAAGTTGAAGAATCTATTTAATGATTGCACTTAACTTGATATAAGTACTGATTACATTTCAGGATTATTATTTTCAGAAATAATGTTATGTAAACCAGATTTCCCCATATAAAGTTAATTAAAATTCTTTAACGCATAGCATTCCAGGCCTTTATGGTAGTAGATTTGTATTACTAAATTTGAATTTACACAAATAATTCTCTTTGATTAACCAGAGTTACACACACAAACTAATGCTGAGTGTCCTCCTAGTGTATAAATTCAGCTAAAACAGTATTCCAAAAACTTACCTTGTTACTAGAATATGTGACATGATGAACTTTTCATGTTAAATAGTTTAAATACTTTGTGTTGAGAGTTAAGCAATTTAATAATTTTTATTTATGCAGGCGTATAGCAAAATCTGATCGTCATGAAAAAGGAATAAGGCATTTTGTAATAGCAATTAACTGATTAGTTCCTGCTGTATTACTGACTGATATTACAAGACCAATTTTTGTTTAATTGAAAAGATATATTTTAACTGTTTCTTTTGGTGCAATCTGTAAATTCCTTGACACACATCCATAAAGGTTGAGCTTCAACCTGCCGAGGAGGGAAATAAGAGGTCTACACATAGTACGTGTCCGTTAAACACCTGTTGTATTTTACATAAATCGTTAAATATATATTCATCAAATAAATTGATAAGCAAAAAGTGATAAGTGAAAGGATGATTATGTCAAAAGATGTGTATATAATGTATTTTCATTTATTATGTTAGGGTAATATTAGTGGAATGATAATATTCTACCACTACTGTATTACAGTATACAAATGTAGTGATATATCTTGGCACAATACTATGTAATAAATTTGGATAAAAGGCTCATTTCAAATAGAAAGGATAGCTGGTGTGATCAGTCATAACAAATTTGTATTAGTTTTTTGAGAATTTGTTCCTATCAAACTGCAATAAGCATATTTTCAAACCTTTATGGATGTGTGTCAAGGAATTTACAGATTGCACCAAAAGAAACAGTTAAAATATATCTTTTCAATTAAACAAAAATTGGTCTTGTAATATCAGTCAGTAATACAGCAGGAACTAATCAGTTAATTGCTATTACAAAATGCCTTATTCCTTTTTCATGACGATCAGATTTTGCTATACGCCTGCATAAATAAAAATTATTAAATTGCTTAACTCTCAACACAAAGTATTTAAACTATTTAACATGAAAAGTTCATCATGTCACATATTCTAGTAACAAGGTAAGTTTTTGGAATACTGTTTTAGCTGAATTTATACACTAGGAGGACACTCAGCATTTAGTTTGTGTGTGTAACTCTGGTTAATCAAAGAGAATTATTTGTGTAAATTCAAATTTAGTAATACAAATCTACTACCATAAAGGCCTGGAATGCTATGCGTTAAAGAATTTTAATTAACTTTATATGGGGAAATCTGGTTTACATAACATTATTTCTGAAAATAATAATCCTGAAATGTAATCAGTACTTATATCAAGTTAAGTGCAATCATTAAATAGATTCTTCAACTTGCACGTTGCAAAATTCAGGTGCTAATCCTTTACTTTATTTTTAATTCAACATCAATTTATGTTCAGCAACGTTAAAAAAAAAACATGTTATGGCCTCTGAGAAAGAACACAGTGAGTGGAAGCTGGCTTAAATGAAGGTAAACATTTTATCTAATAATTAGTGTCCCGAGTTAGAAAACATGTGCAATACATATTATAAAAAGAAGGATATTGTTTTTACTTCCATGTTCCATAAGGAAATGGATGGCGAAAAAAATCGTGTTCGAGATAAGGGCTGATTCTGATTGTACTACCCTCAATACATAAAGAAGTAATTTTTTGAAAGATGTCTGTGTATAGAATTTTGTCTATGGCGAATGATAATTGCCGCAAATTCAAATAATTTTTTGCATATTGTAGAGGACTCAAGGTCTGTTGATTTTGGTGAAGATCGGTTAAGGAGAAGGGGTAGTTTACCTGCAACGTTTTATGTTTTAACAAGAGTAAAGTACTTAATTTTGATAAATAAAGTATCCTGAAAAGGTCATAATAATCCACTCTAGAAAGGTAGATGAAATATCGATAAATGAAAAGGGGTAGGGGGAGGGGATAATTTTCTATAATTTAAAATGATAGGTGAAGGGGAGGGGATAATTTTTTATATGTGTACTACATTATCGGCAACGATGAAGTAGTTTGTTGATAAAATTCCTTTCCAGGCTGTTTGGCCGTGGTCCAATGTATTCTGCAAAACCAGACGTTTCGGAAGTGCCATCGACTGCCATCATCAGTGAAAATCAAGTGCGCTAATGTGAGGTGGTAGATGTTAGTGACCACAATTCTGTGGTTGAGGCTGAAGATAGAAGTAGTTTCTGTAGAAATATTTCATTTCTAAAACGATTTTAAATATAAATCTTAAAACATGGAAGTCATGTATGGTTCTCCACACATTAGATTGTACTGGGTTCTAAATTGGAAGTAGAATTCTTGAAAAGAACGAATCCATAATATTTTTACCATGTGGGGCGCATTCCTTGAAACATGTGGGTGTTAATGCTGCAAAACTCAATGCAGATGTGATGACATTTTTCGGGCATGTTGCAAGTCTTTACTCATTTTTCTCTAGCAGCCCTAGAGAAAAATGTTGGGAAGTTTTGAAAAAGCACATTCCTTTATCACTGCAGAGCTTCCCTGAAACAAGATGAAGTGAGAGGATCCAAGCTGTCAAACCGATAGTTAAGCACTACCCAGGAGTACTTAAATTGTTGGATATACTTTAGAAGAGATGTCTTCTAGTCTAACTCCCTCTGCCTACAACATCATATTAGGTAAATATCACTATAATATTGACGACTCGGAACACAAAGTTTTTTATAAGTAAAAACGTAAAGTTTTACCTTACAGCCTAAACCGGCTTTCACCTATAGAAGGCTTCATCAGAGGCTGTCGCTAGTAGCGCTGCTCGTCTTGTTGTTGGCGACGAGAAAGTGTTTCGAAAGATTGAAGCTGTGTGTGTGTGGTGAGATGTGTTCGAATAATGCGTGCGATTTGAATTGTGTCTGTTCGTTTAGGATGTCGTTTTTATTTGTTTTTGTGTGTTTGTATATTTCTAATTGTTCTAGAGTGTCTAGTTTTCGGCCTTTTGTGTGTACGTGTAGTATGTTCATGTTATTGTCGATGTTTTTATATGTGTGGTTTGCTTCAATGAGGTGGTTTGCGAAGGTAGATTCTGTAGTGGTGTGGAGTGCTTTTGTGTGTTCAATGTATCTCTGTTTGAAGCTACGTCCTGTCTGGCCTATGTAGAATTTACTGCAATTTGAACAATTTAGTTTATATACACCGGGTAGATCGAATTTGTTTTGTGCTTTGGGCATGCGTTTTGATAGTGTGTGTTCTGTTTTGTTAGTAGTTTTGTAAGCGATTCTGTAACCTGCTTTTTTGAATTTGTGGGCAATTTTTTCTGTTTGTTTGTTGATGTATGTTAGTGTTATGAATTTGTTGTTTTCTGTCTTTGTCTGTTGTTTGTTTTGTGTTTTGTGTAGGAGTTTACTGACTATTGTTCTGTCATAACCGTTAGATTCTGCTAGATATTTTATCGTGTTTAGTTCGTTTTTGTAGTCTATTTCATCTAAGGGGATGTTGTTAAGTCTATGTATCATGGTTCTAAAAGCAGCTAGTTTGTGTTGTATTGGGTGATTGGAGGTGTTGTGTATTAGTGTGTCAGTTGTAGTTGGTTTTCTGTATATACTGAATTTGTGCCTGTGTTCTAGTTTTGTGATGGAGAGGTCTAAGAAGTTTATGGTATTGTTGTGTTCGTATTCGGCAGTGAAGGTTATGTTTTTATGTATTTTGTTTATGTGCGTTAGTAACTGTTCACATTGTCTTTTGTTTCCCCTGTACAGTATTAGAATGTCATCAACGTATCTGTGCCAGTATAGTATTTTATGTGAGTGTCTGTCATTGTTTGTGAGTATTTTTGTTTTTTCTAAGTGTTGGAGGAAGACTTCTGCTAGAATGCTGGATATGGGGGAGCCCATGGGTAGGCCGTCGTTCTGTGTGTAGTATTTATTGTTATAAGTAAAGTAGTTTTGTTTTGTGATAATGTTCAGAGTTTCTGTTATTTCATTGATAAGTTCGTCTGGTGTGTTGTTCTGTTTGAGTTTGTTTTGTAGGATGGTGATTGTTTCAGAGATGGGGATGTTTGTGTACAGGTTTTTAATGTCAAAGGAGGCTAATGTGGCGTTATGGGGGATGTGTATGTCTTTTATTTTTGTTACTAGGTCAGTGTTGTTTTTTACTGCAATGTTGTTGTCTATTTGTGTGTGTTGTCTAATAATTTTGTCTAGATATTTTGCCAGTTTGTGTGCAGGGGCATTACGGTAGTTGATAATGGGGCGGATCGGAATGTCTTCTTTATGGATTTTGGGAAGCGCTTGGAGCGTAGGTGCTGATGGTCGGATTTGTTTCATGTAGGGCTTTTGTTTATGTGTCATAATGTGTTTGGCTTTGTTGACTATTTGTTTTACTGAGTTTTGGTATCTGTCGGTGGGGTCGTGTTTTAGTTCTGTGATGTTGTTCTGTTCTATGAAGTCTTGTACTTTTTTGTGTAGGTTGTCTGTGGGGATAATTCTTGGAAATCCAAGAATCATATTAGGGTTTAAGAAATATTTCAATTCCACAAAGAGCTTAATGTTGGCATCATTTTGGTTCAAAGTGCTTTCATATATTGACTAAAAAAATGTTGTTATTCAAAGCAAAGGAATCACACTCGTTGAAATAACTCTAGTGGAAGATTTGCTGACAGAATTGAAATTGTTGCGTGATAACCCAGACAGCATAATTGAAGAACCAAACTTAATTGCAAAAGAACTAATAAAAGTTCCTCCTGAATCTCCCAAAAGGTGGAAAAAAAGTACAGATCAATCCAATAGTGATTTTTCAGTAAACAAAGATCAAGAAAATAAATTTAAAACCTCAGTCATGTACCCAGTATTAGAGTTTGTAATGGGCAACATAAAAACACGATTCACTGCAATTAGTTCAATTCGTGACTTGTTTCCACCAGTATTGAACTTTATGGACATGGAAAATGATGAATTAGAATTGAAAGTAAAAGTTCTCATTAGCAAGTTTAAAAAGGAATTGGCAATGGATCTATTTGAAGAAATATTACACTTGAAGAACATTTATAAAACAGAGTTTGAATCAGAAAAGAATCCACTAAGCCTACTCCAAAAACCTTCAAACTGTATTTGTGAACTTCTGTCTTGCCTATAGGCTTTTCTGTACTATTCCAGTTACAGTTTCGTCTCCTGAAAAATCTTTGAGCAGTATAGCGAATTCACTGAAAACTTGGCAGAGAAGCACTACCTACCAAGAAAGGCTTAATAATTTGGCAATTTTAGCTATTACAAATGAATTGGCTAACAGTATTCCACTCTAACCCATTATTAATACTTAATCATTTGGGTGTTAACAGAAACTGCACATTGCTTTTTATTGCATTATGTTGAAAAAAGGATTTTAATGTACTTGTTTGGTTATAGGCCTACGTTAGATTGTACTGTGTTCTAAATTGGAAGTAGGTTTTAATTCCGGTACTTCGAATAAATACAGCCTTTTATCCATACAATAAATACAGCCTTTGAATGTACACTAAGTAAGGAAATGTTTGTTAAGTCTAATTAATTTTAAAAATCTAAAAGGTTAAGTTAGATAATTAAACGTTGACACACCCTCCCAAAATCGTCTCTGTACCGTAATTATGTGCAATAAATGGAAACTAATTTCTGTACTTCCAATAAATACACCCTTTTAATAAAATATGTGCCAGTAAACCCTAATAAAATATGCACCAATAACGAAGCCTACTATCTAAGTTAGATAATTAAACGTAGACACAACCTCCCAAAAACGTCTCTGTACCGTAATTATGTGCGATAAATGGAAATTAATTTCTGTACTTCCAATAAATACACCCTTTTAATAAAATATGTACCAACAAACTCCAATAAAATATGTACGAATAACGTAGCCTACTAGGTTATACGTTCTAAATTGGAAGTACGGATAGGTTTTAATTCGAATAAATACAGCCTTTAATGTATATACAGCCTTTTATCCATACAATAAATACAGCCTTTGAATGTACACTAACAAGGAAATTTTTGTTAAATCTAATTAATTTTAAAAATCTAAAAGGTTAAGTTACATTGTTAAACGTAGACACAACCTCCAAAAATCGTCTGTGTACCGTAATTATGTGCAATAAATGGAAACTAATTTCTGTACTTCCAATAAATACACCCTTTTAATAAAATATGTGCCAATACTCTGAATTCAAATTAAATAAAGAAAAAAGGAATTGCGTGCGTGCGTGCGTGCGTGTGTGTGTGTGTGTGTTTTCTGTGGTTGAGGCTGAAGATAGAAGTAGTTTCTGTAGAAATATTTCATTTCTAAAACGATTTTAAATATAAATCTTAAAACATGGAAGTCATGTATAGTTCTCCACACGGATATTTTCATTATTTGCATCAAATAGTATTATTGTTTAATACACGTTCTATCCAGATCAAATTATGTGTATACAGTTCTGGAAAAATTAGAAATACAATTTTTTTTGTTTATTTTAAACTGTATTATGTTTGGAAGTATCCCAAAGTAAATTTAACATTAATCATGTCAATCAATGAGGCCAGTCTAGTTTTTTAAGTCTAGGAGAATCCTTGAAATGTTTGGAGCATCAGTAGGTCATCATGATGGATCTAATAATCAAACTTCAGTTTCTGTGAAAAGCTGGCAGATTTGAGTAGCCACTTGATAAAGGATGGTATTTTAAAAGCAACAATTCTTTCAAAATTATTTTATAACCCTGTCAGTCTGCAAATAACTATCACTCCTTTAGATCATCAGCAGATTTAAACTTTTATTTGTGCTAGGAATGTATCATGTAAAACTGCTGGAAGCATGGTATACAAAGTTTCTATTATCCTTTTCAAGGTTGATGACCAAAACAAAAAGTACTACTTATAATTCATCATTGTAGCAGTTACACAGCAGTATACTAAACATCTCTTGGTTAATACCTGTACTCTGGTCAGGTAGGACACAATGAATCATTCAAAACAAGTACATTTCAGTGTCAATGTCTAGTGTTTATGTGTCACTGCTACCCATAGTGAATCATTTGTATTGTACATAACAAATAGTATTCTGACTGTACACGTTTTTCATCTGACAAGAATTTTATACTTAGGCAAACTCATTTAATGGTGTAACCTTCTGTAATATGTGCCAAACAAGTATTCATAAAATTAATATTTGTGTCAAATTGTGTTTTATTTATTTCAAACAAAATCTGTTTTGTGGACATAACTTTATGTCCAATACAATTATTATGTTATTTCTTTTTAGTATCCCTTATAGATTTGCGTGATCAAAACTTTTAATACTAAAACTTTTTTTCAGCTGATAACCATGCTTTGTTGAGATTATTAAAGAAAAGTTTTGCTCATTCAGTGATGTGGCATCTTCAGTGATAAAGTTGAGTCTCATCGTGGTAAAACTACTGAAGACTTCATAGAATTGGAAAATTAATGAGAATAATATTCTTGACAAGAATTATGAACTTAAAACAGTGGAATGAATTACTGAATACCAGATACTCTCAATTGCTAAAACAAACACACTTATATTACAACAGTTCTCTTTATATAATTATCCAGGACACACTGTATAGCCTACAAACAGTAATAAAAAAATCACAATAGTTTACAACACAAGTAAACAATTGATCATTTGTCACTTTTATTAAAAACTGCTGTCTAATATCATCCTATATGAATGCACAACCTACTACACCAACTTTCTAAAACTCAGCTGGTGGCAACATCCTAATTATCAGGCTAATGTAATAAAGTTCCAGATGAATGCCAAGAGTGTGGCTCTAGAATATTCTGCAGTGCTGCTGATTAACAGTATGTGATCAGCATCACATAGAGTACTACACATTTAAGCTATCTAATTGACTTGGTATTAGAATATTAGTAAAATGTGCTTGTTAACCAAATAGCGTGTTGTTACTCCTGAAAATCCCATTTCACTAAGAGCATTTTAGAAGTCTGGGTTATCTTTTATGTTTCACTCCACAAACATGCCTTTAGTTCAGCATTTCTTAACCTATTGGGCATGAGCCACTGCTGGGTCCCGAGAGGGCATTTGGTGGGTTGCAAAGTCAGGTTCGGAAATTTATTTACTGTGTCTTAAAAAGCTACTACATGTAAATAACTAAGATATATCATTTTAACAATTTAAATTCAACCTGTTTTGTACATAGTCTAAACTGTACATTTTTGTTATTCATGCTCTACCATTGTTTTTTACCAGCTCTGATGTTTAACTCTCTATAACCAGATTGAAAGTTGCTTCCCAGAGGGATACAGTGAATTCAATTGGATTCAAGACCCATTCTTGTATTTTGAAAGTTCTAACATGTTGTCAGTAAAACTAAATGAGCAATTGTGTGATATCATCTGTGATGCTGGGATTAAAACTAAATTTTTAGTAAATTATTTTGTATAGTTAGTGATAACATGAGACATGTCATGGACAACAAAATCCATAAACTTTTAGATTCTGACTTAACAAAGTTCTGGATATCTTTAAGAGATGAATATCCTGAACTTTCGGAGTTGCTCATCCCATTCACCACCTCATTCTTGAGTGAAATGGGATTTTCATCTCAAGTGAAAAGCAAGCACAGAAATAGACTTGACGCACACTCAGATTTATGACTTAATTTAACCACTCTTGAAAACAACATACCCCAGCTTTTGCAGAAAAAGCAGCTCCAACTGTCACATTAGTAACTAATGATTAGTTAGGCAAGTAAAAACTCTTTTGTTTTTAACTTCAGCATGTGTTTATTAGAGCAAATTAGTCTTTTGAATTACATATTTGCTTTTTGCTTTTCTATAATTAAGTGTATATATAATTTGTTTAAGCATAAAAGAAGGCTTAAAGTTCTCAGTGTTACCAAAAATATGATTATAAAGTGGGTGCACAAGTAGTTCTGCCATGCACACCCCTACAAGTCTAATTAATTTTAAAAATCTAAAAGGTTAAGTTAGATAATTAAACGTAGACACAACCTCCCAAAATCGTCTCTGTACCGTAATTATGTGCGATAAATGGAAACTAATTTCTGTACTTCCAATAAATACACCCTTTTAATAAAATATGTACCAATAAACTCCAATAAAATACTGTATGTACGAATAACGTAGCCTACTAGGTTATACGTTCTAAATTGGAAGTACCGATAGGTTTTAATTCGAATAAATACAGCCTTTAATGTATATACAGCCTTTTATCCATACAATAAATACAGCCTTTGAATGTACACTAACAAAGGAAATTTTTGTTAAATCTAATTAATTTTAAAAATCTAAAAGGTTAAGTTGCATTGTAAACGTAGACACAACCTCCAAAAATCGTCTGTGTACCGTAATTATGTGCGATAAATGGAAAATAATTTCTGTACTTCCAATAAATACACCCTTTTAATAAAATATGTGCCAATAAACCCCAATAAAATATGCAAATAGGTTATAGGTCTACGTTCTAAATTGGAACTAGGTTTTAATTCCGGTACTTCGAATAAATACAGCCTTTAATGTTATGTACAGCAGCCTTGTATGCATACAATAATTTAATGTACACTAACAAAGGAAATTTTTGTTAAATCTAATTAATTTTAAAAATCTAAAAGGTTAAGTTGCATTGTTAAACGTATACACAACTTCTTGGATTTCGTTGTCCATGACGTGTCCGTTACTTAACTAAATATCACTATAATATTGACGACTCGGAACACAAAGTTTTTTATAAGTAAAAACGTAAAGTTTTACCTTACAGCCTAAACCGGCTTTCACCTATAGAAGGCTTCATCAGAGGCTGTCGTTAGTAGCGCTGCTCGTCTTGTTGTTGGCGACGAGAAAGTGTTTCGAAAGATTGAAGCTGTGTGTGTGTGTGGTGAGATGTGTTCGAATAATGCGTGCGATTTGAATTGTGTCTGTTCGTTTAGGATGTCGTTTTTATTTGTTTTTGTGTGCTTGTATATTTCTAATTGTTCTAGAGTGTCTAGTTTTCGGCCTTTTGTGTGTACGTGTAGTATGTTCATGTTATTGTCGATGTTTTTATATGTGTGGTTTGCTTCAATGAGGTGGTTTGCGAAGGTAGATTCTGTAGTGGTGTGGAGTGCTTTTGTGTGGAGTGATACATTGAACACACAAAAGCACTCCACACCACTACAGAATCTACCTTCGCAAACCACCTCATTGAAGCAAACCACACATATAAAAACATCGACAATAACATGAACATACTACACGTACACACAAAAGGCCGAAAACTAGACACTCTAGAACAATTAGAAATATACAAGCACACAAAAACAAATAAAAACGACATCCTAAACGAACAGACACAATTCAAATCGCACGCATTATTCGAACACATCTCACCACACACACACAGCTTCAATCTTTCGAAACACTTTCTCGTCGCCAACAACAAGACGAGCAGCGCTACTAACGACAGCCTCTGATGAAGCCTTCTATAGGTGAAAGCCGGTTTAGGCTGTAAGGTAAAACTTTACGTTTTTACTTATAAAAAACTTTGTGTTCCGAGTCGTCAATATTATAGTGATATTTAGTATACACAACCTCCAAAAATCGTCTGTGTACCGTAATTATGTGCGATAAATGGAAAATTATTTCTGTACTTCCAGTAAATACACCCTTTTATTGTACACTAACAAAGTAAATTTTATGTAAGTTACATTGTCTACATAACCTCCATAAACTGGCATTAGTTACGTGTGAAGAAAACAGTTCTAGTACACATCGAACACGGAAAAAACTACAAACGTGGAGACGGAAGTTTCTTTGGCCGCAGGAAACAGTGAAAGACCCACTACACGTAATACCACAAAAAATAATGTGAAAAAACATCAGAAACGTATAATAAAAACATAACAGGGGTCTTGGGGAATATTCAGCGGCAAAATGTAACTTCCGGCGCCGCGCGTGTATATATTTCGGTGTCCGATGTGTACATCCAACTGTTTTCTTCACAAGTAACTAATGCCAGCTTATGGAGGTTATGTACGACAATGTAACTTAAATAAAATTTACTTTGTCACTGTACATTAAAAGGGTGTATTTATTGGAAGTACAGAAATTAGTTTACATTTATCGCACATAATTACGGTGCAGAGACGATTTTGGGAGGTTGTTGCTACGTTTAACAATATAACTTAACCTTTTACATTTTGAAAAATGAATTAGACTTAACAAACAATTCCAGAAAGTTCGGAAATGACGGCGAGATCATCGGTAGACGAGGCCTGGGGAGAACGCTTGGCTGCAGCTGCATAGCTGAGGCGGGGCGAGGCGGTGGAAGCCTTGGGGGCAGGTTCTGGAGCGGGTGGTCGCTCTGACTTTTGGTGGACAGGCTTGGGTCCAGTGGCAGGTTTTGGCTGGCCCGTGTTCTTGGCGTGAGGTTTACCTTTTTGCCTGATCTGAGGTATCTAGGCTTGGGTGGCGGCGGCAGTGGAGGATCAATTTCCTCCTTATCATCCGGCAACGGGACTAGAGCGTAGGGGGACACCTTGCGTTCCGGTTCCGGGGGCGCGGCTTTGGGTTTGGCCTGTTGAGCTTTGCTCGGGCTCACTGCACTTTGAGGTTTCGGAACCGGAGCAGACCTAGGGGCTGGTTTTCGGACCACAGGTTCAGAGGCTTTGGCCGTCTTTACTGGTTGGGGAACAACTTGTCGAGGCTTAGGGTGGACAGGTTTTGCAAGTTTGTCCAGCTGCTCTTTGTACACTGGGCAGCGCCTATTATTAGCAGCATGGGCGCCGCCACAGTTGATGCAATATCTGTGGTTGTCAGGAACAGCGCAGGCCCGCGTTAGGTGGTCGTTACCACAGCGGACGCAGGTCGGCGCGTTCCGACAGCCGAAGCTGCTATGTATGGCCGAACCGCTGACACCTGTGGCACTGGGAAAGACGCCCGGTCTGACGGCAGGGCTCTACGCTAACGCAGAGCCCGAAAAGCCGTTTCAACTCTAAAAGGGCCTGGGTGGAGTCGCCCTTCTCCACCAGGAGTCTGATTAGGGGAAGTGGTCGACGCGAGCCATAAGTAGTGTACAGCCGAGAGGCTCCCACAACCTTGTAGCCCGCGTCGCACAGTTCGTCAAGGACGACTTGCGGATCCGCCTGTATGTCTAGCCTCCGAAGGACGAGGGCTACAGGCTTGATTCGGTTTAGGGTATAAGTGTGGAACTGGAACGATTCTCGTTCCAGCCACTGGATTACTCCGAAGTGCTCGGATGCGCTGCGGCAGGCAACGCGTACAGTCTCACTCGCTAGGAGTTTGACAGAAGCGTTATTAGCCAGCGCAACGACCTTGCGGAGTCGGCGACTAAAGCCGATAATGTCCCTTACGTTCGTGACGAACACCGGCGGGATCCTTCCTTCGGAGGTGCGGCTCGGCGCAACCTCAGCGGAGGCTTGGAATGTCGCCGAGTCCGTAGCCGAACTCAGGGAAGCCAGGGAGGGAGAATTCCTCGGCTTACCACCGTGCCCTACTACCACCCAGTCGGTGGAAGCCGAGGTCTCCATGTCTGGGGAGTCAGACTCCGGCAGAGTATTAGGTCTGCTTGGCCTACTAGCGGCCGTGCAGCAGGAAGGTCCGGCCTTTACGGGCTGGGTCGGCCCTAACAAGGACCGATTATTATCATGTACTTGCGCGGGTTGAGCAGGGCTTCCCGCGCAAGTCGTAGGGTTCCCGGCTGGCCCAAGTGGTCGGCCGGCGGGTTCGTCGCTGCCGCACAGTGCTTCAGGGGCACTATCAGCTGGACCAATGCTGACTAGCTCAGCTCTTTGCCCAGCGGGTATCCGGGGGCCGAACTGTGACACCGTCACAGTGGCGGCGCAACCAGCATCTCTATTCGTTAGTCCTACTCTCGGACTCCCCGGATTCCGCTGGGTAGCGCTACCTACTCGACTTACCGGCACCGTGCGGCAGGTCCCAGTTGTGTTTGCAGCGTTGTCTTCGCCATGGCAGGGCGGCTGGTCAACTTCCATCGCAGCTGGATGTTGGCGCTGGCGATGAGGTTCAGGTTGTGTAACGTATTGCCACGTTACAAATCCAGGGAACCCATCTTAACTGACGATTGCCAATTACATGGGCTGCCTACGTTGTAACAAACTGTTATTAAACTCAAATTAACTGAACAAATTACATAAGATAATTATAAGGAAACAAGGGAAGGTATTTCACTGATTTATGCACTCATTTTCATGTGTAACAAGATGACTTCTCTTTATTAACAACTGTTACTCTAAAGATCCCATGACATCATTAATTAGATTAAAATATTTAAATGCTTTTCATAAAAACTTAGGGATCAAACTGATTATGTATTCTGTTACCTCGGATCCGAGTTTACTTTAAGTATATTTATAGCAAAGACTTCTGAGTATTTTGAGTTCATCTAGACGCTTGCAAGACTTCTTTTACCATTTGAAGAATGGTATTATTACTGAAAGTGTTTATAAATTACATTTACATTTAAGGCGTTACAACGTACGATATTGAATATTACAGTAAACTCTTAGCTTGTCTCATTTTAATTTTAAACAAAATTTATAGTCTTTGAAAAGTCTCTTAATGAAATGGTTTAAGTTGGGGCCTATTTTATGTAAGGGGAAAACATAACGTTACAATATTGTAATTACTTTTATTTCTATAATTATTTATAAGTATTACTTTGTACAAACAAAACTGGCTTAGAAATGGGTCTACTTAGGAAATTATGGAATTCTGCTGAAATTTCGAATAGTTCTGGAGGGGAATTGATCCCCTGATAACCCCCCTCCGCAAGTTACTCCACTGATCCCACTCTACACAGTTCCAAGAAATCCTGTATTCAGTAGAGCTTCCCTTATGTTTGCCTGGTAAGCGAAGGAGAAGGGATCTATTTAACGTGCAAGTTGAAGAATATATTTAATTATTGCACTTAACTTGATATAAGTACTGATTACATTTCAGGATTATTATTTTCAGAAATAATGTATGTAAACCAGTTTTCCCCATATAAAGTTAATTAAAATTCTTTAATGCATAGCATTCCAGGCATTTACAGTAGTAGATTCGTTTTACTAAATTTGAATTTACACAAATAATTCTCTTTGATTAACCAGAGTTACACACACAAACTAAATGCTGAGTGTCCTCCTAGTGTATAAATTCAGCTAAAACAGTATTCCAAAAACTTACCTTGTTACTAGAATATGTGACATGATGAACTTTTCATCATGTGTTCAACTTTGTGTTGGGAGTTAAGCATTTTAATAATTTATATTTATGCAGGCGTATAGCAAAATCTGATCATCATGGAAAAGGAATAAGGCATTTTGTAATAGCAATTAACTGATTAGTTCCTGCTGTATTACCGAATCATATTACAAGACCAATTTTTGTTTAATTGAAAAGATATATTTTAATTGTTTCTTTTGGTGCAATCTGTAAATTCCATGACACACGTCCATAAAGGTTTGAAAATATGCTTACTCCAGTTTGATAGGAATAAATTTTCAAAAAACTAATACAAATTTGTTATGTCTGATCACACCAGCTATCCTGTCTATTGGCAATGAGACTTTTATCCAAATTTATCATATAGTATTGTGCTAAGATGTTACACTACATTTGTATACTGTAATACAGTGTATTATTTGCAGACCGACAGGGTTATAAAAAATTCTGAAAGAATTGTTGCTTTTACAACACCATCCTTTATCAAGTGACTACTCAAATCTGCCAGTTTTTCACAGATCCCCTAGTGATGCTCCAAACTTTTCAAGGATTCTCCTGGCCTTAAAAAACTGACTGGCCTCATTGATTGACATGACTAATGTTAAATTTACTTTGGGATACTTCCAAATAATACAGTTTACAATAAACAAACAAAATATTATGCCTGTCTAATTTTTTCCAGACCTGTATACACATAATTTGATCTGGATAGAACATTTATTAAACAATAATACTATTTGATGCAAATAATTAAAATATCGGTATGGAGAACCATACATGACTACCATGTTCTAAGATTTATATTTGAAATCATTTTAGAAACGAAATATTTCTATAGAAACTACTTCTACCTTCAGCCTCAACCACAGAATTGTGATCACTAACATATACCACCTCATGTTCATAAAACAGTATTCCAAACACTTACCTTGTTATTATGGTGTCTTCAACAGGTACATTGGTGTATAAATTCGTTATGTCAAATGATGCTAATGTTGAGTTGTGTGGTATATGGATGTGTTCTAGTTTTTTGACAAGTTCTATGTTGTTTTTAACAGAAGTGTTGTTTGTTGGTTAGATTTATGTTGTTTGTTGGTTAGATTTATATGCTTTCTGATTAGTTTATCTAGGTGTCTGGCGATTTTGTGGGAGGGTGCTTGTGTGTTATTTATCAAAGGTCAAATGGGTATATTGGGTTTGTGTATTTTTGGTAATGCGTTTAGTTTTGGGGGGTTAGGTTTAATTTCTTTTTAGGTATTTTATGTTTTCTGTTTGGATTATGTATTTTGCATTATTTATGAATTTGTTTTTGGTATTTTATTGTGGGATCTTTGGTTATTTGAGTTATATTGTTTTCGGAGAAGAATTTCTCAGTTTTATTGTTTATTTCTTAAATATTACAATTACCTTGGTTCCTTCTTTGCAATTATGTTTATTTCTTGTTTGTTCATTATGACTGTTGTAATTTCTATAGGTACTTTTGGTGTGTTTGTTGTAATTTTGTGTTTTACATAATCTTTTGTGATTAAATCATTTAGTGTAAAATGTTCCAGATTATAAAATACACCTAACAGTTTTAACATACAATATATATAGTAACACCTCTATACATAGTAACAGGTATATCAATATACCTGTAATCACAGGTATGGGAAAGTAATGGCAAATCTTGCATAATCTTGTTATCAGTTATTGTTATTATTCGGCTAGTGCTATTAAATTCATATTGGCCCAAAGTGATCACAAAAGGAATTTATTATATTTGTTTACAGTCATCGGTGTTGATTCCAAGTGGATTTGAAATTTATATAAATTAATTTTCACTCACATGAATGAAGTTGCAACCGTAAAGAAATACAGAATATATTTTCTATGACAGCAGACAAGACAGGACACTTGTATTTTGCCTTTTATGTGTGTACATACATTCAGACATCATTTATTTGGATTGACTTCTGCAAGCTTGAAATCAAATACTAATAATGTTTTATGAATATTAATTACTACACTTTCACATGTGAAACTTACTTTGTTTATTTTCCTCGTACGACATTTCAGTGTGGTGTTCGCCTTCATCAGCGGGGTATGATACAGAATGTCTGGAACTTGTAACGGTTTGTTTAGTTGGTAGGTTGTGTGGGGGAGTGTGGAGGTGGAAGGGGGTTATGTAAAATTATAATCCTCAAAGTATAATATTGAATTAATTGGGATGTTTTGTTAAATTGTTACGACGGTCTCACCGATCGTCACATAGTACAGTGGAAACCAAAATAAAACACACTTATGAATTTGCAAATTACATTTATTATATTTTTAATTGGTGTTGTTACATGCTTGTTCACTTCTTTTGTTACATTTTAAATCAGTGTTGTGTTGTGATTAGCTACGATGGTAGTGTTATTAGTACAGACGAGGATGCTGCAGTTTCTTTTCTTAAAGAAAAAGATTTGGTTCACAATCCTCGTCAATGTGGTAATGGACATGATATGATTTTAGCGCTTGGGCAGCAACAGCGTTGGTGTTGTAATAAGAAGACTTGCCGTGAGTATAAGCCAGTTTGCAAGGACACATTTTTAGAGGGGTCCAGATTACCCCTGAGAACAATAATAAAATTTATTTATGACTGGTGTGAAGGCCGTAGTAGTGTGAAAAACAGTAAAAATCAACTGAAAATCGACAACAAAACACACACACATTGGATGGCTTACTTAAGACATATCTGTGCTGAAGACATCATGAGCAACCCACAGAAAATTGGAGGACCAAATTTAACAGTTGAATTGACGAGAGTCTCTTTGCCAAGAGAAAAAATAATGTTGGCCGGGTGTATCCACAACAGTGGGTTTTCGGAGGATTCTGTCGAGAAACAAAGGAATGTTTCTTGTGTCGTATCGAAGATCGGTCAGCAGCTACCCTCCTACCTCTCATAGTGGCAAATATTGAACCAGGGTCCATTATAATGTCAGATGAGTGGCGTTCATACCGTCAAATTGTTAATTTGCCACAACAGTACACTCATTTGACTGTAAACCATAGTTATAACTTCGTGGATCCTCAAACGGGAGCACATACACAAGGCATAGAAAGCATGTGGCGGTCCTGTAAACGCCGAAACGTGATTGAATGTGGTGTGAGAAGGGAACGCTTAGATTCCTATTTAAGTGAGTTCATGTGGCGAACAAGAAATGCAAACCAGGATTTGTTCGAGTTCATGTGGAGGTCCGCAGAGGTCCAGAATATCTTTCCAGGTGATGCATCGACAATAATTGTGTAGTTACTGGAACAATCTGGGGATTCACAGACACTTAACTCGCTGTATTAATGTAGAAGTGTGTAGAGTCACCTCCTTACCACTCACGACTACCTGTAACAATATTGTAAATAATTATAAGCTGAACACTGTGGGAAAAAGTGCTAAGTGAAGGAAGAAAAAGTGTAATATAATGAATGATCAGTAATAACAGAAAAGACTGTTAAAATTAATGATTCACCCCAAATGTATGAAACAAATGAAACGTAGACTATAAGTAAGATTAAGGGAGACATGATTTATATTATTCTGAATGTTCAGCAACATTGTATTAATTAGGATTTAAACCCAAGTCCCATATTTGTTTCAAGGGAAAAGACTACAATTAGAAGGTTCAATTTGTTTAATTAATTGTATTAAGAGTTAGTTATGTTTAAATATGTTTTGTGTGTAATAATGTTAGTAATGTTGCTATTAAGAATATTATGCTATTATGGCTATTATGAATTGTCAAAGAAGAAAAAGGTTGTAAGAAAATAGACACACTGTTATGTATAAAATACCATAGATACCTAAATTAGGCTCAGACACACTAAGTAGAATTAATCAGTCAACAAAATTTGGCAAACTAAGGAAAAAATTACTACTATGGAATGTAAACCAGTTTGTAATAAGTAATAATCCCATCAATCAATGTAATCCCAGCCATAAAGACACAACTCTAAAGTAGTATGTCTATAATTCCTGTTTTAAGGTAATATTAGTGTTGGAAGGTAATAGAAGCATTAATTTCAGATAATCAAACCACAGTCACAAGCATTAATCAAATCACATAATCAAACTACTCCTTTCCCTTAACCGATCTTCACAAAGAACAATACGTCTTGAGTACTCTACACAGGGCTGTACGCAGAAAATTATTTTATTCAGTTTGAATTTGCGGCTCTTATCGTTTGCCACAGAAAATACCCTTGTTAAAATGTTGCAGGTAAACTACCCCTTTCCGTTAACCGATCTTCACCAAAACCAATAGGTCTTGAGTACTATACAAATCAGGGCTGTATGTAAAAAAATATTTGATTCTAAATATAATTATTACACTACTATTGTGTTCCGAGTCGTAGTGTAATAATTATATTTAGTTAATTAATGGACACGTCATGGACAACGAAATCCAAGTATTCGATTCTGTTTGAATTTTTGGCTGTTATCGTTTGCCATAGAAAAAATCTACACACAAACACACACACACACACTTTTCGAAAAATGACTTTTCATGTTTTGAGGGTAGTACAATCAGAATCTGCAAAAATCTCGAACACAATTTTTTTTTTGCCATCACCATACTTCCATTTCCTTAAGGACATGGAAGTAAAAGGTAAGGGGCTTAACAATATCTACCACTTTTTAGATAAAGAAGGAGTATGCACTACGGTTAATAGCTTATGCTACAAGATACATAAGTGTTTATTTTAAAAATTAGTACAGTAACATACAAGACAGGTTACATGAACAACCGCTGGAAGAAACGGAGAATAAACAGTTACAGTGAGGTCGAAAGACGTAGAATTGAGCACTACAGAGTCAATTGGGTTTGTAAAGAAACATCAAACCCAATGTACTATCATTACACACAACAATGTACTATCATTACCTAACCAACCACAACACTCATGTAGAGTAGATGTATTATTTAGGAAGTATCTGTGCCTCAACTAAGTACTAAGTCCAGTATACTGTAACAGGATCTACTGTTCCACACTGTAAATAAAGAAGATGGGCAATAATATATATTGTAACGTTTATCCCTTTTTCTTACCTTTAAATCTGTAGTATCTTGTCCTTGTAGTATTCTATATTGTAATAGATGTATTGGTATTGTTTTTGTATTCGTCAGTCTCACCTAACGTTATAGTTAAATTGTGTACCTTTAATTCAATTGTAAAGAAGACTGCATTAAATGTAATGTAATAATGTAACAATATGTATGTGTAGGCTGATTAGAATGGAATGGCTGTTTACTTACCACTTTACCTAGTATTTTGGTCACTTAACCAAAAATTTGTCCATTTTAAGTACAGACTCTAACCTATCAGACTGCAATGTAACTGGAATTTGTTGAAAACAAGATTAAACTATCACTCATATATTCAACCCCCCCCCACAGAGAGTGGGAGGGGGAAGAGAGAGAGTTATATATCATTGTTGAATAATTAAGATATTCCTTTTAACAAAAATATACTTTTTAATTAAATTATTACAACTATTTATTTTTACTTTAATTATATTTATGTTTCTGAATAATTGAATACAATACAATAATTAAAATAAAAGTATATTGTTGTTAAAAAGTATTTTATTTTTTATTGAATAATAATAATAACATAAGAATATAAAATAAAGTAATTTGTAAATATATCGTTATACTTCTGACATGTAAAGTAGTATACATCAATAGTCTACTCTCATACAGTATACGAATTTGTTGGAAAATATCATGCACACTACTTGGCAAAGGTTCAACACTGATTTAAAAATGTTTTGTTTAATGCAAACACTGAAACACACTATACACAAGAAATAGAACTCATCATGAACATAACGTGATTATATTACTTCTTATGGTATAAGAATATGATATTGGTTTTTTATTTAATACCCACTTGTAAAGGAAAAAATACAGTTATTATTTTATAAATAACTTTGTTACAGCTGCTGTGAAGTTGTTTAGATTAAATAATGTAACCTAACCAACTTTTAAGTATTTAATATTAAGTATAAGTATATTTAATCCTCAGAGAAAATGAACAATTAACACCAGTTTTTGAAAGAACCATGAAAGGAGAGAAGATGAGCTTGTGTACGAAATGCAAAGTGGAGTATCTTATGTAGAGATGAAAGCTCAACAGTTCAAACCAAATACATATGAATGGAGATGATTGGTAATATCTGGGACCTGTCACACCACAGAACACCATACAATGATGATAGTCTGTATCACTTATTTCATCACATCTCTTACCATGTAATGTGCCTGCTTTTAATAATATTTTCAAAGGATTTTAATACTTTGTTTTGACTGGTTTCACTGTGTAAATTACAAACCTGAATATAGTCCTGGAATACATACGGTAATCAATTTTTCCATTCACAGCCACGTTTCGCATTAAATCACGAATGCCTGCAAAGAAAAATAAATTACATCACCGGACACACCAAGTACTGACATATGAACATTAATCAATTATTTTGTTTAATCAGTCAACATTCTAAGAGACCAATATTAAAGGGTTTACAGATTATTGACGCATCCACCAAAACACACACACACAGGTTGTGGTATGTGTTACAATTGTGTCTTATTTTCAGCTAACCTTTCTTTTACAGGTGAAATCAGTACAATTGTACCTCGTGAGTATAAGGTTAGTTTAAGCTGTACCTATGATATTAAACATAATAATACACTGAACATGATTATTACACTTTATATGATATCAGCTTTTAGGCTTAATATCCACTTGTAAAAGAAAAAATACAAAATGATTATTATTTTATAATTAACTTTGTTACAGCTGTTGTGAAGTTATTTAGAATAATAATGTAACCTAACCTACTTTTAAGTACTGAATACTTTTAATGTCATGTACTGTGTTCAATAAGGAAACGAAATACTTTTACAGAGTACTTAAAATCCTTGAAAATGGTATTGGATTAAGCTTGAGCAATGAATAATTAAACTAAGCACATGATTTCAAAGTCAATATCATAATTAACTACGTATTCTAAATAGAACATACCAAATTGATAATACTTACCAAAGTCATGTAAAACAAGAATCATAAAGGGGCTTCATATTTTTTTATATCTTCAAGCATTTTCTCGAACAAATCCTGGTTTGCATTTCTTGTTCGCCACATGAACTCACTTAAATAGGAATCTAAGCGATCCCTTCTCGTACCACATTCAATCACGTTTCGGCGTTTACAGGACCGCCACATGCTTTCTAATTTGTATGTACTTGTTTGGTTATACATTAGATTGTACTAGGTTCTAAATTGGAAGTACGTTTTAATTCCGGTACTTTGAATAAAGACAGCCTTTAATGTTATATACAGCCTTTGAATGTACACTAACTAAGGAAATGTCTGTTAAGTCTAATTAATTTTAAAAATCTAAAAGGTTAAGTTAAATAATTAAACGTAGCCACAACCTGCCAAAATCGTCTCTGTACCGTAATTATGTGCGATAAACTAATTTCTGTACTTCCAATAAATACACCCTTTTAATGTACACGAACAAAGTAAATTTTATTTGTTACATTGTCGTACATAACCTTCATAAGCTGGCATTACTTACTTCGAATAAATACAGCCGTTAATGTTATATACAGCCTTTTATCCATACAATAAATACAGCCTTTGAATGTACACTAACTAAGGAAACGTTTGTTAAGTCTAATTAATTTTTCAAAATGTAAAAGGTTAAGTTATATTGTTAAAAGTAGCAACAACCTCCCAAAATCGTCTCTGTACCGTAATTATGTGCGATAAATGTAAACTAATTTCTGTACTTCCAATAAATACACCCTTTTAATGTACAGTGACAAAGTAAATTTTATTTGTTACATTGTCGTACATAACCTCCATAAGCTGGCATTAGTTACTTGTGAAGAAAACAGTTGGATGTACACATCGGACACCGAAATATAGTACACGCGCGGCGCCGGAAGTTACATTTTGCCGCTGAATATTCCCCAAGACCCCAGTAATAGTTTAATAAAGTCAGTGTTTAGTTAATACTTTTAGTTTCAATTTATTTCTTACAACAAATTATATAGTATAGGTTATATAATATCTTCAAATAAATACACAGCAAGTAGGTTTATTAATATATTAATAGGTTTATCTAGGTGAAAATAAACCTACTTGAAGTATATATATTTGAAGATATTACATAGGAGACCTGCAGGAAACTCAAAACGAGTTACTTACAAAGGATAATATAGGTTATATATACAGGAATTTGTACCTGTTATTTTTTTGGAACGGTATTTTCATACCTAGTATTTTAAAATAACATTTTAGCCCACCTCTACTCGGAATACTCCACTCAGAACGCAAAACAGTCCTACCAATATCATCGCATATGATAACAAGTACAAACTGCAGGCAACTGTAAATACCCTGGCGTTATATTCACATACAGGACTATATTAATTGCCACAAAGTAGTAACTTTGGGTCTTTCACTATAGCCTGTGGCCAAAGACAACTTCCGTCTCCGTGTTTGTATATTTTTCCGTTTTCGATGTGTACTAGAACTGTTTTCTTCACAAGTAACTAATGCCAGGTTATGGAGGTTATGTACGACAATGTAACTTAAATAAAATTTACTTTGTTAGTGTACAATAAAAGGGTGTATTTACTGGAAGTACAGAAATTAGTTTCCATTTATCGCACATAATTACGGTACAGAGACGATTTTGGGAGGTTGTGTCTACGTTTAACAATGCAACTTAACCTTTTAGAATTTTAATTTTAATTAGATTTGACATAAATTTCCTTTGTTAGTGTACATTAAATTATTGTATGGATACAAGGCTGCTGTACATAACATTAAAGGCTGTATTTATTCGAAGTACCGGAATTAAAACCTAGTTCCAATTTAGAACGTAGACCTATAACCTATTTGCATATTTTATTGGGTTTTATTGGCACATATTTTATTAAAAGGGTGTATTTATTGGAAGTACAGAAATTAGTTTCCATTTATCGCACATAATTACGGTACACAGACGATTTTTGGAGGTTGTGTCTACGTTTAACAACGTAACTTAACCTTTTAGATTTTTAAAATTAATTAGATTTAACAAAAATTTCCTTTATTAGTGTACATTCAAAGGCTGTATTTATTGTATGGATAAAAGGCTGTATAATACATTAAAGGCTGTATTTATTCGAATTAAAACCTATCGGTACTTCCAATTTAGAACGTATAACCTAGTAAGCTACGTTATTCGTACATATTTTATTGGACTTTGTTGGTACATATTTTATTAAAAGGGTGTATTTATTGGAAGTACAGAAATTAGTTTCCATTTATCGCACATAATTACGGTACAGAGACGATTTTGGGAGGTTGTGTCTACGTTTAATTATCTAACTTAGATAGTAGGCTTCGTTATTGGTGCATATTTTATTGGGGTTTATTAGCACATATGTTATTAAAAGGGTGTATTTATTGGAAGTACAGAAATTAGTTTCCATTTATCGCACATAATTAGGCCTACGGTACAGAGACGATTTTGGGAGGTTGTGTCTATGTTTAATTATCTAACTTAACCTTTTAGATTTTTAAAATTAATTAGACTTAACAAACATTTCCTTACTTAGTGTACATTCAAAGGCTGTATTTATTGTATGGATAAAAGGCTGTATTTATTCGAAGTACCGGAATTAAAACCTACTTCCAATTTAGAACACAGTACAATCTAACGTAGGCCTATAACCAAACAAGTACATTAAAATCCTTTTTTCAACATAATGCAATAAAAAGCAATGTGCAGTTTCTGTTAACACCCAAATGATTAAGTATTAATAACGGGTTAGAGTGGAATTCAATGTTATTATGGTCTAAATTTAAGACAAAAAATAAACATAATCTTTATTTATCAACACATAAGTGATACATAAGTCAAATGTTACAAAGATAAACAAAAATATGTCTAAGAGACCAATTATAAGTGAGAGACCTGTTTCTAAAACGGCTTAAGTAGTGCAAAGTTTTTTTCTTGCTTTCATTTGAGCAAACTGGTCAATAACATCTGACTGATAAATTAATACTGTTAGCCAATTCATTTTTAATAGCTAAAATTGCCAAATTATTAAGCCTTTCTTGGTAGGTAGTGCTTCTCTGCCAAGTTTTCAGTGAATTCGCTATACTGCTCAAAGATTTTTCAGGAGACGAAACTGTAACTGGAATAGTACAGAAAAGCCTATAGGCAAGACAGAAGTTCACAAATACAGTTTGAAGGTTTTTGGAGTAGGCTTAGTGGATTCTTTTCTGATTCAAACTCTGTTTTATAAATGTTCTTCAAGTGTAATATTTCTTCAAATAGATCCATTGCCAATTCCTTTTTAAACTTGCTAATGAGAACTTTTACTTTCAATTCTAATTCATCATTTTCCATGTCCATAAAGTTCAATACTGGTGGAAACAAGTCACGAATTGAACTAATTGCAGTGAATCGTGTTTTTATGTTGCCCATTACAAACTCTAATACTGGGTACATGACTGAGGTTTTAAATTTATTTTCTTGATCTTTGTTTACTGAAAAATCACTATTGGATTGATCTGTACTTTTTTTCCACCTTTTGGGAGATTCAGGAGGAACTTTTATTAGTTCTTTTGCAATTAAGTTTGGTTCTTCAATTATGCTGTCTGGGTTATCACGCAACAATTTCAATTCTGTCAGCAAATCTTCCACTAGAGTTATTTCAACAAGTGTGATTCCTTTGCTTTGAATAACAACATTTTTTTAGTCAATATATGAAAGCACTTTGAACCAAAAAGATGCCAACATTAAGCTCTTTGTGGAATTCAAATATTTCTTAAGCCCTAATATGAAGTTGTAGGCAGAGGGAGTTAGACTAGAAGACATCTCTTCTAAAATATATCCAACAATTTAAGTACTCCTGGGTAGTGCTTAACTATCGGTTTGACAGCTTGGATCCTCTCACTTCATCTTGTTTCAGGGAAGCTCTGCAGTGATAAAGGAATGTGCTTTTTCAAAACTTCCAAACATTTTTCTCTAGGGCTGCTAGAGAAAAATGAGTAAAGACTTGCAACATGCCTGAAAAATGTCATCAATCTGCATTGAGTTTGCAGCATTAACACCCACATGTTTCAAGGAATGCGCCCCACATGGTAAAAATATTATGGATTCGTTCCTTTTCAAGAATTCTACTTCCAATTTAGAACCCAGTACAATCTAACGTGTAACCAAACAAGTACATTAAAATCCTTTTTTCAACATAATGCAATAAAAAGCAATGTGCAGTTTCTGTTAACACGCAAATGGTTAAGTATTAATAATGGGTTAGAGTGGAATTTAATAATTACAAATTTTGTGGACTTGTGAAATTAGTAACACTACGTACTAATGTGTGATTATCAGTTGAATTTCTGAATTCCTTTGATTCATTAATAAATTTTACTAATTTGTTTCTTTATGTCTATTTAATGATTTCTTGGATTTCGTTGTCCATGACGTGTCCGTTACTTAACTAAATATCACTATAATATTGACGACTCGGAACACTTAAGTTTTTTATAAGTAAAAACGTAAAGTTTTACCTTACAGCCTAAACCAGCTTTCACCTATAGAAGGCTTCATCAGAGGCTGTCATTAGTAGCGCTGCTCGTCTTGTTGTTGGCGACGAGATAGTGTTTCGAAAGATTGAAGCTGTGTGTGTGTGGTGAGATGTGTTCGAATAATGCGTGCGATTTGAATTGTGTCTGTTCGTTTAGGATGTCGTTTTTATTTGTTTTTGTGTGTTTGTATATTTCTAATTGTTCTAGAGTGTCTAGTTTTCGGCCTTTTGTGTGTACGTGTAGTATGTTCATGTTATTGTCGATGTTTTCATATGTGTGGTTTGCTTCAATGAGGTGGTTTGCGAAGGTAGATTCTGTAGTGGTGTGGAGTGCTTTTGTGTGTTCAATGTATCTCTGTTTGAAGCTACGTCCTGTCTGGCCTATGTAGAATTTACTGCAATTTGAACAATTTAGTTTATATACACCGGGTAGATCGAATTTGTTTTGTGCTTTGGGCATGCGTTTTGATAGTGTGTGTTCTGTTTTGTTAGTAGTTTTGTAAGCGATTCTGTATCCTGCTTTTTTGAATTTGTGGGCAATTTTTTCTGTTTGTTTGTTGATGTATGTTAGTGTTATGAATTTGTTGTTTTCTGTCTTTGTCTGTTGTTTGTTTTGTGTTTTGTGTAGGAGTTTACTGACTATTGTTCTGTCATAACCGTTAGATTCTGCTAGATATTTTATCATGTTTAGTTCGTCTTTGTAGTCTATTTCATCTAAGGGGATGTTGTTAAGTCTATGTATCATGGTTCTAAAAGCAGCTAGTTTGTGTTGTATTGGGTGATTGGAGGTGTTGTGTATTAGTGTGTCAGTTGTAGTTGGTTTTCTGTATATACTGAATTTGTGCCTGTGTTCTAGTTTTGTGATGGAGAGGTCTAAGAAGTTTATGGTATTGTTGTGTTCGTATTCGGCAGTGAAGGTTATGTTTTTATGTATTTTGTTTATGTGCGTTAGTAACTGTTCACATTGTCTTTTGTTTCCCCTGTATAGTATTAGAATGTCATCAACGTATCTGTGCCAATATAGTATTTTATGTGAGTGTCTGTCATTGTTTGTGAGTATTTTTGTTTTTTCTAAGTGTTGGAGGAAGACTTCTGCTAGAATGCTGGATATGGGGGAGCCCATGGGTAGGCCATCGTTCTGTGTGTAGTATTTATTGTTATAAGTAAAGTAGTTTTGTTT
Source organism: Magicicada septendecula (assembly GCA_034769895.1). Lineage (NCBI taxonomy): Eukaryota > Metazoa > Arthropoda > Insecta > Hemiptera > Cicadidae > Magicicada > Magicicada septendecula. Next base: position 493,709,539 of record CM068367.1, read on the forward strand.
TGTGATAATGTTCAGAGTTTCTGTTACTTCATTGATAAGTTCGTCTGGTGTGTTGTTCTGTTTGAGTTTGTTTTGTAGGATGGTGATTGTTTCAGAGATGGGGATGTTTGTGTACAGGTTTTTAATGTCAAAGGAGGCTAATGTGGCGTTATGGGGGATGTGTATGTCTTTTATTTTTGTTACTAGGTCAGTGTTGTTTTTTACTGCAATGTTGTTGTCTATTTGTGTGTGTTGTCTAATAATTTTGTCTAGATATTTTGCCAGTTTGTGTGCAGGGGCATTACGGTAGTTGATAATGGGGCGGATCGGAATGTCTTCTTTATGGATTTTGGGAAGCGCTTGGAGTGTAGGTGCTGATGGTCGGATTTGTTTGTTTCATGTAGGGCTTTTGTTTATGTGTCATAATGTGTTTGGCTTTGTTGACTATTTGTTTTACTGAGTTTTGGTATCTGTCGGTGGGGTCGTGTTTTAGTTCTGTGATGTTGTTCTGTTCTATGAAGTCTTGTACTTTTTTGTGTAGGTTGTCTGTGGGGATAATTACAGTCGTGTTGCCTTTGTCAGCTTTTACAAATGTGATGTTGTGTTTGTGTGCCTTTTCCCTCAGTTTGATGGCTGTGTGTATTTCTGAGTTGTGGTTGTTGTTGTCTGGTGTCTTATGTACTCCTATTGTGTTGTTTATATTATGTCTTAATGTGTCTTGATGTTCTGGTGCTGTGTTTAGACAACACACACAAATAGACAACAACATTGCAGTAAAAAACAACACTGACCTAGTAACAAAAATAAAAGACATACACATCCCCCATAACGCCACATTAGCCTCCTTTGACATTAAAAACCTGTACACAAACATCCCCATCTCTGAAACAATCACCATCCTACAAAACAAACTCAAACAGAACAACACACCAGACGAACTTATCAATGAAGTAACATAGGGTGACCAGATTTTTTATGACGTAAAACAGGACATTTCTGAAATATGGAAATAAAAAAACAGGACAAAACAGGACACGAGTTACAAAGAAAATGTGCTTCATATATGACTGCACTGCTTCACTAAGACAAATAAAAACTACTTTTTACACATAAAAAGACATATTTTAATAACCAACTTAAAAACATACTTATCATGGCACTGGATCATATTATAATTGATCAAGGTTTTTCAAGAATTATAAAATTATAATTATTCAAATATAAATATTCAAATTCTTAACAACTATAAAATTACATGGATGTGATTCATAGATATCAACAACCTGCTGAACATGAACTTGTGGCTTCTGAATCAGGAACATCACTATTAACTTTGTACTTATCACAAGACCTGATATCTCGCAAGAGCTTTGAATTACTTAATAGCAGGTTGTAGAATTCCTTACAGCTAAGGTCTTGAAAATGAGTTTTTAAAATTACAATTGCTTGAATAGTTTTGGTAGTAAAACGGTTTATTTCATCAATCCAAAGGGAGTTCACAATTGAAAAGACTCTTTCCACAACAGCATTTGTGCCTGGTACAGCCAGAGCAAAACTCACAACCACCTCTATGTTTTTACATGGAATGCCTATACTTTTAAGTATGTGGAAGACATCACACCATTTCTTATCAATCTCCACATTAACTTTTTCCCATTCCTCAAATTTTCTGGATAAAACTTTGTTCACATGTCCTATCTCATCAAATAATTCATCTTCATGTACCTGAATTGTTGAACATGAATCTACTGTAAATTATTCCTCAGGCTTTCACGGCCGGTGTCAGATGAATTGTTCATGATATCCGGGCTGTTTGGCCGTGGTCCATGGTTTATAACAAAACCAAACGTTTCAGCAGCTCCACTGGCTGCCATCATCAGTGGTATAAAAATCCTGCACGCCGGGTGTTTACGTACAGGCCCACAGTACTGTGGTATAGGCTAAAGCGGTCCTGCCATGCTACCTGTACTTTAAATTCAGCAAAGTCCCACGTACAGGCAGGGCCGTAACAAGGTACTCCTGCGCCCTTGGCAATTTTGACAAAGCTGCACCCCCAACAGTGGTGCCGATCCCCCCCAAGCCCTATGTCGCTTCCCCCCACCTCCAGGCTCGATTACTAAAAAAAAAAAAAAAAAAAAAAAAAAAAAAAGCTCTTTTTATATTGTACTGTGATTCGTGGATGTCTCATCACGTGATACACCATGCAGCCCCCTTAAGCAAGCTTTGACGTTAATTGCGACCAGGAAATACGTTCTCACATTGTATTCGGTATTTTTTTAATAGTAAATTTCATACAACAGTAAAAAAAATTCATAACTTTAGTCGGTGCTTTAGTTCTATAATTTATCTCGATTTTTTTTACACAGGACTTCAGGACTTGCACTTACAACATTCTGTTGTTGTAACTGCAGGTACCATTTTTTTGGCTCTGGGGGCTGGTAAATAACAAATTGAAACTCTTCAGTAAACAAATATATTGCTTTTACAAATTGTTACATACAGTATACAGCAGAAAAGCCATGGAACTAAAACTTTACCTTTCTTGCTTTCAGCAAGGCAAACTCACTAATTATTTCACTAAAATCAAGTTTTGAAGCAATCTCATATTCTATGGACAGGATAGCTAAGTTTGTCAATCTGTTTTCACACATACTTGACCGTAAGTAGTTTTTGATTATCTTCAGCTTGCTGAAAGTACGCTCGCAAGACGCCACACTGACGGGCATTGTCTAAAATATCCTCAATGCTATTTCGATGTTTGGATAAGCATCTCTTAATCCATAGTTTGAAATAACTTTCAGAATATCCAAATGGGAAGCCTTGTAAATGTTCTTCACCAGCTCTTTTGCATGAAACTTGAAAGCAGCTACTTCGTTAACTAGCTCAACTCTATCAATGTCTCTGCTATATATCGCACCAAGATCAGCTGCACACTTTTCAAGAAAAGAAACAGAGCATTCACTTAAGGACTTTCCTGACAAAAAACTGAAGTCTGATGAAACTGTGTGGTAAATGTGTGCCCTTTTTTCCATTTCACTTACAATTCTATCAAATACAGTGTAACATTCTATCTCAAATGATTTATCAGAACTCAACAAGTGTGCTTCATCTTCAGCCGTCTCCCCAGCCATCCTCTTGACTTTCCTCAGCCTCTTAACAGCAAAACTGCTTTGGATGGCCATGGAATCACAAATAGCTTTGGCTTTTTCTGTGTATTTTTTAATTCCTTCTTTACGTAGGTCTTCAACTTTTTTTGCCAAACCTGAGAGCAAACTTGATGCTACGTCAAGTGTTGTGCCCTTTCCTTGCAGTGACTTGTTGGTGCAGTCCAAACTTATCAAAACATCAGACCACATCTCTAAAAGGCACACAAATTCGTAATCAATTTGTCTAAGAAGTTTCATAGCACCAGACAGTGTGTCAGTGTTCCAGTCGTTGTCTTTATCAGCCATGTTTTGTAAAACTTTGTGTACAGATGATAAGTTCTTCTTAAGAGCTGTCACAGCTTGACGCCTGGAAGACCATCTTGTATCACAATGTCTCTTAAGGGTAGTTTTGAGACAACCAATCAAAGCCTCCCACCTTAAGGTAGAGCTACTAAAGAAGTTAAAAAACTCCAACACATTTCCAAAAAACTTGTCATCATAATTGACACTTCCGCGGCGTGCACGCCAACGAGGTTAAGACTGTGTGCTGCACAAGGCACAAATTTAGCAAGGTCGTTTAGTTGGGATATGTGCGCTTGAACGCCTTCATATTTTCCTGCCATGTTTGAGCCGTTGTCAAAGCCTTGACCACGACAGTTCTGAATATCCAAGCCATCATTGTTTAGCTTTTGCAATATTTCTTGTGATAACCCTCTTACTTTTTTCTGGTGACTTATGATGAAGTCCACAAAACTTTCTTCAACTGAGCATTTCCCATCCTTAATGTTAACATACCTTATTATTTCACTCATTTGTTCTAAATGTGCTGTGTCCGGGGTGCAGTCAAACATAATAGAGAAATACTTAGCACTTTTTACATTCTTCAGTATTTCAGATCGAACCTTATTTCCCAAAATGTCTATGACCTCATTTTGAATTAGAGGTGAAAAATAGCTTGTGACATGTTTTCCACTTTTAACATTTTCTATGTGCTTAGATAGTTGAGGATTGTAGTGACTAATAAGTTCTAATGTACTCAGAAATACACCACAGTTGCTGTCACTGATCGAATCGGAACCTCCTCTTAAAGGTAAGTTATTCCTTGCACAATGGAGAATTACATCCACAATACATTTGAGAACATTGCACCACTTTTCTGCTTCAGCTTGTATCAATGTTTGATGTTCTGCATCAACAGATCTACTAGTTTTCAGTCCAATTTCTAATTCTTTCCAATCGACATAAGAATGTCGGTGAGGTATCGACCTTTCGTGATTGACAATAAATGGGTTCAAGTGTCTCCAATCATTGAATCCCTCATCAATATTAGAGAAAGCAGATTTGTCCTTTTTGTCATCTTTTGAAAAGAGAAGGCAAGGGAAACAAAACAGTGCGTCCTTAGACTGGCTGTACAACAACCATTGCCTTTTTACTTTTTCCCCGTTTGGTAGAATTTTATAAACCCATTTCTGAGAAAAGTGACTTCCATCATCTGCAAAGGGGAATTTGTAGCTATCTAAGTCAATTGTTTGTGGGCCTCGTTCAACAAGTTTACAACGAACTGTGTCTGATCGAAAATTTGCTGGCCATTTTTTGGGATCCTCGTAGATAATTTCTATTCCCACATCAGTAGTATTTAATGCATCATTTTCATTATAATTAGATGTGCAAGATGTGCTGGGTTTTTCAAGATCAGTAGATTGCCTGCCCATTGTGGAATGACTTAGCTCAGGATCACTTCCTTCTTCAAAATCAATGACGTTTGTGACGAACTCCATTGGAGTGATCTGGCTGTGGTTGTCTTCTGAAACAGTCTCAGTCTTGCTATCTTCTTTTCATTTTCTCCTTCCTTTTCTTCTTGGTCGTCTTCTTTTTCTTCTTCTTCTTCTTGAAGTGCATTACTGTTACTGGCACTATCACTTTCACCTACTTCTTTCTCTTCATTTCGCAGCCAATTTCCAAGCGCCGATGCTAATTTTTCGTTGTCTTCTTCTTTTCGTTTTTTGATTTTTTTAAATTCACTTCCAGAAGGTTTTTTTGGCCCCATTTCTGAAACAAACCATTCCCATTTAATTTACATTGTATTACAGTTGTAAATGGCTGCCATGTAAAAACTACTTGACCGATCTCAAACATTAACGAACTCCGCCTAGATATTGTGCCCACTGCCCAAGGACCTGTGTGCCAAGTTTGGTCATAATCGGTAAATTTGTTTGGGCGCTGCCGCTGTCATTGTCATTGTTACAGACACACAGACGGCCAAAAAGTTTTTTTGAATCCTGAGTAATAGGATTACACGGAAAACGCGAAGCACTGTAAATACAAGTGAGCCTCTCGCGGTAAGAAAAAAGAAACGATGTCTGCGACGTTTTAACGCTATCACCGAATTTTTCGGTGAACGCAACTGTCGGCACTGAACATAAACAGGAAATATTACGAAATTCGTGTTTATGTTCAGTGCCGACAGTTGCGTTCACCGAAAAATTCGGCGATAGCGTTAAAACGTAGCAGACATCGTTTCTTTTTTCTTACCGCGAGAGGCTCACTTGTATTTACAGTGCTTCGGGTTTTCCGTGTACGCGATCGCTCATCCAATTATAAAAATAAAATTGATACCATATTCATGAAACTTGTGATTGAAATATTTACGTAAACTAATTTTGAAATTGGGACTATTTTAGTCAGCAGACTTGCGCAACAAAATCAGCTGACACTTGCTGAAAATTGGACATTTACAACCACGACCATTTCCGCTAAAAATGAACCAATAGGAATATAAGTTATACCAATGGAATGGTTCTTCTTTCTTCCGGTATTTTTTTTATTTTCTGTAGGTCTAGAAAATTAAACGGCGAACACAGTGATATTAGTTAGGCCTATTTGGCTTTGTCAGTCTGGCAGTAAAGACGGAACGAATGTTGGGAAATTATTTCTGACAGCTGGAGTCAAGTTTCGCACGGTAACCTCCATTGATTGTTTGATTCACTGACGTTTTCGTGATGTTGAAGAGTAAATAGTATAATTAATGTATTGTTTTGCAATAATACCGTGTTATAATAATAATATGTAGTGTTTTCAAAAACTGTACAAAAAGGGAAAAAATAGGCCACCACGGGGAATAACATGCGCCAATTCTAGGGTTAATGTAGACTAAGCTATGGTACATTTTATTGAAATCATTCTTACCCGTACAACAGAAGCAACGCCAACATCAACAAGTAACAACACAAACACTATAAGTGTCGTCTAATCGCTGAGTGTGAAAATCACTTAGTTCACAAATTACAATAGAAAATAATACCAGCGGCTGTAATTACACTGAGTCTCAACAAAACCAACAGAACAAACTAGAATAGAGCAATAGATTGACGTGGCCGTGGCAGGCGTGGGGGGAGGGGTATGAGTATGAGTAATATTCAAGTTATGACAAGCTTGCTAAAACCAACGAATATAGACGTTACTAGAAGCACACTTCTGGGTTATTAAAAGCGTAGTTGAAACAATGCTACTACTTTTTGTATAAAAGAGTGGTAGATGGAAAACATGTTGTAATAGGCCTAATAAGACGCATGTTCTTGTATATTTTAAAATTCTTTTGCGCACTGCATAATAAATGAATGCATCAAAAGTGCATTTTTTGAGTAGGCTGCATTTATTTGATTCATTCCTTCGTACCCAGTGTGTCAAACAAATGTGAAAAAATTTTGGAGGTTGTGTCTAGTCTAACCCCTACAAACATTTTTTCATCTACCACTTTTTATCTGATAAGTTGTAGCTTTTTCCAATTATATATTAACGAAAATGTTTGAAATTTACTAAATTTCGCGGTATAATACAAAAAATTACTTGGAAACGCCAGCGCCATCTAGTTGCCGGGGTGTTGAACTACGGTTTATCACCCCAGAAAGCTGACCCCACTCGCTCCATAAGAAGTGTTCTTCTAGTTACGTCTATATTCGTTGCTAAAACCAAGAAGGCGCAGGTGCAGTGCAGTGACCCAGTGACTGACACATCAAGGGATGGGCGGAGGGGAAGGGATTTTCGCTTTGCGCCTGGCCCGACTCCGCGCCCATCAGTAGGGCAAGGTCCAGTGCAGTTACTAAATTTACGTAGCTGCTTTTTGTTTATTGTATTATAGACAGTTCACGTACAGTAACTTTTAACAATCTGAAACTGAAAGATTTTTTCCAATAACGTGGAGTTTTTATTTGCTTGACAAATTGTACCAATCTAACTCTAAAAAAATATATTTTTCATGGTCAATTTTGCGCCCTCTTTGTACCTGCGCCCTTGGCGGGGGCACATCTCGCCAACGCCTAGTTACGGCCCTGCGTACAGGTAAAAAAAAACCTGTATTTTTTACCTGTACATTTTTACCTGTACGTGGGACTTTGCTGAATTTATAAGTACAGGTAGCATGGCAGGACAGCTTTAGCCTATACCACAGTACTGTGGGCCTGTACGTAAACACCCGGCGTGCAGGATTTTTATACCACTGATGATGGCAGCCAGTGGAGCTGCTGAAATGTTTGGTTTTGTTATAAACCATGGACTACGGCCAAACAGCCCGGATATCATGAACAATTCATGAATCTACTGTCTTAAGAATTTTCAGACTTTTTAAAACCTCATCCCAAGATACAGAATTTTTCAATGTTATCCAATGAAATGATTTCAGAGGCTGATATGGAGAGACCCACTTGTTTAAATAACTTTAAAAAGTGTCATAAAATAAATTGGTAATCGTTTCATATTTCGATTGGGTGAAAAAACCTTCATTTTCTAAGTTAATTAAAATTGAAGAAACAACTGAAGTTTGAAACTTACTACTACATTTCCTGTAATTGACTTTTTCTGTAAGCAATTCTAATTCTTCAGCTACTTCAGTGGCTGAAATGTTGGTTCTTTCCAACTTTTGGATTGAATTTGAAAACATTTTCAGTTTGCTTTGTATGAAATGAAACCAAAGAAGTGACTGTGGGTTCACAAAAAATTGTTTTAGCAATGTAGGACACCTATCCTGAGACATGAAATAAGACTTTAGAGGTTCATAAATATCAATAACCCTTGTAACTCCTGGCAACAATGACGACCATCTAGTTTTAACACTATCCAGAACCTGCTTATATTCAGTAGCAACAAAATCACAAAATAATTTCAATTCCTCCACACGCACGGTATATATGTGAAAATATTGAAATATTTTATTCACTACTGTTTCTATGTCGATAGGAAGAATGTCTGCACTTGTTTGTACACCATTGTGTACCACATGAGCTGCACAACCAATGCCTTGAATATTCATTTTGAGCACACTGTTCAATTTAGAAAAAACGTTGTTTGTTCCGGCCCTCTTGTACCCACCAAAGTTAGTGTTACAGTTATCTGCACAAAACGCGATGATCTTGTCAACTAAATGATGTTTCTTTAAGATGTCCAGAACATGATTAGCTAATAATTCTGCTGTTTCTCCACCAACGTTCTGAAAACAGATTACTTTGCACTGAACACCTTTGGTAGGAATGAAATACCTAACTAGAATCGACACTAATTTTAAGCTTTTCTGATTTGATGCATCAACCATCACAGACACATACTTAGCATCTTCAAGTTCTGATTGCACTTCATGCATTGCATACGGCGATAAAACGTTCACTAAAATCGACTCGCACTTTGTCCTGGAACATGTGAATTTCTTCTCAAATAGTTCTCTGATGATAAGAGATGTGCAGTCCATTGAACGGAAAGAATGGTTGTGTTTTGCAGTATGAAATGCAAACAGCCCTTCTTCAGCAGCGATACGTTTATCTTCCTCAGTTTGTAGTCCATTCCTACTTACAAAGGAAGTTATACTACTGGAAGTTCTCGCGGAAACTGCCAACATGTGTTTCTTTTTCTTAATGTGCTGTGTAATATCGGCACGTCCTCCATGTTCAATAGAAAAAACTGAACGACATAAAGTACATTCTACCTTTGTAGATGTGGTATCGTCCTTCAAGAAAGGAAACTCTTCTTTCAAGGTTTTGGAGAAAGTACACTTTCTTTTCCCCATATTAATATCCACGTGTATCTCGAACCAAGCGAACAACAGACAACGGAGCAAGCTCGCCACGCCAAGCGTTAAAACTAACCAAACAAAAAAAGTTTACCTTGATTGCCTCACTCTCCCTTGACGCACTCTGGCGGAAACCAGAGATCATCATTTCTTTTCACGATTGCGTTCCCTTAACCATTCGAGACCCGTCTTGACCTAGTAAGACAGTTTAAACGAATGAGACCAAAATGACACAAACACAAATAAAAACTCAAAACGAAGCGAAGATAAAAGATTAGGTTATCCATTATTGCAAGTACGGAAAAACGGGACATTTGACGTCCTGTTAATAATTTGCCGGGACAACGGGACACATAATGAAAAAAAGGGACAATCCCGTTAAAAACGGGACGTCTGGTCACCCTAAAGTAACAGAAACTCTGAACATTATCACAAAACAAAACTACTTTACTTATAACAATAAATACTACACACAGAACGATGGCCTACCCATGGGCTCCCCCATATCCAGCATTCTAGCAGAAGTCTTCCTCCAACACTTAGAAAAAACAAAAAATACTCACAAACAATGACAGACACTCACATAAAATACTATATTGGCACAGATACGTTGATGACATTCTAATACTATACAGGGGAAACAAAAGACAATGTGAACAGTTACTAACGCACATAAACAAAATACATAAAAACATAACCTTCACTGCCGAATATGAACACAACAATACCATAAACTTCTTAGACCTCTCCATCACAAAACTAGAACACAGGCACAAATTCAGTATATACAGAAAACCAACTACAACTGACACACTAATACACAACACCTCCAATCACCCAATACAACACAAACTAGCTGCTTTTAGAACCATGATACATAGACTTAACAACATCCCCTTAGATGAAATAGACTACAAAGACGAACTAAACACGATAAAATATCTAGCAGAATCTAACGGTTATGACAGAACAATAGTCAGTAAACTCCTACACAAAACACAAAACAAACAACAGACAAAGACAGAAAACAACAAATTCATAACACTAACATACATCAACAAACAAACAGAAAAAATTGCCCACAAATTCAAAAAAGCAGGATACAGAATCGCTTACAAAACTACTAACAAAACAGAACACACACTATCAAAACGCATGCCCAAAGCACAAAACAAATTCGATCTACCCGGTGTATATAAACTAAATTGTTCAAATTGCAGTAAATTCTACATAGGCCAGACAGGACGTAGCTTCAAACAGAGATACATTGAACACACAAAAGCACTCCACACCACTACAGAATCTACCTTCGCAAACCACCTCATTGAAGCAAACCACACATATAAAAACATCGACAATAACATGAACATACTACACGTACACACAAAAGGCCGAAAACTAGACACTCTAGAACAATTAGAAATATACAAACACACAAAAACAAATAAAAATGACATCCTAAACGAACAGACACAATTCAAATTGCACGCATTATTCGAACACATCTCACCACACACACACACAGCTTCAATCTTTCGAAACACTATCTCGTCGCTAACAACAAGACGAGCAGCGCTACTAACGACAGCCTCTGATGAAGCCTTCTATAGGTGAAAGCCGGTTTAGGCTGTAAGGTAAAACTTTACGTTTTTACTTATAAAAAACTTAGTGTTCCGAGTCGTCAATATTATAGTGATAATGATTTCTTATTAGTTTTAATCTTTGTGTTTTCATTATTCATTTGTAAAATCTTGAATTTGTTGTCCATGACATGTCCATTGATTAACTAGTTATCTTTAAAACACACAGAGGACTTCTCTTCTTTTGAAAGATCACAAGTATGTTTCAAGACCATTTGCAGGTCAGGCATTGTTCTGTCTGTTCACTTTCTGAAAGTGGTTGAGGAGCAAGGGGGAAGATGTCTCCATTAAAACACACACACTAGCATGCACACAATTCCTTTTTTTCTTTATTTAATTTGAATTCTGTATTAGAACAAATGTTTTCAGAGTTTACAATTTTTTTTTTTTTAATTTCTTGGATCAAACAATGTACAATGTTTGATTTGTTCTTGTATTCCATACTTCCAGCAGTTTTACATGATACATTCCTAGCACGAATAAGAAAAGTTTAAATCTGCTGATGATCTAAAGGAGTGATAGTTATTTGAAGACTGACAGGGTTATAAAATAATTCTGAAAGAATTGTTGCTTTTACAATACCATCCTCTATCAAGTGACTACTCAAATCAGCCAGTTTTTCACAGAAACTGAAGTTTGATGATTAGATCCATCATGATGACCTAGTGATGCTCCAAACATTTCAAGGATTCTCCTAGCCTTAAAAAACTGGACTGGCCTCATTGATTGACATGATTAATGTTAAATTTACTTTGGGATACTTCCAAACATAATACAGTTTAAAATAAACAAAAAAAAATTGTATGCCTGTCTAACTTTTCTAGAACTGTATACACATAATTTTATCTGGATAGAACGTGTATTAAACAATAATACTATTTGATGCAAATAATGAAAATTATTTATTATTAAATTATTATTAAATTCCACTCTAACCCATTATTAATACTTAATCATTTGCGTGTTAACAGAAACTGCACATTGCTTTTTATTGCATTATGTTGAAAAAAGGATTTTAATGTACTTGTTTGGTTATACGTTAGATTGTACTGGGTTCTAAATTGGAAGTAGAATTCTTGAAAAGAACGAATCCATAATATTTTTACCATGTGGGGCGCATTCCTTGAAACATGTGGGTGTTAATGCTGCAAAACTCAATGCAGATGTGATGACATTTTTCAGGCATGTTGCAAGTCTTTACTCATTTTTCTCTAGCAGCCCTAGAGAAAAATACAAAGGTTTTGTAAAATATATAAAAACACTTAGTAAGTTTCACAAATTTTTTAATTAACTCTGACAGCTGTTTCGACTAACTTAAGCCATTGTCAAAGAGCGAGTGAATGAAATTACTGAACACAGGATGTTAGAGTAGTGTAGGTGGTAAACATCTGTTTAGGGCGTATCTGGAACATCTGTGTTGTGACGGCGAGGGGGGGGAGTGTGTGCATGAGACAAGGGAAGGTCTGGTGTCTTTAAAAACTAAATACAATCATGAATGCAAAATATAAAATTAACTGAACTAAATATAAACTGAATGCAAAATTTAATATAATGATGAACATTCAAAATAATATAAAATAAACTAAACTAAATAACAGATTTTAATAAAGGGGATACACAAAATTCAGTCTGTTCATTGGTTAAATTTTTGTTATTTTTTATTGCTTTTTTAATTTCTAAAATTTCTAACAAATCCATTTTTTTACCTTTTTGTATGTTGTGGAGTAGTGTTATGTTTTTTGTGTCTATTCCACAACACTACTCCACAACATACAAAAAGGTAAAAAAATGGATTTGTTAGAAATTAAAAAAGCAATAAAAAATAACAAAAATTTAACCAATGAACAGACTGAATTTTGTGTATCCCCTTTATTAAAATCTGTTATTTAGTTTAGTTTATTTTATATTATTTTGAATGTTCATCATTATTTTAAATTTTGCATTCAGTTTATATTTAGTTCAGTTAATTTTATATTTTGCATTCATGATTGTATTTAGTTTTTAAAGACACCAGACCTTCCCTTGTCTCATGCACACACTCCCCCCCCCTCGCCGTCACAACACAGATGTTCCAGATACACCCTAAACAGATGTTTACCACCTACACTTCTCTAACATCCTATGTTCAGTAATTTCATTCACTCGCTCTTTGACAATGGCTTAAGTTAGTCGAAACAGCTGTCAGAGTTAATTAAAAAATTTGTGAAACTTACCAAGTGTTTTTATATATTTTACAAAACCTTTGTATTAATATGTTTCACCAAGTGCCCAACGAGTCATCAATTAATATCTAGAGAAAAATGTTTGGAAGTTTTGAAAAAGCACATTCCTTTATCACTGCAGAGCTTCCCTGAAACAAGATGAAGTGAGAGGATCCAAGCTGTCAAACCGATAGTTAAGCACTACCCAGGAGTACTTAAATTGTTGGATATATTTTAGAAGAGATGTCTTCTAGTCTAACTCCCTCTGCCTACAACTTCATATTAGGGCTTAAGAAATATTTGAATTCCACAAAGAGCTTAATGTTGGCATCTTTTTGGTTCAAAGTGCTTTCATATATTGACTAAAAAAATGTTGTTATTCAAAGCAAAGGAATCACACTCAATGTTGAAATAACTCTAGTGGAAGATTTGCTGACAGAATTGAAATTGTTGCGTGATAATCCAGACAGCATAATTGAAGAACCAAACTTAATTGCAAAAGAACTAATAAAAGTTCCTCCTGAATCTCCCAAAAGGTGGAAAAAAAGTACAGATCAATCCAATAGTGACTTTTCAGTAAACAAAGATCAAGAAAATAAATTTAAAACCTCAGTCATGTACCCAGTATTAGAGTTTGTAATGGGCAACATAAAAACACGATTCACTGCAATTAGTTGATTTCGTGACTTGTTTCCACCAGTATTGAACTTTACGGACATGGAAAATGATGAATTAGAATTGAAAGTAAAAGTTCTCATTAGCAAGTTTAAAAAGGAATTGGCAATGGATCTACTTGAAGAAATATTACACTTGAAGAACATTTATAAAACAGTTTGAATCAGAAAAGAATCCACTAAGCCTACTCCAAAAACCTTCAAGCTGTATTTGTGAACTTCTGTCTTGCCTATAGGCTTTTCTGTACTATTCCAGTTACAGTTTCGTCTCCTGAAAAATCTTTCAGCAAGTTAGCGAATTCACTGAAAACTTGGCAGAGAAGCACTACCTACCAAGAAAGGCTTAATAATTTGGCAATTTTAGCTATTAAAAATGAATTGGCTAACAGTATTAATTTATCAGTCAAATGTTATTGACCAGTTTGCTCAAATGAAAGCAAGAAAAAAACTTTGCACTACTTAAGCCGTTTTAGAAACAGGTCTCTCACTTATAATTGGTTATACTCTTAGACATATTTTTGTTTATCTTTGTAACAATTGACTTATGTATCACTTATGTGTTGATAAATAAAGATTATGTTTATTTTTTGTCTTAAATTTAGACCATAATAACATTGAATTCCACTCTAACCCATTATTAATACTTAACATTTGGGTGGCATTTGGGTGTTAACAGAAACTGCACATTGCTTTTTATTGCATTATGTTGAAAAAAGGATTTTAATGTACTTGTTTGGTTATAGGCCTACGTTAGATTGTACTGTGTTCTAAATTGGAAGTAGGTTTTAATTCCGGTACTTCGAATAAATACAGCCTTTTATCCATACAATAAATACAGCCTTTGAATGTACACTAAGTAAGGAAATGTTTGTTAAGTCTAATTAATTTTAAAAATCTAAAAGGTTAAGTTAGATAATTAAACATAGACACAACCTCCCAAAATCGTCTCTGTACCGTAGGCCTAATTATGTGCGATAAATGGAAACTAATTTCTGTACTTCCAATAAATACACCCTTTTAATAAAATATGTGCCAATAAACCCCAATAAAAAATGCACCAATAACGAAGCCTACTATCTAAGTTAGATAATTAAACGTAGACACAACCTCCCAAAATCGTCTCTGTACCGTAATTATGTGTGATAAATGGAAACTAATTTCTGTACTTCCAATGAATACACCCTTTTAATAAAATATGTAACAATAAACTACAATAAAATATGTACGAATAACGTAGCCTACTAGGTTATATGTTCTAATTTGGAAGTACCGATAGGTTTTAATTCGAATAAATACAGCCTTTAATGTATATACAGCCTTTTATCCATACAATAAATACAGCCTTTGAATGTACACTAACAAAGGAAATTTTTGTTAAATCTAATTAATTTTAAAAATCTAAAAGGTTAAGTTACATTGTTAAACGTAGACACAACCTCCAAAAATCGTCTGTGTACCGTAATTATGTGCGATAAATGGAAACTAATTTCTGTACTTCCAATAAATACACCCTTTTAATAAAATATGTGCCAATACTCGGAAAACATTTGTTCTAATATAGAATTCAAATTAAATAAAGAAAAAAAGGAATTGTGTGTGTGTGTGTGTGTGTGTGTGTGTGTGTGTGTGTGTGTGTTTCTGTGGTTGAGGCTGAAGATAGAAGTAGTTTCTGTAGAAATATTTCATTTCTAAAATGATTTTAAATATAAATCTTAAAACATGGAAGTCATGTATAGTTCTCCACACGGATATTTTCATTATTTTCATAAAATAGTTTTATTGTTTAATACACGTTCTATCCCGATCAAATTATGTGTATACAGTTCTGGAAAAATTAGATAGGCATAAATTTTTTTTGTTTATTTTAGACTGTATTATGTTTGGAAGTATCCCAAAGTAAATTTAACATTAATCATGTCAATGAATGAGGCCAGTCCAGTTTTTTAAGGCTAGGAGAATCCTTGAAATGTTTGGAGCATCACTAGGTCATCATGATGGATCTAATCATCAAACTTCAGTTTCTGTGAAAAACTGGCAGATTTGAGTAGTCACTTGATAAAGGATGGTATTGTAAAAGCAACAATTCTTTCAGAATTATGTTATAACCCTGTCAGTCTGCAAATAACTATCACTCCTTTAGATCATCAGCAGATTTAAACTTTTCTTATTTGTGCTGGGAATGTATCATGTAAAACTGCTGGAAGTATGGTATACAAAGTTTCTATTATCCTTTTAAAGGTTGATGACCAAAACAAAAAGTACTACTTATGATTCATCATTGTAGCAGTTACACAGCAGTATACTAAACATCTCTTGGTTAATACCTGGTCAGGTAGCACACAATGAATCATTCAAAACAAGTACACTTCAGTGTCAATGTCTCGTTGTTTCTTATTGCAGTGATGGACAACCGACAACTAGCGCTTAAACAGACCACACGTGGTAAACAAATGAACTTGCTACTGGATGTTGCTATTTCTGTGTTACCCTAATAAATTAGTCTAGTCTAAGTTACGGTGGAATTCGTGTGCACGTGTGCATCAATTTGGAGGTGTTTCTACGGATTTAAATTATATTGTTAATTTTATACAGGTATCTCTTTTACATAATTTTTCAGGAATTTTGTGAGTATTATTATTATATGTGTTTGTCTAGAAATATAATAGAAATACTAAATGGGTATCGGCTTTGAACCACGTGTTCGTGTAGGTTAATGGTTTTTTTGTTTATTTAATTTACAATGGTTTTGAGTAAACTGTAAGTCTTTTATGTTAAACCTCCCCATTTTGTTTAAAGTAAACGTTTCATGAATTTTAGGATGTAATTGTGCTGTCGTGATTGAAACCACGCGTTTTTGTTAAGGTTAAAATTCATTGTTCTAGATTAATCCTGTGACATTTCCAACAGTTTTCAGGTACTGTGTAAAGTTTATAAGTATTTTATGTTTAAAAAAGATCAAAACGTAATGTAAAACAAAAGCTTCATGAAGTTTGGGGCGTGATCGGGTTTGAAACCACGTGTTCATTTAAGTTATTTATTCTTTGTTCTACGTTTGTGCCATTTACAGTGATTTTGAGTGAACGGTAAAAGTTTTCTATGTTAAAAAAAAAGGAACTCCAATTTAGTATAAAAGTTTCATGAATTTTGGGATGTATTTCATTTGTGCTATCGGGTTTGAAACCACTTGTTTTTGTTACGGTTAATTATTCATTGTTCTAGATTAATTCTGTGACATTTCCAAAAATTTTCAAGGACTGAGTAAAGTGTAGAAGTATGTTATGTTTAAAAGATTAAAAATTAATTTTTAAATAAAAGCTTCATGCATTTTGGGGCTTGATCTGCTTTGAAACCACGTGTTCGTTTAGGTTAATTATTCTGTTCTAGGTTTGTGCCATTTACAGTTATTTTGAATAAACTGAAATTATTTTATGTTTAAAATACTAAAATTTAGTTTAAAAAGTTTCATGGGTATTAAGGAGATGAAACATGAATACCCATTTTTTTCACATGGAGCCGCAATTCTTTTTGGTGTTTGTGAGTTTTCTTGACTTCTCAGATATTATGTAATGCAGGTCAAAACAAAGTGCGGTAATTGGGTAATTATCGATTTTCTGGGCCGTGCTGTTATTGGCATGACATATTTTTTTTTCTATTCTTCTATGTTATATAGACACGAGAAAAATAATCTTAAACAGCGGTCAAACCTATTTACGGAGAAAAAAAATAAAATAATTACTCCCATAAGAACATGTAAAGTGAATGGCCGCCATGTTAACTGAGCGACGGCGCACAAATGCACAGTAAATGTTTGAAAAATGGTTCGCCTTAATTTTTGCAAGAATTATATGAAACAATGAACTATATGCGTGGCCCTTCGGGCCGCCCCTCCAAACCTAACTGGCAGGTATCGGCTCAACTCGCTTTTCATCCAACTCGCTTGTAAATGTTTGAAAAATGGCCGTCCTGTACCGCTGTTGCATGCGTTCTTATGTGAGTAATTATTTAATTTTTTTCTCTGTAAATAGGTTCGACCGCCGTTTAAGATTATTTTTCTCGTGTTTATATAGTATAGAAGAATAGAAAAAAAAATGTCACGCCAATACCAGCTCGGCCCAGAAAGCCGATAATTACCCAAAGTGCTGTTGAATAATAACAGTAATTTAAAATCGAGTATTCTGAAGCCTAAGAAAGAGGAATATAAAACAAAAGCAAGGTTAAATTTCCATTGGCAGATGTAAATATATGTGTTTGTTTGAATAAAGTATTCTTCATTTGCAGTCACAATGGTGTGTCCAGGCCTCCTCATGTTTGGTGACTCCCAGGTAAAATATGCACATATGACTACTCAGTGCCAGAATGATTTTGAAGTCACAGTGTTTTCGGTGTCAGGAATGCGTGTTGAAGAAGTGTCCGCTTCAATGGTTGAAGCAACCAAGTTCTTTTATCACGTAGTAATCCATTTGGGCACAAATAATTTGATTTGTGGTAAGTTACATAGAATTTTGTAAATAAAATATTTCAGTTGTTAGTGCTCTACTTTATACGATTATGGTTGATCAAAAAGATTTGTAAGATTGCTTTGGTGTTATGCACATTATTTTCCAATATTTTATCGATAGGTACTATACCCGTTTATTTTTATAATTCTTAAAAACTTTTTAACAGGTCAGCATCCAGATCAAATAATCCAACATTATGAATCTCTTATCCAAGAAATTCTAAAAGGCAACCAGCATGTGCAACTCCATTTGTCAAGTGTATTGTTTCGCAGTAAAAATACGTATAGGCCATATTCAGATGCTGAAATGAACAGAATAAAGATAATAAATGAAAAGACAGAGAAGCTGAATCTGCTGATACAAGGCTTGGCTACCAGGTAAAACTTTATACGTGTAAAATGAATTGTTCATGATATCCGGGCTGTTTGGCCGTGGTCCATGGTTTATAACAAAACCAAACGTTTCGGCAGCTCCACTGGCTGCCATCATCAGTGGTATAAAAATCCTGCACGTCAGGTGTTTACGTACAGGCCCACAGTACTGTGGTATAGGCCCTATGTGGTAAACACAGTACTGTGGGCCTGTACGTAAACACCCGACGTGCAGGATACTTTTTTGTGACTGCCACAGTGATTCCACTTTTTTGTGTTCGTAGATATGGAGGACTATTCATAGACAACTGGAAGTCTTTTATGTTACATTCAAGAGATCCGTTTATGGAGTTGCTGTCCAGGGATGGCTTACACATCACACAGCGAGGGATTCAATGTTTAATGGGTAATGTTTTTCATGTCTGTACAAGAAATAGGTCTAAAATTTTATCAAATTTCTACAGAGACCAGACATGCACTACAGACACACATAACAGAACATCATTTCCATATCCAGTTGGGAAACGCGCACAGACATCCACATCAGATACCAGAGACACAAGGACATCATATGCACAAGCTGTTAGGTCACATACACACTCCACACAGCCAGGGACATCAAATAGGGCACATGCACACATTTCCACATCATATACACACAGCACACAGCCAGGGACATCAAATAGGGCACACGCATACCCTTCCACATTACGTATACACAGCACACAGCCAGGGACATCAAATAGGGCACACGCATACCCTTCTACATCACGTATACACAGCACACAGCCAGGGACATCAAATAGGGCACATGCACACACTTCAACATCATATATACACAGCACACAGCCAGGGACATCAAATAGGTCACACGCATACCCTTCCACATCACATATACACAGCACACAACCAGGGACATCAAATATGGCACACGCATACCCTTCTACATCACGTATACACGCCACACAGCCAGGGACATCAAATAGGGCACACGCATACCCTTCCACATTACGTATACAGCACACAGCCAGGGACATCAAATATGGCACACGCATACCCTTCTACATCACATATACACAGCACACAGCCAGGGACATCAAATAGGGCACACGCATACCCTTCCACATCACATATACACGCCACACAGCCAGGAACATCAAATAGGGCACATGCATACCCTTCCACATTACGTATACACAGCACACAGCCAGGGACATCAAATAGGGCACACGTATACCCTTCTACATCACGTATACACAGCACACAGCCAGGGACATCAAATAGGGCACACACATACCCTTCCACATCACGTATACACGCCACACAGCCAGGGACATCAAATAGGGCACACGCATACCCTTCCACATCACGTATACACAGCACACAGCCAGGGACATCAAATAGGGCACACGCATACCCTTCCACATCACGTATACACGCCACACAACCAGGGACATCAAATAGGGCACATGCATACCCTTCCACATCACGTATACACAGCACACAGCCAGGGACTTCAAATAGGGCACACGCACACGGTTTCACATCACGTATACACACCACACAGCCAGGGACATCAAATAGGGCACACGCTTACCCTTCCACATCACATACCAGAGTCACAGGGGCATCAAATAGAGCAGATATACATACGTACACATCACACAGTATGATTACAAGGCCATCATTCACAAAAGCAGTAACATCACCTTCAGTTTCACACACATCACAGATACGTAAATCTTTTTCATATGTAACACCATCACACAATCTAAACCATAAATCACACCTCACATATTTGTTTACAAATGGTGAGTCTGCTGAGGAAAGTTTATCTACGTTAAACAGTTCCCTTGAATATGGTGATTCTCGTAAAGTAGATAATTTAATATCGTCATGTGCAAAACAAACAGCTGTCTCGTGTCTTATAATAACATACCCAAGGGTATGTTCTGATTGCAATGTTCAATACAGCAATAGATTCAGCTTCTCTAAACATAAAAAACATTGTGATTCGTCTGGTTTATCCCTATCGTGTTCCCATTCAGATTGTACATTGAAATTTAGAACATATTTCCATCTCATAGAACATTTGAAGAAAGAGCATGGCCAAATTATTCCAAAGGAGGAATTTGTTTTTAAGGATGTGACAGCATTTCTCACATGGAAGGAAGCTGTTTGTAAAGACAACCACATTGCAGTGGTCAAAAAAACGGGTTCAGCCCATGCAGTGAGTGGCTCTAAATTTTCCTATTATATTTGCAAATTTAATAATTATATTTGCACTATACTTATAAAATGTCATTACCCGATTGCCGCAAGGGATATCTTAAGGATGCAAGTGTCGGGATGGCAAGAAATCATGAGCAATAAGAAGTACTGGGCTATCGCTTCTATGATCTACCATGGACATCGGGCTATCGGCTACAGTTGAAGCTGGACGCCTGTAGGAAGAAGTAAGAAGAAGTAATAATTTTTGTAGACCCGAAACAAAAATAAATAAAACTAATAGAAAAAGGACATTTGGTAGTATGCCGAATACAAACTGTCTGGCCAGAATGTACGTCAAAGAAGTGATACTGGAATCCATGTGACATACATTAATGCTCATAACCATGAGCTTAATTTTAAATTTGTGAAATTCTATCGATGGGCTAACACCACAAAGTCTTCTGTAAATCACTTTTTAGAGCAAGGTGTGCCAACACATTGTTAATATACAAATTGTATACTTATTTTTGTGTATTTATTTATTACGTGAATCTTACAATAATTATGGTACTTACCATAATTATTAGAGCACATGTCATCATCACTATCTTTGTTTCTTGTTGGGTCCAGAGTTCGTATTAAGCGTAAATAGAGACAGTTTGGTGATTGAAATGAAGTTATCAACATCAATATGGTAGTAAATCAACTTATTTTTTATTATTTCGAATTTGCAAAATTAAATCGTCATACATTACAATGGCTGCCTTATCGTGACCAAGACAAAATGGCGGTCATATTCTTACTATTATATTCATTAGTCATGACTTTAAATACTTCATTATATTACGATTATTTACTAAAACTTCCGGGCTGAAAGGCCGTGGTCGATTGCTTAAGTTTCTGCTAAACGTTTCGGCCGCACCACCGGTGGCCATCTTCAGTAGCAAAAGAAAAAGTGTTCGATAGATGATACGCCGAACACGTCTCCCAATGGACTGGGAACAAGCAACAGTGAGTACCTGCTACGATGCCTCTATCTATAACATTTTGTCCGCTTCAGGTGTATCGCACGGACCACTGAGAAGCCAGCTCGTCATACTCAATTCTGATTGGCCATGGAAAATAGACCATGCCAGACACTATTTAAGATAGTATATGACTACTTATATAGTGTCTGGCATGGTCTATTTTCCATGGCCAATCAGAATTGAGTATGACGAGCTGGCTTCTCATTGGTCCGTGCGATACACCTGAAGCGGACAAAATGTTATAAATAGAGGCATCGTAGCAGGTACTCACTGTTGCTTGTTCCCAGTCCATTGGGAGACGTGTTCGGCGTATCATCTATCGAACACTTTTTCTTTTGCTACTGAAGATGGCCACCGGTGGTGCGGCCGAAACGTTTAGCAGAAACTTAAGCAATCGACCACGGCCTTTCAGCCCGGAAGTTTTAGTAAATAATCGTAATGACACCGGCCGTGAAAGCCTACGCACTAAGACTTCATTATATTGTTTGATTAACTAGATAATTTTATTACTTTGCAGCTATTAACATACTTGAGTGTTTCCATTTGATTTATACTGCTATAATCTTTAACACAAACCAACGCCTCAGTTTTGTTACTGGCATTGCTTGATACACTCTTCCTCTCTCTCACTCTCTCCCTCTCATCACAATATTATTCAAGATACATTTTTGTTTTAGGCATTATTAATTTTGAGCTCAATTATTTAAAAGAAAATTTGATTGCAATTTTGACTTTCCTGCTACTTCGTGCTATCCACATTGAACGGTCATCATCGTCCGGCCAGGTGTGTGGCGTAGTTTCCGTATTTGCTGGGTGTTTCTGTCACTGACTTTACATTGTTAACTAAATGATAATTGTGAAGCACTAACTCTTGCTAATTACATTTCTGTCACTGATTTTAACACATTTTATCTGGCTGACCTTTTGCCAGCAACATTGATAGCATCTTCACTCTATGATGGTATTCAACAGACTCAGAGTGGATGCTATGTACATTTTGCGTAAGTGTGTGCGCATTGACGTCATTGTCTGGTGTATCGAAATAGGAAACGCCCTGATTATGCGTCATTGTTGTTACGTCCTGTATGTTTTTTAATGACGTTTCGTATTGTTGGCCAATGACAATTATATAACGCTGTGTGTCACCGGTCACGTAGGCTTGACCTTGGAATCGTCCCGCACCGATGTAACTGCGTTGTTTTCGTTAAGCACAGGGAAAATTGCCCTACCCATTTACATGTGTGCAAAATACAATAAAATAATTCCTTTTGTACCATAAATATGAAAACAGGCTTTTGTCCTGTTACAACATGTTATTCAGGAACATTTACAGCCTTCCATTGGTGACGATAATAACACATCTGCAGTAAAAGAACATTATATAACAACATCTCAGATAATTAAAATGAGGTATCAACTGGAGATGAAAAAACGACTTAATAAAAATGATGCAGACTCTGTAAATATCTTAATTAACTTATTAAAAAATGAAAGTTACAACCCAGTTTTAGCATATAAACCTCAAGGAATGGATACCATAATTGGGCCCTCCAGTTTAAATAATTTACCACACAGTTCTGAACTTTTTGTTGTAGGCATTCAAACAAAGTATCAAGCAGCAGAAATGGTTGCTGGTTGCTGTAGAATACTGTGTATAGACGCAACTTATAATACAAACCAGTATAAATTTTACTTATTAAATTTACTTGTTCCTGATGAATATGGTGTTGGGTTCCCTGTTGCTCATTTTATAATAAATTATTTAGATGAAATGACTCTGGCGTGTGTCTTAAAAATTGTTGTTGACAAATTTCCAAATATGGAAGTAAACTGTGTCATGACGGATGGTGATGAAGCCATTGCCAATGCGGTTGAAACTGCATTTGGGAAAAATGTGAGACATCATCTTTGTTTGTAGCATGTGAAACGGAACTGGTTGAAAAATCTTAAAACCAAAGTGAAATCCAAGTCTCTGACATCAGAAATTTTATATTCTTTATTAATTTTAACTCATGAAAAAAATATGAATAATTTTAATGAAATGTTAGAAGCCTTTTTTAATAAATACTCCGAGTCCGCTAGTCGCTTTTTAGATTATTTTAAAGAAATTTATGTGTGTAAAAAAGAGAAGTGGGCAATGTGTTTCAGAAATTTTTCACATGGATATACCGACACAAACATGTTTTTAGAATCATTTAATAAAATTAAAACTCAGTACCTCCAAAGAAATGTAAATAGGCGATTAGATGACTTGATTAACATCATTTTCAGAGTTAATAAAACTATACACTTAGCGTTAAAATATAAAAGATTGACCCAGATGCCCCCATTAGGATATACCAATGCAGTTAACAAAAGGCATAAAATAGGCATACAAATAACAGATTCTGATATAATTGAAACTGGAAATTGTAGTGTTTGGCAAGTCAGGAGTCAGTCGGACTCAACAGTCCTTTATAAAGTCCATTGTTTAGCTAGAAAATGTTATATGCCAGAATTATGTTTTATAAAATGTAATGAATATACATGTTTCAGCTTGTGCTCACACGTGTATTGTGACAGCAGCGGTATGCGAACATCTGCTCTCCGGTACCAGTGGTGGACACAGCGAGCCAATCCGGCATCAGCAGCCGCCGAGACGTGACCAACTACATGTTCGGAGTAGCCAATCAGCAATCCCGGTTAGTTAATAAAACCCGGGCCGGCAGAAAATTTTGCGCACTCTTCATCGCCACGCTATCGGACGCACTTCATCTCCTCTCCTCTGTCGGACGACATCGGCGTGGAGTCAGCCGGAAGGAATGGCCGAAGAATAGAACTGGCGTTCTTGCGTCTTCGCCCTCCAGTTCCGCGCTAGCGACGGATTTCGCTGGGCCGGCAGCCGACTCTACAACCGGTGCCGAAAGAAGAGGAGGACTGCAGTACGCCACGAACAGCGGGCGCAGCCGCCGAACATCTCAGCGCGGCACTACCAACATCAACGTTCTCGCCACTCGGTCCTTTTTAGGCCCACCAAAATAACTAGAGTGTACGATTGGCGCCAGTTGTCATGCAGCAAGCCTTTTGTCCGGTGACAGTATACATGCTCATGTGCTGACCACATCCAGTAATTCATTGTGCAAACATATACACAAGCTTCATTCTTATCTTGTCCATAAGCTAACTTTACCATCGTGTATAAGTTCTGATTGTACAGATTTAGCTACAGATGAAACGTTGGTAACTACAAATAGTAACTCAGTTAACCTAGATAATGCAACAGCAAATACAGACATATTAATTCAGTCCGTGTGTCAATTGGCAGATAAATTGAAAAACATTATATGTAATAAAAATTCTCAATCTTTACTGCCATATGTGCAAAACACTTTACAATTATTAGTTCAAAAATGTGAAATGTTGAACAACGATCAAAACTGTGTACATGGTAAACCTCCTTCAATGGCACATGATTTTGTTCCACCAAACATCAAAATTTCTCCTCAAAAGAGATTTTATCAAACTGCCAAAGAAAAGAAGCCTATAAAAACAGACACTAAAAATACAGACTTTGCTCGGTATAATTGTATAAAGGAGTCTTTGCTACTACGTGGAAAAAGTTTCACTGACCCTATTTCCAGTGAACAAGATATACACCGTACCCTTTACAATGTTTGCAGATACAGCATCAGTGCTCTTCATTTGAAATCTTTGGATACATATATAAATAATAACGAACTGAATATGCTGACCTCAGCAGATCCACATTTTCATACTGGTTGGCTCTATGATAATGTAATAAATGTTTTTCTAAATAAGATATGTACCGGTAACAAATTTCCTATCTTTCCAGTAGATAGTGCAGTATCCCAAATGATTCTAACATTTCCATTAGATTATGCACTTGAGTCTGTGTGCCACATGGCGTTGCATGGGTATTCAAAATTAATTATACCCCTAAATCCAGACAGTAATCATTGGGTCCTTTTAGTAGCTGATGTTCTTAAAAAACAGTTTTCATTTTATGACCCGGTGTCAGAATCTGTAAAACCCGTATATGAAAAATCAATCTGTAATTGGAGACAAGTGTTAGTTAAGATCTTGGGGGGAACACTTGAGGATTGGCAAGTGAACTGTCCTAAACATGTTCGTCAGAATGATAGTTCAAGCTGGGGTGTGTTTGTTTGTTGGTATGCAGAAAAAATTTTATTGGGCCAGGCAACAGATGAGAATTTTAATTCAGATGAATATAGAAAGTATATATACAGTGTTATAACGGGTAAGAAAATGTGATGTAAAATAACTTTTTGTTGTCACAGAAGGTCCGCGATTTGTTGAAATTTTATCAGCTATCATGGAGTTCTGGACCTTCATACTTATATAAATTCTTAGTCTTAAAAAATAATAATACTTTGTATATTGTAATCAAATTTATATCTCAAATTACATCGAGTACCAAACTCTTTTTTCATATGAAAATTTAAATCCATTTCATTATTCATCTCAGTAAATATGAAAAATTTATGTACAAAGTCTTCAATGAGACTTAGCACTTTCAGTACCAACTGGTATTACTACCAGTAAACAGGCATTTTAAGGTTTTTTGAAAATTAACAGTTCTCTTGTACTATTGTATTCTTTTAGGCAACCAGTAAGAAAAATATGTACTATTAAGTAAATATGATAAACTGCTCAATTTTTTTCTACTTTCTCCAGTTGGGTACATACAAGAAAAATTTCACTTTGATACATTGACTGCATTATTGCAGTTATGTTTATTTCTGTTATACAAAGATACTCCCATATTTTTGTCACTTGTTGCAGGTATTAACACACACATCAGGTCTTGGAACGCAAGACAACTAATTAGAAAATTGTTGTGTAAATAGTGTATATATAAAATAATTAGAAAAATACTACACGTATTTTATTTAAGAAAGTATTGTCTTTTAACTGATTTTTATTTTATGTGCATTTATTCATATTCTTATTTATATGCATTCATTGTTCTGCATGTTTTATAGTTTTTATACTTTGTGCAGTATAAGTTGTTTATAGTTTTAATAGTTTTTTGTATTACATTTCCGTATAATTTTGTGTACATTGTTAGATCTGTTTTTATTAGTTATTGTTACTTTTGTTTTATAGTATTATAATAAGTCTTAAATCTTAATCTTACCCTTCATCAATGTAACTATATCCTGTAGCCTCAGGTTGTTGGTGCCAAATTATGTTAAATTAATTATTTTCTAACAAAGTGAATTAAAAAATTTGAACTCTTTTATTCTGTCTTGTCTTAATTTCAATAAAGTTATTATTATTTTCTCTTTAACATATATTGAGATTCACTAACATACAATGCCCTTCTCTTCAGTTAGTAGCTCCTTTAGGTTCGATAACATGAAAACTCTTTCTCAAGGTTAATAAAAAATTAATTAAAGTCTATGTACAGTTAAAGTCATACATATGAAATAAAATATAATAATTATAAATCTGTTTTAGTAAAGTGATGTTGTATATGTGTTAGGGGTTCTTTGGATCATACAAAAGAAACAACCTTAATAGGAACAACTAATAAAATAAACAAAAATTACAATGAACAAATAAAATTAATAATCATGATGTTTATGTGTTTTTGTTATTTCATTTCACTGTTCTTGTGCTTTGAATTGAATAATGTTTGATCAAAGGTATATTTTAACATGATGGAACAATCTCACCAAATTTGTATTTTAGTCTACAGATTATTGTTGATATTTATCTTCTGGGTTTCAGTTTTCCGTGTATTATATTAAACCATTATGCTTCTCATTATTTTTTTAAGTTTTTCTTCATTAATTCATTGTGTAACATTAATTTTTTTGTATAAAATGTCCAGGTTCAAATTAATCTGCTAACCAACCCTTTCAACAATACCCTTTCTTTTAAAAAACTCCCGATTCAATTAGTAATGCTCTTGGCTATGACATGATTATGGGCATAATCTTGTTATGTTACAACATCCTGTGTAGTTTGACTTCCCTTGCTAACATTTTGTATTATACACAAAATTCCCACAGAGAATTTCTCGCCGCTTACCAAGGTGTACATATTAGTTCACACAACATTGTCACATACGAAGTGATGAGAACAAAAAAAAGTAATGAGAATTTCTTAATTTCACGTCTAAACATTTTCAGTTGACAACATATTTTTTTCTCACGTCATACCACTCTCTCTGATGCACATGTCAGTTATTAGACCCTTGTTTGTGTTTAACAAGTGAACATTGGCAACACATTTTAGCATGCTTGGTGAGCTGTTGTAATTGTACAAATAAGGAGGCCCCGATGCTATCACTTACCTTAATTCAGAAGATTCCTAAAAAAAAACCTAGTCACCACCACATTTTTACAGGTGGAAGCCGCATCAATGTCCCTGTGAAACCAGTTTAAAAATATCAAACTTTCCCTTATCAGAAAATTCCAAAGTCCGTTAGACGAACTCATTGAGCACATGTTAGGTTAAGATGGGTCATGTTAAAATAACTTAACTCATATTCATCATTACTTACAAAAGTTTATTAATTGCTATTATTACTATAAAATATTTCACAAAAAATAATATGTTTTTGTTTAAAAGATATCATCTTTTATAAGGTAACCTAGTGGAACTGTTACCCTATGTGGTGCAATCACCATCAATATGTGATGAAAACTTAGAAAAAACTTTACCGTACTGTAATTAGATCATTTAATTATCAATGAAATATAACATAAAAATGAAATCAATACACTCTCTCTCTCTCATTGTTTTATTTCATATCTTCTGTTTTTATGTTTTTTTTTTTTTTTTTTTTTTGGCCAAAATTTTCCCCACTTTTGTACTTATCTGTTTGTGTGTCTAATGAGGTTCCTTTGTTCCTGGTTTTATCCAGCTACATCAAGCAAGGCTTTGTTTTGTCTGATGAAATACTTCTCGACCTTGCGGACTGATTCTTGAACGCATATACATAATTACGCACAAATCTCTTCCCAGGCCAAGGTCACATATGCAGTTCACATCTCTCTCTAACCCGTGAAAATTCCATTGGAATGTACCATTACACTGTACGTTTTAGATATGATGGAACAAAGCATTTGCATTAAATTCTGAGTTTAAAATAATTTCAAGTGCATGTTGGAAAGATAACAGGATTTTTCATAATGTCGATATACAAGACGTGTAGGGGCCAGACAAAAAGCGTGTCTTACAAGAGATATTGTAATAAGCTGGCGTGTTTTAATGGGATTGTACTGTATCTACAATGATATGTTTGCGATAGTAACACTCACTTGTTCTTTACCCTTAAATCTTCTCATTTCTGTATTTGAATTCTTTCTTTAAAACCTATTTGACAAAGTCTCGTATCTCTGTAGTCCTCCATCCTATATATCTTTCGACCCCACTGTAACTCTGTTCATTCTCAGTTTTTTCCAACAATTATTCATGCAACGTATCTATAATTCATGTATTATTAATGTAATTATTGTTTTGTTACTGTATATAATTTTTTTAATAAACAGTTATGTACATTGTAAGCATTTTAATAAGACTAACCTTATTAATCATAATGCATACTCATTCCTTATCTAAAATATTGTAAACATCAGATATTGTATTTTGGGAGAAACACTAGCTAGCCACAAGTAAGCAGTCCCGAGTGGTAAGAAGGTGATATTGTATCTTGCTGTCAATTGAAGAAACAGGTTTCATTCAAAAGGGGACTAACTATTTAACATAATCAAGTAACTTTATTAAATGGAAACCAAACTATTTCTATATGGTGTGTGTGTGTGTGTGTGTGTGTGTGTGTGTGTGTGTGTCTTCTTACAGTTATATAATTAATTACATAACAATTAAGCTATGATGCTGGCACACAAAACGTTACGTAGCGTTATACAGAATAATATGTTGACAGGTCACTAGACAGACTTGTTGACGATGAGTACTCCTCTGGCATTATATCTGTACTTGTCAAATGTATGTGGAAGTGTTGAACGTAACTTGAAATAAGATGTTTTAATATGTACTATGCTTTAACATGTACAGCTTGTATCTCATTTATGTATTTGGTAAGTACTTAAATAAAGATGAAGTAAAAAGAAATGCTTGAGAATAATTTCACTTTATTCCAAAAAGAATCACAATCACATTTATTCAGAAACTAATTGTTAGGAGGTTGATAATTGCTTCACACATGCTCAGTAACTGAATTGATGAAAAAAATTACTCAAGTACAACTTTCATTTGCACCAATCATGGGTACAAGTAACCACAGGATATTTTATAACCAGTATAATAGGTTTTCTGACTAAACATCTTACAGAATGTACTCCAGAAACCACATAATCTTGGTGCTAAATCAAATTTTAGCTTTCCTTGAGTTATTCTGGTAAGAAAGAGTCCAGTCAGGAAAAGATTATCATCCACATTGTGGATGCCACGTCATGAACAAGTTCCTTTGGAAATATCTCAGGGTTTTAATGTGTACATTATAGGTTATCACCATCAAGGTTAAGAAACAAAATGGTTTATAAAGCTCCATCCACCAACGTAACAAATTGTGTATAAAAATGGCAACTATCACAATGTCAGAGCATAGGTGCAGTAGAAAATTGAACTGAACAAATAAATAACTTCTTTGCATATACAAATTCATAACTGAAATTTAAATTATACCCAAATACCAACAATAATTATAAAGTAACCCATACTACACCGTTGCTGGTGCAGTGCTACAGTAATAAGCTTTTCAATATGTAAAATAAGTATTAAAAAAAAAGTGTTCCAAACTGAAATAGTTACATTAAAAAATGCCAGCAGAAAATTTATATCCAACCATGAAGAAGATGAGGCAAAGTGTCTGTAGCTGTGACTGACAGGTATGGTCACTGACCTCACTCAAAACAAAACAGAAAAAGTGTAGAAACAAAATTCTTATTTAAAATTGTTTTTATTTTATTTCTTCAACTTTTTTTAATTGGTTCACAATTTATATTTATTTACTCAAATACAAATAGTAATTAACATGTCTAACAAAAGGTAAGTATTGAAGATATATCTTCCAAAGAGGACTCATACAAGAGTTGATTAGGCTAGCCAGCAATGTGGAGCATCAAACAAGTGACTGGCGTGTATTGAAAGAGGGAGACATAAATGAGAAGTAACTACAGAAACTAATTTTACTTCCATGTTCCTTAAGGAAATGGAAGTATGGTGATGGCAAAAAAAATCGTGTTCGAGATTATTGCAGATTCTGATTGTACTACACTCAAAACATGAAAAAGTCATTTTTCGAAAAGTGTGTGTGTGTCTAGATTTTTTTCTATGGCAAACGATAACAGCCGCAAATTCAAACAGAATCAAATAATTTTTTGCATACAGCCCTGATTTGTAGAGTACTCAAGACCTATTGTTTTGGTGAAGATCGGTTAAGGGAAAGGGGTAGTTTACCTGCAACGTCTTTTTTTTTTAATCAAGGGTAATTTGTTTCTATGGCAAACAATAACAGCCGCAAATTCAAACACAATCAAATAATATTTTGCTGAATTGTAGAGTTCTCAAGACCTATTGATTTCGGTAAAGATCGGTTAAGGGAAAGGGGTAGTTTACCTGCAACGTTTTATGTTTTAACAAGGGTATTCTCTATGGCAAACGATAACAGCCACAAATTCAAACACAATCAAATAATTTTTTGCATACTGCCCTGAATTGTAGAGTTCTCAAGACACATTGTTTTTGGTGAAGATCGGTTAAGGGAAAGGGGTAGTTTATCAGCAACGTTTTATGTTTTAAAAAGGGTAATTTTTTTATGACGAATGGTAACTGCCGAAAATTCAAAGAGAATCTAATAATTTTTTGCACACTTTCCTGAGTTGAAGAGAGCTCAAGGTCTGTTGATTTTGGTGAAGATCGGTTAAGGGAAAGGGGTAGTTTACCTGCAACATTTTATGTTGTAACAAGAGAAATGTTTCCATGACGAACGATAACACAGAATCAAATATTTTTTTGCATGCATCCCTGCATTGTAGAGGACTGAAGGTCTATTGATTTTGGAGAAGATCGGTTAAGAGAAAGGGGTAGTTTACCTGAAACATTTTATGATTTAACAAGAGTAAAGTACTTAATTTTTACAAATAAAGTATCCTGATAAGAAGCTCATAATAATCCACTATAGAAACGTAGATGAAATATCTAAATGAAGAGGTTAGGTGAATGGGGTGGGGGTAATTTTCTATTATTAAAATTTATAGTTGAAGGTGGAGGGGAGAATTTTTTGTGTGTACTACATTATCGGTAACAAGGAAATAGTTTTTTGTTAAAATTGCTTCCTGGGCTGTTTAGCTGTAGTCCAATGTTTTCTGCAAAACCAGACTTTTCGGCAGTGGCATCGACTGCCATCATCAGTGAAAATCGAGTGCGAAAACGTGAAGTGGTATACGTTAGTTAGTAACCAGTACTGTGGTTAATGCTGAAGCAATAAGTAGAAAGACGTAGTTTCTATGGAAATATTTCATTTCGAATATGATTTTAAATATAAATCTTAGAACATGGAAGTCATTTTCCATATTGAATATGGAAGTCATTATGGTTCTCCATACCGATATTTTGTTCTCCTTTCTATTCTTTTCCCCATAGTCTCTGAACTGTTAAAACTCAGTTAAAATGATTTATGATAAAAAGTTATTTGCCTTGTATCATCCAATGAGTTTACAGGAATACATTATGGTACCAAAAAAGTTTGTATTCTGTTGGTAACAATACTTCATCTGTCAAATGTACTGTGCCAATAATTATGATAAATAACATTAAATATTAAAAAAATATATTAATTAATTGCACTTTAAGAAGTATAATTATTTGCTAATGTGGTGAATTAGTTTAATAATTATTGTTGCATACTAGAAAAGTGCAATGTATACATAAAAAGAAAGATATTGTTTTGTAATTTTTTGAATCAACTAGTATTATTATTTCATAAGTGTCCTATCTGGATCAAATTATGTGTTCACATTTTCTCAAAAACTCCTCAAGAGATAGACATAAAATATGTAAGAAAAGCGTAAAACGTGGGTCTTTATGTCAACGTTTGGAAGGTTAGTTCTTTTTGAAAGATGTTGGATTTTTTTTATTTACAAGTCATCTGCAACATGATTGGTCCTTCACAGGCTTCTCAAAGTAATTTTAACATTAATCCTGCCTATCAAGTGGAGTACTTATCTGAAAAGCAGACGTGCCCCATCAGTAGAGTTGCTTGCAGACGAACTGAACATTTAATATGTATAATAGCCCTACTCTTCTTATACTCATTGCATTCTTTTGGACTGAAAGCAGATTCTGAAAACTTTCTTCCATCGACTTGAAAAATTCCTGTTGTTAAAACCTGCTATGACTTTTTTACTAATCATACCTTCTCTCCACACTTGGCCTAATAGTGTAGAAAATTCACATTTTGTTGGTGGACAAACTTCTTGTCTCAGTCTTTTTTTTCTCGGTCAAGCTTATCAATTTTTTCTCCCAAGAAATATTTTACTGAGTCAAACACATTTATGAATTGGTTGAATTTTATCAGTTATGTGAATTAGTGATGAGCACTAACATAACAATACACCTAACTATCAGATGCAGAAAGAAATATTTTTTTCACGTCTGTTCTACAGTAACATAGGCCTAACAAAATATCTGGAAATCTTTTTACATAGGTTTTTGAATAATTTAATTAATTTTATCTTTCATAGAATATGTTTTAAGAGTGGTGAACTCATAATAGCATCTAGATTTGGTAAATTCTGATATTTAATAGTACTAAACAAAAAAGAGTATTTGAATAACAGCATTTACAATTACCCCAAAATCACATTTAGATTTACCACACTGGGCAATTTTTGGGGTAATTGTAAATGCAGTTTAGCTTGAAACTTTTAAAAAACCTTTACAGAACATCACAAAAAGTTAATAAAGACTGTTAGATTTACATTTATGTTGTTTTGGTGCAATTTCTGTCAAAAAATCAGTATACTTTGAAAGTCATACAAAACTGTTTCACAGTATATTTTAACGTGAAAACTTTGGTTATAAATATTAGCACATATGGTACCCTTATATTAGAAGCACTGCAGTTTTGAAGGGAACTATAACAGATGATGTAATGACAATACTGATTGTCTGAAAACTAAAACCTCTCTACCATTTACAATTATCCCACCTAACCCTACAACATAATTCAACTTGTCCTTGTGTGTTTCATACTTCCAGAGGTTTTATGTGATTTGAAACAATTGTATATGAAACTTTTGCAATATGATTAAAAAAAGTTCAAATCAGCTGAATGTCTAAAGAAGCAATAGTTATTTGCAGAATGCTGGGCTATTAAAACAATTCTGAAAGAATTATTGCTCTTAAAACATCCTTTATCAAGTAACTACTGAAATCTGCTTGTTTTCAACAGCAAGCTGAAGTTCCATTATGACCTGGTGACACTACAAATATTTCAAAGATTTACCTAGCCTTATTACACTAAACTGGGGTTGAGAAGACACCTATTAAAATGCCACAACAAAATTCAACTCTAGAAACATCAACTAGATTCGTAGAAATATTTACATCAGAAATTAGAAAAACTCAAAAGTCTTTAATGTCTACAGATCCCACTATTCAAAAAGAAAGAAAGATACCTTGCTTGAAATCGAAGATACAGATAAGTTTTAAGAACTGAAGACAATATCGAGTAAAAGAGCAAGAAGAAATATCTAGCAGAAACAATGTTAACAGAAAAACAAATCTAAGAAGAAGATTGTGTTTTGATCATATTTTATAAGTAAAAACAAAGTTTTACCTTACAACCTGAACCGGTTTTCACCTTTAAAAGGCTTCTTCAGAGGTACCTGAGGGAGGTACTTATAAGAGAAACTTATAAAAAACTTTGTGTTCCGAGTCGTTAATATAATAGTTGTATTTAGTTAAGTAACGGACACGTCATGGACAACGAAATCCAAGAATCAATAAACATTCTCCAAGCCTTCATATTTCATTTCCAATAACTCAACTATATATTTTTAGGTTAGGTACACTTTTCAAAACTTTTTTATCAAATGCTGAGAAGTGTGAGCTTGTAATTGTTTGTTTTGATAAACCCCTTAATAATGTTTCTCATGAACAATAACTGGAAGCTACAGTTTGCTTCTAGGATATATCTCATGAAATAATGGAAACTTGCTACCTGAATTCTGTTTTTCTTTGACTTCCTATTCCAGAGACATACGATACTTTTAGTTTTTCAAGGGATTGGAAGATGACTCTACAAGGGATAAATCTGTATCTTAAAGTGTTACAGGTAAGTGTATAATCCTAGATAGAAATTTTATGAACAATTCAAAAGACTGTGAGAAAGCAAATTGATGAACTGTAAAAGGGAGAAGTACTTATATTTAGTTAACTAACGGACATGTCATGGACAACGAAATCCAAGAAATTAGAGAACCGTAAAAAGAACTTATTGGGTCTTTGACTAATCTACGCAAAATTCAAGAGCTCTAATAAAAACCATTTAAAACAAATGACTTTAGTAGATTACTCATATTAAATATCTAAGAATGTATTAAAATTACAGCCTGTTTCATGCACTTGTTATTTCAACTTA
This sequence comes from Magicicada septendecula, assembly GCA_034769895.1. Lineage (NCBI taxonomy): Eukaryota > Metazoa > Arthropoda > Insecta > Hemiptera > Cicadidae > Magicicada > Magicicada septendecula. Next base: position 493,744,982 of record CM068367.1, read on the forward strand.
TTTTCTTAGCAACTGACAATAGTGTTAACTGGATATTGAAACACACCATATATTGGTAGTCTTTTTAAATTCATAGTGTGACATGTTACAATCACTGTGCTGGTAGGTCACTAATCTCATCAGCCATGTTCATCCATTTTCTGGTAGAAAATATTCAAGCAAATGGAAATACTCGAGCAAAACATAGGCCTACATAAATAAAATGATACATACTTGAGCACTTTTCAAAAATAAAATTAACTGAATTCTATGGAGTGTTACAGAGTGAATTGCTTTGACAGTTTCTGAAACAAAGCTTTCTAGAGAAGGAGACCTACCTCCAAAATTATAAGACTATAGTGTTTACAGTGCTATAGATTAATAGAATGTAGAATAATAAAATCCAATGTTTTGAAATGAAAACTGACAGCACAAAGATGAAAAACTGATAAGGAATCATTCAATAAACAACAAAAAACAAATTACTAAAATTATTAATAAAACAAATGAACTCAGAAATTTAATTGCACCAAATTATTTCTATTTAAGACAAATTAAATATAGATTGGTAACCACACATTAGTCATAGCATTGTTAATTTCACAATTCCATGAAATTTTAACTAATGGATATTGAACATTTGATTGAAAATATAGAATACCGTACCAATAAGCCTAGAAGCATTAATGTAAAGCTTGTTTTCATAAAAAGTGAATTGAAAGAAAAGAAATACCTGTACACAATTTCAACATTTATTTGAACTGTAACGAGAAATTCCTTTGTTTTAGTGTAATGTGAGACACAAAAATACTGCTATTGCACTAATTAAGATGTATTTAATGTTAAAATAAAGGTAACTGACAGTATTAAGTTATTCTTAGATGTAGTAAGTTAGGTTAGGCCAAATTGCTCATTAGACTCTGACTAAATTTCAATGATATAAAGTGCTCATAAAGACGTTTAGTCCTACACTTAAAAAAATTATTTGCACATATGAGCCAGGGGGCCATTCCTACTCTAGTTACATTGGACATGAGCAGGAAGCAGATGTATTAATAAAATATTATCACTTAACAAAATACAGGAATAATTATAATTATTTAATTATAATAAATTAAATAGGCAATGGACTTAAACCTGCAGTAGAGACTTTAGTTTATTATAAAACAAATAGGAAGAGAATTGAAGATTTCTTGTTTGCAAATGTTATAACAGTTTTCTTCACATACAAGTAATGGCAGGTTACAATTTTTAATCATATTTTCTCATAATAAACGTATGTTGCTACTGATTTTTGTTTGTTAAGAGTATGAAAACATGTTTTTTAATATGATGTGTGAAAATAATCATAGAACTGTGGGTCGTGAGTGTCTATTTTTATTCAAACCTGAGAAGTCGCTATATAAAACAAATCATTACACCATGTAAAACAAGTTTCTATACACTTTGTAAAAGGCTATAAATGTCAAATATTTAATTTTTGTATTCAGAATATACAAAACTTTGTTTATACATTTGTTATTTCTATCTTTTTAATAACAATAGACAATGGTACAAAGTCTGTAAATGGTACAAACTAAGTATGGAGTTTTTATTTGTTTCTATTCATAAACAAAGGTCCTTACTGTATCAGTTTTATGCAAAATACACTCTTTGACATCTTTTAATACAATGTAGGCTAGTCATTTTATATCGGTTTCAAGTGGTTCTTCCAATTTTTTTTTTCGTTAACTTAGACCAATATAAAATTCCACAATAACCAATTAGGCTACTAATAATTAATCATTTGCATATTGATAGAAACTTGTACATTGGTTTTTATTGCATTAGGTTGAAGTGAGGATTTTAATATACTTCTTTCGTTATAAATTAGATTTACTTAAATTCGTCTTTGTAAGGTAATAATGTGCTGTAAATGGGAACTAGGTTATAATTTCAGTCCAATAAATTCAGAACAAGAAAGGAAACTAAATAACAATTATGCTTTTAAAAAAAAGGTCAACAGGTAAATCGCCTCGCATTGAACATATCAACTTTCTTTCTTACAAATGGAAACTCTTAATTTCTATATTGGAAACTGCATAAGAATTATACCGAAAGAGAATGGTAATAGGGAATCATGATTCAGCATGGTCTCAGGTTCAAAAGTACAGCCGTTTTTTGTACACTAATTACGGAAATTTTTGTTAAAACGTAGGTTTCTTCTAGTACCAACTAATCATTTATTTTTTAATTCCATTACAACCATACAAAAACATTTACGATATTTGTACATCTTACACATAACCCCCACGAAGTTTTGAAAATAACTAGTTAATATATAGTCTATAAAAGGCCTTAAGCATCAGATTTTTATTTTTTTCCTTTAAAAATGTGCTAAATTAAAATCTGTTTCATAGTTATTATTTTAAATTATTTTCATAGAGAAATATTTTTTGGAACTACGCCTCTGCTCACCGCAGACGGCATGGACAAAATTCATTGGCGGGCTTTTCTACAGAGTACAGAGATGGACAACCACACTCCCACAGAGTACGAATATATAGAGAGGGGAAAGCACACACTCCCCTCCTAGTACTTATTGTTTACCTAAAGTTGACTAGTTGACTATCTCTGTATTTAGAATTTTACCAACAAAGATGGTCAACATGGCAACATCCGACTGTTGTCCATCACTGCATTAAGAACGATTCGTCAATGTCTAGTGTTTATGTGTCACTGCTACCTATAGTGAATCATTTGTATTGTACATAACAAATAGTATTCTGACTGTACACATTTTTCATCTGACAAGAATTTTATACTTAGGCAAACTCATTTAATGGTGTAACCTTCTGTAATATGTGCCAAACAAGTATTCATAAAATTAATATTTGTGTCAAATTGTGTTTTATTTATTTCAAACAAAATCTGTTTTGTGGACATAACTTTATGTCCAATACAATTATTATGTTATTTCTTTTTAGTATCCCTTATAGATTTGCGTGATCAAAACTTTTAATACTAAAATTTTTTTTCAGCTGATAACCACGCTTTGTTGAGATTATTAACGAAAAGTTTTGCTCATCAGTGATGTGGCATCTTCAGTGATAAAGTTGAGTCTCATCGTGGTAAAACTACTGAAGACTTCATAGAATTGGAAAATTAATGAAAATAATATTCTTACAACCAGTGACAAGAATTATGAACTTAAAACAGTGGAATGAATTATTGAATACCAGATACTCAATTGCTAAAACAAACACACTTATATTACAACAGTTCTCTTTATATAATTATCCAGGACACATTGTATAGCCTACAAACAGTAATAAAAAAATCACAATAGTTTACAACACAAATAAACAATTGATCATTTGTCACTTTCATTAAAAACTGCTGTCTAATATCATCCTATATGAATGCACAACCTACTACACCAACTTTCTAAAACTCAGCTGGTGGCAACATCCTAATTATCAGGCTAATGTGAGAAAGTTCCAGATGAATGCCAAGAGTGTGGCTCTAGAATATTCTGCAGTGCTGCTGATTAACAGTATGTGATCAGCATCACATAGAGTACTACACATTTAAGCTATCTAATTTACTTGGTATTACAATGTTAGTAAAATGTGCTTGTTAACCAAATAGTGTGTTGTTACTCCTGAAAATCCCATTTCACTAAGAGCATTTTAGAAGTCTGGGTTATCTTTTATGTTTCACTCCACAAACATGCCTTTAGTTCAGCATTTCTTAACCTATTGGGCATGAGCCACTGCTGGGTCCCGAGAGGGCATTTGGAGGGTTGCAAAGTCAGGTTCGGAAATTTATTTACTGTGTCTTAAAAACCTACTACATGTAAATAACTAAGATATATCATTTTAACAATTTAAATTCAACCTGTTTTGCACATAGTCTAAACTGTACATTTTTGTTATTCATGCTCTACCATTGTTTTTACCAGCTCTGATGTTTAACTCTCTATAACCAGAGTGAAAGTTGCTTCCCTGAGGGATACAGTGAATTCAATTGGATTCAAGACCCATTCTTGTATTTTGAAAGTTCTAACATGTTCTCAGTAAAACTAAGTGAGCAATTGTGTGATATCATCTGTGATGCTGGGATTAAAACTAAATTTTTAGTAAATTATTTTGTATAGTTAGTGATAACATGAGACATGTCACGGACAACAAAATCCATAAACTTTTAGATTCTGACTTAACAAAGTTCTGGATATCTTTAAGAGATGAATATCCTGAACTTTCGGAGTTGTTCATCCCATTCATCACCTCATTCTTGAGTGAAATGGGACTTTCATCTCAAGTGAAAAGAAGCACAGAAATAGACTTGACGCACACTCAGATTTATCACTTAATTTAACCACTCTTGAATCCAACATACCCCAGCTTTTGCAGAAAAAGCAGCCGCAACTGTCACATTAGTAACTATCGATTAGTTAGGCAAGTAAAAACTCTTTTATTTTTAACTTCAGCATGTGTTTATTAGAGCAAATTAGTCTTTTGAATTACATATTTGCTTTTTGCTTTTCTATAATTAAGTGTATATATAATTTGTTTAAGCATAAAAGAAGGCTTGGTTCTCAGTGTTACCAAAAATATGATTATAAAGTGGGTGCATACCCCTACAAGTAGTTCTGCCATGCACACCCCTACAAGTCTAAATTAATTTTAAAAATCTAAAAGGTTAAGTTAGATAATTAAACGTAGACACAACCTCCCAAAATCGTCTCTGTACCGTAGGCCTAATTATGTGCGATAAATGGAAACTAATTTCTGTACTTCCAATAAATACACCCTTTTAATAAAATATGTACCAACAAACTCCAATAAAATATGTACGAATAACGTAGCTTACTAGGTTATACGTTCTAAATTGGAAGTACCGATAGGTTTTAATTCGAATAAATACAGCCTTTAATGTATTATACAGCCTTTTATCCATACAATAAATACAGCCTTTGAATGTACACTAACAAAGGAAATTTTTGTTAAATCTAATTAATTTTAAAAATCTAAAAGGTTAAGTTACGTTGTTAAACGTAGACAGAACTTCCAAAAATCGTCTGTGTACCGTAATTATGTGCGATAAATGGAAACTAATTTCTGTACTTCCAATAAATACACCCTTTTAATAAAATATGTGCCAATAAACCCCAATAAAATATGCAAATAGGTTATAGGTTACGTTCTAAATTGGAACTAGGTTTTAATTCCGGTACTTCGAATAAATACAGCCTTTAATGTTATGTACAGCAGCCTTGTATCCATACAATAATTTAATGTACACTAACAAAGGAAATTTTTGTTAAATCTAATTAATTTTAAAAATCTAAAAGGTTAAGTTGCATTGTTAAACATAGACACAACCTCCAAAAATCGTCTGTGTACCGTAATTATGTGCGATAAATGGAAAATAATTTCTGTACTTCCAGTAAATACACCCTTTTATTGTACACTAACAAAGTAAATTTTATTTAAGTTACACTGTCGTACATAAACTCCATAACCTGGCATTAGTTACTTGCGAAGAAAACAGTTCTTGTACACATCGAACACGGAAAATTGTACACATCGAACACGGAAAAAAAAACAAACGCGGAGACGGAAGTTACTTTGGCCGCATACTAATGTGAAAGACCCGTAACTTTTGTAGCATGCGTGATATTTGGAAACTATAAATGTGTGGTTACAAATATTTGTTTGGGTCTTGGGGAATAGTCGGGTAATAGTCAGCGGCAAAATGTAACTTCTGTCGCCGCGCGTGACTTACATTTCGGTGTCCGATGTGTACATCCAACAGTTTTCTTCACAAGTAACTAATGCCAGCTTATGGAGGTTATGTACGACCTTGTAACTTAAATAAAATTTACTTTGCTCGTGTACATTAAAAGGGTGTATTTATTGGAAGTACAGAAATTAGTTTACATTTATCGCACATAATTACGGTACAGAGACGATTTTGGGAGGTTGTGGCTACGTTTAATTATTTAACTTAACCTTTTAGATTTTTAAAATTAATTAGACTTTACAGACATTTCCTTAGTTAGTGTATATTCAAAGGCTGTATTTATTGTATGGATAAAAGGCTGTATATATTCGAAGTAAGTAATGCCAGCTTATGGAGGTTATGTACGACAAAGTAACTTAAATAAAATTTACTTTGTTCGTGTACATAAAAGGGTGTATTTATTGGAAGTACAGAAATTAGTTTACATTTATTGCACATAATTACGGTACAGAGACGATTTTGGGAGGTTGTGGCTACGTTTAATTATTTAACTTAACCTTTTAGATTTTTAAAATTAATTAGACTTGACAGACATTTCCTTAGTTAGTGTACGGTACATTCAAAGGCTGTATATAACATTAAAGGCTGTATTTATTCAAAGTACCGGAATTAAGACGTACTTCCAATTTAGAACCTAGTACAATCTAATGTATAACCAAACAAGTACATTAAAATCCTTTTTTCAACATAATGCAATAAAAAGCAATGTGCAGTTTCTGTTAACATGCAAATGATTAAGTATTAATAATAATGGGTTACAGTGGAATTTAATGTTACTGCGGTCTGAATTAATGCAAATAAAATTGGGAGAATCTCGTAAACATATTAAAGAATGCTTGTATATTACACACAAAATTATTACAGTACGGACCTTTGTTAATGAATAGAAACAAATTTGACTCTATACTTTAGTATGTACCAATAAAATTCACCTTTTTTCAAATACCAATATCTGTTGTTGTTTTTCATACCCTTAAAAAAAGGTCTCATTAACAACATACATTATGAGAAAACGTGATTACAAATAACCAACCATTGTGAAGAAAATAGATATAACATTTAAAAACATCAAATCTTCAATTCTCTCCCTATTTGTTTTATAAAAACTGGAGTTTCTACTGCAGGTTTTAAGTCCACTAACTACTTAATTAAATATACATAATTGTTCCTGTATCTTGTTGGGTAACATATTATATTAATACATCTGCTTCCTACTCATATGTGCAAACAATGTTTTTAGTGTACGGTCCTAAAATCTTTATCAACACTTTATATCTTTAAAATTTAGACAAAGTCTAATGAGCAACTTGGCCTAACCTGAATTTACATGACCTGGCTCAGAACAACTTTATTTTGGCAAATACAAAGATGAAGACTGGTTGCAATTTCTTCAGGGCTCACACCTGCTGCCAGGCTTAGTTCTATAACATGATAAGGAAGAAAGAAATCAGCCCAAACCTGCAACCGCTGTGGGAAGGCTTTTACACCATTACCAATAAGATTAATGATGTCATCTAAGAATAACTCAATAGCTATAATAACAATTATCATTAAAACACACAGAGGACTAATCCTCTTTTGCAAGATCACAAGTATGTTTTTAATTTTTTTAATTGTATGCAATGTGGACACATACAGAGGAGTGTCAGTTTTTTATGTTTTTTCAAAAAATACAATGAGAGGAGGAGAGAGAGAGAGACCAAAAATAACACGTACTGAAATTACATCAGAACTTTTCCTGACAGTAAAAAAATAACTAAATAATGAATGGTAAAGAACATTAACAAAATTAATGGAAATTATAGTTATTATTTGTTGTCTAATGAACAGGTACTAGTAAAGGGTTCATATACTTCACATCTTAAATTATAAACCTATTACAAACATATTTGGTACATTCAGCTTGAAACAAACGTTCAGACCAATAAAAATGGTTTAAATTTTGCCATGCTGCATTATTAGTACTGTTGAAACAGCAGTTTGATTATAATTGTTTTTAGAACAGACTTCTGGAATGATGTGTGCAAAATGATTAAAACATACCTCCTTAAAGTGTGCCTTAATAAGTTGTTGATTATTCTAACTGATACACTGTCATCCCATTATCATATGACAGTTCTCAGAGCTTCAGTAATAGTCATCTTTGCTGTTAACATGGACACAAGTCTCTTTTTTAAAAAGTCTTTTCATTAGTAAAGTTACTTATAAGTAGGCATACATTTGTACTCATAATATGAGGTTAAGAATTAAGAAAATTAAAGAATGATATTTACTTACTAACCATTGAGTGTAACATCATTTACAGTATTTAATAATGTCCCAATTTATAAAAGCCATGTTTGGCTAACTAGGCATAACCCAACCTGTGTTCCTGACATCCTAATTCTCTTTCTTCTAATAATATTACTTAACTTTATTGGGATATAACTGATCACAATTGTTCCTTATAACTCCCTACAACATTTACAACAATACTAATGACAAAAATCAATAATAATTTCTTACAATTAACATACATAATTTGTCTAGGCATATTGGCCTATTATAGTTTGAACATTAATTTTTCATATTTTAACAATTTTATTCTTGTTTTTAATACAAGACAACTATTCTAAATTGTTCTTGATCCTTGGCTTTCACTTTTGTTACACTAATAATGACAATTATTAGCAATAATTGTTTACAAATAGTAGAAATAAGTTATTCAGGTATAGGGCCCACTGGCCCATTGTAGTGGACACCTTAGTTTCTTTCGTACGTTTAAAATAATTACTTTTGCTATCAGACAATTACTTTACATTGTTCTTGATACCCTTATTCAACTTTCACTACAATAATAATGACATAACTTAACAATTATTTACTATGAATAACATACAATTGTTCTAGGCTCATTTGCCTATGATATTGACCCTTAATTTCATTCATACCTTGAAAATACATGTTTCTTCCTATTACATCATTATTCTAAAACATTCTTCACAATTTACTGAAGCTTTGACATCATAGTTTGTCCTTTAATATTGTTTTCTTACTTATTCTAGTTGTTATTATCTTCAGTATCAGTATTCTGAAGGTTTAGTCCATGTATCTTGTTTCATTATTTACTTTGTTTATACTTACTGGTTAATCATATCTTCCTTACTAGAATATTATTCTAATAATAACGATTCTAGTATTATACAGTATAGTTTGTTTAATAAGTTTACATTAAAACTGTTCTTTTTTCATACAATTATTGACAAGATTTAGTTTCTCATATTTCTTCTTCTTCATGTTATAATTCAAATTATAACCATTATTATCTAGCTATTATAAGCTTATTTACTACTTCATCAAATAATAATGGTTATAATTTGAATTATAACATGAAGAAGAAGAAATATGAGAATTATCTTGTTGTTGCATCCTCTTCGTTCACTTGTTAATTTAATAATATATATATACTTTCACTTATGAACTTACTATTGTCACTTCCCAAACGTTTCAAGATGTTGTTTCTCTTCTTCAGTGGGTTGAGTACTAACTGTCGATTACAGAATAACCGTTACGGAATGGAGTGTGTGGTGGGGGTTGATGGTGGGAAGGGGTTGGCGCTGAGGTTCGAATTATGTGTATGGATCAGTGTGTCAAATAGTGTATGTGATTTGTAATGTATCTGTTCATTTAATATGTTGTTTGGTTGTAATGTGTGATATCTGTATATTTCAAATTGTTCAGCTGTGTTTAGTTTTCTACTTTTTGGTAAGTAGTGTAATATTTCCATGTTGTGTTCTATGTTTGTGTAGCTGTGGTTTTCGTTATGTAAATGTGTGGCAAATGTGGAATGTATGTAGTTTGTGGTGAGGGCTTTTAAATGTTCAGAAAACCTGGAAGAAAAAGATCTTCCCGTCTGGCCGATGTAGAATTGTTGACAATCATTGCAATTTAATTTGTAAACCCCTGTTTTGCTGTATGTGTCAATGTCTTTGTTAGTATTGTTTATGTGTTTTCTAATGGTGTTGTTGGTTCTGTAAGCTACTTTATAATTTTGTTTCCTAAATGTGTTTGCAATTTTATGTGTATTGGAGTTGTAGTATGTAAGTGTTATGTATTTACTGGGTTGTGTGCTGTTGGTCAGATGTGTTTTACTTTTTGTGTTGAGGATTCGTTTATGTAGTTTATTTATTAATTCAGGGTTGTATCCGTTTTTGACTGCTATGTATTTAATTGTGTTTAATTCATCTTGGTGGTCATGTGTGTTTAGGGGTATTGACGTGAGCCTATGGAGCATGTAGTTGAAAGCTGCATGTTTGTGTTGAGTTGGGTGGTTGGATGTGTTGTGTATGACCATGTCTGATGTGGTGGGTTTTCTGTATATTTTGTATGTGTGTGTGTTGTTTGTTTTGGTGATTGTAAGGTCTAAAAAGTTTATGCTATTGTTTAATTCTATTTCAAGTGTGAATTTTAATTTATGGTGTAAAGTGTTAATGTATTTATGGAAATTTTCTATTTGTCTTTTGTTGCCATTGTAAAGCAGTAAAATGTCATCGACATACCTGTGCCAATATATTATTTTATCGGTGTATTTGTTGTTGTTCAGTATGTGTTTCTGTTCTATGGTGTGTATGAATATTTCTGCTAGTATACCTGATATAGGGGAGCCCATGGGTAGTCCATCTGTTTGTGTGTAATACATGCTATTGTGTGCGAAATAATTTTGATCTGTGATAATTTTAGTTAGATGGATGATCTCGTTTATGTGTGTTTCGGGTGTGTTATTTATTTTTAGTAATTGTTCTAATGTAATTATGGTTTCTTTTATGGGAACATTGGTGTATAGGTTTGTTATGTCGAATGAAGCGAGTGTGGAATTGTGGGGAATGTGTACATGTTGATTTTTATTCACTAGATCTATATTATTTTTGACAGTGGTGTTGTTTGTTAAATTTATGCTATTTCTGATCAATTTATCTAAATGTCTAGCTATTTTGTGGGCAGGTGCTTGTGTGTTGTTTATAAGTGGTCTGATGGGAATGTTGGGTTTGTGTAATTTCGGTAGTGCATTTAGTGTAGGGGCTTTTGGTTTAATTTGTTTTAGATATTTGATGTTGTCAGGTGATACTATGTGTTTTGTGTTATTTAGGGTTTTGTTTATTTGTTTGTGATATTTAGGGGTGGGGTCTTTATTTAATTTAGTGATGTTGTTTTCCTTAAAAAATGTTTCAATTTTGTTATTTAAAGCCTGTTTTTCTATTATAACATTAATATTACCTTTATCTGCTTTAAGTATTGTTAGGTTATGTTCGTGTAATTTTTGTTTTATGTTTTTTAGTGTTTGGATTTCATTATTGTGTTGTTTATTTTCGTATTTTTGTGTGTGTTGTAATTTACGCTTTATTTCATAACGTATTGTATCATGGTCTTGGTTTAGTGTGTGTTGTATGGCTGTTTCAGCGTCTAGGACTATGTCACGTGTATGTTTACTATTACCGTTATTATTTGTATTGGTACCTAAATTGTGTTTTAGACCTTTATCTAAGAGGTTTATTTCTGCGTTAGTGAAAATGGTAGTTATTTACACGCACTGTAAATACAACAACTACCATTTTCACTAACGCAGAAATAAACCTCTTAGATAAAGGTCTAAAACACAATTTAGGTACCAATACAAATAATAACGGTAATAGTAAAAATACACGTGACATAGTCCTAGACGCTGAAACAGCCATACAACACACACTAAACCAAGACCATGATACAATACGTTATGAAATAAAGCGTAAATTACAACACACACAAAAATACGAAAATAAACAACACAATAATGAAATCCAAACACTAAAAAACATAAAACAAAAATTACACGAACATAACCTAACAATACTTAAAGCAGATAAAGGTAATATTAATGTTATAATAGAAAAACAGGCTTTAAATAACAAAATTGAAACATTTTTTAAGGAAAACAACATCACTAAATTAAATAAAGACCCCACCCCTAAATATCACAAACAAATAAACAAAACCCTAAATAACACAAAACACATAGTATCACCTGACAACATCAAATATCTAAAACAAATTAAACCAAAAGCCCCTACACTAAATGCACTACCGAAATTACACAAACCCAACATTCCCATCAGACCACTTATAAACAACACACAAGCACCTGCCCACAAAATAGCTAGACATTTAGATAAATTGATCAGAAATAGCATAAATTTAACAAACAACACCACTGTCAAAAATAATATAGATCTAGTGAATAAAACTCAACATGTACACATTCCCCACAATTCCACACTCGCTTCATTCGACATAACAAACCTATACACCAATGTTCCCATAAAAGAAACCATAATTACATTAGAACAATTACTAAAAATAAATAACACACCCGAAACACACATAAACGAGATCATCCATCTAACTAAAATTATCACAGATCAAAATTATTTCGCACACAATAGCATGTATTACACACAAACAGATGGACTACCCATGGGCTCCCCTATATCAGGTATACTAGCAGAAATATTCATACACACCATAGAACAGAAACACATACTGAACAACAAATACACCGATAAAATAATATATTGGCACAGGTATGTCGATGACATTTTACTCCTTTACAATGGCAACAAAAGACAAATAGAAAATTTCCATAAATACATTAACACTTTACACCATAAATTAAAATTCACACTTGAAATAGAATTAAACAATAGCATAAACTTTTTAGACCTTACAATCACCAAAACAAACAACACACACACATACAAAATATACAGAAAACCCACCACATCAGACATGGTCATACACAACACATCCAACCACCCAACTCAACACAAACATGCAGCTTTCAACTACATGCTCCATAGGCTCACGTCAATACCCCTAAACACACATGACCACCAAGATGAATTAAACACAATTAAATACATAGCAGTCAAAAACGGATACAACCCTGAATTAATAAATAAACTACATAAACGAATCCTCAACACAAAAAGTAAAACACATCTGACCAACAGCACACAACCCAGTAAATACATAACACTTACATACTACAACTCCAATACACATAAAATTGCAAACACATTTAGGAAACAAAATTATAAAGTAGCTTACAGAACCAACAACACCATTAGAAAACACATAAACAATACTAACAAAGACATTGACACATACAGCAAAACAGGGGTTTACAAATTAAATTGCAATGATTGTCAACAATTCTACATCGGCCAGACGGGAAGATCTTTTTCTTCCAGGTTTTCTGAACATTTAAAAGCCCTCACCACAAACTACATACATTCCACATTTGCCACACATTTACATAACGAAAACCACAGCTACACAAACATAGAACACAACATGGAAATATTACACTACTTACCAAAAAGTAGAAAACTAAACACAGCTGAACAATTTGAAATATACAGATATCACACATTACAACCAAACAACATATTAAATGAACAGATACATTACAAATCACATACACTATTTGACACACTGATCCATACACATAATTCGAACCTCAGCGCCAACCCCTTCCCACCATCAACCCCCACCACACACTCCATTCCGTAACGGTTATTCTGTAATCGACAGTTAGTACTCAACCCACTGAAGAAGAGAAACAACATCTTGAAACGTTTGGGAAGTGACAATAGTAAGTTCATAAGTGAAAGTATATATATATTATTAAATTAACAAGTGAACGAAGAGGATGCAACAAGATAATTCTCATATTTCTTCTTCTTCATGTTATAATTCAAATTATAACCATTATTATCTAGCTATTATAAGCTTATTTACTACTTGATGAAGTAGTAAATAAGCTTATAATAGCTAGATAATAATGGTTATAATTTGAATTATAACATGAAGAAGAAGAAATATGAGAAACTAAATCTTGTCAATAATTGTATGAAAAAAGAACAGTTTTAATGTAAACTTATTAAACAAACTATACTGTATAATACTAGAATCGTTATTATTAGAATAATATTCTAGTAAGGAAGATATGATTAACCAGTAAGTATAAACAAAGTAAATAATGAAACAAGATACATGGACTAAACCTTCAGAATACTGATACTGAAGATAATAACAACTAGAATAAGTAAGAAAACAATATTAAAGGACAAACTATGTTGTCAAAGCTTCAGTAAATTGTGAAGAATGTTTTAGAATAATGATGTAATAGGAAGAAACATGTATTTTCAAGGTATGAATGAAATTAAGGGTCAATATCATAGGCAAATGAGCCTAGAACAATTGTATGTTATTCATAGTAAATAATTGTTAAGTTATGTCATTATTATTGTAGTGAAAGTTGAATAAGGGTATCAAGAACAATGTAAAGTAATTGTCTGATAGCAAAAGTAATTATTTTAAACGTACGAAAGAAACTAAGGTGTCCACTACAATGGGCCAGTGGGCCCTATACCTGAATAACTTATTTCTACTATTTGTAAACAATTATTGCTAATAATTGTCATTATTAGTGTAACAAAAGTGAAAGCCAAGGATCAAGAACAATTTAGAATAGTTGTCTTGTATTAAAAACAAGAATAAAATTGTTAAAATATGAAAAATTAATGTTCAAACTATAATAGGCCAATATGCCTAGACAAATTATGTATGTTAATTGTAAGAAATTATTATTGATTTTTGTCATTAGTATTGTTGTAAATGTTGTAGGGAGTTATAAGGAACAATTGTGATCAGTTATATCCCAATAAAGTTAAGTAATATTATTAGAAGAAAGAGAATTAGGATGTCAGGAACACAGGTTGGGTTATGCCTAGTTAGCCAAACATGGCTTTTATAAATTGGGACATTATTAAATACTGTAAATGATGTTACACTCAATGGTTAGTAAGTAAATATCATTCTTTAATTTTCTTAATTCTTAACCTCATATTATGAGTACAAATGTATGCCTACTTATAAGTAACTTTACTAATGAAAAGACTTTTTAAAAAAGAGACTTGTGTCCATGTTAACAGCAAAGATGACTATTACTGAAGCTCTGAGAACTGTCATATGATAATGGGATGACAGTGTATCAGTTAGAATAATCAACAACTTATTAAGGCACACTTTAAGGAGGTATGTTTTAATCATTTTGCACACATCATTCCAGAAGTCTGTTCTAAAAACAATTATAATCAAACTGCTGTTTCAACAGTACTAATAATGCAGCATGGCAAAATTTAAACCATTTTTATTGGTCTGAACGTTTGTTTCAAGCTGAATGTACCAAATATGTTTGTAATAGGTTTATAATTTAAGATGTGAAGTATATGAACCCTTTACTAGTACCTGTTCATTAGACAACAAATAATAACTATAATTTCCATTAATTTTGTTAATGTTCTTTACCATTCATTATTTAGTTATTTTTTTACTGTCAGGAAAAGTTCTGATGTAATTTCAGTACGTGTTATTTTTGGTCTCTCTCTCTCTCCTCCTCTCATTGTATTTTTTGAAAAAACATAAAAAACTGACACTCCTCTGTATGTGTCCACATTGCATACAATTAAAAAAATTAAAAACATACTTGTGATCTTGCAAAAGAGGATTAGTCCTCTGTGTGTTTTAATGATAATTGTTATTATAGCTATTGAGTTATTCTTAGATGACATCATTAATCTTATTGGTAATGGTGTAAAAGCCTTCCCACAGCGGTTGCAGGTTTGGGCTGATTTCTTTCTTCCTTATCATGTTATAGAACTAAGCCTGGCAGCAAGTGTGAGCCCTGAAGAAATTGCAACCAGTCTTCATCTTTGTATTTGCCAAAATAAAGTTGTTCTGAGCCAGGTCATGTAAATTCAGGTTAGGCCAAGTTGCTCATTAGACTTTGTCTAAATTTTAAAGATATAAAGTGTTGATAAAGATTTTAGGACCGTACACTAAAAACATTGTTTGCACATATGAGTAGGAAGCAGATGTATTAATATAATATGTTACCCAACAAGATACAGGAACAATTATGTATATTTAATTAAGTAGTTAGTGGACTTAAAACCTGCAGTAGAAACTCCAGTTTTTATAAAACAAATAGGGAGAGAATTGAAGATTTGATGTTTTTAAATGTTATATCTATTTTCTTCACAATGGCTGGTTATTTGTAATCACGTTTTCTCATAATGTATGTTGTTAATGAGACCTTTTTTTAAGGGTATGAAAAACAACAACAGATATTGGTATTTGAAAAAAGGTGAATTTTATTGGTACATACTAAAGTATAGAGTCAAATTTGTTTCTATTCATTAACAAAGGTCCGTACTGTAATAATTTTGTGTGTAATATACAAGCATTCTTTAATATGTTTACGAGATTCTCCCAATTTTATTTGCATTAATTCAGACCGCAGTAACATTAAATTCCACTGTAACCCATTATTATTAATACTTAATCATTTGCATGTTAACAGAAACTGCACATTGCTTTTTATTGCATTATGTTGAAAAAAGGATTTTAATGTACTTGTTTGGTTATACATTAGATTGTACTAGGTTCTAAATTGGAAGTACGTCTTAATTCCGGTACTTTGAATAAATACAGCCTTTAATGTTATATACAGCCTTTGAATGTACCGTACACTAACTAAGGAAATGTCTGTCAAGTCTAATTAATTTTAAAAATCTAAAAGGTTAAGTTAAATAATTAAACGTAGCCACAACCTCCCAAAATCGTCTCTGTACCGTAATTATGTGCAATAAATGTAAACTAATTTCTGTACTTCCAATAAATACACCCTTTTATGTACACGAACAAAGTAAATTTTATTTAAGTTACTTTGTCGTACATAACCTCCATAAGCTGGCATTACTTACTTCGAATATATACAGCCTTTTATCCATACAATAAATACAGCCTTTGAATATACATTAACTAAGGAAATGTCTGTAAAGTCTAATTAATTTTAAAAATCTAAAAGGTTAAGTTAAATAATTAAACGTAGCCACAACCTCCCAAAATCGTCTCTGTACCGTAATTATGTGCGATAAATGTAAACTAATTTCTGTACTTCCAATAAATACACCCTTTTAATGTACACGAGCAAAGTAAATTTTATTTAAGTTACAAGGTCGTACATAACCTCCATAAGCTGGCATTACTTACTTCGAATAAATACAGCCGTTAATGTTATATACAGCCTTTTATCCATACAATAAATACAGCCTTTGAATGTACACTAACTAAGGAAACGTTTGTTAAGTCTAATTAATTTTAAAAATGTAAAAGGTTAAGTTATATTGTTAAACGTAGCCACAACCTCCCAAAATCGTCTCTGTACCGTAATTATGTGCGATAAATGTAAACTAATTTCTGTACTTCCAATAAATACACCCTTTTAATGTACACTAACAAAGTAAATTTTATTTAAGTTACATTGTCGTACATAACCTCCATAAGGTGGCATTAGTTACTTGTGAAGAAAACTGTTGGATATACACATCGGACACCGAAATGTAGTACACGCGCGGCGACGGATGTTACATTTTGCCGCTGACTATTCCCCAAGACCCATTTGTTTCATTCAAAACATATATGGGATGATGTAAAGATATATGGGATGATGTAAAGACGTTAATAAGTAGCCTTAATTTCACATTTTCGAACATCCGAATTGGGTATATATTTTACTACGAAGCGCAGAGGTCTAAGTACCAAGAGTTTCGGAAATATGAAGACCACGTTAAAATTTATTTAACATTACATGAAACTATAGAACTTAATTACACTCACAAAGTATTTTTTATTACATCTCACATGTCTATAGAAGAATTAGTTTATGTTTAATAAACATAAACATATGTATAATCTAAACAATATTAACAATTTTTTACTTGAAGTAATTTTTTACTCTCTATAACACTTTTTTGGACGACTCCACATAAATTATTAATGATAAGTACGTTTATAAGCCTGTAACCAGTAATCCTAACACGTCAGCTGTTTGACACTACTCTTCTGTCATTCATCGAATTATACGAAGAGTTGGTTACTTAAATGTTAAAAATGATGTTTAAGTAAATATAGAGTAATTACAGTGAAAATAATAATGGCATCGGGGTAGTTTATTGTAATTCATTAGATACACGTTACTAGCTTTTAAATAAAACACATTTCATTTATATTAACGAAATGGCAAGTCCAAGAACTCGACGTGTTCTATATCAGTTGGCTCCGCAATATGATAACCTAGTAAGTACTTATTTTAATTAAATGTGAAAGCATTGACCCATTACTTTTGCCTGGATCAATGCAACCACTAACATGATAGGTCAAGAATTACAATAACAGTATTGGTGATATTGAAATTTTCATATACTAATTCCTCTTCGTAGAGTGGACTTAACAAAGCTCTGGCGCTCATAAGATTGATAGAAATTCAGTACTAAAATATTAAGAATCGAATGCTGTTACTATACATCTGGTTATATGAAAGAATGCCTAGCCTAATATAACATATTGAACTTTATAATGTACTTAATTACGTTAAATTTTTTTAACGATTTGTATACATTTTTTCAACTCGCAACACTAATATTTTAAAAAATCTTAGTTTTGCCTTTGTAAAATGTTTTTATCTAAAATATTAGTGTTCCGTGTCGGAAAATGCATACTTATCGTTATTGATATCTGGACACGTCATGGACAACAGAACCAAGAATAAGTTTGTATATTGCTTGGTAATTACGAAGTCTAGTTACAATATAATACATTCACATGATTTTATTGTGTGTGTGTTTTCTGCACAGCACCGGGATCCAGCTGACCTGTTGACATGATTGTGAACTTCACTTTGATCTCATGGTGTTATTCTTAAAGTTACCCAAGTCCACTAAGGTGAATTTATGGAAAACTGAAATTAAAGGTTTTCAAATGAATTTATAAATCATAAATTTATTAAACTGATTTTCAAGGTTAATTTTTATTAATAGAGTTCTTTATTGATTACACAGTTTTTGAAAAATGAAAAGAAAAATATAAACTAATAAACAAAAAAATAAAATGTCTTTTTTGAAACAACATTGGACTTGGATAGTTTTGCCACTAACCCCTCCGTATATCACACATTAAATTATTTCAACGACCTTTATAAAAACCATCCTAATAGCTACTCAACAGAAATTCTCTAAAGATATTTATTTTAGAAATTTACAGAAGGTAGTGAAAAGTATGGTCATATTGTGTGAGTGCATGCACACACGCGCACACATACTCACAAATAGTGAAAAACATAAACAAAACAAATTATTTATCCAACAGTTAAATTTTATGTTTGAGTGGTACCTCATACTAATGGCATCCAAACTTTGTTATTTGTTGCTGATTTGTTGTTGTTTTTGTGTGTGTTGAGCATCTGGTTAAATTGTATAAACTTATCAGATACTGTGGAATAAACAATAACAATAACTCTTCAGTGTGTCATTGTATGATAAAGATTTAATATATTACTGTGGACATTTTCCCCGCATTCCAGATTGAGCTCATTTCTAGTAATTACTTTGTTTCAGTCTCAGTACTTACCAGTAGGCTACTTCAGATTTCATGTTGCTACTAATTGTTCACATCTCTTATTGTTGTAGCCACTTTACTCTAAATCTTTTTTTTTTTTTTTGTGAAATAGATCATTTTGATGAGTTCAGTATGCGTATTAGGCTATATCTTTGCAAGTTGTATAATTTTTGTGAAGTTTGACAGCCTATTGGTCCTGACAATAACATACTGTAACTTACTATGATTGTGTAACTTAATTTCTCAATATTTAATTAATAAAGTTGTGTCAGTAGTTATAATCACAAACAGAAATAGCACTGTTGCACACCGCTACAGAATTTTTTTCCCGATTAGTGCTTCAAAGATTCACAGCTCATCACCAGATCGGAAATGTACAATAATGGAACGAGACAATGCCTTTATACCTCTACTGTCCTTACAGCGCATACACATTTTCATAAACTAGTCTTGAAGTAAACACCCTTACCTTCTGGTTATTAACTCATTGGCAGGTTCAGTCACCTACTGTGTTGATATTTTTACATTTATTTCTAGTACATTCTGTGTGTGTGTGTGTGTGTATGTGTGTGTGTGCACGCGCGCGTGTGCGTTTCTATAACCAACACTTTAATACCTCCCTCAGTCATTGCTTTTAACTATTTATAAGTTCCTTTTTGGCATAGTTTGGTATGCATTATATTGTCAAAACCATTACCTCTTTCAGTAATTTTGATGTAAACAATAATGTAGGTAATACCCTCTTCATCCAGTCCTATCACTGCCTGTGGGCACGGTCACTCACTGTTCACCCGTATTTCAAACATTCCGTGTGTGATATTTACTTTCTATCCCTAATGTTCTCTATCCGCCCACTACTTTTTACTTTTTAATTATATTATAAAATATTTCTTCATTATCAAAATTAGTTTTAATAGGCATTAAATTATCTAACCCTTTCTCCATTTCCTTCAATATTTCTAACTCCTCTTAAGTCTTCTTTCAACTGTATTATTAACTACTTTTAAAATCTCATAGTTTCCAAGTGGATTAATAAACTTGTGATTCTCTTCTACAAAATGTCTTGCATATAAAAAATGTCTTGTTCTGTTACCTTCTCGTTTATGTTCAGACAACCTGCATTCGAATTGCTGTCCTGTCTCGCCTAGGTACACTTTGTTCCATTCACTGCATTTTAATTTATAAACTCTGCTTTTATGTAAGATTGGGTTCTTCTATATATATTCATTGTTTATTTTATCAAATACTGTTTCACATTTTTTTAATTTCAATGTCTACTCCGTATTATTTAGAACATTGTATAACTTTTCTGGTATGTGTTCCTACGTATGTCAATGATCCTACATAGTTTCTTTGTTTTGATTCATTTTTAGCTTTCTTCTTGTTAATATTTTCCGTAACTTTATCCACTATATTGGTGTTATAGTTGTTATTCTTTACAATTCTCTTTATCTGTTTTACCATCCTATCGTTTGTTTCTGTTTCCTTTAAGCAGTTTTGAGCCCTGTAGCAAAATTAATTTATTTCCGTCATTCTATAAAGGGTGGTAAGATTCTTTCAGAGTAATTATATCAGGATACGATTCATTCCTAAATATTTTGAACTGAAGTTTTTCATGCGCTCATGGTCCCGGGTTCAATTCCTGGCGGAGGCTCCGTACGGCGTGCACTCAGCGTCGTGAGGCAGAACTGAGTAGGCGCTGAGATAACAGCGCTACCTCCTGGCTGTGAATACCACAACTAGCGGCTAGTGGCGTGTAGTACTAGCCATACACCGTCACACTAACACAAAAGCTGCGCGGTACGCCTTGGTCCTCAACGGATTGTTGAGCGGAGGATGTGTGAAGTTTTTCATTATCTTTAATCTGTATGTTTAAATCTAAGTAACTTATTTTCTTACCTCCTATTTCTTCTTTAAACTGTAAATTGTTATACTTACTATTGACCTGATTTACAAACGATTGAACTTCTTCTATACTTCCTTCCCAAATTATCAATATGTCATCATCATACCTAGGCCACAATTTTAAGTACCTAAATACGATGAGTATGGCAGGTAAGGAGACAATTCAACCTTTAATTCTGTGATCGCAGCAATTTTAACGTAAACAACAACATAGGTAACACTATTTTCTTTAGTGGTGTGTTGAAATTATTAAAAGAAAGAGGGAATGGTTTTGACAATACAATGCATACCAATCTATGCCAAAAAGGAACTTAAAAATAGTTAAAAGTAATGAATGAGAGAGGTTTTAAAGCATTAGGTATAGAAAGGGATGTACACACACACACGGAATGTACTAGAAATAAATGTAAAAGTACTGACACAGGTGACTGAACCTGCCAATGAGTTTGTAGCGGGGCATTTTTGGGCATACCTGGGGTAATAACAGAATTTGTATTTTTTCATAAATAACTTTATCCCTTGTTGAGTGATAGGGACAGAAATTATAGACTTGGGTAAATTTGTTATTTGGAAACGATCGCAACGTGGCTGCACTGTTGTTGACTGTGACAATTATTTAATGATATTGAGTGGACAGTTTTAATAACAGCCAACAACTGTACCAAGGTCAACAAATGACGAACACGAAACAAGTAAACAAATTATGCAACGAGACGATCAGGCGATGTGTTGCGTCACTGAGTTACATAACGCGGTGTGTCATCAGTTTCGTCAGACACTCAGCAAACGAAAGTAGTGTACTGGCGCAAGGATATAAACTGGAAAACAAAGACAATTGAACATACTACAACAGCGCTTCAAAAAATAGCGCTGTTTTCTCTTCCCAGTATAACGCCATCACCACTCGCGAGTGGTCTGTATAAAAGTTACAAAACGTAAGTGCGGGCCCGCATACAACCAAAAATGTGAATCTTTTTATATATATATAGAATACAAACAGTTTTTCGGACAATATTCATCCAAAATTAACAGTTCGGCAGAAAAATGTGATAGTGCGAACTATAAAACAGTACACGCCATGAGGAGACTTCTACCCGTAAACAGGAAAGTAGACATTCAAAATAATAATTAAAAATGCTGGGTTTTTCTTTTTTAAAAAATTAAATAAAATGGGGAATAAATTTTGAAGAAAGTATAAAATATTAAAAAATGAGATCTCTAAAGTAGCTTTGTGTGTGTATGTGAGAATATGGTATTATTATAGTTTATCGTAATAAGAAGGCTGGTTTGCGTTCCCATTATAATTCTTAATAAATGTATTTCAAGAATCTGTTATTGTATTGCGAGTAAGTAAATTAAAAGAGATTCAAGGTAATTAACAACTATTGTTCACGAACAAATTTTGCCTGTACGATTTTATAAATATGAAATATGAATAATAATAAAGTATTAATAACATTCAATTATTGATGAACATAAATGATTGTTATTATTTCAGCAACCACATTCTGTTCTCCTAGTTCGCTGATTCGAACCTTGGTAATTTTCTTATTACAGTTGGTAACAAGATGGCGCTCGAAGGAGTTATTTAGTAAATAATTGAATTTAAAAACCAAATCCCTTAGGTTTATCAAATATCAATTTGTTTAATACTGTACAATTGGCTTCCGAACGTAGGGACGATTTATATAATATAATTATATAAATTTAAGCCTACGGGGAGAACAGAATGGTTGTTTGGAGTTTGTATTTACGTATATACGTAAGATGGACGTTAAAGGTTATGTTTGATATTGGTGAGTAGAATATTTTTTTTGATAAGTATGCGTTACATCTGGTAAGATTGTATAAAAAAAAAATATATATTAAAAATTTTAAGAAAGATGGCAGATAATAGTGCTGTCAGCTTATCTGACAGTCAGTTTAGTAGCGATTCGGGAGTTCAAACGAATGATAATGTAGAGAGTCAGTTGACCGAATCAAAAATAATGAAAGATGTCGAATATCAATCGACACCTATCCAAAATAAAAAAAATGACGATACGTATGAAATGTTGAAAGCAATACAAGCAATGATAGAAAACCAGAGTGTAAAGTTAGACGAACACAAAAACGAAATGCAAGATTTTAAAAGTAGTATAAATAAGAAGTTCGATATTCAAAAGAATAGTTTTGAGGAGTTATTAAAAAATCAGAATAAAGAGTTGAAACATGAGATACAAGAAATTAACAAACATTGTGAAAATACCAAAGTAGAATTTACTAATAAAATCAGCCAAGTAGAAACTAAGTTAGATGATTCAATACAAAAGATAGATATTAAATTTAATGAAATAGATAGCCAGATAGACAGAGTTGAGAAGCAAATCAATGAGAATAATGAAATATTAATAAATTCAATGAATGAGTATAATAATGACATAGAATCTAAAATTATTAAATGTAATATTGAAACTGAATGTAAGTTGAGTAGCGTAGTAATGACAGTGGAAAAATATAGTCAGAATATTGATGAACACCAAAGTAAGATAGATTCTAAAATATATGAAATTGAAAGTAATTATAAGACAGAAATACAAGCAGTAAATGAATCTATTGAAGTAATAGCAAAAAATAATGTACAGTCTGAATATAGTAATGACAAAAAATTGTATTCACTTGAACAAAATAATATGCGAGATGAATTAAGTTTAGTGAAAAATCAAAATGTAAACAATGTTACTGAGCACATATTTATGACACGAGATACAAATAATGAAGTAGAATTAGAAACTTTCAATTGTGACAATCGTAGAGTACACCCAATGCAATTTTTAAATAGGGTTAGGGAGTTTAATCGGTTTAATGGTAGTAGCTGGGAGGTTAAGTTGCTGAAGATTATCAAATGTTTTAAAGGTAGTGCCGAGATATGGTCGGAAGTACACCATACCGAATGGGAAAGTTATGAAGATTTTGAGATAGCTTTTCGCAACAAATATTGGTCAGAAGAAGACCAAGAAATACTAAGAAGTAAAATAATGGGTAATGGGAATTTTGGTAGGATTAATAACCACCTAACCATATATGTGATGACCATTTATAACGAAGCAAAGTATTTAGAACCGCCGTTGCCATTCCGGTCATTTGTACGACATATTAGCAAACACCTGCCCAGAGAGGTGCAAATAACGTTAATGACTAGAGAGATTACAAATATAAGCGAGTTAGAAAACATGTTAGATGTATTACAGAATATAGGGGAACGCGACATGGGACGACGTCCAAACACACCAGTAGTACCACACCATAATAATAATAATAATAATAATTTCCATCATAACAGGGGTACACAGAATTTTCATAGAGGAGCGCGGGGAGGAAGTTTCGATAATAGGGGCGAGAGTTGGAGGTGTAGAGCCTGTGAAATTGATAACTATGCTAATAGAACGAATTGTTTTAGATGTCATCGAACCAGGGAGTGCGCCAGAAACGAGAGGACAAACCCACCACCAAATCAACAGTCGAGAGGAGGAGAATTTTATAGAGGAGCGCCTCGAGGAGGAGGAAATCACAATAGAGGTCGAGGAGGAAATCATCAAGCTGTGGCAGGTCCATCCACGGAAAACTGAGGAAGACAATGGGGAAGCGGGCCCAACCATTGTCAACGGAGGACCGGGTCCAAGTAATTAACGAATACACAAACAACGTCATCAAGATGGATATGGCAAAAGAGTTGTTAGAAGAAGAGGAGAACAAGGTGGTGGAACGCAGAACAGGATTGACTGAGGTGACGATTAACATGGAAGGTAAGAATTATAAAACTTTAATTGATACCGGTAGCGAGATATCAGTAATTTCCGAAAATGTCATGGGTGAATTAAAAGAGTTAAACAAGAATATACCGTCATTACCAGTTGCAGGGGTTACAGTAGTGGGGGTAACTGGGGTGAGAAGTAAAAGAATAACCAGACAAGTACAATTAAATATTTTAATAAATGAAGTTGAATTTGAAAACACTTTCCTAGTAGTTAAAGGGTTAAGTCTAGATGTAATATTGGGAAATGATTTTTTGGAAAGAAACGGAGCAGTGATAGATTTTAATAAACAAATAGTAAAATTTGAGAAGGGGAATAAACCAGTCAGAATAGAGTTTAAGAAAGTAGTAAATGAAGCTAAAGTCACTGGAATAAAAATGTTACATAAGCAGATAAGCGATAGAGAGATAGAGACTAAAATAAATATATGTCTAGAGAGTGATGGTCTAGAAAATGAGGAGTGAGAGATGCATGAGCGTAATGAGAGTGTGTGGGCAAATAGAGCCGATAAATTTTTCAATGAAAATACAATTGTAGGAAATACTCAACAACAGGAGCTGTGGGCAGTTGTCGAGCAGTACAGAGAGGTGTTTGATGAATCACCAGGGAAAGCAAAGGACTACATCTGCGAGTTGAAAGTTCGGAAACACGCACCATACATGCAGAGAAGCTACCCAGTGCCGTTTTCGAAGAGGAGGGCTGTTCAGGAGGAATTAGACCGTATGATGCAAGGAGGCATAATTGAACGCTCAGTATCGCATTATTCAAATCCTTTGGTGGTAGTGATAAAGAAGGATGGCAAGGTAAGGTTATGTTTAGATGCTAGGAAAATTAATCAAATTATTATACCTGACAGAGAATCTCCGGAACCCATAAATGAGATTTTACAAAAGTTTAGCGGAGTCAAATACATGACGTCCTTAGACCTGACCGCTGGATACTGGCAGGTGCCATTAGCAACAGAGAGCAGGAAATACACAGCTTTTCTTTTTAACGGTAAGAATTACCAGTTTAAACGCTTACCTTTTGGATTAAACACCAGTGTTGCCAGTTTTATCAAATGTTTAGATAATATTTTACAACCTACGGACTTAGACTTTTTAACTGTATATGTCGATGATATTTTGATAGCCTCTAGAACATTCACTGAACATTTAGAACACATAGAATATGTATTAGATAAGCTACAAGTAGGGGGTTTAACAGTGAATTGGGACAAGTCTAAGTTTCTGCAGACAGAAATACACTTTTTAGGATTCATCATTACACAGGAGGGGATATTAGCCAACCCTGACAAAGTCGAAGCCATAATGCGATTCCCTGAACCTAAAAACATTAAGCAACTACAGAGTTTTTTAGGATTATGCAATTTTTACAGGAAATTTCAGGAGAACTACGCACACACAACATCCAAACTGAGTGCTGTCCTGCAGAAGAATAAACAGTGGAGATGGGGCGATATGGAACGAACTGCTTTTAATGAAATTAAGAGAAAGTTCAGTCACATGATCATGATGAATCATCCCGATTTTAATAAGATTTTTTATTTGCAGACCGACGCCAGCAATGTAGCGCTAGGTGCCGAGTTATACCAGGAGAGCTGCGACAAGGAACACCTAACGATCGCCTTCGCCAGTAGATCGCTGTTATCGGCGGAAAAGAATTACACGACAACTGAGAAGGAACTACTAAGTATTGTGTTTGCCGTGGGTAAATTCCGCACCTACATCCTAGGGAATACTACGATAATCCGGACGGACCACAAGGCACTGTCATTTCTGAATTCATGTAAGCTAACACACAGCCGCTTAACCAGGTGGGTATTAGCCTTACAAGAGTATAACTTTTCATGGGAGTACATAAAGGGGTCAGATAATAAGGTACCAGATACACTTTCTAGAGTAGATGTTATAGATAATAAAACTGGTAGGGACCTTAAAGAAATAGAAATTTTTAGACTAACTAGGGAAGATAGAATTTTTGGTGAGGAATTAAGTGACATAAAAAACTTGCAAAGATCTGATAGCAAACTGGGTAAAATAATTGTTAGTTTAGAAACAGATGTAGCGGGATCAGAATATAATGAGCGATTTCAAATATATCAAGGTATTTTGTTTAAAAAAATCGATGGTGGGGAGCGTGATTGGAGGTTAATTATACCTGATGGGTTAATAGATAAAATTGTTTGGGATTGTCATATAAGGTATGGTCATTTTGGTGCGAGGAAGTGTGCGAATGTTTTGAAAGAGTCATGTATATTTAAAAATATGGAGAAGAGAGTGAGGAAAGTGTTGAGAGTGTGTGATTTATGTCAAAAATCGAAAGTAGTGAATTATAGAGTGGAAGGAGAGATGAATTATATAAAAGTAGATAAGCCTTTTGATCTAGTTGCGGTGGATTTATATGGACCATTACCCAGAGGTAGAGGGGGTGTGTTATATGTATTTGTAGTTTTAGACACTTTTTCAAAATTTGTAAAGTTATATAGTATTAAGAGAGCAACTAGTAAGGTGCTTAGCGAAAGAATAGTAAAAGATTATATGCTTAATGTGGGAAAGCCGAAAATTATATTATCTGACCATGGTCCACAGTTTATAAGCGGCAAGTGGCGACAGACGCTTGGATGGGAAGGCATCATACCCAAGCATACGGCAGTGTACCATCCTCAGTCGAATCAAGCAGAACGGGTGATGAGAGAGATTGGCAGGATATTCCGGGCGTACTGTCACGCCAAACACACAGAATGGCCATCCTACGTAAAGAAAGTAGAGGAGTGGCTGAATTGTACCACCCATGAGTCCACGGGATTTACGCCGCATGAGTTGATCAGGGGAACAAGGCCGCCCAGGATATTAGAACAACTTTTCACATACCCACCTGAAGGTCAAATTTTGGACAGAAACATG
Source organism: Magicicada septendecula (assembly GCA_034769895.1). Classification (NCBI taxonomy): domain Eukaryota; kingdom Metazoa; phylum Arthropoda; class Insecta; order Hemiptera; family Cicadidae; genus Magicicada; species Magicicada septendecula. The sequence continues at coordinate 493,772,886 of CM068367.1, forward strand.
AAGATTAGATTGGCTAACGAGAATTTACTTACTAGAGGAGAGCGACGAAAACAGAAACATGATGCTAAGGGTAAATGGACCAAATATGAGGTAGGTCAGTTAGTGTTAGTAAAAAGACATGATTTGTCCAGTGCTCAAGATAGGGAAATAAAAAAGTTTTTCTTGTTATATGAAGGACCTTATGAAATCATAGAAATAAAAATGCAGAATGCGTATGTGCTGAGGAACCCAGCGACGCAGGAAATAGTAGGTACTCAAAATGCGACGAATTTAAAATTATATAGGTCACTTTAATTGTTATGTTTATAAATAAGTTTTTCAAATATTATTGTATGTTTTCAGAAGGGATCCTCCCCCATTTTCGGGCGGTCACGATCTTACCAGTCCTGGCCGTGGGATTCGGAACTCGGAGGCGGGCCATGGTTGGCGGATCTTCCTTCGGGCGGTGAAAACAACGATGGTCCGGCTCCACCGAAATTGGTATAAAGTAGAAAACCTAACTGCACATTTGAACGGGGAGGGGGACCCCACAGGTACGTGACACAAATTATTTTTTTATACACTCCCGGTGCAGCGGTTTTGGTGTGCCTGTCACGTGCCTGCACTGCCTTAGAGTGTTTGTAAATAATGGAGGCTGCATTTAAGTAAAAGGCAGTGCATTCAAATTAAATTTTTTAGTGTCAAGGGCAAAACTAAAATGGAGCCTTTGACAATATTTTCTGATTGGCCCGAAACGACGAGTTTTGGGGCAAGACGTTTTGGCGCACGGTAGAAAGCGGGGTAGAAGAAATGGTAGGAGAGGGGGAGTAGTGTTTTAGAGGGGGGACGTGAATTCACGTAGTATATCTACCGGGTGCCGATGCGTTTTGCGGCAAGACCCGGCATTTCAGGCGGCTGCGACCTTCCTAGACGTAGAGTAAGTTTATGACAATAGAGTCAGCCTCCTATGTAAAAAAAAAAAAAAAAAAAAAAAAAAAAACCCAAACCCAAAATAATTTTGGATGTGTATAATTTAAAATTTAAAATATCAATTTTTGTTTTCTAAATTTTTTGAAATAGGTGACCAAATATAATTGTTAGATTTTAGTATCAGTGAGTATAGGAACGTTTTGAAGAAATGTGTAGTAATATAAGAACTTGTTATCAATACAAGATGTGGGGATAATTTTGGGGGGTAGACTGGTGTTCAATGAAGTGATAGAACAGTGGAGTGTGGAACTGCAACGGTTGAAGGTTTAGTTTTCAATTACTTAATTAGTTAGTAAGTTGCTGTCGCTGGGGTGGCATGTGCCCCAGTAGATAGCGGAAAGTGTTGGGGGTAACCGAGAGTGTTACCTCCATCGGAGGCCAACATGGCGAATATGCACGGCACACCTTTTGTACAATTTTATATTGTAACTTGATAATTGCCGTGTCGTGCATAAGAATAATGATGTAGACATGCCTGAAGGAAAAGATGATTTCCCCGACTTTTCGGGCGATTACTGCCTTACCAGCACTAATCGTGGTTTTGGCGAGCGGTTAGCTATGGTCATACCAAGTCCCTTGACCATAGCTGGCTTGAAATTGGTACAGATTTGAAATTTAATGGGGGGAGAACTTAGGGGAAATCCCGGAACTATGGAACAGCGGCTGCCACTCTGTTCGAGGAGGAACAGCAGAGCCAGGTGGTAGATCCGTCTTAAGGGTGTGTGATTATTTAACGAGAACATGATGATGTTCACTAATTATAAAACTTAATAGCGGAAGCAGAGACACGGAGAGGTAAAACCTGCTCCAAAATATACAGTCTCTGTGGAAGCGAAAAGGCGCCACAGTCTTACATAATTTGAAATAGTGTGTGTGGCTGGGAGGTTATCCAAGGGGATAACGTACTAAAATTTTGCTATATTTTAATTAATAATGATGATTTGCTACTCAATAATTTTGTTTGAATTTAAAAAATAGATGCACTAAATACTTCCTATATTGTGTTATTATGTCTTATTATGTTAATTGCATTAGTATGTTAGGTATAAGGATTATAGAAATATGATAATATGTTTTAATGTGTTTATAGATTTTAAAAGAAAATGAAAAATAGTTGTGATAGGTAAAATTTTCAATGGGTTGCAAAAGATAGAAATGGGTGATAGTAATTGTTTGAATAAAAGGTTTGAATCAGTCCAAGTTGAATTTTTGTGGGACATATAGATCTGTCCAAATTGAAGCCAAAGTTAAAGAAATAGTAGAGATGAAAATAATGTAATGTTGTTGTGAATTAATGTATGTTATAGAATTTTGAGAAGTATAAGTGGAGACACAGTAGAAATGGAGAGTTTATGTAGAGTTTTGAGCGATATATTGTTTATTTTGATGTTATTTTGTTGTAATTGTAGTGAGGTTAAGAGATTGAGATTTTTTGGGGATGTCAATTTTGTAGTAGGGGTAGTGTAATGTGGGAGTCCGCAACATAAGGGTTGGGACGGGATTTGGTATAGTTTTAGTGGGAAGGGGCCGCCTTAGGTAAAAATCCAGGGGCCAGAGAACGGGAATTGAGCTTTTGGGGGGGGGGGGGAAACACGTATCCTATGTACAAAGGGTTAGAGAGTATTTTTTTTATTATATATTGAGAGTAGATGGAGATTGGAGTTAAAATAGTAAGTAGTTAGAGGTAGAGAAGGGTTAGTAAATTTTTGATAGTGGGGTGTCATACTAGTTAAAGATTTGTAAGGGAGCGTTAGAGTAATAAAAGGGGAAGTTTATGAGTAAATGCCAAGTGGATAAAGTAAATTATAATGAATAATGTAGAATCACCCAGATTGATGAAAGAGAATGATAAATAAAATGGGGAAAACGAAGATTGAAGTTGGAAAAAAAAAAAAAAAAAAAAAAAAAAAAAAAAAAAAAAAAAAAATTATTGTAATTTTGAGAAACGAATTAATAAGAGTAAATCAAGTTTAAAAGTAATTTTCTGATTTTATATGCCAACTTAATGTGGGTAACATTTTAAATACCAATTGTTTATTTTAATGTGAATTAGAAGTGTATTATATTTTCTTATGTTATATTGTGTTTGTTAGTATTTAAGAGAATTTTATGAAGTTAACTATTTTAAGTGCATTTTTAAATTGGGGATGAGAGAAATGTAATATGGTAATGGGAAATGTGTATAAGTCGGTCGTCTGTTTATTTAAAATTCTGATGGGAATCAGGGCAATAATTTGAATTTTAGGATAAAGTTAAGAAGGGAAAGTAGATGGAATTTTAAGAGGGGTGTCATATTGTTGGTAAATATGTTATGATATATGTTAGTAATAAGTAAAAGACAAAACCAGTGCTTCTTAGCGCAAACCAGTACCGCTAGGGGGAAACAGATCAGTGGGGGATATGGTGTTGTATAAAGCCACTATTTGATATTTTGATTTGTTGTTTCAGTGTTTGGTGATGCTGTGGCGGCGGACCTGAGCTGGCCTACGCGTCAGAGCAGGGGCGTCAAGTATCTGTCTGACTCTACGGTGTTGGGATCTCGAGAGAGAAGTCCAGTATTGTCATGCAGATGCGGTCACAGTCACCGGACCAAGGGTGAGTTGATTATTCTTTTTTGTAAACCATACAGGGGGTTGTGGCGACATATCCTGGCTGATCCCTTTAGCAAGTATGAGTGTGTCAATGAGATTTTTTATGCTTCGGCATAAAATATCTCATTGAGGGGGTATTGTAGCGGGGCATTTTTGGGCATACCTGGGGTAATAACAGAATTTGTATTTTTTCATAAATAACTTTACCCCTTTTTGAGTGATAGGGACAGAAATTATAGACTTGGGTAAATTTGTTATTTGGAAACGATCGCAACGTGGCTGCACTGTTGTTGACTGTGACAATTATTTAATGATATTGAGTGGACAGTTTTAATAACAGCCAACAACTGTACCAAGGTCAACAAATGACGAACACGAAACAAGTAAACAAATTATGCAACGAGACGATCAGGCGATGTGTTGCGTCACTGAGTTACATAACGCGGTGTGTCATCAGTTTCGTCAGACACTCAGCAAACGAAAGTAGTGTACTGGCGCAAGGATATAAACTGGAAAACAAAGACAATTGAACATACTACAACAGCGCTTCAAAAAATAGCGCTGTTTTCTCTTCCCAGTATAACGCCATCACCACTCGCGAGTGGTCTGTATAAAAGTTACAAAACGTAAGTGCGGGCCCGCATACAACCAAAAATGTGAATCTTTTTATATATATATAGAATACAAACAGTTTTTCGGACAATATTCATCCAAAATTAACAGTTCGGCAGAAAAATGTGATAGTGCGAACTATAAAACAGTACACGCCATGAGGAGACTTCTACCCGTAAACAGGAAAGTAGACATTCAAAATAATAATTAAAAATGCTGGGTTTTTCTTTTTTAAAAAATTAAATAAAATGGGGAATAAATTTTGAAGAAAGTATAAAATATTAAAAAATGAGATCTCTAAAGTAGCTTTGTGTGTGTATGTGAGAATATGGTATTATTATAGTTTATCGTAATAAGAAGGCTGGTTTGCGTTCCCATTATAATTCTTAATAAATGTATTTCAAGAATCTGTTATTGTATTGCGAGTAAGTAAATTAAAAGAGATTCAAGGTAATTAACAACTATTGTTCACGAACAAATTTTGCCTGTACGATTTTATAAATATGAAATATGAATAATAATAAAGTATTAATAACATTCAATTATTGATGAACATAAATGATTGTTATTATTTCAGCAACCACATTCTGTTCTCCTAGTTCGCTGATTCGAACCTTGGTAATTTTCTTATTACAGTTGGTAACAAGATGGCGCTCGAAGGAGTTATTTAGTAAATAATTGAATTTAAAAACCAAATCCCTTAGGTTTATCAAATATCAATTTGTTTAATACTGTACAAGTTATAGCCAGAAGGTAAAGGCATTTACCTTTAAGACTTGTTTACAAAAATGTGTACGCGGTGTAGAGCAAGTAGATATATAAAGGTGTTGTCTCGTTCCATTGTTGTATATTTTGATCTGATGATGAGCTGTGAAGCTTAAAGTGCTAAGCAGAAAAATTGTTTCTATAGTGGTGTACAACAGCATTATTTCGGTTTTTAATTTCCCAAGTCATGGATTTGATTTATGGTAGCTCCATAATATCAAGATACATTTAATACCATCCAGGCTATTGCCAATGAAAATAAATGCTTAGGAAAACATGGTAGGGTAACAATTGGTAGTGGAAGTGCTGGCAAACATGGCTTTCTTTGTAGGTATGGCAAATGGTTTGCATAGGGAACCTATCCTGTCTGACTTACCTAAGCTGTTTTGGTGGTATGAAAAGAGGCCACAATTATTTTGGTTTCTTCTTAACTGTGAAAGTTATTTCAAAGAATTTTTAAGAATGTTGTTTGCAATTTAAAAGCATTGTTGGGAATGTGGTTGGGAAAAATATTCATAATAAATTAGTGTAACAAATTAAGGTTATCAATTCTCTGTTTTTTCGTATACGTGCCATTTAGATGGTTCAGAATTCCTGCACGATTCTCTTTACCTCTCTCAGGCTTTCTCCATTCTTCCACATATCAGAAACATATATGAAAATTGGTTAAATAACTGCATTTATAAGAAATATCAGTGTGGAAGTGTTACATGACATCATTTATAAAATATTCATTTACACGAGGGTAGGGTGAAAATTTCCTGGCCTGAATAAGAAAACAACACTTTTTTGGGTTAATTTCCATTTATTTCTCAACGTAATGTCTGTTTAACTCTATACACTTTTCCAACTATGTTCTATAGTGGTTATGCCACACTGATGAGTTAATTTGTCAAGGTCGTCAATTTAGCCATTTACAGATTCACTGACTTGACTGTCGTCAGTAAAACTTTTTCCAGCGAGCCATTTTTTGATGTTAGGAAAGTAGGAAAGAGGTCGAAGTCACTCAGGGCTAAATAGGATGAGTATAGTGGTTGAGGAAACAATTCAAACTTTAATTCTCTGATTGCAGCAACTGGCGTGTGAAATGGTGGATGGCTTTGTGAAACGGCACTTAATTTTTGGCTAAATCTGGCTTTTTTTCTTGATTTCATCATTTACAAGGTGCAGGAAGTCTGCATAGTACTCACCACTAATTGTTTCCCCTTTTTGAAGGTAGTCAGATTACTCCATGGTTGTCCCAGAAAACAGTCGCCATAACATTACCAGCAGAAGAAATTGTCTTTGGCTTCTTTGGAGTTGGTTCGCCTTTCGTGGTCCATTGTGAGTGTTGTTTAGTCTCAGGAGTGTTGTGGTGGGCCAATAAATTTAAAAATTTGGTTGGATTGTGCATATAGAGTGCCAGCCAATCGGTTGAAACATCCTTTCAACACTATTTTTGGTCAAGTGTCAGCAAACGCGGCTCCCATCTAGCGCACATATTTGTCATATGCAGATCGTTCATGTGAGGTATTGTGCACATGCTCCGTTGATATACCAACTGTCTCATCTAACTCACTTACTTTCATTCCACGGTCCATCATAACGATTTTGTCTATTTTTTCAGGCGTAATCACTTCAATGGGACGTCCAACACATGGGTTGTCAGTTATGGTTGTCTGGCCCACTTTAAATTCAGCAACCCAGCCCTTGACCATTCAATTCGATGGAGACAAGTCCCGTAATATTGAATCGAGTTCCTTTTTTATGTTGTTTACAATTAAGCCTTTCAAAAAGAAAACAAAAATTATTCACAAAATGAATTTCCAGTCTATCCATTGATGCTCAAGGTGCTTACAGTGGTGGACCATGCCACTAATAATAAACAACTCGTGACTTGAAATCATCGACACTAAGCCTACAAAGAATGAAATCATACAACACGATCAAAATAATGACCATAGTGGTGCTGTCTCTGTGCCAGGCCCGGAACGTTTCACCCTACCCTCCCTGGTTGCACCCCGTTTCCTGGTGCAGTGTTTTATTTTTGTTTTTTATGATAGTTTTGATTCAAAAAGTTGATAGTGGGTAGATTTTATGTTGGACACATACTGAGGGTTTGTTGTGTGTAATTTAAAAGTTTTTTGTTTAAACAAGTTACACCTCAGAGAAAATGTTATTATATTAACTACTTTGGTGAACTTGTTGATTTTGTTCAACAGGATCTACAACAACAAAAAATGTCAATTACGAAGTTCAAAAAAGAATGTGTAAAAGACAAATTTATAAAAACAAAAGTGTGAAGAGTAACAAAAGCTTCCAGTAGTAACAAATTTGAATATTGCCAGGCACTGTTGAATTTTAATAAAGCTGATAAAAATAAGGGAATTTTGATAAAATCAAAATGAATTGCAATTGACATTATGCTAAACATTAAAAGTGGGAAATAAACAAGGATGAAGCCAAGAATGCAAAGACTTCTTAAACAAACCATAAAAATTGTGGTTACACAAAAAATGTGTAATTCATATTATGTCTTAAAAAATTACACTGAAATAATAGTAGTTATAGTTATGTTAAAAATAGGCCTAATAGATCTAGTTAAATTATTATTTTTATGGGATAAATGTTGGTTGCAAAATAGGCCCAATAAAATCGCTGTGTATAATAGGTTAGTCGACATCTTTTGGTTGTTATTCAATTACCAGCATTATTATCAGTTATTTTCTCAATGTTAGCAGTCTTCATAACAACTTTGTCAATTTTTGTTGCTTCCCTGCTATATACACTTTTCCCTCAAACGAGGCCTTTCGGTTTTGCAACCATTATCAAGTTCTTCCTACAACCACCTGGAGGAAGGAAGGAAGAACTTGAGGAGGAAGTTGTTGTAGGAAGAACTTGATAATGGTTGCAAAACCGAAAGGCCTCATTCGAGGGAAAAGTGTATATAGCAGGGAAGCAACAAAATTTGACAAAGTTACCAGCATTGTAGCGTCCAATCTCTGTATTGGAGTCAGTTACAGTATTTTTGAGCTTCATTGTGCAGATCATTAAAATAATATGTTTATTAGATACTTCTGAATATTGTGCATTGTCCAAATTTTGATAAGGCTATGATAAAATCCGATTTAAACCTGTAGTGTCAGTTCAGTATTATATCATTGTCTGTAATAAGATAACATTGTTTACACACTTTCAGGCATGAATCACAACAGATTACTGGATGGAATAGTTATACTGTGATGAAACGTATAAAAATTAAATCAAAAGCTCAAAAATTGTAAATTGCTTTTCTCATGAACTTTTGTGTTCATATTATCATATCTCATCATATTCCACCATACTTTTACTTCGCCCCTGTGGATGTTAGTTATCCTTTCTATATGACGTTGTTGAATACGACAGTAATTCATCTATGTGAACACAACACAGTCAGTTCATACTAAAACGCCATGGTGATCAATTCCGATTAATGGTGTAACCATCTTCAGACCAACCATATGCTCAACTCTTGTATGTCACCCTTCATTTTGAGCTGACAATGGTTAACCGAAATCAGTCACCGTGATGTTCTAGTGTGAACTGACTCTGTAGATGTAGATGAATTCTTATCATATTTAATTGAAGAACAACACATAAAAAATGCTTATAAAAAATGTGTAATAACATTTTATAACATTAACATTGTCACTCCATGGAGACCATAAACTTAGATTTGTAAATTGCTTTTTTTTAGTAAAACCTAAATTGCAGTCACAACTGGTGAGATTAATTTTTTACTTCCCGCAGTTTGGTCACTTGTAAAGAGAACCAAATAATGTTAGACCAGTACACAAAGACTAATGTGTTAGGCTAACAGCATTTCCAAAAGTTAATTGCCAAGCATCTGGAAGTACTCTGCAAGTAGGTCGGGAAAAATCAAATGAGACTGAGTCTCAAAATTGGGCATGAGGAACATATATTGCGAAATACAAGCATATGCTGTAATGTGCATGTATTAAATAGAATAAATATTTAAATTAATTTTAGTAGTATGTAATAGACAAGCAGGTGTGAAATTGAAAGCTGAATTATGAACAGGAATCAACAGGAAAGATCATGCGATTGCCGCTGAGAGCGTGTACACGAGTAAATAGTGTGTGTGCGTGAGGCCTGTTCAAGCCTGAAAGTTTGCAATCTCACCCCAAATAGATACTAAATTAAAGTTTTATTTAATTATAAGCAAACCATAAATATTAGAAAGATTGTAAAGACTTCTAAAAATGCATAAAAATCAGACACATGTGCAGTGCGAATTCTATGTAATTATGACGTTCAGTGCGAATTCTGTACGATTTTTAGAGCATAGTAATTACACTAATGATGCGATCATGATAATTACGTATAATATGTGTAATGGAATCAGACAATGTTAGATCACTTTGAAATCCGCATCAGACATTGCAATTCGCAAAAATGTGCGAATATGTGGAATTGGACGATGGTGGGGGAACTGACACCAACTAAAAAACTAATCTTCGATTTCTTTGTCCATGACGTGTCCGTTAATTAACTAAATGTAATTATTACACTACGACTCGGAACACAAAACTTTTTATAGGTAAAAACGAAAAAGTTTTACCTTACAACCTGAACCGGCTTTCGCCTTTTATAGGCTTCTTCAGAAGTCTCACCTTTTAAAGTTTTGTGTTCCGAGTCGTAGTGTAATAATTATATTTAGTTAAAAACTAATATTTATTCAGTTGTAACTACAGATAATTCATAAACTAAAAATGTGAATTCTTACGAGAATAATAAACGAGAACTTAATTAACTTCAGTGTTTTTTTTAAATTAACTTCAAATGTTCAGAATCTTTAATTTTTTGATTTAACGATAAATGTGACAATGTGCAAATGTGCAATAATCAACTTAGTGTATAAATAAAGTAAAAATTAACAATAATAAAAAATATAAGACAGCAAAATAAGAGTCAATGTTTTGTTTTTATTACTTTTACCATAAAAACAAAACTGAAAATGAAATTATTATTACCTGTCTGTAGTTTTCTGCCTGTGCCGTTAATCTAAAGGTGTTACACCACTTATGTCGCTACCAGAGTCACTCGAGTCACTGGATTCTGTCCCCAAATTTATTACCAGTTGTTCCACGGCGTCTTCTAATATGCCTTCATTGCTCCATGCTTCGTCAATTACTTTCTTTGTATGCATCACTGCTTTTCTCCAATCGTCTGCAGTAACATTCGTAATGCCCTCGCGTATCAATTTTTCTACTTCAGTTCATGTAAAAGTCTTATTATTTCTTGCTACATATCCCTTTACTTGTGCCCAAATTAACTCAATGGGGTTAAAATGACAATGATACGGTGGTAATCTTACTACTTTATGGCCATGTTCTTGCGCTACTTTGTCAGTTACGTATTCCGGAAAGCGGGGTTTACAACCTGACACCAGCTCCAATAGCTCTGCTTTTTTCATGCTAACAGTCGTAGAAATGTTATGTTCATGAAGCCAGTGAATAATTTCTTCTTTATGTGTAGCTAATGTTGGCGCTTTGTCGTATATAACTGAGTGATAAGGGGCGTTATCCATTACAACAGTTGACGGCACTGTGAGGTTTTTTAATAACGAGTCTGTGAACCACTTGGTAAAGTTTTCAGAGTTCATTTCTTCATGGAAGTCACTCGTTTTCTTTGACTTAAAGGCATAAAAACAGTTAGGTATGAAACCTTTTGATGTCCCAGCGTGTACAATAATATATCTACCCCTCGTCCTAAAGGTATTTTCATTGTTCCTTCCACAGTATCATCTGTCCAGCCTTTTCGTAAATTGTGACCTATGTTTACCCATGTTTTGTCTAACCAGATTATGTTTTCAATAGATTTAGTTTGAATTTCTCATAGAAATCTACAACGTAAAGCAACTACACTTTCACTTTCCATAAGAACTTTTCTCCCCGAAATGTTTGTAAACTTAAAACCGATATTTTGCAATACTTTCCTAACAGATGATTTACTACCGGCAAAAAGATCAGCTGCTGCTAACGACTTATGAAGTTTATTTATTGTTGGGTGCTCTTTTCTACAATAGTAGCTATAAATATGCTGTCGAATTGCATTTTCTTGGAAAGAATCTAACTTCGTAACTTTTTTGTCTATATTTCTTTTATTATTAGGTTATGAAACTTGGGCTCTATATCACTAAAATCAGTAAGAAGATCGTCTTTCTCTTTTCCTATACGTACTATAAGATTCTTCCCTACTTCGCATGCGGCAGCTGTACGCTCTAAAACTTTATTAAAGGAAATTAACGGCCCCCCGTTTTCTTTTTCTTTTTTAAAATATTCATGTACTGAACAGATAAGTTGTCTTCCCTGTCCATTAAATACTTTCCTTTTTCTTGTCTTGCGTATAGCTGAAGCACTCGTACTGGCGTTGGACATAGCTGAATGGATAATATTTACAATCACTATCACTTAGTCCACTAAATACTTAAATTTTACCACAAAATCACTTCTGAATATTAGACTAATAATAACTAAATTTAAAAAATATCACGCAATCATGCAAATGCACTAAAATATGATAATATTGTAAATTTTAAAACTGTTAAATTTCACTCACATCAAACCGTAGTAAACGCACTAGGCCTGCTGTTCAATTTACTACACGCACGTGGTAACGCACAAACAGCGGAACAACAAGTACGAGTTGACAACGCTGTGCTGTATAGTTTCGGCCAATCAGACCGCTCTAAACACCACTTCCCCCCTCACTTGCAGACAAACGTCAATCACTCTCCTGTAAAAATTGTAGTATACAATTATCAGACGTCTACAAACAGTCTACAACTACAAACATCAACACTCTAGACAAATGGCGAGAGAACATCAAGCAGAGGAACGATATGCAGAGCAATAGAGGCGGTTAATAGAACAACAGCAGCTGATTCAGAGCAACACATTCCATTCTACAGCCAGCAGATGGGACCATGAAGGACGAGTGACTGGAGGACGACAAGTGGAACCGGAAAATGCAAGAGGACATCCAGTAGGAGAGGACTGACAGATCACCGGAGGACATGGGTACAATCTGCAGAATTGAGGTGATGAAAAACCAATTTATAATTATAAAAGAATAGAGACACTGAAAAGACATTAATTAAAAAATTTTAAATTAAAGAAAAATTATGTAGATAGATATAAGAGAATGTAATTTAACTGTAGTAAGAATGTTCTTTAATGATGACCAATTAATTTAAAGATAATTTAAATCCTTGCTTGGAGGATCAACAATTGATTTAATAATTTAAAATTTTCATTGAAAGCGTATAAAGTAAAGTAGTAGTTGGAAATATAGAAGAAGACTAACGATTCGATTAGTTTATTTAAAATGTTATAAAGCCTTAAGATGTATGCCAATCATAGAATAATAATGTAAATAAGAACACATTTATAAAGCACACATTCAGACTGAGTAGTCGAGAATTTATAGTGTAACGAAGAAATGTTTAACATAGAATTTTGCTAATATAAGATATAAGATTTATTTTAGGATGAATGTACGGCAACAAAGAAACATTGAAACAATTGATAATGAATATTTTATGGCGAAGTAAATATTATATTATTATATTTTTTATTTTTCGTTTGAATAAAGAAATGAAAACATTTTACGATTCATAAAAGGACTACTCTTATTATGATTACACCTGAACTCCAATTATACATACACGTTATCAGTAATGTTGTATGAGCTATACCACTACACAGTTTCGATTACATTTAATTAATACATTGTGTCGTATAATTTTGGCGTCCCAAGAACGTGGGGCTCCTCAAACACAAATAGATTTGTATTTGCAACCTGCATACACAAAATGTATCGTTGTATAATTTTGTCTCCCAAAAGCGTGGGGCTATACAATTTAAAATACATTTAAATTTGTACACAAAATTATCGTTGTATAATTTTGTCGCCCGTTAACGTGTGGCACGACACGCCTACATTTAATAAATAAATGTATGCTCTATTGTTAAATGTGTGCATAGGATTTTATGTATAATAATTGATGTTTATTTATGAATATTTTTGTATGTTGTTCATTTTGTTGTGTGTAATGACACAACTGGCGCCCACCAATACATTGATGTATATGATAACAGGTGTAATTTTAACAAGAGTATAATAATAGTTACTAATTATGAGCGATCAGAAAAGAAATGTAAGAAAGGGTAAAGAAAGTTAATGTATTATATAAGTAATGTAAGGTAATGTTAAAGAAATGTAATAAAGAGTAAAGAATGGTAGGAGTGTATGATTAAGGTAATGTAAAATTCCAGAGTGAAGAATGGCATAATATGTTAAGATGCAGAATGTTTACCAGTGCAAGAAAGCAACTCATGTAGGAAGTTCTACACGTAAAAATAAATAGGTCAATGGGACAAGATTAAAGGAGAACAATGAAAAGAGTAGCTACGCTTACGCATTGTTAGCAACACTTGTGTGGGGAGAAAGGAACGTTACTTGCTCTACCCTCCAACTAAGAGAAATTGAACAATTAATATTCATTATTATTGGTTGTAGTGTATAAATAAAAATAAAAATAAGTAATATGAAATATAAAAATATAATGTGTATAATGATAGAAAAAAAGAAAAATTTTAATAAATAAATTTATTAAACATTTTTTTTACCAAGCAGAGGAATGATGCAACAATACAAGCATATGCTGTAATGTCCATGTATTAAATAAAATAAATATTAAATTAATTTTAGTAATATGTAATAGACAAGTAGGTGTGAAATAGAAAGCCGAATTATGAACAGGAATCAACAGGAAATATCACGCGATTGCCGCTGAGAGCGTGTACACGAGTAAATAGCGTGTGTGCGTGAGGCCTGTTCAAGCCTGAAAGTTTGCAATCTCACCCCAAATAGATACTAAATTAAAGTTTTATTTAATTATAAGCAAACCATAAATATTGTAACATGACAAATGGTATGACATAAAACCATGTAAGGTTTGCAAGAATAAATGAATGGGAAGCTGTAAAAAAAAAAGTAATAAATAAAAGAATGATAGCATAACACTAAAGACTATATTTGACAGACTCTAACTATGACTGACTATACCCAAATGTTTAGGTAAGGTGATGGAGAAAGATAAAAACAAAATAAAATGAACTATGAAGGAATATACGAGACCTAATACCCTATTCCCAGTAAACTATAATTTGTAATGACAATATAAAAGTACAAACTAAAGAGTATGGAATTATATAATAAGTAGTAAATAAAATGTAATGAAATGATAGAAAGGGTAATTGAACCAATATAATAATAATAAAATACGAAGTGAGAAAGTGACAAATAAATAAAGATAAAATGTTTATTGTCAGTAGGTCAAGGGGAGAATGCTGATAAATGTAAAATGTTAAATTGCAATAGTATGTGATGATTTTAAAATAATAGGTCATTTACAAGTATTATGTTTATTATTATTGTTTAAAACTGTTCAGTTATGTTGTAATATTTAATTATTTATGTTCATAAAGTTATTTGTAAAGGTTAAGACTAATAGACAATACATAATCTGTTGTATTAAAGTTAGACCAAAGAAATTAGGTATTTTGTCTATAAGTAAAAGATTATATTGTTTTGTAACGTTTAGAAACCAACATGTTGTATTTTAAATAATTATGTTAATTTGTTTATATAGAAGGTGTTAAAATAACAACATAAAGATCATTTGTTAGAATAAGTGTAGGCATAGAATTTCAGACATGTTAGCTGCTAGGCCTATATATAAAAACTAGAAAATTGTAATTTTTAAAGTCTAACAGCAAGGTTTATTAAAATAATGAATGTAATATGAATAGGTTTAATGATATTAGTCTACACAACAAAAATGTATTCGAAATAAGTAGTATAACATTAATTATTAAGAAAATTATGTGGGAAAAATGTGAAATCATTATTTATGAACTAAAAGTAACCTTGTTTGGTTCCAAATTGATGTACAAGTTAAAAGCAAGACAATGATGTTATTAGATTTATATTCACAGTTAGTATAAGGGAATTAGACCTATTTACAGATATTTGACCAATTTTGTACAGAATGACAATGTATTTCAATGACAATATCTTATAATGTCCACCAATCAAATTTGGTATTTTAACCATAGCAACAACAAATTAATGAAAATAATTTGAGAGTTCTTTAGTAACCAAGGATGAGGAAAGATTGAAGAGAGTATAGAGCTTGAAATAATAAAATACAAAAAATAATTTAAGAGTTCTTTAGTGACCAAGGATGAGGAAAGATTGAAGAAAGTATAGTGCTTGAAATAATAAAATAATAAAAATAATTTAAGAGTTTTTTAGCGACCAAGGATGAGGAAAGATTGAAGAAACTATAGAGCTTGAAATAATAAAAATAATTTAAGAATTCTTTAACAACCATTGATAAGTAAAAATTGAAGAAAGTATAGAGCTTGAAATAATAAAATAATAAAAATGAATTTGGGGGTTCTGTAGTAACCATTGATGAGAAAAGATTGAAGAAATTACAGATCTTGAGATTATAAGAAAAAAGTAACAGAAACGAACTACCTAATAAACAATCTGGATATAGCATCATATATTATTAATAATAAGCCAAAAACATTTCCAAGTGGATTACTGAAGTGGATAAATCACAAAAAAGAAAACTAAATATACCCAAGACATGGTAACTGGACCTGAGATGAAGAAACAGTTGTTAAGTATAACCTATTTTTGAACGAAGACAGACAAAGTGAATTACACTAATAACACTGATTTCACAGTCACTAATTAAAATTGTGGACTTATTTTGATCATGAACTATTAAAACTAACACCAAAACCACTATTCTAGTTATTTCTTGTGCAAAAAATTGTAAATTAATTCAATACTATACTAAACAAATTAACCTATAAACACTAGTTTTGTCGAACGTAGTTTGTGACCTTAGTAGTCCATATTTTTTCAAATATATAATATTTTGATATTTGTTGTAAAGCTTGTACTTTTATTTGTGTGTTTAAATACGTTTTTCTGTAGCTAAAAGAACATTTCCACGCCTTGAGATTTAACGAAATCTACCATTACTGGTTACTAAACAGAATAGCCAACCGGCAATAAATAAATAAAGACAGGCAATTTGACGTAAAATAATCAAGAACGTTATTGGGTAACTAAAGGGTTTTAAAAATGGATAGTTAAACTATTATTATTCGTAATACTGTATGTTTGGTTCCTGACAGTTCTTAAAACAGAGTTTTCTTTTGATATAATAAATATAACCTTCTTCGAGTTATGAAAAGAAGTTGGCAACGCAGAATTTTTGAAACGAACGGCGGAAAAAAGGTGAGTTCCACAGTCGTAGTTATTATCAGGCAGGGATTATTATTTATTGTAACAAAATTGGCGCACCAACGTAGTAGGGCATTAATTAGTAGAAGACAATACATTATTGGACTAACTAATTTCTAATAGCGGCTACAGAAAATAGGCGAAAATGAAGAAAAGAGAAATTTCACATAAACAGGCGGCAGAGACCGAGAAAGAAAGAGAATTAAATATGGAAGACAAGGAAGTAACAACAGTTAAAGAAGTGGAAGTAATTGTAAGGGATACCTCAGTAGCAGCAACTGAAGAAATGGAAACGGTGGTAAGGGATACGCCAGGGGACAAACCATAGAAATCAACCCAACCAATGGATGCAAATTATCAGGAAATGATGAGAATTATAATGGAAGGGAATAACAAAACCAGCGAAACATTATTGAAACAAATAAATGAGAATAATAATAAGAACTTAGAAAAATTGAAGGAAGAGTTCAAAGAGAACAGTAAGAAAATGGAGGAGAAAATGGAAGAATTAAAAAGTGACAATCAGCAGTTAAAGGAAGAGTTCACGGAGAATAGTAGGAAGATGGAGGAGAAAATAGACGAAAATAATAGAACATTAAAAGAGGAATTACAAGAAAATAACAAGAAAACCATGGAAAAATTGAATGAACATCGGGAGTTATTAAAGCAAGAGTGGAATAACAAGATAGAGGACAATAATCAGCAATTGAGGGAAGAATGGGACGAGAAGTTGAAAGAACCGGTGACCGAAATTAGGAGGGTAATATCCGAGACCGAAGGAAAATGTGAACGGATGAATCAGGAGATACAGAGAGTCCAGGAAGACACTAATGTACGAATTGAAGCTGTACAAATAAAACATTATGAGAGTACAAGCAGAGATGGGAGAAAGGTTGGAAGGCATAGATACCAGTATTAATCAAATAAAAGGCCAAACAACTATCCACGAAGAAAAACTAGAAGGATTCCGACTACATCTCCAGGAAGAAATTAATTCATGGAGAGATAGACAATGTCTTAGCTCCCATATATCATGCAGTGAAAACAGAGAGGTTATCAGCTTCCGGAATAACCGCAATCCCATGGAATTCCTTAAGCGGGTAGAGGAAAATCTATTGAGAACCAGGGAGACCAGATGGACGGTAATTAGAAATATGTTGGATGAAACGTTCAAGGATGTTTATGACAACTGGTGGATGGCGATGCAACCGGACATTCCAAGTTTCCAGGAATTTAAAAACCAATTTAAGTCGAAATACTGGTCAGATGCCACCCAACATATGATAAGGAGCAACCTAGGTCATGGCCGATATGACCCACGCTCCGGACAATCTCCAAACACATATTTTTTGGGCAAGATTAGTGTTGCAAGGCAGCTGGAGCCCAAGATTCCCGAAGAATGTTTGGTGACACAATTAGCCTACCATTATGATGGAGAAGTCACGAAAGGCCGAATAAATGGACGAATTAAAACCATACAGGACATGGCCAAATTATTGGAAGAGATCGAACGGGAAAGGAATTACCTTTAGAACAGACACAGAGGAACAATGGTAATAATAGGAATGATGATCACCGAGATAACCGATACAACGCCAACAGTAATGGTCCCCATAACAGTAATAATAACCATAACAACAACAACTATTACCTTAACTCTCCAACGAATAACAACAACGGCTACCAGTGTCCCAATAACACGAATAATAATTACCGAGATAACAGATTTTATAACAATAATAACTATGATAGCCAGTATAGACAAAATAATCAAAACAATAATAAGTCAAAACCAAACATACAGGCGATGTGTAAATTATGTTAGGGCAGAGGATAGGAATTTTGGAAGGCGTCATTACCAAGGACGAGGAAGTTTCAATGGAAATAGGGATAGGAATTCCCAAGAAGAAAATAACCAGGATTATAGGGATGACCATAGACGAAGCAGAAGCAGTGAGGATGATAGAGGAAATAGAAATATGGTGACATTCAACAATAACGACCCGGTCGAAATACTGCAAGCAACGGACAATAACCAACCAAGTAACAACCAGGGAGCCCAGATAGTTCGAATAAACCATATCATGGCGGAGAACAGCCAAGAACCTAATACTGGCCCCAGCAATGAGGATGAAAGAGACTATTCATACGACAACATCGAAATGTATGGGACTGATCCACGATGGGGCAATCCCATAGCGAGATTTGTAGATAACTTTAACCAAAGGAATCCACCGGAAAACCATAATTGCAGGACAACCCGGATTGGGGCAGATGTCGAACACGAATAATTCTCAAAATTCAAAAAAGAAGTAAGGTCAACTTACCCAGAATATTTTAGTAACATTATTTTGAACAAAATAATAAAAGAATAAATAATTGTCAAAATTCAAAAAAGAAGTAAGGTCAACTTACCCAGAATATTTTAGTAACATTATTTTGAACAAAATAATAAAAGAATAAATAATTGTCAAAATTCAAAAAAGAAGTAAGGTCAACTTACCCAGAATATTTTAGTAACATTATTTTGAACAAAATAATAAAAGAATAAATAATTATCAAAATCCAAGAAGAAGTAAGGGTAGATTATACAAAAGATTTGAGTAATTTAATATTGAAGGAAATAATAACAAAAATAATTAGAAACAGAGGTAAACAATGGAATCCAAGAAAAAGTAAGAAGTGGGTAAATAAAAATCTAAATGACAGAATTTTAGATGAATTGATAAACAAAATATTGTGATGTAAATAAGAAGAAACAAACAAGACAATTGACAGTGAAATAATAAGACGAGACCATAAAATAAAAATGACCATAAATGACTTAACGACTATCATTATAATGAAAAGAATTAATATAGTAACAACTGATACAGCTATAAGTCAGAATTTTGTAAATTAAAAATGTTGAAGGAAGAATAGATATGTCAAAAATTTATCGCAAAGAAGAAGATGAAATGTTACTGATTAGAATATATGTCAATAATGTTGCCCCAAAGAAAGCTGAACATCTGAATAAATCAATGAAAAAGGAAAGATAATTAGATCTGAAAGTTAACAGAATGAATAATCCCACGAATATTTTATTGTATTATTTTATTTTATTTAGTCGTGAATATTTATTATGGAATGTGATTGATTGTAGAGATAGTTCCAGCAATCAATTTTACTGAGCAGACGGTAGGTACCGCTGAACTCGGAGATTATGTATGGATGGCGGGTAAGTGGTGCCAAAGTTGCCCAACCGACCAGTTGCAATTAATATGATTTAAAAGAATTTAGTTAGGGAGGTAAAATGTTCCAGGGATAGAACGCTTATAGAAAGAAACAAGTATATCAGATCAAGAATGATGAATAATTAAATAACAAGAAATAACATGGGAGCTGATTCAATTGATGATTTCAACAAAACAATTACATTATTTTATTAAATAATAAATTTTGGTAGCAAGGCATTATGTAACATGACAAATGGTATGACATAAAACCATGTAAGGTTTGCAAGAATAAATGAATGGGAAGCTGTAAAAAAAAAGTAATAAATAAAAGAATGATAGCATAACACTAAAGACTATATTTGACAGACTCTAACTATGACTGACTATACCCAAATGTTTAGGTAAGGTGATGGAGAAAGATAAAAACAAAATAAAATGAACTATGAAGGAATATACGAGACCTAATACCCTATTCCCAGTAAACTATAATTTGTAATGACAATATAAAAGTACAAACTAAAGAGTATGGAATTATATAATAAGTAGTAAATAAAATGTAATGAAATGATAGAAAGGGTAATTGAACCAATATAATAATAATAAAATACGAAGTGAGAAAGTGACAAATAGATAAAGATAAAATGTTTATTGTCAGTAGGTCAAGGGGAGAATGCTGATAAATGTAAAATGTTAAATTGCAATAGTATGTGATGATTTTAAAATAATAGGTCATTTACAAGTATTATGTTTATTATTATTGTTTAAAACTGTTCAGTTATGTTGTAATATTTAATTATTTATGTTCATAAAGTTATTTGTAAAGGTTAAGACTAATAGACAATACATAATCTGTTGTATTAAAGTTAGACCAAAGAAATTAGGTATTTTGTCTATAAGTAAAAGATTATATTGTTTTGTAACGTTTAGAAACCAACATGTTGTATTTTAAATAATTATGTTAATTTGTTTATATAGAAGGTGTTAAAATAACAACATAAAGATCATTTGTTAGAATAAGTGTAGGCATAGAATTTCAGACATGTTAGCTGCTAGGCCTATATATAAAAACTAGAAAATTGTAATTTTTAAAGTCTAACA
Source organism: Magicicada septendecula (assembly GCA_034769895.1). Lineage (NCBI taxonomy): Eukaryota > Metazoa > Arthropoda > Insecta > Hemiptera > Cicadidae > Magicicada > Magicicada septendecula. Next base: position 493,793,512 of record CM068367.1, read on the forward strand.
GCAAGGTTTATTAAAATAATGAATGTAATATGAATAGGTTTAATGATATTAGTCTACACAACAAAAATGTATTCGAAATAAGTAGTATAACATTAATTATTAAGAAAATTATGTGGGAAAAATGTGAAATCATTATTTATGAACTAAAAGTAACCTTGTTTGGTTCCAAATTGATGTACAAGTTAAAAGCAAGACAATGATGTTATTAGATTTATATTCACAGTTAGTATAAGGGAATTAGACCTATTTACAGATATTTGACCAATTTTGTACAGAATGACAATGTATTTCAATGACAATATCTTATAATGTCCACCAATCAAATTTGGTATTTTAACCATAGCAACAACAAATTAATGAAAATAATTTGAGAGTTCTTTAGTAACCAAGGATGAGGAAAGATTGAAGAAAGTATAGAGCTTGAAATAATAAAATAATAAAAATAATTTAAGAGTTTTTTAGCGACCAAGGATGAGGAAAGATTGAAGAAACTATAGAGCTTGAAATAATAAAAATAATTTAAGAATTCTTTAACAACCATTGATAAGTAAAAATTGAAGAAAGTATAGAGCTTGAAATAATAAAATAATAAAAATGAATTTGGGGGTTCTGTAGTAACCACTGATGAGAAAAGATTGAAGAAATTACAGATCTTGAGATTATAAGAAAAAAGTAACAGAAACGAACTACCTAATAAACAATCTGGATATAGCATCATATATTATTAATAATAAGCCAAAAACATTTTCAAGTGGATTACTGAAGTGGATAAATCATAAAAAAGAAAACTAAATATACCCAAGACATGGTAACTGGACCTGAGATGAAGAAACAGTTGTTAAGTATAACCTATTTTTGAGTTATCACGTAACGAAGACAGACAAAGTGAATTACACTAATAACACTGATTTCACAGTCACTAATTAAAATTGTGGACTTATTTTGATCATGAACTATTAAAACTAACACCAAAACCACTATTCTAGTTATTTCTTGTGCAAAAAATTGTAAATAAATTCAATACTATACTAAACAAATTAACCTATAAACACTAGTTTTGTCGAACGTAGTTTGTGACCTTAGTAGTCCATATTTTTTCAAATATATAATATTTTGATATTTGTTGTAAAGCTTGTACTTTTATTTGTGTGTTTAAATACGTTTTTCTGTAGCTAAAAGAACATTTCCACGCCTTGAGATTTAACGAAATCGACCATTACTGGTTACTAAACAGAATAGCCAACCGGCAATAAATAAATAAAGACAGGCAATTTGACGTAAAATAATCAAGAACGTTATTGGGTAACTAAAGGGTTTTAAAAATGGATAGTTAAACTATTATTATTCGTAATACTGTATGTTTGGTTCCTGACAGTTCTTAAAACAGAGTTTTCTTTTGATATAATAAATATAACCTTCTTCGAGTTATGAAAAGAAGTTGGCAACGCAGAATTTTTGAAACGAACGGCGGAAAAAAGGTGAGTTCCACAGTCGTAGTTATTATCAGGCAGGGATTATTATTTATTGTAACAAAATTGGCGCACCAACGTAGTAGGGCATTAATTAGTAGAAGACAATACATTATTGGACTAACTAATTTCTAATAGCGGCTACAGAAAATAGGCGAAAATGAAGAAAAGAGAAATTTCACATAAACAGGCGGCAGAGACCGAGAAAGAAAGAGAATTAAATATAGAAGACAAGGAAGTAACAACAGTTAAAGAAGTGGAAGTAATTGTAAGGGATACCCCAGTAGCAGCAACTGAAGAAATGGAAACGGTGGTAAGGGATACGCCAGGGGACAAACCATAGAAACCAACCCAACCAATGGATGCAAATTATCAGGAAATGATGAGAATTATAATGGAAGGGAATAACAAAACCAGCGAAACATTATTGAAACAAATAAATGAGAATAATAATAAGAACTTAGAAAAATTGAAGGAAGAGTTCAAAGAGAACAGTAAGAAAATGGAGGAGAAAATGGAAGAATTAAAAAGTGACAATCAGCAGTTAAAGGAAGAGTTCACGGAGAATAGTAGGAAGATGGAGGAGAAAATAGACGAAAATAATAGAACATTAAAAGAGGAATTACAAGAAAATAACAAGAAAACCATGGAAAAATTGAATGAACATCGGGAGTTATTAAAGCAAGAGTGGAATAACAAGATAGAGGACAATAATCAGCAATTGAGGGAAGAATGGGACGAGAAGTTGAAAGAACCGGTGACCGAAATTAGGAGGGTAATATCCGAGACCGAAGGAAAATGTGAACGGATGAATCAGGAGATACAGAGAGTCCAGGAAGACACTAATGTACGAATTGAAGCTGTACAAATAAAACATTATGAGAGTACAAGCAGAGATGGGAGAAAGGTTGGAAGGCATAGATACCAGTATTAATCAAATAAAAGGCCAAACAACTATCCACGAAGAAAAACTAGAAGGATTCCGACTACATCTCCAGGAAGAAATTAATTCATGGAGAGATATACAATGTCTTAGCTCCCATATATCATGCAGTGAAAACAGAGAGGTTATCAGCTTCCGGAATAACCGCAATCCCATGGAATTCCTTAAGCGGGTAGAGGAAAATCTATTGAGAACCAGGGAGACCAGATGGACGGTAATTAGAAATATGTTGGATGAAACGTTCAAGGATGTTTATGACAACTGGTGGATGGCGATGCAACCGGACATTCCAAGTTTCCAGGAATTTAAAAACCAATTTAAGTCGAAATACTGGTCAGATGCCACCCAACATATGATAAGGAGCAACCTAGGTCATGGCCGATATGACCCACGCTCCGGACAATCTCCAAACACATATTTTTTGGGCAAGATTAGTGTTGCAAGGCAGCTGGAGCCCAAGATTCCCGAAGAATGTTTGGTGACACAATTAGCCTACCATTATGATGGAGAAGTCACGAAAGGCCGAATAAATGGACGAATTAAAACCATACAGGACATGGCCAAATTATTGGAAGAGATCGAACGGGAAAGGAATTACCTTTAGAACAGACACAGAGGAACAATGGTAATAATAGGAATGATGATCACCGAGATAACCGATACAACGCCAACAGTAATGGTCCCCATAACAGTAATAATAACCATAACAACAACAACTATTACCTTAACTCTCCAACGAATAACAACAACGGCTACCAGTGTCCCAATAACACGAATAATAATTACCGAGATAACAGATTTTATAACAATAATAACTATGATAGCCAGTATAGACAAAATAATCAAAACAATAATAAGTCAAAACCAAACATACAGGCGATGTGTAAATTATGTTAGGACAGAGGATAGGAATTTTGGAAGACGTCATTACCAAGGACGAGGAAGTTTCAATGGAAATAGGGATAGGAATTCCCAAGAAGAAAATAACCAGGATTATAGGGATGACCATAGACGAAGCAGAAGCAGTGAGGATGATAGAGGAAATAGAAATATGGTGACATTCAACAATAACGACCCGGTCGAAATACTGCAAGCAACGGACAATAACCAACCAAGTAACAACCAGGGAGCCCAGATAGTTCGAATAAACCATATCATGGCGGAGAACAGCCAAGAACCTAATACTGGCCCCAGCAATGAGGATGAAAGAGACTATTCATACGACAACATCGAAATGTATGGGACTGATCCACGATGGGGCAATCCCATAGCGAGATTTGTAGATAACTTTAACCAAAGGAATCCACCGGAAAACCATAATTGCAGGACAACCCGGATTGGGGCAGATGTCGAACACGAATAATTCTCAAAATTCAAAAAAGAAGTAAGGTCAACTTACCCAGAATATTTTAGTAACATTATTTTGAACAAAATAATAAAAGAATAAATAATTGTCAAAATTCAAAAAAGAAGTAAGGTCAACTTACCCAGAATATTTTAGTAACATTATTTTGAACAAAATAATAAAAGAATAAATAATTATCAAAATCCAAGAAGAAGTAAGGGTAGATTATACAAAAGATTTGAGTAATTTAATATTGAAGGAAATAATAACAAAAATAATTAGAAACAGAGGTAAACAATGGAATCCAAGAAAAAGTAAGAAGTGGGTAAATAAAAATCTAAATGACAGAATTTTAGATGAATTGATAAACAAAATATTGTGATGTAAATAAGAAGAAACAAACAAGACAATTGACAGTGAAATAATAAGACGAGACCATAAAATAAAAATGACCATAAATGACTTAACGACTATCATTATAATGAAAAGAATTAATATAGTAACAACTGATACAGCTATAAGTCAGAATTTTGTAAATTAAAAATGTTGAAGGAAGAATAGATATGTCAAAAATTTATCGCAAAGAAGAAGATGAAATGTTACTGATTAGAATATATGTCAATAATGTTGCCCCAAAGAAAGCTGAACATCTGAATAAATCAATGAAAAAGGAAAGATAATTAGATCTGAAAGTTAACAGAATGAATAATCCCACGAATATTTTATTGTATTATTTTATTTTATTTAGTCGTGAATATTTATTATGGAATGTGATTGATTGTAGAGATAGTTCCAGCAATCAATTTTACTGAGCAGACGGTAGGTACCGCTGAACTCGGAGATTATGTATGGATGGCGGGTAAGTGGTGCCAAAGTTGCCCAACCGACCAGTTGCAATTAATATGATTTAAAAGAATTTAGTTAGGGAGGTAAAATGTTCCAGGGATAGAACGCTTATAGAAAGAAACAAGTATATCAGATCAAGAATGATGAATAATTAAATAACAAGAAATAACATGGGAGCTGATTCAATTGATGATTTCAACAAAACAATTACATTATTTTATTAAATAATAAATTTTGGTAGCAAGGCATTATGTAACATGACAAATGGTATGACATAAAACCATGTAAGGTTTGCAAGAATAAATGAATGGGAAGCTGTAAAAAAAAAGTAATAAATAAAAGAATGATAGCATAACACTAAAGACTATATTTGACAGACTCTAACTATGACTGACTATACCCAAATGTTTAGGTAAGGTGATGGAGAAAGATAAAAACAAAATAAAATGAACTATGAAGGAATATACGAGACCTAATACCCTATTCCCAGTAAACTATAATTTGTAATGACAATATAAAAGTACAAACTAAAGAGTATGGAATTATATAATAAGTAGTAAATAAAATGTAATGAAATGATAGAAAGGGTAATTGAACCAATATAATAATAATAAAATACGAAGTGAGAAAGTGACAAATAGATAAAGATAAAATGTTTATTGTCAGTAGGTCAAGGGGAGAATGCTGATAAATGTAAAATGTTAAATTGCAATAGTATGTGATGATTTTAAAATAATAGGTCATTTACAAGTATTATGTTTATTATTATTGTTTAAAACTGTTCAGTTATGTTGTAATATTTAATTATTTATGTTCATAAAGTTATTTGTAAAGGTTAAGACTAATAGACAATACATAATCTGTTGTATTAAAGTTAGACCAAAGAAATTAGGTATTTTGTCTATAAGTAAAAGATTATATTGTTTTGTAACGTTTAGAAACCAACATGTTGTATTTTAAATAATTATGTTAATTTGTTTATATAGAAGGTGTTAAAATAACAACATAAAGATCATTTGTTAGAATAAGTGTAGGCATAGAATTTCAGACATGTTAGCTGCTAGGCCTATATATAAAAACTAGAAAATTGTAATTTTTAAAGTCTAACAGCAAGGTTTATTAAAATAATGAATGTAATATGAATAGGTTTAATGATATTAGTCTACACAACAAAAATGTATTCGAAATAAGTAGTATAACATTAATTATTAAGAAAATTATGTGGGAAAAATGTGAAATCATTATTTATGAACTAAAAGTAACCTTGTTTGGTTCCAAATTGATGTACAAGTTAAAAGCAAGACAATGATGTTATTAGATTTATATTCACAGTTAGTATAAGGGAATTAGACCTATTTACAGATATTTGACCAATTTTGTACAGAATGACAATGTATTTCAATGACAATATCTTATAATGTCCACCAATCAAATTTGGTATTTTAACCATAGCAACAACAAATTAATGAAAATAATTTGAGAGTTCTTTAGTAACCAAGGATGAGGAAAGATTGAAGAAAGTATAGAGCTTGAAATAATAAAATAATAAAAATAATTTAAGAGTTTTTTAGCGACCAAGGATGAGGAAAGATTGAAGAAACTATAGAGCTTGAAATAATAAAAATAATTTAAGAATTCTTTAACAACCATTGATAAGTAAAAATTGAAGAAAGTATAGAGCTTGAAATAATAAAATAATAAAAATGAATTTGGGGGTTCTGTAGTAACCACTGATGAGAAAAGATTGAAGAAATTACAGATCTTGAGATTATAAGAAAAAAGTAACAGAAACGAACTACCTAATAAACAATCTGGATATAGCATCATATATTATTAATAATAAGCCAAAAACATTTTCAAGTGGATTACTGAAGTGGATAAATCACAAAAAAGAAAACTAAATATACCCAAGACATGGTAACTGGACCTGAGATGAAGAAACAGTTGTTAAGTATAACCTATTTTTGAGTTATCACGTAACGAAGACAGACAAAGTGAATTACACTAATAACACTGATTTCACAGTCACTAATTAAAATTGTGGACTTATTTTGATCATGAACTATTAAAACTAACACCAAAACCACTATTCTAGTTATTTCTTGTGCAAAAAATTGTAAATAAATTCAATACTATACTAAACAAATTAACCTATAAACACTAGTTTTGTCGAACGTAGTTTGTGACCTTAGTAGTCCATATTTTTTCAAATATATAATATTTTGATATTTGTTGTAAAGCTTGTACTTTTATTTGTGTGTTTAAATACGTTTTTCTGTAGCTAAAAGAACATTTCCACGCCTTGAGATTTAACGAAATCGACCATTACTGGTTACTAAACAGAATAGCCAACCGGCAATAAATAAATAAAGACAGGCAATTTGACGTAAAATAATCAAGAACGTTATTGGGTAACTAAAGGGTTTTAAAAATGGATAGTTAAACTATTATTATTCGTAATACTGTATGTTTGGTTCCTGACAGTTCTTAAAACAGAGTTTTCTTTTGATATAATAAATATAACCTTCTTCGAGTTATGAAAAGAAGTTGGCAACGCAGAATTTTTGAAACGAACGGCGGAAAAAAGGTGAGTTCCACAGTCGTAGTTATTATCAGGCAGGGATTATTATTTATTGTAACAAAATTGGCGCACCAACGTAGTAGGGCATTAATTAGTAGAAGACAATACATTATTGGACTAACTAATTTCTAATAGCGGCTACAGAAAATAGGCGAAAATGAAGAAAAGAGAAATTTCACATAAACAGGCGGCAGAGACCGAGAAAGAAAGAGAATTAAATATAGAAGACAAGGAAGTAACAACAGTTAAAGAAGTGGAAGTAATTGTAAGGGATACCCCAGTAGCAGCAACTGAAGAAATGGAAACGGTGGTAAGGGATACGCCAGGGGACAAACCATAGAAACCAACCCAACCAATGGATGCAAATTATCAGGAAATGATGAGAATTATAATGGAAGGGAATAACAAAACCAGCGAAACATTATTGAAACAAATAAATGAGAATAATAATAAGAACTTAGAAAAATTGAAGGAAGAGTTCAAAGAGAACAGTAAGAAAATGGAGGAGAAAATGGAAGAATTAAAAAGTGACAATCAGCAGTTAAAGGAAGAGTTCACGGAGAATAGTAGGAAGATGGAGGAGAAAATAGACGAAAATAATAGAACATTAAAAGAGGAATTACAAGAAAATAACAAGAAAACCATGGAAAAATTGAATGAACATCGGGAGTTATTAAAGCAAGAGTGGAATAACAAGATAGAGGACAATAATCAGCAATTGAGGGAAGAATGGGACGAGAAGTTGAAAGAACCGGTGACCGAAATTAGGAGGGTAATATCCGAGACCGAAGGAAAATGTGAACGGATGAATCAGGAGATACAGAGAGTCCAGGAAGACACTAATGTACGAATTGAAGCTGTACAAATAAAACATTATGAGAGTACAAGCAGAGATGGGAGAAAGGTTGGAAGGCATAGATACCAGTATTAATCAAATAAAAGGCCAAACAACTATCCACGAAGAAAAACTAGAAGGATTCCGACTACATCTCCAGGAAGAAATTAATTCATGGAGAGATATACAATGTCTTAGCTCCCATATATCATGCAGTGAAAACAGAGAGGTTATCAGCTTCCGGAATAACCGCAATCCCATGGAATTCCTTAAGCGGGTAGAGGAAAATCTATTGAGAACCAGGGAGACCAGATGGACGGTAATTAGAAATATGTTGGATGAAACGTTCAAGGATGTTTATGACAACTGGTGGATGGCGATGCAACCGGACATTCCAAGTTTCCAGGAATTTAAAAACCAATTTAAGTCGAAATACTGGTCAGATGCCACCCAACATATGATAAGGAGCAACCTAGGTCATGGCCGATATGACCCACGCTCCGGACAATCTCCAAACACATATTTTTTGGGCAAGATTAGTGTTGCAAGGCAGCTGGAGCCCAAGATTCCCGAAGAATGTTTGGTGACACAATTAGCCTACCATTATGATGGAGAAGTCACGAAAGGCCGAATAAATGGACGAATTAAAACCATACAGGACATGGCCAAATTATTGGAAGAGATCGAACGGGAAAGGAATTACCTTTAGAACAGACACAGAGGAACAATGGTAATAATAGGAATGATGATCACCGAGATAACCGATACAACGCCAACAGTAATGGTCCCCATAACAGTAATAATAACCATAACAACAACAACTATTACCTTAACTCTCCAACGAATAACAACAACGGCTACCAGTGTCCCAATAACACGAATAATAATTACCGAGATAACAGATTTTATAACAATAATAACTATGATAGCCAGTATAGACAAAATAATCAAAACAATAATAAGTCAAAACCAAACATACAGGCGATGTGTAAATTATGTTAGGACAGAGGATAGGAATTTTGGAAGACGTCATTACCAAGGACGAGGAAGTTTCAATGGAAATAGGGATAGGAATTCCCAAGAAGAAAATAACCAGGATTATAGGGATGACCATAGACGAAGCAGAAGCAGTGAGGATGATAGAGGAAATAGAAATATGGTGACATTCAACAATAACGACCCGGTCGAAATACTGCAAGCAACGGACAATAACCAACCAAGTAACAACCAGGGAGCCCAGATAGTTCGAATAAACCATATCATGGCGGAGAACAGCCAAGAACCTAATACTGGCCCCAGCAATGAGGATGAAAGAGACTATTCATACGACAACATCGAAATGTATGGGACTGATCCACGATGGGGCAATCCCATAGCGAGATTTGTAGATAACTTTAACCAAAGGAATCCACCGGAAAACCATAATTGCAGGACAACCCGGATTGGGGCAGATGTCGAACACGAATAATTCTCAAAATTCAAAAAAGAAGTAAGGTCAACTTACCCAGAATATTTTAGTAACATTATTTTGAACAAAATAATAAAAGAATAAATAATTGTCAAAATTCAAAAAAGAAGTAAGGTCAACTTACCCAGAATATTTTAGTAACATTATTTTGAACAAAATAATAAAAGAATAAATAATTATCAAAATCCAAGAAGAAGTAAGGGTAGATTATACAAAAGATTTGAGTAATTTAATATTGAAGGAAATAATAACAAAAATAATTAGAAACAGAGGTAAACAATGGAATCCAAGAAAAAGTAAGAAGTGGGTAAATAAAAATCTAAATGACAGAATTTTAGATGAATTGATAAACAAAATATTGTGATGTAAATAAGAAGAAACAAACAAGACAATTGACAGTGAAATAATAAGACGAGACCATAAAATAAAAATGACCATAAATGACTTAACGACTATCATTATAATGAAAAGAATTAATATAGTAACAACTGATACAGCTATAAGTCAGAATTTTGTAAATTAAAAATGTTGAAGGAAGAATAGATATGTCAAAAATTTATCGCAAAGAAGAAGATGAAATGTTACTGATTAGAATATATGTCAATAATGTTGCCCCAAAGAAAGCTGAACATCTGAATAAATCAATGAAAAAGGAAAGATAATTAGATCTGAAAGTTAACAGAATGAATAATCCCACGAATATTTTATTGTATTATTTTATTTTATTTAGTCGTGAATATTTATTATGGAATGTGATTGATTGTAGAGATAGTTCCAGCAATCAATTTTACTGAGCAGACGGTAGGTACCGCTGAACTCGGAGATTATGTATGGATGGCGGGTAAGTGGTGCCAAAGTTGCCCAACCGACCAGTTGCAATTAATATGATTTAAAAGAATTTAGTTAGGGAGGTAAAATGTTCCAGGGATAGAACGCTTATAGAAAGAAACAAGTATATCAGATCAAGAATGATGAATAATTAAATAACAAGAAATAACATGGGAGCTGATTCAATTGATGATTTCAACAAAACAATTACATTATTTTATTAAATAATAAATTTTGGTAGCAAGGCATTATGTAACATGACAAATGGTATGACATAAAACCATGTAAGGTTTGCAAGAATAAATGAATGGGAAGCTGTAAAAAAAAAGTAATAAATAAAAGAATGATAGCATAACACTAAAGACTATATTTGACAGACTCTAACTATGACTGACTATACCCAAATGTTTAGGTAAGGTGATGGAGAAAGATAAAAACAAAATAAAATGAACTATGAAGGAATATACGAGACCTAATACCCTATTCCCAGTAAACTATAATTTGTAATGACAATATAAAAGTACAAACTAAAGAGTATGGAATTATATAATAAGTAGTAAATAAAATGTAATGAAATGATAGAAAGGGTAATTGAACCAATATAATAATAATAAAATACGAAGTGAGAAAGTGACAAATAGATAAAGATAAAATGTTTATTGTCAGTAGGTCAAGGGGAGAATGCTGATAAATGTAAAATGTTAAATTGCAATAGTATGTGATGATTTTAAAATAATAGGTCATTTACAAGTATTATGTTTATTATTATTGTTTAAAACTGTTCAGTTATGTTGTAATATTTAATTATTTATGTTCATAAAGTTATTTGTAAAGGTTAAGACTAATAGACAATACATAATCTGTTGTATTAAAGTTAGACCAAAGAAATTAGGTATTTTGTCTATAAGTAAAAGATTATATTGTTTTGTAACGTTTAGAAACCAACATGTTGTATTTTAAATAATTATGTTAATTTGTTTATATAGAAGGTGTTAAAATAACAACATAAAGATCATTTGTTAGAATAAGTGTAGGCATAGAATTTCAGACATGTTAGCTGCTAGGCCTATATATAAAAACTAGAAAATTGTAATTTTTAAAGTCTAACAGCAAGGTTTATTAAAATAATGAATGTAATATGAATAGGTTTAATGATATTAGTCTACACAACAAAAATGTATTCGAAATAAGTAGTATAACATTAATTATTAAGAAAATTATGTGGGAAAAATGTGAAATCATTATTTATGAACTAAAAGTAACCTTGTTTGGTTCCAAATTGATGTACAAGTTAAAAGCAAGACAATGATGTTATTAGATTTATATTCACAGTTAGTATAAGGGAATTAGACCTATTTACAGATATTTGACCAATTTTGTACAGAATGACAATGTATTTCAATGACAATATCTTATAATGTCCACCAATCAAATTTGGTATTTTAACCATAGCAACAACAAATTAATGAAAATAATTTGAGAGTTCTTTAGTAACCAAGGATGAGGAAAGATTGAAGAAAGTATAGAGCTTGAAATAATAAAATAATAAAAATAATTTAAGAGTTTTTTAGCGACCAAGGATGAGGAAAGATTGAAGAAACTATAGAGCTTGAAATAATAAAAATAATTTAAGAATTCTTTAACAACCATTGATAAGTAAAAATTGAAGAAAGTATAGAGCTTGAAATAATAAAATAATAAAAATGAATTTGGGGGTTCTGTAGTAACCACTGATGAGAAAAGATTGAAGAAATTACAGATCTTGAGATTATAAGAAAAAAGTAACAGAAACGAACTACCTAATAAACAATCTGGATATAGCATCATATATTATTAATAATAAGCCAAAAACATTTTCAAGTGGATTACTGAAGTGGATAAATCACAAAAAAGAAAACTAAATATACCCAAGACATGGTAACTGGACCTGAGATGAAGAAACAGTTGTTAAGTATAACCTATTTTTGAGTTATCACGTAACGAAGACAGACAAAGTGAATTACACTAATAACACTGATTTCACAGTCACTAATTAAAATTGTGGACTTATTTTGATCATGAACTATTAAAACTAACACCAAAACCACTATTCTAGTTATTTCTTGTGCAAAAAATTGTAAATAAATTCAATACTATACTAAACAAATTAACCTATAAACACTAGTTTTGTCGAACGTAGTTTGTGACCTTAGTAGTCCATATTTTTTCAAATATATAATATTTTGATATTTGTTGTAAAGCTTGTACTTTTATTTGTGTGTTTAAATACGTTTTTCTGTAGCTAAAAGAACATTTCCACGCCTTGAGATTTAACGAAATCGACCATTACTGGTTACTAAACAGAATAGCCAACCGGCAATAAATAAATAAAGACAGGCAATTTGACGTAAAATAATCAAGAACGTTATTGGGTAACTAAAGGGTTTTAAAAATGGATAGTTAAACTATTATTATTCGTAATACTGTATGTTTGGTTCCTGACAGTTCTTAAAACAGAGTTTTCTTTTGATATAATAAATATAACCTTCTTCGAGTTATGAAAAGAAGTTGGCAACGCAGAATTTTTGAAACGAACGGCGGAAAAAAGGTGAGTTCCACAGTCGTAGTTATTATCAGGCAGGGATTATTATTTATTGTAACAAAATTGGCGCACCAACGTAGTAGGGCATTAATTAGTAGAAGACAATACATTATTGGACTAACTAATTTCTAATAGCGGCTACAGAAAATAGGCGAAAATGAAGAAAAGAGAAATTTCACATAAACAGGCGGCAGAGACCGAGAAAGAAAGAGAATTAAATATAGAAGACAAGGAAGTAACAACAGTTAAAGAAGTGGAAGTAATTGTAAGGGATACCCCAGTAGCAGCAACTGAAGAAATGGAAACGGTGGTAAGGGATACGCCAGGGGACAAACCATAGAAACCAACCCAACCAATGGATGCAAATTATCAGGAAATGATGAGAATTATAATGGAAGGGAATAACAAAACCAGCGAAACATTATTGAAACAAATAAATGAGAATAATAATAAGAACTTAGAAAAATTGAAGGAAGAGTTCAAAGAGAACAGTAAGAAAATGGAGGAGAAAATGGAAGAATTAAAAAGTGACAATCAGCAGTTAAAGGAAGAGTTCACGGAGAATAGTAGGAAGATGGAGGAGAAAATAGACGAAAATAATAGAACATTAAAAGAGGAATTACAAGAAAATAACAAGAAAACCATGGAAAAATTGAATGAACATCGGGAGTTATTAAAGCAAGAGTGGAATAACAAGATAGAGGACAATAATCAGCAATTGAGGGAAGAATGGGACGAGAAGTTGAAAGAACCGGTGACCGAAATTAGGAGGGTAATATCCGAGACCGAAGGAAAATGTGAACGGATGAATCAGGAGATACAGAGAGTCCAGGAAGACACTAATGTACGAATTGAAGCTGTACAAATAAAACATTATGAGAGTACAAGCAGAGATGGGAGAAAGGTTGGAAGGCATAGATACCAGTATTAATCAAATAAAAGGCCAAACAACTATCCACGAAGAAAAACTAGAAGGATTCCGACTACATCTCCAGGAAGAAATTAATTCATGGAGAGATATACAATGTCTTAGCTCCCATATATCATGCAGTGAAAACAGAGAGGTTATCAGCTTCCGGAATAACCGCAATCCCATGGAATTCCTTAAGCGGGTAGAGGAAAATCTATTGAGAACCAGGGAGACCAGATGGACGGTAATTAGAAATATGTTGGATGAAACGTTCAAGGATGTTTATGACAACTGGTGGATGGCGATGCAACCGGACATTCCAAGTTTCCAGGAATTTAAAAACCAATTTAAGTCGAAATACTGGTCAGATGCCACCCAACATATGATAAGGAGCAACCTAGGTCATGGCCGATATGACCCACGCTCCGGACAATCTCCAAACACATATTTTTTGGGCAAGATTAGTGTTGCAAGGCAGCTGGAGCCCAAGATTCCCGAAGAATGTTTGGTGACACAATTAGCCTACCATTATGATGGAGAATTCACGAAAGGCCGAATAAATGGACGAATTAAAACCATACAGGACATGGCCAAATTATTGGAAGAGATCGAACGGGAAAGGAATTACCTTTAGAACAGACACAGAGGAACAATGGTAATAATAGGAATGATGATCACCGAGATAACCGATACAACGCCAACAGTAATGGTCCCCATAACAGTAATAATAACCATAACAACAACAACTATTACCTTAACTCTCCAACGAATAACAACAACGGCTACCAGTGTCCCAATAACACGAATAATAATTACCGAGATAACAGATTTTATAACAATAATAACTATGATAGCCAGTATAGACAAAATAATCAAAACAATAATAAGTCAAAACCAAACATACAGGCGATGTGTAAATTATGTTAGGACAGAGGATAGGAATTTTGGAAGACGTCATTACCAAGGACGAGGAAGTTTCAATGGAAATAGGGATAGGAATTCCCAAGAAGAAAATAACCAGGATTATAGGGATGACCATAGACGAAGCAGAAGCAGTGAGGATGATAGAGGAAATAGAAATATGGTGACATTCAACAATAACGACCCGGTCGAAATACTGCAAGCAACGGACAATAACCAACCAAGTAACAACCAGGGAGCCCAGATAGTTCGAATAAACCATATCATGGCGGAGAACAGCCAAGAACCTAATACTGGCCCCAGCAATGAGGATGAAAGAGACTATTCATACGACAACATCGAAATGTATGGGACTGATCCACGATGGGGCAATCCCATAGCGAGATTTGTAGATAACTTTAACCAAAGGAATCCACCGGAAAACCATAATTGCAGGACAACCCGGATTGGGGCAGATGTCGAACACGAATAATTCTCAAAATTCAAAAAAGAAGTAAGGTCAACTTACCCAGAATATTTTAGTAACATTATTTTGAACAAAATAATAAAAGAATAAATAATTGTCAAAATTCAAAAAAGAAGTAAGGTCAACTTACCCAGAATATTTTAGTAACATTATTTTGAACAAAATAATAAAAGAATAAATAATTATCAAAATCCAAGAAGAAGTAAGGGTAGATTATACAAAAGATTTGAGTAATTTAATATTGAAGGAAATAATAACAAAAATAATTAGAAACAGAGGTAAACAATGGAATCCAAGAAAAAGTAAGAAGTGGGTAAATAAAAATCTAAATGACAGAATTTTAGATGAATTGATAAACAAAATATTGTGATGTAAATAAGAAGAAACAAACAAGACAATTGACAGTGAAATAATAAGACGAGACCATAAAATAAAAATGACCATAAATGACTTAACGACTATCATTATAATGAAAAGAATTAATATAGTAACAACTGATACAGCTATAAGTCAGAATTTTGTAAATTAAAAATGTTGAAGGAAGAATAGATATGTCAAAAATTTATCGCAAAGAAGAAGATGAAATGTTACTGATTAGAATATATGTCAATAATGTTGCCCCAAAGAAAGCTGAACATCTGAATAAATCAATGAAAAAGGAAAGATAATTAGATCTGAAAGTTAACAGAATGAATAATCCCACGAATATTTTATTGTATTATTTTATTTTATTTAGTCGTGAATATTTATTATGGAATGTGATTGATTGTAGAGATAGTTCCAGCAATCAATTTTACTGAGCAGACGGTAGGTACCGCTGAACTCGGAGATTATGTATGGATGGCGGGTAAGTGGTGCCAAAGTTGCCCAACCGACCAGTTGCAATTAATATGATTTAAAAGAATTTAGTTAGGGAGGTAAAATGTTCCAGGGATAGAACGCTTATAGAAAGAAACAAGTATATCAGATCAAGAATGATGAATAATTAAATAACAAGAAATAACATGGGAGCTGATTCAATTGATGATTTCAACAAAACAATTACATTATTTTATTAAATAATAAATTTTGGTAGCAAGGCATTATGTAACATGACAAATGGTATGACATAAAACCATGTAAGGTTTGCAAGAATAAATGAATGGGAAGCTGTAAAAAAAAAGTAATAAATAAAAGAATGATAGCATAACACTAAAGACTATATTTGACAGACTCTAACTATGACTGACTATACCCAAATGTTTAGGTAAGGTGATGGAGAAAGATAAAAACAAAATAAAATGAACTATGAAGGAATATACGAGACCTAATACCCTATTCCCAGTAAACTATAATTTGTAATGACAATATAAAAGTACAAACTAAAGAGTATGGAATTATATAATAAGTAGTAAATAAAATGTAATGAAATGATAGAAAGGGTAATTGAACCAATATAATAATAATAAAATACGAAGTGAGAAAGTGACAAATAGATAAAGATAAAATGTTTATTGTCAGTAGGTCAAGGGGAGAATGCTGATAAATGTAAAATGTTAAATTGCAATAGTATGTGATGATTTTAAAATAATAGGTCATTTACAAGTATTATGTTTATTATTATTGTTTAAAACTGTTCAGTTATGTTGTAATATTTAATTATTTATGTTCATAAAGTTATTTGTAAAGGTTAAGACTAATAGACAATACATAATCTGTTGTATTAAAGTTAGACCAAAGAAATTAGGTATTTTGTCTATAAGTAAAAGATTATATTGTTTTGTAACGTTTAGAAACCAACATGTTGTATTTTAAATAATTATGTTAATTTGTTTATATAGAAGGTGTTAAAATAACAACATAAAGATCATTTGTTAGAATAAGTGTAGGCATAGAATTTCAGACATGTTAGCTGCTAGGCCTATATATAAAAACTAGAAAATTGTAATTTTTAAAGTCTAACAGCAAGGTTTATTAAAATAATGAATGTAATATGAATAGGTTTAATGATATTAGTCTACACAACAAAAATGTATTCGAAATAAGTAGTATAACATTAATTATTAAGAAAATTATGTGGGAAAAATGTGAAATCATTATTTATGAACTAAAAGTAACCTTGTTTGGTTCCAAATTGATGTACAAGTTAAAAGCAAGACAATGATGTTATTAGATTTATATTCACAGTTAGTATAAGGGAATTAGACCTATTTACAGATATTTGACCAATTTTGTACAGAATGACAATGTATTTCAATGACAATATCTTATAATGTCCACCAATCAAATTTGGTATTTTAACCATAGCAACAACAAATTAATGAAAATAATTTGAGAGTTCTTTAGTAACCAAGGATGAGGAAAGATTGAAGAAAGTATAGAGCTTGAAATAATAAAATAATAAAAATAATTTAAGAGTTTTTTAGCGACCAAGGATGAGGAAAGATTGAAGAAACTATAGAGCTTGAAATAATAAAAATAATTTAAGAATTCTTTAACAACCATTGATAAGTAAAAATTGAAGAAAGTATAGAGCTTGAAATAATAAAATAATAAAAATGAATTTGGGGGTTCTGTAGTAACCACTGATGAGAAAAGATTGAAGAAATTACAGATCTTGAGATTATAAGAAAAAAGTAACAGAAACGAACTACCTAATAAACAATCTGGATATAGCATCATATATTATTAATAATAAGCCAAAAACATTTTCAAGTGGATTACTGAAGTGGATAAATCACAAAAAAGAAAACTAAATATACCCAAGACATGGTAACTGGACCTGAGATGAAGAAACAGTTGTTAAGTATAACCTATTTTTGAGTTATCACGTAACGAAGACAGACAAAGTGAATTACACTAATAACACTGATTTCACAGTCACTAATTAAAATTGTGGACTTATTTTGATCATGAACTATTAAAACTAACACCAAAACCACTATTCTAGTTATTTCTTGTGCAAAAAATTGTAAATAAATTCAATACTATACTAAACAAATTAACCTATAAACACTAGTTTTGTCGAACGTAGTTTGTGACCTTAGTAGTCCATATTTTTTCAAATATATAATATTTTGATATTTGTTGTAAAGCTTGTACTTTTATTTGTGTGTTTAAATACGTTTTTCTGTAGCTAAAAGAACATTTCCACGCCTTGAGATTTAACGAAATCGACCATTACTGGTTACTAAACAGAATAGCCAACCGGCAATAAATAAATAAAGACAGGCAATTTGACGTAAAATAATCAAGAACGTTATTGGGTAACTAAAGGGTTTTAAAAATGGATAGTTAAACTATTATTATTCGTAATACTGTATGTTTGGTTCCTGACAGTTCTTAAAACAGAGTTTTCTTTTGATATAATAAATATAACCTTCTTCGAGTTATGAAAAGAAGTTGGCAACGCAGAATTTTTGAAACGAACGGCGGAAAAAAGGTGAGTTCCACAGTCGTAGTTATTATCAGGCAGGGATTATTATTTATTGTAACAAAATTGGCGCACCAACGTAGTAGGGCATTAATTAGTAGAAGACAATACATTATTGGACTAACTAATTTCTAATAGCGGCTACAGAAAATAGGCGAAAATGAAGAAAAGAGAAATTTCACATAAACAGGCGGCAGAGACCGAGAAAGAAAGAGAATTAAATATAGAAGACAAGGAAGTAACAACAGTTAAAGAAGTGGAAGTAATTGTAAGGGATACCCCAGTAGCAGCAACTGAAGAAATGGAAACGGTGGTAAGGGATACGCCAGGGGACAAACCATAGAAACCAACCCAACCAATGGATGCAAATTATCAGGAAATGATGAGAATTATAATGGAAGGGAATAACAAAACCAGCGAAACATTATTGAAACAAATAAATGAGAATAATAATAAGAACTTAGAAAAATTGAAGGAAGAGTTCAAAGAGAACAGTAAGAAAATGGAGGAGAAAATGGAAGAATTAAAAAGTGACAATCAGCAGTTAAAGGAAGAGTTCACGGAGAATAGTAGGAAGATGGAGGAGAAAATAGACGAAAATAATAGAACATTAAAAGAGGAATTACAAGAAAATAACAAGAAAACCATGGAAAAATTGAATGAACATCGGGAGTTATTAAAGCAAGAGTGGAATAACAAGATAGAGGACAATAATCAGCAATTGAGGGAAGAATGGGACGAGAAGTTGAAAGAACCGGTGACCGAAATTAGGAGGGTAATATCCGAGACCGAAGGAAAATGTGAACGGATGAATCAGGAGATACAGAGAGTCCAGGAAGACACTAATGTACGAATTGAAGCTGTACAAATAAAACATTATGAGAGTACAAGCAGAGATGGGAGAAAGGTTGGAAGGCATAGATACCAGTATTAATCAAATAAAAGGCCAAACAACTATCCACGAAGAAAAACTAGAAGGATTCCGACTACATCTCCAGGAAGAAATTAATTCATGGAGAGATATACAATGTCTTAGCTCCCATATATCATGCAGTGAAAACAGAGAGGTTATCAGCTTCCGGAATAACCGCAATCCCATGGAATTCCTTAAGCGGGTAGAGGAAAATCTATTGAGAACCAGGGAGACCAGATGGACGGTAATTAGAAATATGTTGGATGAAACGTTCAAGGATGTTTATGACAACTGGTGGATGGCGATGCAACCGGACATTCCAAGTTTCCAGGAATTTAAAAACCAATTTAAGTCGAAATACTGGTCAGATGCCACCCAACATATGATAAGGAGCAACCTAGGTCATGGCCGATATGACCCACGCTCCGGACAATCTCCAAACACATATTTTTTGGGCAAGATTAGTGTTGCAAGGCAGCTGGAGCCCAAGATTCCCGAAGAATGTTTGGTGACACAATTAGCCTACCATTATGATGGAGAAGTCACGAAAGGCCGAATAAATGGACGAATTAAAACCATACAGGACATGGCCAAATTATTGGAAGAGATCGAACGGGAAAGGAATTACCTTTAGAACAGACACAGAGGAACAATGGTAATAATAGGAATGATGATCACCGAGATAACCGATACAACGCCAACAGTAATGGTCCCCATAACAGTAATAATAACCATAACAACAACAACTATTACCTTAACTCTCCAACGAATAACAACAACGGCTACCAGTGTCCCAATAACACGAATAATAATTACCGAGATAACAGATTTTATAACAATAATAACTATGATAGCCAGTATAGACAAAATAATCAAAACAATAATAAGTCAAAACCAAACATACAGGCGATGTGTAAATTATGTTAGGACAGAGGATAGGAATTTTGGAAGACGTCATTACCAAGGACGAGGAAGTTTCAATGGAAATAGGGATAGGAATTCCCAAGAAGAAAATAACCAGGATTATAGGGATGACCATAGACGAAGCAGAAGCAGTGAGGATGATAGAGGAAATAGAAATATGGTGACATTCAACAATAACGACCCGGTCGAAATACTGCAAGCAACGGACAATAACCAACCAAGTAACAACCAGGGAGCCCAGATAGTTCGAATAAACCATATCATGGCGGAGAACAGCCAAGAACCTAATACTGGCCCCAGCAATGAGGATGAAAGAGACTATTCATACGACAACATCGAAATGTATGGGACTGATCCACGATGGGGCAATCCCATAGCGAGATTTGTAGATAACTTTAACCAAAGGAATCCACCGGAAAACCATAATTGCAGGACAACCCGGATTGGGGCAGATGTCGAACACGAATAATTCTCAAAATTCAAAAAAGAAGTAAGGTCAACTTACCCAGAATATTTTAGTAACATTATTTTGAACAAAATAATAAAAGAATAAATAATTGTCAAAATTCAAAAAAGAAGTAAGGTCAACTTACCCAGAATATTTTAGTAACATTATTTTGAACAAAATAATAAAAGAATAAATAATTATCAAAATCCAAGAAGAAGTAAGGGTAGATTATACAAAAGATTTGAGTAATTTAATATTGAAGGAAATAATAACAAAAATAATTAGAAACAGAGGTAAACAATGGAATCCAAGAAAAAGTAAGAAGTGGGTAAATAAAAATCTAAATGACAGAATTTTAGATGAATTGATAAACAAAATATTGTGATGTAAATAAGAAGAAACAAACAAGACAGTTGACAGTGAAATAATAAGACGAGATCATAAAATAAAAATGACCATAAATGACTTAACGACTATCATTATAATGAAAAGAATTAATATAGTAACAACTGATACAGCTATAAGTCAGAATTTTGTAAATTAAAAATGTTGAAGGAAGAATAGATATGTCAAAAATTTATCGCAAAGAAGAAGATGAAATGTTACTGATTAGAATATATGTCAATAATGTTGCCCCAAAGAAAGCTGAACATCTGAATAAATCAATGAAAAAGGAAAGATAATTAGATCTGAAAGTTAACAGAATGAATAATCCCACGAATATTTTATTGTATTATTTTATTTTATTTAGTCGTGAATATTTATTATTGAATGTGATTGACTGTAGAGATAGTTCCAGCAATCAATTTTACTGAGCAGACGGTAGGTCCCGCTGAACTCGGAGATTATGTATGGATGGCGGGTAAGTGGTGCCAAAGTTGCCCAACCGACCAGTTGCAATTAATATGATTTAAAAGAATTTAGTTAGGGAGGTAAAATGTTCCAGGGATAGAACACTTATAGAAAGAAACAAGTATATCAGATCAAGAATGATGAATAATTAAATAACAAGAAATAACATGGGAGCTGATTCAATTGATGATTTCAACAAAACAATTACATTATTTTATTAAATAATCAATTTTGGTAGCAAGGCATTATGTAACATGACAAATGGTATGACATAAAACCATGTAAGGTTTGCAAGAATAAATGAATGGGAAGCTGTAAAAAAAAAAGTAATAAATAAAAGAATGATAGCATAACACTAAAGACTATATTTGACAGACTCTAACTATGACTGACTATACCCAAATGTTTAGGTAAGGTGATGGAGAAAGATAAAAACAAAATAAAATGAACTATGAAGGAATATACGAGACCTAATACCCTATTCCCAGTAAACTATAATTTGTAATGACAATATAAAAGTACAAACTAAAGAGTATGGAATTATATAATAAGTAGTAAATAAAATGTAATGAAATGATAGAAAGGGTAATTGAACCAATATAATAATAATAAAATACGAAGTGAGAAAGTGACAAATAGATAAAGATAAAATGTTTATTGTCAGTAGGTCAAGGGGAGAATGCTGATAAATGTAAAATGTTAAATTGCAATAGTATGTGATGATTTTAAAATAATAGGTCATTTACAAGTATTATGTTTATTATTATTGTTTAAAACTGTTCAGTTATGTTGTAATATTTAATTATTTATGTTCATAAAGTTATTTGTAAAGGTTAAGACTAATAGACAATACATAATCTGTTGTATTAAAGTTAGACCAAAGAAATTAGGTATTTTGTCTATAAGTAAAAGATTATATTGTTTTGTAACGTTTAGAAACCAACATGTTGTATTTTAAATAATTATGTTAATTTGTTTATATAGAAGGTGTTAAAATAACAACATAAAGATCATTTGTTAGAATAAGTGTAGGCATAGAATTTCAGACATGTTAGCTGCTAGGCCTATATATAAAAACTAGAAAATTGTAATTTTTAAAGTCTAACAGCAAGGTTTATTAAAATAATGAATGTAATATGAATAGGTTTAATGATATTAGTCTACACAACAAAAATGTATTCGAAATAAGTAGTATAACATTAATTATTAAGAAAATTATGTGGGAAAAATGTGAAATCATTATTTATGAACTAAAAGTAACCTTGTTTGGTTCCAAATTGATGTACAAGTTAAAAGCAAGACAATGATGTTATTAGATTTATATTCACAGTTAGTATAAGGGAATTAGACCTATTTACAGATATTTGACCAATTTTGTACAGAATGACAATGTATTTCAATGACAATATCTTATAATGTCCACCAATCAAATTTGGTATTTTAACCATAGCAACAACAAATTAATGAAAATAATTTGAGAGTTCTTTAGTAACCAAGGATGAGGAAAGATTGAAGAAAGTATAGAGCTTGAAATAATAAAATAATAAAAATAATTTAAGAGTTTTTTAGCGACCAAGGATGAGGAAAGATTGAAGAAACTATAGAGCTTGAAATAATAAAAATAATTTAAGAATTCTTTAACAACCATTGATAAGTAAAAATTGAAGAAAGTATAGAGCTTGAAATAATAAAATAATAAAAATGAATTTGGGGGTTCTGTAGTAACCATTGATGAGAAAAGATTGAAGAAATTACAGATCTTGAGATTATAAGAAAAAAGTAACAGAAACAAACTACCTAATAAACAATCTGGATATAGCATCATATATTATTAATAATAAGCCAAAAACATTTCCAAGTGGATTACTGAAGTGGATAAATCACAAAAAAGAAAACTAAATATACCCAAGACATGGTAACTGGACCTGAGATGAAGAAACAGTTGTTAAGTATAACCTATTTTTGAGTTATCACGTAACGAAGACAGACAAAGTGAATTACACTAATAACACTGATTTCATAGTCACTAATTAAAATTGTGGACTTATTTTGATCATGAACTATTAAAACTAACACCAAAACCACTATTCTAGTTATTTCTTGTGCAAAAAATTGTAAATAAATTCAATACTATACTAAACAAATTAACCTATAAACACTAGTTTTGTCGAACGTAGTTTGTGACCTTAGTAGTCCATATTTTTTCAAATATATAATATTTTGATATTTGTTGTAAAGCTTGTACTTTTATTTGTGTGTTTAAATACGTTTTTCTGTAGCTAAAAGAACATTTCCACGCCTTGAGATTTAACGAAATCTACCATTACTGGTTACTAAACAGAATAGCCAACCGGCAATAAATAAATAAAGACAGGGAATTTGACGTAAAATAATCAAGAACGTTATTGGGTAACTAAAGGGTTTTAAAAATGGATAGTTAAACTATTATTATTCGTAATACTGTATGTTTGGTTCCTGACAGTTCTTAAAACAGAGTTTTCTTTTGATATAATAAATATAACCTTCTTCGAGTTATGAAAAGAAGTTGGCAACGCAGAATTTTTGAAACGAACGGCGGAAAAAAGGTGAGTTCCACAGTCGTAGTTATTATCAGGCAGGGATTATTATTTATTGTAACAAAATTGGCGCACCAACGTAGTAGGGCATTAATTAGTAGAAGACAATACATTATTGGACTAACTAATTTCTAATAGCGGCTACAGAAAATAGGCGAAAATGAAGAAAAGAGAAATTTCACATAAACAGGCGGCAGAGACCGAGAAAGAAAGAGAATTAAATATGGAAGACAAGGAAGTAACAACAGTTAAAGAAGTGGAAGTAATTGTAAGGGATACCTCAGTAGCAGCAACTGAAGAAATGGAAACGGTGGTAAGGGATACGCCAGGGGACAAACCATAGAAATCAACCCAACCAATGGATGCAAATTATCAGGAAATGATGAGAATTATAATGGAAGGGAATAACAAAACCAGCGAAACATTATTGAAACAAATAAATGAGAATAATAATAAGAACTTAGAAAAATTGAAGGAAGAGTTCAAAGAGAACAGTAAGAAAATGGAGGAGAAAATGGAAGAATTAAAAAGTGACAATCAGCAGTTAAAGGAAGAGTTCACGGAGAATAGTAGGAAGATGGAGGAGAAAATAGACGAAAATAATAGAACATTAAAAGAGGAATTACAAGAAAATAACAAGAAAACCATGGAAAAATTGAATGAACATCGGGAGTTATTAAAGCAAGAGTGGAATAACAAGATAGAGGACAATAATCAGCAATTGAGGGAAGAATGGGACGAGAAGTTGAAAGAACCGGTGACCGAAATTAGGAGGGTAATATCCGAGACCGAAGGAAAATGTGAACGGATGAATCAGGAGATACAGAGAGTCCAGGAAGACACTAATGTACGAATTGAAGCTGTACAAATAAAACATTATGAGAGTGCAAGCAGAGATGGGAGAAAGGTTGGAAGGCATAGATACCAGTATTAATCAAATAAAAGGCCAAACAACTATCCACGAAGAAAAACTAGAAGGATTCCGACTACATCTCCAGGAAGAAATTAATTCATGGAGAGATAGACAATGTCTTAGCTCCCATATATCATGCAGTGAAAACAGAGAGGTTATCAGCTTCCGGAATAACCGCAATCCCATGGAATTCCTTAAGCGGGTAGAGGAAAATCTATTGAGAACCAGGGAGACCAGATGGACGGTAATTAGAAATATGTTGGATGAAACGTTCAAGGATGTTTATGACAACTGGTGGATGGCGATGCAACCGGACATTCCAAGTTTCCAGGAATTTAAAAACCAATTTAAGTCGAAATACTGGTCAGATGCCACCCAACATATGATAAGGAGCAACCTAGGTCATGGCCGATATGACCCACGCTCCGGACAATCTCCAAACACATATTTTTTGGGCAAGATTAGTGTTGCAAGGCAGCTGGAGCCCAAGATTCCCGAAGAATGTTTGGTGACACAATTAGCCTACCATTATGATGGAGAAGTCACGAAAGGCCGAATAAATGGACGAATTAAAACCATACAGGACATGGCCAAATTATTGGAAGAGATCGAACGGGAAAGGAATTACCTTTAGAACAGACACAGAGGAACAATGGTAATAATAGGAATGATGATCACCGAGATAACCGATACAACGCCAACAGTAATGGTCCCCATAACAGTAATAATAACCATAACAACAACAACTATTACCTTAACTCTCCAACGAATAACAACAACGGCTACCAGTGTCCCAATAACACGAATAATAATTACCGAGATAACAGATTTTATAACAATAATAACTATGATAGCCAGTATAGACAAAATAATCAAAACAATAATAAGTCAAAACCAAACATACAGGCGATGTGTAAATTATGTTAGGACAGAGGATAGGAATTTTGGAAGGCGTCATTACCAAGGACGAGGAAGTTTCAATGGAAATAGGGATAGGAATTCCCAAGAAGAAAATAACCAGGATTATAGGGATGACCATAGACGAAGCAGAAGCAGTGAGGATGATAGAGGAAATAGAAATATGGTGACATTCAACAATAACGACCCGGTCGAAATACTGCAAGCAACGGACAATAACCAACCAAGTAACAACCAGGGAGCCCAGATAGTTCGAATAAACCATATCATGGCGGAGAACAGCCAAGAACCTAATACTGGCCCCAGCAATGAGGATGAAAGAGACTATTCATACGACAACATCGAAATGTATGGGACTGATCCACGATGGGGCAATCCCATAGCGAGATTTGTAGATAACTTTAACCAAAGGAATCCACCGGAAAACCATAATTGCAGGACAACCCGGATTGGGGCAGATGTCGAACACGAATAATTCTCAAAATTCAAAAAAGAAGTAAGGTCAACTTACCCAGAATATTTTAGTAACATTATTTTGAACAAAATAATAAAAGAATAAATAATTGTCAAAATTCAAAAAAGAAGTAAGGTCAACTTACCCAGAATATTTTAGTAACATTATTTTGAACAAAATAATAAAAGAATAAATAATTGTCAAAATTCAAAAAAGAAGTAAGGTCAACTTACCCAGAATATTTTAGTAACATTATTTTGAACAAAATAATAAAAGAATAAATAATTATCAAAATCCAAGAAGAAGTAAGGGTAGATTATACAAAAGATTTGAGTAATTTAATATTGAAGGAAATAATAACAAAAATAATTAGAAACAGAGGTAAACAATGGAATCCAAGAAAAAGTAAGAAGTGGGTAAATAAAAATCTAAATGACAGAATTTTAGATGAATTGATAAACAAAATATTGTGATGTAAATAAGAAGAAACAAACAAGACAATTGACAGTGAAATAATAAGACGAGACCATAAAATAAAAATGACCATAAATGACTTAACGACTATCATTATAATGAAAAGAATTAATATAGTAACAACTGATACAGCTATAAGTCAGAATTTTGTAAATTAAAAATGTTGAAGGAAGAATAGATATGTCAAAAATTTATCGCAAAGAAGAAGATGAAATGTTACTGATTAGAATATATGTCAATAATGTTGCCCCAAAGAAAGCTGAACATCTGAATAAATCAATGAAAAAGGAAAGATAATTAGATCTGAAAGTTAACAGAATGAATAATCCCACGAATATTTTATTGTATTATTTTATTTTATTTAGTCGTGAATATTTATTATGGAATGTGATTGATTGTAGAGATAGTTCCAGCAATCAATTTTACTGAGCAGACGGTAGGTACCGCTGAACTCGGAGATTATGTATGGATGGCGGGTAAGTGGTGCCAAAGTTCCCCAACCGACCAGTTGCAATTAATATGATTTAAAAGAATTTAGTTAGGGAGGTAAAATGTTCCAGGGATAGAACGCTTATAGAAAGAAACAAGTATATCAGATCAAGAATGATGAATAATTAAATAACAAGAAATAACATGGGAGCTGATTCAATTGATGATTTCAACAAAACAATTACATTATTTTATTAAATAATAAATTTTGGTAGCAAGGCATTATGTAACATGACAAATGGTATGACATAAAACCATGTAAGGTTTGCAAGAATAAATGAATGGGAAGCTGTAAAAAAAAAGTAATAAATAAAAGAATGATAGCATAACACTAAAGACTATATTTGACAGACTCTAACTATGACTGACTATACCCAAATGTTTAGGTAAGGTGATGGAGAAAGATAAAAACAAAATAAAATGAACTATGGAGGAATATACGAGACCTAATACCCTATTCCCAGTAAACTATAATTTGTAATGACAATATAAAAGTACAAACTAAAGAGTATGGAATTATATAATAAGTAGTAAATAAAATGTAATGAAATGATAGAAAGGGTAATTGAACCAATATAATAATAATAAAATACGAAGTGAGAAAGTGACAAATAGATAAAGATAAAATGTTTATTGTCAGTAGGTCAAGGGGAGAATGCTGATAAATGTAAAATGTTAAATTGCAATAGTATGTGATGATTTTAAAATAATAGGTCATTTACAAGTATTATGTTTATTATTATTGTTTAAAACTGTTCAGTTATGTTGTAATATTTAATTATTTATGTTCATAAAGTTATTTGTAAAGGTTAAGACTAATAGACAATACATAATCTGTTGTATTAAAGTTAGACCAAAGAAATTAGGTATTTTGTCTATAAGTAAAAGATTATATTGTTTTGTAACGTTTAGAAACCAACATGTTGTATTTTAAATAATTATGTTAATTTGTTTATATAGAAGGTGTTAAAATAACAACATAAAGATCATTTGTTAGAATAAGTGTAGGCATAGAATTTCAGACATGTTAGCTGCTAGGCCTATATATAAAAACTAGAAAATTGTAATTTTTAAAGTCTAACAGCAAGGTTTATTAAAATAATGAATGTAATATGAATAGGTTTAATGATATTAGTCTACACAACAAAAATGTATTCGAAATAAGTAGTATAACATTAATTATTAAGAAAATTATGTGGGAAAAATGTGAAATCATTATTTATGAACTAAAAGTAACCTTGTTTGGTTCCAAATTGATGTACAAGTTAAAAGCAAGACAATGATGTTATTAGATTTATATTCACAGTTAGTATAAGGGAATTAGACCTATTTACAGATATTTGACCAATTTTGTACAGAATGACAATGTATTTCAATGACAATATCTTATAATGTCCACCAATCAAATTTGGTATTTTAACCATAGCAACAACAAATTAATGAAAATAATTTGAGAGTTCTTTAGTAACCAAGGATGAGGAAAGATTGAAGAAAGTATAGAGCTTGAAATAATAAAATAATAAAAATAATTTAAGAGTTTTTTAGCGACCAAGGATGAGGAAAGATTGAAGAAACTATAGAGCTTGAAATAATAAAAATAATTTAAGAATTCTTTAACAACCATTGATAAGTAAAAATTGAAGAAAGTATAGAGCTTGAAATAATAAAATAATAAAAATGAATTTGGGGGTTCTGTAGTAACCACTGATGAGAAAAGATTGAAGAAATTACAGATCTTGAGATTATAAGAAAAAAGTAACAGAAACAAACTACCTAATAAACAATCTGGATATAGCATCATATATTATTAATAATAAGCCAAAAACATTTCCAAGTGGATTACTGAAGTGGATAAATCACAAAAAAGAAAACTAAATATACCCAAGACATGGTAACTGGACCTGAGATGAAGAAACAGTTGTTAAGTATAACCTATTTTTGAGTTATCACGTAACGAAGACAGACAAAGTGAATTACACTAATAACACTGATTTCATAGTCACTAATTAAAATTGTGGACTTATTTTGATCATGAACTATTAAAACTAACACCAAAACCACTATTCTAGTTATTTCTTGTGCAAAAAATTGTAAATAAATTCAATACTATACTAAACAAATTAACCTATAAACACTAGTTTTGTCGAACGTAGTTTGTGACCTTAGTAGTCCATATTTTTTCAAATATATAATATTTTGATATTTGTTGTAAAGCTTGTACTTTTATTTGTGTGTTTAAATACGTTTTTCTGTAGCTAAAAGAACATTTCCACGCCTTGAGATTTAACGAAATCTACCATTACTGGTTACTAAACAGAATAGCCAACCGGCAATAAATAAATAAAGACAGGGAATTTGACGTAAAATAATCAAGAACGTTATTGGGTAACTAAAGGGTTTTAAAAATGGATAGTTAAACTATTATTATTCGTAATACTGTATGTTTGGTTCCTGACAGTTCTTAAAACAGAGTTTTCTTTTGATATAATAAATATAACCTTCTTCGAGTTATGAAAAGAAGTTGGCAACGCAGAATTTTTGAAACGAACGGCGGAAAAAAGGTGAGTTCCACAGTCGTAGTTATTATCAGGCAGGGATTATTATTTATTGTAACAAAATTGGCGCACCAACGTAGTAGGGCATTAATTAGTAGAAGACAATACATTATTGGACTAACTAATTTCTAATAGCGGCTACAGAAAATAGGCGAAAATGAAGAAAAGAGAAATTTCACATAAACAGGCGGCAGAGACCGAGAAAGAAAGAGAATTAAATATGGAAGACAAGGAAGTAACAACAGTTAAAGAAGTGGAAGTAATTGTAAGGGATACCTCAGTAGCAGCAACTGAAGAAATGGAAACGGTGGTAAGGGATACGCCAGGGGACAAACCATAGAAATCAACCCAACCAATGGATGCAAATTATCAGGAAATGATGAGAATTATAATGGAAGGGAATAACAAAACCAGCGAAACATTATTGAAACAAATAAATGAGAATAATAATAAGAACTTAGAAAAATTGAAGGAAGAGTTCAAAGAGAACAGTAAGAAAATGGAGGAGAAAATGGAAGAATTAAAAAGTGACAATCAGCAGTTAAAGGAAGAGTTCACGGAGAATAGTAGGAAGATGGAGGAGAAAATAGACGAAAATAATAGAACATTAAAAGAGGAATTACAAGAAAATAACAAGAAAACCATGGAAAAATTGAATGAACATCGGGAGTTATTAAAGCAAGAGTGGAATAACAAGATAGAGGACAATAATCAGCAATTGAGGGAAGAATGGGACGAGAAGTTGAAAGAACCGGTGACCGAAATTAGGAGGGTAATATCCGAGACCGAAGGAAAATGTGAACGGATGAATCAGGAGATACAGAGAGTCCAGGAAGACACTAATGTACGAATTGAAGCTGTACAAATAAAACATTATGAGAGTACAAGCAGAGATGGGAGAAAGGTTGGAAGGCATAGATACCAGTATTAATCAAATAAAAGGCCAAACAACTATCCACGAAGAAAAACTAGAAGGATTCCGACTACATCTCCAGGAAGAAATTAATTCATGGAGAGATAGACAATGTCTTAGCTCCCATATATCATGCAGTGAAAACAGAGAGGTTATCAGCTTCCGGAATAACCGCAATCCCATGGAATTCCTTAAGCGGGTAGAGGAAAATCTATTGAGAACCAGGGAGACCAGATGGACGGTAATTAGAAATATGTTGGATGAAACGTTCAAGGATGTTTATGACAACTGGTGGATGGCGATGCAACCGGACATTCCAAGTTTCCAGGAATTTAAAAACCAATTTAAGTCGAAATACTGGTCAGATGCCACCCAACATATGATAAGGAGCAACCTAGGTCATGGCCGATATGACCCACGCTCCGGACAATCTCCAAACACATATTTTTTGGGCAAGATTAGTGTTGCAAGGCAGCTGGAGCCCAAGATTCCCGAAGAATGTTTGGTGACACAATTAGCCTACCATTATGATGGAGAAGTCACGAAAGGCCGAATAAATGGACGAATTAAAACCATACAGGACATGGCCAAATTATTGGAAGAGATCGAACGGGAAAGGAATTACCTTTAGAACAGACACAGAGGAACAATGGTAATAATAGGAATGATGATCACCGAGATAACCGATACAACGCCAACAGTAATGGTCCCCATAACAGTAATAATAACCATAACAACAACAACTATTACCTTAACTCTCCAACGAATAACAACAACGGCTACCAGTGTCCCAATAACACGAATAATAATTACCGAGATAACAGATTTTATAACAATAATAACTATGATAGCCAGTATAGACAAAATAATCAAAACAATAATAAGTCAAAACCAAACATACAGGCGATGTGTAAATTATGTTAGGACAGAGGATAGGAATTTTGGAAGGCGTCATTACCAAGGACGAGGAAGTTTCAATGGAAATAGGGATAGGAATTCCCAAGAAGAAAATAACCAGGATTATAGGGATGACCATAGACGAAGCAGAAGCAGTGAGGATGATAGAGGAAATAGAAATATGGTGACATTCAACAATAACGACCCGGTCGAAATACTGCAAGCAACGGACAATAACCAACCAAGTAACAACCAGGGAGCCCAGATAGTTCGAATAAACCATATCATGGCGGAGAACAGCCAAGAACCTAATACTGGCCCCAGCAATGAGGATGAAAGAGACTATTCATACGACAACATCGAAATGTATGGGACTGATCCACGATGGGGCAATCCCATAGCGAGATTTGTAGATAACTTTAACCAAAGGAATCCACCGGAAAACCATAATTGCAGGACAACCCGGATTGGGGCAGATGTCGAACACGAATAATTCTCAAAATTCAAAAAAGAAGTAAGGTCAACTTACCCAGAATATTTTAGTAACATTATTTTGAACAAAATAATAAAAGAATAAATAATTGTCAAAATTCAAAAAAGAAGTAAGGTCAACTTACCCAGAATATTTTAGTAACATTATTTTGAACAAAATAATAAAAGAATAAATAATTGTCAAAATTCAAAAAAGAAGTAAGGTCAACTTACCCAGAATATTTTAGTAACATTATTTTGAACAAAATAATAAAAGAATAAATAATTATCAAAATCCAAGAAGAAGTAAGGGTAGATTATACAAAAGATTTGAGTAATTTAATATTGAAGGAAATAATAACAAAAATAATTAGAAACAGAGGTAAACAATGGAATCCAAGAAAAAGTAAGAAGTGGGTAAATAAAAATCTAAATGACAGAATTTTAGATGAATTGATAAACAAAATATTGTGATGTAAATAAGAAGAAACAAACAAGACAATTGACAGTGAAATAATAAGACGAGACCATAAAATAAAAATGACCATAAATGACTTAACGACTATCATTATAATGAAAAGAATTAATATAGTAACAACTGATACAGCTATAAGTCAGAATTTTGTAAATTAAAAATGTTGAAGGAAGAATAGATATGTCAAAAATTTATCGCAAAGAAGAAGATGAAATGTTACTGATTAGAATATATGTCAATAATGTTGCCCCAAAGAAAGCTGAACATCTGAATAAATCAATGAAAAAGGAAAGATAATTAGATCTGAAAGTTAACAGAATGAATAATCCCACGAATATTTTATTGTATTATTTTATTTTATTTAGTCGTGAATATTTATTATGGAATGTGATTGATTGTAGAGATAGTTCCAGCAATCAATTTTACTGAGCAGACGGTAGGTACCGCTGAACTCGGAGATTATGTATGGATGGCGGGTAAGTGGTGCCAAAGTTGCCCAACCGACCAGTTGCAATTAATATGATTTAAAAGAATTTAGTTAGGGAGGTAAAATGTTCCAGGGATAGAACGCTTATAGAAAGAAACAAGTATATCAGATCAAGAATGATGAATAATTAAATAACAAGAAATAACATGGGAGCTGATTCAATTGATGATTTCAACAAAACAATTACATTATTTTATTAAATAATAAATTTTGGTAGCAAGGCATTATGTAACATGACAAATGGTATGACATAAAACCATGTAAGGTTTGCAAGAATAAATGAATGGGAAGCTGTAAAAAAAAAGTAATAAATAAAAGAATGATAGCATAACACTAAAGACTATATTTGACAGACTCTAACTATGACTGACTATACCCAAATGTTTAGGTAAGGTGATGGAGAAAGATAAAAACAAAATAAAATGAACTATGGAGGAATATACGAGACCTAATACCCTATTCCCAGTAAACTATAATTTGTAATGACAATATAAAAGTACAAACTAAAGAGTATGGAATTATATAATAAGTAGTAAATAAAATGTAATGAAATGATAGAAAGGGTAATTGAACCAATATAATAATAATAAAATACGAAGTGAGAAAGTGACAAATAGATAAAGATAAAATGTTTATTGTCAGTAGGTCAAGGGGAGAATGCTGATAAATGTAAAATGTTAAATTGCAATAGTATGTGATGATTTTAAAATAATAGGTCATTTACAAGTATTATGTTTATTATTATTGTTTAAAACTGTTCAGTTATGTTGTAATATTTAATTATTTATGTTCATAAAGTTATTTGTAAAGGTTAAGACTAATAGACAATACATAATCTGTTGTATTAAAGTTAGACCAAAGAAATTAGGTATTTTGTCTATAAGTAAAAGATTATATTGTTTTGTAACGTTTAGAAACCAACATGTTGTATTTTAAATAATTATGTTAATTTGTTTATATAGAAGGTGTTAAAATAACAACATAAAGATCATTTGTTAGAATAAGTGTAGGCATAGAATTTCAGACATGTTAGCTGCTAGGCCTATATATAAAAACTAGAAAATTGTAATTTTTAAAGTCTAACAGCAAGGTTTATTAAAATAATGAATGTAATATGAATAGGTTTAATGATATTAGTCTACACAACAAAAATGTATTCGAAATAAGTAGTATAACATTAATTATTAAGAAAATTATGTGGGAAAAATGTGAAATCATTATTTATGAACTAAAAGTAACCTTGTTTGGTTCCAAATTGATGTACAAGTTAAAAGCAAGACAATGATGTTATTAGATTTATATTCACAGTTAGTATAAGGGAATTAGACCTATTTACAGATATTTGACCAATTTTGTACAGAATGACAATGTATTTCAATGACAATATCTTATAATGTCCACCAATCAAATTTGGTATTTTAACCATAGCAACAACAAATTAATGAAAATAATTTGAGAGTTCTTTAGTAACCAAGGATGAGGAAAGATTGAAGAAAGTATAGAGCTTGAAATAATAAAATAATAAAAATAATTTAAGAGTTTTTTAGCGACCAAGGATGAGGAAAGATTGAAGAAACTATAGAGCTTGAAATAATAAAAATAATTTAAGAATTCTTTAACAACCATTGATAAGTAAAAATTGAAGAAAGTATAGAGCTTGAAATAATAAAATAATAAAAATGAATTTGGGGGTTCTGTAGTAACCACTGATGAGAAAAGATTGAAGAAATTACAGATCTTGAGATTATAAGAAAAAAGTAACAGAAACGAACTACCTAATAAACAATCTGGATATAGCATCATATATTATTAATAATAAGCCAAAAACATTTTCAAGTGGATTACTGAAGTGGATAAATCACAAAAAAGAAAACTAAATATACCCAAGACATGGTAACTGGACCTGAGATGAAGAAACAGTTGTTAAGTATAACCTATTTTTGAGTTATCACGTAACGAAGACAGACAAAGTGAATTACACTAATAACACTGATTTCACAGTCACTAATTAAAATTGTGGACTTATTTTGATCATGAACTATTAAAACTAACACCAAAACCACTATTCTAGTTATTTCTTGTGCAAAAAATTGTAAATAAATTCAATACTATACTAAACAAATTAACCTATAAACACTAGTTTTGTCGAACGTAGTTTGTGACCTTAGTAGTCCATATTTTTTCAAATATATAATATTTTGATATTTGTTGTAAAGCTTGTACTTTTATTTGTGTGTTTAAATACGTTTTTCTGTAGCTAAAAGAACATTTCCACGCCTTGAGATTTAACGAAATCGACCATTACTGGTTACTAAACAGAATAGCCAACCGGCAATAAATAAATAAAGACAGGCAATTTGACGTAAAATAATCAAGAACGTTATTGGGTAACTAAAGGGTTTTAAAAATGGATAGTTAAACTATTATTATTC
Source organism: Magicicada septendecula (assembly GCA_034769895.1). Taxonomy (NCBI): domain Eukaryota; kingdom Metazoa; phylum Arthropoda; class Insecta; order Hemiptera; family Cicadidae; genus Magicicada; species Magicicada septendecula. Next base: position 493,829,308 of record CM068367.1, read on the forward strand.
GTAATACTGTATGTTTGGTTCCTGACAGTTCTTAAAACAGAGTTTTCTTTTGATATAATAAATATAACCTTCTTCGAGTTATGAAAAGAAGTTGGCAACGCAGAATTTTTGAAACGAACGGCGGAAAAAAGGTGAGTTCCACAGTCGTAGTTATTATCAGGCAGGGATTATTATTTATTGTAACAAAATTGGCGCACCAACGTAGTAGGGCATTAATTAGTAGAAGACAATACATTATTGGACTAACTAATTTCTAATAGCGGCTACAGAAAATAGGCGAAAATGAAGAAAAGAGAAATTTCACATAAACAGGCGGCAGAGACCGAGAAAGAAAGAGAATTAAATATAGAAGACAAGGAAGTAACAACAGTTAAAGAAGTGGAAGTAATTGTAAGGGATACCCCAGTAGCAGCAACTGAAGAAATGGAAACGGTGGTAAGGGATACGCCAGGGGACAAACCATAGAAACCAACCCAACCAATGGATGCAAATTATCAGGAAATGATGAGAATTATAATGGAAGGGAATAACAAAACCAGCGAAACATTATTGAAACAAATAAATGAGAATAATAATAAGAACTTAGAAAAATTGAAGGAAGAGTTCAAAGAGAACAGTAAGAAAATGGAGGAGAAAATGGAAGAATTAAAAAGTGACAATCAGCAGTTAAAGGAAGAGTTCACGGAGAATAGTAGGAAGATGGAGGAGAAAATAGACGAAAATAATAGAACATTAAAAGAGGAATTACAAGAAAATAACAAGAAAACCATGGAAAAATTGAATGAACATCGGGAGTTATTAAAGCAAGAGTGGAATAACAAGATAGAGGACAATAATCAGCAATTGAGGGAAGAATGGGACGAGAAGTTGAAAGAACCGGTGACCGAAATTAGGAGGGTAATATCCGAGACCGAAGGAAAATGTGAACGGATGAATCAGGAGATACAGAGAGTCCAGGAAGACACTAATGTACGAATTGAAGCTGTACAAATAAAACATTATGAGAGTACAAACAGAGATGGGAGAAAGGTTGGAAGGCATAGATACCAGTATTAATCAAATAAAAGGCCAAACAACTATCCACGAAGAAAAACTAGAAGGATTCCGACTACATCTCCAGGAAGAAATTAATTCATGGAGAGATAGACAATGTCTTAGCTCCCATATATCATGCAGTGAAAACAGAGAGGTTATCAGCTTCCGGAATAACCGCAATCCCATGGAATTCCTTAAGCGGGTAGAGGAAAATCTATTGAGAACCAGGGAGACCAGATGGACGGTAATTAGAAATATGTTGGATGAAACGTTCAAGGATGTTTATGACAACTGGTGGATGGCGATGCAACCGGACATTCCAAGTTTCCAGGAATTTAAAAACCAATTTAAGTCGAAATACTGGTCAGATGCCACCCAACATATGATAAGGAGCAACCTAGGTCATGGCCGATATGACCCACGCTCCGGACAATCTCCAAACACATATTTTTTGGGCAAGATTAGTGTTGCAAGGCAGCTGGAGCCCAAGATTCCCGAAGAATGTTTGGTGACACAATTAGCCTACCATTATGATGGAGAAGTCACGAAAGGCCGAATAAATGGACGAATTAAAACCATACAGGACATGGCCAAATTATTGGAAGAGATCGAACGGGAAAGGAATTACCTTTAGAACAGACACAGAGGAACAATGGTAATAATAGGAATGATGATCACCGAGATAACCGATACAACGCCAACAGTAATGGTCCCCATAACAGTAATAATAACCATAACAACAACAACTATTACCTTAACTCTCCAACGAATAACAACAACGGCTACCAGTGTCCCAATAACACGAATAATAATTACCGAGATAACAGATTTTATAACAATAATAACTATGATAGCCAGTATAGACAAAATAATCAAAACAATAATAAGTCAAAACCAAACATACAGGCGATGTGTAAATTATGTTAGGACAGAGGATAGGAATTTTGGAAGGCGTCATTACCAAGGACGAGGAAGTTTCAATGGAAATAGGGATAGGAATTCCCAAGAAGAAAATAACCAGGATTATAGGGATGACCATAGACGAAGCAGAAGCAGTGAGGATGATAGAGGAAATAGAAATATGGTGACATTCAACAATAACGACCCGGTCGAAATACTGCAAGCAACGGACAATAACCAACCAAGTAACAACCAGGGAGCCCAGATAGTTCGAATAAACCATATCATGGCGGAGAACAGCCAAGAACCTAATACTGGCCCCAGCAATGAGGATGAAAGAGACTATTCATACGACAACATCGAAATGTATGGGACTGATCCACGATGGGGCAATCCCATAGCGAGATTTGTAGATAACTTTAACCAAAGGAATCCACCGGAAAACCATAATTGCAGGACAACCCGGATTGGGGCAGATGTCGAACACGAATAATTCTCAAAATTCAAAAAAGAAGTAAGGTCAACTTACCCAGAATATTTTAGTAACATTATTTTGAACAAAATAATAAAAGAATAAATAATTGTCAAAATTCAAAAAAGAAGTAAGGTCAACTTACCCAGAATATTTTAGTAACATTATTTTGAACAAAATAATAAAAGAATAAATAATTGTCAAAATTCAAAAAAGAAGTAAGGTCAACTTACCCAGAATATTTTAGTAACATTATTTTGAACAAAATAATAAAAGAATAAATAATTATCAAAATCCAAGAAGAAGTAAGGGTAGATTATACAAAAGATTTGAGTAATTTAATATTGAAGGAAATAATAACAAAAATAATTAGAAACAGAGGTAAACAATGGAATCCAAGAAAAAGTAAGAAGTGGGTAAATAAAAATCTAAATGACAGAATTTTAGATGAATTGATAAACAAAATATTGTGATGTAAATAAGAAGAAACAAACAAGACAATTGACAGTGAAATAATAAGACGAGACCATAAAATAAAAATGACCATAAATGACTTAACGACTATCATTATAATGAAAAGAATTAATATAGTAACAACTGATACAGCTATAAGTCAGAATTTTGTAAATTAAAAATGTTGAAGGAAGAATAGATATGTCAAAAATTTATCGCAAAGAAGAAGATGAAATGTTACTGATTAGAATATATGTCAATAATGTTGCCCCAAAGAAAGCTGAACATCTGAATAAATCAATGAAAAAGGAAAGATAATTAGATCTGAAAGTTAACAGAATGAATAATCCCACGAATATTTTATTGTATTATTTTATTTTATTTAGTCGTGAATATTTATTATGGAATGTGATTGATTGTAGAGATAGTTCCAGCAATCAATTTTACTGAGCAGACGGTAGGTACCGCTGAACTCGGAGATTATGTATGGATGGCGGGTAAGTGGTGCCAAAGTTCCCCAACCGACCAGTTGCAATTAATATGATTTAAAAGAATTTAGTTAGGGAGGTAAAATGTTCCAGGGATAGAACGCTTATAGAAAGAAACAAGTATATCAGATCAAGAATGATGAATAATTAAATAACAAGAAATAACATGGGAGCTGATTCAATTGATGATTTCAACAAAACAATTACATTATTTTATTAAATAATAAATTTTGGTAGCAAGGCATTATGTAACATGACAAATGGTATGACATAAAACCATGTAAGGTTTGCAAGAATAAATGAATGGGAAGCTGTAAAAAAAAAGTAATAAATAAAAGAATGATAGCATAACACTAAAGACTATATTTGACAGACTCTAACTATGACTGACTATACCCAAATGTTTAGGTAAGGTGATGGAGAAAGATAAAAACAAAATAAAATGAACTATGGAGGAATATACGAGACCTAATACCCTATTCCCAGTAAACTATAATTTGTAATGACAATATAAAAGTACAAACTAAAGAGTATGGAATTATATAATAAGTAGTAAATAAAATGTAATGAAATGATAGAAAGGGTAATTGAACCAATATAATAATAATAAAATACGAAGTGAGAAAGTGACAAATAGATAAAGATAAAATGTTTATTGTCAGTAGGTCAAGGGGAGAATGCTGATAAATGTAAAATGTTAAATTGCAATAGTATGTGATGATTTTAAAATAATAGGTCATTTACAAGTATTATGTTTATTATTATTGTTTAAAACTGTTCAGTTATGTTGTAATATTTAATTATTTATGTTCATAAAGTTATTTGTAAAGGTTAAGACTAATAGACAATACATAATCTGTTGTATTAAAGTTAGACCAAAGAAATTAGGTATTTTGTCTATAAGTAAAAGATTATATTGTTTTGTAACGTTTAGAAACCAACATGTTGTATTTTAAATAATTATGTTAATTTGTTTATATAGAAGGTGTTAAAATAACAACATAAAGATCATTTGTTAGAATAAGTGTAGGCATAGAATTTCAGACATGTTAGCTGCTAGGCCTATATATAAAAACTAGAAAATTGTAATTTTTAAAGTCTAACAGCAAGGTTTATTAAAATAATGAATGTAATATGAATAGGTTTAATGATATTAGTCTACACAACAAAAATGTATTCGAAATAAGTAGTATAACATTAATTATTAAGAAAATTATGTGGGAAAAATGTGAAATCATTATTTATGAACTAAAAGTAACCTTGTTTGGTTCCAAATTGATGTACAAGTTAAAAGCAAGACAATGATGTTATTAGATTTATATTCACAGTTAGTATAAGGGAATTAGACCTATTTACAGATATTTGACCAATTTTGTACAGAATGACAATGTATTTCAATGACAATATCTTATAATGTCCACCAATCAAATTTGGTATTTTAACCATAGCAACAACAAATTAATGAAAATAATTTGAGAGTTCTTTAGTAACCAAGGATGAGGAAAGATTGAAGAAAGTATAGAGCTTGAAATAATAAAATAATAAAAATAATTTAAGAGTTTTTTAGCGACCAAGGATGAGGAAAGATTGAAGAAACTATAGAGCTTGAAATAATAAAAATAATTTAAGAATTCTTTAACAACCATTGATAAGTAAAAATTGAAGAAAGTATAGAGCTTGAAATAATAAAATAATAAAAATGAATTTGGGGGTTCTGTAGTAACCACTGATGAGAAAAGATTGAAGAAATTACAGATCTTGAGATTATAAGAAAAAAGTAACAGAAACGAACTACCTAATAAACAATCTGGATATAGCATCATATATTATTAATAATAAGCCAAAAACATTTTCAAGTGGATTACTGAAGTGGATAAATCACAAAAAAGAAAACTAAATATACCCAAGACATGGTAACTGGACCTGAGATGAAGAAACAGTTGTTAAGTATAACCTATTTTTGAGTTATCACGTAACGAAGACAGACAAAGTGAATTACACTAATAACACTGATTTCACAGTCACTAATTAAAATTGTGGACTTATTTTGATCATGAACTATTAAAACTAACACCAAAACCACTATTCTAGTTATTTCTTGTGCAAAAAATTGTAAATAAATTCAATACTATACTAAACAAATTAACCTATAAACACTAGTTTTGTCGAACGTAGTTTGTGACCTTAGTAGTCCATATTTTTTCAAATATATAATATTTTGATATTTGTTGTAAAGCTTGTACTTTTATTTGTGTGTTTAAATACGTTTTTCTGTAGCTAAAAGAACATTTCCACGCCTTGAGATTTAACGAAATCGACCATTACTGGTTACTAAACAGAATAGCCAACCGGCAATAAATAAATAAAGACAGGCAATTTGACGTAAAATAATCAAGAACGTTATTGGGTAACTAAAGGGTTTTAAAAATGGATAGTTAAACTATTATTATTCGTAATACTGTATGTTTGGTTCCTGACAGTTCTTAAAACAGAGTTTTCTTTTGATATAATAAATATAACCTTCTTCGAGTTATGAAAAGAAGTTGGCAACGCAGAATTTTTGAAACGAACGGCGGAAAAAAGGTGAGTTCCACAGTCGTAGTTATTATCAGGCAGGGATTATTATTTATTGTAACAAAATTGGCGCACCAACGTAGTAGGGCATTAATTAGTAGAAGACAATACATTATTGGACTAACTAATTTCTAATAGCGGCTACAGAAAATAGGCGAAAATGAAGAAAAGAGAAATTTCACATAAACAGGCGGCAGAGACCGAGAAAGAAAGAGAATTAAATATAGAAGACAAGGAAGTAACAACAGTTAAAGAAGTGGAAGTAATTGTAAGGGATACCCCAGTAGCAGCAACTGAAGAAATGGAAACGGTGGTAAGGGATACGCCAGGGGACAAACCATAGAAACCAACCCAACCAATGGATGCAAATTATCAGGAAATGATGAGAATTATAATGGAAGGGAATAACAAAACCAGCGAAACATTATTGAAACAAATAAATGAGAATAATAATAAGAACTTAGAAAAATTGAAGGAAGAGTTCAAAGAGAACAGTAAGAAAATGGAGGAGAAAATGGAAGAATTAAAAAGTGACAATCAGCAGTTAAAGGAAGAGTTCACGGAGAATAGTAGGAAGATGGAGGAGAAAATAGACGAAAATAATAGAACATTAAAAGAGGAATTACAAGAAAATAACAAGAAAACCATGGAAAAATTGAATGAACATCGGGAGTTATTAAAGCAAGAGTGGAATAACAAGATAGAGGACAATAATCAGCAATTGAGGGAAGAATGGGACGAGAAGTTGAAAGAACCGGTGACCGAAATTAGGAGGGTAATATCCGAGACCGAAGGAAAATGTGAACGGATGAATCAGGAGATACAGAGAGTCCAGGAAGACACTAATGTACGAATTGAAGCTGTACAAATAAAACATTATGAGAGTACAAGCAGAGATGGGAGAAAGGTTGGAAGGCATAGATACCAGTATTAATCAAATAAAAGGCCAAACAACTATCCACGAAGAAAAACTAGAAGGATTCCGACTACATCTCCAGGAAGAAATTAATTCATGGAGAGATAGACAATGTCTTAGCTCCCATATATCATGCAGTGAAAACAGAGAGGTTATCAGCTTCCGGAATAACCGCAATCCCATGGAATTCCTTAAGCGGGTAGAGGAAAATCTATTGAGAACCAGGGAGACCAGATGGACGGTAATTAGAAATATGTTGGATGAAACGTTCAAGGATGTTTATGACAACTGGTGGATGGCGATGCAACCGGACATTCCAAGTTTCCAGGAATTTAAAAACCAATTTAAGTCGAAATACTGGTCAGATGCCACCCAACATATGATAAGGAGCAACCTAGGTCATGGCCGATATGACCCACGCTCCGGACAATCTCCAAACACATATTTTTTGGGCAAGATTAGTGTTGCAAGGCAGCTGGAGCCCAAGATTCCCGAAGAATGTTTGGTGACACAATTAGCCTACCATTATGATGGAGAAGTCACGAAAGGCCGAATAAATGGACGAATTAAAACCATACAGGACATGGCCAAATTATTGGAAGAGATCGAACGGGAAAGGAATTACCTTTAGAACAGACACAGAGGAACAATGGTAATAATAGGAATGATGATCACCGAGATAACCGATACAACGCCAACAGTAATGGTCCCCATAACAGTAATAATAACCATAACAACAACAACTATTACCTTAACTCTCCAACGAATAACAACAACGGCTACCAGTGTCCCAATAACACGAATAATAATTACCGAGATAACAGATTTTATAACAATAATAACTATGATAGCCAGTATAGACAAAATAATCAAAACAATAATAAGTCAAAACCAAACATACAGGCGATGTGTAAATTATGTTAGGACAGAGGATAGGAATTTTGGAAGACGTCATTACCAAGGACGAGGAAGTTTCAATGGAAATAGGGATAGGAATTCCCAAGAAGAAAATAACCAGGATTATAGGGATGACCATAGACGAAGCAGAAGCAGTGAGGATGATAGAGGAAATAGAAATATGGTGACATTCAACAATAACGACCCGGTCGAAATACTGCAAGCAACGGACAATAACCAACCAAGTAACAACCAGGGAGCCCAGATAGTTCGAATAAACCATATCATGGCGGAGAACAGCCAAGAACCTAATACTGGCCCCAGCAATGAGGATGAAAGAGACTATTCATACGACAACATCGAAATGTATGGGACTGATCCACGATGGGGCAATCCCATAGCGAGATTTGTAGATAACTTTAACCAAAGGAATCCACCGGAAAACCATAATTGCAGGACAACCCGGATTGGGGCAGATGTCGAACACGAATAATTCTCAAAATTCAAAAAAGAAGTAAGGTCAACTTACCCAGAATATTTTAGTAACATTATTTTGAACAAAATAATAAAAGAATAAATAATTGTCAAAATTCAAAAAAGAAGTAAGGTCAACTTACCCAGAATATTTTAGTAACATTATTTTGAACAAAATAATAAAAGAATAAATAATTATCAAAATCCAAGAAGAAGTAAGGGTAGATTATACAAAAGATTTGAGTAATTTAATATTGAAGGAAATAATAACAAAAATAATTAGAAACAGAGGTAAACAATGGAATCCAAGAAAAAGTAAGAAGTGGGTAAATAAAAATCTAAATGACAGAATTTTAGATGAATTGATAAACAAAATATTGTGATGTAAATAAGAAGAAACAAACAAGACAGTTGACAGTGAAATAATAAGACGAGATCATAAAATAAAAATGACCATAAATGACTTAACGACTATCATTATAATGAAAAGAATTAATATAGTAACAACTGATACAGCTATAAGTCAGAATTTTGTAAATTAAAAATGTTGAAGGAAGAATAGATATGTCAAAAATTTATCGCAAAGAAGAAGATGAAATGTTACTGATTAGAATATATGTCAATAATGTTGCCCCAAAGAAAGCTGAACATCTGAATAAATCAATGAAAAAGGAAAGATAATTAGATCTGAAAGTTAACAGAATGAATAATCCCACGAATATTTTATTGTATTATTTTATTTTATTTAGTCGTGAATATTTATTATTGAATGTGATTGACTGTAGAGATAGTTCCAGCAATCAATTTTACTGAGCAGACGGTAGGTCCCGCTGAACTCGGAGATTATGTATGGATGGCGGGTAAGTGGTGCCAAAGTTGCCCAACCGACCAGTTGCAATTAATATGATTTAAAAGAATTTAGTTAGGGAGGTAAAATGTTCCAGGGATAGAACGCTTATAGAAAGAAACAAGTATATCAGATCAAGAATGATGAATAATTAAATAACAAGAAATAACATGGGAGCTGATTCAATTGATGATTTCAACAAAACAATTACATTATTTTATTAAATAATCAATTTTGGTAGCAAGGCATTATGTAACATGACAAATGGTATGACATAAAACCATGTAAGGTTTGCAAGAATAAATGAATGGGAAGCTGTAAAAAAAAGTAATAAATAAAAGAATGATAGCATAACACTAAAGACTATATTTGACAGACTCTAACTATGACTGACTATACCCAAATGTTTAGGTAAGGTGATGGCGAAAGATAAAAACAAAATAAAATGAACTATGAAGGAATATACGAGACCTAATACCCTATTCCCAGTAAACTATAATTTGTAATGACAATATAAAAGTACAAACTAAAGAGTATGGAATTATATAATAAGTAGTAAATAAAATGTAATGAAATGATAGAAAGGGTAATTGAACCAATATAATAATAATAAAATACGAAGTGAGAAAGTGACAAATAAATAAAGATAAAATGTTTATTGTCAGTAGGTCAAGGGGAGAATGCTGATAAATGTAAAATGTTAAATTGCAATAGTATGTGATGATTTTAAAATAATAGGTCATTTACAAGTATTATGTTTATTATTATTGTTTAAAACTGTTCAGTTATGTTGTAATATTTAATTATTTATGTTCATAAAGTTATTTGTAAAGGTTAAGACTAATAGACAATACATAATCTGTTGTATTAAAGTTAGACCAAAGAAATTAGGTATTTTGTCTATAAGTAAAAGATTATATTGTTTTGTAACGTTTAGAAACCAACATGTTGTATTTTAAATAATTATGTTAATTTGTTTATATAGAAGGTGTTAAAATAACAACATAAAGATCATTTGTTAGAATAAGTGTAGGCATAGAATTTCAGACATGTTAGCTGCTAGGCCTATATATAAAAACTAGAAAATTGTAATTTTTAAAGTCTAACAGCAAGGTTTATTAAAATAATGAATGTAATATGAATAGGTTTAATGATATTAGTCTACACAACAAAAATGTATTCGAAATAAGTAGTATAACATTAATTATTAAGAAAATTATGTGGGAAAAATGTGAAATCATTATTTATGAACTAAAAGTAACCTTGTTTGGTTCCAAATTGATGTACAAGTTAAAAGCAAGACAATGATGTTATTAGATTTATATTCACAGTTAGTATAAGGGAATTAGACCTATTTACAGATATTTGACCAATTTTGTACAGAATGACAATGTATTTCAATGACAATATCTTATAATGTCCACCAATCAAATTTGGTATTTTAACCATAGCAACAACAAATTAATGAAAATAATTTGAGAGTTCTTTAGTAACCAAGGATGAGGAAAGATTGAAGAAAGTATAGAGCTTGAAATAATAAAATAATAAAAATAATTTAAGAGTTTTTTAGCGACCAAGGATGAGGAAAGATTGAAGAAACTATAGAGCTTGAAATAATAAAAATAATTTAAGAATTCTTTAACAACCATTGATAAGTAAAAATTGAAGAAAGTATAGAGCTTGAAATAATAAAATAATAAAAATGAATTTGGGGGTTCTGTAGTAACCATTGATGAGAAAAGATTGAAGAAATTACAGATCTTGAGATTATAAGAAAAAAGTAACAGAAACAAACTACCTAATAAACAATCTGGATATAGCATCATATATTATTAATAATAAGCCAAAAACATTTCCAAGTGGATTACTGAAGTGGATAAATCACAAAAAAGAAAACTAAATATACCCAAGACATGGTAACTGGACCTGAGATGAAGAAACAGTTGTTAAGTATAACCTATTTTTGAGTTATCACGTAACGAAGACAGACAAAGTGAATTACACTAATAACACTGATTTCATAGTCACTAATTAAAATTGTGGACTTATTTTGATCATGAACTATTAAAACTAACACCAAAACCACTATTCTAGTTATTTCTTGTGCAAAAAATTGTAAATAAATTCAATACTATACTAAACAAATTAACCTATAAACACTAGTTTTGTCGAACGTAGTTTGTGACCTTAGTAGTCCATATTTTTTCAAATATATAATATTTTGATATTTGTTGTAAAGCTTGTACTTTTATTTGTGTGTTTAAATACGTTTTTCTGTAGCTAAAAGAACATTTCCACGCCTTGAGATTTAACGAAATCGACCATTACTGGTTACTAAACAGAATAGCCAACCGGCAATAAATAAATAAAGACAGGGAATTTGACGTAAAATAATCAAGAACGTTATTGGGTAACTAAAGGGTTTTAAAAATGGATAGTTAAACTATTATTATTCGTAATACTGTATGTTTGGTTCCTGACAGTTCTTAAAACAGAGTTTTCTTTTGATATAATAAATATAACCTTCTTCGAGTTATGAAAAGAAGTTGGCAACGCAGAATTTTTGAAACGAACGGCGGAAAAAAGGTGAGTTCCACAGTCGTAGTTATTATCAGGCAGGGATTATTATTTATTGTAACAAAATTGGCGCACCAACGTAGTAGGGCATTAATTAGTAGAAGACAATACATTATTGGACTAACTAATTTCTAATAGCGGCTACAGAAAATAGGCGAAAATGAAGAAAAGAGAAATTTCACATAAACAGGCGGCAGAGACCGAGAAAGAAAGAGAATTAAATATGGAAGACAAGGAAGTAACAACAGTTAAAGAAGTGGAAGTAATTGTAAGGGATACCCCAGTAGCAGCAACTGAAGAAATGGAAACGGTGGTAAGGGATACGCCAGGGGACAAACCATAGAAACCAACCCAACCAATGGATGCAAATTATCAGGAAATGATGAGAATTATAATGGAAGGGAATAACAAAACCAGCGAAACATTATTGAAACAAATAAATGAGAATAATAATAAGAACTTAGAAAAATTGAAGGAAGAGTTCAAAGAGAACAGTAAGAAAATGGAGGAGAAAATGGAAGAATTAAAAAGTGACAATCAGCAGTTAAAGGAAGAGTTCACGGAGAATAGTAGGAAGATGGAGGAGAAAATAGACGAAAATAATAGAACATTAAAAGAGGAATTACAAGAAAATAACAAGAAAACCATGGAAAAATTGAATGAACATCGGGAGTTATTAAAGCAAGAGTGGAATAACAAGATAGAGGACAATAATCAGCAATTGAGGGAAGAATGGGACGAGAAGTTGAAAGAACCGGTGACCGAAATTAGGAGGGTAATATCCGAGACCGAAGGAAAATGTGAACGGATGAATCAGGAGATACAGAGAGTCCAGGAAGACACTAATGTACGAATTGAAGCTGTACAAATAAAACATTATGAGAGTACAAGCAGAGATGGGAGAAAGGTTGGAAGGCATAGATACCAGTATTAATCAAATAAAAGGCCAAACAACTATCCACGAAGAAAAACTAGAAGGATTCCGACTACATCTCCAGGAAGAAATTAATTCATGGAGAGATAGACAATGTCTTAGCTCCCATATATCATGCAGTGAAAACAGAGAGGTTATCAGCTTCCGGAATAACCGCAATCCCATGGAATTCCTTAAGCGGGTAGAGGAAAATCTATTGAGAACCAGGGAGACCAGATGGACGGTAATTAGAAATATGTTGGATGAAACGTTCAAGGATGTTTATGACAACTGGTGGATGGCGATGCAACCGGACATTCCAAGTTTCCAGGAATTTAAAAACCAATTTAAGTCGAAATACTGGTCAGATGCCACCCAACATATGATAAGGAGCAACCTAGGTCATGGCCGATATGACCCACGCTCCGGACAATCTCCAAACACATATTTTTTGGGCAAGATTAGTGTTGCAAGGCAGCTGGAGCCCAAGATTCCCGAAGAATGTTTGGTGACACAATTAGCCTACCATTATGATGGAGAAGTCACGAAAGGCCGAATAAATGGACGAATTAAAACCATACAGGACATGGCCAAATTATTGGAAGAGATCGAACGGGAAAGGAATTACCTTTAGAACAGACACAGAGGAACAATGGTAATAATAGGAATGATGATCACCGAGATAACCGATACAACGCCAACAGTAATGGTCCCCATAACAGTAATAATAACCATAACAACAACAACTATTACCTTAACTCTCCAACGAATAACAACAACGGCTACCAGTGTCCCAATAACACGAATAATAATTACCGAGATAACAGATTTTATAACAATAATAACTATGATAGCCAGTATAGACAAAATAATCAAAACAATAATAAGTCAAAACCAAACATACAGGCGATGTGTAAATTATGTTAGGACAGAGGATAGGAATTTTGGAAGACGTCATTACCAAGGACGAGGAAGTTTCAATGGAAATAGGGATAGGAATTCCCAAGAAGAAAATAACCAGGATTATAGGGATGACCATAGACGAAGCAGAAGCAGTGAGGATGATAGAGGAAATAGAAATATGGTGACATTCAACAATAACGACCCGGTCGAAATACTGCAAGCAACGGACAATAACCAACCAAGTAACAACCAGGGAGCCCAGATAGTTCGAATAAACCATATCATGGCGGAGAACAGCCAAGAACCTAATACTGGCCCCAGCAATGAGGATGAAAGAGACTATTCATACGACAACATCGAAATGTATGGGACTGATCCACGATGGGGCAATCCCATAGCGAGATTTGTAGATAACTTTAACCAAAGGAATCCACCGGAAAACCATAATTGCAGGACAACCCGGATTGGGGCAGATGTCGAACACGAATAATTCTCAAAATTCAAAAAAGAAGTAAGGTCAACTTACCCAGAATATTTTAGTAACATTATTTTGAACAAAATAATAAAAGAATAAATAATTGTCAAAATTCAAAAAAGAAGTAAGGTCAACTTACCCAGAATATTTTAGTAACATTATTTTGAACAAAATAATAAAAGAATAAATAATTATCAAAATCCAAGAAGAAGTAAGGGTAGATTATACAAAAGATTTGAGTAATTTAATATTGAAGGAAATAATAACAAAAATAATTAGAAACAGAGGTAAACAATGGAATCCAAGAAAAAGTAAGAAGTGGGTAAATAAAAATCTAAATGACAGAATTTTAGATGAATTGATAAACAAAATATTGTGATGTAAATAAGAAGAAACAAACAAGACAGTTGACAGTGAAATAATAAGACGAGATCATAAAATAAAAATGACCATAAATGACTTAACGACTATCATTATAATGAAAAGAATTAATATAGTAACAACTGATACAGCTATAAGTCAGAATTTTGTAAATTAAAAATGTTGAAGGAAGAATAGATATGTCAAAAATTTATCGCAAAGAAGAAGATGAAATGTTACTGATTAGAATATATGTCAATAATGTTGCCCCAAAGAAAGCTGAACATCTGAATAAATCAATGAAAAAGGAAAGATAATTAGATCTGAAAGTTAACAGAATGAATAATCCCACGAATATTTTATTGTATTATTTTATTTTATTTAGTCGTGAATATTTATTATTGAATGTGATTGACTGTAGAGATAGTTCCAGCAATCAATTTTACTGAGCAGACGGTAGGTCCCGCTGAACTCGGAGATTATGTATGGATGGCGGGTAAGTGGTGCCAAAGTTGCCCAACCGACCAGTTGCAATTAATATGATTTAAAAGAATTTAGTTAGGGAGGTAAAATGTTCCAGGGATAGAACGCTTATAGAAAGAAACAAGTATATCAGATCAAGAATGATGAATAATTAAATAACAAGAAATAACATGGGAGCTGATTCAATTGATGATTTCAACAAAACAATTACATTATTTTATTAAATAATCAATTTTGGTAGCAAGGCATTATGTAACATGACAAATGGTATGACATAAAACCATGTAAGGTTTGCAAGAATAAATGAATGGGAAGCTGTAAAAAAAAGTAATAAATAAAAGAATGATAGCATAACACTAAAGACTATATTTGACAGACTCTAACTATGACTGACTATACCCAAATGTTTAGGTAAGGTGATGGAGAAAGATAAAAACAAAATAAAATGAACTATGAAGGAATATACGAGACCTAATACCCTATTCCCAGTAAACTATAATTTGTAATGACAATATAAAAGTACAAACTAAAGAGTATGGAATTATATAATAAGTAGTAAATAAAATGTAATGAAATGATAGAAAGGGTAATTGAACCAATATAATAATAATAAAATACGAAGTGAGAAAGTGACAAATAAATAAAGATAAAATGTTTATTGTCAGTAGGTCAAGGGGAGAATGCTGATAAATGTAAAATGTTAAATTGCAATAGTATGTGATGATTTTAAAATAATAGGTCATTTACAAGTATTATGTTTATTATTATTGTTTAAAACTGTTCAGTTATGTTGTAATATTTAATTATTTATGTTTATAAAGTTATTTGTAAAGGTTAAGACTAATAGACAATACATAATCTGTTGTATTAAAGTTAGACCAAAGAAATTAGGTATTTTGTCTATAAGTAAAAGATTATATTGTTTTGTAACGTTTAGAAACCAACATGTTGTATTTTAAATAATTATGTTAATTTGTTTATATAGAAGGTGTTAAAATAACAACATAAAGATCATTTGTTAGAATAAGTGTAGGCATAGAATTTCAGACATGTTAGCTGCTAGGCCTATATATAAAAACTAGAAAATTGTAATTTTTAAAGTCTAACAGCAAGGTTTATTAAAATAATGAATGTAATATGAATAGGTTTAATGATATTAATTACTTATTTTTTGCGTACCGTATCACTTATTATATGATATATAATTACCTTAATATCCACTTTAGTGATACACAGTTTCGTCACTGATGACGCGTTTCGGGACTAAGTCCCATCCTCAGATACATAATTAATAAACTAAAATATTAAAATCACGACCATGATACTGGTCAAGTCAAAAATAAATAAAATAAATTATAAATCGCATGTAATAAGTTTTGCTAACCACGGCTGGAGCTCCCGCATGCGTTCACCCGCAACCGCGATTGTCACGCGACTGGTCAAAGATTAAGACAAACTGATTGCAGTGTCGAACAGGTAATTTGACGCAAAATTTACCTGGTCATTTAATAAACTGTTTTTGGTGTTACTATCTTTTAAAGCTTTATAAATTTCAAATTCCTCCAGACTATTCATCCGTCTACCCTTTTTACAAATATGCAACGCAGTTAAATTTTCTTCGAAGTTCGTATATTTATGTCCGCTTGATATTAAATGTTGTGCAAAGTTGGACTTATTATTACTTGGCTTAGGAATATGTTCTAAAAATCTTTTATAAAAACATCTGCCAGATTGACCGATATAGAACGCATCACAATCATCACATTTTATTTTATATACACCACATTGCTTTTTTAATGGTAATTTGTTTTTGTTTTTGAAATAACTTCCTAAATTATTATTTGTTTTAAATGATAAAATATAGTTATTATCTTTAAGAACGGGTCTTAAAATATTTGGCATAATACCTGTGAAATTAGCCGAAAGATATTTATAATTTTTGTTACTTGCTTTTATAGAGTTTGAATTTTTATTTTCTAAACGTTTCCTATGCCTATTTATTATTTTGTCAACTATTGTAGATTTATACCCGTTATTTATTGCTATTTGTTTGATAGTGCTAACCTCATTTAAGTAGTCCTCCTTTTCGAGGGGAACATTTAAAAGTCTGTTGACAAGACTGTTAAACACTGCCACTTTTTGTGTAATGGGATGATATGAATCATAGTGTATTACTGTGTCAGTACTAGTGTGTTTTCTAAAGATTTTGTATTTTAAATTATTCCCGTTGTGTAATACAGTGAGGTCTAAAAAATTGATACTTTTGTTGTTTTCGATCTCCATAGTAAATTTTAATTTGTTATGAATTTTGTTTAGGTAATTTTTAAATAATTCTATTTGTCTGGCATTCCCGTTAAAAATAATAAAGGTATCATCTACATATCTGGAGTAATGGATGATTTTACTGGCGAAATAATTATCTTTTAAAATTTTTGTATTTTCTAAATGGTTTAGATATAGGTCCGCCAGGATGCCAGAAAGTGGAGATCCCATGGCAAGTCCTTCATTCTGTTTATAATATGCATTTTCAAATGAAAAATAGTTTTGATGAAGAATGGTTTTTAGTATCATCATCAGTTGGTTAACTTTCTGTATTTCTAAAGAACCTTTATTCATTAAATTATGCCTGAGTAAAATTAAAGTTTCATCAATAGGCACATTAGTGTATAAATCTACTATGTCGAATGATACTAGTTTGTAGTTTGGTTGAATTGTAACGTGGTTTATATTTTTGATAAAATCCTTATAGCTTTTAACACTCCGATTATTTTCTAAGTTGGTGTGCTCTCTGATGATTTTTACTAAGGTTTTAGCTATTTTATAACCGGGGGCAGTTGTAAAATTAACTAATGGTCTAATTGGAGTGTTCTGTTTATGTACTTTCGGAAGACCCCTCAAACAAGGCGCACTAGCATTTATTGGTTTTAGTGAAGATTGTGTGCGTTTATCAAATAGTTGCGTCCATTTATTTATTGTTTTATTCAGTTCTAAAGTGTACTTCTTAGTGGGGTCGGATGTCAACTTAGTAATATTGTTGTCATTTATAAAGTTGTGTACTTTTTGTGTGTATTCGTCAAGTTTCAGCATGGCTATAGAATTTCCCTTATCTACCTTGGTTATGTAAATATTATTATTAGAAAGTTTTTTATTTAGTTGTATAGCTATGCGTTGTTCGTGTTGTGCTTTAGTGTAATTAACTTTATTTTGTATAAGCTTATTATTCTTGTTTTTAATGATTTTATTAAACTTATTATTTACTAATACTCTTATTTCATTTTGTTTACCTGGGTCAGGAATGTTTTTTATCACTGACTCGGCTTCAATTATTTCTTTAATTAAGTTATGTTTATTTTTAAGGTTGGGGGGAAAATTGTAATTTAGACCTTTGCTGATAAGTTTTGTCTCTGCGTCAGTTAAAGTGACGTCAGTTGTATTTATTACTCTAGGGTAGAAAATGTGCGTGCGTTCGATGTTATCTTTATATTTACTATTACTTAACTGGCTGATTTTAATTGCCTGTTTATGTTTGTGAAGTCTAATCTTATTTGTAACGTATTTGTTAATTTGCTCTATGATACTATCGATCAAAGCAGGATGTACCATGTTATATAATTCCAATTGAGATTTATACATAGCCAAATTCAATGATATTTTTTTGCTATATAGAAATTTAATCTCTTCTTTGATTCTAAACGTGCTAGCATATTGTTCGGTTTTTCTGGCTAGTTTGGAGGAATTATTAATCTTAATTTTAGCATAATTTGGGATTAAATTTTGTCGTAAACATGTTTTATTAAATTTTATATGTAAATTGGTTTTGAATAATTTAAGTTTAAGATTTTGATATTTATACGCGATACTTGCCTTGTATGGCTCCATGTTAATTACTTATTTTTTGCGTACCGTATCACTTATTATATGATATATAATTACCTTAATATCCACTTTAGTGATACACAGTTTCGTCACTGATGACGCGTTTCGGGACTAAGTCCCATCCTCAGATACATAATTAATAAACTAAAATATTAAAATCACGACCATGATACTGGTCAAGTCAAAAATAAATAAAATAAATTATAAATCGCATGTAATAAGTTTTGCTAACCACGGCTGGAGCTCCCGCATGCGTTCACCCGCAACCGCGATTGTCACGCGACTGGTCAAAGATTAAGACAAACTGATTGCAGTGTCGAACAGGTAATTTGACGCAAAATTTACCTGGTCATTTAATAAACTGTTTTTGGTGTTACTATCTTTTAAAGCTTTATAAATTTCAAATTCCTCCAGACTATTCATCCGTCTACCCTTTTTACAAATATGCAACGCAGTTAAATTTTCTTCGAAGTTCGTATATTTATGTCCGCTTGATATTAAATGTTGTGCAAAGTTGGACTTATTATTACTTGGCTTAGGAATATGTTCTAAAAATCTTTTATAAAAACATCTGCCAGATTGACCGATATAGAACGCATCACAATCATCACATTTTATTTTATATACACCACATTGCTTTTTTAATGGTAATTTGTTTTTGTTTTTGAAATAACTTCCTAAATTATTATTTGTTTTAAATGATAAAATATAGTTATTATCTTTAAGAACGGGTCTTAAAATATTTGGCATAATACCTGTGAAATTAGCCGAAAGATATTTATAATTTTTGTTACTTGCTTTTATAGAGTTTGAATTTTTATTTTCTAAACGTTTCCTATGCCTATTTATTATTTTGTCAACTATTGTAGATTTATACCCGTTATTTATTGCTATTTGTTTGATAGTGCTAACCTCATTTAAGTAGTCCTCCTTTTCGAGGGGAACATTTAAAAGTCTGTTGACAAGACTGTTAAACACTGCCACTTTTTGTGTAATGGGATGATATGAATCATAGTGTATTACTGTGTCAGTACTAGTGTGTTTTCTAAAGATTTTGTATTTTAAATTATTCCCGTTGTGTAATACAGTGAGGTCTAAAAAATTGATACTTTTGTTGTTTTCGATCTCCATAGTAAATTTTAATTTGTTATGAATTTTGTTTAGGTAATTTTTAAATAATTCTATTTGTCTGGCATTCCCGTTAAAAATAATAAAGGTATCATCTACATATCTGGAGTAATGGATGATTTTACTGGCAAAATAATTATCTTTTAAAATTTTTGTATTTTCTAAATGGTTTAGATATAGGTCCGCCAGGATGCCAGAAAGTGGAGATCCCATGGCAAGTCCTTCATTCTGTTTATAATATGCATTTTCAAATGAAAAATAGTTTTGATGAAGAATGGTTTTTAGTATCATCATCAGTTGGTTAACTTTCTGTATTTCTAAAGAACCTTTATTCATTAAATTATGCCTGAGTAAAATTAAAGTTTCATCAATAGGCACATTAGTGTATAAATCTACTATGTCGAATGATACTAGTTTGTAGTTTGGTTGAATTGTAACGTGGTTTATATTTTTGATAAAATCCTTATAGCTTTTAACACTCCGATTATTTTCTAAGTTGGTGTGCTCTCTGATGATTTTTACTAAGGTTTTAGCTATTTTATAACCGGGGGCAGTTGTAAAATTAACTAATGGTCTAATTGGAGTGTTCTGTTTATGTACTTTCGGAAGACCCCTCAAACAAGGCGCACTAGCATTTATTGGTTTTAGTGAAGATTGTGTGCGTTTATCAAATAGTTGCGTCCATTTATTTATTGTTTTATTCAGTTCTAAAGTGTACTTCTTAGTGGGGTCGGATGTCAACTTAGTAATATTGTTGTCATTTATAAAGTTGTGTACTTTTTGTGTGTATTCGTCAAGTTTCAGCATGGCTATAGAATTTCCCTTATCTACCTTGGTTATGTAAATATTATTATTAGAAAGTTTTTTATTTAGTTGTATAGCTATGCGTTGTTCGTGTTGTGCTTTAGTGTAATTAACTTTATTTTGTATAAGCTTATTATTCTTGTTTTTAATGATTTTATTAAACTTATTATTTACTAATACTCTTATTTCATTTTGTTTACCTGGGTCAGGAATGTTTTTTATCACTGACTCGGCTTCAATTATTTCTTTAATTAAGTTATGTTTATTTTTAAGGTTGGGGGGAAAATTGTAATTTAGACCTTTGCTGATAAGTTTTGTCTCTGCGTCAGTTAAAGTGACGTCAGTTGTATTTATTACTCTAGGGTAGAAAATGTGCGTGCGTTCGATGTTATCTTTATATTTACTATTACTTAACTGGCTGATTTTAATTGCCTGTTTATGTTTGTGAAGTCTAATCTTATTTGTAACGTATTTGTTAATTTGCTCTATGATACTATCGATCAAAGCAGGATGTACCATGTTATATAATTCCAATTGAGATTTATACATAGCCAAATTCAATGATATTTTTTTGCTATATAGAAATTTAATCTCTTCTTTGATTCTAAACGTGCTAGCATATTGTTCGGTTTTTCTGGCTAGTTTGGAGGAATTATTAATCTTAATTTTAGCATAATTTGGGATTAAATTTTGTCGTAAACATGTTTTATTAAATTTTATATGTAAATTGGTTTTGAATAATTTAAGTTTAAGATTTTGATATTTATACGCGATACTTGCCTTGTATGGCTCCATGTTAATTACTTATTTTTTGCGTACCGTATCACTTATTATATGATATATAATTACCTTAATATCCACTTTAGTGATACACAGTTTCGTCACTGATGACGCGTTTCGGGACTAAGTCCCATCCTCAGATACATAATTAATAAACTAAAATATTAAAATCACGACCATGATACTGGTCAAGTCAAAAATAAATAAAATAAATTATAAATCGCATGTAATAAGTTTTGCTAACCACGGCTGGAGCTCCCGCATGCGTTCACCCGCAACCGCGATTGTCACGCGACTGGTCAAAGATTAAGACAAACTGATTGCAGTGTCGAACAGGTAATTTGACGCAAAATTTACCTGGTCATTTAATAAACTGTTTTTGGTGTTACTATCTTTTAAAGCTTTATAAATTTCAAATTCCTCCAGACTATTCATCCGTCTACCCTTTTTACAAATATGCAACGCAGTTAAATTTTCTTCGAAGTTCGTATATTTATGTCCGCTTGATATTAAATGTTGTGCAAAGTTGGACTTATTATTACTTGGCTTAGGAATATGTTCTAAAAATCTTTTATAAAAACATCTGCCAGATTGACCGATATAGAACGCATCACAATCATCACATTTTATTTTATATACACCACATTGCTTTTTTAATGGTAATTTGTTTTTGTTTTTGAAATAACTTCCTAAATTATTATTTGTTTTAAATGATAAAATATAGTTATTATCTTTAAGAACGGGTCTTAAAATATTTGGCATAATACCTGTGAAATTAGCCGAAAGATATTTATAATTTTTGTTACTTGCTTTTATAGAGTTTGAATTTTTATTTTCTAAACGTTTCCTATGCCTATTTATTATTTTGTCAACTATTGTAGATTTATACCCGTTATTTATTGCTATTTGTTTGATAGTGCTAACCTCATTTAAGTAGTCCTCCTTTTCGAGGGGAACATTTAAAAGTCTGTTGACAAGACTGTTAAACACTGCCACTTTTTGTGTAATGGGATGATATGAATCATAGTGTATTACTGTGTCAGTACTAGTGTGTTTTCTAAAGATTTTGTATTTTAAATTATTCCCGTTGTGTAATACAGTGAGGTCTAAAAAATTGATACTTTTGTTGTTTTCGATCTCCATAGTAAATTTTAATTTGTTATGAATTTTGTTTAGGTAATTTTTAAATAATTCTATTTGTCTGGCATTCCCGTTAAAAATAATAAAGGTATCATCTACATATCTGGAGTAATGGATGATTTTACTGGCGAAATAATTATCTTTTAAAATTTTTGTATTTTCTAAATGGTTTAGATATAGGTCCGCCAGGATGCCAGAAAGTGGAGATCCCATGGCAAGTCCTTCATTCTGTTTATAATATGCATTTTCAAATGAAAAATAGTTTTGATGAAGAATGGTTTTTAGTATCATCATCAGTTGGTTAACTTTCTGTATTTCTAAAGAACCTTTATTCATTAAATTATGCCTGAGTAAAATTAAAGTTTCATCAATAGGCACATTAGTGTATAAATCTACTATGTCGAATGATACTAGTTTGTAGTTTGGTTGAATTGTAACGTGGTTTATATTTTTGATAAAATCCTTATAGCTTTTAACACTCCGATTATTTTCTAAGTTGGTGTGCTCTCTGATGATTTTTACTAAGGTTTTAGCTATTTTATAACCGGGGGCAGTTGTAAAATTAACTAATGGTCTAATTGGAGTGTTCTGTTTATGTACTTTCGGAAGACCCCTCAAACAAGGCGCACTAGCATTTATTGGTTTTAGTGAAGATTGTGTGCGTTTATCAAATAGTTGCGTCCATTTATTTATTGTTTTATTCAGTTCTAAAGTGTACTTCTTAGTGGGGTCGGATGTCAACTTAGTAATATTGTTGTCATTTATAAAGTTGTGTACTTTTTGTGTGTATTCGTCAAGTTTCAGCATGGCTATAGAATTTCCCTTATCTACCTTGGTTATGTAAATATTATTATTAGAAAGTTTTTTATTTAGTTGTATAGCTATGCGTTGTTCGTGTTGTGCTTTAGTGTAATTAACTTTATTTTGTATAAGCTTATTATTCTTGTTTTTAATGATTTTATTAAACTTATTATTTACTAATACTCTTATTTCATTTTGTTTACCTGGGTCAGGAATGTTTTTTATCACTGACTCGGCTTCAATTATTTCTTTAATTAAGTTATGTTTATTTTTAAGGTTGGGGGGAAAATTGTAATTTAGACCTTTGCTGATAAGTTTTGTCTCTGCGTCAGTTAAAGTGACGTCAGTTGTATTTATTACTCTAGGGTAGAAAATGTGCGTGCGTTCGATGTTATCTTTATATTTACTATTACTTAACTGGCTGATTTTAATTGCCTGTTTATGTTTGTGAAGTCTAATCTTATTTGTAACGTATTTGTTAATTTGCTCTATGATACTATCGATCAAAGCAGGATGTACCATGTTATATAATTCCAATTGAGATTTATACATAGCCAAATTCAATGATATTTTTTTGCTATATAGAAATTTAATCTCTTCTTTGATTCTAAACGTGCTAGCATATTGTTCGGTTTTTCTGGCTAGTTTGGAGGAATTATTAATCTTAATTTTAGCATAATTTGGGATTAAATTTTGTCGTAAACATGTTTTATTAAATTTTATATATAAATTGGTTTTGAATAATTTAAGTTTAAGATTTTGATATTTATACGCGATACTTGCCTTGTATGGCTCCATGTTAATTACTTATTTTTTGCGTACCGTATCACTTATTATATGATATATAATTACCTTAATATCCACTTTAGTGATACACAGTTTCGTCACTGATGACGCGTTTCGGGACTAAGTCCCATCCTCAGATACATAATTAATAAACTAAAATATTAAAATCACGACCATGATACTGGTCAAGTCAAAAATAAATAAAATAAATTATAAATCGCATGTAATAAGTTTTGCTAACCACGGCTGGAGCTCCCGCATGCGTTCACCCGCAACCGCGATTGTCACGCGACTGGTCAAAGATTAAGACAAACTGATTGCAGTGTCGAACAGGTAATTTGACGCAAAATTTACCTGGTCATTTGATAAACTGTTTTTGGTGTTACTATCTTTTAAAGCTTTATAAATTTCAAATTCCTCCAGACTATTCATCCGTCTACCCTTTTTACAAATATGCAACGCAGTTAAATTTTCTTCGAAGTTCGTATATTTATGTCCGCTTGATATTAAATGTTGTGCAAAGTTGGACTTATTATTACTTGGCTTAGGAATATGTTCTAAAAATCTTTTATAAAAACATCTGCCAGATTGACCGATATAGAACGCATCACAATCATCACATTTTATTTTATATACACCACATTGCTTTTTTAATGGTAATTTGTTTTTGTTTTTGAAATAACTTCCTAAATTATTATTTGTTTTAAATGATAAAATATAGTTATTATCTTTAAGAACGGGTCTTAAAATATTTGGCATAATACCTGTGAAATTAGCCGAAAGATATTTATAATTTTTGTTACTTGCTTTTATAGAGTTTGAATTTTTATTTTCTAAACGTTTCCTATGCCTATTTATTATTTTGTCAACTATTGTAGATTTATACCCGTTATTTATTGCTATTTGTTTGATAGTGCTAACCTCATTTAAGTAGTCCTCCTTTTCGAGGGGAACATTTAAAAGTCTGTTGACAAGACTGTTAAACACTGCCACTTTTTGTGTAATGGGATGATATGAATCATAGTGTATTACTGTGTCAGTACTAGTGTGTTTTCTAAAGATTTTGTATTTTAAATTATTCCCGTTGTGTAATACAGTGAGGTCTAAAAAATTGATACTTTTGTTGTTTTCGATCTCCATAGTAAATTTTAATTTGTTATGAATTTTGTTTAGGTAATTTTTAAATAATTCTATTTGTCTGGCATTCCCGTTAAAAATAATAAAGGTATCATCTACATATCTGGAGTAATGGATGATTTTACTGGCGAAATAATTATCTTTTAAAATTTTTGTATTTTCTAAATGGTTTAGATATAGGTCCGCCAGGATGCCAGAAAGTGGAGATCCCATGGCAAGTTCTTCATTCTGTTTATAATATGCATTTTCAAATGAAAAATAGTTTTGATGAAGAATGGTTTTTAGTATCATCATCAGTTGGTTAACTTTCTGTATTTCTAAAGAACCTTTATTCATTAAATTATGCCTGAGTAAAATTAAAGTTTCATCAATAGGCACATTAGTGTATAAATCTACTATGTCGAATGATACTAGTTTGTAGTTTGGTTGAATTGTAACGTGGTTTATATTTTTGATAAAATCCTTATAGCTTTTAACACTCCGATTATTTTCTAAGTTGGTGTGCTCTCTGATGATTTTTACTAAGGTTTTAGCTATTTTATAACCGGGGGCAGTTGTAAAATTAACTAATGGTCTAATTGGAGTGTTCTGTTTATGTACTTTCGGAAGACCCCTCAAATAAATTTCGGTGTATATAAAATAAAATGTGATGATTGTGATGCGTTCTATATCGGTCAATCTGGCAGATGTTTTTATAAAAGATTTTTAGAACATATTCCTAAGCCAAGTAATAATAAGTCCAACTTTGCACAACATTTAATATCAAGCGGACATAAATATACGAACTTCGAAGAAAATTTAACTGCGTTGCATATTTGTAACAAGGGTAGACGGATGAATAGTCTGGAGGAATTTGAAATTTATAAAGCTTTAAAAGATAGTAACACCAAAAACAGTTTATTAAATGACCAGGTAAATTTTGCGTCAAATTACCTGTTCGACACTGCAATCAGTTTGTCTTAATCTTTGACCAGTCGCGTGACAATCGCGGTTGCGGGTGAACGCATGCGGGAGCTCCAGCCGTGGTTAGCAAAACTTATTACATGCGATTTATAATTTATTTTATTTATTTTTGACTTGACCAGTATCATGGTCGTGATTTTAATATTTTAGTTTATTAATTATGTATCTGAGGATGGGACTTAGTCCCGAAACGCGTCATCAGTGACGAAACTGTGTATCACTAAAGTGGATATTAAGGTAATTATATATCATATAATAAGTGATACGGTACGCAAAAAATAAGTAATTAACATGGAGCCATACAAGGCAAGTATCGCGTATAAATATCAAAATCTTAAACTTAAATTATTCAAAACCAATTTACATATAAAATTTAATAAAACATGTTTACGACAAAATTTAATCCCAAATTATGCTAAAATTAAGATTAATAATTCCTCCAAACTAGCCAGAAAAACCGAACAATATGCTAGCACGTTTAGAATCAAAGAAGAGATTAAATTTCTATATAGCAAAAAAATATCATTGAATTTGGCTATGTATAAATCTCAATTGGAATTATATAACATGGTACATCCTGCTTTGATCGATAGTATCATAGAGCAAATTAACAAATACGTTACAAATAAGATTAGACTTCACAAACATAAACAGGCAATTAAAATCAGCCAGTTAAGTAATAGTAAATATAAAGATAACATCGAACGCACGCACATTTTCTACCCTAGAGTAATAAATACAACTGACGTCACTTTAACTGACGCAGAGACAAAACTTATCAGCAAAGGTCTAAATTACAATTTTCCCCCCAACCTTAAAAATAAACATAACTTAATTAAAGAAATAATTGAAGCCGAGTCAGTGATAAAAAACATTCCTGACCCAGGTAAACAAAATGAAATAAGAGTATTAGTAAATAATAAGTTTAATAAAATCATTAAAAACAAGAATAATAAGCTTATACAAAATAAAGTTAATTACACTAAAGCACAACACGAACAACGCATAGCTATACAACTAAATAAAAAACTTTCTAATAATAATATTTACATAACCAAGGTAGATAAGGGAAATTCTATAGCCATGCTGAAACTTGACGAATACACACAAAAAGTACACAACTTTATAAATGACAACAATATTACTAAGTTGACATCCGACCCCACTAAGAAGTACACTTTAGAACTGAATAAAACAATAAATAAATGCACGCAACTATTTGATAAACGCACACAATCTTCACTAAAACCAATAAATGCTAGTGCGCCTTGTTTGAGGGGTCTTCCGAAAGTACATAAACAGAACACTCCAATTAGACCATTAGTTAATTTTACAACTGCCCCCGGTTATAAAATAGCTAAAACCTTAGTAAAAATCATCAGAGAGCACACCAACTTAGAAAATAATCGGAGTGTTAAAAGCTATAAGGATTTTATCAAAAATATAAACCACGTTACAATTCAACCAAACTACAAACTAGTATCATTCGACATAGTAGATTTATACACTAATGTGCCTATTGATGAAACTTTAATTTTACTCAGGCATAATTTAATGAATAAAGGTTCCTTAGAAATACAGAAAGTTAACCAACTGATGATGATACTAAAAACCATTCTTCATCAAAACTATTTTTCATTTGAAAATGCATATTATAAACAGAATGAAGGACTTGCCATGGGATCTCCACTTTCTGGCATCCTGGCGGACCTATATCTAAACCATTTAGAAAATACAAAAATTTTAAAAGATAATTATTTCGCCAGTAAAATCATCCATTACTCCAGATATGTAGATGATACCTTTATTATTTTTAACGGGAATGCCAGACAAATAGAATTATTTAAAAATTACCTAAACAAAATTCATAACAAATTAAAATTTACTATGGAGATCGAAAACAACAAAAGTATCAATTTTTTAGACCTCACTGTATTACACAACGGGAATAATTTAAAATACAAAATCTTTAGAAAACACACTAGTACTGACACAGTAATACACTATGATTCATATCATCCCATTACACAAAAAGTGGCAGTGTTTAACAGTCTTGTCAACAGACTTTTAAATGTTCCCCTCGAAAAGGAGGACTACTTAAATGAGGTTAGCACTATCAAACAAATAGCAATAAATAACGGGTATAAATCTACAATTGTTGACAAAATAATAAATAGGCATAGGAAACGTTTAGAAAATAAAAATTCAAACTCTATAAAAGCAAGTAACAAAAATTATAAATATCTTTCGGCTAATTTCACAGGTATTATGCCAAATATTTTAAGACCCGTTCTTAAAGATAATAACTATATTTTATCATTTAAAACAAATAATAATTTAGGAAGTTATTTCAAAAACAAAAACAAATTACCATTAAAAAAGCAATGTGGTGTATATAAAATAAAATGTGATGATTGTGATGCGTTCTATATCGGTCAATCTGGCAGATGTTTTTATAAAAGATTTTTAGAACATATTCCTAAGCCAAGTAATAATAAGTCCAACTTTGCACAACATTTAATATCAAGCGGACATAAATATACGAACTTCGAAGAAAATTTAACTGCGTTGCATATTTGTAAAAAGGGTAGACGGATGAATAGTCTGGAGGAATTTGAAATTTATAAAGCTTTAAAAGATAGTAACACCAAAAACAGTTTATTAAATGACCAGGTAAATTTTGCGTCAAATTACCTGTTCGACACTGCAATCAGTTTGTCTTAATCTTTGACCAGTCGCGTGACAATCGCGGTTGCGGGTGAACGCATGCGGGAGCTCCAGCCGTGGTTAGCAAAACTTATTACATGCGATTTATAATTTATTTTATTTATTTTTGACTTGACCAGTATCATGGTCGTGATTTTAATATTTTAGTTTATTAATTATGTATCTGAGGATGGGACTTAGTCCCGAAACGCGTCATCAGTGACGAAACTGTGTATCACTAAAGTGGATATTAAGGTAATTATATATCATATAATAAGTGATACGGTACGCAAAAAATAAGTAATTAACATGGAGCCATACAAGGCAAGTATCGCGTATAAATATCAAAATCTTAAACTTAAATTATTCAAAACCAATTTACATATAAAATTTAATAAAACATGTTTACGACAAAATTTAATCCCAAATTATGCTAAAATTAAGATTAATAATTCCTCCAAACTAGCCAGAAAAACCGAACAATATG
The DNA here is from genome assembly GCA_034769895.1 of Magicicada septendecula. NCBI lineage: Eukaryota > Metazoa > Arthropoda > Insecta > Hemiptera > Cicadidae > Magicicada > Magicicada septendecula. The sequence goes on from CM068367.1 coordinate 493,858,683, forward strand.
CTAGCACGTTTAGAATCAAAGAAGAGATTAAATTTCTATATAGCAAAAAAATATCATTGAATTTGGCTATGTATAAATCTCAATTGGAATTATATAACATGGTACATCCTGCTTTGATCGATAGTATCATAGAGCAAATTAACAAATACGTTACAAATAAGATTAGACTTCACAAACATAAACAGGCAATTAAAATCAGCCAGTTAAGTAATAGTAAATATAAAGATAACATCGAACGCACGCACATTTTCTACCCTAGAGTAATAAATACAACTGACGTCACTTTAACTGACGCAGAGACAAAACTTATCAGCAAAGGTCTAAATTACAATTTTCCCCCCAACCTTAAAAATAAACATAACTTAATTAAAGAAATAATTGAAGCCGAGTCAGTGATAAAAAACATTCCTGACCCAGGTAAACAAAATGAAATAAGAGTATTAGTAAATAATAAGTTTAATAAAATCATTAAAAACAAGAATAATAAGCTTATACAAAATAAAGTTAATTACACTAAAGCACAACACGAACAACGCATAGCTATACAACTAAATAAAAAACTTTCTAATAATAATATTTACATAACCAAGGTAGATAAGGGAAATTCTATAGCCATGCTGAAACTTGACGAATACACACAAAAAGTACACAACTTTATAAATGACAACAATATTACTAAGTTGACATCCGACCCCACTAAGAAGTACACTTTAGAACTGAATAAAACAATAAATAAATGCACGCAACTATTTGATAAACGCACACAATCTTCACTAAAACCAATAAATGCTAGTGCGCCTTGTTTGAGGGGTCTTCCGAAAGTACATAAACAGAACACTCCAATTAGACCATTAGTTAATTTTACAACTGCCCCCGGTTATAAAATAGCTAAAACCTTAGTAAAAATCATCAGAGAGCACACCAACTTAGAAAATAATCGGAGTGTTAAAAGCTATAAGGATTTTATCAAAAATATAAACCACGTTACAATTCAACCAAACTACAAACTAGTATCATTCGACATAGTAGATTTATACACTAATGTGCCTATTGATGAAACTTTAATTTTACTCAGGCATAATTTAATGAATAAAGGTTCTTTAGAAATACAGAAAGTTAACCAACTGATGATGATACTAAAAACCATTCTTCATCAAAACTATTTTTCATTTGAAAATGCATATTATAAACAGAATGAAGGACTTGCCATGGGATCTCCACTTTCTGGCATCCTGGCGGACCTATATCTAAACCATTTAGAAAATACAAAAATTTTAAAAGATAATTATTTCGCCAGTAAAATCATCCATTACTCCAGATATGTAGATGATACCTTTATTATTTTTAACGGGAATGCCAGACAAATAGAATTATTTAAAAATTACCTAAACAAAATTCATAACAAATTAAAATTTACTATGGAGATCGAAAACAACAAAAGTATCAATTTTTTAGACCTCACTGTATTACACAACGGGAATAATTTAAAATACAAAATCTTTAGAAAACACACTAGTACTGACACAGTAATACACTATGATTCATATCATCCCATTACACAAAAAGTGGCAGTGTTTAACAGTCTTGTCAACAGACTTTTAAATGTTCCCCTCGAAAAGGAGGACTACTTAAATGAGGTTAGCACTATCAAACAAATAGCAATAAATAACGGGTATAAATCTACAATAGTTGACAAAATAATAAATAGGCATAGGAAACGTTTAGAAAATAAAAATTCAAACTCTATAAAAGCAAGTAACAAAAATTATAAATATCTTTCGGCTAATTTCACAGGTATTATGCCAAATATTTTAAGACCCGTTCTTAAAGATAATAACTATATTTTATCATTTAAAACAAATAATAATTTAGGAAGTTATTTCAAAAACAAAAACAAATTACCATTAAAAAAGCAATGTGGTGTATATAAAATAAAATGTGATGATTGTGATGCGTTCTATATCGGTCAATCTGGCAGATGTTTTTATAAAAGATTTTTAGAACATATTCCTAAGCCAAGTAATAATAAGTCCAACTTTGCACAACATTTAATATCAAGCGGACATAAATATACGAACTTCGAAGAAAATTTAACTGCGTTGCATATTTGTAAAAAGGGTAGACGGATGAATAGTCTGGAGGAATTTGAAATTTATAAAGCTTTAAAAGATAGTAACACCAAAAACAGTTTATTAAATGACCAGGTAAATTTTGCGTCAAATTACCTGTTCGACACTGCAATCAGTTTGTCTTAATCTTTGACCAGTCGCGTGACAATCGCGGTTGCGGGTGAACGCATGCGGGAGCTCCAGCCGTGGTTAGCAAAACTTATTACATGCGATTTATAATTTATTTTATTTATTTTTGACTTGACCAGTATCATGGTCGTGATTTTAATATTTTAGTTTATTAATTATGTATCTGAGGATGGGACTTAGTCCCGAAACGCGTCATCAGTGACGAAACTGTGTATCACTAAAGTGGATATTAAGGTAATTATATATCATTAATGATATTAGTCTACACAACAAAAATGTATTCGAAATAAGTAGTATAACATTAATTATTAAGAAAATTATGTGGGAAAAATGTGAAATCATTATTTATGAACTAAAAGTAACCTTGTTTGGTTCCAAATTGATGTACAAGTTAAAAGCAAGACAATGATGTTATTAGATTTATATTCACAGTTAGTATAAGGGAATTAGACCTATTTACAGATATTTGACCAATTTTGTACAGAATGACAATGTATTTCAATGACAATATCTTATAATGTCCACCAATCAAATTTGGTATTTTAACCATAGCAACAACAAATTAATGAAAATAATTTGAGAGTTCTTTAGTAACCAAGGATGAGGAAAGATTGAAGAAAGTATAGAGCTTGAAATAATAAAATAATAAAAATAATTTAAGAGTTTTTTAGCGACCAAGGATGAGGAAAGATTGAAGAAACTATAGAGCTTGAAATAATAAAAATAATTTAAGAATTCTTTAACAACCATTGATAAGTAAAAATTGAAGAAAGTATAGAGCTTGAAATAATAAAATAATAAAAATGAATTTGGGGGTTCTGTAGTAACCATTGATGAGAAAAGATTGAAGAAATTACAGATCTTGAGATTATAAGAAAAAAGTAACAGAAACGAATTACCTAATAAACAATCTGGATATAGCATCATATATTATTAATAATAAGCCAAAAACATTTCCAAGTGGATTACTGAAGTGGATAAATCACAAAAAAGAAAACTAAATATACCCAAGACATGGTAACTGGACCTGAGATGAAGAAACAGTTGTTAAGTATAACCTATTTTTGAGTTATCACGTAACGAAGACAGACAAAGTGAATTACACTAATAACACTGATTTCATAGTCACTAATTAAAATTGTGGACTTATTTTGATCATGAACTATTAAAACTAACACCAAAACCACTATTCTAGTTATTTCTTGTGCAAAAAATTGTAAATAAATTCAATACTATACTAAACAAATTAACCTATAAACACTAGTTTTGTCGAACGTAGTTTGTGACCTTAGTAGTCCATATTTTTTCAAATATATAATATTTTGATATTTGTTGTAAAGCTTGTACTTTTATTTGTGTGTTTAAATACGTTTTTCTGTAGCTAAAAGAACATTTCCACGCCTTGAGATTTAACGAAATCGACCATTACTGGTTACTAAACAGAATAGCCAACCGGCAATAAATAAATAAAGACAGGGAATTTGACGTAAAATAATCAAGAACGTTATTGGGTAACTAAAGGGTTTTAAAAATGGATAGTTAAACTATTATTATTCGTAATACTGTATGTTTGGTTCCTGACAGTTCTTAAAACAGAGTTTTCTTTTGATATAATAAATATAACCTTCTTCGAGTTATGAAAAGAAGTTGGCAACGCAGAATTTTTGAAACGAACGGCGGAAAAAAGGTGAGTTCCACAGTCGTAGTTATTATCAGGCAGGGATTATTATTTATTGTAACAAAATTGGCGCACCAACGTAGTAGGGCATTAATTAGTAGAAGACAATACATTATTGGACTAACTAATTTCTAATAGCGGCTACAGAAAATAGGCGAAAATGAAGAAAAGAGAAATTTCACATAAACAGGCGGCAGAGACCGAGAAAGAAAGAGAATTAAATATGGAAGACAAGGAAGTAACAACAGTTAAAGAAGTGGAAGTAATTGTAAGGGATACCCCAGTAGCAGCAACTGAAGAAATGGAAACGGTGGTAAGGGATACGCCAGGGGACAAACCATAGAAACCAACCCAACCAATGGATGCAAATTATCAGGAAATGATGAGAATTATAATGGAAGGGAATAACAAAACCAGCGAAACATTATTGAAACAAATAAATGAGAATAATAATAAGAACTTAGAAAAATTGAAGGAAGAGTTCAAAGAGAACAGTAAGAAAATGGAGGAGAAAATGGAAGAATTAAAAAGTGACAATCAGCAGTTAAAGGAAGAGTTCACGGAGAATAGTAGGAAGATGGAGGAGAAAATAGACGAAAATAATAGAACATTAAAAGAGGAATTACAAGAAAATAACAAGAAAACCATGGAAAAATTGAATGAACATCGGGAGTTATTAAAGCAAGAGTGGAATAACAAGATAGAGGACAATAATCAGCAATTGAGGGAAGAATGGGACGAGAAGTTGAAAGAACCGGTGACCGAAATTAGGAGGGTAATATCCGAGACCGAAGGAAAATGTGAACGGATGAATCAGGAGATACAGAGAGTCCAGGAAGACACTAATGTACGAATTGAAGCTGTACAAATAAAACATTATGAGAGTACAAGCAGAGATGGGAGAAAGGTTGGAAGGCATAGATACCAGTATTAATCAAATAAAAGGCCAAACAACTATCCACGAAGAAAAACTAGAAGGATTCCGACTACATCTCCAGGAAGAAATTAATTCATGGAGAGATAGACAATGTCTTAGCTCCCATATATCATGCAGTGAAAACAGAGAGGTTATCAGCTTCCGGAATAACCGCAATCCCATGGAATTCCTTAAGCGGGTAGAGGAAAATCTATTGAGAACCAGGGAGACCAGATGGACGGTAATTAGAAATATGTTGGATGAAACGTTCAAGGATGTTTATGACAACTGGTGGATGGCGATGCAACCGGACATTCCAAGTTTCCAGGAATTTAAAAACCAATTTAAGTCGAAATACTGGTCAGATGCCACCCAACATATGATAAGGAGCAACCTAGGTCATGGCCGATATGACCCACGCTCCGGACAATCTCCAAACACATATTTTTTGGGCAAGATTAGTGTTGCAAGGCAGCTGGAGCCCAAGATTCCCGAAGAATGTTTGGTGACACAATTAGCCTACCATTATGATGGAGAAGTCACGAAAGGCCGAATAAATGGACGAATTAAAACCCATACAGGACATGGCCAAATTATTGGAAGAGATCGAACGGGAAAGGAATTACCTTTAGAACAGACACAGAGGAACAATGGTAATAATAGGAATGATGATCACCGAGATAACCGATATAACGCCAACAGTAATGGTCCCCATAACAGTAATAATAACCATAACAACAACAACTATTACCTTAACTCTCCAACGAATAACAACAACGGCTACCAGTGTCCCAATAACACGAATAATAATTACCGAGATAACAGATTTTATAACAATAATAACTATGATAGCCAGTATAGACAAAATAATCAAAACAATAATAAGTCAAAACCAAACATACAGGCGATGTGTAAATTATGTTAGGACAGAGGATAGGAATTTTGGAAGACGTCATTACCAAGGACAAGGAAGTTTCAATGGAAATAGGGATAGGAATTCCCAAGAAGAAAATAACCAGGATTATAGGGATGACCATAGACGAAGCAGAAGCAGTGAGGATGATAGAGGAAATAGAAATATGGTGACATTCAACAATAACGACCCGGTCGAAATACTGCAAGCAACGGACAATAACCAACCAAGTAACAACCAGGGAGCCCAGATAGTTCGAATAAACCATATCATGGCGGAGAACAGCCAAGAACCTAATACTGGCCCCAGCAATGAGGATGAAAGAGACTATTCATACGACAACATCGAAATGTATGGGACTGATCCACGATGGGGCAATCCCATAGCGAGATTTGTAGATAACTTTAACCAAAGGAATCCACCGGAAAACCATAATTGCAGGACAACCCGGATTGGGGCAGATGTCGAACACGAATAATTCTCAAAATTCAAAAAAGAAGTAAGGTCAACTTACCCAGAATATTTTAGTAACATTATTTTGAACAAAATAATAAAAGAATAAATAATTGTCAAAATTCAAAAAAGAAGTAAGGTCAACTTACCCAGAATATTTTAGTAACATTATTTTGAACAAAATAATAAAAGAATAAATAATTATCAAAATCCAAGAAGAAGTAAGGGTAGATTATACAAAAGATTTGAGTAATTTAATATTGAAGGAAATAATAACAAAAATAATTAGAAACAGAGGTAAACAATGGAATCCAAGAAAAAGTAAGAAGTGGGTAAATAAAAATCTAAATGACAGAATTTTAGATGAATTGATAAACAAAATATTGTGATGTAAATAAGAAGAAACAAACAAGACAGTTGACAGTGAAATAATAAGACGAGACCATAAAATAAAAATGACCATAAATGACTTAACGACTATATTATAATGAAAAGAATTAATATAGTAACAACTGATACAGCTATAAGTCAGAATTTTGTAAATTAAAAATGTTGAAGGAAGAATAGATATGTCAAAAATTTATCGCAAAGAAGAAGATGAAATGTTACTGATTAGAATATATGTCAATAATGTTGCCCCAAAGAAAGCTGAACATCTGAATAAATCAATGAAAAAGGAAAGATAATTAGATCTGAAAGTTAACAGAATGAATAATCCCACGAATATTTTATTGTATTATTTTATTTTATTTAGTCGTGAATATTTATTATTGAATGTGATTGACTGTAGAGATAGTTCCAGCAATCAATTTTACTGAGCAGACGGTAGGTCCCGCTGAACTCGGAGATTATGTATGGATGGCGGGTAAGTGGTGCCAAAGTTGCCCAACCGACCAGTTGCAATTAATATGATTTAAAAGAATTTAGTTAGGGAGGTAAAATGTTCCAGGGATAGAACGCTTATAGAAAGAAACAAGTATATCAGATCAAGAATGATGAATAATTAAATAACAAGAAATAACATGGGAGCTGATTCAATTGATGATTTCAACAAAACAATTACATTATTTTATTAAATAATCAATTTTGGTAGCAAGGCATTATGTAACATGACAAATGGTATGACATAAAACCATGTAAGGTTTGCAAGAATAAATGAATGGGAAGCTGTAAAAAAAAGTAATAAATAAAAGAATGATAGCATAACACTAAAGACTATATTTGACAGACTCTAACTATGACTGACTATACCCAAATGTTTAGGTAAGGTGATGGCGAAAGATAAAAACAAAATAAAATGAACTATGAAGGAATATACGAGACCTAATACCCTATTCCCAGTAAACTATAATTTGTAATGACAATATAAAAGTACAAACTAAAGAGTATGGAATTATATAATAAGTAGTAAATAAAATGTAATGAAATGATAGAAAGGGTAATTGAACCAATATAATAATAATAAAATACGAAGTGAGAAAGTGACAAATAGATAAAGATAAAATGTTTATTGTCAGTAGGTCAAGGGGAGAATGCTGATAAATGTAAAATGTTAAATTGCAATAGTATGTGATGATTTTAAAATAATAGGTCATTTACAAGTATTATGTTTATTATTATTGTTTAAAACTGTTCAGTTATGTTGTAATATTTAATTATTTATGTTCATAAAGTTATTTGTAAAGGTTAAGACTAATAGACAATACATAATCTGTTGTATTAAAGTTAGACCAAAGAAATTAGGTATTTTGTCTATAAGTAAAAGATTATATTGTTTTGTAACGTTTAGAAACCAACATGTTGTATTTTAAATAATTATGTTAATTTGTTTATATAGAAGGTGTTAAAATAACAACATAAAGATCATTTGTTAGAATAAGTGTAGGCATAGAATTTCAGACATGTTAGCTGCTAGGCCTATATATAAAAACTAGAAAATTGTAATTTTTAAAGTCTAACAGCAAGGTTTATTAAAATAATGAATGTAATATGAATAGGTTTAATGATATTAGTCTACACAACAAAAATGTATTCGAAATAAGTAGTATAACATTAATTATTAAGAAAATTATGTGGGAAAAATGTGAAATCATTATTTATGAACTAAAAGTAACCTTGTTTGGTTCCAAATTGATGTACAAGTTAAAAGCAAGACAATGATGTTATTAGATTTATATTCACAGTTAGTATAAGGGAATTAGACCTATTTACAGATATTTGACCAATTTTGTACAGAATGACAATGTATTTCAATGACAATATCTTATAATGTCCACCAATCAAATTTGGTATTTTAACCATAGCAACAACAAATTAATGAAAATAATTTGAGAGTTCTTTAGTAACCAAGGATGAGGAAAGATTGAAGAAAGTATAGAGCTTGAAATAATAAAATAATAAAAATAATTTAAGAGTTTTTTAGCGACCAAGGATGAGGAAAGATTGAAGAAACTATAGAGCTTGAAATAATAAAAATAATTTAAGAATTCTTTAACAACCATTGATAAGTAAAAATTGAAGAAAGTATAGAGCTTGAAATAATAAAATAATAAAAATGAATTTGGGGGTTCTGTAGTAACCATTGATGAGAAAAGATTGAAGAAATTACAGATCTTGAGATTATAAGAAAAAAGTAACAGAAACGAACTACCTAATAAACAATCTGGATATAGCATCATATATTATTAATAATAAGCCAAAAACATTTCCAAGTGGATTACTGAAGTGGATAAATCACAAAAAAGAAAACTAAATATACCCAAGACATGGTAACTGGACCTGAGATGAAGAAACAGTTGTTAAGTATAACCTATTTTTGAGTTATCACGTAACGAAGACAGACAAAGTGAATTACACTAATAACACTGATTTCATAGTCACTAATTAAAATTGTGGATTTATTTTGATCATGAACTATTAAAACTAACACCAAAACCACTATTCTAGTTATTTCTTGTGCAAAAAATTGTAAATTAATTCAATACTATACTAAACAAATTAACCTATAAACACTAGTTTTGTCGAACGTAGTTTGTGACCTTAGTAGTCCATATTTTTTCAAATATATAATATTTTGATATTTGTTGTAAAGCTTGTACTTTTATTTGTGTGTTTAAATACGTTTTTCTGTAGCTAAAAGAACATTTCCACGCCTTGAGATTTAACGAAATCGACCATTACTGGTTACTAAACAGAATAGCCAACCGGCAATAAATAAATAAAGACAGGGAATTTGACGTAAAATAATCAAGAACGTTATTGGGTAACTAAAGGGTTTTAAAAATGGATAGTTAAACTATTATTATTCGTAATACTGTATGTTTGGTTCCTGACAGTTCTTAAAACAGAGTTTTCTTTTGATATAATAAATATAACCTTCTTCGAGTTATGAAAAGAAGTTGGCAACGCAGAATTTTTGAAACGAACGGCGGAAAAAAGGTGAGTTCCACAGTCGTAGTTATTATCAGGCAGGGATTATTATTTATTGTAACAAAATTGGCGCACCAATGTAGTAGGGCATTAATTAGTAGAAGACAATACATTATTGGACTAACTAATTTCTAATAGCGGCTACAGAAAATAGGCGAAAATGAAGAAAAGAGAAATTTCACATAAACAGGCGGCAGAGACCGAGAAAGAAAGAGAATTAAATATGGAAGACAAGGAAGTAACAACAGTTAAAGAAGTGGAAGTAATTGTAAGGGATACCCCAGTAGCAGCAACTGAAGAAATGGAAACGGTGGTAAGGGATACGCCAGGAGACAAACCATAGAAACCAACCCAACCAATGGATGCAAATTATCAGGAAATGATGAGAATTATAATGGAAGGGAATAACAAAACCAGCGAAACATTATTGAAACAAATAAATGAGAATAATAATAAGAACTTAGAAAAATTGAAGGAAGAGTTCAAAGAGAACAGTAAGAAAATGGAGGAGAAAATGGAAGAATTAAAAAGTGACAATCAGCAGTTAAAGGAAGAGTTCACGGAGAATAGTAGGAGATGGAGGAGAAAATAGACGAAAATAATAGAACATTAAAAGAGGAATTACAAGAAAATAACAAGAAAACCATGGAAAAATTGAATGAACATCGGGAGTTATTAAAGCAAGAGTGGAATAACAAGATAGAGGACAATAATCAGCAATTGAGGGAAGAATGGGACGAGAAGTTGAAAGAACCGGTGACCGAAATTAGGAGGGTAATATCCGAGACCGAAGGAAAATGTGAACGGATGAATCAGGAGATACAGAGAGTCCAGGAAGACACTAATGTACGAATTGAAGCTGTACAAATAAAACATTATGAGAGTACAAGCAGAGATGGGAGAAAGGTTGGAAGGCATAGATACCAGTATTAATCAAATAAAAGGCCAAACAACTATCCACGAAGAAAAACTAGAAGGATTCCGACTACATCTCCAGGAAGAAATTAATTCATGGAGAGATAGACAATGTCTTAGCTCCCATATATCATGCAGTGAAAACAGAGAGGTTATCAGCTTCCGGAATAACCGCAATCCCATGGAATTCCTTAAGCGGGTAGAGGAAAATCTATTGAGAACCAGGGAGACCAGATGGACGGTAATTAGAAATATGTTGGATGAAACGTTCAAGGATGTTTATGACAACTGGTGGATGGCGATGCAACTGGACATTCCAAGTTTCCAGGAATTTAAAAACCAATTTAAGTCGAAATACTGGTCAGATGCCACCCAACATATGATAAGGAGCAACCTAGGTCATGGCCGATATGACCCACGCTCCGGACAATCTCCAAACACATATTTTTTGGGCAAGATTAGTGTTGCAAGGCACCTGGAGCCCAAGATTCCCGAAGAATGTTTGGTGACACAATTAGCCTACCATTATGATGGAGAAGTCACGAAAGGCCGAATAAATGGACGAATTAAAACCCATACAGGACATGGCCAAATTATTGGAAGAGATCGAACGGGAAAGGAATTACCTTTAGAACAGACACAGAGGAACAATGGTAATAATAGGAATGATGATCACCGAGATAACCGATATAACGCCAACAGTAATGGTCCCCATAACAGTAATAATAACCATAACAACAACAACTATTACCTTAACTCTCCAACGAATAACAACAACGGCTACCAGTGTCCCAATAACACGAATAATAATTACCGAGATAACAGATTTTATAACAATAATAACTATGATAGCCAGTATAGACAAAATAATCAAAACAATAATAAGTCAAAACCAAACATACAGGCGATGTGTAAATTATGTTAGGACAGAGGATAGGAATTTTGGAAGACGTCATTACCAAGGACAAGGAAGTTTCAATGGAAATAGGGATAGGAATTCCCAAGAAGAAAATAACCAGGATTATAGGGATGACCATAGACGAAGCAGAAGCAGTGAGGATGATAGAGGAAATAGAAATATGGTGACATTCAACAATAACGACCCGGTCGAAATACTGCAAGCAACGGACAATAACCAACCAAGTAACAACCAGGGAGCCCAGATAGTTCGAATAAACCATATCATGGCGGAGAACAGCCAAGAACCTAATACTGGCCCCAGCAATGAGGATGAAAGAGACTATTCATACGACAACATCGAAATGTATGGGACTGATCCACGATGGGGCAATCCCATAGCGAGATTTGTAGATAACTTTAACCAAAGGAATCCACCGGAAAACCATAATTGCAGGACAACCCGGATTGGGGCAGATGTCGAACACGAATAATTCTCAAAATTCAAAAAAGAAGTAAGGTCAACTTACCCAGAATATTTTAGTAACATTATTTTGAACAAAATAATAAAAGAATAAATAATTGTCAAAATTCAAAAAAGAAGTAAGGTCAACTTACCCAGAATATTTTAGTAACATTATTTTGAACAAAATAATAAAAGAATAAATAATTATCAAAATCCAAGAAGAAGTAAGGGTAGATTATACAAAAGATTTGAGTAATTTAATATTGAAGGAATAATAACGAAAATAATTAGAAACAGAGGTAAACAATGGAATCCAAGAAAAAGTAAGAAGTGGGTAAATAAAAATCTAAATGACAGAATTTTAGATGAATTGATAAACAAAATATTGTGATGTAAATAAGAAGAAACAAACAAGACAATTGACAGTGAAATAATAAGACGAGACCATAAAATAAAAATGACCATAAATGACTTAACGACTATCATTATAATGAAAAGAATTAATATAGTAACAACTGATACAGCTATAAGTCAGAATTTTGTAAATTAAAAATGTTGAAGGAAGAATAGATATGTCAAAAATTTATTGCAAAGAAGAAGATGAAATGTTACTGATTAGAATATATGTCAATAATGTTGCCCCAAAGAAAGCTGAACATCTGAATAAATCAATGAAAAAGGAAAGATAATTAGATCTGAAAGTTAACAGAATGAATAATCCCACGAATATTTTATTGTATTATTTTATTTTATTTAGTCGTGAATATTTATTATTGAATGTGATTGACTGTAGAGATAGTTCCAGCAATCAATTTTACTGAGCAGACGGTAGGTCCCGCTGAACTCGGAGATTATGTATGGATGGCGGGTAAGTGGTGCCAAAGTTGCCCAACCGACCAGTTGCAATTAATATGATTTAAAAGAATTTAGTTAGGGAGGTAAAATGTTCCAGGGATAGAACGCTTATAGAAAGAAACAAGTATATCAGATCAAGAATGATGAATAATTGAATAACAAGAAATAACATGGGAGCTGATTCAATTGATGATTTCAACAAAACAATTACATTATTTTATTAAATAATCAATTTTGGTAGCAAGGCATTATGTAACATGACAAATGGTATGACATAAAACCATGTAAGGTTTGCAAGAATAAATGAATGGGAAGCTGTAAAAAAAAAAGTAATAAATAAAAGAATGATAGCATAACACTAAAGACTATATTTGACAGACTCTAACTATGACTGACTATACCCAAATGTTTAGGTAAGGTGATGGAGAAAGATAAAAACAAAATAAAATGAACTATGAAGGAATATACGAGACCTAATACCCTATTCCCAGTAAACTATAATTTGTAATGACAATATAAAAGTACAAACTAAAGAGTATGGAATTATATAATAAGTAGTAAATAAAATGTAATGAAATGATAGAAAGGGTAATTGAACCAATATAATAATAATAAAATACGAAGTGAGAAAGTGACAAATAAATAAAGATAAAATGTTTATTGTCAGTAGGTCAAGGGGAGAATGCTGATAAATGTAAAATGTTAAATTGCAATAGTATGTGATGATTTTAAAATAATAGGTCATTTACAAGTATTATGTTTATTATTATTGTTTAAAACTGTTCAGTTATGTTGTAATATTTAATTATTTATGTTCATAAAGTTATTTGTAAAGGTTAAGACTAATAGACAATACATAATCTGTTGTATTAAAGTTAGACCAAAGAAATTAGGTATTTTGTCTATAAGTAAAAGATTATATTGTTTTGTAACGTTTAGAAACCAACATGTTGTATTTTAAATAATTATGTTAATTTGTTTATATAGAAGGTGTTAAAATAACAACATAAAGATCATTTGTTAGAATAAGTGTAGGCATAGAATTTCAGACATGTTAGCTGCTAGGCCTATATATAAAAACTAGAAAATTGTAATTTTTAAAGTCTAACAGCAAGGTTTATTAAAATAATGAATGTAATATGAATAGGTTTAATGATATTAGTCTACACAACAAAAATGTATTCGAAATAAGTAGTATAACATTAATTATTAAGAAAATTATGTGGGAAAAATGTGAAATCATTATTTATGAACTAAAAGTAACCTTGTTTGGTTCCAAATTGATGTACAAGTTAAAAGCAAGACAATGATGTTATTAGATTTATATTCACAGTTAGTATAAGGGAATTAGACCTATTTACAGATATTTGACCAATTTTGTACAGAATGACAATGTATTTCAATGACAATATCTTATAATGTCCACCAATCAAATTTGGTATTTTAACCATAGCAACAACAAATTAATGAAAATAATTTGAGAGTTCTTTAGTAACCAAGGATGAGGAAAGATTGAAGAAAGTATAGAGCTTGAAATAATAAAATAATAAAAATAATTTAAGAGTTTTTTAGCGACCAAGGATGAGGAAAGATTGAAGAAACTATAGAGCTTGAAATAATAAAAATAATTTAAGAATTCTTTAACAACCATTGATAAGTAAAAATTGAAGAAAGTATAGAGCTTGAAATAATAAAATAATAAAAATGAATTTGGGGGTTCTGTAGTAACCATTGATGAGAAAAGATTGAAGAAATTACAGATCTTGAGATTATAAGAAAAAAGTAACAGAAACGAACTACCTAATAAACAATCTGGATATAGCATCATATATTATTAATAATAAGCCAAAAACATTTCCAAGTGGATTACTGAAGTGGATAAATCACAAAAAAGAAAACTAAATATACCCAAGACATGGTAACTGGACCTGAGATGAAGAAACAGTTGTTAAGTATAACCTATTTTTGAGTTATCACGTAACGAAGACAGACAAAGTGAATTACACTAATAACACTGATTTCATAGTCACTAATTAAAATTGTGGACTTATTTTGATCATGAACTATTAAAACTAACACCAAAACCACTATTCTAGTTATTTCTTGTGCAAAAAATTGTAAATAAATTCAATACTATACTAAACAAATTAACCTATAAACACTAGTTTTGTCGAACGTAGTTTGTGACCTTAGTAGTCCATATTTTTTCAAATATATAATATTTTGATATTTGTTGTAAAGCTTGTACTTTTATTTGTGTGTTTAAATACGTTTTTCTGTAGCTAAAAGAACATTTCCACGCCTTGAGATTTAACGAAATCGACCATTACTGGTTACTAAACAGAATAGCCAACCGGCAATAAATAAATAAAGACAGGGAATTTGACGTAAAATAATCAAGAACGTTATTGGGTAACTAAAGGGTTTTAAAAATGGATAGTTAAACTATTATTATTCGTAATACTGTATGTTTGGTTCCTGACAGTTCTTAAAACAGAGTTTTCTTTTGATATAATAAATATAACCTTCTTCGAGTTATGAAAAGAAGTTGGCAACGCAGAATTTTTGAAACGAACGGCGGAAAAAAGGTGAGTTCCACAGTCGTAGTTATTATCAGGCAGGGATTATTATTTATTGTAACAAAATTGGCGCACCAACGTAGTAGGGCATTAATTAGTAGAAGACAATACATTATTGGACTAACTAATTTCTAATAGCGGCTACAGAAAATAGGCGAAAATGAAGAAAAGAGAAATTTCACATAAACAGGCGGCAGAGACCGAGAAAGAAAGAGAATTAAATATGGAAGACAAGGAAGTAACAACAGTTAAAGAAGTGGAAGTAATTGTAAGGGATACCCCAGTAGCAGCAACTGAAGAAATGGAAACGGTGGTAAGGGATACGCCAGGGGACAAACCATAGAAACCAACCCAACCAATGGATGCAAATTATCAGGAAATGATGAGAATTATAATGGAAGGGAATAACAAAACCAGCGAAACATTATTGAAACAAATAAATGAGAATAATAATAAGAACT
Source organism: Magicicada septendecula (assembly GCA_034769895.1). NCBI lineage: Eukaryota > Metazoa > Arthropoda > Insecta > Hemiptera > Cicadidae > Magicicada > Magicicada septendecula. The sequence goes on from CM068367.1 coordinate 493,874,503, forward strand.
TAGAAAAATTGAAGGAAGAGTTCAAAGAGAACAGTAAGAAAATGGAGGAGAAAATGGAAGAATTAAAAAGTGACAATCAGCAGTTAAAGGAAGAGTTCACGGAGAATAGTAGGAAGATGGAGGAGAAAATAGACGAAAATAATAGAACATTAAAAGAGGAATTACAAGAAAATAACAAGAAAACCATGGAAAAATTGAATGAACATCGGGAGTTATTAAAGCAAGAGTGGAATAACAAGATAGAGGACAATAATCAGCAATTGAGGGAAGAATGGGACGAGAAGTTGAAAGAACCGGTGACCGAAATTAGGAGGGTAATATCCGAGACCGAAGGAAAATGTGAACGGATGAATCAGGAGATACAGAGAGTCCAGGAAGACACTAATGTACGAATTGAAGCTGTACAAATAAAACATTATGAGAGTACAAGCAGAGATGGGAGAAAGGTTGGAAGGCATAGATACCAGTATTAATCAAATAAAAGGCCAAACAACTATCCACGAAGAAAAACTAGAAGGATTCCGACTACATCTCCAGGAAGAAATTAATTCATGGAGAGATAGACAATGTCTTAGCTCCCATATATCATGCAGTGAAAACAGAGAGGTTATCAGCTTCCGGAATAACCGCAATCCCATGGAATTCCTTAAGCGGGTAGAGGAAAATCTATTGAGAACCAGGGAGACCAGATGGACGGTAATTAGAAATATGTTGGATGAAACGTTCAAGGATGTTTATGACAACTGGTGGATGGCGATGCAACCGGACATTCCAAGTTTCCAGGAATTTAAAAACCAATTTAAGTCGAAATACTGGTCAGATGCCACCCAACATATGATAAGGAGCAACCTAGGTCATGGCCGATATGACCCACGCTCCGGACAATCTCCAAACACATATTTTTTGGGCAAGATTAGTGTTGCAAGGCACCTGGAGCCCAAGATTCCCGAAGAATGTTTGGTGACACAATTAGCCTACCATTATGATGGAGAAGTCACGAAAGGCCGAATAAATGGACGAATTAAAACCCATACAGGACATGGCCAAATTATTGGAAGAGATCGAACGGGAAAGGAATTACCTTTAGAACAGACACAGAGGAACAATGGTAATAATAGGAATGATGATCACCGAGATAACCGATATAACGCCAACAGTAATGGTCCCCATAACAGTAATAATAACCATAACAACAACAACTATTACCTTAACTCTCCAACGAATAACAACAACGGCTACCAGTGTCCCAATAACACGAATAATAATTACCGAGATAACAGATTTTATAACAATAATAACTATGATAGCCAGTATAGACAAAATAATCAAAACAATAATAAGTCAAAACCAAACATACAGGCGATGTGTAAATTATGTTAGGACAGAGGATAGGAATTTTGGAAGACGTCATTACCAAGGACAAGGAAGTTTCAATGGAAATAGGGATAGGAATTCCCAAGAAGAAAATAACCAGGATTATAGGGATGACCATAGACGAAGCAGAAGCAGTGAGGATGATAGAGGAAATAGAAATATGGTGACATTCAACAATAACGACCCGGTCGAAATACTGCAAGCAACGGACAATAACCAACCAAGTAACAACCAGGGAGCCCAGATAGTTCGAATAAACCATATCATGGCGGAGAACAGCCAAGAACCTAATACTGGCCCCAGCAATGAGGATGAAAGAGACTATTCATACGACAACATCGAAATGTATGGGACTGATCCACGATGGGGCAATCCCATAGCGAGATTTGTAGATAACTTTAACCAAAGGAATCCACCGGAAAACCATAATTGCAGGACAACCCGGATTGGGGCAGATGTCGAACACGAATAATTCTCAAAATTCAAAAAAGAAGTAAGGTCAACTTACCCAGAATATTTTAGTAACATTATTTTGAACAAAATAATAAAAGAATAAATAATTGTCAAAATTCAAAAAAGAAGTAAGGTCAACTTACCCAGAATATTTTAGTAACATTATTTTGAACAAAATAATAAAAGAATAAATAATTATCAAAATCCAAGAAGAAGTAAGGGTAGATTATACAAAAGATTTGAGTAATTTAATATTGAAGGAAATAATAACGAAAATAATTAGAAACAGAGGTAAACAATGGAATCCAAGAAAAAGTAAGAAGTGGGTAAATAAAAATCTAAATGACAGAATTTTAGATGAATTGATAAACAAAATATTGTGATGTAAATAAGAAGAAACAAACAAGACAATTGACAGTGAAATAATAAGACGAGACCATAAAATAAAAATGACCATAAATGACTTAACGACTATCATTATAATGAAAAGAATTAATATAGTAACAACTGATACAGCTATAAGTCAGAATTTTGTAAATTAAAAATGTTGAAGGAAGAATAGATATGTCAAAAATTTATTGCAAAGAAGAAGATGAAATGTTACTGATTAGAATATATGTCAATAATGTTGCCCCAAAGAAAGCTGAACATCTGAATAAATCAATGAAAAAGGAAAGATAATTAGATCTGAAAGTTAACAGAATGAATAATCCCACGAATATTTTATTGTATTATTTTATTTTATTTAGTCGTGAATATTTATTATTGAATGTGATTGACTGTAGAGATAGTTCCAGCAATCAATTTTACTGAGCAGACGGTAGGTCCCGCTGAACTCGGAGATTATGTATGGATGGCGGGTAAGTGGTGCCAAAGTTGCCCAACCGACCAGTTGCAATTAATATGATTTAAAAGAATTTAGTTAGGGAGGTAAAATGTTCCAGGGATAGAATGCTTATAGAAAGAAACAAGTATATCAGATCAAGAATGATGAATAATTGAATAACAAGAAATAACATGGGAGCTGATTCAATTGATGATTTCAACAAAACAATTACATTATTTTATTAAATAATCAATTTTGGTAGCAAGGCATTATGTAACATGACAAATGGTATGACATAAAACCATGTAAGGTTTGCAAGAATAAATGAATGGGAAGCTGTAAAAAAAAAAGTAATAAATAAAAGAATGATAGCATAACACTAAAGACTATATTTGACAGACTCTAACTATGACTGACTATACCCAAATGTTTAGGTAAGGTGATGGAGAAAGATAAAAACAAAATAAAATGAACTATGAAGGAATATACGAGACCTAATACCCTATTCCCAGTAAACTATAATTTGTAATGACAATATAAAAGTACAAACTAAAGAGTATGGAATTATATAATAAGTAGTAAATAAAATGTAATGAAATGATAGAAAGGGTAATTGAACCAATATAATAATAATAAAATACGAAGTGAGAAAGTGACAAATAAATAAAGATAAAATGTTTATTGTCAGTAGGTCAAGGGGAGAATGCTGATAAATGTAAAATGTTAAATTGCAATAGTATGTGATGATTTTAAAATAATAGGTCATTTACAAGTATTATGTTTATTATTATTGTTTAAAACTGTTCAGTTATGTTGTAATATTTAATTATTTATGTTCATAAAGTTATTTGTAAAGGTTAAGACTAATAGACAATACATAATCTGTTGTATTAAAGTTAGACCAAAGAAATTAGGTATTTTGTCTATAAGTAAAAGATTATATTGTTTTGTAACGTTTAGAAACCAACATGTTGTATTTTAAATAATTATGTTAATTTGTTTATATAGAAGGTGTTAAAATAACAACATAAAGATCATTTGTTAGAATAAGTGTAGGCATAGAATTTCAGACATGTTAGCTGCTAGGCCTATATATAAAAACTAGAAAATTGTAATTTTTAAAGTCTAACAGCAAGGTTTATTAAAATAATGAATGTAATATGAATAGGTTTAATGATATTAGTCTACACAACAAAAATGTATTCGAAATAAGTAGTATAACATTAATTATTAAGAAAATTATGTGGGAAAAATGTGAAATCATTATTTATGAACTAAAAGTAACCTTGTTTGGTTCCAAATTGATGTACAAGTTAATAGCAAGACAATGATGTTATTAGATTTATATTCACAGTTAGTATAAGGGAATTAGACCTATTTACAGATATTTGACCAATTTTGTACAGAATGACAATGTATTTCAATGACAATATCTTATAATGTCCACCAATCAAATTTGGTATTTTAACCATAGCAACAACAAATTAATGAAAATGATTTGAGAGTTCTTTAGTAACCAAGGATGAGGAAAGATTGAAGAGAGTATAGAGCTTGAAATAATAAATTACAAAAAATAATTTAAGAGTTCTTTAGTGACCAAGGATGAGGAAAGATTGAAGAAAGTATAGAGCTTGAAATAATAAAATAATAAAAATAATTTAAGAGCTTTTTAGCGACCAAGGATGAGGAAAGATTGAAGAAACTATAGAGCTTGAAATAATAAAAATAATTTAAGAATTCTTTAACAACCATTGATAAGTAAAAATTGAAGAAAGTATAGAGCTTGAAATAATACAATAATAAAAATGAATTTGGGGGTTCTGTAGTAACCATTGATGAGAAAAGATTGAAGAAATTACAGATCTTGAGATTATAAGAAAAAAGTAACAGAAACGAACTACCTAATAAACAATCTTTATATAGCATCATATATTATTAATAATAAGCCAAAAACATTTCCAAGTGGATTACTGAAGTGGATAAATCACAAAAAAGAAAACTAAATATACCCAAGACATGGTAACTGGACCTGAGATGAAGAAACAGTTGTTAAGTATAACCTATTTTTGAGTTATCACGTAACGAAGACAGACAAAGTGAATTACACTAATAACACTGATTTCACAGTCACTAATTAAAATTGTGGACTTATTTTGATCATGAACTATTAAAACTAACACCAAAACCACTATTCTAGTTATTTCTTGTGCAAAAAATTGTAAATTAATTCAATACTATACTAAACAAATTAACCTATAAACACTAGTTTTGTCGAACATAGTTTGTGACCTTAGTAGTCCATATTTTTTCAAATATATAATATTTTGATATTTGTTGTAAAGCTTGTACTTTTATTTGTGTGTTTAAATACGTTTTTCTGTAGCTAAAAGAACATTTCCACGCCTTGAGATTTAACGAAATCGACCATTACTGGTTACTAAACAGAATAGCCAACCGGCAATAAATAAATAAAGACAGGCAATTTGACGTAAAATAATCAAGAACGTTATTGGGTAACTAAAGGGTTTTAAAAATGGATAGTTAAACTATTATTATTCGTAATACTGTATGTTTGGTTCCTGACAGTTCTTAAAACAGAGTTTTCTTTTGATATAATAAATATAACCTTCTTCGAGTTATGAAAAGAAGTTGGCAACGCAGAATTTTTGAAACGAACGGCGGAAAAAAGGTGAGTTCCACAGTCGTAGTTATTATCAGGCAGGGATTATTATTTATTGTAACAAAATTGGCGCACCAACGTAGTAGGGCATTAATTAGTAGAAGACAATACGTTATTGGACTAACTAATTTCTAATAGCGGCTACAGAAAATAGGCGAAAATGAAGGAAAGAGAAATTTCACGTAAACAGGCGGCAGAGACCGAGAAAGAAAGAGAATTAAATATGGAAGACAAGGAAGTAACAACAGTTAAAGAAGTGGAAGTAATGGTAAGGGATACCCCAGTAGCAGCAACTGAAGAAATGGAAACGGTGGTAAGGGATACGCCAGGGGACAAACCATAGAAACCAACCCAACCAATGGATGCAAATTATCAGGAAATGATGAGAATTATAATGGAAGGGAATAACAAAACCAGCGAAACATTATTGAAACAAATAAATGAGAATAATAATAAGAACTTAGAAAAATTGAAGGAAGAGTTCAAAGAGAACAGTAAGAAAATGGAGGAGAAAATGGAAGAATTAAAAAGTGACAATCAGCAGTTAAAGGAAGAGTTCACGGAGAATAGTAGGAAGATGGAGGAGAAAATAGACGAAAATAATAGAACATTAAAAGAGGAATTACAAGAAAATAACAAGAAAACCATGGAAAAATTGAATGAACATCGGGAGTTATTAAAGCAAGAGTGGAATAACAAGATAGAGGACAATAATCAGCAATTGAGGGAAGAATGGGACGAGAAGTTGAAAGAACCGGTGACCGAAATTAGGAGGGTAATATCCGAGACCGAAGGAAAATGTGAACGGATGAATCAGGAGATACAGAGAGTCCAGGAAGACGCTAATGTACGAATTGAAGCTGTACAAATAAAACATTATGAGAGTACAAGCAGAGATGGGAGAAAGGTTGGAAGGCATAGATACGAATATTAATCAAATAAAAGGCCAAACAACTATCCACGAAGAAAAACTAGAAGGATTCCGACTACATCTCCAGGAAGAAATTAATTCATGGAGAGATAGACAATGTCTTAGCTCCCATATATCATGCAGTGAAAACAGAGAGGTTATCAGCTTCCGGAATAACCGCAATCCCATGGAATTCCTTAAGCGGGTAGAGGAAAATCTATTGAGAACCAGGGAGACCAGATGGACGGTAATTAGAAATATGTTGGATGAAACGTTCAAGGATGTTTATGACAACTGGTGGATGGCGATGCAACCGGACATTCCAAGTTTCCAGGAATTTAAAAACCAGTTTAAGTCGAAATACTGGTCAGATGCCACCCAACATATGATAAGGAGCAACCTAGGTCATGGCCGATATGACCCACGCTCCGGACAATCTCCAAACACATATTTTTTGGGCAAGATTAGTGTTGCAAGGCACCTGGAGCCCGAAGAATGTTTGGTGACACAATTAGCCTACCATTATGATGGAGAAGTCACGAAAGGCCGAATAAATGGACGAATTAAAACCATACAGGACATGGCCAAATTATTGGAAGAGATCGAACGGGAAAGGAATTACCTTTAGAACAGACACAGAGGAACAATGGTAATAATAGGAATGATGATCACCGAGATAACCGATATAACGCCAACAGTAATGGTCCCCATAACAGTAATAATAACCATAACAACAACAACTATTACCTTAACTCTCCAACGAATAACAACAACGGCTACCAGTGTCCCAATAACACGAATAATAATTACCGAGATAACAGATTTTATAACAATAATAACTATGATAGCCAGTATAGACAAAATAATCAAAACAATAATAAGTCAAAACCAAACATACAGGCGATGTGTAAATTATGTTAGGACAGAGGATAGGAATTTTGGAAGGCGTCATTACCAAGGACGAGGAAGTTTCAATGGAAATAGGGATAGGAATTCCCAAGAAGAAAATAACCAGGATTATAGGGATGACCATAGACGAAGCAGAAGCAGTGAGGATGATAGAGGAAATAGAAATATGGTGACATTCAACAATAACGACCCGGTCGAAATACTGCAAGCAACGGACAATAACCAACCAAGTAACAACCAGGGAGCCCAGATAGTTCGAATAAACCATATCATGGCGGAGAACAGCCAAGAACCTAATACTGGCCCCAGCAATGAGGATGAAAGAGACTATTCATACGACAACATCGAAATGTATGGGACTGATCCACGATGGTGCAACCCCATAGCGAGATTTGTAGATAACTTTAACCAAAGGAATCCACCGGAAAACCATAATTGCAGGACAACCCGGATTGGGGCAGACGTCGAACACGAATAATTCTCAAAATTCAAAAAAGAAGTAAGGTCAACTTACCCAGAATATTTTAGTAACATTATTTTGAACAAAATAATAAAAGAATAAATAATTGTCAAAATTCAAAAAAGAAGTAAGGTCAACTTACCCAGAATATTTTAGTAACATTATTTTGAACAAAATAATAAAAGAATAAATAATTGTCAAAATTCAAAAAAGAAGTAAGGTCAACTTACCCAGAATATTTTAGTAACATTATTTTGAACAAAATAATAAAAGAATAAATAATTATCAAAATCCAAGAAGAAGTAAGGGTAGATTATACAAAAGATTTGAGTAATTTAATATTGAAGGAAATAATAACAAAAATAATTAGAAACAGAGGTAAACAATGGAATCCAAGAAAAAGTAAGAAGTGGGTAAATAAAAATCTAAATGACAGAATTTTAGATGAATTGATAAACAAAATATTGTGATGTAAATAAGAAGAAACAAACAAGACAATTGACAGTGAAATAATAAGACGAGACCATAAAATAAAAATGACCATAAATGACTTAACGACTATCATTATAATGAAAAGAATTAATATAGTAACAACTGATACAGCTATAAGTCAGAATTTTGTAAATTAAAAATGTTGAAGGAAGAATAGATATGTCAAAAATTTATCGCAAAGAAGAAGATGAAATGTTACTGATTAGAATATATGTCAATAATGTTGCCCCAAAGAAAGCTGAACATCTGAATAAATCAATGAAAAAGGAAAGATAATTAGATCTGAAAGTTAACAGAATGAATAATCCCACGAATATTTTATTGTATTATTTTATTTTATTTAGTCGTGAATATTATTATTGAATGTGATTGACTGTAGAGATAGTTCCAGCAATCAATTTTACTGAGCAGACGGTAGGTCCCGCTGAACTCAGAGATTATGTATGGATGGCGGGTAAGTGGTGCCAAAGTTGCCCAACCGACCAGTTCCAATTAATATGATTTAAAAGAATTTAGTTAGGGAGGTAAAATGTTCCAGAGATAGAACCCCTAAAAGAAAGAAACAAGTATATCAGATCAAGAATGATGAATAATTGAATAACAAGAAATAACATGGGAGCTGATTCAATTGATGATTTCAACAAAACAATTACATTATTTTATTAAATAATCAATTTTGGTAGCAAGGCATTATGTAACATGACAAATGGTATGACATAAAACCATGTAAGATTTGCAAGAATAAATGAATGAGAAGCTGTAAAAAAAAAAACAAGTAATAAATAAAAGAATGATAGCATAACACTAAAGACTATATTTGACAGACTCTAACTATGACTGACTATACCCAAATGTTTAGGTAAGGTGATGGAGAAAGATAAAAACAAAATAAAATGAACTATGAAGGAATATACGAGACCAAATACCCTATTCCCAGTAAACTATAATTTGTAATGACAATATAAAAGTACAAACTAAAGAGTATGGAATTATATAATAAGTAGTAAATAAAATGTAATGAAATGATAGAAAGGGTAAATGAACCATTATAATAATAATAAAATACGAAGTGAGAAAGTGACAAATAAATAAAGATAAAATGTTTATTGTCAGTAGGTCAAGGGGAGAATGCTGATAAATGTAAAATGTTATATTGCAATAGTATGTGATGATTTTAAAATAATCATAGGTCATTTACAAGTACTATGTTTATTATTATTGTTTAAAACTGCTCAGTTATGTTGTAATATTTAATTATTTATGTTCATAAAGTTATTTGTAAAGGTTAAGACTAATAGACAATACATAATTTGTTGTATTAAAGTTAGACCAAAGAAATTAGGTATTTTGTCTATAAGTAAAAGATTATATTGTTTTGTAACGTTTAGAAACCAACATGTTGTATTTTAAATAATTATGTTAATTTGTTTATGTAGAAGGTGTTAAAATAACAACATAAAGATCATTTGTTAGAATAAGTGTAGGCATAGAATTTCAGACATGTTAGCTGCTAGGCCTATATATAAAAACTAGAAAATTGTAATTTTTAAAGTCTAACAGCAAGGTTTATTAAAATAATGAATAGGTTTAATGATATTAGTCTACACAACAAAAATGTATTCGAAATAAGTAGTATAACATTAATTATTAAGAAAATTATGTGGGAAAAATGTGAAATCATTATTTATGAACTAAAAGTAACCTTGTTTGGTTCCAAATTGATGTACAAGTTAAAAGCAAGACAATGATGTTATTAGATTTATATTCACAGTTAGTATAAGGGAATTAGACCTATTTACAGATATTTGACCAATTTTGTACAGAATGACAATGTATTTCAATGACAATATCTTATAATGTCCACCAATCAAATTTGGTATTTTAACCATAGCAACAACAAATTAATGAAAATAATTTGAGAGTTCTTTAGTAACCGAGGATGAGGAAAGATTGAAGAGAGGATAGAGCTTGAAATAATAAAATACAAAAAATAATTTAAGAGTTCTTTAGTGACCAAGGATGAGGAAAGATTGAAGAAAGTATAGAGCTTGAAATAATAAAATAATTTAAGAATTCTTTAACAACCATTGACGAGTAAAAATTGAAGAAAGTATAGAGCTTGAAATAATAAAATAATAAAAATTAATTTGGGGGTACTTTAGTAACCATTGATGAGAAAAGATTGAAGAAATTACAGATCTTGAGATTATAAGAAAAAAGTAACAGAAACGAACTACCTAATAAACAATCTGGATATAGTATTGCTACGACAGCGTAGAACAATCTAGGCGTTTATCGAATGTCCCAGAAAGATCTCGACGTAAGCGTGTGGTGTACGTGCTACTAAACGCATGTTGCGAGAAAAATCTCGACTTTGCCAGCCTTCGCTCGGGCGCTCGGACTGTGTCAAGGCCGCAGCAATTACGTAGTTCGCGAGAGATAAGACGCAGTTTGGAAGCTTCTGGTGTGTGTAGCGTAACTATAAATACATCGCGTCGCGGCCTTAGTAGTTCAGTGTAGGGTCCTTCCCAGTTAGACTGAAGCTTAGGTGAGCGACCACGACGGCGCTTTGGATTGAACAACCAGACCTGATCTCCTTCTTGGAGACCCACACTATTGCTGCGAATGTCATACCGAGTTTTCATTTTATCACTGGCAATCTTGAGCCGTCCTCTTACCAAGCGATTCATTTCTCGCAGTTGGTTTTCTAATTGCGAGGAATAGTTCTTTGGCTCTTGGGAGTGAGTCTCAGGTGATCCAAACATCAAGTCCCCAGGAAGACGAATCTCCCGCCCAAACACCAATTTTGCTGGAGTCATGCCGGTTGTGTCATGTACTGATGATCTATACGCCATAAGGAATAGTGGTATACGTTGGTCCCAGTCTGTTTGGTTCTCATCAACAACTTTCGAAAGATGCTGCTCTAGTGTCCTGTTGAATCTCTCAACCATCCCGTCCGACTGAGGATGCAGAGGCGTTGTCCTGGTCTTTCGAATTCCCAGTAGACGGCATAATTCTTTAAACACTCCTGATTCGAAATTTCTCCCTTGATCCGTATGGATTTCCATAGGGGCTCCATAACGGCAACAGAAGTTGTGAACTAACTGCTTTGCCACAGTGGTAACCTCCTGATTTGGAATTGCGTATGCTTCCACCCACTTAGTAAAGTAGTCACCTACAACCATGATGTACCGGTTTCCATCGTCAGTAACTGGGAATGGTCCAGCAATGTCTATGGCAATTCTCTCGAAAGGTTGTCCAACGTTATACTGTCTCATTTTTCCCCTGCTTCTGGTTTGTGGGCCCTTGCTTGCAGCACATATTTCACACGTCCGAACCCATTCCTCTATGTCGTGGCGAAGATGAAGCCAATAGAATCGCTTCCGTATTTTGTCAAGGGTTTTGTTAACGCCAAGATGGCCTCCAGATGTTCCATCATGCATCTCCTTCAAAACAGACTGCACTTTACTTCGGGGAACTATCAACTGCATGACCACGTCTCGTCCATCTGCACTTTCCCAAGCCCTTTTTAGCAATCCGTTTTCTAAGGTGAGAGATTCCCATTGTGCCCAGTAGCCCTTCAGCACTTCGGAACCATGGCAGATATCTTGCCAATCCGGGCGGCGACCTTCCTCTTTTGCTGTCAAGATCGGTCCAGTGTCTTCATCAGTCATCTGTTCTTGTCGACAGTCTTGTGTTGTCCAGCCATCAGCCAGGAAATCTACAGTGATGGCTTGAACATGTTCGCTTGAGTTTTGTTCTTCCTTTCTGTGGCAATGTCGGCAGTCTTCCGGGCATGGTCTTCGTGATAAGCCATCTGCATTACCGTGCAGGCGCCCCCGCCGATGTTGTACCTTGAAGTTATACTCTTGCAGACGTTCGAGCCACCTTGCCAACTGTCCTTCCGGATTTTTAAATCTCAAGAGCCATGCAAGTGCAGCATGGTCGGTACGTAGTGAAAACTCTCTCCCATAGAGGTATTTATGGAAGTGCTCCAAAGCTCTGACAATTGCCAACAACTCTCTTCTTGTAACACAATAATTTCTCTCTGGTTTAGAAAGCGTCTTGCTGTAATACGCTATTACTCGTTCTTCACCATTCTGCACTTGAGATAAAACTGCTCCTAGACCAGTATTGCTTGCGTCTGTGTCTACGATGTACTTCCCTTCGGAAGCTGGAAAAGCGAGAATTGGCTGCGAACATAATGCAATCTTCAACGTTCTAAATGCTTGTTCACACTCTCTCGACCATTGGAAGTTTCGTTTATTTTCCGTTAGCTCATGTAGTGGTTTAGCAATAGTAGCGAAGCCTTTCACAAAACGTCGGTAATATGAGCATAACCCCAGGAAACTCCGAACTTCGTGTTTATTCTTCGGAACTGGCCAGTCTCTTACGGTGTCTACTTTATTAGGATCCATGCTAACGCCCGCTGCCGAAACCAGATGGCCCAAATACTGTACTTCCTTCTGGAATAGAGAACACTTCTTCGGGCTCAGCTTCAGTTGTGCACCGTGAATTCTAGTTAGAACTTCCTTAAGGTTTTCCAAATGATCTTCGAAAGTCTTCCCGATCACTATGACATCGTCTAAGTAAACAAGGCAAGTTTTCCACGTCAGGCCTCGGAGTATCAGGTCCATCAATCTCTCAAATGTTGCCGGTGCATTACAGAGTCCAAATGGCATGACGTTAAATTGGAATAAGCCACTTGGGGTCGAGAAAGCGGTCTTTTCCTTGTCTTCTTGATGAAGACCCACTTGCCAATATCCACTCTTCAGGTCCAATGTGGAAAACCACTGTGCTCCGGACAACGTGTCGAGTGTATCATCAACGCGAGGTAATGGATAGCAGTCTTTCTTTGTAACGTCATTTAACCTCCGGTAGTCTACGCAGAAACGCAATCCACCATCCTTCTTTGCTACCAGCACTACAGGGGAAGACCAAGCACTTGACGAAGGTTCGATTACTCCCTCTGTCAACATGTCCTGTACTAACCGAGACATCTCCTCTTGTTTAGATAATGGAGGCCTTCGAGGAGGTTGGCGTATCGGTGTTGTGTCCCCGGTATTGATGCGATGTTGCACAAGAGAGGTTCTTCCCAGTGACTGTCCCCGAACTGCAAAACAATCTTTGAATTCGTGTAAAAACTGTCCGAGTTCCTTTACCTCACCACTTGAGAGGTCGTTAGAAGATCTGTTCAATAATTCTTGCAGTTCGTCTGGTAATTTAGAAGTATCCGAAGAACTGGATCTTCGTTGCGTTATTCCGGCTACCCAGGCCACAGGAGTCAATTTGCCTAGGAGCGTATTGCTTTGTAAAGTGATAGCTTGATCCAAAATATTCGCCACTCTAATAGGTACATTTCCGGTTTCGTCAGGTTTTACTAAACTTCTGGCAATTAGTATGCCCGGTGTGCTGACTACCTGGGGTTCGAATATAGAGCACTGATTGCCCCTAGTATCTACTGCAGTTCTAACCATGATGATCTTTTCGGAGTTTGGCGGAACAGTTACGGCCACTTGGTTTATGACGTCCATCGATTTTTCTGCTGTCGTCATTGTTGATAGCATTACCTCTTCGCCTCCGATTCTCAAGACATTGTTTTTGAAGTCGACTATAAATCCGTATGCGTTCATAACGTCCACACCAAGAATTGCTTCATCCACAATGTCTGCAACAAGTACTTGATGATTGAACTCAAGTCTACCGAGGCGTAGGTGTATCTCCACTTTTCCATACACTTTTACAGGGCGTCCAGTAGCTGTTTGCAAGCTGCACGAGCACCAGATTGGCTTGAGATCTTTCACCACGTCGGGGCGCACAATAGAAACTGTTGCGCCTGTGTCAACTGTAATCGAGGTTGGCCTTTCTTGAACAAATCCGGTAACTACCAAGCTCCCGGTGTTTTTCTGAAGCGTAGAAATTGCGTATTCTCTAGGGGCTTCGTTCCTCCAGTTAGTCAGCACACGCTCCGTTGCACCGACTATTGCTCGTTTCCCTGATGCTGAATTCTAACCCGACAATCTCGTTGTAGATGTCCAGGTTTCCCACATCGATAACACTTCGGTCTTCCATCCTTTCTTATTTTATTCTGTGGCGCCGACCGTCGAGTCTCTGTTCCTTGTTCTTCTTCCTCATCGTCTGTGCCGTCGCGATCTTTTAGCTCGCGCACTTTATGACTTGTCCAACCAGACGCTGATTTGGCGGCCTCAAATTGCAAAGCATGTACCAGGGCGTCCGCACTGTTCTGGTGTCTTGCCATTCGTAACACTTGCTGTAGTTCGTTATCTCGGACACCGGCAGTGAATGTCTGCATCGCAAAACGCGTTCGAAAATCTTCTGGCGCTTCAGGATAGGCCAGTCTAATTAGTCTGTCGATACTTGCTTCAAACTCTTGAAGACTTTCCCCGGAATGCTGTCGCCTTGCTCTCAACTGGGTGCAGTACACATCTCGCAAATGTTTATCACCATACCGTAATTCCAGAGCTTTTATCAACTCTGCATAGGTGTTCTGGCTGTCAGGTGGCACTTTCTGTAGTAGTTCTGCCGCGGGTCCTTTTAATGCAAGAACAAGTGAAACAGCCTTGTCTTTTTCTGTCCAATTATTTGCGCATGCAGCAGCTTCAAATTGGCGGAGGTACGTTGCCCAGTGAGTGCTTCCGTCAAAGGTTGGAGCTTTGACATGAACTGTCCCTACTGCAGGCAAAGTGACTTTCTCTGTTAACTTATTTTCTGTGTATTTTTCTGTCTTGATCACTGGTACAGTCTGTTCAGAAATTTGTTTTGGTTGAATCTTCATGCACTGTTCAACTTCAATTTTAATTTGTTCTCTTATGTTTGCCATTGAGTTTTCTACTGCAGATATTTTTGTTGACATAACTTCTTCCACAGTCAAGACAGATTTTTCTACTTCAGCTATTTTTAATGTCATTGATTCTTGTACCTCCGATATTTTAGTTACTTGCTTATTAAGCTCACCTCGTAGGAGACCCAACTCTGCAGCGGTTTGTTCTTGTGTCTGCTTTTGCTGCTGTATTAACTCCTTGATGTCCTCTGTTTCACGTTTACGTCGTTCCTCTGTTTCTTCCTTTTCTTGTCTTCGGTCTTCTTTTTGTCTTTCTTCTGTTTCTAGCATTAGTGCTTTCTGACGTTCCTCAGCTTCTTCTCTTTCTTGTATTCGTTCTTCTTTTTGTCGTCTTTCTGCTTCTTCTGCCTCCTGTCTGCGTTTCTCATCCTGTCGTTTTTCTGTCTGCAACAGCAGCGCCTGTAAATTTTCCATCACCTGACTGGCATCCATTGTTTATCGATTAATTACGAATCACACTCGTCTTGTACAAAGCGTCCCCTGTTTCCACTGTTAACCGTTCTATCCCAGTTCTGACACCACTGTTACGACGGTCTACTCGATCGTCGTAGGTACAGTGGAAACAAAATAAGTACAAGACACCAATTAAGTCACTAATCACACCTTTAATTATTATAGTAAACAGTTCGTAATTAACAACACAGTGTCTACAACAAATCGAATGAAATTGTTCATACGCAATAAAATGTCCACAAATATTAAAACTCAACTGTATTACAATTATACCGTCCGAATATAAAACGCAACACTTCACTAATAACTACTTGAACGTACACCGTAATAACCCGAACCGCTCTGTAAATATCGCACTAATACTCTCGAACCGCACAGTCAAAAAGGATTAACGATGTTGTTTATCGGATTCAACAGGAAGGACAGCGAAAGTTCAAGGACGTCCACCTAGATCGCCTGGCTAAATACAAATTTAGAGACGCTTTGCCAGTTCGGGACGAACAGGCTTAAGGAGGGGGCAGTGCTACGACAGCGTAGAACAATCTAGGCGTTTATCGAATGTCCCAGAGAGATCTCGACGTAAGCGTGTGGTGTACGTGCTACTAAACGCATGTTGCGAGAAAAATCTCAACTTTGCCAGCCTTCGCTCGGGCGCTCGGACTGTGTCAAGGCCGCAGCAATTACGTAGTTCGCGAGAGATAAGACACAGTTTGGAAGCTTCTGGTGTGTGTAGCGTAACTATAAATACATCGCGTCGCGGCCTTAGTAGTTCAGTTCAATGCGAGATTTTTGACTGTGCGGTTCGAGAGTATTAGTGCGATATTTACAGAGCGGTTCGGGTTATTACGGTGTACGTTCAAGTAGTTATTAGTGAAGTGTTGCGTTTTATATTCGGACGGTATAATTGTAATACAGTTGAGTTTTAATATTTGTGGACATTTTATTGCGTATGAACAATTTCATTCGATTTGTTGTAGACACTGTGTTGTTAATTACGAACTGTTTACTATAATAATTAAAGGTGTGATTAGTGACTTAATTGGTGTCTTGTACTTATTTTGTTTCCACTGTACCTACGACGATCGAGTAGACCGTCGTAACAGTATCATATATTATTAATAATAAGCCAAAAACATTTCCAAGTGGATTACTGAAGTGGATAAATCACAAAAAAGAAAACTAAATATATCCAAGACATGGTAACTGGACCTGAGATGAAGAAACAGTTGTTAAGTATAACCTATTATTGAGTTATCACGTAACGAAGACAGACAAAGTGAATTACACTAATAACACTGATTTCACAGTCACTAATTAAAATTGTGGACTTATTTTGATCATGAACTATTAAAACTAACACCAAAACCACTATTCTAGTTATTTCTTGTGCAAAAAATTGTAAATTAATTCAATACTATACTAAAGAAATTAACCTATAAACACTAGTTTTGTCGAACGTAGTTTGTGACCTTAGTCGTCCATATTTTTTCAAATATATAATATTTTGATATTTGTTGTAAAGCATGTACTTTTATTTGTGTGTTTAAATACGTTTTTCTGTAGCTAAAAGAACATTTCCACGCCTTGAGATTTAACGAAATCGACCATTACTGGTTACTAAACAGAGTAGCCAACCGGCAATAAATAAATAAAGACAGGCAATTTGACGTAAAATAATCGGGAACGTTATTGGGAACTAAAGGGTTTAAAAAAATGGATAATTAAACTATTATTATTCGTAATACTGTATGTTTAGTTCCTGACAGTTCTTAAAACAGAGTTTGCTTTTGATATAATAAATATAACCTTCTTCGAGTTACGAAAAGAAGTTGGCAACACAAAATTTTTGGAACGAACGGCGGAAAAAGGTGAGTTCCACAGTCGTAGTTATTATCAGGCAGGGATTATTATTTATTGTAACAATATTAGAAAGATTGTAAAGACTTCTAAAAATGCATAAAAAGCAGACACGTGTGCAGTGCAAATTCTATGTAATTATGACGTTCAGTGCGAATTCTGTGCGATTTTTAGAGCATAGTAATTACACTAATGATGCGATCATGATAATTACGTATAATATGTGTAATGGAATCAGACAATGTTAGATCACTTTGAAATCCGCATCAGACATTGCAATTGGCAAAAATGTGCGAATATGTGGAATTGGACGATGGTGGGGGAACTGACGCCACTGACAGCTTCTGACCTGCAGAATCCTGTGACGACAGGTGTGCTTTTTTGGTGCATATAAATACGAGTCCAGGAGAGCCAAATTTACTCTTCATCAGTCTTCAGTCGTGGCGGTACGCTATGTCCGTCAGTGACGAGAATTTTTAATTACTCTTCAATTAGTTTTCAATTGCAGCGGTAAGCTCTGTCCGTCAGAGACGCGAATTTTAATTACTTCAGACATAGCTGGACGCTATGTCCAATATCGACAAGATCTTTTGTTTATAAACTGTAAAGTCTAACGGACAATACGTTAGTTCAAGTAATAAAAAAAAAACTAACTACAATTATTGGACGTCTACAAACAGTCTACAACTACAAACATCAACACTCTAGACAAATGGCGAGAGAACATCAAGCAGAGGAACGATATGCAGAGCAATAGAGGCGGTTAATAGAACAACAGCAGCTGATTCAGAGCAACACATCATTCCATTCTACAGCCAGCAGACGGGACCATGAAGGACGAGTGACTGGAGGACGACCGGTGGAACTGGAAAATGCAAGAGGACATCCAGTAGGAGAGGACCGACAGATCACCGGAGGACATGGGTACAATCTGCAGAATTGAGGTGACGAAAAACCAATTTATAATTATAAAAGAATAGAGACACTGAAAAGACATTAATTAAAAAATTTTAAATTAAAGAAAAATTATGTAGATAGATATAAGAGAATGTAATTTAACTGTAGTAAGAATGTTCTTTAATGATGACCAATTAATTTAAAGATAATTTAAATCCTTGCTTGGAGGATCAACAATTGATTTAATAATTTTAAATTTTCATTGAAAGCGTATAAAGTAATTGGAAATATAGAAGAAGACTAACGATTCGATTAGTTTATTTAAAATGTTATAAAGCCTTAAGATGTATGCCAAATATAGAATAATAATGTAAATAAGAACAAATTTATAAAGCACACATTCAGACTGAGTAGTCGAGAATTTATAGTGTAACGAAGAAATGTTTAACATAGAATTTTGCTAATATAAGATATAAGTTTTATTTTAGGATGAATGTACGGCAACAAAGAAACATTGAAACAATTGATAATGAATATTTTATGGCGAAGTAAATATTATATTATTATATTTTTTATTTTTCGTTTGAATAAAGAAATGAAAACATTTTACGATTCATAAAAGGACTACTCTTATTATGATTACACCTGAATTCCAATTATACATACACGTTATCAGTAATGTTGTATGAGCTATACCACTACACAGTTTCGATTACATTTAATTAATACATTGTGTCGTATAATTTTGGCGTCCCAAGAACGTGGGGCTCCTCAAACACAAATAGATTTGTATTTGCAACCTGCATACACAAAATGTATCGTTGTATAATTTGTCTCCCAAAAGCGTGGGGTTATACAATTTAAAATACATTTAAATTTGTACACAAAATTATCGTTGTATAATTTTGTCGCCCGTTAACGTGTGGCACGACACGCCTACATTTAATAAATAAATGTATGCTCTATTGTTAAATGTGTGCATAGGATTTTATGTATAATAATTGATGTTTATTTATGAATATTTTTGTATGTTGTTCATTTTGTTGTGTGTAATGACACAACTGGCGCCCACCAATACATTGATGTATATGATAACAGGTGTAATTTTAACAAGAGTATAATAATAGTTACTAATTATGAGCGATCAGAAAAGAAATGTAAGAAAGGGTAAAGAAAGTTAATGTATTATATAAGTAATGTAAGGTAATGTTAAAGAAATGTAATAAAGAGTAAAGAATGGTAGGAGTGTATGATTAAGGTAATGTAAAATTCAAGAGTGAAGAATGGCATAATATGTTAAGATGCAGAATGTTTACCAGTGCAAGAAAGCAACTCATGTAGGAAGTTCTACACGTAAAAATAAATAGGTCAGTGGGACAAGATTAAAGGAGAACAATGAAAAGAGTAGCTACGCTTACGCATTGTTAGCAACACTTGTGTGGGGAGAAAGGAACATTACTTGCTCTACCCTCCAACTAAGGGAAATTGAACAATTAATATTCATTATTATTGGTTGTAGTGTATAAATACAAATAAAAATAAGTAATATTAAATATAAAAATATAATGTGTATAATGATAGAAAAAAAGAAAAATTTTAATAAATAAATTTATTAAAAATTTTTTTTACCAAGCAGAGGAATGCTGCAACAATACAAGCATATGCTGTAATGTCCATGTATTAAATAAAATAAATATTAAATTAATTTTAGTAATATGTAATAGACAAGCAGGTGTGAAATTGAAAGCCGAATTATGAACAGGAATCAACAGGAAATATCACGCGATTGCCGCTGAGAGCGTGTACACGAGTAAATACCGTGTGTGCGTGAGGCCTGTTCAAGCCTGAAAGTTTGCAATCTCACCCCAAATAGATACTAAATTAAAGTTTTATTTAATTATAAGCAAACCATAAATATTGTAACATGACAAATGGTATGACATAAAACCATGTAAGGTTTGCAAGAATAAATGAATGGGAAGCTGTAAAAAAAAAGTAATAAATAAAAGAATGATAGCATAACACTAAAGACTATATTTGACAGACTCTAACTATGACTGACTATACCCAAATGTTTAGGTAAGGTGATGGAGAAAGATAAAAACAAAATAAAATGAACTATGAAGGAATATACGAGACCTAATACCCTATTCCCAGTAAACTATAATTTGTAATGACAATATAAAAGTACAAACTAAAGAGTATGGAATTATATAATAAGTAGTAAATAAAATGTAATGAAATGATAGACAGGGTAAATGAACCAATATAATAATAATAAAATACGAAGTGAGAAAGTGACAAATAAATAAAGATAAAATGTTTATTGTCAGTAGGTCAAGGGGAGAATGCTGATAAATGTAAAATGTTAAATTGCAATAGTATGTGATGATTTTAAAATAATAGGTCATTTACAAGTATTATGTTTATTATTATTGTTTAAAACTGTTCAGTTATGTTGTAATATTTAATTATTTATGTTCATAAAGTTATTTGTAAAGGTTAAGACTAATAGACAATACATAATCTGTTGTATTAAAGTTAGACCAAAGAAATTAGGTATTTTGTCTATAAGTAAAAGATTATATTGTTTTGTAACATTTAGAAACCAACATGTTGTATTTTAAATAATAATGTTAATTTGTTTATATAGAAGGTGTTAAAATAACAACATAAAGATCATTTGTTAGAATAAGTGTAGGCATAGAATTTCAGACATGTTAGCTGCTAGGCCTATATATAAAAAATAGAAAATTGTAATTTTTAAAGTCTAACAGCAAGGTTTATTAAAATAATGAATAGGTTTAATGATATTAGTCTACACAACAAAAATGTATTCGAAATAAGTAGTATAACATTAATTATTAAAAAAATTATGTGGTAAAAATGTGAAATCATTATTTATGAACTAAAAGTAACCTTGTTTGGTTCCAAATTGATGTACAAGTTAAAAGCAAGACAATGATGTTATTAGATTTATATTCACAGTTAGTATAAGGGAATTAGACCTATTTACAGATATTTGACCAATTTTGTACAGAATGACAATGTATTTCAATGACAATATCTTATAATGTCCACCAATCAAATTTGGCATTTTAACCATAGCAACAACAAATTAATGAAAATAATTTGAGAGTTCTTTAGTAACCAAGGATGAGGAGAGATTGAAGAGAGTATAGAGCTTGAAATAATAAAATACAAAAAATAATTTAAGAGTTCTTTAGTGACCAAGGATGAGGAAAGATTGAAGAAAGTATAGAGCTTGAAATAATAAAATAATAAAAATAATTTAAGAGTTTTTTAGCGACCAAGGATGAGGAAAGATTGAAGAAACTATAGAGCTTGAAATAATAAAAATAATTTAAGAATTCTTTAACAACCATTGATAAGTAAAAATTGAAGAAAGTATAGAGCTTGAAATAATAAAATAATAAAAATGAATTTGGGGGTACTTTAGTAACCATTGATGAGACAAGATTGAAGAAATTACAGATCTTGAGATTATAAGAAAAAAGTAACAGAAACGAACTACCTAATAAACAATCTGGATATAGCATCATATATTATTAATAATAAGCCAAAAACATTTCCAAGTGGATTACTGAAGTGGATAAATCACAAAAAAGAAAACTAAATATACCCAAGACATGGTAACTGGACCTGAGATGAAGAAACAGTTGTTAAGTATAACCTATTTTTGAGTTATCACGTAACGAAGACAGACAAAGTGAATTACACTAATAACACTGATTTCACAGTCACTAATTAAAATTGTGGACTTATTTTGATCATGAACTATTAAAACTAACACCAAAACCACTATTCTAGTTATTTCTTGTGCAAAAAATTGTAAATTAATTCAATACTATACTAAACAAATTAACCTATAAACACTAGTTTTGTCGAACGTAGTTTGTGACCTTAGTAGTCCATATTTTTTCAAATATATAATATTTTGATATTTGTTGTAAAGCTTGTACTTTTATTTGTGTGTTTAAATACGTTTTTCTGTAGCTAAAAGAACATTTCCACGCCTTGAGATTTAACGAAATCGACCACTACTGGTTACTAAACAGAATAGCCAACCGGCAATAAATAAATAAAGACAGGCAATTTGACGTAAAATAATCAAGAACGTTATTGGGTAACTAAAGGGTTTTAAAAATGGATAGTTAAACTATTATTATTCGTAATACTGTATGTTTGGTTCCTGACAGTTCTTAAAACAGAGTTTTCTTTTGATATAATAAATATAACCTTCTTCGAGTTATGAAAAGAAGTTGGCAACGCAGAATTTTTGAAACGAACGGCGGAAAAAAGGTGAGTTCCACAGTCGTAGTTATTATCAGGCAGGCATTATTATTTATTGTAACAAAATTGGCGCACCAACGTAGTAGGGCATTAATTAGTAGAAGACAATACATTATTGGACTAACTAATTTCTAATAGCGGCTACAGAAAATAGGCGAAAATGAAGAAAAGAGAAATTTCACGTAAACAGGCGGCAGAGACCGAGAAAGAAAGAGAATTAAATATGGAAGACAAGGAAGTAACAACAGTTAAAGAAGTGGAAGTAATGGTAAGGGATACCCCAGTAGCAGCAACTGAATAAATGGAAACGGTGGTAAGGGATACGCCAGGGGACAAACCATAGAAACCAACCCAACCAATGGATGCAAATTATCAGGAAATGATGAGAATTATAATGGAAGGGAATAACAAAACCAGCGAAACATTATTGAAACAAATAAATGAGAATAATAATAAGAACTTAGAAAAATTGAAGGAAGAGTTCAAAGAGAACAGTAAGAAAATGGAGGAGAAAATGGAAGAATTAAAAAGTGACAATCAGCAGTTAAAGGAAGAGTTCACGGAGAATAGTAGGAAGATGGAGGAGAAAATAGACGAAAATAATAGAACATTAAAAGAGGAATTACAAGAAAATAACAAGAAAACCATGGAAAAATTGAATGAACATCGGGAGTTATTAAAGCAAGAGTGGAATAACAAGATAGAGGACAATAATCAGCAATTGAGGGAAGAATGGGACGAGAAGTTGAAAGAACCGGTGACCGAAATTAGGAGGGTAATATCCGAGACCGAAGGAAAATGTGAACGGATGAATCAGGAGATACAGAGAGTCCAGGAAGACACTAATGTACGAATTGAAGCTGTACAAATAAAACATTATGAGAGTACAAGCAGAGATGGGAGAAAGGTTGGAAGGCATAGATACCAGTATTAATCAAATAAAAGGCCAAACAACTATCCACGAAGAAAAACTAGAAGGATTCCGACTACATCTCCAGGAAGAAATTAATTCATGGAGAGATAGACAATGTCTTAGCTCCCATATATCATGCAGTGAAAACAGAGAGGTTATCAGCTTCTGGAATAACCGCAATCCCATGGAATTCCTTAAGCGGGTAGAGGAAAATCTATTGAGAACCAGAGAGACCAGATGGACGGTAATTAGAAATATGTTGGATGAAACGTTCAAGGATGTTTATGACAACTGGTGGATGGCGATGCAACCGGACATTCCAAGTTTCCAGGAATTTAAAAACCAGTTTAAGTCGAAATACTGGTCAGATGCCACCCAACATATGATAAGGAGCAACCTAGGTCATGGCCGATATGACCCACGCTCCGGACAATCTCCAAACACATATTTTTTGGGCAAGATTAGTGTTGCAAGGCAGCTGGAGCCCAAGATTCCCGAAGAATGTTTGGTGACACAATTAGCCTACCATTATGATGGAGAAGTCACGAAAGGCCGAATAAATGAACGAATCAAAACCATACAGGACATGGCCAAATTATTGGAAGAGATCGAACGGGAAAGGAATTACCTTTAGAACAGACACAGAGGAACAATGGTAATAATAGGAATGATGATCACCGAGATAACCGATATAACGCCAACAGTAATGGTCCCCATAACAGTAATAATAACCATAACAACAACAACAACTATTACCTTAACTCTCCAACGAATAACAACAACGGCTACCAGTGTCCCAATAACACGAATAATAATTACCGAGATAACAGATTTTATAACAATAATAACTATGATAGCCAGTATAGACAAAATAATCAAAACAATAATAAGTCAAAACCAAACATACAGGCGATATGTAAATTATGTTAGGACAGAGGATAGGAATTTTGGAAGGCGTCATTACCAAGGACGAGGAAGTTTCAATGGAAATAGGGATAGGAATTCCCAAGAAGAAAATAACCAGGATTATAGGGATGACCATAGACGAAGCAGAAGCAGTGAGGATGATAGAGGAAATAGAAATATGGTGACATTCAACAATAATGACCCGGTCGAAATACTGCAAGCAACGGACAATAACCAACCAAGTAACAACCAGGGAGCCCAGATAGTTCGAATAAACCATATCATGGCGGAGAACAGCCAAGAACCTAATACTGGCCCCAGCAATGAGGATGAAAGAGACTATTCATACGACAACATCGAAATGTATGGGACTGATCCACGATGGGGCAATCCCATAGCGAGATTTGTAGATAACTTTAACCAAAGGAATCCACCGGAAAACCATAATTGCAGGACAACCCGGATTGGGGCAGATGTCGAACACGAATAATTGTCAAAATTCAAAAAAGAAGTAAGGTCAACTTACCCAGAATATTTTAGTAACATTATTTTGAACAAAATAATAAAAGAATAAATAATTGTCAAAATTCAAAAAAGAAGTAAGGTCAACTTACCCAGAATATTTTAGTAACATTATTTTGAACAAAATAATAAAAGAATAAATAATTATCAAAATCCAAGAAGAAGTAAGGGTAGATTATACAAAAGATTTGAGTAATTTAATATTGAAGGAAATAATAACAAAAATAATTAGAAACAGAGGTAAACAATGGAATCCAAGAAAAAGTAAGAAGTGGGTAAATAAAAATCTAAATGACAGAATTTTAGATGAATTGATAAACAAAATATTGTGATGTAAATAAGAAGAAACAAACAAGACAATTGACAGTGAAATAATAAGACGAGACCATAAAATAAAAATGACCATAAATGACTTAACGACTATCATTATAATGAAAAGAATTAATATAGTAACAACTGATACAGCTATAAGTCAGAATTTTGTAAATTAAAAATGTTGAAGGAAGAATAGATATGTCAAAAATTTATCGCAAAGAAGAAGATGAAATGTTACTGATTAGAATATATGTCAATAATGTTGCCCCAAAGAAAGCTGAACATCTGAATAAATCAATGAAAAAGGAAAGATAATTAGATCTGAAAGTTAACAGAATGAATAATCCCACGAATATTTTATTGTATTATTTTATTTTATTTAGTCGTGAATATTTATTATTGAATGTGATTGACTGTAGAGATAGTTCCAGCAATCAATTTTACTGAGCAGACGGTAGGTCCCGCTGAACTCAGAGATTATGTATGGATGGCGGGTAAGTGGTGCCAAAGTTGCCCAACCGACCAGTTGCAATTAATATGATTTAAATGAATTTAGTTAGGGAGGTAAAATGTTCCAGGGATAGAACGCTTATAGAAAGAAACAAGTATATCAGATCAAGAATGATGAATAATTGAATAACAAGAAATAACATGGGAGCTGATTCAATTGATGATTTCAACAAAACAATTACATTATTTTATTAAATAATCAATTTTGGTAGCAAGGCATTATGTAACATGACAAATGGTATGACATAAAACCATGTAAGGTTTGCAAGAATAAATGAATGGGAAGCTGTAAAAAAAAAAAGTAATAAATAAAAGAATGATAGCATAACACTAAAGACTATATTTGACAGACTCTAACTATGACTGACTATACCCAAATGTTTAGGTAAGGTGATGGAGAAAGATAAAAACAAAATAAAATGAACTATGAAGGAATATACGAGACCTAGTACCCTATTCCCAGTAAACTATAATTTGTAATGACAATATAAAAGTACAAACTAAAGAGTATGGAATTATATAATAAGTAGTAAATAAAATGTAATGAAATGATAGAAAGGGTAATTGAACCAATATAATAATAATAAAATACGAAGTGAGAAAGTGACAAATAAATAAAGATAAAATGTTTATTGTCAGTAGGTCAAGGGGAGAATGCTGATAAATGTAAAATGTTAAATTGCAATAGTATGTGATGATTTTAAAATAATAGGTCATTTACAAGTATTATGTTTATTATTATTGTTTAAAACTGTTCAGTTATGTTGTAATATTTAATTATTTATGTTCATAAAGTTATTTGTAAAGGTTAAGACTAATAGACAATACATAATCTGTTGTATTAAAGTTAGACCAAAGAAATTAGGTATTTTGTCTATAAGTAAAAGATTATATTGTTTTGTAACGTTTAGAAACCAACATGTTGTATTTTAAATAATTATGTTAATTTGTTTATATATAAGGTGTTAAAATAACAACATAAAGATCATTTGTTAGAATAAGTGTAGGCATAGAATTTCAGACATGTTAGCTGCTAGGCCTATATATAAAAACTAGAAAATTGTAATTTTTAAAGTCTAACAGCAAGGTTTATTAAAATAATGAATGTAATATGAATAGGTTTAATGATATTAGTCTACACAACAAAAATGTATTCGAAATAAGTAGTATAACATTAATTATTAAGAAAATTATGTGGGAAAAATGTGAAATCATTATTTATGAACTAAAAGTAACCTTGTTTGGTTCCAAATTGATGTACAAGTTAAAAGCAAGACAATGATGTTATTAGATTTCTATTCACAGTTAGTATAAGGGAATTAGACCTATTTACAGATATTTGACCAATTTTGTACAGAATGACAATGTATTTCAATGACAATATCTTATAATGTCCACCAATCAAATTTGGTATTTTAACCATAGCAACAACAAATTAATGAAAATAATTTGAGAGTTCTGTAGTAACCAAGGATGTGGAAAGATTGAAGAGAGTATAGAGCTTGAAATAATAAAATACAAAAAATAATTTAAGAGTTCTTTAGTGACCAAGGATGAGGAAAGATTGAAGAAAGTATAGAGCTTAAAATAATAAAATAATTTAAGAATTCTTTAACAACCATTGACGAGTAAAAATTGAAGAAAGTATAGAGCTTGAAATAATAAAATAATAAAAATTAATTTGGGGGTACTTTAGTAACCATTGATGAGAAAAGATTGAAGAAATTACAGATCTTGAGATTATAAGAAAAAAGTAACAGAAACGAACTACCTAATAAACAATCTGGATATAGCATCATATATTATTAATAATAAGCCAAAAACATTTCCAAGTGGATTACTGAAGTGGATAAATCACAAAAAAGAAAACTAAATATATCCAAGACATGGTAACTGGACCTGAGATGAAGAAACAGTTGTTAAGTATAACCTATTTTTGAGTTATCACGTAACGAAGACAGACAAAGTGAATTACACTAATAACACTGATTTCACAGTCACTAATTAAAATTGTGGACTTATTTTGATCATGAACTATTAAAACTAACACCAAAACCACTATTCTAGTTATTTCTTGTGCAAAAAATTGTAAATTAATTCAATACTATACTAAAGAAATTAACCTATAAACACTAGTTTTGTCGAACGTAGTTTGTGACCTTAGTCGTCCATATTTTTTCAAATATATAATATTTTGATATTTGTTGTAAAGCATGTACTTTTATTTGTGTGTTTAAATACGTTTTTCTGTAGCTAAAAGAACATTTCCACGCCTTGAGATTTAACGAAATCGACCATTACTGGTTACTAAACAGAGTAGCCAACCGGCAATAAATAAATAAAGACAGGCAATTTGACGTAAAATAATCGGGAACGTTATTGGGAACTAAAGGGTTTAAAAAAATGGATAATTAAACTATTATTATTCGTAATACTGTATGTTTAGTTCCTGACAGTTCTTAAAACAGAGTTTGCTTTTGATATAATAAATATAACCTTCTTCGAGTTACGAAAAGAAGTTGGCAACACAAAATTTTTGAAACGAACGGCGGAAAAAGGTGAGTTCCACAGTCGTAGTTATTATCAGGCAGGGATTATTATTTATTGTAACAATATTAGAAAGATTGTAAAGACTTCTAAAAATGCATAAAAAGCAGACACGTGTGCAGTGCAAATTCTATGTAATTATGACGTTCAGTGCGAATTCTGTGCGATTTTTAGAGCATAGTAATTACACTAATGATGCGATCATGATAATTACGTATAATATGTGTAATGGAATCAGACAATGTTAGATCACTTTGAAATCCGCATCAGACATTGCAATTGGCAAAAATGTGCGAATATGTGGAATTGGACGATGGTGGGGGAACTGACGCCACTGACAGCTTCTGACCTGCAGAATCCTGTGACGACAGGTGTGCTTTTTTGGTGAATATAAATACGAGTCCAGGAGAGCCAAATTTACTCTTCATCAGTCTTCAGTCGTGGCGGTACGCTATGTCCGTCAGTGACGAGAATTTTTAATTACTCTTCAATTAGTTTTCAATTGCAGCGGTAAGCTCTGTCCGTCAGAGACGCGAATTTTAATTACTTCAGACATAGCTGGACGCTATGTCCAATATCGACAAGATCTTTTGTTTATAAATTGTAAAGTCTAACGGACAATACGTTAGTTCAAGTAATAAAAAAAAAACTAACTACAATTATTGGACGTCTACAAACAGTCTACAACTACAAACATCAACACTCTAGACAAATGGCGAGAGAACATCAAGCAGAGGAACGATATGCAGAGCAATAGAGGCGGTTAATAGAACAACAGCAGCTGATTCAGAGCAACACATCATTCCATTCTACAGCCAGCAGATGGGACCATGAAGGACGAGTGACTGGAGGACGACCGGTGGAACTGGAAAATGCAAGAGGACATCCAGTAGGAGAGGACCGACAGATCACCGGAGGACATGGGTACAATCTGCAGAATTGAGGTGACGAAAAACCAATTTATAATTATAAAAGAATAGAGACACTGAAAAGACATTAATTAAAAAATTTTAAATTAAAGAAAAATTATGTAGATAGATATAAGAGAATGTAATTTAACTGTAGTAAGAATGTTCTTTAATGATGACCAATTAATTTAAAGATAATTTAAATCCTTGCTTGGAGGATCAACAATTGATTTAATAATTTTAAATTTTCATTGAAAGCGTATAAAGTAATTGGAAATATAGAAGAAGACTAACGATTCGATTAGTTTATTTAAAATGTTATAAAGCCTTAAGATGTATGCCAAATATAGAATAATAATGTAAATAAGAACAAATTTATAAAGCACACATTCAGACTGAGTAGTCGAGAATTTATAGTGTAACGAAGAAATGTTTAACATAGAATTTTGCTAATATAAGATATAAGTTTTATTTTAGGATGAATGTACGGCAACAAAGAAACATTGAAACAATTGATAATGAATATTTTATGGCGAAGTAAATATTATATTATTATATTTTTTATTTTTCGTTTGAATAAAGAAATGAAAACATTTTACGATTCATAAAAGGACTACTCTTATTATGATTACACCTGAATTCCAATTATACATACACGTTATCAGTAATGTTGTATGAGCTATACCACTACACAGTTTCGATTACATTTAATTAATACATTGTGTCGTATAATTTTGGCGTCCCAAGAACGTGGGGCTCCTCAAACACAAATAGATTTGTATTTGCAACCTGCATACACAAAATGTATCGTTGTATAATTTTGTCTCCCAAAAGCGTGGGGCTATACAATTTAAAATACATTTAAATTTGTACACAAAATTATCGTTGTATAATTTTGTCGCCCGTTAACGTGTGGCACGACACGCCTACATTTAATAAATAAATGTATGCTCTATTGTTAAATGTGTGCATAGGATTTTATGTATAATAATTGATGTTTATTTATGAATATTTTTGTATGTTGTTCATTTTGTTGTGTGTAATGACACAACTGGCGCCCACCAATACATTGATGTATATGATAACAGGTGTAATTTTAACAAGAGTATAATAATAGTTACTAATTATGAGCGATCAGAAAAGAAATGTAAGAAAGGGTAAAGAAAGTTAATGTATTATATAAGTAATGTAAGGTAATGTTAAAGAAATGTAATAAAGAGTAAAGAATGGTAGGAGTGTATGATTAAGGTAATGTAAAATTCAAGAGTGAAGAATGGCATAATATGTTAAGATGCAGAATGTTTACCAGTGCAAGAAAGCAACTCATGTAGGAAGTTCTACACGTAAAAATAAATAGGTCAGTGGGACAAGATTAAAGGAGAACAATGAAAAGAGTAGCTACGCTTACGCATTGTTAGCAACACTTGTGTGGGGAGAAAGGAACATTACTTGCTCTACCCTCCAACTAAGGGAAATTGAACAATTAATATTCATTATTATTGGTTGTAGTGTATAAATACAAATAAAAATAAGTAATATTAAATATAAAAATATAATGTGTATAATGATAGAAAAAAAGAAAAATTTTAATAAATAAATTTATTAAAAATTTTTTTTACCAAGCAGAGGAATGCTGCAACAATACAAGCATATGCTGTAATGTCCATGTATTAAATAAAATAAATATTAAATTAATTTTAGTAATATGTAATAGACAAGCAGGTGTGAAATTGAAAGCCGAATTATGAACAGGAATCAACAGGAAATATCACGCGATTGCCGCTGAGAGCGTGTACACGAGTAAATAGCGTGTGTGCGTGAGGCCTGTTCAAGCCTGAAAGTTTGCAATCTCACCCCAAATAGATACTAAATTAAAGTTTTATTTAATTATAAGCAAACCATAAATATTGTAACATGACAAATGGTATGACATAAAACCATGTAAGGTTTGCAAGAATAAATGAATGGGAAGCTGTAAAAAAAAAGTAATAAATAAAAGAATGATAGCATAACACTAAAGACTATATTTGACA
The DNA here is from genome assembly GCA_034769895.1 of Magicicada septendecula. Classification (NCBI taxonomy): domain Eukaryota; kingdom Metazoa; phylum Arthropoda; class Insecta; order Hemiptera; family Cicadidae; genus Magicicada; species Magicicada septendecula. The sequence goes on from CM068367.1 coordinate 493,905,644, forward strand.
GACTCTAACTATGACTGACTATACCCAAATGTTTAGGTAAGGTGATGGAGAAAGATAAAAACAAAATAAAATGAACTATGAAGGAATATACGAGACCTAATACCCTATTCCCAGTAAACTATAATTTGTAATGACAATATAAAAGTACAAACTAAAGAGTATGGAATTATATAATAAGTAGTAAATAAAATGTAATGAAATGATAGACAGGGTAAATGAACCAATATAATAATAATAAAATACGAAGTGAGAAAGTGACAAATAAATAAAGATAAAATGTTTATTGTCAGTAGGTCAAGGGGAGAATGCTGATAAATGTAAAATGTTAAATTGCAATAGTATGTGATGATTTTAAAATAATAGGTCATTTACAAGTATTATGTTTTTATTATTGTTTAAAACTGTTCAGTTATGTTGTAATATTTAATTATTTATGTTCATAAAGTTATTTGTAAAGGTTAAGACTAATAGACAATACATAATCTGTTGTATTAAAGTTAGACCAAAGAAATTAGGTATTTTGTCTATAAGTAAAAGATTATATTGTTTTGTAACATTTAGAAACCAACATGTTGTATTTTAAATAATAATGTTAATTTGTTTATATAGAAGGTGTTAAAATAACAACATAAAGATCATTTGTTAGAATAAGTGTAGGCATAGAATTTCAGACATGTTAGCTGCTAGGCCTATATATAAAAAATAGAAAATTGTAATTTTTAAAGTCTAACAGCAAGGTTTATTAAAATAATGAATAGGTTTAATGATATTAGTCTACACAACAAAAATGTATTCGAAATAAGTAGTATAACATTAATTATTAAGAAAATTATGTGGTAAAAATGTGAAATCATTATTTATGAACTAAAAGTAACCTTGTTTGGTTCCAAATTGATGTACAAGTTAAAAGCAAGACAATGATGTTATTAGATTTATATTCACAGTTAGTATAAGGGAATTAGACCTATTTACAGATATTTGACCAATTTTGTACAGAATGACAATGTATTTCAATGACAATATCTTATAATGTCCACCAATCAAATTTGGTATTTTAACCATAGCAACAACAAATTAATGAAAATAATTTGAGAGTTCTTTAGTAACCAAGGATGAGGAGAGATTGAAGAGAGTATAGAGCTTGAAATAATAAAATACAAAAAATAATTTAAGAGTTCTTTAGTGACCAAGGATGAGGAAAGATTGAAGAAAGTATAGAGCTTGAAATAATAAAATAATAAAAATAATTTAAGAGTTTTTTAGCGACCAAGGATGAGGAAAGATTGAAGAAACTATAGAGCTTGAAATAATAAAAATAATTTAAGAATTCTTTAACAACCATTGATAAGTAAAAATTGAAGAAAGTATAGAGCTTGAAATAATAAAATAATAAAAATGAATTTGGGGGTACTTTAGTAACCATTGATGAGACAAGATTGAAGAAATTACAGATCTTGAGATTATAAGAAAAAAGTAACAGAAACGAACTACCTAATAAACAATCTGGATATAGCATCATATATTATTAATAATAAGCCAAAAACATTTCCAAGCGGATTACTGAAGTGGATAAATCACAAAAAAGAAAACTAAATATACCCAAGACATGGTAACTGGACCTGAGATGAAGAAACAGTTGTTAAGTATAACCTATTTTTGAGTTATCACGTAACGAAGACAGACAAAGTGAATTACACTAATAACACTGATTTCACAGTCACTAATTAAAATTGTGGACTTATTTTGATCATGAACTATTAAAACTAACACCAAAACCACTATTCTAGTTATTTCTTGTGCAAAAAATTGTAAATTAATTCAATACTATACTAAACAAATTAACCTATAAACACTAGTTTTGTCGAACGTAGTTTGTGACCTTAGTAGTCCATATTTTTTCAAATATATAATATTTTGATATTTGTTGTAAAGCTTGTACTTTTATTTGTGTGTTTAAATACGTTTTTCTGTAGCTAAAAGAACATTTCCACGCCTTGAGATTTAACGAAATCGACCACTACTGGTTACTAAACAGAATAGCCAACCGGCAATAAATAAATAAAGACAGGCAATTTGACGTAAAATAATCAAGAACGTTATTGGGTAACTAAAGGGTTTTAAAAATGGATAGTTAAACTATTATTATTCGTAATACTGTATGTTTGGTTCCTGACAGTTCTTAAAACAGAGTTTTCTTTTGATATAATAAATATAACCTTCTTCGAGTTATGAAAAGAAGTTGGCAACGCAGAATTTTTGAAACGAACGGCGGAAAAAAGGTGAGTTCCACAGTCGTAGTTATTATCAGGCAGGGATTATTATTTATTGTAACAAAATTGGCGCACCAACGTAGTAGGGCATTAATTAGTAGAAGACAATACATTATTGGACTAACTAATTTCTAATAGCGGCTACAGAAAATAGGCGAAAATGAAGGAAAGAGAAATTTCACGTAAACAGGCGGCAGAGACCGAGAAAGAAAGAGAATTAAATATGGAAGACAAGGAAGTAACAACAGTTAAAGAAGTGGAAGTAATGGTAAGGGATACCCCAGTAGCAGCAACTGAATAAATGGAAACGGTGGTAAGGGATACGCCAGGGGACAAACCATAGAAACCAACCCAACCAATGGATGCAAATTATCAGGAAATGATGAGAATTATAATGGAAGGGAATAACAAAACCAGCGAAACATTATTGAAACAAATAAATGAGAATAATAATAAGAACTTAGAAAAATTGAAGGAAGAGTTCAAAGAGAACAGTAAGAAAATGGAGGAGAAAATGGAAGAATTAAAAAGTGACAATCAGCAGTTAAAGGAAGAGTTCACGGAGAATAGTAGGAAGATGGAGGAGAAAATAGACGAAAATAATAGAACATTAAAAGAGGAATTACAAGAAAATAACAAGAAAACCATGGAAAAATTGAATGAACATCGGGAGTTATTAAAGCAAGAGTGGAATAACAAGATAGAGGACAATAATCAGCAATTGAGGGAAGAATGGGACGAGAAGTTGAAAGAACCGGTGACCGAAATTAGGAGGGTAATATCCGAGACCGAAGGAAAATGTGAACGGATGAATCAGGAGATACAGAGAGTCCAGGAAGACGCTAATGTACGAATTGAAGCTGTACAAATAAAACATTATGAGAGTACAAGCAGAGATGGGAGAAAGGTTGGAAGGCATAGATACGAATATTAATCAAATAAAAGGCCAAACAACTATCCACGAAGAAAAACTAGAAGGATTCCGACTACATCTCCAGGAAGAAATTAATTCATGGAGAGATAGACAATGTCTTAGCTCCCATATATCATGCAGTGAAAACAGAGAGGTTATCAGCTTCTGGAATAACCGCAATCCCATGGAATTCCTTAAGCGGGTAGAGGAAAATCTATTGAGAACCAGGGAGACCAGATGGACGGTAATTAGAAATATGTTGGATGAAACGTTCAAGGATGTTTATGACAACTGGTGGATGGCGATGCAACCGGACATTCCAAGTTTCCAGGAATTTAAAAACCAGTTTAAGTCGAAATACTGGTCAGATGCCACCCAACATATGATAAGGAGCAACCTAGGTCATGGCCGATATGACCCACGCTCCGGACAATCTCCAAACACATATTTTTTGGGCAAGATTAGTGTTGCAAGGCAGCTGGAGCCCAAGATTCCCGAAGAATGTTTGGTGACACAATTAGCCTACCATTATGATGGAGAAGTCACGAAAGGCCGAATAAATGGACGAATCAAAACCATACAGGACATGGCCAAATTATTGGAAGAGATCGAACGGGAAAGGAATTACCTTTAGAACAGACACAGAGGAACAATGGTAATAATAGGAATGATGATCACCGAGATAACCGATATAACGCCAACAGTAATGGTCCCCATAACAGTAATAATAACCATAACAACAACAACAACTATTACCTTAACTCTCCAACGAATAACAACAACGGCTACCAGTGTCCCAATAACACGAATAATAATTACCGAGATAACAGATTTTATAACAATAATAACTATGATAGCCAGTATAGACAAAATAATCAAAACAATAATAAGTCAAAACCAAACATACAGGCGATATGTAAATTATGTTAGGACAGAGGATAGGAATTTTGGAAGGCGTCATTACCAAGGACGAGGAAGTTTCAATGGAAATAGGGATAGGAATTCCCAAGAAGAAAATAACCAGGATTATAGGGATGACCATAGACGAAGCAGAAGCAGTGAGGATGATAGAGGAAATAGAAATATGGTGACATTCAACAATAATGACCCGGTCGAAATACTGCAAGCAACGGACAATAACCAACCAAGTAACAACCAGGGAGCCCAGATAGTTCGAATAAACCATATCATGGCGGAGAACAGCCAAGAACCTAATACTGGCCCCAGCAATGAGGATGAAAGAGACTATTCATACGACAACATCGAAATGTTTGGGACTGATCCACGATGGGGCAATCCCATAGCGAGATTTATAGATAACTTTAACCAAAGGAATCCACCGGAAAACCATAATTGCAGGACAACCCGGATTGGGGCAGATGTCGAACACGAATAATTGTCAAAATTCAAAAAAGAAGTAAGGTCAACTTACCCAGAATATTTTAGTAACATTATTTTGAACAAAATAATAAAAGAATAAATAATTATCAAAATCCAAGAAGAAGTAAGGGTAGATTATACAAAAGATTTGAGTAATTTAATATTGAAGGAAATAATAACAAAAATAATTAGAAACAGAGGTAAACAATGGAATCCAAGAAAAAGTAAGAAGTGGGTAAATAAAAATCTAAATGACAGAATTTTAGATGAATTGATAAACAAAATATTGTGATGTAAATAAGAAGAAACAAACAAGACAATTGACAGTGAAATAATAAGACGAGACCATAAAATAAAAATGACCATAAATGACTTAACGACTATCATTATAATGAAAAGAATTAATATAGTAACAACTGATACAGCTATAAGTCAGAATTTTGTAAATTAAAAATGTTGAAGGAAGAATAGATATGTCAAAAATTTATCGCAAAGAAGAAGATGAAATGTTACTGATTAGAATATATGTCAATAATGTTGCCCCAAAGAAAGCTGAACATCTGAATAAATCAATGAAAAAGGAAAGATAATTAGATCTGAAAGTTAACAGAATGAATAATTCCACGAATATTTTATTGTATTATTTTATTTTATTTAGTCGTGAATATTTATTATTGAATGTGATTGACTGTAGAGATAGTTCCAGCAATCAATTTTACTGAGCAGACGGTAGGTCCCGCTGAACTCAGAGATTATGTATGGATGGCGGGTAAGTGGTGCCAAAGTTGCCCAACCGACCAGTTGCAATTAATATGATTTAAATGAATTTAGTTAGGGAGGTAAAATGTTCCAGGGATAGAACGCTTATAGAAAGAAACAAGTATATCAGATCAAGAATGATGAATAATTGAATAACAAGAAATAACATGGGAGCTGATTCAATTGATGATTTCAACAAAACAATTACATTATTTTATTAAATAATAAATTTTGGTAGCAAGGCATTATGTAACATGACAAATGGTATGACATAAAACCATGTAAGGTTTGCAAGAATAAATGAATGGGAAGCTGTAAAAAAAAAAGTAATAAATAAAAGAATGATAGCATAACACTAAAGACTATATTTGACAGACTCTAACTATGACTGACTATACCCAAATGTTTAGGTAAGGTGATGGAGAAAGATAAAAACAAAATAAAATGAACTATGAAGGAATATACGAGACCTAATACCCTATTCCCAGTAAACTATAATTTGTAATGACAATATAAAAGTACAAACTAAAGAGTATGGAATTATATAATAAGTAGTAAATAAAATGTAATGAAATGATAGAAAGGGTAATTGAACCAATATAATAATAATAAAATACGAAGTGAGAAAGTGACAAATAAATAAAGATAAAATGTTTATTGTCAGTAGGTCAAGGGGAGAATGCTGATAAATGTAAAATGTTAAATTGCAATAGTATGTGATGATTTTAAAATAATAGGTCATTTACAAGTATTATGTTTATTATTATTGTTTAAAACTGTTCAGTTATGTTGTAATATTTAATTATTTATGTTCATAAAGTTATTTGTAAAGGTTAAGACTAATAGACAATACATAATCTGTTGTATTAAAGTTAGACCAAAGAAATTAGGTATTTTGTCTATAAGTAAAAGATTATATTGTTTTGTAACGTTTAGAAACCAACATGTTGTATTTTAAATAATTATGTTAATTTGTTTATATAGAAGGTGTTAAAATAACAACATAAAGATCATTTGTTAGAATAAGTGTAGGCATAGAATTTCAGACATGTTAGCTGCTAGGCCTATATATAAAAACTAGAAAATTGTAATTTTTAAAGTCTAACAGCAAGGTTTATTAAAATAATGAATGTAATATGAATAGGTTTAATGATATTAGTCTACACAACAAAAATGTATTCGAAATAAGTAGTATAACATTAATTATTAAGAAAATTATGTGGTAAAAATGTGAAATCATTATTTATGAACTAAAAGTAACCTTGTTTGGTTCCAAATTGATGTACAAGTTAAAAGCAAGACAATGATGTTATTAGATTTCTATTCACAGTTAGTATAAGGGAATTAGACCTATTTACAGATATTTGACCAATTTTGTACAGAATGACAATGTATTTCAATGACAATATCTTATAATGTCCACCAATCAAATTTGGTATTTTAACCATAGCAACAACAAATTAATGAAAATAATTTGAGAGTTCTTTAGTAACCAAGGATGTGGAAAGATTGAAGAGAGTATAGAGCTTGAAATAATAAAATACAAAAAATAATTTAAGAGTTCTTTAGTGACCAAGGATGAGGAAAGATTGAAGAAAGTATAGAGCTTAAAATAATAAAATAATTTAAGAATTCTTTAACAACCATTGACGAGTAAAAATTGAAGAAAGTATAGAGCTTGAAATAATAAAATAATAAAAATTAATTTGGGGGTACTTTAGTAACCATTGATGAGAAAAGATTGAAGAAATTACAGATCTTGAGATTATAAGAAAAAAGTAACAGAAACGAACTACCTAATAAACAATCTGGATATAGCATCATATATTATTAATAATAAGCCAAAAACATTTCCAAGTGGATTACTGAAGTGGATAAATCACAAAAAAGAAAACTAAATATATCCAAGACATGGTAACTGGACCTGAGATGAAGAAACAGTTGTTAAGTATAACCTATTTTTGAGTTATCACGTAATGAAGACAGACAAAGTGAATTACACTAATAACACTGATTTCACAGTCACTAATTAAAATTGTGGACTTATTTTGATCATGAACTATTAAAACTAACACCAAAACCACTATTCTAGTTATTTCTTGTGCAAAAAATTGTAAATTAATTCAATACTATACTAAACAAATTAACCTATAAACACTAGTTTTGTCGAACGTAGTTTGTGACCTTAGTCGTCCATATTTTTTCAAATATATAATATTTTGATATTTGTTGTAAAGCTTGTACTTTTATTTGTGTGTTTAAATACGTTTTTCTGTAGCTAAAAGAACATTTCCACGCCTTGAGATTTAACGAAATCGACCATTACTGGTTACTAAACAGAGTAGCCAACCGGCAATAAATAAATAAAGACAGGCAATTTGACGTAAAATAATCGGGAACGTTATTGGGTAACTAAAGGGTTTAAAAAAATGGATAATTAAACTATTATTATTCGTAATACTGTATGTTTAGTTCCTGACAGTTCTTAAAACAGAGTTTGCTTTTGATATAATAAATATAACCTTCTTCGAGTTACGAAAAGAAGTTGGCAACACAAAATTTTTGAAACGAACGGCGGAAAAAGGTGAGTTCCACAGTCGTAGTTATTATCAGGCAGGGATTATTATTTATTGTAACAATATTAGAAAGATTGTAAAGACTTCTAAAAATGCATAAAAAGCAGACACGTGTGCAGTGCAAATTCTATGTAATTATGACGTTCAGTGCGAATTCTGTGCGATTTTTAGAGCATAGTAATTACACTAATGATGCGATCATGATAATTACGTATAATATGTGTAATGGAATCAGACAATGTTAGATCACTTTGAAATCCGCATCAGACATTGCAATTGGCAAAAATGTGCGAATATGTGGAATTGGACGATGGTGGGGGAACTGACGCCACTGACAGCTTCTGACCTGCAGAATCCTGTGACGACAGGTGTGCTTTTTTGGTGAATATAAATACGAGTCCAGGAGAGCCAAATTTACTCTTCAATCAGTCTTCAGTCGTGGCGGTACGCTATGTCTGTCAGCGACGAGAATTTTTAATTACTCTTCAATTAGTTTTCAATTGCAGCGGTAAGCTCTGTCCGTCAGAGACGCGAATTTTAATTACTTCAGACATAGCTGGACGCTATGTCCAATATCGACAAGATCTTTTGTTTATAAACTGTAAAGTCTAACGGACAATACGTTAGTTCAAGTAATAAAAAAAAAACTAACTACAATTATTGGACGTCTACAAACAGTCTACAACTACAAACATCAACACTCTAGACAAATGGCGAGAGAACATCAAGCAGAGGAACGATATGCAGAGCAATAGAGGCGGTTAATAGAACAACAGCAACTGATTCAGAGCAACACATCATTCCATTCTACAGCCAGCAGCTGGGACCATGAAGGACGAGTGACTGGAGGACGACCGGTGGAACCGGAAAATGCAAGAGGACATCCAGTAGGAGAGGACCGACAGATCACCGGAGGACATGGGTACAATCTGCAGAATTGAGGTGACGAAAAACCAATTTATAATTATAAAAGAATAGAGACACTGAAAAGACATTAATTAAAAAATTTTAAATTAAAGAAAAATTATGTAGATAGATATAAGAGAATGTAATTTAACTGTAGTAAGAATGTTCTTTAATGATGACCAATTAATTTAAAGATAATTTAAATCCTTGCTTGGAGGATCAACAATTGATTTGATAATTTTAAATTTTCATTGAAAGCGTATAAAGTAATTGGAAATATAGAAGAAGACTAACGATTCGATTAGTTTATTTAAAATGTTATAAAGCCTTAAGATGTATGCCAAGCATAGAATAATAATGTAAATAAGAACAAATTTATAAAGCACATATTCAGACTTAGTCGAGAATTTATAGTGAAACGAAGAAATGTTTAACATAGAGTTTTGCTAATATAAGATACAGTAGAGTCTCGCTTATCCGACATAAACGGGCCGGCAGAACGTCGGATAATAGGGAGGTGTTAAGAAAAAACCTATTAATCGTCAAACTATGTTATAATTTCAAACTATGTTATAATTTCAAACTATGTTATAATTTTACATATTACGAACCTAATAATCATGTTTTACAACAAAACAACAGAAAAATTAACTGAAAAAATGAACTTACAGTTACAGAATTGCCTGAAGTTAAATACACTTAAAAAGTTCAGACCTGTGATGATTTAAAGAAATTTTTTATCGTAGTCTGCTTTCCTGACGAGTGCCGTTTCTTCGCTGCCAAGTCTCACCATCTGTGCAGCATCATTATGTCGATTCCTGTAGCTTCTTCTTGTTGCTCAATGTATTTAATTGCAGTTTCTAGAGCCTTAACTCCGTTGTTATGTGAAATTGTGAGAGGCTCAACAGTTGGTGCTTGATCTTGATTTTCAATTTCGTTGTCATCGCAATTGACAAGAGCGACAATTTCTCCATCAGTTACATACTGATCATCATCCTTCATCCAACTTTCGATTTCTTGCAAAGATGCATCCTCACATCCAGGAATACGTTGCACTAAAGGTAGAATGGTTTCTTCGGTTTCATCTGTGCTTTCCGTTTCCATACTTTCATCATCGCCTAGCAGCTTCTTCCATGATTTGGCAATTGTTGGAGCCCTTACGTCAGCTCAGGCCCTTGCAACCCAATAAGCAACATCCTTTCATTGATGCATTTCAATTTTTCAATCATGTCTTGTCCTTCTTCAATTTCTTCTATCACTGTGGACAGTAGCTTCTTGCAATAGTTCCTTTTTATCGTTTCCAAAACGCCCTGATCCATAGGTTGGCATATGCCGGTTACATTGGGGGGCAGAAACATTGCCTTAATGTCACCATCTTGAAGCTCCTCTGCATCAGGGTGCATTGGACCATTATCTACCAACAAAACTACTTTTCTGGGTAAATTATTTTCTTTCAAAAACTTCTCTGTTGAAGGAATGAATTCCTTAAAAACCCAGTCTTTGAAAATTTCACTGCTCATCCATGCGCTTTTCTGACTGTAGTATTTTACAGGAAGAGCGTTTTTTGAAACTGTTTTAAACGCTCTAGGATTTTTGGACTTTCCAATCATTGCAAGGTCCATTTTGAGGTTTGCTGTAGCATTGCTGCATGCTAAAATTGTCAGCCTTTCCTTACTACGCTTGTAGCCAGGGGCTGCCGCTTCAGTTCTGGCCGCAAGACTCTTACTAGGTAACATTTTGTAACTAAGGCCTGACTCATCACAGTTAAATATCTGATCACCCGTTAGGCTTTCAGTTTCAATAAATTCCTCAAATCTTTTCTTGAATGCTTCCATTTCTTCAAAATTCGATGATAGTTTTTCACCACAAACACTTAACTGACGGATACCGTAGCGTTTCTTCCATCGGTCAAGCCAACCAACACTTGCTGTGAAATCAGGATCCCCTTCATTGAATTCATTACGAAAATGCAACGCCTTTTGCTGTAAAATAGGCCCTGAAATAGGCACACCTTTGTCCCTGAACTGTGTAAACCAAACATACAAAGCTTCACTAACTTTTTCATAGTTTTTCTTTCTTTTAATGCACCCTCCGTAACTCTTGATGCACACCATTTTTCTATTTCTATTCGTTTTTTTTCCAGTCTCCTACTGTTACCCATCCAACGCCAAAGTCGTCAGCTACCTTCTGCATTGTCTCTCCCTTGTCCAGTCTCTTGATTGCCTCAAGTTTTTGTTCCATCGATACAACAACTTTCTTTCTTTTCGTCGCCATACTTGCGTAAATTTCAACTTTTAAACAACACAACGTTTGTCAAATTAACACACACAGACACATACGCATGTAACAGACGATAAACCGATCCGCATACAATGATAAACTGCACTGCACTGAGTAGTGAGTTGTGACAGTGAGTGAGTGAGGGTGGGGCGAATGGCAAGACACATGAGTCATAGTGTAGACTGTACAGTCGGGGTAACTAATTAGCTGCAGTAGAGTCAGGAGCAACAAAAAATATACTATGCTCACGCTCGCAACTTGCAGTTCTTGTTGCCGATTAATGCGTTTTTTGTTGTTGTTTTTTTGCGGTGGGACGTCGGATAATACGGAATGTTGGATAAGCGAAGGTCGGATAAACGAGACTCTACTGTATAAGATTTATTTTAGGATGAATGTACGGCAACAAAGAAACATTGAAACAATTGATAATGAATATTTTATGGCGAAGTATATATTATTATTATATTTTTATTTTTTTATTTTTCGTTTGAATAAAGAAATGAAAACATTTTACGATTCATAAAAGGACTACTCTTATTATGATTACACCTGAACTCCAATTATACATACACGTTATCAGTAATGTTGTATGAGCTATACCACTACACAATTTCGATTACATTTAATTAATACATTGTGTCGTATAATTTTGGCATTCCAAGAACGTGGGGCTCCTCAAACACAAATAGATTTGTATTTGCAACCTGCATACACAAAATGTATCGTAATATTACTATGTCAATCACATGGATCAGAGTCCTTAAGCAGTTAACAAGGATCGCCTTTAACCAGTGGATTAAATATCTGAACACTAAAGAATGTTATACAACTACAGTAACAGTTTTTAGAAAGAAAGACACTTAGACATGACAGTTATCCAAGTTTACAATTGGTGACACACTGTATTGTAAAAAATAAAGTTGCTAATTATAAGTGTCTACACACATCAGGTACCAAGTCACAACAACAGCTGACTGGCCACTATTTAAACTCCGCCAAAATTGCAGGATTGCTTGACAGCGTTTTCAGTGAGTGTGGCGAATAATCATGCAATCGAAGGTGCCTAGAAAGTGGTAAAAAATTCCAAACTGAGACACTAACTGACGTAATAAACATTGCTGCAGTTCTACGATGCACTATCCCACGGATGTTATCTATATGATAGGTATAAAGAATATTCTGTATTTAGAGTAACATGCTTTGAATTTGTTCTCAAATGTGTTATCTTACTGTAGTATACTTACTCCGACATCATTTAGTTTAGCACAAATGTAGCTAAATGTAGTATAAGCACAAAGCGTAAATCAGTGCTCCCTGATGATATTGTCTCCTGAAAATTGAAAAGTACTCCATAACTGTCTCATGAAAGTGTTATAGGATTCAAAAAGTTTAAGAAATGCTATATTAAGGGTATTGCAAGTATGTTTATTTTCATGATCATCTTTAGTTACTCTGTCATTATAAGTAATCACAAATGGATCATAATTTTTGAACATATGTATTGTATTTGGAATCTAGAGTTTAACTACTTCTGAACGGCTAAATAAAGATGTTTTTGTTACACAAGAATGCCACTGGTTTGCCAAAACCACAAGGAATTATACGTGGAAATTAAGTCCATTCTGCTTCCATATCATTCCAGTACTCTGCATATAACATTATTGCCACTCAGTACATATGATAATAATAACTTTGTTTTTCCAGAAATGTTTTGAATGTGGCGCACATAATCCACAGTGGGCTTCTGTAACATATGGAATATGGATATGTCTTGAGTGTTCTGGTAAACATCGTGGATTGGGAGTTCATCTTTCATTTGTAAGATCAATTTGTATGGATAAATGGAAAGATATAGAATTAGAAAAAATGAAGGTAATTTTAAATGCCTGTTTGTGTTTAACTAAAATGAAGTATTCAAATAGAAATTTTAAAAAGTATGGAAGTTTTATAAGAACATAATAAGTTTAAGTTCCCAAGAAGTTATAGAGTTCTGTCTAACATGTTAGTTTGTCAATTAGTTAACAATTACTAGCATACCAGGAATTAATTTAGTAGTTATACATTTTAATTACTAAGCTGCATTTGAAAACTGAACATTCAGTAAACTTGTTATTATATTACTGGAATTTAGATTATTTTACTTTCTTAATATTAACAGTTTACTATATAATATTTTTAGATACCCATGGAAAAAATAATTTAACATTTTAGATTAAAAAATAAACTGAAAATTTATCTTTTCTGTTGTATTTTATGCTTGTCATATAAAATTATTATCATACTACTTCTTATTTGATGATTTAGGTAGGAGGTAATCGTAGAGCAAGGGAATTTTTTGAGTCCCAGCCAGACTGGGATGACACAATGACTATTCAGCAACGTTATAATACTAAAGCCGCAGCACTATATCGTGATAAGGTATCATGCAGTTTTAAAGTTATAAGTGCTTTACTGTTATCTTTAGTTTTTAATGTGTTATATTGTATTAGCACAAATGAATTTACATTAAATTTTACCCTCTGTGCAGTGTGTATACATGTAAATACAAAATTTTAAAGTAACAGTGAACTAGACTCTTTACGATGTGATAAATTTGAATAAAAACTTGTACACAGCATACAAATCTGAATTTATACTTATACTTTACAGATTTCAGCATTAGCACGTGGAAAAGAATGGGATCCTGAAAGGTCACCAGCACAAAATTATATTGGGTCATCATTTAAAACTGTGTAAGTTGTTAGTTATGTAATGTATATTATTAATTTGATTTAAATAATATGTGTGTGTGTGTGTGTGTGCTTGTTAATTTAATGATTAGTGTTGGAGTATAATTGTGATATACAGATAAGTACCACATATACACGTGAATAATCAGTGTGATCTTTTTTTGGTGAACCATGTGAACTGTGTCCAACTTATGTAGACACAGTTTGATTAAAATAGTAATTCATTTTAAAGTAAATACATGATGTTAACATTTTGAGTACTAGTAACGAATGAAGTAACACTTTTTCTTGTTCATGAATGAACCAGTTCTTGTGATATGGTTCTTTAGGTAGAATGAGTTCCAGTAAGAACCAGTTCTCAGCTAATTAAAGTTTGACTCATGAAACCAGCATTGTTTACTCTTGATCAGCCACTGGCTGACTCATCAAGGACAAGTACCTGTAGTCATAACATTGAAGTAAATAGTTTGTATTAACAAGCACTACTGTAGATTTATTTACGTGTACAGCACATTTCTGAATGTCATGACGAAACATTTTCTTTAACACATTGACTGGTTGACTGTAGGTCACACCCTAGCTGTATTATATACAGTCACTGCCATGTGTGCCATGGCCCAGTCCATGCTTCTCTCTATCAAATGTATTTATTTAGTGTGCCTTAGCACCTAAGGGACATCATTAACCTTATTTTTAGCAATCAATATGTTAAATATTGGATTTTCTTTTCTATGTTAACCTAAACATACTGATCTACTGAATACTCTAATTAGGTACCGGTATTCCAAACTTAATGTACATATACTCTTTACACTATTTTAACAGTCAGAAATTATTAAAGTACATATTAGTTAATGAGAAAATTATATCATAATTACAGTACGTAATATTTTGCACTTTTTTTAGTATGCATGACAGAAGTGTCTTATAGTATAAAAATATACAGTTTACTTGACTGTTTTGTATTATAGAGAAAAAACCTTAAAATTTTGGAATTTCCAGCATTTTTATAAAGGTAAGAGTATATATCTAATATGTATTACCTCTGAACTGCAAAGTCTGCAAACTAGAATGACGAAATCCTAAATGATGAATGATTAGTATCTCAGTGCTGTGCAGTGAAGAAAAGACAGAAAATGTAGATTATATCTTTTAAAAGAATGTGTTTGGTACTCTTTTATGTTTTGTAACCAGTCATGTTTATTATTGTGTATAAAGAAAACAAACAAATTGTGTTTTTTGAAATTGAGAAATTCAAGAAGTTGAATACGATGTCAACAAATCGCTAAAATGTCTATTCTCCATTATCCAGTGCATACCTGTAGTGGGAATGTGCAAACGAATGAATAAGATTCTCTTATTGTCACTGTACTCTGGTTTTAAATTTAGATCTGCGGAAGCCTGAAAAGTTCTCAGCCTTGTCCATTGCCAACATCTCTTGTTACCATCCCTGTGAAATTTCTGGTCATTCTATTGATTAGTTTGTCTTATACAGCTGTTTAAAAAAGAAGTGTTGTCCATATTCCTTAAAATGGAGAAAATTGAGTATTGTGTGATTATAAGTTCTTTGTGAAAGAAGTTTTAACACCACATGTAATTTATTCAATGAATTATTGGAGTGTATGTGTTAAACTTTGTACCTTTAATAATTGCATATGTAAACAGCTGGTTCGTGCTGTGACGTCATCCCCCCCCCCAGGCTAAACTGCTACCAGCGTGTCTCAATACGCTCCTCGCAGTTCAAGTTAGTTAACTGTTAAACTCTGACCGGACAACAGCCTTCATCGCCGCGGCTATGTAACTTTCAAATCGGAAGATTACTTCAATTTATTCTTATATTTTTCAGTACTTATTTAATTCCTACTTTGGCAATGTATGCCACACGACACTGCATGGGCCATGCAATCATTTTTACAAAAATTTAAAAAAACAGTTAATTCAAAATACAGTCCACTACGTTATTTTGTATATCCAACTTATTATACCAGCATCACGTTGTAAGACTAACTCAAGAAATATTCGAGAGCGTCGAAGACGTAACATTTGGTCCTCCGGGCCGGATATATATTTCATTTAACAGGCCAAAATAACATTTTGGTCAATCCCGAATCTTCTTAACGTAAAATTGCTGGCCGTGAACATACATTTATAACTTTCAAAACAAAACAAAAAATCATACTTGGCCGTACAAGCTTCTACAAGACGTCATTTCTAATACCGCAAGATATTCCACTTCATCGTCACTTGTCATTCATCATTGAAAATCAGAACTTCAAGCCTGCACAGAGAGCTACAACTTCAAACATCACCCGACAAGTGGAAACAAGATTTGCGCCACCAATCCAAGGCCAGCCGGACAGGATCGCCAAGGAAGCGACAGGCAATGGAGCCATCTTAAACCTGCAGAGAACTCTCATAATTCAAGTGACTATGAACTTATATTTCGCATAGTTTCTCACTTATATAATTTCATATACATTAAAAATTAGTAATATTTGCAAAATAATTTTTATGTAAACAGAAATCAGTTTCAAGTGAGTATAAACCTGTATTTTCACACAAATTTTCACTTATATAATTTTACAAGAAATCAGTCATAAACTTAAATAATGGAATAAAGCTATATTTATATTTTTATTTTTAAATGAGTCATATTTTCAAAATAATTTTCAATATAACTATTTTTAAAAAAATAAGTACATATAATAAGGAATTAGGTTAAGTTATACCACTCGCTGGCTGCCGCATTATATCAGAATTTGATAAAATACTCAAATTACATTAATTGTTCACCTGTTCTGCATTTATTTATCGATTTTGGATCACCAGCTTGCAGTTCAATCATCACTGATGTGAACGCTTTGATTAAAAAACGTGGCACAATCAAAGCCTCTATATCCCATATAAACACCTTCGCAGACAATTTTGATCATGAAATAAATGATCACCATGCTTTAAAAATAAAACTTCGTCACTTGATGGAATTGTCCGCAAGGTATGATGAAATTCAGACCCAAATTGAGGCTGATGAATCTGATTTCACATCAGTAAGTGACAGGGTTCAGACAGAGGATGATCTCTGCACTATTGCGTGTAAGCTGCAAAATTTATTAGAACGTGTAGAAGAGGTGAGCAAAAAAACATTAAATCAAGCTGAAGTTATGCAAATTAAAGCATCCCCTATTCAGTTAGAGCCAATTAAATTGCCCTGCTTCTCAGGCAACATTATTGATTGGCAGCACTATTACAACATGTTCTTTGAGTTAGTACACGTCAGAACGGACCTGACTGACATCCAGAAATTGCATTACTTACATTCTTCACTAAGGGATGAGGCTTTAAATGTAATAAAGTCTTTCCCAATTACCCATAATAATTATGCGGTAGCCATTGAGCTATTGAAGGCCAGGTATGATAGTAAATTAATTGTCTCAGCGTATCATGTAGGGAATGTCTTGGGCATGAAGTCCATTCAGCAAGAGTCCATGGTTGGCATTTCAAAATTTATTGACGAAATCACCGCAAATATAAATGCTTTGAATTCATTGAGTTTACCTGTAAATACTTTTGAAATTATTTTTGTTCAATATTTAACTCAGAAACTCGATAACCAGACATGTCGACTATGGAAGGAAAGTCTATCCGACGAGCGATTCCCTAATTTCAACAATTTCATTAAATTTTTAAATAGTAGAAGGCAATTAATGCAAAACGTTGGCGTATCAACCAGTTAAGCAAACAGAACACAAGTTAGTGATAAGATTCCCTATCGAAAGACTATTAAACCCGTTGAGCTCACTAGGTCAACATTTCATACCAATATCAACAATAACATTTGTCAGCTGTGTCGCGGTAAACATAGACTGTCTGAATGCCCACAATTCATGGCTACATCTCCCTTTGAGCGAAAGAACATTTTACTTAAATACAAACTTTGTTTAAATTGCTTGCGTCCAGGCCATGAGCCCTCACACTGTCCTTCCAAATTTTCTTGTAGGACATGTTCCAAACGACATCATACAATGATTCACATATCAGGCAGTAACAATTCATTAACAGGGGCAACAATCAATTTTCCCTCAAATTACAAACAAATAAATCTATTCTGTTATCCACCGCTGTCTGCATGACAACGGACCAAGCAGGTAGGAAACATCCAGTAAGAATTCTATTAGATTCAGGATCTCAAGCAAACTTCTGTACCATGAGTTTCGCACGCCGCATGGGTCTAAAATTAACCAAGTCTCAACTACCCATCACTGGTATAAACAATTCCCTATGTCAAGCTGACTTTAGTACAAGGGTAAGGCAGAATTCTCGTTACAAGGATTTCAATCTGTACGTGCATTGCGCTGTGCTTCCCAGTATTACGAATAATCTCCCCGCAGAATCGTTTAATATTTCATCCCTAAATATACCAAAAAACATATTCTTAGCTGACCCGCAACTAAACTTTTCTTCACAAATCGACATATTACTTGGTGCCCAGTACTATTTACAATTGATTGAACCTGTTAAATTCATCCGCAGCCCACATTTTTCCATAATACAGGAGACAAAATTGGGATTCATCCTCGCTGGTAACCTGCCCTTTAATGTCGACATGGCAAAACCTGTTTCATCATTTATAGCGTGCGAAGATAACAATGCAATTTCATCACAATTAAAAGACTTCTGGCAATTGGAGGACGTTGCAGTCCGTACTCCCTCAGTTGAAGACTCAGAATGCGAAAGTCATTTTATCACTAACACTTTCCGCAATAATAGTGGTAGATTTGTGGTGTCCCTACCTCGCAGGGAATACGACTCTCATTTGGGCGATTCTCTTCCCGGAGCTATTCGCAGATTTCAATCACTGGAACTTAAGTTCAAGCAGAATCCTGCTCTTCATAAAGACTATAGTAAATTCATGCAGGAATATTTAACTCTGGGTTACATGTCTTTGGTTGATTCTTACGATTTGTCAGTCAATAAGTCAGACACCTTCTACTTACCGCACCATTCGGTTTTTAAAGGCTCTAGTATAACCACCAAATTGCGAGTTGTTTTCGACGGCTCTGCCAAAACAACAAATAATTTGTCCTTAAACGACACATTAATGGTTGGTCCCACGGTCCAGTGGGATCTTTTTTCAATTATGTGTCGGTTTAGAACGCACCGATACGTCCTCATTTCGGACATTGAAAAAATGTACTGTCAAATTTTAGTTACTCCCAGGGATTCTAATTTGCAACGAATTGTTTGCCGCGACGCCCCCCATAGGGAACTTCAACACTACGCCTTGAGGACAGTCACATATGGGACTGCAAGCGCTTCATTTCTGGCCACAAGATGTTTGGCACAAATAGCCCAGGAAAACAAAACTCAACACCCTATAGCCTGTTCTGCTATCGCAAACGATTTCTATGTGGACGATCTCATGACCGGCTCAGATAACCCACACATTTTATCACAAATGAAGTCCGACATTACTAATTTATTAAGTCAATACGGGTTTACTTTGCACAAGTGGTTTTCCAATGATCAAACCATTATAACGTCAGACGCCAACTCTTCCCTTGACTTTAACAAGAATCAAACTATACGTACTTTGGGTATTCAATGGGACATTAACGATGATTTTTTCATGTATAGTTTTCAAAGAAATTTCGAAGTGGAGGTATTTAACAAGAGAAGGGTATTATCCGTTATTGCCAGAATTTACGACCCATTAGGACTTATTGGCCCGGTTACATTTTGGTGCTAACATTTCATGCAGATACTGTGGTTAACGCGAACAAGTTGGGACGACCCCCTGTCAGACTCATTATCTAATCAATGGGTAGAACTTTATGCTCAGTTGATATCAGACACTTATTTTAAGATTCCAAGATCCGTAAAGAATTTAAATAATTCCCAAATCATTTCATTTCAACTCCATGGGTTTGCCGACGCTTCAGTAAAGGGTTATGCATGCTGCATTTATGTGTGAACGGTGTATTCAAACCACAGCATTTCATCAAACTTATTATGTTTTAAATCTAGAGTCGCTCCCTTAAAGCAGGTAACATTACCCCGACTTGAACTTTGCACATGTCTCTTATTGGCTCAGTTGGTTTCCAAGGTTGTAAACGCTGTGAGTTATAAATTTGACGAATTGTATTTTTACTCCGACTCAATGATCGCCTTACACTGGATTCACCAGCAGTCTTCCAGATGGAAAGTATTTGTTTCCAACCGCGTTGCGGAGATACAGCGACTCACTGCAAAAGGTACCTGGCATCATGTCTCCTCACATGACAACCTTGCTGACATCCTATCGCATGGTTGTCTACTCCGCTTTTTACACTGTCACCCACAATGGTGGTATGGTCCATCCTGGTTGTCCAATGAGTCATCATCATGGCCCACCAGTGCTTTCGATGCCCATTCACCCTGCACTCATCCCGATCTTGATCAAGAAAAACGTAAACAAGTCCAAACCACACTGGTTGCCACTTCATCTACGCCTAATTACTTTGAAAACTACTCTTCGCTTTCAAAACTTCTTCGTGTATTTTCTTACTGCCTTCGATTTATTTGGAACTATAGAATTCCCATAGCTGACAGAAACACTTCTTTTTTAACTTCCCATGAGCTACATGGCACACTTTTGATTTTTATTCGTTAGTCCCAGCGATCGCACTTTAATATCGAAATCAAGGAACTTGAGGCACAACGCTCTATCCCTAATAATAGC
The DNA here is from genome assembly GCA_034769895.1 of Magicicada septendecula. Lineage (NCBI taxonomy): Eukaryota > Metazoa > Arthropoda > Insecta > Hemiptera > Cicadidae > Magicicada > Magicicada septendecula. The sequence goes on from CM068367.1 coordinate 493,926,175, forward strand.
AAAATTCTTTCACTTAACCCCTTTCTGGACAATACGGGGATATTACGCGCAGGCAGACGCCTTCAGCACTCCCAGCTCACCTATGATAGCAAACACCAAATCATACTCCACCCGCATTCTCATCTCAGTAAACTGGTCATATAAGGCGAGCATCTTCATCTACTCCATGCAGGGGTACAATTGACACAGTACTCTCTACGTCAGAAATACTGGATAATCAATGATAAATCGTACATACGATCAGTAATACACAAAAGCATCACTTGCTTTCGATTCCATGCAAGGGGCTCAAGCCAATTATTAGGTCAATTACCCTCTTCCCGAGTTACACCTTCTAAGCCATTTTCTCATTGTGCAGTCGACTACGTTGGTCCTGTATTTATACGTCAGGGCGGGCAGCGTTCCAAATCGATTTCAAAGGCTTATATTTCTCTATTTATATGCATGGCCACTAAGGCCATTCACCTTGAATTGGTTTCAGATCTCACCTCAGACGCTTTCATAGCAGCCTTAAGATGTTTTATAGCTCAAAGAGGCATCCCCTCACAGATATTTTCTGACAATGGTACAAATTTTCGTCGTGCTAACAGTACACTTCACGACTTATACAAACTTCTCCAATCAAACGAATTTGAACAAACTACCCAGGACTTCACCAGTGCCCAAGGAGTCAAATGGTCCTTTATTCCCCCGTCAGCACCTCATTTCAGTGGCCTGTGGGAGAGTGGAGTCAAGAGCGTCAAGTTTTATTTGCGGCGTGTTGTCGGCAGAACCATTCTCACGTTTGAAGAATATTGCACCATTTTAACTCAAATAGAGTCCTGCCTCAACTCGCGCCCCTTGTTCGCCATCTCAAATGACTCTGGGGATCCCGAGCCTTTGACTCCAGCGCACTTCTTGGTTGGTTCTCCACTCACTTCACTCCCGGAACCTGACTATTCCGAAGTCAAAATTGGTCGCTTGGGTAGATGGCAGCTGCTGCAAAGATTCACCCACTCTATATGGAAGAGGTGGTCAAGGGATTATTTGCACCAGTTGCAACAGTGCAACAGATGGTGTCACCAGTCAAAAAAGTTGGCTCCCGGACAACTCGTCCTTATTTTGGAAGATAATCCCCCCCCTGCAGTGGAAACTTGGTGTAATCACTCAGGTCCATTTGGGTCAGAATTCCCTAGTGCGCGTAGCGGATGTTCGCACCGCAAACGCCATCCTACGTAGGCCCATTCACAAATTATGCCCACTTCCGGTGGCCTCAGATTAATCCCACTACAACATTCAAATGACATGTGCTATTTACTTAAACTTTTATCGCATTCTCGTGCTTCATGCCCAGGACATACCCCGAGTGATCGCATGCTTTTCATTTGTTATTGTTATTATCATATCATTATGTATTATTGAAAATTTTTGGGTGTTATTATTCTATTATTATGTAATGTCAATTGTTATGTCTTTCTTATTATCATATTATTATGTATTATTGAATATTTGTAGGTGTTATTATTCTATTATTATGTAATGTCAATTATTATGTCTTTCTTATTATCATATTATTATGTATTATTGAATTTTTGGGTGTTATTATTCTATTATTATGTAATGTCAATTATTATGTCTTGCTTATTATCATATCATTATGTATTATTGAATATTTTTGGGTGTTATTAATCTATTATTATGTCGTGTCAATTATTATGCCTTTTTATTATTGTATTATTATGTATCCGTACCATATTATTATGTATTATTGAAAATTTTTGGGTGTTATTATTCTATTATTATGTAGCGGGGCATTTTTGGGCATACCTGGGGTAATAACATAATTTGTATTTTTTTTTTCATAAATAATAATTAACTTGTTGAGTGCTAGAAAAATTTTATGACAGAGGTAAATTTGTTATGTGGAAGCGATCCCAACAATGGCAACACTGCTTGAGGCGTTGAAGACAAAGTTATTAGACAATATTCATATAAACAGTTTTAATAACCGGCTAACTGTGCCAAGGAAAATTCAAGGACAATGACGAACACGAAAACAGTAAACACGTTATGTAACAAAATCTGTCAACAAATTACATAACCGTGTCAGGCGATGTGTTGCGTCAGCAATTTATATAACGATGTGTGTCACCTCAACAAGCCAAAAACAGTCCACTGGCGAACGAATACAAAATGTAAACCAATAAGAGTTGGGCGAACAACCGCCGCTTCACAAATTAGCGCAAGTAGTTCGCTCTCAGTCTCAATTCCATGCTCGCGCGAGCAACACCTGTTAAGTTCCGGAACGTCTTTGTGCGGGCCCGCAAAGCAAGTAAAATGTGAAAATTTTAATACATATATTTTGATATAACAGTATTATTACAAAACAAGTAGAGACAGTGAGAAAAATTGCAATAAATTAATAGTTCAGCCATGAAATGTAAAAGTGAGAAATACGAGAAACAGCAAACAATGAACCACGATTTGACGCCTCAGACGTCGAAGTTCTACACAACAGCAGGGAAGTAGACATTCAAAATTATTTAAATACTGACACTTTTAAAATTGAGCTCAATAAAATAAAAATGTACTGTATGAAATAGCGTGAGTGTGTGTGTACGAAAGCGCTGGTTTTCGTTAGGTCGTAGTTGTAGAGAATGGTCTATATTTATGTTATATTCTAGTTTGAACCTGCTTAAGCAAAATGATCATTTTTTTTACGAATACTTAAACATACTAAAATTGCGAAAGTCAAAATGTATGAGGGAGAGAGTAAATTTGGTATTTTGTATCAACCATATAACTTGATGATGTTTTCTTTTATTTTTCTGAAATTAATAAAGTAATAGTGATTATAACATTTATTGTGAAGTAATAGTTATTTCAGACAACCATGTGGTTTCCAACACGTCTAACGAAATCCTGGACATGATGAGTTTAAGTGGTACTCAACAATATGGCTGCTACTCCAGCATAAAGTATAAATAGTTTTCCAAAGTGTAATAATAAATTAAATAAAAAGACAATTAATTATTAATATAACAATTATGTCTTTCTTATTATCATATTATTATGTCATGTCAATTATTATGCCTTTTTATTATTGTATTATTATGTATCCGTACCATATTATTATGTATTATTATGTCTTGACACTTATGATGCACTATTCATATAATAACTCAAAACGCAAAATCGCCCGATTTTGTGCGGGCACTATGTTAAACTTTGTACCTTTAATAATTGCATATGTAAACAGCTGGTTCGTGCAGTGACGTCATATCCCCCCCTGCTAAACTGCTACCAGCGTGTCTCAATACGCTGCTCGCAGTTCAAGTTAGTTAACTGTTAAACTCTGACCGGACAACAGCCTTCATTGCCGCGGCTATGTAACTCTTTCAAATCGGAAGATTACTTCAATTTATTGTTATATTTTTCAGTACTTATTTAATTCCTACTTTGGCAATGTATGCCACGTGACACTGCACGGGCCATGCAATCATTTTTACAAAAATTTAAATAAACAGTTAATTCAAAATACAGTCCACTACGTTATTTCATATATCCAACTTATTATACCAGCATCATGTTGTAAGACTAACTCAAGAAATATTCGAGAGCGTCGAAGACGTAACAGTATGAATCTCCTTCATTTTCAACTATTAAAAAATGGGCTGCTGAGTTTAAGTATGTTTGTACCAGCCTGGAAGACTACCCACATAAAGGACGTCCAAAAACAACACCACAACTTTGAAAAAGTGGCATTGGCCAACCCCTTAAATTAAAATGCATGAAATTGCAGAGAATTTAGGCATTTAAAAAGAACATGTCACACATATTTTACATGAGAAATTACAAATGAAAAACTTTGTGCTAGGTGGGTACCCTGCGTACTCTTATCAGATCAAAAACACATGCGCATGAAAATATCTGAAGAGTGCTTGGATCATTTTAATAAGAACAAAATGGATTTTGTGCATCAGCTTATTTCACTACACACCAGAGTCGAAACAACGGTAGAAGCTGTGGACAGATGCTAATTATTCAGGACCAAAGAAGGCAAAGTCAGTTCCATCAGCAGGAAAGATCATGGCATTGGTGTTTTGGGATGCTAGGTATTTTGTATATCGATTACCTTGAAAATGGTGTAACAATAACCGGGAAATATTATTCAAATCTTCTTGAAACTAGATGAAAAACGTTTTGAAGAAAGACCCAGTTTGCAGAAGGAAAAAATCACTTTCACCAAGACAGTACATCTGCCACAAAAGTGTTTTGGCAGTGGGAAAAGTAACAGGTCTCAGGTACAAATTGTCGGAACATCCTCCCTATTCCCCACATTTGGCTCCCTCAAACTTTCATCTTTTCCCAAAACTCGGACTCTTTTTTTACAGATCACCATTTTTCATTGGGTCAAGATTGCAGCTGTAGGGGGTATTTCGCAGACCTTACGGAAACCACTTTAGGGGCAGCATATGAATGCTGGAATAAATTCATTACCCTAGAAGGAGATTGCGTTGAAAAATAATAATATTTTTGAAAATATAAATTTGTTTTTTTCATTGTTATTCCAAGAGCTTTTCAGACTACCCTCGTAATAGGAATGATTTAATTTAATCTAGTCGTTCATTTGAATTTTTCCCAGAACCAGTTTAATAGAAAGAACCACGTAAGCCAGCTCATCGAATGAAAATTATTCGCATCATTATCAAACACCAATGTCTTAAATCTATAATCTGTTCCCGGGGACAACCACTTTTTTTATGTATTTAAACACTAATAAATATTTACTAATTGTTTTTGCTAAATATCGGTATGGAGAACCATACATGAACTCCATGTTCTAAGATTTATATTTAAAATCATATTCGAAATGAAATATTTCCATAGAAACTACTTTTTTCTACTTATTGCTTCAGCCTTAACCACAGTACTGTGGTCACTAACGTATACCACCTCACGTTCTCGCACTGGATTTTCACTGATGATGGCAGTCGATGGCACTGCCGAAATGACTGGTTTTGCAGAAAACATTGGACTACGGCTAAACAGCCCGGGAAGGAATTTTAACAAAGAACTACTTCTTTGTTGCTGATAACATAGTATAGAAAATTCTCCCCTCCCTCTTCAACTATAATTTTCATTAATAGAATATTACCCCCACCTCGTTCACCTAACCTCTTCATTTATAGATATTTCATCTACGTTTCTACAGTGGATTATTATGAGCTACTTATCAGGATACTTCATTTATCAAAATTAAGTACTTTACGCTTGTTAAAACATAAAACGTTGCAGGTAAACTACCCCTTCCTCTAAACTGATGTTCACCAAAATCAATAGACCTTCAGTCCTCCACAATGCAAGGATGCATGCAAAAAATATTTGATTCTGTTTGAATGTGCGGCAGTTATCGTTCGTCACGAAAACATTTCTCTTGTTACAACATAAAATGTTGCTGGTAAACTACCCCTTTCCCTTAACCGATCTTCAACAAAATCAACAGACCTTGAGTTCTCTTTAATTCAAAAATGTATGCAAAACATTATTTGATTCTGTTTGAATTTACGGCTGTTATCGTTTGCCATAGAAAAATATCGGTATGGAGAACCATACAGGACTTCCATGTTCTAAGATTTATATTTAAAATCATATTCGAAATGAAATATTTCCATAGAAACCACTTCTTTCTACTTATTGCTTCGGCCTTAAACCACAGTACTGTGGTCACTAACGTATACCACCTCACGTTTTCACTCGATTTGCACTGAGATGAAAGTCGATGGCACTGCCGAAAAGTTTGGTTTTGCAGAAAACATTGGACTACGGCTAAACAGCCCGGGAAGGAATTTTAACAAAGAACTGCTTCCTTGTTACCGATAACGTACTACACATACAAAATTCTGCCCTCCCCCTTCAACTATAATTTTCATTTATAGAAAATTACCCCCACCCCGTTCACCTAACCTCTTCATTTATAGATATTTCATCTACGTTTCTACAGTGGATTATTATGAGCTTCTTACCAAGATACTTTATTTATCAAAGTTAAGTACTTTACTCTTGTTAAAACATAAAACGTTGCAGGTAAACTACCCGTTTCTCTAAACCGATCTTCACCAAAATCAATAGACCTTCAATCCTCTACAATGCAGGGATGCATGCAAAAAAATATTTGATTCTGTTTCAATTTGCGACAGTTATCGTTCGTCATGAAAACATTTCTCTTGTTACAACATAACATGTTTCAGGTAAACTACACCTTTCCCTTTACCGATCTTCACCAAAATCAACAGGCCTTGAGCTCTCTACAATTTAGGAAGGTATGCAAAAAAATATTTGATTTTCTTTTAATTTACGGCAGTCATCGTTCGTCATAGAAAAAATTGCCCTTGTTAAAACATAAAATGTTGCTGGTAAACTACCCCTTTCTCTAAACCGATCTTCACCAAAATCAACAGGCCATCAGTCCTCTACAATTCAGAGCTGTATGCAAAACATTATTTGATTCTGTTTGAATTTGCGGCTGTTATCGTTTGCCATAGAAGAAATATTACCCTTGATAAAAAAACGTTGCTGGTAAACTACCCCTTTCCCTTAACCGATCTTCACCAAAAACAATAGGTCTTTAGTACTCAACAAAACAGGGCTGTACGCAAAAACGTATTTGATTCTGTTTGAATTTGCGGCTCTTATCGTTTGCCATAGAAAATACCCTTTTAAAACATAAAACGTTGCAGGTAAACTACCCCTTTCCCTTAACCGATCTTCACCAACACCAATAGGTATTGAGAACTCTACAATACAGGGCTGTATGCAAAACATCATTTGATTCTGTTTGAATTTGCGGCTGTTATCGTTTACCATAGAAAAAAATTACCCTTGATAAAAAACCGTTGCAGGTAAACTACTCCTTTCCCTTAACCGATCTTCACCAAAAACGATAGGTCTTGAGAACTCTACAATTCAGGGCAGTATGCAAAATATTATATGATTATGTTTGAATTTGCGGCTGTTATCGTTTGCCATAGAAAATACCCTTGTTAAAACATAAAACGTTGCAGGTAAACTACCCCTTTCCCTTAACCGATCTTTACCAAAATCAACAGATCTTGAGAACTCTACAATTTAGGGCTGTATGCGAAACATTATTTGATTCTGTTTGAATTTGCGGCTGTTATCGTTTGCCAAACAAACAAAATTACCCTTAATAAAAAAAAAACCGTTGCAGGTAAACTACCCCTTTCCCTCAACCGATCTTCACCAAAAACAATAGGTCGCGAGTACTCTTCAAATCAGGGCTGTATGCAAAAAATTATTTGATTCTGTTTGAATTTGCGGCTGTTATCGTTTGCCATAAAAAAAATCTACAGACACACAGACACACACACAGACACTTTTCGAAAAACGACTTTTTTTCATGTTTTGAGTGTAGTACAATCAGAATCTGCAATAATCTCGAACACGATTTTTTTTGCCATCACCATACTTCCATTTCCTTAAGGAACATGGAAGTAAAATATCGGTATGGAGAACCATACATGACTTCCATATTCTAAGATTTGTATTTAAAATCATTTTCGAAATGAAATATTACCATAGAAACTACTTCTTTCTACTTACTGCTTCAGCCGTAACCACAGTACTGTGGTCACTAACGTATACCACCTCACGTTATCGCACTCGATTTTCACTAATGATGGAAGTCGATGGCATTGCCGAAACGTCTGGTTTTGTAGAAAACATTGGACTACGGCCAAATATCCCGGGAAGGAATTTTAACAAAAACTACTTCTTTGTTGCCGATAACGTTGTACACATATATATACAAAATATGCATAAAATTAATGGCTTGTATAAGTTAATGATTGATCTCCATTAAGTAGTGCTCAAGTTTCCAAAGTTTTAATATTATGATGTCCGTAATTAAAACATCAGAGCAGGTTTAGTGTGAATGAGGGTACACTGTGGACAAAAATTTTCAACATTTCCTATTGAGCGTTGCTTATAGTAAAGCTGCGAATCTACAGTGTATGTTTCACAGAACAAACACGCGAAAAAGAAGGAGCGCTCCGAAGTCACTCATGGACCCTCAGCATCTTGCAGAGGGTTCATTCCCTAAAGACGAAAAGTCTGTCTATGAATCGTTCCTCTGTAAACACGTGCAGTTACACTGCCCAGCGATCCACAGGAAGCAAATTGATGTCCATTTTTTCGGCTTGCTCGCGTTATGTTGGTGTGGGTTTCGGCACTTTCCATTTAAAAAGCGTGCAAATGTAAGAAAATAAACATGAGTGAGGCCAGAAATAACGTGAATTGTGTGTGTGTGTCTTACCTGCCTTTTTATTGTAGTAGGCATAATAATAAAATGGAAACGTAAACATTACATAACTGAGATATGCTTACCTGCCACGAACGATATATTATTTTATACATGGAGGAGTTCAGTGACATACACACGTACAGAAGAATTATATATATAAAGCTATTAACTCATACATAATTTACATTAAAATGAAAAAATTATAATTTTATTCCCTGGCAACAAAATTATTTTTTTTTTAACGATTACCATTGTTTGAAAAAGTTTAAATGAATTTTCATGTACTTTACTGTTGTTAAAACGTAAAAGGTTGCAGGTAAACTACCCCTTCCCCTTAACCGATCTTCACCAAAATCTAAAGTCCTTGTGATCTCTACAATTCAGGGACATATGCAAAAAATTATTTGATTCTGTTTGAATTTGCGGCTGTTATCGTTTGCCATAGAAAATACGCTTGATAAAAAAATGTTGCAGGTAAACTACCCCTTCCTCTTAACCGATCTTCACCAAAAACAATAGGTCTTGAGTACTCTACAAATCAGGGCTGTATGCAAAACATTATTTGATTCTGTTTGAATTTGCGGCTGTTATCGTTTGCCATAGAAAATACCCTTGTTAAAAAAAAATTGCAGGTAAACTACCCCTTTCCCTTAACCGATCTTCACCAAAAACAACAGGTCTTGAGAACTCTACAATTTAGGGCTGTATGCAAATAATCTTTTGATTCTGTTTGAATTTGCGGCTGTTATCGTTTGCCATAGGAAATACCCTTGTTAAAACATAAAACTTTACTGGTAAGGTAAACTACCCCTTTCCCTTAACCGATCTTCACCAAAAACAATAGGTCTTGAGAACTCTACAATTCAGGGCTGTATGCGAAACATTATTTGATTCTGTTTGAATTTGCGGCTGTTATTGTTTGTCAAAAAAAAAAAATTTCCCTTGATAAAAAAAACCGTTGCTGGTAAACTACCCCTTTCCCTCAACCGATCTTCACCAAAAACAATAGGTCGTGAGTACTCTACAAATCAGGGCTGTAAGCAAAAAATTATTTGATTCTGTTTGAATTTGCGGCTGTTATCGTTTGCCATAGGAAAAAATCTACAGACAGACACACACACAGACACTTTTCAAAAAACGACTTTTTTTCAAGTTTTGAGTGTAGAACAATCAGAATCTGCAATAATCTCGAACACAATTTTTTTTGCCATCACCATACTTCCATTTTTACTTCCATATTCCTTAAGGAAATGTGTGTGAATGAGGGTACACTGTGGACAAAAATTTTCAACATTTCCTATTGAGCGTTGCTTAGAGTAAAGCTGCGAATCTACAGTGTATGTTTCACAGAACAAAACGCGAAAAAGAAGGAGCGCTCCGAAGTCACTCATGGACCCTCAGCATCTTGCAGAGGGTTCATTCCCTAAAGACGAAAAGTCTGTCTATGAATCGTTCCTCTGTAAACACGTGCAGTTACACTGCCCAGCGATCCACAGGAAGCAAATTGATGTCAATTTTTTCGGCTTGCACGCGTTATGTTGGTGTGGGTTTCGGCACTTTCCATTTAAAAAGCGTGCAAATGTAAGAAAATATACATGAGTGAGGCCAGAAATAACGTGAATTGTGTGTGTGTGTCTTACCTGCCTTTTTATTGCAGTAGGCATAATAATAAAATGGAAACGTAAACATTACATAACTGAGATATGCTTACCTGCCACGAACGATATATTATTTTATACATGGAGGAGTTCAGTGACATACACACGTACAGAAGAATTATATATATAAAGCTATTAACTCATACATAATTTACATTAAAATGAAAAAATTATAATTTTATTCCCTGGCAACAAAATTATTTTATTTTTAACGATTACCATTGTTTGAAAAAGTTTAACTGAATTTTCACGTACTTTACTGTTGTTAAAACGTAAAAGGTTGCAGGTAAACTACCCCTTCCCCTTAACCGATCTTCACCAAAATCGAAAGTCCTTGTGATCTCTACAATTCAGGGACATATGCAAAAAATTATTTGATTCTGTTTGAATTTGCGGCTGTTATCGTTTGCCATAGAAAATACGCTTGATAAAAAAATGTTGCAGGTAAACTACCCCTTCCCCTTAACCGATCTTCACCAAAAACAATAGGTCTTGAGTACTCTACAAATCAGGGCTGTATGCAAAACATTATTTGATTCTGTTTGAATTTGCGGCTGTTATCGTTTGCCATAGAAAATACCCTTGTTAAAAAAATGTTGCAGGTAAACTACCCCTTTCCCTTAACCGATCTTCACCAAAAACAACAGGTCTTGAGAACTCTACAATTTAGGGCTGTATGCAAATAATCTTTTGATTCTGTTTGAATTTGCGGCTGTTATCGTTTGCCATAGGAAGTACCCTTGTTAAAACAAAACTTTACTGGTAAGGTAAACTACCCCTTTCCCTTAACCGATCTTCACCAAAAACAATAGGTCTTGAGAACTCTACAATTCAGGGCTGCATGCGAAACATTATTTGATTCTGTTTGAATTTGCGGCTGTTATTGTTTGTCAAAAAAAAAAATTTCCCTTGATAAAAAAAACCGTTGCTGGTAAACTACCCCTTTCCCTCAACCGATCTTCACCAAAAACAATAGGTCGTGAGTACTCTACAAATCAGGGCTGTATGCAAAAAATTATTTGATTCTGTTTGAATTTGCGGCTGTTATCGTTTGCCATAGAAAAAAATTACCCTTGATAAAAAACCGTTGCAGGTAAACTACTCCTTTCCCTTAACCGATCTTCACCAAAAACGATAGGTCTTGAGAACTCTACAATTCAGGGCAGTATGCAAAATATTATATGATTATGTTTGAATTTGCGGCTGTTATCGTTTGCCATAGAAAATACCCTTGTTAAAACATAAAACGTTGCAGGTAAACTACCCCTTTCTACAGACAGACAGACACACACACACACACACTTTGCAAAAAACGACTTTTTTTCAAGTTTTGAGTGTAGAACAATCAGAATCTGCAATAATCTCGAACACGATTTTTTTTGCCATCACCATACTTCCATTTCCTTAAGGAATATGGAAGTAAAAATAGTATCGAACTCACGGAACAACTAATAAACGTAGAAGTAAACAGAAATACAAAATTATATTCATTCGACATATCAAATGTGTATACAAACATTCCTATTGAAGAAACTATAAATATTATAATAAATAATCTGAAAACAAATAACGAAAGTAACACATACATTAAACAGTTAACTAATACTTTAAAAATAATTTTAAATCAAAATTATTTTCAATACAACAACAAATTGTACCACCAAACAGATGGCCTTGCTATGGGAGCCCCAACCTCCGCTATCATATCAGAAATCTTCCTACAAAAACTCGACGAACAAATAATAAATATAATAAAATTAAACGACCCATTAGGATGTTATTTTAGATACGTTGTAACGAGTCGCTTCGTGATGGTGGTCGCTATTGTTCAAGCCTCACGTTGTATGCGTCAATCTGTAACGAGTAATAGAAGACGCCCTCGTCTTCGTTCAAGCCTCACGTTGGAGTCGTCAATTTGTAACGAGTCGCTTGTAGCGTACCTGCAAAATGTGTACATAAAAAATAATGTGTTTGGATGATTAGTGCGTTCGCCTCGCACCGGGTCGTTACAGTAATTTTGTGGCTAGCGATGTTCGTAGCGTAGTTCTGATCACCTGTATATTACGGCAGTAACCTTACCTGTTATTCTTAGGGGGTGTAATAATCTCGGGTGGCGCCAAGTCGTTTTTACAAAACAACTAAAAACTGTATTTGAACAAGTTATCAGCGTAGCGGGTTGGTGTATTCAAATCGTTCCCGCTCGCACAGCCGTCTCAATCGTCGCTTCTGACGAATAACTGGCAACTAGCTTACTGCTACGATTTACTCTTCAATACAAGTAATTATTATATAGCACTCCCTATGAAATGATAACGCTGGTTACTCCCTGTAATGAATATTTTTTAATGGTGATATCTGGAAACATTTACAATTACAACAAAATAATTATCGTTTGATTACATGAGATCTTATTTTCAGGGCGGCGAATTAATTTAGAAACCATTTAACCTAGCGTCTGTTTACGTTAGGCTTATTACAGTGTTGGTTTCAAAATTCCGTGGATTCTTTTGGCTATGAGTTAAAGAACTACAATGGTTACAATAAAAAATACAAATTACCTTAATCTAAGTGTACAAGAAATATAAAGTGTGCTGTTACAATCTGTTGTGTTGTGTTGTAAAAGTGTTCTGTAAGTTCGTGTTCAATTCTTAGGTTATTTTATGTTAACAATGTTTCATTATGTTTTAATTTGCTTAAATACTCTATGAAAGAGAAATACTATCTTTATAGTGTGGTAATTTTACCTTTCAAAATTATTTAAAGTGATTAGGGTTGGTGGAAAATAAATAATTGGATAGTACTTAACAATTCGACGTGTATAGGCCTTTGTAGTTGGTTCGAGATAGGAATTGGCTGCATAAAATCAGTTTTCTTGGATTTTGGGCTTCATTAAAATGTGGCGTCCTTTCGTCTTGTGTTTGGACGTTCTATTTATGGATAATTTCCGTTTATTCAGGTCTTGGGTCTTGTAATATTGGTTGTAGTGGTCGTCTGCTTCTTTGACGATTGGTTTTCAGCAACTTTATACTATTATTTTCATGATTTACACTGAAAAAACTTTCTTCCGAACTTCTGCATCTGTATGACTTGATGACGCTTCGCTTCTTTTTTTCTCTACTAATTTCTAACAGTATTTTTCTGTCAACACCGCTGTTTCCATAGTAACGGTATTTTTCGAATAGGCTTATTTTGAGTTGATGTATTGTTATCGAAACTTCGAATCCTTCGTATATCTTCTGATTACTGTTATTCCTCCATCTTCCTTCCTGGTTAATAAATATTGTCACTATAGTATTTATTCTCGTTCATAGATTATTTTGATACCCCACAAGCTTGGGTATTTTCAGATTTTAAGTTTTTACAATTATGTCAATGCTTGTTAATTACATTTCTTTTTATATAATAATGCCTATTACAATATTTTGTGTTATAAATGATCTACAATTTATCCTTGGTGATTCCTTCACCTCAGATTTTCTAAATTCTGATTCAATTTGTTATAATCTTTGTTTGTTTGGTTCTGACAGTTATGTTTTTTCTAGGCCTAAGTAGCCATTATAATAATTTACTTATTTCGTTCAAATCACATTTTGGTTCAGCCTATTGGGCTTACTTTGTTATTTTTATTAGTTGTGTTGTGTTTTGAGTCTGTAGGTGTTTTGTTTATTATTCAATATTGCTCTCCTTATTTCAATCTTAAAAATATAACATTAGGTTTATGGACTGCACATTGCATTCAGCCATATCCTCTTATAACAATAACATGAACACAATTTTTTATAAGTTATTAGAGTTATTGTTTTGATTAAGAAATATCATCACTCACTCCTAACTTATCCTTATTTGCTAATTTTTTAGTTTATAACACATATTATCTGTGTTGTGATAAACAACATCACTTGTTATTAAATTAATGATAGTCCTTTATAAATTAGGTTCCTTTGTTAGTTTTTTGGCTTCTCAATCTCTAAACAATTTTTATATTCCCTCCATGGTAACACCTTCAATTTATTCTATTCTGGAATCGTCCCTTTTTACTTACTACTGGCTATAATTAACTTAACTCTATTGAACATTCTTTTAAAATAAAAAGTCATTATCACTTCTAGTGTTTTTCTATCCCTTATACTATAATTCACTCTTAATACTACTTATTTATCAGTTATCTATGCACTGTTTATTTCCAACTTTTACCTTACCTTCACTTGTAAATCACTTATTGTTAATTACAATTTCACTAGTGTCACACTTCACTTTGGGGTTCTGACACCTACACTATTACACTATATCACTGTTTATATCATTGGTTTGATAGTGGGTGACCCCTATACTGATTTCTCTTTCATGACTTAATCCTAATGACAATTAATACTTAATAACTAATACTTACTGACTAATAACAATTCTAATTTGTGGTTTCTGGTTGCCTTTTTAATGGGTAGTAACCGTTATCTCTCCTTCCTCCTGATAACCTTTGTTTTGGTTTCAATGCTCTTGTTGAGTGCTATTTTACTTGTGTTGGTGAACCATTCTTGGATTTCACTTTTGCTCATCTCCCTCCTTCTTCATTTTCCTTGTTTGTTTAATATATTAGGTTTTTCCTCCGTTCCTTTGGGCATTTTGGGGTCATTTAAACCCATAAACTTGTTTCCTTGTGGCTTAGGTTTATTATTTCCTCATTCTCGTTGTTTATTTGTGGTTCCCTTCTTTATGTTTGGGTTTTTGTCTCAATCACTTTAAAATATTTACATTTTACTAAGTATGTTCCGTGGTTCCCTTCTTTATGTTTATGTTTTTGTCTCAATCACTTGGGTTGGGTTATAGTCGTTGTATTGTCGTGTCATATTCCTTATATTTTTATTTAAAATCAATCATTTCATTTGATAAGAAGTATTTTTACAATTATAAATATATTTTTTTTTTATCTCTGGTACGGGGTTGGCTATTTGTGTCGTGACAACGTTGATGACACTCTGTACATTTCCCAAAACAATGGTATAAATATAAATAAAATATTCAACTCCATAAATAATTTACATTCTAAAATAAAATTCACGTTAGAAGAAGAATCTAATAATAAATTAAATTATTTAGACTTAACAATAAAGAAAAATGAAACAAATTTTGAATACGCAATATACAGGAAACCTTCTCAAACTGACTTAGTAATACCAAATACTTCTAATCATCCTCCCAACACAAAATGGCAGTATTTAATTCCATGATTTACCGAATGCTTAGGATCCCATTAAATAACACAGAAAGAAACAAAGAAAGAAAAATTATCCAACAAATAGCAGTTAAAAATGGATACAAAATAAAAACTATTAATAAATTAGAAAATAAAATTAAACATAAAATCACTAATAAAATTCCTAAAAACACTACATTTAAAAATTCATCTATTAATAATAATATAAAATATACAACCTTCACTTATTACGGAAATATAACTCAAAAACTAAATAAAATATTTAAAGATACTAATTTAAAAATATCTTATAATACAGATAATATCATTTTTAATAAAATAAAACCTAAAACTAAATCCAATACTCACAATAAAAATGGAATATATAAAATAGAATGTCCAGATTGTAATAAATTTTATGTGGGCCAGACGAAGAAAAAACTACGAGATAGATTCGTTCAACACCGCAATGCATATTTAAAACCAAATATTTATAAATCTAATTTAGCCACACATTGTCTAAATAATAACCACCAGTTTCCAAACATTGAAAATATAAAATTAATTAAAACATACAAAAAGGTCAAAAAATGAATATTTGGGACAAATCGTAACATTTACAAACACAATAACAATAATTTATTAATTAAAGAACAAACCCAAATAAAAAACAAAACAAGACGATCTATTTAAAATTATAAATTTACTAAAAAATAAAAATAAAAATGAATAAAATATAAACAAAATTTCAAATATAACCGAGAAAACAGCTGCTGAAGAAAATAAACATTAAAACCATCGTTAACTAATCGACCTAAATCGATTATCAGTTATTTTGTTTTACATTAAAATCGATACAAATTCGATTATTCGTTATTTTTACATTAATAGAATTATTTCGATTGTTATTAATTCACTTAGAAACCTCTGATGATACTGATATTTTTCAGTGAAACGTGCGTCAGGTGTTAAAAAGAATATACAATATTATCTACTTGCAGAAGAAACAAATTGAAAACATCACAAATTATATAATGTAAATTATGTATAAGTTAATATACATGTATAAAATAATATATCGTTCGTGGCAGGTAAGTATATCTCAGTTATGTAATGTTTACGTTTCCATTTTATTACTATGACTACAGCAATAAAAAGGCAGGGAAGACACACACACACACACACACACACACACACACACACACACACACACACACACACACACACACACACACACACACACACACACACACACACACACACACACACACACACACACACACACACACACACACACACACACACACACACACACACACACACACACACACACACACAAAATTCGCGTTATTTCTGGCCTCACTCATGTTTATTTTCTTACATTTGCACATTTTTTTAAATGGAAAGTGCCGAAACCCACACCAACATAACGCGTGCAAGCCGAAAAAATGGACATCAATTTGCTTCCTGTGGATCGCTGGGCAGTGTAACTGCACGTGTTTACAGAGGAACGATTCATAGACAGACTTTTTGTCTTTAGGGAATGAACCCTCTGCAAGATGCTGAGGGTCCATGAGTGACTTCGGAGCGCTCCTTCTTTTTCGCGTGTTTGTTCTGTGAAACGTACACTGTAGATTCGCAGCTTTACTCTGAGCAACGCTCAATAGGAAATGTTGAAAATTTTTGTCCACGGTGTACCCTCATACACACTAAACCTGCTCTGATGTTTTAATTACGGACATCATAATATTAAAACTTTGGAAACTCGAACACTACTTAATGGAGATCAATCATTAACTTATACAAGCCATTAATTTTATGCATATTTTTTATATATATGTGTACAACGTTATCGGCAACAAAGAAGTAGTTTTTGTTAAAATTCCTTCCCGGGATATTTGGCCGTAGTCCAATGTTTTCTACAAAACCAGACGTTTCGGCAGTGCCATCGACTTCCATCATCAGTGAAAATCGAGTGCGATAACGTGAGGTGGTATACGTTAGTGACCACAGTACTGTGGTTAAGGCTGAAGCAGTAAGTAGAAAGAAGTATTTTCTATGGTAATATTTCATTTCGAAAATGATTTTAAATATAAATCTTAGAATATGGAAGTCATGTATGGTTCTCCATACCGATATTAATAATTACCATTGTTTCAAAAAGTTTAAATGAATTTTCAAGTACTTTACTGTTGTTGAAACGTGAAAGGTTGCTGGTAAACTACCCCTTTCCCCTTAACCGATCTTCACCAAAATCGAAATTCCTTGAGATCTCTACAATTCAGGGACGTATGCAAAAAATTATTTGATTCTGTTTGAATTTGCGGCTGTTATCATTTGCCATAGAAAATACCCTTGTTAAAAAAACGTTGCAGGTAAACTACCCCTTTCCCTTAACCGATCTTCACCAAAAACAATAGGTCTTGAGAACTCTACAATTTAGGGCTGTATGCAAATAATCTTTTGATTCTGTTTGAATTTGCGGCTGTTATCGTTTGCCATAGGAAATACCCTTGTTAAAACATAAAACGTTACAGGTAAACTACCCCTTTCCCTTAACCGATCTTCACCAAAAACAATAGGTCTTGAGAACTCTACAAATCAGGGCTGTATGCAAAAAATTATTTGATTCTGTTTGAATTTGCGGCAGTTATCGTTTGCCATAGAAAAAAAATCTACAGACACAGACACACAGATAGACAGACAGACACACACACAGACACTTTTTGGAAAACGACTTTTTTTCATGTTTTGAGTGTAGTAGAATCAGAATCTGCAATAATCTCGAACACGATTTTTTTTGCCATCACCATACTTCCATTCCTTAAGGAATATGGAAGTAAAAATAAAATAATTTTGTTGCCAGGCAATAAAATTATAATTTTTTCATTTTAATGTAATTAAGAGGTTTATTAATTCACTTAGAAACCTCTTATGATACTGACATTTTTCAGTGAAACGTGCGTCAGGTGTTAAAAAGAATATACAATATTATCTACTTGCAGAAGAAACAAATTGAAAACATCACAAATTATATAATTACTGCAAGAAACATTGAGTTACTTATGTAGAAAATGATGGATGAAAACACCATACAAGGTGATGTAACTCATTCCTATAACCAATTTATTAAACGTAAAAAACAATTAATGAATTGTTTTGGAAACATATATTTTAACAAAAAATGCCTACACCTTAATATTTTTCCAAAATACACAAAAATAATAGTAAAAAACAGCAATAAGAATAAATTAAGCAAATATATTACTCAAGCCCAATATAAATGGATTAAAGATGAAATATCAAATAATTACAGAAAAATCGACTACATTAATAAACAATTAATTAATTTACATCTTCTTTTAGCCAACACACTTGATTATGATACATGGAATAATAAATATATTAATATGCTTAAAATACTAAATAAACACAAAACAATTAAATTTAACACAATCAATAAAAAACTTAAAAATCTACTAATAAATAGTACACCTAAAGAAGATAACCAAAATTTACACACATTAAATAATAACCACACTTTTTACCCAAAATTCGTAAATTTATCTAATATTAAATTCACGGAAAATGAAATAGCTACCCTAGAATCATCAAACAAAACAAATCTTAAAAATGTAAACAAATATGTAATAGATAATATCATAGTCGAAACTGAAAACGCAATTAATAATGTAGAACAAGAAAAACAAGATAAAATA